>CM075185.1:9028373-10485873 GCA_037577475.1 Chaunax sp. Z400
CATTTATTTGCTGTAAACCTGCAGTTTTCTCACATTAAACCGAACACTGATGAGCCAAAACACCGTGTAACACATGCTCATGAACAGAATCTCAGTCTTGCTGTGTGTAGCTCCACTCATTAGCTCAGTTAGCTAATGCTCAGTTTGACTCTTAGCCAAACACACCACAGGACTCTGCTGCTCACTTACAGCTAACTACCGTAGCTCCCTCCTCCTCCTGATACCAAGACAGATTTGCCATTTGCCTCCCATGGCTTAACCAGAACAACATATTTGCGAAGCCCTGCCAAAAGGCTGTTTGTGAGAGATTGGATAGATGGATCAGTAGCACAGGAACATTGAGTCATTTTGTTTATATAGCCCAAAATTACACATTGTAACACTCAGCTTAGACCCTTGATTCGAGTGAGGAGAACAAAAGAAGAAGAGCCACAGAGGGGGGGGTGTCTCCCTCCCAGGATGGACAGACTTGAACTAGATAGATGGTGTATGTATATATCACAATAATAGTTTTTTCATATGATGATTGCTGAGTAGCCATATGATGTTGTCTGTTCATCCAAAACGTAATATCTGATAAACTCGCAAGCCAGTTTCTCCACTGCAAAAATGCCATAGTGTGCCGTAGGGCTCAAACAGCATTCTGCCATCCCTCAGCCAGGGACTGATCAAACTATCTAAGAGGAACATTAACCAATAATGGTCAGGAACAGCTAAATGAAATTCTATCATCATTAATGTTATTACATGGATTCTTATATCTATTAAGTTCTCACTTTTGGATAACATTATTTATATGGAAAACCTACAAAAAAACGCAGAATCATCAGTTTAAGGATTTATCCTAATTCTGTCAGGTCAAAATGGCTGCCATGGCAATAAGGTCAAATACACTTAAGCCTACCTGAATACTACTGAGATAAATCCTGGTACAATTCCCTGGACTATGGCAGGACCTGGACTGAATTACAAGAGGATGAACTCAAAGAAAGCAAATTGAAAATATGAGTGAGTGCAGCATTTAATGAATGTTAATGTACTGGTGACAATGCAGAGGGGACTGGATGTCGGGGAGCATGTAGCATGTCTGCTCCAAATAACATGCTTTACTCTCCTCCCATGCCTGCAGCAGCTATTTTTAGCTCTGGTGGGATGCTGGAAGCAGTCGTGACTGCATAAAATGAGAGGGATGAGAGGTTTAACCCTTTGCAGCCATCATACTCGTAAAACACAGTAGAGCGCTTGCTTGTGGGAAGTCACTCCTCATGCAGACTCCTTGCAAGAAAAAGCTTAATTGCATTGCACAGAGGCGGAAGGCAAGCAATCTCATGCAAAGACACCATCAAAGATGGGGATCTGGAACACAGCTCGCTCAAGGACAATACCCCTTCTGCTTAAATGATAATTATTCTTACATTATTACATTACAAGATCTAACTATGGTTGAAACTTGAAGACAAGGCAAGACTTGAAGAACAAACTGGGCAAAAATTGTGCATGACAAAAGTATTCAAACGCTACCTTGAAAATTCGATGGCCAGTGTAGTGGAATAATGCAATTTGCAAAAAATCCTACCTTTCACCAGCATGAGGTGTGAGGGAGAAACTATGGGGTAAAATGACTGACAAGACTTGTTTTGGTCTTGAGAAGCAGCAGTGGAGATGAGGCCTGCCACTAACAGTTATTTTCATTATCGATTGAATCATCCTTTTGTCTATAAAACATCAAAACATTGCAACATTCCAAAAAAAGAAAAAAAAAATCCCATGTTCTCAAAGGGATGTCTTCAATAACTTATTTGGTGCAACAAACAGTCCAAAACCCAAAGCCTTCATTTACTATTATGAATGACAAAGAAAAGAAACATAACCTTACATTTAAGATGCTGAAAGCAGCAAATGTTTGTCACTTTTAGCTCTAAAAATAACCTAAAAATAGTTTGTAACTCATTTTCTTTCCATCAACTCTGGTCACAGCCCTAGTTCAGAAGTAGAACAAGCAAATACATGCTGTCAGCAGAAGAGGTGTCAGAATGGGGCCACGTCCTGTTGCCCAAGCCACCTTCCACTAACATGACAGCATCCCCCCTAACCAGGACACAACAGAGTAGAAGCACGGAGGACGTCTCACCTGGCAGTCGAAATCTTGAAAGTTGCGTGCATTCTGCAAGAAAGTTTAAAGAGGAGAGGTAAAATACATGGATATGATACTATGGATATGAGCAAATCCAGCTGTGTCCAAAGCTCTTAAAAACCTTTCGTTATTTTTGTCAGAATTAGATCAAACATTTAGTCATTAATCTACAAACAATAATCATGTCTTTGTATTCAGTGTACTGTGGCAGTGGGATCCAGTTAGACAAGCTTGTTACAGACTTTAATTGTGCCTGGTGCAATGTCCAGTGTATGTATGATTTGCTGGAAATTCTGAGTACAACTGGGCGTGACATGTGGTAAGACTTCATTTAGGTGTTTATGGATCTATTGGTCCTACTGTTTGTGACACGAGATACACGACAGTACGAATTTTCTAGTCACAGTCTCCAAATTTTGTGTTTTAGGAAACAAATTGTGTTCCTCTATGAATCCTACCATCATTAAGGTACAACATAGTATGTGAAACGAGTCTAGTTTTCAATATGATAACTACTTTTTAACACATAACACAAATAACGGTGTTGTGTTTTTATATAAAGTATAGTCTCAGCTGCTGCTTTGTCTTTATTCAGACAGCAGGAGGCTACAGAATAGATTGGCAGTAAAGTGAAAGTGGGCAACAAGAACAGAGATGATTCTTATGGGATTCAGCCGGGGCCAGAACAGTGGGGAGCATTTGGGTGTTGAGGCAGATGGAGGATGAAGCTCTTCCTTTCTTCTTCTACCAAAATAGTGGTGCAGCAGAAATCATGGGACAAACAGTACACAATATTCCACTGAACAGTGCTGAAGTATTGTACAGACATATTAAAACAACACTATGGAAGTTGAAGGTCTGTTTACACCTCCACCAAGTCACAGTTTTTATAAATTTACTAGCTTCTTCTATGTATTTTTCCTGTTGTTTTTTTTAAAAATCTTATGTTAGGTTGAGGCCAGTTATCATCATATACATTCATGACCTGTTATGTTTTCTTTCCTGTTCTTGTAGTTACTTTGCGGCTGCAGGCAGTACTGTTCTTCCTCATACATCATGATGCATCATAAATGCAATCATTCAGAAATATAATACTTGTGTAGAATTCCTAACCTGTTTTCCCGCCTTCTAAATCGGATCACAGAAAAATTAAACTACTTTATCATCACGGTTGTCATGTCATTATCTCAATGTGCTTCAAGACTTCTGGTTTGTCTTTTTAACGAACTGACCACTAGGTGGAGTGAGAGCTCAGCTCCAGTATCCTAAATTCGGATGATTTTGATGATCTGTGTTCCTCACCCTGTCATCTCACATAAGACATCAACCTTAGATGTCTTGCAGCGAGACAAAGAGAAATATGCGCCTGCTCAGTCTTCATATTCTATCACTGAGGTGCTGTGAACCCCAAAGAGATAATCCTTCACTAGTCTCCTCTCCTCTGAGACACTATGTCCCCCCCTGAGTATCTGTGACAGTAGCCTGGAGGGTGAACAAAACACTCCTGTGTATCCACAGACACATCCTCTGTCTAATCAGCTCATCAGCTGTTGAGACGGAGCAGTGAAGATGAGGAGGCGGTCAGAAGAGGATGGGAAGAGCTTTGATCCACCAATGAGTTTTTCCTCCTACATCCTTCTATTTTTTGCTGTTACTCACTTGCTAGTCTTTCAGGCTATAAGAAACAAAGAGATGAGTTTCTTCCAGCTTCTCATTTGATCTCTTTGTACTTGTAGTGTCTTTTCTGACTCAGACTCTTGTGTTACATGCACTGCTCATCTTTTTCTCGCTCACCTCATTCCATCCATTTTTTTTCTATTAACTTGCTCTCTCCCTTTTCTTTTCTTTTCCCTCTCAACAGTTGAGCAGATATGTATAATTCACTTTGATGAATGGAACACCAGTGTGCATAGTGTATGTATTTGTGTTAAGGGGCCATATGGGTTGCTTATTCACTTTAACTGTGCACCACATCTCTGTTTTGTTTGGTGTGTGTGATTTTACCTACTGATTCATGGTGCACATTTTTGTGGCTCTACAAATATGTTAAAGGATATGATGCGATCATTCTTTCCATGTTGATTAATAACATTTCAACAACATTTATCAGAATATATACTTTGCTGTCAGTGTGAAGAGTATCATGATAATGACTGAAGCCTGAAGAAACCAAAGGATTCACAAGTTAAACTAAGAAAATGGATTAACATAAAAATAGAATAACATAATGCTGACATTAAACTGTGCAACCATGGCTGGGATTAGCATTTATTTTATGATAAAATGATATAGTATGCTATTAGATCTATCCATAATGAGGAAAAACGTCCAGAGCTTATCATTATGCATACATTTTTATCTCATCCCTTATCGACATCATTTTATTGTCCAGCCCTGGTGCACAGTTGCGTGCCTGTTGCCTTAGCAACCTCCCATAACTCACCTTGTTGGTCAGCAGTGGTTTGATCTCAGTCAGCTGTACATCCTGCAGCTCATCCATCTTCCTGTCTTGTAACTATAACCCCCTCTGTCTAAGGAGAAAAAGAGCAGACAATAAACTTACTAAGAAGCATCAGCCATTACAAAAGCAAACTTGTGCATTGTGAGAGCACTGCATAAGATACCATTGCTGGCAAAAATGCCCATGGCCATTCAGATGTTAGTGTGAATTATGTCAGTCTATCTATGTACTTTTCAGAATGAACAAGTACATTTTTTTATGTTAATTAGTTATGTTCAATTATTTGATTGTTGATTGAATTTTTTAGACCGCTGCTTCCAAAAATGAGGATGTAAGATTCATCTTGGTTAGTATTTTCCCTCTGCATTGTTAATCATTGATGAAAGTGTAATGAAATCCGCGTTTGCCCGGGTGGGAGGCATGACAGTGAAAAAGTGAGAACCATTGAAAATAACAATTTCTCAATGTCTAAACCCAGCTTATTGCTATTTCCCAGTTATTAAATTTTTAATAATGCATGGATCTTGATGAAAAAAAAATCAAGCATATTTAGGGGGTTATATCTATCAGTGTGCACAATGTGGTGCTGATCCAAATAAAAATCTGAATCCACCAGATTTAAATATGTTCTAAAAGGGGGTAGTCTACCCTGTAAATTATGGCTACAGGGCAATGACTTTTATTTTGGATAAGGCTTGATCGAATTAAAGGACTTCACATGGGCTTGCCAGGATACACATAATGATACAAAAACCGGCCTGGGAGGGTATAGAGGGTGTTTTCTCCATCAATTCTAAAGGACAGGTCACACTTTCAGTCCACACAGATGCTGTGCAAACATACCCACACCAAGATGAATCGGGCTAGGTTTTACAAGAAGCCCTAAAGCCCACATGATTTGTTTTCCCCTTGAAACCAGTCATTTGTCCCTGCTCATACTTAGTGAACTGCGTGTCCCCTTCCACCTCTTTCTCTGATATGGAATCTCTTCAGCCTTGCCACAAGGTGAGGACAGGAAGAGGTATTGAATTACCTGGCTCTGTCCAGGAGAGGAGCTCATGTTGCACAAAACAGCAGATGGAGCCTCTGCCTCTTCCAGGTCAGTGCTTACAACTCCAAGACAAAGTCAACCCTTGCTGCACCTCACCACAAACAGCCTCGATACAGACAGATCACACTGCACATAAATGCTACCAAACAAAGAAGAGAGGGCAAATGGGATTGGGCAGATGACTAGCCAAATTGAAGGAGCGGATACAATCACTTCCTGAGTCAGAGTCAACCCCCCTGGATCGACCTTGAGTTTCCAGTATCAGATAACCTTCAGAGTTTGTTAGTGATGATTCCAGCAGTGAACTGACAGTGGGAAGTAGCTTAGCCGCCTTGATGACATTGCACCATGACTGTGATACCTGCAGTTTCATCCTCTGATTGCCTGTCCTAGGTCTGAACAGACAGCTGCCTGTTGACACATGAATTGGCCCAGAGGTCATCTGCTCTGGCGACAGACTGTAACCTGCTTGGCAACAACCATGGACGCAGATGAGTTCAACTGTGTCTAATCATCGAATTTCATAAAACAGTCAGGAAAAAAGTAGAAACATTGAGTGTTGAAATACTCAGCCATCAGCATGGGGAGTGAATATATGAAGGCAAAATCCCTGCAGACAAATCCGGCTCAGTAGCGGAACTAAATAATATTTAGACAAGTGAACAAGGAAAAAAGAAAAATAAATACGCTGCATGCTTGAGCGTATTGGCCGGATCAATCCAACACTTCCTCAGGCTGTCACAGAAAGTGGGGGGGAAAAAAGCCGCTTTAATTGTAACAGGCTAGCTGAGTAATCAAGGTGTTAAGGGAGACGGGGTCAGGGTCAGGGTGGGCTTAACCAACTGACAAACTGACTGGGTGGTTTTCACAGCCCAACCCCACTGACCTCTTTTACAGAGTTATCCAGGCAACAAACTACCATCTCTCCCCCACCATCACTCCCCCACCATCACATCAAGAAAGACATGTCCCCCTGGGCCAATAGCAAATCTTAGACCTTACATCACATCACCTCAAAGAACATTAGGTCTCATTTGTCGGTGACAGGGTGTCGGTGGCAAAAACCACCGACACCCTGTCCTACCTACGCCATACACGCCTTACTGTTCAACATGCGTAGCTGTTGCCATAGAGACAAAGCTGGTTGCTGATATTTATTCTAAGCTGGGAAAGCCCCGAGGGACAAATGTGGGGAGGGGGACAAGGGGAATAGATGATGGTAGAAATAAGAGGAAGTGATCAAGCCAAGCTAAAAACTGAGATCTAATTTGCAGCATTCATCCGACAATCCCCATCTAGATGCGACAACAAAGCTTAACGTAATAGGAATAGAGAATCTGCGGTAGTCTCAAAGGGGCAGGAGATCACAGGCGGGAAATTTCATCTGCAATCTGTGCAGCTTGAGAGCTTCTTCACACTGTAACACTGATGTGAAAAGGATTGTGAAAGCTGATAATGTCCCTCTGGCCTAGACATTTATGCCTGTTGTGTCGGATTGCTCTCCCAAATGGTCTCCCTAACATTACAATGAGTTTTACTCAGCTCTTGCGCTTGCATGATTTCCTCCATCCATTCAGGGTGTATTTCCCTGCGTGGCGTGTAGCTGCCGGCAAGGCAGTATCAGTGCTAACTGTCGTGACACGGCATGCAGCAAGGGACGAAGGGACTGTACTGGGTGAATGAACGACAGCAGAAACAAATACTGGCAGAGGAAAACCCACACGATGCCCTTTTTACGCAGAAAAGGTCAGCCTTCACTCCAGCCTAGTAGCAGCGCTGCCTCTGGGAGACCAGCAGCTTTTCAGTTTGAACACAATCACTTTATGGTCAAGACATGTTGAAATCTGTCAGTTCAATAAATATTTAGGATCCTTCCCTTCCTCCTTGGCAACCACTGATACGTAATTCTATCTCAATGGCTATAAGAGGATATGCCTTTACTTTACCTCTGATCCACAGAAACCAGAACAAATGCATGTGCAGACACAGAGGCGTTTGCTACAACACCTGCTGTAGATATACAGTATGGTGTCTGCCTACAAAATGGGGTCCTGTAGCTGCCAGTCAGCCAACAGTATTGAGTGATCAATGAGCACATTCACTGGGCCTCCTCTCACACCTCTCCCCCCTCCACTCAATCCACTCTCTCCCCTGTCTTTTTCTATCCATCCCCATCTCACCTTCAGGCCTTCAGATTGCATGATGGATGACTAAGAGTCCAGCTATGATGATTAACACACACACACACACACACACACACACACACACACACACACACACACACACACACACACACACACACACACACACACACACACACACACACACACACACACACACACACACACACACACACACACACACACACACACCTTTGCTCTCCATCGCCATGGCAACCACCACTTCAGATTTACTCCTTGTCATTATTCCCATCTGACCTCTCTGGCTTCAGGTTGACCACAGTGAAAGTCGGCATGGCGACCTCATATTAACCCACCTCTATGGAGACAGTGACTCAGGCATCAGGCGTAATGTCATGGTGATAAAAAGCAGAAATCCTTCGTCTGTAGTAGGGAGGAGGTTTACAGCAAAGCTGGTGAGTTTGTGGTGGATGTTTTTATGCTGCTAAACGCAATCTTCCACATAAAAAAATATGAAAACAATTGTATGAAGTGTGATCAGAAAAAGCGCTTCTGCTTGAATTTGTTGGGGGGGAAAAAAGGACATTCAAAATTCACTCAAATTTTCTCGGTTGCAGCATAAGCAGGGTGTCTACAATCAATGCAATTTTGTGTCTTTGTATTTTCACCCCATCATGCAGAATTCATTTATTAAAACACAAAGTCATTATGGTTTATTTGTTCTTAAATCTCAGACAGTCTCTTAATGGATGTTTCCTGTGGTATACAAAAGAGTTTCCTCCTTATGAGTGGTCAACTTCTAGATGAAAGGTTATTGACACTGCAGGTTGACCATAGTCCTGGGTTTGAATCCCAGACAGGGCAGGGCCATTCTTAGTGGAGTTTGCATATTCTCCCTGTGTTTGCCGGGGTTTCCTCCAGGTACTCTGGTTTTGGTTGATGCTCCTGACAGGTACCGATTAGAACTGGAGCCCAACAAGCCACAATGGCTGCCCATTTCTACTCATACTGAGTTACATACAAAGAATGAATTTCCCTAGACAGATGGACAAAGGATACCTAACATCCAAATAAACAACTATTTTTACACTCTTTGACTCGAGACCAGCTCCCTTAGAGCAATGGAGCAGGTTCAGTCAGGCTTTCAAAGCCTCTAAGGACTTTAATGGGCTGCTTCCTTCAAAAGACCCAGCTATTGATGGTAACAAGCTAATTTCTAGGAAAAGTGTCCTCTGCCTGTATCCTTTCTCCGAAAGAATTATTCTAATGCAACTTCCCATCACAGAGGAACAGAAGCATGTTTGTCCTCAACTGGAGGCCCAGTCTGCAGACCACACTTCACCAGGCATCACATCAGAAAATGGGGCACCACAAATTCCAGCGATACTACCCTCCTGCCAAAAGCCCAACATACATACAGCCGCCCATGTTTATGTGCAACACTGTTTTGCTATCAGGGCTGCAAAAAAAAGAGACAATTTATTTCTGCACAATCGCCAGTGTGCTAACACCTTGCTCATAGGCAGGGAGATTTTCCCATGCTGGGGGAACGTTACTAGAAAGTTCTTTCCAACTTTTCTTAATCAGGCCAAGCCTGTGTTTACAGTTCACAGGATACAGAGGTAGCAGCAATCCCACTGGAGTAAAGCTAATGGACTGTGACAAGGCTCAGTTCCAGATTATTGCTCTAAACCACGCTGTTTGGTAAGAGAATTAAAAGAAGGAAATCCAATTGTTTGGCATGTCAGCCATAACCCTCATATCCCTTCCTGTCAGGTCAATAACAACTTGGGAAATAGAATAATAGAAACCAGTTTTTTGGTTTTATAAACAAAGTCTAAATTTTGTTCTATTCTAGAAACAAGGCAGGGAACATGATCTGGAGTTTGCTCTTTGTTTTCCACCCTTCATCATCATCATTCCAAGCTGACCTATAGCAGAGAACATCCCCTGCTGATGCTGTCAGTGAACACACAGAGGAACGAGCACAAACTCTCACACAGCTCCCCATGCGTCACATCTGTTTAAATAAACAACAGCTTGTTCTCCTGAGGCCCCATCATCCTCCTTTAACATTATCTTGATACAATTTGACAGATTTTCTGTCTTCTTTTAAAATTCTAACAAAAACTATGATGAGACATCCCTCTGATCTCTTTTTTCTGTCATGATTCTATCAAAATGGTCTATTCTTATCCAACACCCCACCTCACATGTGGAACAATAAAACAGACTATATTAGGTAGGTAGGTACACCTACTTCGGTGTCAGGCTGACACAAATGATTACTTTCATTATCGATTAATCTACCCCTTTAGTCCATGACATGTCAAAAAATTGTGGAAAATGCCAGCTGCAGTTACCCAGAGCCCAAAGTGACGTCTTCAAATTGCTTCCATTGTCCAGCTGACAGTCCAAACCAAAAGGCTCTTCATTTACTATCATGAGCCCCCATTGTTGTTTGGTCAGTGGAGGAGAGATACGGCACCTACTCCCTCAGCATACGATCATGTTGTCAAGTCTGCATCACTGTCAATATCAGGGTTTTTTTACCCAATATTGTGCAGCCCTAGGATGATCACCACTCATCATTGAAGGAATGACAAAGCAAAAATAGTGTCATTGGTTGCAAAGACAAAAGGAATAGCGGGGGAAAAAAAGCTACTTTTTCTGAGGCGGATCTCTTACTTTCAGCCGGCGCACTCTTACCTAAATGCAGATTTAGCTTTAAATGTCATACATTATGCTACAACATGTAGTCTTCCTCACAATGTTTTTTTTCTCTGTAAAAGTATCAAAGTAATGCCAGTAAATAATAGTAATATGTCTGTTCAATAAAAACTGTATAATTACTCCAAAAATATCAAAATCGTGGCAAACAGACCGTCAGAGGGCCGTTCATCAGTCTGTGGTGCCATCTTCAGTTTACGTGTCACATGATCTTATGAAATTTCATAAAGACTATAAACAGTTCTTGTTACCTTTTACTGGCAACACAGCACGGAAGAAAGCCTAGGACTGTATGTGGCAGGAGGAGGAAACAAAAAAAACAACAACAACTTTAATCTATTTTAAGAGTAACAAATCTTCTCCACATATACTGATCTCGTTAGATCCATCCAGAATGAAAAAAAGGTCTAATAAATGCTAAATACAGCATTACTATAATGGACTCATCACCCCCCCCCCCCCAGTCAGAAGTCAGACTCTCAGTCACCACCACATGTAATATCCTGAGCCCACGTCCAGCCATAACTCAAATGCAAGTGATAGAAATGTCATTCAGGTTGTACTTGGATGAAGCATGGGATATTACACACACAGGGGCAATATTACAGACACAGACACAGACAAACACACACACACACTATCATTAGTGAGAGAGGGGAGACTTGTGACCTTGTCTTCTGGGATTGATAATATTCAAAATGTGTCTGAGGAGCCTTTCAAGTGCATGTTTTTAAAGGAAATCCTAAACTGATCATCCATCACTTGAGTGTGTGTGTGTGTGTGTGTGTGTGTGTGTGTGTGTGTGTGTGTGTGTGTGTGTGTGTGTGTGTGTGTGTATGTATATATATGTGTTTGTGTATGTGTGAGAGAGAAAAAGGCTGGTTCATCAGCAAAGATTGTTAAGTAGCAGCCACTGCACTGACCTGCCTGCCTGCCAATAAGACCTCCACATAAAGGAAGATAATACCTAATAGCACAGTATACATGCAACCTCAGTAAGGGTGTAAGGAAACATCAATACACTATCACAAAATCATATGTTGTGATAGTGTATTGATTCTTTGCTGTATCGCTTTTCGATGAATAGTTTTCATGCAGAGATTTGTGGATTTGTTTCATTTTATTTTAAGTTTAAACCCCCGACCAGTAGGGAGCAGTTATATATCCATCTTCAGCCATTGAGTCATCCACTCCAACAATGTCACATGAGACAGTGGGAAGTAAGCACACATCGCCAGTGAAAACACCAAGACGACAGGCCTATGAAACTAAATATCACCTACCTTGCTTGCCTGCTAACATAGCAATGTATCACAATATATTGAACCAAAAACCTTTGTATCATAATCCGTATGACAGCACCAGATTCTTACCGATGCACAGTAACACACAGTGTGCACATCTGTAAAACCTGCACGACGCCCTCTTGCAACACTCTGAGGGCTTTTAAAAAATTACTGCATTCCTTGAGGGGTCATTTTATCTGCTAATGGTCTCATGTGATTTAAGCAGCATCTGGCTGTATTGATTTATAACTACACATCCACAGGCATGATCAGCATGCTTCATGTATCACATGAAAATGCCCGCAGTCACAAAGAATCTCAAAGGACAGCTTACAGGCTTCCTAAATACGGTGCTATGGCTCATAAAATTCTTCGCCATAACGTCCAGCAGCACACTAAATTGACTGCACTAACACAGACCCAGAGACCAACTGCAATCTAATCCACTGTTGAATTGATGTTTCTGACCAGCAAACTGGAAACTCCATTTAGTCCGTGTGAGGCAAGGAAGTGTGCGTAGCAGTTATGAATTTTGTATGTGAATGATATGCAAGGTCTTGAGTTTGTGTATGAGCGCAGCTGGGATGTGAGTCAGCGCTCCCATGATCCTCCCTGCTCAGTACATTATACTAGTCACCCAGCCACCTATTTTGGCCTCCGCACTAAATTACATATTAGTTTTAAGTGATTATGAGTCACTGTGTTTTTGACTAGTGCTGGTGTCCTCTTATTGCCCTAACCCTCCTTCTCATGTATTGGATTGTAACTAAAACCGTAGAATACGCCAACATTTGTAAAGCAATGACATCCATAATTTCTTAATGTCCCAAGTTTAGTCAAATTGTGCTTTTTAACTGAGAAACAAACTGAGAATGTCTACAACACACGTGCTTTCAGACCTGATTAAACCTCTTCTCAAGATGGACCATGCTTGGCTGATTTGGTTCATGACCATCCTGCTGGCTGATAACCTGTAGCTTGTTTTATGGTGGTTCACTGGACATGGTGACTTCAGGTAGTTCCCCACAGAGCTCCACCAAACTTCAACCAGAGCAGAGGTCTAATCTAAACACCTGTGTAGGCGTGACAGACACTGTTCATATGTAATCTGGGCAATGATGTAAAAAAATGAGACAATATGAGAAATGCTACTTACTTACTTACTAGGTTTCTGAGGTATGACTTAAAACCAATAACATGAGATATTGTTACCTCATGATAAAGGTTTATAGCCACATCATTCAGCCCAACAACAAGGCACTAATTGGTCTACATTAAGGTTTTAATTGATGTGATGAAATTGCAGTATTCATTCTGTGCTTGTCAGACACACACAGTCTCTCATGAATGATGATTTTCATCTCCAAATAAAGGCATTGTTACAGCTCATCCTTTCAAACGATGACAAATAGATCAATAAGAGGATGGCAATTCAGACAGCTGTAGCTACGACACACATCAATAAATCAATACACAGTAGCATAGACCGGTGTCATACAAAGAAACGCATCATCTCTTTTTTGGGGGGGGGGGGGGGGCAAGAAGCAAGAGGTATAGATGTCTTGATAACTCTGCTGTGATTGGTTAGGGAGAGGGGTGAGCCCATGTGACTTAGTCCCTCCTGGCTGATCTCCTCTACATATCTGGTTATAAATACGAGTGAATGACCAGGCCTTTCTGTCCTGCACTCAGTGCTGCTAACAGAGTACCTGCACCTAGTCTGCCATGCTAAGCTAGCTGCAGCTCTGTCAATGGGGATTTCCTCCGCCATGCTCTCTTGAGCAGGCAGCATAAAGAAAGACAAAGTAGAAGAGAGATGGTGTGTGTTTGTGTGTGTGTGTGTGTGTGTGTCCTGTGTTGCAGCTGGCTGATTGTGAGCAAGCAGAGTTTCCAGAAAAGCAGTGTTTTGCAAGAGACTCAGCAGGATCTGTAGACCGTGGTCAAACTGGTCGATGGGCAGCTGTGGGACCACCAGCGAGAGCATCTGTGTAGCCTCTCCGAATGTCTTACAGACACACTGATTGTCTCGCACCCACAGAGTCTGCTCAACAAGCTTGTTTGAAATATTAGAGCCCTCCTCCATAAAACATTAACCGAGGCAGCACAGACACACGAGAACCCTTGAGCCCAGAGATAGTACAGACCAGTGAGTACACCAAAGCCTTTGTATCTGTTTCTCTGAATGAATCAGTGCTAAGAGACTCGTTGCCGCACAGGAATACAGGCCCTGCTAATAGAGTTACCCATGTGGTCAGCCTTGCTGTCACAGTGACAGATTTGTGACAACACCCACAGAAACACTGAGGTGGCTCCTCTGTTACATTCCCTTATGTGCTCGCCATGGAGGTCGTTGGTGTCCTTGGCAACTACCGGGGGGCCCCCCCTCCTTGAGTCATCCTCAGCTCAGCTGGTAGCAACGCTGAAATCGAATGACCTTTTTCACCATCATTTACATAGTCATTCACTTCTCATCACGCCACCTAACACAACGTGGAGTGCTTTACCAGTCAGTGTAGCTCCTGCCATTGGCTCTCATGATGCTCTAAGAGGCTCTCAGATGTCCTTAACTTTTGGTGCTGCAATAAGACATCAAATGAGTCATGCCACGGTATAGACATGTATTTCTATTTCAGAGGGTCCACTATATATGCATACGTGTTAAAATGTACAAGCCATGATTCACTCTGAGCTATATATATATTTCTATGTCCTCTTTCTTTGCTTCCCATGTCTGTCACACACACACACACACACATACTAATGAATACAAAGAGAATACGGTGAGATTTTCCAGAGTAGGAATAGTTTCTCTAACTCAAAGAATTAAGGAAGAGGAAATCAAAAGACACGGAGGGTTGATGTGATGCAGTCTGTGCAGTAGATGTGTTGTGCACCTGTATGAGGGGAGGTTCTTTAACTCTACATACATAACGCTACATACAGCACAGGATACTCACTGAACAGCAGCACAGTCCAGGGCATATAGAGGTCAAAGTTGGTTTGTATGCAACACTTTAAAACAACAAGCTGACCACCTGTAATATGCCTCTTTTCAAGACCGAATGATGATATTGCTGATACTGATCAAGAAAAAGGAGACAGAAAAAAGCCAAGAGTACACTCATAAAAAATGCGTAGACAGCTGCAACATCATACAATCCTGCTAGCAACAGTTTGTTGTTTTTTCATTTGTTCGCTGCAAGCATATTTATCCTTGAGTCGATCTATGCAGAGATACTAATGGAGCAGAGATAAATGGGATAGCTGTCTGTATAAGCAGTCAGGCTGCCATGAAAGGGAAATTCAAGAAGTTAACCTGGAACAGAAGTGTGTATGCATCGGCTGTTTTTGGTTTGAAGTTTCAAGCTGCTGTGCAGAGATTGTACTGTAAGTATACGCCTGGCAAAGCTTCAATTACAGATGCGATTCAGTTACCAAAAAAAAAAACAGCAGGAGCACCAAAGCTCCAGGAGGGTCAAAATGAAAAAACAGATACAGTGTAAACATTATCCTGGTGGCTACCAAGTTCTTAAAAACACTGTTTCGGTACCAGATGACTGCAAAAGAAATAGCAAAATGTCACAAGGATGTGATGTTGACAACTGAGGTATCATTATTCCAATTAGGAGGAGAAGTCCCATTAAAGATCCAAGTCTGGCACAGTTTACGTTTTGCTCAGCAGGTTTGGCAAACTAATAGATACAGTAATGCTGGCATGAATGTGAACACAAGGCAGACTGTCAGCACCGAGGCTTAATTACTGTCTCCATCTCTCCCATGAGTATTATTCCCTGACATTCATCCCTGCAAGAAATCCTCTCCTACACAAGAGCATTTCTCACTTTTTATGTACTCTGTAATCCCTGTGAGGAATTATGTGCCAGTTGTAATCCATAGTGAATGGCATCTTAACAGTGTTGTTTCTTGATGCAGACAAGTATTGATGGATTTTAAGTGCTGCACTGTTGCACTGTGCTGGTCAAGTCTTCTTCTGAATGCCCAGGTGAGTTGGTTTTAATTTCTCTCAGCACAAATGTAAGGTTGAATCACTCCACAGTTGAATAGATAAGACCTAACTCCTTTAATGTGTTGCAATAAAACACATTTTAAATGACTCAAAATTTCCATAGGGACTAATCATCAGAGCCCAGAGAGCCCAGGTGGACATATTTCCTGGAGATGTCAAGATCTCGAGTACAACGTGTAGCTTGAAAAAAAAAAAACAACTCTTGACACTCCCATTAGTTAGGCAGTAGGTCTTCACTGTAATAATCAGCCAGGGGCAGAATGACTACAACGGTATGGCAATAAACCTCAAACTGCCCTCTATCTGCTCTTTCTCCCGCTTTCAAAACAAAAGACTGGTTTACAGATGGGTTAAAGACAGAAACTTAATGTTTATCTATTGACCTTTCCAGTCTTAACAACAACAGTCTAGTGAGTGAGTGTTGTGAGTGACAACAAACGCCTGGTTGTTGTTTGTTGTGTAAGCTCCACTCATGCCTTACTGACCATGTGACACGGCAAAGGGCATTGTGGGAGATAAAACACCCGACTTTAACCCCAAAACCATGAAACTATACTACATTAAGATTTAAATGATTAGATACCAGAGTTAAGGCTTTAAAGGTGTAGGTTATAATGACCTTCTACTTCACTGGGTTTTTAAATCTCCTATGACTACAGTAACTTTAATATCCCCATTGTTCTGGACATTTTAGTGAGAAACTGCAGAACACAGCGTCCTTTGAAAACACACCCCAACAATGGTTATTTTTAGTAAGAGGAAACACCTGATGCCCACCCCCTTCTTTCTGTTACACTTCCCACCTGTATGACCTTCGCGTGGCCACCAGTGACATTGCCATCCATCACATCATGTCTGAAAGATGGTGGTGCACCAGTTACATCATTGTGATTGATCTTATTAATTATGATGGATCTGCCACGTTTGGATTCGGTTAGTTTTTGGACAAAGTTAAGACTGTGACACTATGGGAGGAGAAGGGACGCCACACATTCAACACACAGCTGTGGTGCTTTTAAGCTAGCTTTTAAGTTAGCGTGAAAGGTTTGCTGTTCAAACTCCAGACAAAACTCAAATTCATGTGAACATTTCTCTAATAAACCAAACATAAGTGAGCAACCCTCGTCTCACTAGTATATAGAGGTTAATTCATATTCCTACACGGAATTTAGGTGTGAAAATTATATTGTATCACTCCATTAAATTAACAACACTATACGCTAACATTCTTTTCCATTTGTTTTAGCTCGATAATTTACCATGTAACGCATTGTGATAGGCCTCCAACTGAGCTGCAGTTTTTAAACCACTCAGCTAATCTCCTGTGGCATCGGGCACATCTGTAAATGGTATATGGATAATGCTATACCGTGAAAACACGGATCGAAGACTTACCTCGTCGGTAGAATAAGTGTCCGGTGGGTTTCAGTCAGTTCCTCTCTGGCTATATTACTGAATATCAACGGTAATACGTATCTTTCAATGTGCACTACACACCGATGCCGCTTCCTCTGTCTCAACTAGTATTTCGAGGAGACTCTGGGCGGAACTACACGCTGCGTCGCAGACACCGCGGACTAGCCAATGGGAGGAGGCGGTACACACCACAGACAGGCGGAAGCGAAGACGTCTCACTCTGCTCCAAAATAATGAGCACAAGACTTACCGCTGCTCTGACAAGTCTACGGAAGCCTGTTGCTGCCATATCAGAAAAACAAAAAGGGTCCAGTATCGCATTATAAGACGAGAAATTTATTAGTTCTAGTATTAACACTAGAAATACTTGTCAAACTGCTGGGAAATACTTTTTTACTTTGAATTTTATATTCTTTTCTTTTATTGTTGACTTAAATGATGGAATGATTGTTTGGAAGGCTAATTAATAGTAATTCCCAATATCTTAATAGCTTTAGTCAGGTTTTGTTATTTCCATATGCAGGGTATGGCTTATATGCCATTAAAACACGTTAATCTTCATAATATATATTGAAATAAATATTTAAATAAAGATAAATATCTCCACATTTTTAACTTTACCTGTAGTTGCTTCAGTTTCACAAGCAGCAGCACTGTTGTAGGGCAGTGGCAGTCATAGTGGACTAAGCAAGACTAGTTTGTATAGCACTTTGTAAAGCACATACACACAGCAGGCGTTCAAGAAATTTTTTTTATTTTGAGTAATGGGCCTGTGCCCCAGTAGAGCTCTATGTCTAGCAACACTCCTGATGCAATCCAACACCCTTCAAATCAAGAAATGAACATGTAGGCTTAGCACTGTACAGGATCTGTGGGCAACATATTATCAGCTGCCCTGCTCTGTCACCACATGATACTGGCTTGAATTTTGGAGATTAACCGATTAGATTTCCCATCAAGTTCCTATTTTCAATCTGATTATGCAACCACACAAATCTGCTATGCAATAAAAACTTATTACATCAAAGTATGCATGCGCCTGTTTTTTCACAAGGTCCTCTCCCTCATACAGCTCTCCAGACTACAGCTGCCATCTGCAATCAATGTTTTCAGGTCATGAGCAACTGCAGAGTTGGAGGTCACATGCCATGCTCAATAGCACCTCAGCAGGAAAGCATTTGAAGGTTTCCTCTAGTTCTGAGAAAAACTAATGCCATCAATCTATAGACAGCTGCAGCCCCTCATATTAATCTGATTTAGCATAAAAAAACACATCAAACTCAATAATCTGTGTGCATGTATTTTGAATGATACAACCTTTTAGACTTATTGCAAGGCCAATATACAGGATGAGGACCGTACTTCTTAAAATACATATCATGTCAGAGACAGTGAGAAAACAGTCAAGAATGTGTCTGTGGTGATTAATTACAATGAGTTTATTTATGTACCAGCAAATCTGCATTGTTTGACATTTCCCTGCTTCTAAGCCAGACACTTAAAGTACAGTAGCATACAATATTTGAATTTGGAGAATGTTTTCAATACAGAAGAACACATTTTTGAATAACATATTTACAAATCAAAATACTGTAAATAAACAGATGAAACAGAACACACACACAAAAAAAGGAACTTACAGTAATTACTACTTCTAAGTAGTATTTGTCACTGACAATGCACGAGATGCTAGGTTAAGAAAGGAAGTCTACATTACCGTTTTAAGAGAATAATAGGTCAAGTGCTACAGCAACAACAATGCAAAGAAGTAAGGGATACGGTAACTGACAAACACAAAAAGAACTGATATAAATTGTATACTGATTAGAGGACTGTTGAGAAAGAAGCATTACAGTTTAAGACAAAAATAAAACGTTTGTTTCCAGACAAAAATAACTTCACAGTGTAGTATAAAAAAAAAACCTTGAGTAGGTCAGAAACAGAAAAGATGGTTTGTAGCGGATGCTTGTACATCAAAAGTATTAATACGGTATGGCATGACACACGACCAAAACAGAATTTTGGGTAAAATGCAAAAATCGTGACCATGTGCAACTATTTTCAAAAATCTATTGCAAAGAGGACATGTCAGTTCAGGAATTTGATTGCAATTTGAATATAAAGCTTCAGCATGTAAAGGACTGTGTACTGAGAGAGACAGGGCAACCGTAAGCAGTAGCTCAGACAAAAGGCGTTCATAAGGTTTAGAGTTGCATGGCGACCATAGAAGTGTAATCTGGTCCTAAGGATTTTCTTCTGCATTTACGAGGTTACTTTTTGTGTTCAATCCTGATTTAAGATGCTAACTTTCCATAAATGTTCATATAAAATTCATATGACACTGGTTGGCTTTAGCACTGGATTCCACCAAACAGAACGTTTTCAAACGGACGGCAGCAGCAGAACAATCAGAGTCTTGTATTTGCACTAGTATAGTAATCTTTGCAGCCCAAGTCCAGCGAGTTCCTCTGTTGCACTTTTTCTTCATGCTGTGTGGAGACTGAGGCAGTTGCTGTCCTCTGGCACCCTCATGTGGAGCTGTACAGAGCAATCTGCTGCACCTTACCCAGCTGTGTCAGCAGCAGTTTCATGCGGTGTTTGAGCTGAGGCAGACGGGCCAGGGGTTCAGGGGGCTCCAGTTCCCCTGTGTAGTCCAGCCAACTCTCCAGGACTGGGGACAACGAACAGAAGAAGAACCAGAGGTGAGCACATAGTTCCAGATGATGAGTTTCTTTTAACCCACAGAGACTCTCTCATGTTGGATAAGGCCAACTCATGTATGATGTCATGCTCATCTACACTGGTTAACATGTTTCATATATTAAACTGCACATCTTCACAATGAGATGATTAGCCCTACCTACAGCGTAATACTGTCAGAACTGATCTAGCTGGATAGAACATTTAATAAAAGAGTCATCAGGAGATGACATGTCCCCATGGCCCTGCAAAATGGAACTGGGTGTATTTTCATGAATACAAGCTCTTTAAGTTTAGCAGTTAGTGAGAAATAAATAACAAAATCCGGCTAAAAGATACATTTTGCATCATTTCTGGTATACATGTACAATTTGTCAAAGACACAATACACAGTTTACAAGATGTGCTTCTCTTCTCTTAAAAGTATCAATTGTTGCCATGGAAACGCAAAAAAACTTAAATTGTAAAAATTTCCAACGCCACCACTCCAGCCTATGGTTGATGTATATGCACAATTTGTTGAAGCTGTATGAAATACTTTTAAAGTTAGGCTCCAGACAGACATGCACATTCAAAATAGACCAAGTTGAATATTTTACCCCAAAGCAAGAAAAACAAAAAGGTTACAAAATCACAAAATACCAAAGGGAACCACTCTTACATATGTTTGACTTGTTAGCCAAATTCCATGAAAAAATAATCAGCGTTTTTGAGTTATGCCCTGGACAAAAAGCGATTACAGACAGACGGACAGAGCAATAATATATGACGAAGAGAAAAGCAGAATAGGTTAGTAACTAGGCCATTGCAGATCTTACCGTCCACCTCCCTCTCAATAAAGTCCATCCTGTGCGAGACCTCATCCTGCACTGCATCTATGTGATCCAGCAGGTTGATCTGCCGCTGTTGATGCTGCCTGCTGTTATCTGCAGCCGCTCCAGGATCTCTTCTCTCCTCTTCCCTCGTCTCAGCCTGGAACCAAGAGCTACCAATCAAAGCCTAGAGACATTTAGTTGAAATCAGAGATCATTTTCATTACAACTAGGTTTAGGCATGAATCTATTTAGTTTTCTGCCAAATTGATGCACATTATTCATGCACACAAGACATATACGACCAAAAGGCATGGTTTTATCATGATTGGTGCTCAGACAAAGGCTGAGCGAAATCCCTGAATGATTTGATGACTCAGTTGTTTTATTGTCCACTATAAAATGAAGACTATGTGCATTAAGTCACTAACAAGTCCAAAGGAACATTAAAATAAGAAACTACCTGAATTTGTGTCCTCTGTGCTACTAACAGCAGGATTAAGGTAAAGTAAAACTTGTTAACTACAGTTTGATAAATTCAGGATCTGGTTTACACGTTAAACATTTGTGTCTGCTGTGAAATAAAGCCTTACCTTGTTAGTGGAGTCTCTTGATTTGGGCTTGTCTGTCTCCAGCAGGCTTCCATAGCGCTGCTCCCGTTCCAATAATTCCTCTGTGCTTCTCATGCTGTCCTCCAGCTCTGAGCCCTGTCGGGTCTCCACCACCAGTCTCTGCTCCACCGCAGGGTAATATGCCCACGGTTTCTGGTAGCAATGTTCACTGATAATGTATGAGTCTTGGAAGGATGGGAAGGGCGATGAAGAGCAGGACGAAGAGGGAGTGGCAGCTGTGGCAGCCCGGCTCAGCTTCTCCAGCGCATTGGACATTAAAATCTCACCTCTGCTCATGTCCTCGTCGGGAGTCGCAGGAGATGGCGCTGCATCACTGCCACGACACGATTCAGAGCCGGTCCGTGAACTCTCCAAATCCTTCCAGGGCTCCCGCCACAGCTGCAAGTCAGGGTGAGTGTTGCTCCTGGAGAATAAGAGACAGAATCTAAATTTGTGTTGGTGTAACTGAAATCACCAAAGAGGGCAATCGTTTATGCATGATCCACATTTCATTTGACTCCAGAAGTGATCAGGAAAACACCCTCAAGTCTCTTCATGCAATTCCTTTGTACTCACTGTAGGACGCTCATCTTGAGCTGCAGTCCGTTGAGGATCTCTACCAGGTGGTGCACGTCTCCCAGCAGCTGGTGGGTGGTGGTAATCTTCTTGGCATTTTGGTGCGAGTAGTTCTCTTCCAGAAATGAGAGGCCGTACATGTGACCGTTGCTTAACCACTCACGATCATACCAGTACCGCAGACTCTGCCTCTGGCCTGGGAGTGATGGACAAATTGCAATTAAATGTTATCAAATGCGATAATTTGTTCAGAAATTATTGACAAAAGGTTCTTCAAGTAAAGCTGTTGTCAAAAGTCTCTCGTTAAGAGCTAGAATCTGCCTGCTTTGTTGGGGTGCAATATATTTTGGATTCAAGGTATTATAGATTGCATTCCTTAAGAGGTTGACAGTCCATATGCAAAGGCAGTGAGCGCTGCTGCACCAGGCTGCAAGGCACAAATGTGAGCCAACTTTAGCTTGCTGCACTAAGTCAACTCAAAATATCTTGCTCTACAAGTCTGAGGTTTAAACAGGATATTTTGATGCATTGGGATACAAAATCTATGTCAAAGTCAATGTAAACCATCCAAATCATTTAAAGAAATTTAAATTTTTTTTTGATAGACTGTGTAAAAATGATTACTTGGGAAGTAATATTTAGAATTACAATGCAAAACAATGTAATGCTCTAATAGCTACGTAACATTTAAATAGAAATCACCACCGTTCATTGTACACTGCTAATTTTTCCTCATTGTCCACTAGATGGGAGATGATACTGTGTCAAACAAAACAGGAAGCTCGCAGTTCTCTTTACCAAATTAGTTACATAGGTTTGATGTCAAATGATGACAGTGTGTTACTTATCTAAATGCGGACGTGTTCTCCCTCACCTGGTGGGTCTCTGCAGATGTAACAGGTGTATCTGTCTGGAACATTGTCTTCTAGCAGGCCCATGCAGGTGCCGTGCTGCCAGCACAAACAATCTTCACACTGAGGGAAGAGAAGCATTTTTATGTTTTATAATATATTTTAAAAATTAAAATAAAAAGGCTTGCAATGCTTTATAAATAAACAAGCCATAGGTGGCTCACCTGAATCATGAAGTCATTCTCTTCCTCCACTTCACAGATACATCGCACTATCTCTTGGTCACTTGTGTCCACAGCACCTGAGTCCACACTCATAGGAGGTGTGTTGAAGTCCAAATCGGCCCCAAAGTCATCGTCACTCCACCCGCAGCTGTCAGTGGACCAGTCACTGATGCTATCCTCATCTATGATAATGTGGACAAGCTGAACAATAAGTTCTCATGGGAATGACACAACTCGTCAGGATTTTACTTCTGGAAATTCTAATCTCAAAATCTACTAAATTTGTTTGAGTGAATGTGTGGATTACACGCTAAAGCAAGCAGTGGCAGCAAAGAAAAAACTCAGGATTCAATTAACCAAGCATAAGAAATTTGTTCTAATCTTGCGACAGCAGCAGGTTTAATTCTGCAGGTCATCATGTGTTCGGATATAAATACCAGATGTGATGCAAAATAAAGCTAAAAAAAACACAACAACAACAGCTTGATGAATTGAATCCAGAGGAAGTAGCAGAATGGAGTAGAGAGGAAGCCATCTATAGTCACACACACTAATACACACACACACACACGCACACCATCACAGCGATACGCACCATCCACATGTATCTGCTCTGAGTAGCTGTATCCAGGCCTGCAGGGGTAGGCCTCAGGCTTGTGATTGTGTGTGAGGGGGGGGTTGAGTGGCAAATTCAATTTGGATGGAAGGCCCAATACTGAGATGTCAATATTCTCCTCACTACCTGTGTAGTCTGTTAATACAGGGGAAGGGAGGGGGAAGCAGACGCAGAACAAAATGTCAACTTTGAAAATGCTGAACAGGAGGTTTGTCAGGTGGTGACAAACTGTGGCACAACAAACATGGATAAATAATAAGACTCAAGAACAGTCAGGGAGAATTAGTTTGATCAGATTTATACCGGCCTGTGTTTCAGTCCTTTTATTAGTATGAATTAGCCAATGTGAAAGGCAACCTTTACATCTGAGTGCACAACAGCCAAACTGTACTGTACATACATGTGAATGTTAATTAGGAATAGAAACAACACCGTTTTGTGTTTGGTTTAGTGAATATCAGTGTCACAATAAAAAATCTGGCTATTCATCACCAACACTGTCAAGATTTGTCACATACGAGAGCAAATGCATGCTGCACTGTAAAAAAAGATTTGAGTTGGAAATGTTTGATTGGCATGAAAGAAGCCACCAACAGATATGACACTTCAGCCACACACAAAGACTCAGCCAACACACCAAGAGGAGTGAATGGAGTACCTTATGCTTTTCAGGCTAGCCATTTCCACAATATCAACGTGAGTGCACATGCAGAGCAGCAGATATGTGAGGAGCCCGTATGGCAGGGAACCCTTCTTACCAGACTTGGCCTTCTTTTTCTTCCTCTTCTTCTTTAGTTTAATGCGGAGGAAGTCCTTCTGTTTGGGTTTCTCTTTCAGTTTGTCTTTTACTGACCCTAAGGCAGCAATTGGCAAGAGTTAGGCATCTTCTGTGCACAGCTTACTTGAGAAGTGTAAATCGTACTGTAGAAAGCAAACTAACAGTGAACATGGACGACTGTATGAAGCACAGCAGGCAGTCGTTTTCTCACTTAATAAACAACAACTTCTGAGGGCAGGATACTGACCAATGTCAAAGCAACCCTTGTCGGAGTCCTGCTGCAGGCATCCGTTCCTGTCTAGCTGGTTCTCCTTGCTCTTCTCCCTAAGCAGGGCCCTCGGATGATGACCCTGGGTGTTGATTACAGGTGGGGCTGATGTGCGCCTACCAGGGGTCTTCATCTCACCACGAGAAGCTGCGGCAGCTCCAACAGAGTCTGAGAAACGTTAAAAGAAAGGGGCAGGTATGAGCCCAAGGCCTCAAGACATAGCAGCCAATACAGTTTTTAACTAGAAGAGTGCACTCATTAGAGAATAGCTCCCCACCAGGCTTACAGGCCACAAATAGGGATTTATTAATCTCCTATTGTGTCCAACATTAGTGGATCATAATATATCTGGTAAGGAATTAATCTGCAGATGCTTTGGGTCAGGAAGAGCCAAAAACTTTAAACAACAGTTTTCAGCCTCGACAAAGGTTCAAACTAGGTCTGCACTGACTGGGTAAAGCTTGTTTTAAACTTAGCCTATTGCAAGAAAATGCTTTTGCTATGCTGTAATGCATATGTCAAATGGTGATTTTGATTACTGCTGAAAAGACGAAAGTCTAAGCTTCACTTAAATACTGATAAGGAAGGAATTTTATTAATATTTAATTGAATTCACAACACAGCCTGTTCTCAAGTAATAGAAAGTTGGCACAGACATATCTGACATGAACAGGTACTCAGTAACACCAACATAATTCTTCTGGTACCCTTAAAAGTACAGACTGTCTCTAGCAGAAACAAGATTCCAAGCCAAAGTAGTTGTTAATCTGCAACCACAAGAGGTCCTTGAATATGGTCATAAATGTGTACGAAAATATGAGTGTAAAAAAAACATAAGTGTAGCAGCTTGTGAAATCATCTGTGGGCACATACAGGCACACAGGAACAAACGCTCCATCCCCTCCTGGCTTACAGAGAAACTAGAGAAGAACTCACGTATAGAGGCAGAGATGGTGCGCCTTCTCTTTGGGCCATCCAAACTGGTGACAGTAACATGTTTCTCAGACGCCCTGGTGTGGACACTCCTGCTGGGGCTGCGCTCCCCCTCCAGAGGCTGCTCCTCGCCATGATAATATTTCATATGGTAGTGCAGCAGCTTGGCTTTACGGAATGACTTTGTGCAGCCGGGAGCGCTGCACTTAAACGGGTTGTGGTCCAGGTTGATGGACAGGACGGGTGGAGGTTGGTTTTTGATAACTCGGTACACTAAAAGAAAGAACATCATAGGTTAAGTTTGTGAAAATAACTACATCAAAGAATGTGAGTGATTTGTGTATTTCTTTATCCAACACATTTTGATTTGTACTCACATGGTTCTCTGCTGAATCTGTTGGGGTTATGGAAGCCCTGCTTCCTGACCGCTACCAAAGATAAAGGAAAGACGTTTACTTATTCACTGACGTCTTGGAAATGTACTAGATGCTAATGTGTTATTTACGCTCACTCATTTGCACATTCACACAGATCTCATGACATTCCTGCTACGTAACTGCATTAACACTTACGTTTCACAGGCTGGGGAGGCGGCACATCCGCGGCAGGCTGAGTGCTTTCCGATTGGACGTTTGACTTCTGCTCCACGTCTCCATTGGATTCTGTGGTTGTCATAGTGACAGACACCGGCTCCGTCTGTGCAGATGTCTGAGCAGGCAACTCTGTGAATGGCTTAGGTGACTCTGTATATGGCTTTGTTCCACTCTGTTCTATATCCACCTTTTCCTTCTTTATCTCTCCATTTACTTGACATCTTTCCTTGTTTTCCTCGTCATCTTCTTCCACCTTCACCCCATTTGTGAGTGGTGTCCCTTTTTCTGCATCCCTGGGCTTGTTCTGCTCCGACTGATATAATATTCCCTCTTCCTGTTTGATGGTGGGTGCAGGCTCTACCTCACCATTTGTTTTCTTGTTCTTCTCGTTCACCATTGCCTCTTCCCGCTCTTCGTCCTCACTGTTGCTGTCCTCCTCCTGATCAGAGGTGCTACGTCTGGCTCGCTTGTTCTTGGGACCTCCGTTCTCCTGGGGCCTCCTGTCTCTGCGGTTTGGGACCCTCCTAACCATGTTTCTTTCAGTGGGCCGAGATCTTCCTCCACCAACTCCACCACTCTTATATCAGTAGGACAAAGAGGAAATACCAGAAAATGAAGCTCAAGACATGACTGGGCAGAACATACATAGAGACAGTGAGTTTGATCAATAAATGATATGTACCTCTTTAATAAAAGGCTTCACGTGTATTCCCTTCACTTTCTGGATGACACCATCATAAAACTTCACAGTATAGGATGCTGAGGAGGATAAAGAAGAATTTATGTAAACCATGTTTTATACAAGTGCCAGCTGCTATTCAGGCAGATGATTAGGTTTCAACTGTTCCTTTAGTTCTTGACATGAGATATTCCCATATAGGTTTTGTAACAGTTTATCGTGCAGGTTTTCATAGTCTCCCTTTCCTATGCCAGCGACAGAGAAGCCATTTTTCTATTACTGAATGCTATTCAATTGCAGATTTGCTCAATCAAATTATCATTAAGTCGAATACAGCGGCTCCATAGATTTAAACTTTTTAAGACAATTCTAATCCAAACATTGACAAAAACAAAACGTTTCAGCACCTGAGGTTTTTCATACTCACCATCTTTATTGACAGAAATGACCTTAGCGGGGTAGAAACGGCAGTCAGACCAGCTAGCAAGGACCTTGTCATTCACATGAAACCCCTGGAGGAAGGACAGAGAAATATAACCTCAGACTTACTGTAGCCAAGCGCTAACAAAACCAAGATTATTGTTATATAGTGCTCAAATTTTACTTGCAAGTAAGTGCTGCAGATAACCATTTAGCATATGAAAAACTCTCACTCTTATGTCTCAACTAGAAAGACAGTTAAGTAACATCTGTGTGTAGAAATACACTGTGGAATAAAGGTTTAGACTCTAAACCTTTATTCCACACTCTCCATACTCTAAACTTCAGAGTAACACAAGATAACCCAGGAGTTGGGATGAACTTCCAGTTGCTGTATGCTGTATAAAACAGTCTTAACTTACAGGTATAGGTGAGTCGTCCTGCAGGCCTTGCCGCCTCAGCTGAACCCTCTCCACGGCTCTCAAGTAGGGACTTGTCCAGTCAAACCACTCGTCGTAACGGTGGCTCCACTGGCGGTAATGGATAAGTACTTTTTCTGTTTCGAAGTCAATTTTCTCTATGTTGGCAGCATACCTACATGACAAAAGAAAGGCAATAATGGGTGATTGGTGGGGGAGAGGCTTAAGTTCCGTGCCTTTAATCTCAATATAACACAACAAAACGAGGATGGCAGGCCAATAGAAACGAATGAATCTTGAAAATGCCAAATGAAAAGAAATAAATCACGGGACACTGCTTAACTTGAAAGAATACTGTGCTGGAGGCAGTATTGTGCATTAATGTGGCACTATATTGCAATTACTCTTATCGATTACAAATCCAGTGCCACAACCTCCAGTAACATGCTGTTACTCCCAACATTTTAGGGGGTGGGCTGGTTTGTCCTTTAAGCCAGCTGTTTAGGAAAAGAGGAACCGTATTTATACGTGTCCGTGGCAAGTATGAGGGAGATAATGTAATAAGTAATGCATTCAATAATTGATACTGTAGAGTAATTGGCACATAAATGAAGTGTTGGACAGTAGCGACATTATTATATTTTTCAGTACCATGGTGGCAGCAACACTCTTCTGCATTAAAAAAGCTTTACATTTACTTTTATTGATCAAGTAGTGGTAACACTCACACAGGCTACATTTACCGAGCATTTTTAAAGTCAAAACACAGGAGAGATTTCTACTGGGGTCTGAAATAAAACTGATAAGGATAAGTAAGCGATGCCACCACCAGTCACGGTGGTGTATGTGTAGCAGACAGAAGCAGTTCCAAATCACAAACCAATCTTTGGGCTGATGCAAATGACATCTTTCCAGAAGGAGAATACAGAAACACTATGGAGCTAAAAAGAAAAAGTGAAAGTGAATCGTGGCATTGAGAATAGAATTGTAAGCTACAATGCTGTGTCTGAGGCTTAGGAGCAGGGAAGAGGAGGAGGAACATTTCTAACTAATAACTAACTAATATGCAAATCTGTCTTGATTTGTTTTTTTTACTGGAACTTTATTTAGTGCCAAAACAACTTTTTCAAAAACAAATCTTTCAATGCAGTGCTTTTCCAGTTCATGCTTTGATTTCAAGACAAATTTCTACTTTACTTACAAAACCCACCCTCACTGTTTTAGGCCCAAAACACACAAGCTTGAGTTTACTTGATGGTAATATGGATGGAGGTTAGGATGGAGAGGTGTTGATGTCAGGCTCTTTATTCTTTTGTTGCAGTGGTTTGAGTCATTCAATTGAAAGTTTATGACTGACAGACAGACAGACAAATCAACGCAGATGAAATGACAGTATTTTCTCATCGAGTGAAAATACTGTTTGGTTAAAGTGAAGGGTTGCCTGAGGGTAGAGTGTGCAGGAGGACTCATTCATAAAGAGGACTTGTTTTGCATTGCAATCGGATGTATCGACAATATCAACAAGAGTGGAACGCAATATACAGGTAAGTAAAAAAAGAAAAGAGTATGAAGCAGGCACACTCCTACATCATCAATATGACTGCTTACTCACTGTGAATTCTCTGGACAATGACCCTCTCTACTCACACATCGGTTCAATCAGCTATTACACAGACTTTGTACAAGGCAACTAGCAGAGGGCAGTCCATTCAATGCCCATGCCTACTGATTTGGACATTTGTGTCACACATACAGCTCTGCCGGGTAATGTCCAGAAATTTTCAGGATAGCAGTGCATATGTAAAAGGGGTTTATGTGGCAACCCTGTGATGATCTGACAATCTGACACCCAGACTCTTGCAAAATGTCAGCTGTAATTGGCAGCAATGGACACACAGAATAATCTTAGTGAGAGCATGCATCCATCACTAGCTGTTGCTTACTGGCAAAGGAGCAATGATGTCTGTGTGGGTTTCTTCACTCTTTTCTTTATCTTTTACTGTTTGATATACAAAAAGAGTGGCTAACCCAGATCCGGAAAGAAGACAATGATGATTATGACAGAGAGTGGACAGTCAGACGGATGGAGAAGAATGAGCGAGGCCATGACTCACCAATTTTTGAGGTTGTCTCTGGCCTCAAGCTGAGCTCCCACCTCAAATGTTATCCCTCTTCTGGTGGGGGGCGTCTTACTCATACTGCCCACATCAAGGCTCCCTTCCTGTACACACATATATGCAGATTAACCTATTAACACACCAATCAAAACGACACCCATATGACCTTGTGAACACTACTGAGAAAAAAACATATCTAACCAAGATCACAACATACATGACTATCAAGGACTTTACAGGCAGCCGGCCTTGTCAGGTCTTCACTAACAATTATTTTACCATAAGAATCCCAGCTGTGTACCTTAGCAATCATTTCCGAGTTAAAAAGGCAAGAATGCCGCTCACATACATTTCCACATGTATGAACGCACAGCACACGAAAACCGTTATATTACTGTATATATTATGGTGAGCCATGCCCATCAAATGGTGGTGAAATGTGTAACTAAAACCAGATATTCACTGATCAATAGTTGGATGCCAAAGAACTACCCACATATTTAATGTTCATATGAAGATCAAAATGAGCAATATTTAATGCCACTATTGTTTATAGCCTATCATGAAGGCACGATGACAAAAAGGCACATGAATGTGTAAGATTACTCACACATAGCTTTAATTTCCTACTGGATGAACGGACCATTAACGTTACAGAAGTCAGGCTCTTACGCAATCATGCACCAAGCGAATACTCGACCGATTTATACAAAACATTTTCTTTGGTCATTTTCGATACAGTCTCAAAGACAATTTTCTAGTCTACTGCTGATGTCCAGCCCGTAATAGAAGACTGGGTGGTGGGCGATAATGGTTTTGTCTTGCAAGTAAAATATTAAATTCCACACGGATAACAGCGCCTTTTCGTCGAGCACGCAGTAAAAAAAGACGACAGATTGAGAATTCGATACAATTATTCATAAAGCTAAACGGTTTACATCATATCAAAACGTCTTACTCTCGTCCATGTTATAGCTGACCCGGTTCTTGAGTGGTTTTCTGTGCCTCCCACACACCGGACACTACTCAGCCCACGTGTTTTCTAGTCAGGCGATCTCACGTATAGACACAATGGGAGACAATGGCAAAGGCACTTCTTATCAAATCTGATGTGGGCCGATGCCTTGAATCATTTCCATGAGGGAAGACAATTCTATTCATTAAAATGCAAGATTTTAAATAACAAAAACAGTATTTTATGGCCTGCAGTGATCCGGAAAGACGATAGCGACAATGGGCGCAAACAGAGATGATGATGCCAAAATAAAGAGTAATGGCACGTATATGATTATCATTTTAAAAGTGATGTTACAACGATATTTTTTAATAAATAATTTAATCGTAGGATGATATTTCAATATAATATTGAGACATCACCCACGCACTATAAATTTTTCAAGCATAACTTCAGCGCACGAAACAAGGAGAAGACTGGTCTCATGATCCCATGTACATCCGTTTGTTAAACACCTCTAATATTACTGGCGCTTTATTGTGTTACGTTTTATAAGCAATGGGCGTACCCGAGAGCTATCATGATGACGTGACCGCTTGGGGAAAATATGACTAGTCGAAAGATTCTGGGGAGGGCGGGTCCTCGTTTCTGATTGGCCGTATAGCTGTCACTCAAAGAGAAACTCGGGGCCTTGAGCTAGGCCTACTTTAAACAGTTTTCCTGCTGAGCACGAGCGGCATGGAAATGTACAGCATTAAACTTCCTCTGGCAGACAAAACAAGTGAAGCATATCAGAGAAAACAACGAAAAAGCACTCGGTGAATAATATATACACAACTAACAACGGAGTATAGAAGTGTAAAAAACAACATTTTATCACCTACTTCGTCACGTTTGTTTTGAACTCAAAAAGCCGACATGCGGCGGTACCACACTATCTACGCTGTTGATGTATCATCCAAACGAGCCTCTTTCACGATGTTATTACACCTGAAGCGAATATAAAATACGATTTGAGACCCCTACCTGTTGTTCTGTCACTCTTTATCCGGTTTGGTGTAAAATCTACAATGTAATCCTTTTAAAGTGCAGGTATTGCCGCCTCCGTCTGTCTGGTCCAGATCACGCAGTTGAATTTCTGCCACTTGCATTCACCACCAGCGCGGGTACTGTGGCGCTTCATTGCGCATGCGTCAGTCAAGGCCCCTGCCCTCGATAGTTTATTTCCAAAGAATTGTATGTTTATTTATTTTTGTAAACATATAAAAAATTGTAAGCCAAGCCACTTTAATATTTATTTTAAATTAATATTTAAATTAAAGCCGAATGAACAAGTTAAGCTTTTAAGACATTGCATACTGTCATACACCAGTGAAAGCGAGGCCAACATCGTATGTTAATGCGTTTGGGATTGAGTCATTGACCAAACTAAATCAATGTACAACTTGTGGGTTTTAGTGTGCACACTTGCCTATTTAGTCTAGCATGAATAGATTTATGAGATCAAACTTATTCAACATTTCAACACCCATCTTAATGTTGACGTGTAAAACTGGGAGCTGAGTCCAACCATTGCCGACAATGAATGTTGTGGAGTATAAAGTATATTTAACTCTGAAATTAAGAAGCTGTGCGAAATGTAATTTACACAAGTAAACTATCGGTACATTAAAACTAAAATTACTATAAATAAATATTTCCCCTTATTTAATTGATGAAAATGACACAACTTTCATGGTGAAACTATAAACTTTGTAACTTATAACTTTTAATTACTTTTTATTTTGATGAATAAAATTACAGTGGTTTCCCTCAGGGAAAATCCTGTCACTTTCTAAATAAATGGTTGATGCTTTCACAGTTAGGATAATTTGAAAATAATTTTTCAGGCCCTCTGCTTGTGAATGTGCTGTTTGAAAGAGGGTGTCATTTGGATTTTTGCCTCCTGTCTGTTTTTCTTTAACTTGTTCTAGTCCTACCGGCTGAGGACATGTGAGGTCTGTGATGATAACATTATTGCGACAGAGTGCAGGACAAAGCAGGTGGCATTTTTGTGCCATCACATGCATAAAAGGAGCAACAGATAAATATGTCCAGATTGAAAAAGTGAGGATGATGTCATGTCAAAGTATGTGAAGCAACTTGTTTTTGCTTAACCTATCACCTATACAATCACAGTTGAGCAGTTAAATTTAACAACTCTGCTAAATAGACATAAAAGTCTTCTGAATGCCTGAATTCACAGCCAATGGTTCTAATAATTTGTCCAGATTCTTAATTCATTTTCCCTTTTATTGTGTTTGTTTGTGTTCTGTTTGTTCAATACATTTCACATACCCTTTTAGCAGGCCTTTCAGAGAAATGCTAGTGCATTGAGAAGTGCAAAGGTTATCTTCAGTTTTCAAGAGAGAGCACACTTACACTAGTGAATCAAAAGTTTGCAATTATATTATGCAAAATTTGGACAAGGCAGATTTAACAGTGATGTAATTAGCTCTTTTTCAGAGATATTAAGGGGATATTTCATAGATAAATGAATACATTGTGATATATTATGGTTTAAAATGCACCATTTAGGGAATTAAAACCCCATTAATTTAAAAACTTGAAACCTACCACATGATTTACACCTTAAAGTAACTTGTTTTTTGGATGAAAAATGTATGGATGTTTTCCATGTTTTTGGTTATGTTTATTGGCTTTCAGCGCCTTAAAAATACCCCAGAGCATAAATATAATTGATTAAAAATATATTAATATTTAACAGGGCACTAATTTTTTACCATTATTTGGGGTGATTTGCACCTAAGTGAAAAAATACAGTCAATTTAAGGTTCAAGAAGAAATATATGTAATGTCATTTTGTGAATTTTAAAGGAATTTTTACATAGGAAACTGTCCATAGGCTATAATCCATTTAAAAACCTTAATATATAATACTTTACATTGATTAAGACAAAAGTGGGTATGCATGTTGTCCCCTCCATTTATTCCTCATTTACTGTCTTATTTCTGCAATCCACTATCAAAATAGAGCAAACTCGCCCCTAAAATAAGCAGGAGGAATTCAATCTACTATTCAACAAACCTTTATTTATGGATATCCATTCCATAATATAACAAGAAGGTATGCAAACACACATATACACACATGGAAAGTAGTTTGAATCAGTCCTATGTTCAAAAGGCAGGTGGTTACAGCAGAGTAATTAACAGTTAATTACAAAAGAAAAAAAAACCCAAAACACTCTTTATTGCTCTTTACAGCATCTGACTTCACCCTTAACCTGGATGATTAGATTACACTTAAAGAGAGTTAATCCTATTTACATGCAGAATTTATTTACATTGGCAAAGCCTGAGAGGGTTCACAAAAAGCTTAATCTACATTCTCATAGTGCTTGAGCAATACTCCATCCTCAGTACAGGGGAGTGTGATAGTTTGATCAAATTTTCAGTCTGTGAGGGAGGCCATGTACAGTTATCACATCCAACACCCGTTTTATGATAAGACCTGAGCCAAAAAACATACAGACCACAAACAAAAGAGAACACAATTCCAATTCAAAGACTTATAGATGAGAAACAGTATAATCAGTTGAATAAACTCCCACATCACTATGACATAACTGCAATTACAACACTCTTGTCTTGCGCCACTTGAGCGTTAAGAGTTGAAAATCAAAAGCACTTCCATGTATATTTACTTGAACGCCATCATCCACTAAAAGAGCTTTCTGCACATTCATTCAGTATGTGCTTTAAAATGACGGCTCCGTGTTCAAAATAGTTGTCGCGGCTTCTTGTATCTCATATAATGAAATGCGAGGAGACCAGCTATTAGTACAACAATTCAAAACAGCACAGACAAGCTTATTAATACATTACAATAGTTCTTTTAGTTTTCATATATTCAATTTTTCTGTACATGACAAAAGAAAGCTGTCTTTCACTCACACTCTGACAGTCACACATATACACACACACACACACACACACTTAAAGGAAACCAGAGAAAAGAAGAAAAAAAAACAGCATCAACACTACTATCTTTACTTTTGATGTGCAAGTGAAAACATATGTGAAGTAAATACTGTAAGACTTTCACTTTACGCAGCTCAGTTGTCCAATGACACTGTAACACTACTCAATCAGTGAGAAATGAAAGAGTACATCTGTTTTCACATGCAGTGGTTAGAAAACACAGTCATTAAACCAAAGGAAATGTGGATCATCTCTTAGGTCGTTTTCACATATGAACTCCGGACAATGTCTGCCCTTACACTGTAGAGACTGTCCAAGTCAGACATATTCTCACCCACATTACTCGTGCAGGAGGAGGATAAAGACTCATCTTTAATGATGACTGCTTTTGCTTCATCAATACTACATTGTATTTGGATATAGCTAAAATATCAAGGAAAACGTGGAAAGCAATATACAAGCAAGCAGGAAAGAGGACGAAGCAGTTCCACTCCGTGCGACATCATCAACACATCCACTCGATTGTTGTGAATTCTCCAGACATTGTCCTGCTCTATTCACAGACTCCATGTTCAGACTTTGCACCAGGGGACTGGCAGGGTTAAGTACGGTTAATGTCCAAGCTAACTCGTTCAAAATTGTGTGTTTACATGTACAGCTCGTCCCAGTAATGTGAGGAAAAGTACAGGGCAGCAGTGCATATGTATTCTGGTTTGGTTATAAAGCACGTGAGAACAAATTCCAAGCTGTTTTCACACTCGGTGTTGTAAGAGGTCTAATATCTAAGAAAGAGTTTCCAGTGTGGTCTGAACAGAAACAGTGTTTATGCATGAATATAAATGTGTAACTGGAGATGCTAGAGGGCTGATTCAGCACCCAAAGGAAGCTCTGTGGTTTACAGTGTCTAAACCACCCCTTCGATGAAACTGGTGTCCAGGTGAACGATGAGCATTCTCAGGAAGGACATCTCCTTGCGAGTGTTCTCAAAGATGATCCGCGGATCGTCAGACTGGCATCGAAGGCAGTTGGGGGCCATCACCATGGCCAGGTTATTCACATCCATTTTGGTTATGGCCACGTTGGATGGCTGAGCGAATACCTACAGATAACAAGGCAATGTAAACATAATCATGTAAGGCGAGAGAAAGCAATGAGTAAGGCTATAGGTGCTCAGACTGACCTCTGACCAGCAGTGAATCAAGTGAGTCACACCCAGTTATCCAAGAGCTCGAAAATATGACTATTTTCATTTTAAATGTTTTAATCAGTTTAAATGATCATGTATGGGAATCAAAGTTTAGGTTCTTCAGCCAGTTAAAACATCCAAAAAACCTTTATGAAACTGTAGTCATTTTAAACCATCACACAAACAGAGGAGTAAGAAATTATTTCAGATAGTGTATATATTTTAAAGACGGTTTTTAGTTAATTCATGAGTTTTTGTTATTTTGATTCTCTGGAAACACCAGAAAAAAACAGGGACAAAAACCTGTACGGATATCAACATATTAGTGTTATTGGAATGGGGGAACTGTATGGGGTAAATTAGGATAAGGATGGCAGGCTTGTTTGAGGGGATTATAAATCTTGGTCAACATGCCGATTACCTGCAAGAAATGGATGAAGTAGCAGAGCACCAGCCTGTTGAGCTCAGGCAGAGACTTAACCACGGCAATGGCCGCCACTGGGTCGTCACAGTTATTGACACACTGCTTGTAGAAGTCCATTGGGATGAGAGGCTCCTCCAGCTCCCGATACCACAGCTTCATCAGAGAGGCTGAACCAGAAAAACATACTCTTAATATTCATGCTAAGACATACAGACGACAACAAACCAGTGGTTTTACACAAAATCCATCCGTCCTCACCTGGAACATTGGGATCAGAGAGATTCTCTGGGATCCTCCACTGGTCTACTTGTAGCTTCAAAGCGTTCACCTCATCGATGTCTCCAGGCACTCTGAAAATAAGACACAGCATGTCAGTAACACTTGGAAGCCACAAGAGGGACCTCTACCGCTATCATTACAGACTCTCCACGTCTTATGGCAGATCTATTACTTATACACACCCCACTGGCTTCAAATGTGACCTAGTGGTTGCAATTACTGTGTTCTTTACGAGCAGTTCCCTCTTCGGAATCAAACAGATTAAATATAAAATAAGTCTCTATGTAGGAGTTTCTCATGGTGATCTGTATATAGTGCTTCTGATGAAGGGGAACACTTTCTAAGCAAATCAAGATGTTACAGAATTAAATTTGCTGGAGAAAACCCTACACAAACATACAGCTGCGAAGCTCCTCTGTGCCTGTGAGCTCAAGCAGCAAAGCAAACGCATATTATGAAGTATCAAATTAAACAGTGCTGCTCTCAGGAGCAAAGCAAGGTTGTGTTTGTTCTGCTGTCTGTTGTGTGTACTGTACACAGGGAGGGCCTGCTTTGAAACACAGGGATACAGGAGACCACACACATTTGTTTATATACACTATACATACAATAAAAAAAACAGACAAACACAGCAGATTAAATCCCCTTCTAATTTTCTAGACTGCACCTCTCCCTCATTGCTCATGCCGAACCGTGTAATTGGCCGAGTTAGGCCTACCTTACCTGAAGATACCCTCTGTCTGAGCCCCGCCCAGAGCCAGAACATACTGGGAAAGCTGAACTTGCACCCAGGGCAGTTTCCTGTCAGGGAAGAGCTCACTCTGCCTCTCCATCACTTCCCCCAGAGAACTGCCAAACAGGGAAGGAGTGACGATGGCCCGCCTACTGTGGTCGATCTCCTCCAAGGTGGGCTTACGTAGACCCTGGAGGGGTGAGAGGTGAAAGAAGATTTACTACCTGGGTATGTCTGGGACTATGATACTAATCATGGCTTTGTCTGCAGCTGCACTGCTATGACTGGGTCTGTGTTTATGTCTCTGCCTATGACTGTGTCAGCGTGCCTGTAATCATGTGTCTGTGTGACAGTATCTAAGATGATTTAGCTCTGAATCACAACTTTGAAACTGACTGATTCTATTTTTGTCACTTCAAATTGACATGTACTTACACGCACTGACGTAAATACAACATCTGAAGGGTAACGCCCCTTTTGATTCTTCTAGCTTACCTTTTTGCCTCCTGTGATTGCCACCTTCTGCAGTTTCCGATGGCAGAACTTGGCGTATGTGCTAATAGGAAGACCTGTAGGTCGACAGAGGAGAGGAATTCAGGACTGAGATATATTGAAACCAAACTCCACAAGAGACAATATACACAGCCTTGTTCTAACCTCAACGACCCTTAGTAAAACCCTTAAGCACCAGGCATTACTAAAGATACAAAATAATAAATGATCCAAATTCTTTCCCACAAACAGGACAAACAGAAGGCTGTGGAAATTGAAGAGACATGTTGACGTGTGATTCTGGCATATGGAGATTAGAGCAGGCTTCACTAAATGTCAGGCTGATGGAAGATTTACAGCTGTTGAACAAAAGCTTTAGAGACAGGATCCAGCCTCCCCATGTAACACTCAGGTGATTCATCAGCACACACAGACATAAGGGCTCAGAAGAAAACGAGAAACACAGAGGCTCCCTGTTTGCTACCTGCTCTAAGCAGCTACTGTAGGACCTAGATCTATTTTGGAAGTGAACTGCACAAGAACAACAATATTTCTTTCTGGGGCACAATGTGTTTCAAAAGACGCAGGCTCCAGAAGAACGCTGCCTAAAAAGTTGAGGTATTCTGTACACTTGCAGTTCTCAAACAGAAAGCCAACAGCAGACCTGGATTGTTGGGTTATTGAGTGCGCCCATGAAAATAAATCTTCCCCCTCTGTCACTGCTGTGGTAACTTGGATTTACAGCAAACACTGAGCTCTCGGGGGGTATATTCTCTTTCCCAGAATCTCCAATGTATCGGCTACTGGAACAGGCGCCGAATGGAAAAAACACCTGATGGAATTTTAAAAAGTGACAAACACTTTGCAGCATGTTTCTACAGTCAAAAGCCCCCAGCGTTATGGCAAACAGGTGACTCCCATGGATGCTCACAACTGATACTAGTCTATAATTATGTCTAATTAGAGAGATCATACCAATCATTTGCCCCTGATCTTGGCAAAGATGCCCCATTTTTCCCATGGCTCCCAACATAGAGGCTGTACTCTTAGTGCAAAGCCCCTGTGTAGCAGTGAGAAAGGGTTTAAACACTACTGGTGGTCTATATTTACATCAGGTTTGATGGCATGAAAACAACAACAACCAGGCAACCAAAGCTCTTGAGAAATACGAGCTCATAAGGAGCTCGAGTGTACTGAACTAGGCTGAAAATGGCAGGGCACCTGTCTACACATGGCTTGAAGCTGAACTTGACAACAACAACGCAGAGTCATTAAAGGATGTTGAGGAGACAACTCCAGTCTTGGTTATTGTTTATCAAACAAATCTACGCTAATCCAAGTGCTGGCTGATACCAACGCACTCACTGGCCCTGAAACCAAAGAAGTCTGATTCCAAGCCCAGACCCTGCCATGTCTGGCCTGACAAGAGGCCTCCAGTTCCCACATGTGACTCCTACTGCTCACAGCTGCTCATTCCTCTGGTCAGACACAATGTGTGTCTTCCAGCTTCTCCATCCATCAAACAAACAGCAGCTTTCATGATGTTGTTTTTCTTTTTTTTTTCTTCCTTGTTGGCTTTCATCAAGATTCCTCTCTCTAATGGACCGAAGAGTTAGTCAGACACGTTCAGCAGGCTTTCTCTTGGACCTCTTAGTCAGTTGGACTCTTTCCAGCATAAAGCACAGAGTCTGAGTCACAGAAGTACAATATGTGAGGCCGTTGCTGTGGTGTCTACAGCAAGATAACCAGGTTCCTCTCTGGTGACATCATCGTCGGAGTCAGAAATGTGGGTTGCTCTAATGAGGACACATGGCTGTGAGTAGGTATACTCCTAAATGGCTGTATGACATGCAAGTGGCAAGAGAGATCAAAAACATGACTCACAGTGTGGTCCATTGTGCGCGTACAAAACTGTATGAAATTCTCACCCTACATATTTTTTCCAGCTCAACTCTCTGTGAAACACATTCATTGTGTCTGCGAGAACATCAGCATGTACTCATATGATGAACACAGCACTGTATTTTCCATCCCAGTCAGAGTGGTCTGTCTACAGGGAGCAATATGTTATATTTGTAATGGCTTGCTTTGCTTAGAGACTGAGCTTTTGAAGAAAGTAGAAAAACATCTTTGGGACTCTCTTGCCTGCCTATTGTGCATTGTGGTCTGTCAAACAGATAAACTTGCCCTAATGGAAATTACCAAGGATCCAATGTTTTTAAAGTGATATTTCAGATTTTAAAGCAAGTAAATGATGAAATGTTTTACCTTCTTCCTCTTCTGTATTCTGTTTCCGCTTTTTTCTGGACTTTGAATTCTTCTTGAGTTTCAGTTCCTGCTGATCCAATATGAACTGAGTCACTATGAAGCAGAAGATAGCAAAAATCATAATTGTGATGTGCAGCAAGGTAAATACAAGGTCGACAATCAGATTTTTGGGCTCATTAAAAAAAATACTCTGCTTTCTATCATGTTCATATGTGTCTATATTAAATATTCCACAGAAAAACACTTAGAAACTACTTTGAAACTTTTGATTTTCGGAAGTGAGCCATCTTTCTGGCCTGCATAAACAATTATGACGATCAGACAACACAGGGAGGTACAAAAGAAAGAAAGATGACCCACCCTGTTGCTCAGTCTGAGACTCACATTTCTTGTCGCTGGTGGGCTCCGTGTGTCTCTGGATGTAGCCCTCCAGGTAGCACCGGAACTTGGGCGAGGGGGCGAAGAACGCCAAACTGACAGCCATCAGCTCCCAGCCAGCTGCCAAGCTTCTGGGGCTGGCGTTGCCGGTGGTCTGCCGCACCAGCTGCACAAACAGCTCGTCCCGCAGCCCTGGCATGTCCCAGCACTTGGTGACGATGAGTAGAGCACAGTGACGGCGGTCCAGACGGGAAGGCCTGTCTCCCATGTAGGCCTGCACCAGCTTAAACATCTCACAGGCCTCCTTTCTGACGGCACGGTTGCTGGTGACAAGCATAGGCTTTTTGATGGATCCACGGTTCCACGATAGCATGTTGGCAATAGAGACGCGGCGCCGGAACAGGCCTTGTGTGTGCATGTTGAGATGCTTGCTGGCCCAGTCCTCCATGCCCATGGCTGGAGGTGGGGGCTGCCGCATTGTAGCATAAGAGAGTTGGTAAGAGGATCCTCGTGCTCTTTCTCCAGCCCCATCACTTCCCTCTCTGTTCTCATGGGTGGCAGGGCGGTGAGGGCCAAGGGAAGCTGTCCGCCCATCCACCATGCCTTTCTTCCTGCTCTCCAACTGATTCTGCAGTTCTAGGGTGCCCACCTGCAAGGAGGACAAGAGGTAGATATGAGATAAAGGACTTATGCAGAGGAGAAAGAGTAGAAGAATAGACAGAGGGAGTGAGGCAAGAGTTCAGCAGAGGTACAAATTGTGTGTGCAGCTGCAGAGTCTTTACTGTGACACAGTAACAGCTGGGCTGCCTTCCACCTATTGTGTTCAGCTCTGCAGCGTTGGGGTTTGAGGGTTTTCCACCACTGTACTTTTGGTATAGTGCCCTTGGAAACCATACGTATCCCATAATAAATGTACCTAAACCCTAGATCTCTTCAGCATTTCAACAGCAGACAGTATTTTAAATGTAGCCAGGATTATTACTTGAGCTGCGGGGGTTACCAGTTTCATTATTCCAGCTGTTGGGGAAACAGCAGAGGAGACTTTCATTATCTTCAAAGGTTGCCATTATGTTATTTACTAATGCACCGTCGATCACTGTACTGAACAGACAACGAGACGCCTTCGCTTGTTCTGATTGACCAATCAGGGGTCTGCTGTGTTTTAAGTCCATGTTTTTGTACCAGATCTGTGTGCTGGGAACCTCAAAAGAGGGGTGATGAAAAGACAGGACAGAATGGAGTGGTTGTGATGGTACCATCCACAGTTTTTGATTATGGAAACAAACTGAACTGAGCCGGACTGATCGATGGAAATTAGGCCTGAAAGAGTTGTACCAGTGAACAAAATCTCCCCTAATCCTGATGAACCCTGCCTTCCGGGGCAGGTGACCAGATAGTGCCTTTGGCTCCGGGTTCATTGGAATCCTCCACCCGCCAACCACCTAAATGAATTACATTCTCCAATTTAGAGACCTGCACCTGCATGGACATTTTACAGCACCTCAACAAACTCAAAGAATTAATTACATTAGGTACTGGCCCGTCGGCATGTCAGGAGATTTAAATAATCAGTGAGCGTATGCTGCTGTGCCACATGCATAGATGCACACAGCGTCTCTCTTCATACGCTCACCTACCTTGCAAAAACAAAGCTATGCACTACACAAGACCTCGCTGAGATCCCTGCGGTTGAGTTTATGACTGCAAGGAGCACCTCATCTCCCTAAACAGAGAATCAGTAACCCAGGTATGCTCTGCAAACAGCCAGGAACAACACGAAACCTGAGCCCCAATCAAAGTTCAAATGTACTAATGGAAAATAAAACACTCTAACTTGTAATATGGAGATGCAGTACCAGACAAGCTGGACTTTAGATTTTGGTTTCTCAATCAAATGAAACAGATCTGAGGTTTGGCTTTGGCAGAGAGTCTGTAAGGTCTTTCAGAGTTTAAGTAATTTAAAATAGATGACAGAGGTCAACTCTTGAAGATCAAGTGCAACACGCCATGTGTTTAACTAGGGAATGGGACATATGCTGTACAATTTCTATTTTCAGTAAATGACACCGCTTTACAGATATCTTATGGATGCACAAGCACAGGATAATTAATTTATACTGTGGACTGAGATACAACAGTCACATGGTGGAAACGCAGTCAGCTTACAAAAACATGAATTATTCATGGTCTTTTGTGGAAACTGTTAGAATTTAGTGCTTCATTTGAACAAGTGAGTTCAAAGGTCTTTCAGCAAGAGCAAAATGTTCAAATATGGCAACATGTTGAGCTGCTCATACATAGCAAGCCATAATCTGGGAGTCTGTGTGAGTGATATAACAGCAGGTCTGAAAAACATTCCAGGATAGACTTAGGGAGCCTGCTCAGTGCTCCTTGGCTGTTGTCTAACAAGGTAAAGCGAAGTTACAGTGGCTCAAATAAGCCTAGGTTCCAAGCCTGCCACCCCCTCCTCCTCTTCATCTTCCTGCCAAGCCTTGGCCATATGGGCCACAGCGTCCCTCCTTCCTGACCAAGGGAAGTCATGTCCTGAATCTCTCTGGTCTGCCATGGGCTCGGATGCCCAAGCACAGAGCTGGCATAAGAGAACACAATACCTGCAGGGCAGGGCAGATGGAGAGTGGTAAGATGACAGATAATGCTGAGATTGTGGCCATTATAAGTCAGTAGTGCCCAGTCTGCCCACTGCTTAATGGCCTCGGGACATTTCAGAACTAAAGACTAGAATGTAAAAGGAATTGATCTTTCTTATAGGGCCTCACTGTTTTCATCTCAGTTCACTGGTGAATCAGACATTCATTAGTAGCTGCAGAGGTGCTGTGGGACCACTTCTGAAACAACTTTATAATATATGGAGGTATGAGGTGTGATTCTGTTGCAAGAGGGGATTTGAAGATTAGAAGCAGCAGCTCTTAGAACTAGCTCCACATGTTGCTACTTATATAACTCTTCTGAGAAGTCAAATTGTTCTTTCATCCTTGATCATGTGCAACTTTGGAAAGGACCCTTGATAAGCAATCACCATGGTTCCTACACATGCAGTATTTATCATTGTGTGTTGGGGCTCTGCATAGTCAAAAAGAAATACTGTTAAAAATCTGATCTGCTCTTGTCAAGAGGAATATTTTTCCTCAGTCTAACAATTTGTCCATTCTTCCACTTTCTATGGAACTCTCTGAGGACTAGACACACTGAATACAAAAGTAGCTTAAAATTCATAGAACACAGAGTTGCTTTGTTTAGGTGTGACTTGACCGGTTAGACTAAACTCTTCTCTAATCTGATAGTAGATCTGGGGAGACATCTGTAAACAGAGTATTTCCACAATTTCCAAACAAAGCTGATTCCAAGCAAACCTAGAGCTGCTCAGACCGCACAATAACAGACAGAGTTGAGCTCCTAATCAGACAAGAAAGTAGCATAATATTTGTTGTACTGTATTATCTATTTTGTTATCAACAACAATTTAGCTTCTTGCCTCACGCACACACACGACAGGACTGGGGCTACCTGCGAGGGCGGTCCGAGCGTCTCTGGTGATGACAGGCTGACCTGACTAGTCGCACTCATCTCCAAGGTGTCCACCTTTTCATAGGTCCTTTTCTGCCTCCCTGGTATCTCCAGAGGGCTCAGTGCAGGGTTGCCTTGGTTACATGCCCTACTCAGTGACCGGGGGGTGAGGTCCTCTCGTGATGTGCACCTGCCTGCTGACCCCCCTCCTCCATACCATCTGAGTAAGTCTGCAGGGGAGCGTGTCCGAGGGACAACCACCCTCTCCCCCATCTCAGAGTCCAGGCCCGCTCTCACCTCTCTCATCGTGTTCGAACGACTCACCACCTCCCTCATCTCAGCCATCAGCCTCTCATTTAGGGCGCACAGCTCCCCACTGCTGCCTACTGACCCCGGCCTGCCTCCTACACCACCACTGCCTCCCACCCTCCGCCTGGTCTTTCTTCTCAGACTTGGCGAGGGACCAGTGGAGTAGCCAGAATCCTGATAGTTTATTGTGGCCTGGGGGGTTGATGAGGAGAAGTCCTGTGATGCCTGGCTGCTCTGCCTGCTGTGTCGTGCCTCCATGGCGCGCTGGACTGTGGCCTCAAGGATCCGCCAGCTTTGCTTCTTGTCCAGTGTACTTGGGCCTGGGGTCCCCGGCTCTCTGTCCCTCAACTGGCCCCGAACCTGCGGGGCCTGGTGCTGCAGATGTGGCTGTGGCTGAGGCTGAGGCTGAGGCTGGGGCTGGGGCTGGGGCTGGGGCTGGGGCTGGGGCTGGGGCTGGGGCTGGGGCTGGGGGAGGACAGCATCCTGTCTGGAGGTTGGGGAAGGGGTACGCGTGGGGACAGGAGAGTTGGACAGGGTGACCTGTTTGGGGTCCACGTTGACCATGTGTTTGATGCACTCCAGACCAGCTGGGCTGTAGTCAGAGCAAGAGGGGTTTCTCCTGTGCCTGGACCCTGGACCAGGGTGCTGGAGGAGTTTGGGCTTTTGAAGGCTGTGGGTAGGTGTCAGGCGAGACAGAGGTTGTCCGTTGCACAGGTGTGCCCCCTCTACCTCCATGTCTATTGGGGGTTCATCATATATGGGACAGTCTGAAACTGGCACATCATAAATTGGGGCAGTACAACCATACTGGTGGGGAGAGACCGGGCTTGGTGTGCTGGTCTGTGACCTGTGAAGTAGAGGACTGGGGTGGCTACTGTCAGATGACACCAAACAAAAACTTCCATTGCTGGCTTTTCTAAGGTGATGGGCCTGACGCGTGTCAGCTGCCATTTTACCAGAAGGGGTGGTTTTATAGCCCTGGGTAGCGCTTAAGTGTCCTCCTTGGGCCTTGTTGTTAGAGGGGTGCAGAGTTAAGTTGATGGCTTTGCTTTGTGCACTGTGCTGGGGATGATGCTGCAAGGCTGGGCTGGGCTGGCTACGGCTCACGCTGTTCACCTTCACCAACATGGCAGCCTTAGAACCAGGAGCAGGCTGCCATCTTTGAGAAGCATCCCTGGCAGAAAGAAAACAAAAGCAGAATTCAATTTGAAATCAGTCATGCAACACAGTTTATATGAAGTCTACATAAACACCAAAAAGTCATCAGATAATACCATAAATGCAGTAACATCACACACAATCATACACAGGCATGAAACTATACTACTTCTACTATTTGGAGGTCCTCTAATTTCACTGAACTCCAAAGGCGTTACTCCATTTTTAGTCTGTAAGTAAAAACAGCCTTATCAAACTGAAAAGACAATAACGATAACTTTGTTGTCTATGAAAATACTTCACATATCTCATTGAACTAGTCACAGCTTCTTTTAGCATGCGAGGCCTCAGACATCTGGAGAATATACACAGGGATATGTTATATAGAATAACTGCTTGTTGTAGTTCTGTCGAGTAGTGATCGTTTAATCTACATCACTATCACGAGGCATAAACATCTGGCATCTTAATCACTCAATCAACATTTGGAGAGTAAAACAACAAGGTACATGTAAAGAGGTTTATGTGAGAGAAGTCAGGACTGCGGTTAGTTCACAGTTGAGAAGATCTTCCCTTGGGTCCAAAGGTTAATTCTCCTTTTGGTTGAGCTGTTGGGCTAACTTCAAACCCAATGGCCCACTGCTAATCCCACCAACGAAAAACAATCTGCCATCAATCTGGTCACGCTTCTCTGGTCTGCTGCTGTCGCCTCATAATCTTCCACAGCAAGCAGGACTTTTCATTCCTCAACTGATCAAAAAACTTGCCCTCTTAAACCAATGTCTAAAGCAGGCATTATTACATATACACACGTGGACACAGCTGACAGCTGGCATGAGTAAGACACATGTGACGCAGTGCAGAATGTACAAGCTCGGTAGACTCAGCATTCAAACAGGTAAATAAGTTTGAAGGCGGGCAAAGACTTACCTTTCCTCCCTCCAAATTTGCTGAGGTAATTAATTAGATCAAAGCTGATCACCTTCTGTCCAGTTAAATCCAAACATAAACACCGACCAGTTTAGAGTCCGAGCAAATGTTCAAAGGCTTCCTTTTGCCAAGCTCACACAGTTGAGAGTTGGGCTGTAACGGCACTAAGAGGATGCAGAGGGTGGAGAGAAATAGGCGGAGTGACCCACCCCACCCCCCTCCTCCTCCACACATCTCTCTGGAACAATGCTGAAACAATTCCCATGAGGTCCTCAAGCCAACGGCAAACTTCCTTTAGTCCTCCGAGCTACAGCTAGGCATTCTCTCTCTCTCTCTCTCCCTCCTTCTCTAAGGATTCTGTACGACCCCCCACCACCGCACCACCATAGCAGTTTGAATGTAAACAGGCTCTCATCTTCAAACAGTCCCACATATTCGCCATCGCCATGAACAGCTGGGTCTCAGCCACCTGGCACAGCTCCAGGACAGCCTGCCACAACCGCTGTTGTTGGCTTCAGGGACCCCACCTCACCAAGACCAGTCAGGAAAGTTTACTGCCTAAATAACTTAAAACACTCACACACAGGCAGACACGTGTGAAGACAAGGAGCTCTGATGGATGGGATTCAACCAAAACCACCACTGTTTAGTTACAAGCAAGTGTGAGTGTGTATGGTTATACAGGGTGGTAGACAGGGTTTGATAGGTGACAGTTGTAAAACATGAGACGCCACTGTTTGTACTCTTTGAAACAGTGTAGGTTTTCACACTCTGGCCCTGTCAACCAGGAGGAGGTGATACAAATGCTACAAAATCATTCCCACCTAAGCAGCTGAATGTTTAGCACCAGTTTGTTACAGCAGGAAATGCTCATGCATGCAACATCAAGGCTTTTCTTATAATTGGAAGGCAAACAGTGGACCTCACACATACAACCACAATAATCAGATTTATGGAAGTAATTTCCGACCAAAACAACATGTTTTACGAATACGCTGTAATTCACAAACACATTGTGCTTTGCTAATAGAAGACACCATTAACAATCTGGCATAATCCTTTCACTGCGCTGTAGTACTTCACCTTCCACACCAGCATGCAACCCTCTTATAATACTGTGAAGTGTTTCACTGAATTAGAAAGTGACTGACAACTGGTTTAGGCAGCTTATTGATGAAATTATTTTTTTGACGGACAGAGCCTCAACATCCCCTCTAAATTAACATATAGTGCCCTCTGCTATTGTGTTCAGGACATTTATGAGACGATGCAAAGACGAGCATGGTGGAAAGATCTTGCCAAGTCGCATGATATTTTTTGCACTTTTAAAACGGTTCTGCATTTGTTGTTGAAGCATGATGTACTAGTAATGTTGTATGTTTGCTTGAGAGGGACGTTTCGTATTTCTGAGACAAATTACATTAGCTTGTGAATAGAGTTTTATATTTGCAAAATACATCATGTTTTTAAGTGAAATGTGGTGCATTTGGTTGTTAATTTTTGGGCAGGAAATACGCCCCATGCAAATTCCCCTTTCATTATCCAGAAACAAATCAAACACACATAAAACAATCTCTGGGGGTTCATGTGACTGCTGATTGTAAAAAACATGAATCTGTTTTCTATGTTCTTGGTGGGTGGATGACGTCCTTTATGAGGACCGACCCTGAGACAGTGGTGACCACTACTTCCTGTCTGAGGAGGTCCTCTGGAGGGTTGGAGAGAGGCCTTCCATATATGTAACACAAACAGGAAATGCCTAAAGTAATGTTCATGCACAGCACCCAGGGCAGAAGTATGGTCTCCATCTTCATAACACTGAACGTACACACAGCTTTAAATGTTTTACTTCATATCTGAGAAAGACCAAATCCTTGGACTGTATGCTTTTTCTTCATATCCAAAAAACACATCACTCCCTGCTGAAATATGCCATCCTTCTATACAATTTCTTCCTGTCCATACAAAAACTAAATTATACGTTCTGATGAAGTCAGTAGCAACATTTAGCCTATAATTCCAGACTGAATCTGACCACAGTCTCAGTGTGTTGGAAGAGAGGAATTTTGTGATCATCATCATCTCTGTTGTCTGTCTACCACCGTCCCAGTCAGACTCCGTAAAGGGTGAGCATGCTCACTCCCTTTAACACTGGCACTTTATGCTGGATGTGAGAAGGAGGACAAGATCAAACGTCATGTAACAGGAAAGTTAAGTGATTGTAAACAACAAAACATGACAAAAAACAAAGCACAGCTCAATGCATGTAAAACGCCACACTCGACATGAACGCTGCGGCGTTTGCTTGCAGAATACCAGCACACTATCAGAAATCACACAGTAGGGCGGTGTTATGTCGCTGCTGGTTTCTTCAGAGCAAATAAACAGAGGCGGCATAGAGAAGTCTTTGCGGCGCTAGAGAGCAATCTGTATGTTAAAAGGGCTAGAGAGACAAGAGAGGAGGGTGTGAGCATGTGTAAATGAGAAGGGGTGGGGATTAGTCGTGGGAGAGTGCAGCAAGGGAATGAGCGGGAATGCTTGGATTCCTCCGGGGTTCACACAGGGCCCCTGTGGCAGTGTGGGGAGCCTCACACAATGCATGGTTGTGTCATTGCCACGGAGACGCCTCACTTAACAAAAGACATGGAGTGCAAGAGGGGGGGGGGGATAAGAGGCTGAACCTGACAGAGCCATCTTTAACCTCCCGAGTCATTCAGGCAAACAGACAGGCTCTTACGTAACACTGAACAGGCCTGGACTTTATTCAAACCATAATGAAAGTTGTTTAGAAAGGGTGTGTTGCCTGCTAGTAGCACGTCTGTCAGGTGTTCGCTGAATGTTAACTGAAGGTGGGGATTATGCACAGCAATTCATCATAGAATCGAGACATGATAATTGTCAGAGGGAGGGTAAGATTTTTTGTCTAAATCTCTTTCTGTTTGCAAGTAGATTATCTCCTTTTCAACTACGCCCACATATGTGCTCACTAACCGCTTTCATGTGAAATCTTTTGTAAAAGAGAATGTAAGAAAAAAATGAAGTTAGAGGCGTAATGATTGGCCTCTTGGCGGCAAATAAACTGAATCTGTCAACAAATTTAAATCAGTCTGAGCAGCTCTGGTGTCTCACGCTCACAAACACAGTCTCAGATACCAGTAGTCACAATTATGGTCACCGTTGTGAATATAGTTGTGGTCAGGTCGTCTCAATAACCAGACACATATAATATGGGGACTCTGCTTCAGCAGATGTCCTGTCCCTCATTTCTTTCTTGCCAGGAATAACTTGTTGGAAAAGCCATCAGCTGAGTCACCTTGGTGGACAGGAGTATGGATTTGGAAGTTCTTAAATATAGCCCCTGGGAATAGTGGGGTCTGAAAACACAGGTTATTATTAACATTGGCTGGACAGGAAGAGGAAATGAGGTCAAAAAAGCCAAGCGTCTGCTACACAAACACCTTAGAGCACAAGCCAATGAGATCGCTGCGATCTGCGTAGAGGAAGGAAACTGAAAAACAAAGACGATTCGCTGAGGACAAGGTTATATCCACTCTGCCATTGTTCAAAGATGATTTTCCATCTCCGCTTTGAAGAATGTCATAAAGATATAATGCAGAAGCATGAAATAACAGTTTGGAATTGAGGCAAAGCTGGTAGCCCCCTAGTTCCTGTCAGACACCTATAGACAGCCAGCTGTCTTGCAACAGCTGAACCGATGCACCTCCCTTCTTTTCTCGCCAAGATGTCTACCAGTTGTGCATGTCTTTGGCTGCCTCGGCCCTGACACTATGAGGAGTGCTGTGCTGGGCTAGACGATAGCCACTTGGCTAAATTTGTAGTGACAGGATGAGGCCAAACCCAACTAGATTCCAGAGAGACCTGCCTCTGGAATTTGAAAGTGTATCTGCAAATCTTTTTGTGAAGGCAGATCCCATTGTGACGCTTTGAAAAATGAATCCTCTTCACACACACACACAAAAAAACCAACAAACACCTCTACTTGTCAGTTCAAAGTCTCAAAGATATAATCAAGAACACAAAAGGAAAATGTTGCACTAATGTTTCGCTGGGTGATAAGTGGCAGATGACATGCCAGCTGAAGTGGATAGTAGATTCAAACACTGGTGAGTTATAGGTATCACTTCATACCTCAAAATATCCTAAGATAAAGGTTTGGATACCTTTCAACAACTTACAGAAGCTAATGATTTATAGGGAGAGAAGACTTCTTCAGGTATCTTCAACTGAGACATCACTCTGACAAAATATTAAAAGTACTGGAGAGAAAGGAATGAGTCTGATTGGGATATTAATAAATGCATACAAAAGGAAACAGATTTCCAGGGTTTGTTCATCTTTACAGTTGGAAAGAAGTCTTTCTACACTGTTAAAACAAGATGGGAGACAGAGGCTTACATGAAGCTGATCAAACATGACTGGTTAAACATATGTAGGACAGAGTGTGCCACCTGTGGCTCAGCTCTGCTGAGGGAATTTGCATGGAAAAACAGTCTAATGTTTTTTATATCTCCTGAAATGAAATTTAATAAAAATCACAAAGTGATAAACCAGATCATTTCCAGTTATGGAGAATGGGTGGTAATATGTCTGCTGGTCATTTTCACATTTTTTGGGAGTGCTCCAATATTTCTTTGCATTGGGTAGCTGTGCTGCGAGAGATGATGGGTTAAGAGTTGGCAATTTCAGTGTTATTTGCTTAGGAAATTTGGTACACAGGGAAAGATACCTATTACAAATACGATTAGCGCAGGGTTAAAAAGCAGAAAATGCTATGAGGAAGACCCCTCCTCTTTTAAAATACTCTGACTTTGTGTGATGCAGAGTCATGGATCAGAAGGACCTCGATGATTTTACAGGCAGGCCATTAGAAATGGATCCGAGTGAAACCCTGCAAGTGTCCTAAAAATACCATCTCCCCATGTTGCAGTCAGAGCAGTATGCCTGTGGTCAGTTGACATGTTGTGCCATTGGTTCTTCATAAAAACACTGGAGTATTCCATTATAACACAGCACCAGAGAGAAAGAGAGTTCTGCAATGGCAGTGTTTCAGTGATACATAAAATAAAACAAAAGAGGTTTTGGACATACTGCTTCAGTGAGACACAGAAGACTGTAGGTCTGTAATCCAGTTCTTGAGAAGGCCATAAACTTTGCATTTATGAGAAAAGCAGAGTGAAATGTGGAATGTGTGGAGAAACAGCGCAGAAATAAAAACGAAAATGAGGATGCTGTCACTGCTAAAGGACTTTGGCAGGATCGCAAGTTCAAAGTGCAACTTTTAATGCTAAGTAAAAAAACAAAAAAACAAAGCAAACCCGCTTTTATTATTATTATTATGGGCAGACTTAAAACACCATCTGGAAGGAACTGAAAAATTATCTTACCACACCAGGAGTGTAGAGATAAAAACAAGTCTTTCCAGTACGTGTAAAAATGCTGTGGCTAAATCCTGCTCGCAGGAGATGAAGAGCATGAGAGAGTTGAGCTGTCGGAGTTAAGACAATGTGTGACTCATTAAAAACGTAGTAACTTTTATTTAACCCATAAGACGCCTTCTTGTTTCCTGAAAAAACCCACTGGTAATTTCTCCTCCATGACTCACAGCCAGACAGTCACAAGAGGGGAAGCCTCCTTTGTTGTGGTTTTTCTATACTTTTGCTTTCATTCACATGATTTATTTAAGGAAACTCAAAAATGAAAAACAAACAGAAATTAAAATAAAATGCTTTCAGTTCTGTTTTAATTGGTTGTGTCATCAGACGCGTGGCGCCTTCAGGAGAAATGTCTCTACATTTGTGCTTTAGTTTCCCTAAAATACACCAAACCAAAATTAAACCAAGCATTTCTTTATCTAAGCACTCTAACACACTCATATAATCTATGTCTTCCTCTGTTTAATGTGTAGATGCTGATTCAACTTCGTTCTCATCCCATACAAACAAATATCAAAACAATCGAGGCAGAGATGAGTTAGCTTGCGTATTGCTATATGTAACTCTGTGGAATCTGAATCTTTTTAAAGGAATCCAAAGCCAAAGAACAATTAAGAAAGGCGGGTTTTAAGAGTCTAATGTCAGTGTGATTGCTGTAGGTTGAATACCGGTGCACCACTATATCATTACAAGGCTAAATGAGAAGGCACAAACAGGCTATTTGGTCTCCATTCAGCAAACCCACACTTCCCGCTTAGAGAAAGCTCTCAGTTGACTGAGGGCAACTGGGTTTAAGTGAGAGCCTTTGTTACTTTTAGTTGTCCATTATATGCCCCAGGCCAGCCCATAAGACAAAAGAGTGCTGTGACCCTGATGTGAACCATCTTGGGTCACCTCTGGATTGCCTGACACCACGCTGTCATGTGTCCTCACCATCCACTCAACCTCAAACAGGTCCCCAGTAACTCCAAAGCTCAGTGGATAGGAACCCACACACTAAGAAGACAGGGATATGCACATATCACCAATTATCAAGGGTGAAATTCCATGCAGATGTTAGCCGGTTGGTGACAAGAACCTGCAGACACACACTGCATTGGAAGGTGGGTGAAATTCAATACAGGTGTTTTACATTAGATGATCTGTAACGCCTTTGTACTACATAATGGAAAGAGATCAATTTGCTACAGTTTCCTGTGCCAAAAACCACATGTGACTGACATGTTTACCCCCAGAGACCTCGGTACTTCCCTGATGAACTCCACAGGCTCCAAGTATGCAGAAATTCCCAGGACACGTGATAAGAGTTGGCCAATGAGTAACAGATTAGGCACTCAAGTAAACAGATAAGTGCACTCATATGCCTACACTTCCTATATGCATGACAAAATAGAAGGATATGAGCTTCACAAAGAGAGGGAGGAGAGAGAGACAGAGAGAGTGAGCGAAACAGACAGAACAGAGAAAGGAAAACATCAACCAACCAGCGATTAGAATGACACACAGGGTGTGATGTGTGGAAACTTTGGAAACTCCTCTATCAAGCATGAAAACATTTATAATGGGAACTGGTACTGTCCCATCTCTGCAAGAACAACACTGTTTTTCAAAGGTTAGAGGTTAATAACATTTGATTTCCTCTGAAAGTTTACAGAGGAAAGAAGAAGAAGAAAAAGGAATACGTGATGACATGTTTAATATAACTGAGAGGATCAAACCCAACATCGAGGAACACTAAAAATGTAACTACCCTGTGGAACTAAAATAGTAATGACCGGAAGTAGAATGATCATAAAAAGAGAAGCGGACTATGTTCTCGTGAAAGTCCCTAACACTCCGGGTGGGACATAACAATTAGCTAACCTCAAACCACTGTGACCCTTCTAACTTTCCATTTAAACTTTCTCCCTTGCTCTTACCCATTGATTCTTCAGTCAGTATCAATAAGGTGGGCTGCTAACTGAAGACAAGCATGTCTGCAAGTTTGTTTTAATCCATTCTGAGCCGTCACATTCCACCCTCTCTGTGCATTTTGAGGTGGTTTCTAATTACCTGCTAAGAGACGGAGGCTGATGAGCATGTGAAGGGCCATATGGCTAAGTCGGCTATCAAAGCCCTGCAGGCTAAAGACTCTTTAGCCATTCTGAGGAAAAGAGCTAGTCATTGTTGTAAGTGGAGACAGAATAGGTTGTGGGAGAGGTTGAACCACTGGTGCAAACGGGCATTCTGTGGGGAGTTTTGACGCACCAGATTCACACCAGAGTCAATGCAACATGGCTTCTCGTAGTGTCATTCAACAGCCAAGGCTGACCACTCAGTTCCCCCTTCAGCTTTACGTAATCTCAAAGGAATTTGAGATCAGAGGAGAAACCTCTTAATAGCAAAGGTGAGATCCAAGAGGAGTCATGAGGAACCAGAGAGCCAAAGTTGCAACAGTGGAGCCTCTGAAAACCAGCAGGGATCACCTTGTTTATATGCAGCTGGAATGTAGTGGTTCTGCTTGTTATTAACAACAGACAACACTCTCACATGTCTCTCATGCATGCACATTTAAGCTCTCACCCATAAAAGGCATGACGAACCTTGATAGCCTGAGGCCCAGATTGGTTTTAGGAAAATTAAATGAGAATTGGAGCAGAGACGAGCAGGGTGTTGGTTGTTGGTTGTGAGCACACAGAGGGACACCAAGATGGCCTCAGTGGCTCTGTGCCAAGGGACACTGAAGAGGCATGCCTGGAATCTGGCTTGGAGGAAAACGACGGTGGGTTGGACGAGGCCACAACACTGAGCACATGATGGGGTCTCCGAATGACTTAATGTTAGGGGGTGTTCTGCGTCAGTAACCCTAGCATGGAGGGTTGTGCTTTATAATGCAACTGACCATTAACCCCATTTGGTAGCTATTTGCTGAAATGGCTTAGCACGGTTCACAGGCAATAGTATGGAAACATGGGACATATGGAATGTTCAGATAAGTGAGAAAGAAAATAAAAAAACAGTCTAAGTTCAGTCTGACCGACCAAAAGTCAAAACAATCCTGCGAGTTCTCATAGCAAAAGCATTTGAAAGTCATTACGACTCACTATGCAATGATGACTATCACGTTTCCCCACTTTTCCCCTGGTAATATGATCCACTTAATGATTACGCACAAATCCCTTTCCAGACTTACTGTGGAGGCTACTGAAGGTTTGGTCAGGCTTACCTCTGTGGGTCTTTACTGCCATCTGTGTTGAGCTCAGTGCTGCTTCCATCTCCCTGCGATCTGCTGTCCACTGCTGGGTCCATCTCAGGGTTGAAAGCCTCTTCATTGGTCTCCAGAGCTCTGGGGATTGGGCTGTCTCCATCCTGCTCGGGCAGAGGGGTGCATTGCCCTTGGCTCCCTGCACTGCTGATACTCCCTGTGGTCCCCTGGTGGTTCTTGTCCATGCCCCCTCCCGCTTTCTTGGCCTCGCTGCATCGCCTCATGGCCTGGAGCTGGGAGAGGGGCACTATGTCAGCTCCCTGGGGTCGATGCCAGACTGTGCGACGCCCAGTAGAGTTGTAGTAGTAGAAGCGTCCACTGTGGTGGTCAAACAGCTCCCACCACTGGTTACCGTCTGCCTGGCGAACAGGAACGCCTGGAGGGGGAACCCACCCGCACTCACCGGTCGTCAAGTTCACATACATACGCTCACGGGAGCGTGGCTCCAGGATCTCCACCCAATCAGAACTGAAGGAGAAGAAACAAGACAAAGAAATAAAGAGCAGAGTGTTATTTACAGCTTAAAATGGCAGAAGATTATTCAGCAACAGGACACCATGATGTACTAGAAGCCACAGTCACGCCTGAGTACTAATCAACTCGACAAGCAGTAAACAACTCACACTGTTTAACAGTGAGAGGCCCAAGAATGCCCACCTGCCCATATGGGGAGTGTTAGTGTTTGTGTCCCCTACATGTATCCATCTGTATGGGTGCATGTGTTGCAATGATGTCATCTTTTTGGTAGGCCACGGTAGCGGGGCCGATGGCGTGTATGTGTGTTTCCTGAATTAGGAGACAGGTGGACACACTCTGTGAAACACCAGGCGTGGAGTCAGCAGGGCCCAAAGAGAAACCACACGCTCCGAGTGCAAACTAACGAAAAGCCACCAAGCTTAACTACAATCACTGAGTGACAACAGCCAGCTCAGCACAATACACACAGACAAAAAAAAAGAGAGAGAGTGGAGAGGGGAGGTGAAAAAAAGGCAGAGAGAGAAAAAGAGAGGCAACCCAGTTTTAAGGAAGGTACACATACAAAGGGTACAGATAAGGCAACCAATTGCACAAAATTAGATCGTGAACTGAATTCCTGAAAAACTAGGACACACTAACTGTGCTAAATGGAGTGTGTGGCATATTGTAATTGAATGGTCATGTCATATTATGGGTATGTGGTGTAGCTTCATGAAATCAGGGCCAATAAATATGACAAATAAGTAAAGACTGCAGTCTGTTGGTGCTATATATCCAGGTCATGCTACCCTTTAGCGGGCTCCATTATGTCTTTTTTTGATCTTGTTCCTAATGCAGGCTTTAACTATGCCAACAAATCCATGTGGGAACAGGAACACTGCAAACAGCCAACATGAGTCCTTTCCCAAGTCTAAGACACACTAGCTGTCTAGCCAGAAGAAGGACTCCTTTCTGGTCTCATTTGACCACTTAAGGGTCCTGGCAGGGCGAGACCATTTCTCTTCTTCAGTATGCCATCCAACTCCAGCCTAGTATGTTTAAAAGAAAAGTGCTAGTGTTTATGTATTAGTGTCACAACAATCCGCAACAGGGTTCAATTTTTCCCCAGCTTTTATCAGGACAGAAACGCTTTCTGCTCCCTGTCACGGTTGTTTGTGGTACTAGCCTGCTTGTCCAAGCTATACCTGTGATGATCAAAAAGGGCATGAAGCTCAGAGTAAGAGTGAGAAATGAGTAAGAGTGCCTATACAATGTCCATCAAATACCCACATTTGTTCCACATGTGCCTGCCAAACCAACCCTGTGTGAAGCCTCTAGCTTCAGGAATAGAAAGAGTGTGTGGTGTCAGTAAGGTCTGCCAGGATTACAATGTCACGGTGTCAACTACTGGGAATAACAGCTGTTCTCTGCTTAAAAGCAAAATCCTTGAGTAACTTTGGTATACATGCTCATCAAGTCTCAATCTCGATCTGTTATGTGCAGCCAGCTCCAGCCTCAGGCTCTCCAAAGGACGATTTAACAAGGCATAGAAAGGATATAGGTGCCTCACACATGATATCTACCCATGTGTCCTTGTGCACTGTGCTGGGAAGCCATCTGTCCAGTCCCTTACACCAGACAAGAAGCCCTTACCTTAGTGGACTCAACATGTAGGTGTTTTTTAAGGGGTATTATGACACATCAGTCTTGGACCAACATATCAAATCAATGATTAACGATCCAATGTTAATGATTCAAAATGAATACAACTGTTCATATCCTTTTTAATATACATATTTATTTTTGAAATTCTCATAGCACATAGTTGCTAGTGCCAGGTAAGACATTGAGCCAAGTAAAAGACAATGAGAATATTTACTGCCCTCTTAGGAATGACTCAGACGTCTGGAAATATTTGGGATTTTTGAGAAAATAGCAAAGCAAATGCCACACACACAACAATGTTGTTACAAGACAAAATAATCATGGAAAAGGGCTGGGCAGTCAACAGAAAATATCCAATGTCAGCATATGCATACATGCGTAATGTCACAGCAGTCAGCAGTCATTTGTCTGTTTTGCACTAACACACTATAGTACATATTCATATTCTATTCATTTTCTATCCTTGCACTCATTTTTTTGTTTTTATTCATTTGTACATTGTTCATTCCATTCATTTCAATTTGTTCATTTATATATTCTAGCTTTCTATTTAGCTTTCCTTTCTGACATTTTTCGAGGAGAATCTGTAGCGAATCAATTTCCCCACAGGGATCCATAAAGTATGTCAGATTCTGATTCAACAAAGTTATACTGAATAAAATGCAGGCTGACATTCGATCAAACTATTCAGTTGGACTATGCAGTTACTTAAACAAATGTTTAGTGGACATAAGAATAAAAGAAAAGGGTGGCAGCTTCTTCAACAAATATCTTAGGACATACGATAAAAGGGGGGAAAACATTTAGGGGGGAAAAAAACTACAGTATATGTATCAAAAAATATTTGTGTGAATGTACAGTAATTGTGTTGCAAGGAGTGAATTCAATAGAACAGACTAGTGTTTACAGTCTGCCTTCTAACAAAGGGATCCCCCAATGAGGCCCAACTATTAGAAGATGACTTTAACTAGATCTGCAACACTTAATGGGTGGGCAGCCTAGCAGATAATAGGGCATTCAAAGCTGACACCAAACAGTCAATACAGCCCATACATGCTAGAGCCTTCATCCTTGTACTGATTCCCAGCCTCCAAAGGGAGCCTTCCCACACTGAGAAATTGAGCTCTCCGTGCAGCATTCCTCGCAATTCAGCCCTGTTTGTCATTGCTCTCTGTAAACTATAAACGTATGCCTTATGAACATATAGTTTAAAGTCGTTGCTGTGCATCCCTTTCTGTGCATTTTTGAGATACAAACATTCGACAGCAGGGACACTGGAGAAGTCAACATCGACTTTAACAGGCTGTGTGGTGCCTTTAACACCCCACAGGAAACCAGCGTTTGAGGGTCAACTGCAGAGGCCATGGCTGACGAGTTTAGCAGCACGGTGTATCGTGGTTGCATAAAGACTGTTGGCTCTGGGTAAATAAACAGCGGTTAGAGCTGAGAGCAAGCCTGCTGCGCTCTGTTGACACAAACAGATAGGCAGGAAGATGGACTGGTCTTCAGGTTCTGAAATTCCTGGAACACCCCTTTTAGAGGTACTCAAACAACATAAGAGATGTCGTTTACATCTGTTTGTCTAATACAAAGGGACTTGTCGTCTGCAGGGTTTAACAGAACCAGGAGGTCGGCAATTTTAATTTCTCTATATTCATAATAAAATCTCATTTATTTCCACCATAATGACACGCATTACATTTTCAAAATAAAATGCAAAGCAATTAAAATTCGATGGAGAAAAAAGTTTAAGAAAGCACCATCCTCAATGCTTCAAATGTCTAGTGAAAAGCTTCTATCTTTAATACCATGTAAATGAACTTAAGCTTATCAGCTTTAACATGAGAAGCAGACCTAAAACTAAAACTAAAACTAACGGCCGTGGCAGTCTGCCTCACGCTGCATATGGTCATAAATGGTTTGGAATGCAGTCTGCACCAGCTCAGTGAAGTTCGACTCCAACAGAAATGTTTTATATTGAACTAAAATGAACTTCTTAGAGGCACAGTCCTGTGATTGAAGGATATAGCACCTTATTTACCTCTGGGACCTAAACCAGCACTTACTGGATTCTTTTTGGAAGTAAATTCTCTAACAGTATCCCCGACGGAGATCTTGCTTTCATTTTTTCATCTAACTTGTATTCTGTGACAAAAAAAAATGTCTATGGCTTTAAAAAATTGGACACTCAAGTATGAAATCCAACGTCAATTTTTCCCCCTAGGAGAAGTAAAACACTCTCCGCTCTACAACAGCAAAAAAGGATCCTTGTCTCCCATTTGGGTCAAAGAGATGCTTTAGCAGCCTATGGTTATTCCACGACTAAAAATAAAGCTTGTCAAATTGAAAACAATCTCCGCAAACAGAGTTTGCCCCGAGTCCAAAGACGAGTACACAAGAACACCTTCTTAACCATCTTGTTACTCCCAGTCCGAATGTGCCAGAATTCTCCTTCAGGAGGAGAAATACTTCATCTATCATCCACAATTTACAGTCATCTCCCAAAATAACTGGAACAGAAAGTGGTTTCCCAGAGAGGGAAACAACAGACTATAGCTCATGGAATCTGCCCCATTGTTCAAAGCGAATGCCAAAAAGTACATGGCATTCTTCCCAGCAGCTGTAAACATAGAGAACTGGACAATACGTTGACTAGAAATAGGGTAACAAGCAGCTTTGTGTCATTGTCCAACTTTGGATTTCAAACGAACTCAAATACCGATGTGGTTGTCAATTTTGTCTAAAAGATAGATAACAGAGTGAGAGAAAAAATAAGACGATTTCTCTGTCTAGACTAGAGTTTTGACCAAAGTATGTTTCATCAGATAATCTAGTAATGGTAGAAATGCAGCTTCATGCTTCACTGCCACTGTGGCATTTCTGATGGACAGATACAACGCTTTCAGACACCGAGCCAAACGGGGGGGGGGCGGCGGCATTCATTTAAGCTTAAGGTGAGAAAATAGACAAAACAAGTGAGCTAGCTAAGCTCCCATTTACCTATTAGGACTCTGGTAGGCTACCCTCTAACCTTTTCCAACAACAGACTATTCTGGGCTGTTGCTTGAGACGGCCCCTTGTAGACCAAACGCAGAGGTCTCACACAGGGCCTGCCATTCATTGAGGCAACCTTAGCACTCTGTTCATCGTGCAGAGCAACAAGTGCCAAGGTCCACCCGGGCCGGTATATTTACAGCTCTGCTATTTCCTATTTAGAGACATAAAGCAGTCTTTCTCCTCAGATACTGGCCTTAAAATAAGACACTGCGCAGGGAAGATGAAGGACTTTAAACTCACCTAGCTGCACAGGCACAACACCATTAAAAATGCAGCAATAATGACAAACTGCTGGCAATATAGCCTCACAGAGCAAGCAGGGACCTATAACGTCAATGTAATACAAAGAGAGATCCACCAAAAGCGGACTTCTGTTTGATTATGTATAAACCATGTACAAAGTCTACTCAGCATGACTGCTTAACAACCTGCTTATCTAAATATTGTAAAACAAGAGCAAGGACACAGACTGAACACTGAGCGCTTGGCAATATTTCCAGTAGCTGTGACTCACAAGGAGCAAAACCAAAAGCCTTGCATGGTGAGGGCTTTGACCATGGTACTGTTTACTGGAGGATAGCACCTCCATCAGCAGCAGCATGAGACATGACTGCACTGATAACAAATGGAAAGGCTCATTTAAAAAAAACAAAAAACAACTCAGCTTTTGAAACGGTGTATGTTTGTTTCCTGGAAGGATCCACTGAGTCCAATGTTTCTATTGCAAACAGGCCGGGACAAGGTGTATGTGGGTTACCTCTTTGTAGGATGTGCAAGTAAGCTTTGCTCCACCCATATGTCCAGAACAATCAGAGGGGAGAATTCACATGTTTCAGATGACAGGAAAAAAGGCCAGCACCTGTCACGCACACATTCTTTGGGCCTTTTGTTTAACACCTCCCGCTCCTGCCGTGTCACCAGAGTTAGAGGTCTGTAAAACCAAAGGCACTATTGTGTGTGTGCGTGTGTGTGCATGTCTTGCTTTTAATGTAACAACAAACACACCGGCATAAAGACTGCTGAGTCTGTAATGGAGTAATTGACTTCTGTGAGGCAACCTGGCACTCATCCCAACAGAAATCCTCATAAAGTTAATGCTCAAAGTTAGGATGCTGCATATTTATAACGTTCTCCGACTTTAGCAGTAACATGCTTTGTAAACCAGGCCCACAGGCCTGCCCGCTGCCCAAGTTGGTTACACTTTTGTCCCTTGTTAGAATGTGCTTTTGCATGCTTTCTTCACTAATGTTAAATACAGACTGAAATGTCGGCAGGTTATTATTTTGTACAGTGGCTGACGAGGGCTAAAAAGCTGCAACTTAAGAAAACACAAACAAATAGACGAAACACAAGCAAATCGAGAAAGCATCCTCAATTTGACAAGTGCTCAGCATTTAGAAGAATACATCAATACGCTGCCAGAAAAGCGAAGCAAATACAGAATAAGAAAAGAGAAGTGTTCCAGGGGATACTAGTGCTGAACACTGCTTGCACACACTTGTTGTTGCTAATGATGTGACTCATAAAAGTTATAAAATCAGTTCTTGGGAATAAACACGGACACAACACTATAGAGTTGTTGCTACACAGCAGGCCCAAGCCATGTTCAACAATATTGTCCTCTGGAGACCCTTCCAGTGTCTGTTTCTGTATTTGCAGCTCTTTTCGGTAATGTGTTGTCTGGTGTGTATTTTCAGTGCATCTGTGTTTTGGACGTATTTGCAGCACATTTCATAAAATACAATGCATTTAAAAATTAATCATGTTATCTTAATTTGCTTGTGTCTGGTCAATTTGCATGCATTTTCTTAAGTTGCAGCGTGTTTGCCCTTATCAGCCAGCTTATTTTTGTATGTGCATCTGTATTTTGTGGGGTTACTTTGCCTTGGGGCCAAAGGGTTATCCAATGGGTTCCAATGGGTTTATGCTGGATGAAGTTCTAATAGGGACACGTAAAATGGACCTGAGATTCAACTGCCAGTTGTTCACATAAATGATTGAAATACTCCAGCTTTGGTGTAATTTAAAGACGTTACACAAAAAAACAACAACTATGTAAGCATTTCTCTACGTGTTTCCCTTTACCTAATCCTACACCGGTGTTCTCATGGACAAAAATTTTGTTTGTGTTGTAAGACGAGAAGTGTGATTTGATTACAGGTCTCAGCACAGGAATAACCAGTATCCTTGTTTGCAGACCTAAAAAGAATATTCAGTATAGTGGCAGTCATCTGGCAATAGAAACAGACAGATCAATGATAACACTCTGAGATTTGATAAGTTACAACAAAACAAAATAAGTAATGAGATTTTCCAAATGGAACCACATTCATGGGAAGATGGTCGTAAACGGTTTCATACCAATTCTCTCCACTTCACCCCCCCTCCCCTTTCCTCTTTTCCTCCCACCCCTCAGCAGCAGCTGTTAGTGTCCATTCCTCACTCGCCGTGTGCTGACATTGGCAAACAAGTTTGGGGGTCATCTTTCATGGCAAGACACATCAGGCATAATAGAGCCGGCCTTATGTGAGCTGACCCAGGCACCAAGGTGGCAGGTTGCCCGAGGAGGGGCAGAGAGGTAAAAGCACTTTAAAACCTAACAGCCGGAGATCCCCATGCCTGGCTCCACAAGGCTGGGATGGGAGGATGAACAGAGGCGGAGATCGTTGAGCTCACTCTGTCACCTGATTTACCTCGACAACGCCTCCGTGGAAAAGACGCCAACAAGATGTTAATAATAGGTGTGATCGTTCTGTTATGGCTGAACTGATCGGAAGAAAAAGTGACCTGTTGCATTTGTAACACATGCAGCTCCGTCTTTTGCAAGACAAGAAAACACGTCCTTTCTGCAAATTTATGTACAAATCAAATACAACAGATCTCCTGCTGGGACTCTACAACAAGTAAATGTCATTACTAATACCAATGAGTAAACACCCTTCCAGAAGAACCAGATGGTCTGGTTTGGTCTGGAGTGCTACATGCTACTGTAGGATATGTTGAACATGGAATCCTTTTTAAAACTATGGCCTGGTAAAATGAAAGCGGACTATCGGAAGCTTTCGGCAGGACAACAAAGGAGACAAGCACAAGAACAATGTTCCCTTTTGCTGTAGTCACCAACAGTTTGTTGCTATACATAACTCTGTAGGGCCTCTTGGAATAGAAAAAAAAATGGTTACCTAGTTGACAAGAATGTCCTGTGATGACTCATGGTCATATGCATTACAAAGCCTGTGAAATGCACCCTATTCTAAAGCCTGTGATGGTACAGAACAATGCAGACTATTGTCAGATCAACGGGCAGACTTCGCTCAATGAGAACTCTCTGTATTGCCTCCACACAACGGAGCCCATCCAATCAGAGCAGCAGGGGGAAAGAGCTTGGACAAGTATAGGAGGCCTGGTCTGACCTCCTTCAACAGCTGCCCTAATCCAGAACCAGAGACAGTTTCCCGTCTCCATTGGCACCGGATTAGACCGGATCTCACAAGGTCGTTCAGCCACCTTCGGCATGGCCAGCGTTTCCCATGCTGCTTTCCAACGAGCAATTTTACATGGCTCAAGAGAATTAATTCGCTGTAGCTGCCAAAATGTTCACCCCACTGCATCAAACTGATTCTTCATGTGAAGTGTGATGATAATGCCTACCTCGCCTCCAGCTCCAGCAGAACATTTTTGTGTTGGCAGTCTTGAATGTCACTTCAGACACAGTCACTGTAATCCACCTACAAACTAACTGTAAAGAACCAGCGCTCTGTGATCTCTATGTAGAGTATTGTCTTGTCCTGCCATCCTCTCCTCTCCCACGAACACTGCAGCTTTCAGCAGAATTGCTGAGAACTTCCGGCCCCCTTACAGCTCTGCTACACAATATCTGCCTGAGACACGACTCAGCAACGGGGTCATCAAATTCCCTTTTATAGAGAGTAAGCCTGACCAAACAGAAGTCCCTGTCCTTCCTAAAATCCACCCCTTTCCTTGGTTGAAGAGCACATGGGTGATTTTCCAGGTCAGATAGGATTCTGGACGAGAGTGAACATGTGCAGCAGAGGCTGGCCTTTCTGCCCGGCACACCAGCTGTCAGAGCTGGAACAATGAGATCACTTTTCCAAACAAGAGAAATTAATGAACCTATTCTATTAGGATGCAGTTGTGCTTAATAAGCCAACACATATATTGTCCAAACTTTATCACGTTGGATCACTCAGGGTCATAAGTCTTCATAAACTGAAGCATTCATTCTCTGCCATCTGCGTCCTGGCAAAATAACATTTCCTATCAGTTGCTGACCTGTTTGCCTATCAGGAGCAGTTAGTAACTTCATTTTGAGCTAAACCCCCCCACCCCCACCCCCCCCCACCCCAAATCCTCCCCTGCTGACATGACAAACGAGGCCAGAGTCTAATCCCACAGGGTGAGTGGGGGGTCAGCGGCTGGCCGAGGAGCCACAGAGGAAAGAAATGTCCATAGATTGTCCTCTAGAGGAAGTGAAGGTGCAGATGGGAGGGTTACCGGGCTTAGAAATGCAGAGCAAGCTGGGGAAGGTTGACGCTGGGTCTATACAAGCCAGAGAGGAGGAGTGGCGTGGATTATGATTTAAGAGGCCATTACTGGGATCCATGGTGTAGGGATTATGATGTCCTAATAACAACAGAATTTAAGACAATGATAGATAGAGAGGCAACTCTGATGTTGCATTTCAGGAATGAAAACTTTTCCTTTCTTGGTAGACTTCAAGCATGCCTCACTGATATTTTTGTCTGGGTTATATTTACCTTCACCAAAGAGCGTTGGAGGAGGTTATGTGATCATTGCCGTTCGTGTGTGTGTGTGTGTGTGTGTTTGTAAGGAGGAGAACTCAAAAAGTTTTGAAGCAATTTCAATGAAATTTCATGGGAAAAAAATTGGCCCTGGGGAGGGGAACAGGTGATTAGATTTCGATGCTTATTAATGAGATGGTATGGATCCAAGATTTTTTTTTTATAGATCCTACAATGGTGAAGCCATGAACTGCCCTGCTCTGCCTCGGATTGGCTTGGCATGGCGTTACTCACATGGGCAAACTTCTTTCACTGAGTGGCTTCGTGAAAAACCAATCAGAGGAAAAGTAGGGTGGGTCATGGCATCCCCACAGTAGCATTTGTAAATTCCCTTGATATGTACTCTGTGATATGTAATGATTGTGTTTAATGTCCTGTTCAACTGTTGTATAGAGCTTGTTTAAGTGGTGCACTGTGACAGATCGTATGATTATATAGATTTGTTTAACCACATTTACATCCTATCTGAACATGTGACCATCACACAACTTACAACAGTATATCCTGTAATTCTAGTGAGTGATGATGACCATTCTTAGCATAAGGTTCAATTTAGTGTGGGGCAGGAAGCTAACCTAGCTTTAATGGCCACAGAACCTATGTTTGACATGTCAGCAGTTGTACAGGGATAAATATGTCCGGGCAAATCACCTTAAGCTCATTGCAGTGTTATTGTACAATGCCATAGAGAATCAAGGTGATATGAAAAGTGTGTCAAGGGCACTTAGAGCCATAGAAAATCTGACTAAAAACTTACTGTCTAAAAATATCATCCAAAAGAAAAAGGTCATCCACAGACATTAAATCATTAACGTGTCACAACCCATAACTAGAAACCCCTCAGCCCATTGTCGCCAAAGCGTCAACAATTGGAAAAATAAAATTTTCACGGAAGTCCACGTGGCAATTCCTGTCAGCAGTCAGACCTGAAAGAAGAAATGAGCGCACTTGTGAGTGTGCGCAACATGTGCATTCCATTTTGTATCTCTGTGAGAACATAAATTGTTGTATAATTGCACCAGGAGCATATAACACACTACAGTGACACTGCCATGATGACGTCGATTTACGATTTAAGTAATAACAGGTCATTCCTTGACCATGGAAACATGCTCCTTGCATTTGGAATCATATTTTTATCATTTGTTTATGAGTTATCAACAAAAACATGATTTTTCATTATGGCAGATCCAGATTTCATGTTTGGATTTAACTTCTTTCTCACCTTTTACAGACACAAAAAATTGGTGGCATATTGGTGGCAGTGACATGTCTCTACCCTCTCTGTTACCATACTTTGAGCCATATTGCTGCCTTCCAAATATATATTTTAATCTCCCAGATCTGGATCCAATTGTGCATAGTGGTGGAACATCATGAGTTGTGTATGTCAGGTATTTTTCATTTTGATTATCCTATTATCATTTGTCATGATATTGGAAATTTAAAAAAGAACTTGTATTGCAATGTTGAAGAGACTGAAAAAATGATCAAGAATCCACATCCATGCCTGGATCCGCCTCAAAATTTAGCCAAGTCTTCCGTAGCTCAAGAGTCACAGATATCTTGCATACAACAAACACACACGTGATCACATAACCTCCAACTCGTTGGCAGAGGCAACAAGCTGTTCTCAGTGCAGCACAAGCTTCTAAAACACTTCCTCCAAACAGGAAAACAAACTTGTTCATTGTCAAATCCTCTATAGGATGGACATCCTGTCTTGTACTTGTCAAATGTCCAAATTTTGATTCATCTTGTCAGGGGAAATGCATGGTTTGTTCCCTCATGTCTGTCTACTGTTGAAAGCTAGCAGGGCAAGCATCCTTTAATTGCCATTTCTGCTCCTCACATTGAAAAATGTATAAAGAGAAGTTTTAGCAGGGAGCAAGACCATAGTCTTGTCCTGTCATGCTGCCTCCTCTAATGTAGTGCTGCACAGATTAAGATGTGCTGGACAGACCGGGAAGTTAAGACATCTGCAGAAACCAACACCGTACAGTCATTAGATCAGCACCAACTGGCAGAGGAATGGTGAATATGTGCCATTCTTACAGCTTTACACTGTATTAATGACATCTGATTGGGCGGCTTGGTTGTCAATGTCCTTGAAACAAGGGGCACATGGATGTGAGGAGGAATACAGGAATACTAGCAAATCAAAGATTTCCATAACTTCGGCTTTAGCTATTAAAAAACCAGGAAGTCTAAATAAATCACAGCACTGAACAGTGTTTATCATGCCTAAACAGTTAAAGTAAATTTTTAAAAAGGAATCAAAGTGGCTTATCCTTTACATCTCTGAAGCTATAAATGAGACTATGAGGACTAAAGCAAGCCATCTGTCCCAGGAAACCGATGAAAGCTAAACAGCGTTTTAATGCACATCTGCAGCCAAAGCAGATGCTGAAAACAAATCAACATGTGGAGATCAAACCTAAAGCTCAGAGCCCCTGTTACCCTTCACCAGTGAAAATGGGAGCAACAAATGGAACATTTGCCTTCCGTTTAGGTTACTGGTTTCTTCACCACAGCAAAGAAAAATAAAAAAAATAAAAAAAAAGACTGGAGTGAGCTCAGACAATTTATAGAGTAGTTTAGGAAAACCAAAAGACGTGGTTCATAGACTCAACCTCCCCGATAGCTAATTTGACTGCTAATTCTACATGGAGGCAACATTTATCAAGTGTCTCATAGCTTCTCAGGCTAACGTTACGTGTTGGCAAGTCGCAAAACTGTTTACAACAGCGTAAATAAAAGAAAAACCAATGGGGGAAAAAATATAGCTTTAATTTCAGTTTGTTTCGAAGACTTTTAAGCAACTCCTTCATTACCGAGTCTTCCCTGTCTGCTGGCCGCCCCTTAGAAAGCTGTCGGCGGCGTGATAGCGACCAACCTTTAGCTTCTAAACTTTCTCCGGCTAAGTTTGTATCACTTTGAAATTTGAATGAGAACTAGCTTACCTTGTGCCGGCCATTTTCTTCACATTGTAAACAAGGCGTAAACAAAAGAAAGACGATGTTTGACGAGCATGAAAGTTAGTTTTCTCAGCGTGCAGAGCGGTCCGTGGAGTGAATACGGGACGGTCCTCCGGTGGTGAATCCGATATGGAGTCTCCGCCTCCGCACGTGAGTCATAGGTTGGGATGGGGGTCACCCAGTCTGCACACCCGGCTTTCCGCCCTATTCACCCCCGTCCGCTCCGCTAGCTGACTAGAAAGATTAGACCACGGTTCAAGGATCAGATCTTTAGGGGGCTTAGCTCCCATGCATGTAAAATTCTACTGTAAATGAAATGTTGTTGTTTTTTTCAGTCAAATACTTCCTATTTTACCTATATAACAATTTTAACTTTAATGTGTGTCCACTTTCTCAGCTGATCATCATCATGCTTGAGCCCCCCTAAAAGAGTCTAAAATCACCTATGGACCATAAACACAATATTTCACTCATATGGCTGAGCAAACAGTAGCAGCATCAACAGTAGTTAAAAGGCTTAATTCAACTCTTCATTGTCTATTACATTCTCCATACATTCCACCTAGATTTTTGTTATTCCTCTTGTTTTGTTATTATTGATTGGTTATTGTTTTTAACCCCTTGCTCATTTCTGCTGCTCCAGAATTTTCTCCTCTAGTAAACTTCTAGTAAAGGTTATCTTGTGTTATCTGTAAAAGTTGTACTGAAATAATCCATCTTTCTGCGAATGAAATAGACATATTTTTCACAGACTATTTTTTTTCCAGTTTATTTATTGTGGTGATTACAAAAAAGACAGAAACCCTATTTATTTTAAATTAGTGTTGTGTTATTTGAGTAAACCCAACAAAGATTAGTACTAAATCAACAGATTCATATTGGAATCTCATATCAGGATCATTTTACAAAGTATTCTGATTTGACTGTGAGAGCAGAGGACCACAACTCTCTCTTTTTATGATCATTACTGGTTATACAGTATCTCCACTATTGTAATTGTAGTAAACTGTACCATGTAACCCTAGTGTCAGCCTGTGGGCAGGCACACAGAGACACCTGCTGGACAGGAACACAAACTACTATGATATTTGCCATAGACCAGGGGTCTTCAACGTTTTTCAGGCCAAGGACCCCCAAGCTGATGGAGAGATGGAGCAGGGACCCCCTACTATATATATTGTATAAAATTGTGTTTTATATTAAACTGGGCCTAGTGCCATGTATAAACATAGCTACCCTGTTATTGTGCATTCAATACTAAGCTATTCAAATAATACACAGGTTCATGTATTTATTTTAAACATACATGCCACTGCCTTTTATAAACATACATCTTGCATACAACACTGAGCTATTAAAATAATTCACAGATTCATGTTTTTATTTTAAACATACATGTAGAAGGGACAGTGAATCCTCAAGCCATCTGTGGATGGCACACATACTCCCACATTAGTGAGATGTCTGACCCTGATGAGTAGCACACAACTTATCTAACCTTGGACGGATGGAGGTTGTCAGGCAGAGGGTCATATCAGCCTCAGGCTGCAGTCTTGACCTGTATTTGTTTTTCAGGTAGGTGAGTGAGGAAAATCTTAGACCAGGAATATCTTGCAAAAATGATTGCAAAAGGATTCGTGGGTGAACTAAATGTTGTTGTTTTTTTATTTGTTATTTGTTCTATTTTTTTTTTACAAAGGTATCTTCTTTTCAATAATATTGCAGCGTGCGTCCTTGTGTCTGGGATCTTAGTCAGCTGGGGACTGAATAGGCTCTCGGCCAATCACGGGGAACCTGACAGAGCCAGCGTGTAACATGCGGCTTCGTGATTGGCACAGCAGCGATAGGGGCGGGTCCTCCTCTTTGTGTACAGGAGGCTTGGAGGGACAGGTCTAGGCTAGTCTCGTGCTGTGAGTGAACCGGTGCCCAGCTTGAGAGAGCTCCTGTGTATCGCTGAATGTGTGCATTGCTGACTGAAAGATAACGTCTTCTGCTTCCATTTATCCGTTCGCTACAATATGTTGGATTCATATTAATGTGTATTTAAAGACATTTAAATTTGTGGAAAAAAATTAAAAAATTAAAATTTTTAATTTTAATTAAAAATTTAAAAAAAATATAAAAATTTCGCGACCCCCCCTGCAGTACCTCCGCGGACCCCCTAGGGGTCGCGGACCCCCTGTTGAAGACCTCTGCCATAGACAAAGCTACTTTTATAGGGCCACGTGCCCCAGTATTGATATGTGCCCAACTAAAATCACTAATCAAGTTTAACAAACTCATATACTGGCAGTGGATTCATTTAGATTAATAATAATGGGAAAATAATGATTATGTAATAATATATTGTAATCTTCAACGTCAAAGCAGGTCCTAATACAGGATATGAATGTTACAACATAAAAACATATTGATAATGTTCATAACATATGACAAAATAAATGTTTTCATAGAGATTAATATCTTAATTAATACTGCATGGCTGTGACAGTAACAGTGAGCTCAGCAAGGGTAGTTTGTGTCATGTATTTTGTAGCACAATTCATACATACAGCAGGCATTCAAGAAAAAATGTGATTCATATAATAGGGACCTGTACCAGCAGAGCTTTATGTCTAGAAATGGCCCTGTTTGCAAATAAAAGTCTGGTCAATTTTATGATCAAACAACACTTTATTCACAATTACTATCAGCACTCAGGTCTATGGAAATATTTGCTAAAACAAATTAAAGAAGCTAACAAAGGCAGGAAGCTTAATCTCACATCAATAAGTATTACACTGCTGTGTTGTTCGTCTGGCACACAGTAAACTATATAGGCAATTCATTAAATGTACATCTGTTCACAGTGAACGCTTTAAGTGCTTTTCTGATGTAAATAAGAGGATGAACATACAAATTGCAAGGAAATGTCTGTCGCTACATTTCTCCCTCTAAGTTCATTTTGTCAACTCATATCATACAACAAGGTCTGCCTCTTCAGTATTATAAAAAATATTGTAAACATTTATATTAATTGCACAACATACATTCAAATACAGACTGTACTGTACAGCAAGTTTGACTTCTTTCTGTACCGTTATCTCGTAGCACCATGTATAGCAAGCTTAACAGACTATTTGGATACTTTTCTACATTGTGGTGCTGACAATACAAAGGAGTAAAATGGCATTCACTAATAATAATGCATTCTGACAGTGGTCAAGGAGGTTTGGGTTGTAATCATTGTGAGATAGTGGTTAGTGTAGACCTATTCAAGGTGTGGATGACACTGGATGAGGTTGGTTCAAGGCTCTCTCACCTCACATCTCACAGCTTTGAGGAAGATAGTATCAAATACACAAAGGACATTCATCGGCATTGAGATCAACTATAATACAAAAGATTATCGTGAACAGTTTGTTACCATTGGTCCATTCCATGTGCAGAAACAGAAAAAAAGAAAATGTCTTGTTGCTTCTCCAAGTACTAATGGTTTGGCTGTCCAAAGAGACATCATGAGGCCATAATATATCATTGTGTAGCAGCAGAGGTGACATATAACTCATCAGGTTTCCATCAGGTCCCATATGACATGAAAAAGAAGTGATTAAAGCTGATATTATGTACAAGCAGCACTGTTAGACTGAATGGCTTGTGGACAGCAAACAGTGCCACCTGCTTCGCAGCATGCTGATGATGTTAATAGTCCTGGCAGCTGAGGGTAACAGAAAATGTAAATGAAAATTAAACGTGTGCGAAGGTAGAATGGACAATTGGAGAGTCTTTAAGCTTCCTCACAGACTCAGCTTCTTCTCTGCCTGGGTGAGAGTTAAGCAGAGCAGCTCCCTCAAGAATTAAAAGTCAGATTAGAGGAAAGTAGTATCTCAGGTTATGGTCCGTCAAAGTGTGGTCAAGGTCCTTGGGTTTGCCCTTCTCCTTCCCTCGCTGGAGGAAGCCGATGTGGTGCATTGTGGGATGCGGGGGGTTAACCAACCCATCCTTCCCAAATCTGCCCTCTGTACAGGGGGAAACAAATATTGTGAGTCAACTGTGCCACTTGAGACATTCACTCTAAGCCATGGCTCCAGTTGTGGTCTGTTCCTACCAACACTGGGAGAAAAAGTAAGAAATGACAATAAAAGGACTGAGAACACAACGTAACGAGACGTCACGTCTGCACTGCTTTACTGAATTTGACTTGAGTGAGTGAATGAAAAAGAAGATGGTGCAGTTTTGCAATGCAGGTAAATGTACAGTAGTGTAAGTATAGGAGTAAAGAATTACAGTAAATAAGAGAGAGAGACAGAGAGGAGCATGCTGCTGGGTCATCTGAACAAGTAGAAAAAAAAATTCTGGATGGAGATAAGAGTAAAGCTTGGCTGACTACAAAGGAACAGATGGATTATGACAAACTCACAGCGATTTGGAGGAAGGCTTCTTCACTTTTGGCCTCTTTCGACGATGAACTGGCCTGAAGCATGCACAGCGCGTATACACACGCACGGCAAATGCATGTGCATGGAGACAAACACACAGGTATATACACACAAAACACACGCACACAGGTGCACACACATACATGCATGCACACACACAAACAGGCAGACACACATACACACACACACACACACATCCCACACACACAGCAGAGACAAGCAATTAGGTGTCATTACAAAAAGGGAACAGCAGAGGCTGAGAGGCAGGGCTTGTGTTTTGTCCCTCTTTGCCCTCTGCTTCTGCATGCTAAAAAGACTTTGATGACAACAGTAAGAAGCCATGAGAGTTTGAAGAGGTTCAGTTGCAGCACATTTTATTTATTTTATATTCTTAACTCCCCTGATGACTCACAATGAGAAGAAACATAGCCAAAAACCCACTAGGGAGGCTGTAACCTCCAAGAGTTCAAATTGTGACACGAATTCTATCTGCAGTGTTTGTAAAAGTTCTCAGCTGTGCTGTAAGAGGAAGAACAAAATACCTGTATTCACTGAAGTAGTTACGCTCCTTTCCTCCTGAAAGGAAGTGGAGGTAACATTAGTTTCAGTCTGAAATTAGTAGAGACACTGTAATCACTTATGTTTGCCTTAGGGACTCTTTACTCACCCTTCTCTGGGTTGCATTGTTTATGTCCCTTGCATCCCCGCAACTCCATAAGCTGTTGATGCATTGAATTCAGAGCATTGCGTTCCAGGGTGCTGACGGCATTTATCAGCTACAAAAATAATAAGGACAAATGTCAGCAAAGGCTTTGGAAACCAGAGTAAATGTCTGGAAAACATTGGAAAATGTGTGCCCCCCCCGTGTGCATAGTAATGCAATATGAAACATGTGGTGGGACCGTTATTACTGTTGAGTTATTTATGCATTTGTGTGTTTCTAACAAATACAATACCTGGTATGGGTCAGTGTTGAGGTCAAAATACTCCAGGAAACCAGTAGCAAATTCACAGAACAGGAAGTTGTGTGTGTCATTGATGGTCCTTAGGCACCAGTAGGTGTTATTGTTGGCACTGGTGCATGCACAGAATGGACCCACTGAGAGAGGCAGGGTATGGGAGTGGGTGAGGAAAGGAGGGGTGAGAATGGAAAACAAGTGATATTAGAGCAGTTCTCCAAAAAATTGTTTTCACCATACCTGCTTTGGAAAATATTAAACAGTTCCTCAACAATATTCCTCACTTCCCTGTCTACACTCATGTAATTTCCTCACTTGTCCAGAAGGGGGCTGTCTGCCAGTGATGGTTGTCATGGGTGAAGCAGGTGAGGCCAGGCATGCTGCAGGTGTCGTTGTTTTGGAGCCTCTTGAGGAATTTACGTAATTTCTTTCTGCGCTTCTGCTCCTTCTGCAGCCACTGATTCTTTTGCATTGATGGCATTCTGAAGAGAATGAAACGCAGTCAGTACAGTGGGACTGACTGCAAGAGGGAAACATCATTTATTCATGTCAAACAATGACAATGTTTACCTGAGTGAGTGCATGCGCCCTGCATTGAGCCTGAAAGCCTCTTCATTCTTGAGGAAATAACTGCAAAGACAAGAAACAACTGTAACACATGCAACTAGAAGCACTCAGTAGAGTGCATACCTCCGCCAAGGCCCAACAGTCCCTTGTCATTAAATCAAACCCTAGTCCAGATTTCAATGAGACATGTGCACAATCAAAAGGGCTGCCCTCAGGGTTCTCACAATGTTAAAGAAAGTAAAAAAAACAACAACAAAAAACAAATCTGCCCCTTTATCTGGGTCTACTCCAGATTTTAATGGTTTCTTCTCTTTGGCACAAACTCCACATGTCTTGCAATGTTAAAGGATCCGGATCTACTCCAACATATGGTGTTTTCTTCCATGGCACACGCCCCATCCCTCCATCTATTTTAATGATAAACTGTCAAGTAGTTTATTAGTAGTTTCATCCAAATCCGTTGAGTAGTTATCCATAATGAACAGAAATGGTGAAAAAAAGGACTACCAAACATTGTTAAAGAAAGAAAAAGAAAAGTCCCGGATCCACCCTTTTATCTGGATCCACTCCAAAATTGAAGTGGTTCCTCCCTGCCACATGGCGCACCCTCCCTCCAACTTTCATGTAAATACATGGAGCAGTTTCCTCCTTACAGACAGACAAACAGGCACCCATGAAAACATAACCTCCTTGGCTGAGGTAATTGGATCTATATGCAGGTAATAGTGGACTTCTGAAACTTTCTCACCTGGGAGACTCGCACCGACATTCCTCGGGTCGCACTTTGTTCAGATGACCTTTGACCTCACGGAGGTTTTTGATTTTGGTCTGTAAGGTTTCAATCTTAACAGAGTGGGAACAAAAACATAGTAACACAAAGCTAATTATACACTACGAAATGTTTTATGGACTCGATTTGACAAGGAAAAGAATGTAGCAGTACCTCATGCTCAATGTGCAGTTTGTGGTCCTTCCATGCTTGAAGAGACTTGTAGAGGCCTCCGTCACATTTTACTGTGTCATTCATAAGAATAGCGCATCTGCAGGAAATGAAAACATAATAGCATCACTAAAAAACATGCCTATGCTGTCTAAATTATTGTCATCATTTAATTTATCTCCTTTATCAACAAACACTTGATATATTACTGCAGACAAATGTACACAGCACCACCTGTAGGTGACTTTAAGAGCAGCGGCTGCTGTGAGCCTATTGCTGGTGGTAGGTTTATATGTGACACCCATGCCACTGAACTCTTCATTGTCCTCCTCATTCGCTGCTCCTCCCCTCCCGTCTCTGGCCCAGCTGCTGTTCCTGGAGCTCAGGGGTCGATAGCCGTCCTGAATGTCTACGGCGTACAGGTCTCCACCCAGCTCATACGATACAGAGCGGGCCCAGCGCTTCCTGGAGGCAGTCTTACTGGACTTCATCTCAGAATAAGATGAGATAGAGGAACCTGAATAAGAGGAATGTGCTTGATAGTGAGGATCAAGTTCTACGATGATGTAGACAGGTGAAGACCAACACATGACAAAAGAATTCTGATGACACGAATCAATATTTCACATAATTGGTGTCATATTCCATGAATGAATCACAATATTGTGTATTTGCGTCTTTCCAGGCCCTTTAAAGCTTTGCTTTTGTATTTTATTCTACCACTTGAGGGCAGCAGAGACACACACTCCTCACACCATGAATCCTTCAACAGTTATTTTAGCTAGAGATAAATGGCCCTGTTTGGGAAGGTTTTATAGGCTACTGCAAGGACATTTCAAAGTAAAGCAAAAGTATTTTTCCTTAACAAAATCAAATCTATTAATAACTCCCAGAAGTGGAACATGTGAGTGACAAGAGGAACTTACCCTTTTTGGTGAGCAGCCTCTTCCTCTTTAGGGCTGATGTATTGAGGCCCACAGTACCGCAGTTGCAGCTGTTTGGGTTGAATTTAGGAGACAGCTGAGAGGCACTGCTGGCCATCAGAGCCTGCATTCGTGGGGCGTAGAGACTAGCCATGCCCTTGCACTTATACAGCCTCAGCTTGCCAGTTGGGTCCTCAACACACTGCCACTTCTGAAACAAGGCAGAGGGGGATTTAATGATGCGGGGATTGCGCAATAGCATAGCATAATTTTGATGAATAAACTACCACTGATTGAAAAATGTCCCTCAAACCCCACGCAAACTCTAATGATGTCCTATGAAACCTCATCTATATTAAAGAAATATCAACAGAATTAAAATATCCTTATTGTATGATTCTATCTATTCATAATTTTTGACAAATTGGACATTTCATACACATACACTCAAACCGTTAACTTCAAGAGACTTTGATGTGACATAGAACATAGAGTACAATCACTGCATTATATATCGCTGTCAACCTTCAACCAAATTATCACCCAGCATGAGAGCACTCCATGTATTTCTCCTGAAATATTAATAACCTCTCCCTCCTAGCTCCTGCAGGTGAGGTACCTGTCCAGGTTGCTGACAGGAGGTCTGGTACTCAGCTTTCTGGCACAGGTCCTTCACCCGCTGGTATTTTGGCAGGAAGTTCTCCTCCTGGGCCATTTCCTTCCCATCAGATCTCTTGTGAGGAGGTTTCCTGAAAGAACAAGGAAATAAGACCAATGAAAAGATGTCTGATTTCACCAAAAGAAAATACCTGGACTGAGAACATGGCCTGCAAAAGGTCAATCAATAAAACATACCCTCTCTCCACCAGGAAAGAGTCCCTCCATGTTTTACCCTTCCTGTTCAACTGGAACCTGGAAAATGATTTAAAAAAACAAAAAAGAATACTCTGAAATTTGCACTGAACAAACATGTAGTCTATTTTAAAATGCCATCCTTGTACAGCCCTGAAAGGAACATTGTTTTCATGTTTATTTTTGTATTGTAGAATTAATTATGTCCACGAAAACACCAAGTCCAGACAAATTAGTTTTAAGCACTTAGCCACCTAATCTGTAACATTTTAAATATCATTCTTAAAGTGTTGAAAGCCAGGACATTGAGAAAAATAATTCATGCATGTGTTCACCTATTGACTGCCCTGTCTGTATCCAGCAACTTCAGAATAGACTTGCCATCCATCTCTGCAGGGATATCAATACCGGCCATGTCCAGCAGGGTTGGTGCCAAGTCAATGTTTAGCACTATTTGAGGATTACTGCAGGGATGCAAGAGTGAGGTGATATTATTCATTTGAATTTGGTCACAGTGTATATATAATACTGGGACCCAGCATATACGAGATATCAGAGTATTGAAGGAATAGCAAAAAATAAGAGTGTCACTCACATGGCACCTTGCTCCACATTAGGTCCTCGTACATAGAAGGGAACACGGATGTCAAATTCATAAGGCATTGATTTGCCCTTGACCAGACCAAACTGGCCAATATGGTAGCCATGGTCTGAGGTGTAAATGAGGTATGTGTTGTCCAGTTCCCCTGTCTCCACCAACATGTTGTACATCTACAGAACAGGATATAATTCATTGAGCAGTCACACAGTGTAAAAAGTCATACTTCATGTTTGATAGCTCAAGTCTCCTGTACCAGTTTCAAGGAAAAGGGATAGAACAATTTACGAAGTGTGTCACTGAATGCATTATATAGTCCCAGTCAGAACAAGCACAGATCTCTCAGGACTTGAGAAAGTCAGACACTTCGTCTGACTTTGTCATGTGTGTCTGTGTTTAAGTTTCTCTGTTTAAGCATATGCCTATCTGCCTGCATGCCTGCCTACCTTCTCCATACTGTCATCCACAGACAGCAGGGTCTGCATCCTCCTGCGCTGCAGCATGTTGGTGAACTGCATGTGGACGGGCTTCATGGGTCCTGTGTAGCGTAGAATCCAGTGTTTGTCTGGGTTAGGGGCGTAGTTGTAGCTTGGGGTTCTGAAAGAGGCAGAGGAGAGAAAAACAATAAACTAAACCACAAAAAACTCTCATATTCTTATTTCTGTTGCACCTCTTACATCGTAGAAAGAGAAAATAACCAAAGCTCATTCCATTATGTGTAACTGTAACTCACCATACATTTAGATTTAGTTGTTTTTCCCCATCTTTATACATGTGGATTTCATACTTTATAGTGAAAAATTGCACTTTGCATTCACATCAATATTTCTGCCTATGTCTGCCAATATCTTTTATTCTTCTTCTTTCCGAAGTAGGAAGAAAACTGTTTATACAATGCTAAACTGGAGGCGAGGCTCTGCAATCGATACGCCTGAACGCAATGAGCACAGTTTGATCAATAATTAACTCCGAGCCATATGGAACTTTAATTATTTGAGAATAAACACTGCTAAATAGCTAATGAGATTGTAGAGGAGAATATTTAATGTTTAGAGTGAATCGATTTGACTTTTAAGAGATGCCAATGTTGACAGTGTGGTCTGCAGTGGCAACTCTAATGTAGCGTGAAGATGTGTCTGCAAGGCGCCACGGTAAGAAGAACATTTATCACCAGGGGGAAGCAGGACTTTTACTGCCTCTCTTTCTTCGTGTGGTTGATAAGGGTGTAGGGAGATGGAGTGAGAAAAATAGCCAGAGCAGTGCTCTCAGAAAACATCACCCGAGGGAGAAAAGATTTATGGAGAAAGAGCAATTAAAAGTTTATACAAAGACACTGGGGTTGAATTTTCAGAATACTCTGTGTATAAAGTCTGCATGGCACAGGTTAATGATGCTGGAGGGATTAGATGAAGTAGGAGAAGGGTGAGAGGGGGTTGGAAGGAGGGGGCAGAAACTGCAGTCTCATTACTGGCCTTTGGATCAGTCTCTAGAGACCAATAGCAGGTCTGCTGTTAGCTGGCAGCATTACAGTCAGTCAGGAGCATGGAGGGTCAGTAAGACAAAGGCTGCAATGCTGTGTGTCTGTGTGTATGCATGCGTGTGTGCAGTTGAGTCATTACCTCTGTATTAAACATACATCATTCACGCCTCCCTTTGATCATGGTTGACAAAATGGTACAAATTAGCAGGGCTCATTACAGTGGTAGACTAATATGATCAACACAAGCCAAATAAACTAGAGCAAAACACTGGCTGTGCGTGGAGAGGGCTACATCTGCAGCTGCCAAGAGCATTGTGCAGGCATAACAAGATAAGATCGAGCTGAGGCTGTGAATTTGTGTCATTCTGGGTCGAATGAAAGGGAGCGTGAATGTGTGGTTGACTCATATGCAAGCAAATTACTGTGAATATGAAACAGTAAAAAATTTGCTCTTGTGCTTGTCTTCTGTATGAAATGGACCAAGACAGTCCAGTTCAATAGAACAAAACTTGTAACAATCTGAGGGCTTACACATGGCTCGTTTTGTCTTACATGTGCTGTGATGCGTTGGGGAAGGCTGAGCTGTACTGCGGGGCAGAATCCTCAGGTCCATGTGGAGCAACGTGGCTCAGGACCATCATGACAGGGCGGTGAGGGTACATCGTCTTAGACATACGGAAGTAGTTGATGCTGTTGTTGGTAATGATGTCCGTCAGGTAGTCCTGTGCAGTGAGCAGACATTATCCATCAGGCACACAGTGAGCGACAGAATGTCAAACAGTTCCATAATATGCTGGATCAAATGCCCACCACAGACCTGGTGTAGCTAAATAATTTCACCCTTGTCTGCTTGTTTGTTTGTTGTTTTGTTAGTTTCTTTGTTGGGTGCTTTGTTTGTTAGCAAGGTTTCACAATTGGATGAGCTTCTACAAAAGTTGGTGAAAGGATGACAGAGGCCAGGAAAGACTCTTTCAAATTTTGGTGTGGATCCAGAGAGAGGGGAGCAGATCCAGGAACATACAATAACTTTCTCTCACATTTTGAGACGCAGCATTTTTCAACATTTTTCATTTGCAAAAGTTACTGAACCGTTTTCCACAAAACTTTGTTAAGGCGTGGGGCATAGGCCAGCAAGCTAAACAGACATGTGTAGGATTGTTCAGCCTTGGTGGAGGGATGTGCTCTACTGAGTGCCATTCTAGTTGTCTTGTAAATCCCCTTAAGATGCTTCTGCTTTTGAAAAAAAAACAACAACATTATTTCTGAATTATAGGGTTGCTCACACCAAGGGAAATATTCAAATTAAGACTCGATGTTTTCATGGCATCAAGTGGATATACTACAGACTTCTTACACATCACATCTCCCACATTTACTCAGAACTTAGCCAGACCCTAATCATAACCTTTAACAATTAGTTTGTGATTTAAATAATTATTAACTAATTTGTGGCAAACATATGATTACCTTTTAGAAAATGATTAAAATGTAGAGATGACTACAACTCAAAGTAATCTAAAATACCTTTATGACTTTTGGTTTCATGCGGGGAATCATTCTGTGAGGGTAGATGTAATGTCGCTCAGGTGGAACATACCTTTGGATAGTCACTGCTGTGTTTCTCCCGGACTCCGTTCCTGCAGAGGGTGTAGTTGTAGAAGCGTGAGTTCTTCACCAGTGCTACCCATTCCTTCCAGCCAGGGGGCACATAAGAGCCGTTGTACTCATTGAGATACTTTCCGAAGAACGCTGAGAGAGGAACAGGCAAGCAGTATGTTAATTTTCAAGCTCAACGCATCGGTGAAAGTACCGGTATGAAACTATTTTGACACTCGTCAGACTTGGGGCACTAACCTGTCCTGTAGCCAGAGTTGTTGAGATGTACAGCGAAGGTGTGTGGCTCGTGGTTGGCCTGCCATGAGGGTGAGGAGCAGTTCTCGTTGTTGGTGTAGGTGTGGTGGTTGTGCACGTACTTCCCTGTCAGGATGGAGGAGCGGGACGGGCAGCACATGGGTGTGGTGGAGAAAGCATTGGAGAAATGTGTGCCTCCCTTCTCCATGATTTGCCGAGTTTTATTCATGGCCTGCATTGAGCCTGGGAGAAAAGAGTGTGAGGAAGAGAGAAAGGGGGGGTGGGGGTGCGAAGGGATAGGATGGTGAGAGGCGACTCAGAGGCCAATGATTGAAATGAAAGGGACATGGGGGACAGATGGAAAAGAGAAAAGAGTGAGAAATTTAGGAAAAGAGAGGGGTAAATAGTGAAAATTATAAATGTAGGGCAGGGAGAGAGCAAAAACCATTATGGACATGGTACAAGAAAAAGAAGGAGGGGAAGTAAACGAGGGAACAAATCTTTTTGGTAAAGTGTAATCCATTCGGATTCCTGTGTACTAAAAGCTTTTCAAGCTGATGGTGATTGTTTGGGAAAACAGATGCTTGACCATAAATTCTTGCTTTTCAATAGGAGTCCTCTCACTAGCGATCACAGGCGGACAAAGGATGTCACAGAGGCCATTATGCAGCCACTCCAGTCCCATACGCCACTAAAGAACTTAAGCGAGAAGGGAGATGGCCAGGGTCTGGCATCTAGACAATGGAAGTCACAGGCCGCCCTCATTTCATGCCAGCAAAAGAGGAGTTGGCAAGGGAAGCACATGACTTTGAGTGTGCCAGTTGTTATGGTGCCAAGAGGCAGCATTAGGCTGACTTTCCCTTGCTGATACTGTTGGATACACATGGAGAGAATACCCATACCCATGGGACATGGACACAAAGCTAACAGAGAGAGACAGATGCATTGACACACAGTAAACACACACAGGAAAGGATTAATGGAGGAAAACATCTTACCCAGCTCTATGTCCTGATCATCAGTGAGGATGAGGATGATATTGGGTCGAATGTTGCGGATGTGGCGGTCTCGCTGAAGGCGCGACCTGAGGCGATAGCCAGACAGGTAGCCAGAGCCCTGGGCCACAGGAAAAATCCCCACCAGGACAAGAAAGAGGAGAAGAGGGAGTGGGGCTGAGAGCCCCCGCCCTGCCATCACGGTTCTCTGCCGTTACCCCCTCAGTCCTTACTTTCATACACAGGGGTCTGCAGCTCCCTTTCTCAACCTGAAAGAAAGGACATACAGGGAGACTGATATGAATAAAACACACACACACACACACAAACACACAATACACAGTGAAAAATAGAAGATGCAAGCCTTGCAAAGCCATTACAGGAATCCCTTCCACACAAAAGTACACGTTTGGGCCGATCTTAGCTCATTAATCAATCATTAATGATGCATTAGAGTGGTGTCAGTGGCTGGGTGTAATGATCTCTGGTGATGAGCACATGGCTGCAAGGCTGGGGCTAATGGGCCTGGGCCAAGGGCCAACTCAGAACTCACCTCCCCCCGAGAGAGTTGGGGTGGATATGAAGGATATGGGGAGGTGTGGGGCATAGAGGTGAAGGAGAGAGACAGAAGAGGGGATGAGAGGAGGACAATAAAGTTGGGGGTCAATGAGCAGAGTGACAATGTTGTGAGAGATCAGAAACCCAGTTCTGAGGATCATAAAATAGATTTCAAAGTATACAAAGTCAACATATGGAACAGAAAAATACAAAAAAATACAAGCAAAATGAAAGCAGGAAATATTAATGAGGCAATAACAGCAAAACAAACTCTGCTAAGTTCATCATACCAATTAGAGTCAAATCCAAGTTATATAGATTTCATTAATTATAATCTCCTCATTCAGATCAACAAAATTACACTAAATCCTATTAGTTCTCCAATAACCCTTTCTCATTAACAGTGTGTCCCCTCCGAGGTTACCATGGCAACATGTTTCAAACATGTAGAAGAAGTACTTGCCTTAATAAGATGCATAAGTTTAATAAGCAAACAATAATAACGATGACTGTAGAATTTATAGTAAAGAAAACAACAGAAACAAAAAGACTGTTATTTAGATTTATGCCATTCAACTATTAAAGCTCATCAGATAAATGAGTATTTATTTATTTTATTCCTCATACCTTTCCATTTGGTTGTTGTTTATAAAATGCATTTTATACAATGATCGCTGAAAAGAAAAAGAAGAGCTGGACTTTTGTGCCTGTTTTAATATGAAACCTAATCAGAGCAGGAACACACCCCAGTGACAATAACCATAAACACACCGGTGTACCCCGCTGAGATGTTGCACTACCACAGTAAGGTGCTGTTTTTTGCATGTGTGTGCAGTTCAGAGGGATCATGTGGCCAGAGCAATCCCTGTTTGAAGATGAAGGCAATAACAACAACAAAGAGGCAGCCTCTCTATGCTGGGACTGTGAGCGCTCCTTAATAACAACCTGACTGGAAAACAGTTCAACATGGGGATATACAGATACACACACTACCTAAAGATGCACACATACACAACTGACACAGGTATCAATGACCGGATGAAGCCTTCAAATGCAAAAATGTTAAATGTGCCGAACATTTAATGGAAGACGTGATTATAGAGAGACAATTTGCTCTTGTGATTCTTTATCTCTCTGCAAAGAGTCACAGCAGATGAAGTTAAGCGTTTGCTGAATTTCGGACAGCTCCTCTTTCTCACACAAATCTCTCTATTCCTCTCTGCTCAGTGTAGTTGTCCAGATTGTGCTCATTACGGTCTTCCCAAACACCCACATATGTCCTCTATCCTCCTCCGTGGTCTTGCTTTGCACAAAAATGCATACATCTACACGTGCAAACACACACCACGTGCATGTGAATATGTTCACACACACACACACACACAAATGAATCTATACAACAGCAGCTGTGTTTGCTCTGGTTTCTCACTCCCAGGGTGTGCGGTTCTTCCCCGAAGGAACACATGAGCTTTAACCCACGGCGCTGTGCTGTTTGAAATTGTCCTTGCTCCTTTATTGTGGCCTATCCCAGCACCCCTCTTTCGTTTCTGGCATGGGATGAAAACAAGACAGCAAGCAACAAGGACATCCATGAGGAAAGAACAAAGCCTGGTTAGAGACGGACAGGCATTTAACTAGCAGTGGGTAACCCCGTCACTGAAATGGATTCACAGGCATCTACAGGGAATAAAGAATGGATTCAGTGCGCTCAAATAAAATGATCGTCCACCACTGGCTCCTCGTTCAGGGTAGTTTGTGGTGTGGTATAGTACTTTCCTTTGATGGTTGTTTATCTGTTCAAAAAGCTGATGTGGGCAAAACCTGAACCAAAAATAGTCCTGATGTAGAAAATATCCAGCTCGATCTTACATACTGATCCATCAATAGCCAAGTATGTAAATGTTTTGTTATTGACATGCTCTGCTGGTGAATATTTTCTGACATTACTCCCATGAGGCTTCCCCCTTCCCCTGATACTGAAGACTAATTGGATTTCCAGGCTTTTATTAGCTCTAACTGACACATACAGTTCTTTCTGTCTCCGTCTCTCTTTTATGTGCCCGTATTGTTTATCTCTCAGGGTTGCAGATATGAAACTGCAAAGCAACAAACAGAAAAGACAATAAATCTCCAAACAGACGGAAGACATTATTATACCTTGAAGATGTGCGGAAAAACAAAAATGGACAATTACTTAGCCAAGTTATTCTCATTCTCCAGCAACATGGCCGATGAGATGGTCCGTATGCATTCACAGACAAGCCATGTTGTTTCTGTGAACTGGGAAGATTTAGAGCTCTTTTCCTGACAGAGCTCTGCCCACATCAGCTCTTTGCACCAAATGAGCTGCAAAAAGGCAATGCTGATTCAGCCAAACATCCCAGAATGAAAGAGGAATTTCTGCCATTTAGACAGAAGCACAAGACAACATGTATAACTCTCAGAAAAACTCTTTAATGGTTGGGGGCTTAGAAGAGGAATAAGCTAAGATAGAATAATATGAGCTCATAGGGAATAAGCTTCTAAAAGCCTGTTTGAGGAACGAGGATCATCCGGGGTTATACTAACAACAAGCGATGCCTGGAAGTCAGAGCAGAAATGGAAAGTTTTGCTCTTCAGTCATTAGCTTGTAAAGTGGCTCTAAGAGACTGCAGAACTGCATCACCAGATGAAAACTTAATGCCATCCATCTTTTATTGAGAAGACTGAATTATAAATACAGTGAAAACAGAGCTGGCCATGTCAAAGCATGGGCATGATAGTAAGACATTGGCACAATAGAGGGATGGAAACACGCAGCAGATCGACAGACAGATATGTTACAATTCCCGACAACACACATCTGTACTTTAAGTATCACAGTTAAAGAGGGGCAGTGAGGAAGCGCAGAGAGGGACTGATAAATCTTCCAAAGACTTTGCAGAGGCGTTAATGTACTTTTCCCTTATAAATAAATCACCTTGGGCTTTGAAACAGGCACAAAGTCTGATTCATCAAATCTGCAGCCCCTCGAGAAGGCTAGAAACACAAGCAGAATATGAGAAAACCGAGGAGAAACACAGACATGTATTACATATTGAAGGAGGACAAGTCATGTTGTACACTTGCAATTTAATCAGCGGCGTCTCATAATCCACATGAAATATAGAGATGAAAGCTCACCAACTTGAACCGAGACTCCTGGATTCTCTATCACCAATGTTCTGAGTGTGAGAGAGAGAGAGAGAGAGATGGAGAGAAAAAGACGGAGAGAGTGTAAGAAAGAACCTCTGGGCATAGAGTCTGGAGAGAATAAAGTCTGAGCTCTGCCATTGCAGATGGATTTTTCCCTAACATGAAAACTAGATTCACAGACCAAGGCCTCCATATAAAATAGGAGAGAATAATACAGAATGCGGTAGCAGAGAGCCTCCAAATCTCTTCTGGGTCGTTCTCGATGCAAGAATTTACCATTCGCTGTATTCTATTAGGGGAAAGCATAAAGGAAGTGGTCGGGAAAATTTAAATAGACACATCCAGTTCTGAATGTGGCCCACTGCAGCACCATCAAGCCAATCTCTTTGGTCATAATTGAGGCTGGCAGGGCTTTGCTAATGTGTGACTTTGTTCCCATTGGCCTACCTAGCTCTGAACAGACTGTCTAAAATCTCCAAGGACCCTTGAATTTACCAACAAAAGTTTGCATTCAGATGCAAATTCTGTGATGGCATGCATCTATGTGAGAATAACTTTCAGAGATGTTTGTGTGTGTGCATGCGTGTGAGTATGTGTCGGAGGAGGGAGGGGTTTTCGATCCTCAATACAGTATGGAATGCTTTTTTCATGATAATAAGAAGCCATGGTTTGTTGCCATCCTTCATCTATCATTCTCTCCTTGCAAATCTGTGCTCCACCACCAAAATTGTTAGTCTTGCATTTGAAATAACAAATTAGATTCTTTGAAAAAGTACTTTAAAATGACCCTGTAAGCTTTTTCTGTTCATTTGGCACTATAATCGAGGTATGGTTTAAAACTAAATCACAGATTTTTTTTGCCACTCAGGGACCCATTCAACCCATTCAACAAAGAACTTGTTTGCAAACAGTGACTTATTGACACATCCAGCAGAAACATAATCATTATGTTATGTTGTGTTGGTGAATTCAGATTCAATATTCATGCTTTTTTAGCTCTGTTTTTAGTCTCTACCAATCTGGCCCTTTAGTTATTAAATGCTGTGCTCTGTTCATAATATAGTCTCTAGCTTTGCTGGTATAGTGTTCAATGTTTTGGAAACCAGTAAAGTTGCAGAGTGGACAGCTAGATAATGAGCTAAAAATCAATTTAAAAAAAAAGAAACAAAAGAAATTTATATATATATATATATATACAAAATAATATAAATAAATAATATATAAATAAATATATATAATAAAATAAAATAAATAAAAATAAATAAAATAAAGCTCCATGATGGAGCCTGGTGATAATTCTCTGTAGGTTCATCACTACGGGGGACGTCTTTCACATTGTCACATTATTTTCAGTAAAATTATTGAGTGTAGCTGTTGGAAGTTTATGTCACTAAAATGAACTCGGACTACCAGACTCTAAACAGTTTCTTTCCCAGAACCATTCAGACTCTCAATCAACACAAAAAATAAAAACAACTCTAGTGCAACTTTTATTCTGTATTCATATATACATATTCATATATATATTCATACTGTAATAACTACCAGGTACTGTGCAATCACTACTTGTTACTGTTATCCATTGTCTATTTATCGATCAGGTGCAATATATGTGGTGTGCACATGTTTACATTGTGTTTAGTGTGTTGAGTTTATATTTGAACTTTTTTCTTATATTGATTATTACTATCAACAGGAGTGGCATTAGAGCACTAGATTTCATTGTATTTTGCCTACAGTATACAATGACAATAAAGGATTTCTCTGTGAAATGTTGCATCTTTCAAAAAAACCCGCTTTCTGTTTTCAAACGCTTTGTGTGCCTATAAACTATCTCAACACTCACTCCTTGACTTTTATCTGTGCCGGGAAAATGTTCCTGCTTTGGTTCCAGATGTAAAAATAGAAAGCTTTAAGTTCTTTCAACTAGCGACCAATGTTGTCATGTCTGTGGAGAGGACAGCCTCCACATGACAGGTGCCCTCAGCATCCTGATAGCACAGCTGTGTCCCACATTATTGGTTTGATGCCATCTAAAACAATGGCTCCTTTAACAGGTCAACACAGTCCTAAACTCTGCAGTCCCTGACTGATAACCTTGAAATTATATTCAGTAGCTCTTCAGCAGCCATGTGTTTTAAAACTGTCCCTGCACATTCCTTTGACAAATGAGCCTTTACATCCCAATAACTAACTTAAATATTTGAGAATGACGAGAGATAATGTGGAAGCTGATTCCATTCACCGGGAAGATTTAATTTAGATTTCCCTCAGGTTCAGATAAGCTTTGCTCTCTGCAGAAATGTGAGGATACAGCCAGAACCTACACAGCAGTTTTCCGTTTGAATACGCAGACACAAAGAGCGGTGGTTAGACTTCAGAGAAAAAATGAGATTTCTGCTGCGATGAGGAGACTCAGCTGAGAGATATCTCTTTCTGCAGTTACTGTTGCACTGTTTGCCACTACATCTCTGTGAGTTTCTTTTCTTGTTTATACATTAAACTCTTCCCTAACCTTTAATGCCGTGTGGAATGTGCTGCCCAGACAGTGAAATATGAATGAGCATAATTTTAGTACTTAACACATCATTAATCCTGCAGTGAGTGCGCTGCCCTGAGAAAAAGGGTGAGGCTGTGATGTGTTCTGGCTGGAAGTTCTTACACACACACACAGACAGACACACACTCACACAGAGACTGCACTTCATTTGTTTTAGATATATTTTTCCAGCAGTCAATTAATGAATTTTGCTGGATACACCCATCTATATTTTGTTTTTACTAAGTTATATGGACATTCTTGGTGCGAGGCTTCTTTTTTAAGCACCTACATATCCGAGCAAGTTAAATCTTAATGTTCCAATGATATTTTATCCATGAAGAAATGGTTCTCCCACTTTATTTCAGAAGAACTGTATTACACAGAGCCCTGCTGTCAACCTGCTACAAATCCCTGCAGCCAGATTCCAACATGTCGCAGTGAAGCCCTCCCAGAAGAGTGAAGGCTGAAATGGCAGCGTTTTAATGCCCGTGGTTTTGGAAGGAGGAGGAAGAGAGAGGTAGCAAAAGAAAGAGACTGTATGATGGTGTTATTTCAGACAAAAGGCCCAGTCATGATGTGTTCTCGATGGAGAACAAAGAACCCTGACAGACTGTGTATCTGCTCTGTTGACTATAAATGTACACAATAACACACACACAACACACACATGCGGGCAGAGTGACAATCAGACACGCAATCACACCTACTCTGTGTATCAGATTTTGAAACTTCTCTCTTCAACAAAGGGACATAAAAGGAGAGAACAACAGTTCAGCTAATTATCTCTGAATCTGGAGGAAATGAACAGCATCATTTTGTTGTATTGTTGTGAAACTGTTTGGCCCCAGCAGCACCAGAGGGGCATCATTCAGTTACTTCCTGAGATGCTGTCTCCTCTGGGTTAACTCGGTGAAGATATTTCTCATAATGAGCTTGGATTGCAGCCACAGCGTATATAACAATGTCAAAACCTGCTGCAGTAAGGATATTTTAGTGATTGGCTTCAGTCTTAAGATGCTGGCTTTCTTGTTCATCCGCACACATCCACCTCATTCTTGGTATCTGTTTCCAACAGCAACCGGGTGGCATGTTGCGCTATCGTGGTGGTCTGCAGGTTTTTGGGGGGTTTTTCAGTCAGGGTCATGGCATTTACCCCTCCTACTCTTCACCCTTGTGGTACGCTCCAAGAGAGCCCAAAGAGAACACGGAGGTGTTAGAGAAAATACAAACAGAGCCCCGATTGTCCCCGACTTGGGCTCAACCCCCACAACCCCACCTCCAGGGGTTTAAGACGGAGAGAATGAGAAACTGTCAATGGTGTTTTGTAAATATGTAGCCGGTTCTACTTCAGATGGGTTTATTCAGATGTCGGAGGGAACTGTGCCTGCTTTGCAGTCTGAAGGTGCCTTTGCCTTTCCTGTCCTATTGAGGTTGGTATGGGAAAGCCATTTGTGGTGTGTCCGAAAGAGCGGCACAATTGCCAGCTCCTTTGAGACAGGCGTTGACAGCTGAAACAAGTGAGCAAGCTGGTGGACAGGGCAGCCCACTGAGTGATGGCTGTTTCTTATTGGCATTTATTGACCAAAGGCAAAGCCCCCCTACAGTGTGTCACATCCCAGCTAAATGGATTACAGACAAATCAGCCGGGGCCGATTGTTCCACCGACCTCACCACCTCACCGAGACAGCAGCGCAGCCAAGTGACTTCTGCATGACATTGTGTGACTGCAGCATGAGAAATGCCTCATAGTATGATCTTGATGAGAATTAAATTATTGTGATGCGCACAGTGACATTGATCTGCCTATAATAATGTAATTATCCCTCTAAACAATGCTGTCTTCATATAATCTATAAGATGAACACGTGTTGGTAAAGTTCTATCCTGTTCTACAGGACTCTTTTGGGTTTTAAGCTGTCATTTGTTGTGTTTTAATTACATGCCATTTCTCTCCCATCATTAAATTAGCATCAGCAGTGGGGACTGCATCTAATGGCCTTGACTCAATGATAATTACAGAAAATATTGGCTTCAACTTTCGGTAAAAAACAGCTGCGCCCCCGCTGAATAAGTTACCGGCAGCTCAGATAAATCAATACGCTGGGTGAAAGTTGCAGTTCAGCTGCTGCAGAAGTGATCACTATGATAGACGGGGGATTCTCTAACTCGACCGACACACAATAGCTCTCAACGACTCAAAGAGAATCTACTCAGGAGAAGAATGTTTTACCCTGGGGTGGTGTAATGTGGCCGTGAGGACCATTCTCTTTGGTGTATAGCATATCCTTGGGGGGGGCTGGAGAGGCAATGACCACTTTTTCTCTTTTTCACACCACCTATTCTCAGTCCTAACCCCCCTACCTTTAATATATGGCTTTCTCCTGGCCCTTTTTTCGGCGGATTACTGAGGGCTTAGGGACGCCTAGACTGATCCCTCCCTGCCCCTATCAGAACCACACAAGGGGTTAAGACTGGAGCACAGAGGGGAGACCTCTGCACAATGATCCGAATTACAGAGGCTTTCTATGTATGGCCATTTATATTGCCCCCATTGCTCGACTCAGAAATCACCACAGAGCACTATTCAGTGCTTGTGATTTACTCAGGAGGAATCTTAGGATGTCTGCCAAAACGTGTGTTTTTCACCAAACTCTTTGTGTTTTGTTCAGTTAAAACAAAAACACGTGTGATGGTCATTACAATCATCAGCAATCGACCGACGCAGAAAATACCTGTGTCAAACAAACAAGCCTCAGGTGAAACCACAGTCACGTATGCAGTCAACAAACACAGCCCACACCATCCCTCCATATTGTGAGAGAGCACAGGCTGTCTCCTCCTCCATGGGTCGGTATCCATCTCTCTCTGCCTCATCCCTGGGACGACTGCCCAGACAGCCCATCTGTCTGTGTTGACCTGTGTGTGGGACCATGGGGGCAGCCTAAGTGCCCCATGAAGGGGGTCTCTGGCATGTTGCCCATGTGGTAATGACAGCTAAACTGCCAACTGCTGTCCTAACAGCTCTGGAGGTCTCTCTGTGGTGCTAGAGTATTGATATTGTATCAGATTGCATAGGGCTTGGCAGCCTTTTAATGAGAGCTCAGATTGATCAGGCAGTAGTGGCTCTCCCTTTAATGTTGATGATGCTCATTGGCTGTCCCTGCAGGCCTGATCTGTATCACTGACTGAGGAATGAGACAAACACACACGCGCACACGGGCAAATGAATACTCCTGTATGATTGTACAAATCCTGTGCCAGGAAGAATGTTGTTTATCCAGTAGTTAAAAATAGTTGTAATTAAAATGGAGCATCATAAAGGCTAAGCTGGCAGTGGTAATTGAGTCTGTTTGCAACAGCTGAAACTAGAAAGCACTCAGAAAGTGCAATAAAACCTGAAATATTTTCTAGGCTATGTCAAGAGGACACTTCTAAAATCTCTACTGTACAGGCATTGTCAACATGATCAGTTTTTAAAAATACTGAGTTACTGATAATGGCAGAAATGGATCAAGATATCAAAATGTATATATACAATACACCCATTCCAGTAGACATCGATGACAACATCATTACTGCACTATCACAAAATACGCATTCAAGAGCCCTTTTGATAATACCAGTCAGCATTCAGCCTCTAAAAGAAGAAATAGGTGCGCTGGTGAGTGTACATAAAACGGGCATCACTGTGAGGAGATCACTGCACCCAGGGAATTGCACACACTGTGGTGATGTTGCCATGATGACGTTGCTTTACTCTGATCTGCCTCTTGCTAAATTAAGTAATATCACATACAAAATGTAATTTCTTGACCCTGGAAACCTACTACTTCCTAACCCTTTGAACCAGTTATCAACGAAAACCACGATTTTCCACAATGGCGGATCCAGTTCTAACTTTTGACTGCATATAACTTCTTACCTTTAACATATACAGTACATGAGATCTATTTGAATGACTCTGAATCTGCCTGATCTCAGCTACATATTGGTGGCAGTGCCATGTCTCTGTACCTCTCTGTTACTGTACTGTGGCCCACTACATATTGCTCCCCTCCAAATATATGTTTTAATCTCCCAGATCAGGATTATGGTCCAGATCTGGATCCAAATGTGGAACGAGGTGGAATGTCTTGTCCATCCCTGGGTATTTTTTTAAATTTTGGTTGGCCTATTATTATTTTTTCATGATATTGGCCTAATGTTAAAAAAGGGGCTATTTGGCCAATGTTAAAGAAACTGGAAAAAATAATCCAGAATCAATATCCACACCCGATCCACCTAAAACTTAATCAACTATTCCTTGGTCCAACATCCACCTCTTTATAAAAAAGACAAACAAAGAAATAAAGAAACAAACATGGGTGATCACATAACCTCCTCCAAGTCTTGTTGATGAAAAAAGGTAAGTTAAGGCTATTGGCTATCAAAGCCATCAAGTTTAAAATCCTAATAGCAGTAACATAATTGACACTTGAGACTAACTTCTAAAATACAGTCTGTTCATTTTTAGTCTGCATGCAGTTGTGAATAGATAATTATGTAATCTCAATAATTATTCCACCAAATATAATGCTTTATCTGCACTTCCACAGAAAAAATACTTGCAGCATTTTTCTCAGTCAAGAGAACTGCTGAAATAGCAGTAATAAAAAAACAAAAAACAAAGTTAGGAAAGTAAACTTTGAAGAAAAATCAAAACGATGTTCAAACATTCATTCTGACACATTGCAGCACCCACGCAAGTACATGCTTATCTACGTGACTCACCCACCCTCTCATAAAGGAGAGAGACAGCGCAGTGTCTTTTGAGGTTCTCTGTCGGGTCACTATAGCTGGACAATCGTGGTAAGCAAAGATCAAATACAGATGAAGAGACAGAGACAAGAGGAAGCGATATTTAAACCACCTGACTGCCAGCCTCCATAACAGTATTCTACCTTCACGTCCTTCTTTTCCTCCTCCTCTCTACATGCCTCCACAGGCTCATGTCAAGGTCACAGCAGTGGTCTCTCGACTCTCTCTCCTATTAGCTCTCCATTAGGCTGCTGTCAGAGAAACAGCCAGCTGTCTGCCCCCCCCCGTGGTTGTTGATCATGACCCTGACTCAGCCTCTGAACCCCCTGGATGCTACAGCAGGGAGTCAGAGGATTAGGGTAGGAATGAAACCCTGCTCGGTACTCAGGGGAGAGGACACTGATTACTTTTCAGTGGCCTTTACGACTGAGGCAGCCAGAGCTTTGACTGTGCTGCCAATCCGTCGCACTGAAATGTGAATTTCAAAATTCAAATAGTGAAGCCACTGGGATTGCAAGGGTGGAAAAGGTAAATTTTTATATTCTGCTCAAAATATTTTCTCGCTCGTCCCCTTCTCCTTTCGCAGTTGGTTCCCTCTCTTTTCGATTGAACGTGAATCAGTGTAGCTCCTTGATCAGGTTCATCACCATTGTGTTGTAATTAGCGCAGTGTCAGAGAATAGAGCACGACCCAATCTCACTAATAGAGTAATTACTGCACCATCGGCCAGCTCTCTGACCTCCATCACCTCAGCTCTACACACTCTTTCAAGCCTTTCTATCATGCCTCCCTATCACATAAAACATCAGACGGGACAGGAGATATACCCGGCTTTTCAACCCGGGAGGATTAAATGGCATCTATAACCTTTTCCCGTGGATAACACTGAGCTAAAAGGTCAATCAGATTCATGAGAAAAGTGCTGTGGATGAATGTCTCTTAATGAGCGTTGTATAGTGCCGGGATCGCTGTTGCACACCCATACGTGTGAAGTAAAAAAGCATTAAAAATAAATGGGGAGTACAGCCAATTCAAGACACACATAAAATGGCCAGTAAATTCATAGGATAAGCAGACAAGTGAGGGATTGAGATACACTGCTGACGGAGGAGAAAGGGACATTGTTTAACCACTGTTGAAATTCAATTAATTCTCTCTCAATCATGGCTGAGGGAGGGAAAAACACAACAAGTTTCAAGCAGAGGCCCCATATCTCCACCAGATGTCCTGCATTCCTACAGGGTGGGCAGCGATGACATACTGGGAGTCATCCTGTGTTTGGTAAGCTCCTTGTTAAACACGGCTGTGATTAAAAGCTATTAAAGCAATTATCTTAACAGCGGGAGAGCTGGGGATCGGAAAACAAGAGAAGAAGAGAGCCTTTTGTGGAATTCAGATGAAGCCTCCTTTCAGCACCATTGGCCCAGATAGCTTATGTTAGCTGAGTGGAAATGCAATTGGCAAAAGTGATTCTTTTTTCAAAGATGCACAGACAGACACACAAACACAAACACAAACACACACACACACACACACACACACACTTTCTTCACAGGCCGCCACTTCCTTACAAATAGAACTGCAGATGGGAGCTGACACACAGCAAAACCATGAACTTCTTCTGTGTTCTTAATATAAAGCTTTGCCAATGTGCTGAGTGGCCTCTCTGTGTGTGGTGCCGCAGGTTGGCACGCACACACACACAGCACAGGGGGCTTTATTGGGGTGCCGTCCTGAGCATCAGGCAGCATGCCCAATGTTGACAAAGCCTGGTATCGCCTGCTGTCAGCCCATTCTGTGTGCACCCAGTGGAAAGAATCAATTAGGCCGAGCTCACAACAGAGCACTTTCATATTTGACTTTTAATGAGTGGACAGAAGGCAGGCTGGGGCACAGAATCAAGCTGGCAGTTCCTGCCTTGCTTATGTAGAAAACGAGTAAGGAAACTGCTCCCAGAGCCCCAAAATGTGCATCAGATACCCCAGGGAGGACGTGATGAATCACTATGAGGAGAAATTGCCACCAACAATTGGCTAATCCCCCAAAGCGATAAAAGGAAAATATCCCTTTGTCACTCACAAGATATAAAAAAATAGCCTATGCAACCAGCTGCAAACAATAAAGGAGAAATATCACACAGCTCCGTTCGTAAACAACCAGAGCTCTGTGGAAGGCACAGTGAAAACTGAATTGATGAGGTCTTCACTGGGCAGATAAACCGCACCTTTGAAGAGTTTCTCTTGAGGACTTTTGGTTTTTATCCTGCACTGCCAAAGGCCCCCCTCTGCCAGCAAGAGGAGGAGGAAGAAAAATAGAGAGGCGAAAGCTGTCCTCATGCTGCGGTTTTCAAGGGGAGATCAGTCCTCAAACAGAATAGCTTACCAAAGGCACATCACTCACCTGTCTGCTGTTGGTAGCTTCACAGAGACAAGAAGAGGAGTTGATGTCCCCCAAATGTGCCATGAAGAAAAGTTGTGTTTTTTTTTTAAAGACAAACAAAACACTAAGCTATCATGGCTATATTAAGATCTGTTTGTAGGGAATGGCTTGTTAATCAAAAAGGAGAGCTGAGTATAGTCACATACTGATGTTTTTGCAAGTGATAATGAGTCAGCTGTGCACAGCTGTGTACCTAATGTGGCCACATGTGCTGAGAGCTGCCTCCTTTGCTGCCATCCAACTGTTGGCACAGGATGATGCTGATCACAGCAGCAGCAGCGTGTCACTGTTAAACAGCCAACACCCAATTAATAACACAGCAAAGGCAACATGTCCAGGTCAGGCAGATCTTTTGTATCTTAAAAGGGTTAACACAAAAATACTCAATTAAAAAAAAAAAAAGAACCATTTCCTCAAACTACTTATTTAAAGCATGGCCAAGAGAATCATTGCTTGTTTAGTAAAGACATGAAGCTACAGCCCAAAGCCACAGGGGGTGAAGCAATTTCTCAGCGGTTGATTTGATCATTCTAAGGACTGTAACTCACGCATTAATTCTGATGGAGGGAGATGATTATCTCCCTCTGCCTTACTTCACCGCCCCCCCCTCTTCTTTTCAGTTCTTTTCCCCTCATAATTATCATTTGGACTGATGGCGACAGAGTGGGGCATCTGCTGTGGTCACACCACAACCACAACACCCACAGCTCCCCTTGATCATTCCATGTCAGTGTGGTCAACACTAATCAACCTCTTGATCATGCAGAATGAAATGTTAATCAGTCACAGGCAGATCAAACGAGGCGATGTGGTTCTGAGACTGACATGAAGCAGCCTGAGGCTTCTGGAAGTGACAAAACTACATATTCCACCACAGTAAATAAAGCGTTGATGTCAACTGTGTCTTTACTTCTGAGGTTGGAATTCATGGCGAAAGGAACAAGGTAATTGAACCCAGATAGGTGGAGAGATAGGCAGACCGCACCAGGGAGGGTGAACTTTGCAGAGTTGGCCACTTTGATTTCAGCGATGCAGACATGACCCTCCATTTAATCACCCACAGACGTTACTTATGTGTCTGAGATGGAAAGAAGAGGGCATTTTGAAAAAGGGATGAGCAGCCTTACCTTCTTTTCAAAAACAAGCTGTCGCTGTTGTTCTCCTCTCCCATAGAAATCAACCTCTGTCTGCAAAGTTCTGCAAGCAAACAAAAAGTGAGAGTGAATGCAACTTCTTGGAACCCAAATAGAACCATATCTGCACTATTCTCACTTTTTTTTTTTTTAGACCTATGAATCTGGTTCATCCATGCCTGTCTGATGCTGGGATGCTGGCCTTATCGTCTCAGACACCATTAGCTATTCTGAGTCTAGATACCACTCCCAGTCCCCACTCCTCCCTCCCACATACCCCGAGGATGGTGACACATCTGTTTCAGACAGCAACACCGTGACAAACTGAAGGATATGAAGACAAACAACCTTATATGTAGCGTCATGATATTCACACAACATGCATGTTAAACTGATGCTGTGATGGCTGTGGAAGCAGGCAGTGGTTCAGGAGGTTTAATTAGACCCCTGGCAGCTATAATAGTGTGAACATTGTTTAATGTTTCACGTAATTATCTCTAACCTTATTGCACAATTTTAGCAATAGCAATAATCATTTGTTTCTGTTTGAATTGCTATTTACGCGCTGCTCATTTTCAGTCAGGCATACGAGCAAATCCTCATACTGCAGCTGAGGTTCAGAGAAATATCTGCTTTCACCCAGCTCATCCCATCAAGCTGCTGTCTGTCTTCATGTCTCGAACAGACTCTTGTTGTGATCTTATAAGCTGCAAGGCCTTGTTCTGTGTCTGCCTGTGAAGTCATGTTTACAGAAGTGGAGCTGTCTGATCCATGTCCTCATGTCAGTGTCCAGCATGTAAACATCTAAATCAAGTTAAACCAGCTTTGGCATCTCCATAACCACTCAGTGAAATCTTGGCCTAAATCTCTCTACTGATTTCATAGGCAGTCTTTGGTGAAATGCTTTTTACCCAACAGTTTGGTGATGCACACACACTATGCACCTGTTTTGTGTAGCGAGGCTAAGAATAAACTGGAGAAGCTTAAATAAAATCCACAAATATTTCCATGCCAAGGCCGATCTCTGACCTCAGCCAGCTCTGCCAGCCAGTCATGGGCAACAGAGAGGGGCGAGGCTGGTCACCTGTGCCTGTCCATCTGTCTGTGTGTCCATCTGGAGCAATAAAAAGAACCCAAGACCTCTATCAAGGCCTGCTTTGCACTGTGAAGTATATTCCTAGATAGCTTTCCACATAAGTGACATGCGGCAGACTTCTGAAGCCAAGGACACAGCATATGGAGGAGAGCTTTCATATGCGACGACAATACTAAACAGCAGGGGCATCATTCGTTTTGATAGGATTGTATTTGACCAAAGATGACATCCACATCAAACTTGTATTACTCAGCAACACCACAGGCTGCAAATGGTAAAAGTGATTTATTTTCCTTTCCTCTGCTAAAATAAAGGAGTGACAGATTTCATATAAATAAGCAGAGAGGGGCAGGAAGAGGGGAACAGGCTGTGGGTGACAAGGCAGTGTGACAAGCGTGGCAACTGAGAGAAAATGCGACACCTGGCCTCGTCCTTGATGTGAATAAGAGGATGATACATCAAAAAGTGACAGGGCAGAAAGATGGTTATTACCAAGGCAAAGGGAAGATGATGAAGAGGTGAAACTAACTATTTTTAGCAATAGAGTAAAAATACTCTGCGGGATCATTTAATATTCCTTTCCATAAAGCCGTGTTAATAAATCGTGTTTTATTAGATGCAATAATCTCCTGTTCATGGCAGAGTTATACTAAAGCTGTAATGGGCATTTTGAAGCATTCCAGTAGTGACGTCAGATGGTCACTTTAACAAATAAAAAAACAATCAGGTGACTCTGTCCTCTTTTGATTGAGATCAGCTGGAAGAGGTGTCTGTCTTTTGATCCTGATGAAGTTTGACTAAGAGTGTAAATAAGTGGGAGCCGGTGCTGCTTTTTTTTTTCATTGGCTGCATTCTTCCCACCGAGCAGGAGGCTGATTGATTCCAGTGGGCTGGAACCCCAGCTCTGCCCTGATTGATCCCTCATCCCCAGCCCTGTCTCTTCCCCAATTAAGAGTTCACTAAGCCACCACCATGGACTACTCCTAATGAGTATTACCTTCCTGCGAACACCTCAATGCATTCACTACGCTGCCTGTCTCTGGTGCTTTCGGACATCATTTCTCATTTTCCACTGCTACTCCTTCTCTCCAGGTTTAGTTAATGCTCACTCACCTCTGAACAATAATGATGGAATTTGATTTGGATTTGTGATGAAGTAGCTTCTTTTGTGGAGGGAGGGTTTCAAGGTTGGTAAAGGAATCCCACAGTTCATTAAACATAAGCATTGGGCAGACAAAATCCAAATCCCTGTACATCAACTCAGAATCAACTGCTTTATACCAGAGGTCAGATTTTAAGGATTAGAACAAATTAAGATTCTTTGAATGTAGAAATCTGGGCTATGCCTGGGTGTCAGACGAGGAAGATCAAAAGAGTCATCAGATTTGAATGAGATCAAACACAGTGAAAAGTTGTGAGGACAGGCGGAGGAGGAGTTGAGAGTGGTCGACATGAGAGAAACAGAAATCCAGATGTAGGAACCAACAAGCTGTCAGACTCAGTTTCATTCTATAGAGAATTAGAAGTAATCTGCCTGTCTTTCTGTTGGTATATGAATTTCTTCATCTGCCCACCTTGAGGGTGCAGTGAGGGAAAAAAACCAAAACGGTTCAGTCATAGGTCAGTCGTGGCCCTATGCACCCAGTCTTAAACCCGTAATTCCACTGTTTTGGTGAGGGGAGAAAATCCAATTTCAGAGATCTGTAATTCCATAAACCTTATTAGGCACAACAATGGCTGCTCCACCCTGAGGGAGAGGCATGACGAAGAGGGTGAGGCTGTGGAGGGGGCTGGGCAGCTGATGCTGTGACCAAGGGAAGCACAGGGACGGAGAGAGGGTGACGAGCAGAGAAACGGAGATTAAGGCAGAGTCGGAGTGTAACAAATCAAGGAAATGAAAAAGACAGAAGTGTTTTGGCAAAAGGTAAACCTTGATGGAATAAGTGACGCAAGCTTCGCAGGGTAAAATTTTCAACTTGTCAGTCAAGTCAGTGTCCCCACTGCTGGTAAATTTCCTGTCCCAGTTTTACCATTGTCTCACATTATACTGTGGCGATGTCTTAAATTAGTCATAGCTCTACTTTCTTTGTTTCCTGTCCCCTTTTTCTTTATTTACCATATAATCCGTTCTCAGCTTTGAGAGCCTCAACAGAAGACTTCCAGAATAGAAAATAATCTGTTTTATTTTGTTTGGGTTGCTGTGTCTTACCATCACCGCTGCATCCTGTATTCATTTAATCGTAACATCAATTTACCACTTAGACTGCTGTTATGCGAGTGCTCCCATTGATTGTTTGCCGAAGTCCAGGAGAGTGTGGTGCATCTGTGCGTTTTCCTTTCTAATGGACATCGTCTCAGCACACACCTCGGTGAGAGGAGACACAGACGTGTTGAGAGGAATATACTGCAGATGAATCGATAAAATCACTGCTCTTAGCAACCACAGTTAATTCTGTCATCAATGATTCACAAGTGTAACAAAAGTGCAGCAAAAAGCCCCCACTAACCCCAGAATCTTAAACCTGATAAGAGGAGGAAATTAGAGCAAGGATTGAATATAAATACTGGAGGTATAGCAGGGCTTTAGAGACATGCTGTTTGATACTGCAACTGAGATGGGGCCCCTAGCCGCCGTCTCTCCTGAGATAGATAGGATAGTGAAGCCCGTACACACTGTGGCCAGCAGGGTGTAATTACATTTCCCCATGGGGCACCTGAACCGCAGCAGCTCAGCCACATAGAAGGACGAGATTGAAATCTGACTGCACTCCAAACATGAATGTTGGAAATCACACACTCTGCACGCCCAACTGATACAGAGAGAAACACGACGCACAAAACATTATCAGGAGAACATGCATGTTTGAACACACAACAGCGTTCATCTCCTTATTTGCTCCCATCAGCATTGGACTACTTCTCCCTCTCTACGCACTGTTGGGAGAGGAGTGTTTGAGCATTGGCATCAAGGGGGTCCCTCTCTATCATTAGAGCTGAGAGGAGCAGCAGAACTGATATTTACGGGCTGATCTCTTGATGCCGCCTCATCGTAGGACCTTTTAACGGCATCTCATACATACAGATGGAGAAGGACTCGGAGAGGAAACATGTGAATGTTACTTACTATTTTTTTAATGTATTCTACAGGCGCCCTTGTGTGTGAATGAATATGTAATGAAACAGTGGTTATGTTTCCGAGTTTTGAGCTGAAATGTCTGCAAAATGAAATTTGAATAGGAGTGGGTGTATGCACTAAATATATGCAAATATATTTTGATATAGTCAAGTCCGATAAATATCTATTCACGCATGAAATTACATAATAATTTGAGCATCTGTGACTCTGACATATTGGGACTAGTTGCTGTGTCTCACCTTAGATTGTTTTTTGAAGCATTGCAGTTATGCACAACCTTCAAGTCTCACTTTTCTTGACTTTTTGTGTCTTTCTGGTGGAGCGAAGCCAAGTAACGGTTGGTGGAAGATTGATATGAAAGCCTTGTCAACAGTAGACAGAGAAACAGATGCAAGAGCTTCAAGATGTATTGGAAAAACATGTTTTCCTCGGCTTTTAGTGCGTCTTCTCCTTTTCAGCATGACAGCTTTTCCATATCAAGCACCCATAAAATATTCGGTGACAATTCAGCTTTTTTTTTTATCGTCAAATTAAAATAGAAGTTATTGCACCGACCGGTGTCGCGATAGACAGTAAATGGTAACATTTAGAAGGACAGCAAGTGGAGCAGGTGAAAGAAGCTGCAACTAATTGGAGACATTATCTTTAGGGCCCACAAATATAACCTTGCAGTGTCTAACCACAAAAGGTCAAGGCAGTGGTAAAATGAGCAGTCTCCGACACTGGCCGGCCGCCTGCAGGCCCGCAGAGACCATAAAGCAGTGTCACCTTGGCTGCAGTCACTGATATCTACCACCTGTCACCACGATGCCCCCCCGGCCAGGGATGCAGCAGCATTGACAATCGGTTTGCCGATAACAGTGCCTCTTAAGAGGCGTTGGGGGAACATGTCCTCTGCCTTCATCAACAGCTTGATTCAACAGCCTCTGCGTGCGGCATTAGCATAGAATACATATTCATACCGGTCTCTCCCTTCAACTGCATCGCCAGCCCTCCTGCACATTTCCCAGTCATTTTTTACAAACGGCATGTCACGCGCCACATTTTCGCCGGGAGTCCCACATGGCCTCTTATATATTCACAGCACGGCTGCTGCAAACAACATCAACAGGTCTCAAGGTCGTCACTCCCACTGATGGTGTGTGTGTGTCTTTGTGCGTGTGCATATGTGTGTGGTGTTTACGTGTCTTAGAAAGAGTGCGCTTACAAATGAGGAAGAAGAATAGGGACTGTAGAAAGATATGAGCAAAAGAAAATGGTGTGAGGGTGTGATGAGTGTGTGTCTTTGTGTGTGCCTTTCCGTATGAGTGTGAGTGCATCTATTGCAGATTGGGTTGATGCTGTGCAAAATAACGACTGCGATTTTTTTTTGTGCACTTCCCATTGCATTTGTGAGTGTAAACATTGCAGCTTATCTGTGTAAAAATAAATCTAGACAAAGCGTACATGTGGTGCGTGCACTTGGTTTGGGTGCATGTTTGTCTGTGTGTGTGTGTGTGTGTGTGTGTGTGTGTGTGTGTGTGTGTGTGTGTGTGTGTGTGTGTGTGTGTGTGTGTGTGTGTGTGTGTGTGTGTGTGTGTGAGCAGCACACAGTTCTTGTCCTAACATGCCTGGGGAGCAGCTGACAGGTAGACTAAGCAGGAGCATCCTCCTTCAGTCCACTGGCCTCTCAGTGAGAAAAGAGGCCAGTTGATGAGGGGGTGATAAATAATGAATGCTTAAAGAACAGATCTCTGAAGCTTCTTTACTTTCCGTCCATCCCTCCATCCTTTCATTTGCTCACCCATCCACCCATATCACTGCAAACAGCACGGGGCATTCAGCTGTCTCGGTCATAAATATTTCAGCCTTTAGGTCAGTGCTTGTACCCCCCCCCCCTCCACTCCGCTGCTCCACCACCACTTGGTGATGACACAGCCTTTTGACCCATAAAGATATTGACAAAACACTGATACTGAGTCCATTCACTAGGACCGACCCCATATAGTAAAGCCATGCAGGCTTCTATAGGAGTGGCAGCGGCTGCAACTGCTGAAATGGCGACTCTTGAATGCATGCTGCCTGTTGGATACCTCCTTGATCTCTAAAAAAGGTCCCCACAAGATAAACAGGAATCAACAAGAGTCCTATTTTCTAATGTTCTAATTGTTTTGGTTTTTTTCCCCCCATATACGCTATTCAGTAACAGTCAGGATCATATTTGGCAGAGGAAATCCAAAGCAATGCCGGGACGATAAATGTTCCATATTTCAAAGAACAGAAAACTGACAGAGAAGGACAAAGAGATCTAATCACAAACTGGATTCAGCACCAAGACAGACCAAAGAGCTGTGAACACTAATTAATAATAATAATAATAAATAGTTTCACTGAGTGAAGTGGATTCTCATAGATTTTGAACACAATCATAATGTAATGATTCTTAATCACTTAAAATACAGACAAAAAAAATGGAGGTACCCCACATGTCAATAGCCTCCAGCCTAAAAAAAAAACTACCAACTTGTTCCACCAGACAAACAGCAGCTCTTCTCAATGCTGCTGCTCTGACTCAAAGCAACAGACACTGTGAAGAGTCCATTCGAAGAATGAGAGATCGTATCTCTCATACCCCAATGAACCATTAGCGACTACATGCATATATCTCACAGGCAAAAAGAGCGGATCAGAGCATTCAAGTGTAAACTAGGGCAAAGCTCCAGCACTGTACCTTCTAGATATGCTACTCTGGAAGCAAGTCCAGTGGAGGAACAAGCGTTCACACACTCAGGGATACACATGCTGTCATGTTTCACAGATACACACACAGGCACAAACAAAAACCCACACACCTGTCCTGAGGAGTCCAGTACATCCAGTCCTGTCGAGTCTGTTCAGATCCTGTCCCCTGTGCTGGCAGAGTGAGGAGCTCGTCTCACCCCCCCACACAACCCGGTGCAGACAGCTCACTGTTATAGATGCACTGACAAGTGAAAAGAGGGAGGCGTGGTTTCACATGAGATAAATAAAAGAGGGAGGGAAAGAGGGAGGAGAGGCTCCCTCAATCTACAATTCAATTTTGTCCTCACTCCCTTTTTCAGCAACGTTTTAGTCCTCCTCTTCTCTCTCTCTCTCTTTTTTCTTTTAGCATATTCTTGCTGTTAATGTATCACTCCCTTGCCTTTTCTGTCTCCTTCCCTGCCTGTTATTCCTCACTGGCTTGTGTTTCCTTTTCCATTAATTTTTTGCCTTTCTTTTCCTATTCTGCTTCCTGATTCTTCGCTCTCTCTTTGTCACATTAAACTCTGCCTCTTTCTCTCTTTCCCCTCTAGGCTCTCATTCATGGGGTAGTAGTGTGTAAGTGTGCGCGCCTATGCATGTGTGTGAGACACTGAACCAGGGCAGCTCCAGCCATCTGTTGGAGCTTGAGAGCTTCACCTATTCACAGTCTCATAAAGGCAGAGGCACACATAGGAGTGAGAAAGAAAGGAATGGGAGGGAATGAGGGATCAATCTTAATGCTGCAAGGGGTGGGGAGGGAAGGCACAGCCTGGCACACACACACACACACACACACACACCGTATCTATCAGGCTGGCACTTCTGAGGCGAGCTGGCGTGGGCATGCCTGCTCACTGTGTCCAGGCAGCAGAGGGGATTTTGCTCACTGTGTATGGGCATGCAGATACAGATGAAATGCACATTTGAGGTGTAAAAAAAAAAAATATCAGCACACTGGAGCATCAAATTATTTTCTATTGTGATACTGTATCGATTCTCAAAAGCACTGTATCGATTTTTACCTCGGTAATGTTTTTGCCAGTGTTCGTTTGTTTGTTCGTCAGTCTGTCTGTCAGCAGGATGACTCAAAAAGTTATGAATGGATTGCGATTAAAGTGTTTGGAGAGGTAGGGTATGGCCCAAAGAACAATCCACTTTGTTGGTGATTTTTTTAAAGGATGCTCTACCATTGTGGGATAGGGGCAATTACCAGATTTATGCTATTTACTTCATGGATAATGCCTACAATGCTTGGACAAAAATTACATGATGACATCCCTATAAGCTTTACCACACGTTTAAGTATGATCTGGATCATGCTGCTGCGAGATCCAGAATCTTTAGGACTCATTGAAAATTTGCTACTGTGAGATAACAAATAATAATGATGCTACAGACTTGCAGCTAAGATCAAATTGTATCAAGCTAATAATGATATCAACGTGATTTGAAATTCTAGGGGTTTCATGACGAAGGAGTCATATTATGAGGGTCAACATATGATGGGACTATTGCTTTTAGGTGCAAAGAAAAAACTGAGCTACCTTGGCGAAGTTTGGTCTAGTTAATGAAAAGTTTACATGCAATGATCTGTGGTTCATTTTGAGTTGTTTAGAAATGTTGTTTAATCTATCTTCCATCTGACTCTTAAACTCTGATACAACATCAAGTGAGACAGAAGGAAGATATGCATAATACAGTAGTGTAAACACTTGAGGCTTAAAAAAAACAACCCCAATATTAAACCTTAAAATACCTAAATATATCACAATATATTAAATTGTAACCCCTATATCGTGATGTGTATCGTATCGCCACATTCTTGCCATACACAGCCTTAATGCACACCCAAAATCTATACACATACAAACACACACACACACAAAAAAAACAATCAAACACACTCACACTTTCACACAAATGCACAAAACCAATTTCCTCTCTGAAAAACAAACAAGGTCTACAAGATGGATAATCCTCCAAACTCAAAGAGACAAGGGGACGGAGGACAGAGGACAATTTTGCAAACTCACACAGATACACACAAAGTCTTCCTTCAACAGAGCTTAAGTAGGCATTTTCCTGCCCAGTTTAAGCCAGGTATTTCTCCTGAGAGCTGGTGTCACATCCTATCCCTGGACAGGAGGGAGAGGTGCACAGAGGGCGGAGCCATCCATCACTGTCTGCACGAGCCGTCCCATGATGGATGCGCCTGTTTATCCCTTTCTGCGGGTTATTTAGATGCAGTCACAGCCAGAGAGATTAGTGATGGAGAACCTCTGCACCTTCTCGCCTCTCCTCCCACCCCATCCAATCAATAACACTCTTATCTGTTATCTGCATTTCAGGGTATTTCTCCATGAAATTTTGAAGCAGGGAGAGGAAGAGAGATTAATTGTCCACCCCCTCTGAGTGTTTTCAATTACATCGTCTGCAATGGATCATCTATCTGTCAGCTTGGTACACTACGGTATTTGTGTCACTGCAAAGAGATGAAACCATGCTGCTTTGAAAAAAATCAAACAGTATTTTTCTGGCCATGACAGTCCTTTGCAGATGAAACAATCTATAAACAGAGCGGGGGATACGGAAGGCATTTGAGGATAGAGAAATTTATATTTTCTGCTTTAACATTCAGCACTAATCCTGGTTGGAAGAAAGCGCTGTCATTCAAACCAATTGTAACCATAAGCTCTTTGTAAGAATGGATTAGTTTTAACATTATTTAGAACATCTTAAAACAAAACATACTGCTGGAAAATGATTTATTTCTCCAGTGTGTGCTTATCAGATGATGTCTGAGACTCTGGGACTGCTTACATAAAGGAGATATCTAGCCTCCCTTACATGCTGGATTACAGGCAATGCCCCAAAGACATCCATGTTTTTTTCCTCAGCAGTGCCGACATGCCAACGCAGCAGCACCAGTGACACCACTTTTAGGACATGGTTTATTCATGCTCCCATTCTCTATCTCTCTTTTACTTGCTCTTACATACACCTCTGCTGTGTCATCCTGCTGACCTCTAATTGTGTTTAACAACAAATGGATCCTCAGTCATACCTGTGTATATGAACAAGGTAAACTCTCCCTATGTAAACTATACAGGTATCAACCCCACAGGCTTCTGGGAAATTCCCACAGGCGGTCGGGAAGAAAAGACACAGGCAGAAATGAAAAGACAAACAACAAAACACAGGATGCAAAAAAAAAAAGGAATATATTATCTGCATGTCTACAGAAAAACACGTCCAGACTTTAACAATCACAGGAAGGGTCCAGATCCCGGGGAACGCATTTTTGCTTTCCTTATTACGGTTTCATTGGACACAAAGTGGGAAGGGCCTTGTGCAATGCCTTTGCATGATAGTGCCGGGGCAGGTGCATAAATAAGAAAGAATTATTTCCATTCTGAAAGACAGCTATGTTCTATCCTGCTGAGATTTTGTCCTTGGCTGGGAGTGTGCTTTTACAAATTAATTTGTTCCTTTCCTGCACTGCGTGTGCCAGGCTGATAAAAATATCCTCTGTCAGCTCGCTGTGTGAAGAAGGGAGGACTCCAGTACAAATGAGGCAGACTCCCTCAATGTCTTTCTCTACTTGCCAGCTCTCTCTGCGAGAACACTGCTATTATTCTCTTGGTCTGGACTAGTTGGTTCAAGGCTGCCGTCCTTCCACCACCACCGTGCAGACACATCACCTGCACCCTGGCCTTCCATCCACAGCTCTAAATCACCTCGGCTACATTTTGAATAGAAACAGAGGGAGGGAGAAGAATGGGGAGAATGTGCAGACTCGCTGAGAGAACTGAGGATGAGAGAGGTCTTGGCCCCATGAAACAATCCTACTGAAAGCACAGTGGCTGCTGCAAGAATAGTAAAAGGGCCATCTAACATTTGAGCATATGCCATCCCACTGCTCAGCTCATATAGACCCAAATATATTATAAGCATGACTCCAGTGTGTTAAAATTAAATGCCTGCACTAAAACAACACGTATCAGATTAAACATATGTCCAGACGACAGCTTTCTTACAAATGGTTGAATGAGTCGCATTCCGCAGCTGTGCTAATTGCCCCTCGACTGAGTTTTCTGGAGTCCCCGTGGTGCAGAAGGTCGTAGAATGCCAGGCATGAAATAGCTGAACATCTCGACATCGTTACATCCCGGCAATTATGAACGCCACACGTATTGTCTTGTCATGTCTAATGTATTCTGCTCTTATTCATTTCATCCCTCCTGTCACCGTCACATCACATGCTCCCATTGAAAATATAAATAGTTAACGAGTCTGTTATGAGCGACTGTTGTTTCCCAACAGTTGGTTCCACATCCTGAGGTGATGTTCATAATTAATTCATGGGTCCCAAAACTCTGAATGGTACAATTAGAAAGAATACAGGCTTCAGCTAAATTTCCTTCATCGCAGATTTCTTATGTAATTGTAAATGGGAATAGACATTTTTCAGGCTGAAGAAAGTCTCTAATATGACAACTCTGATAGAGCGAGGAAAGACTTTATCCTCCTTAATTGTAATGCAGACTCTAGATTTTTCTCCAGCACTTTCAAGAGACAGTTTGCTGTGTGTGGAAGTTCTCTTAGTTCTTATACAGTAACTCTGGAGGTGACAAGAACAAATACAAGCAAGGACAGAAGAAAAGCCAATATTTTGTCCAAGTCACATATAGTTAATCCACAACTTATATTGTACACTGTGCATGTCATGCATTCCATGCCAACATGCAAACTAACAGTGTGATGAAGTTGAACACCATTGGCCCAAACAATGTAACACAAAACACAACATAACTGCAAAGAGCTGCAGACAGCTGGAGAAAAAAACAAACCTTTATAAAACCTTCTCTCTGAGCATGTTTTAATGTCATAGCTGGATAAGCACAGATGTTATAAATAACATTAAAACACCAGAATGGAATACAACTATTTGTACCATTAATAGTTACACCCGTGTTTGATAAGTCAAAAAAACCTTTGGAAAAACAAAATGTTTGCACCAAAATGTTAAATTTTTAATCTTTAAAATTTGGGCCCCAAGCTGCAATTTAATTGACATTGGCTTGTATCACTCCTTGTTAGAACAAATCAGTAGAATAATACATTGATTTCTTGTGTGCTCTATCTGCCAAATCAGTGTGCTGCCAACATCGGTACACTGTGTATTAACACACAGTAATTATTGGAAAATTGGGACACCCTGCCAGTTTGACCAAAGGAGCCCATGTTTGATGATCAGCCAGCAGGGGGGGGGGGTGTATTCAGGTCTCCAAGGAATTCAGCTGATCTTCTGCCATGCATCAGGGGTGTAAAAAAACCCACGGATGTACCACTTTCAGGTGGGAATGACAACTGCACTGATTTGAAAAGTTGGTTCATATCCTGTATTGTTTTGTCCCTTTCCTCCTCCTTCTGCTCTCTGCCCAGGTGTTCTTCATATTAGTGACTCATGAGGGGCACCTGACCTGAGAGAAATGCTTTAAAGCTCTTGTTCAGGCATCAGAAAGTGGAGGCCTCTGGAGTTAGGACTGCTGGTCTTGGTGCTTCTCAGGCAGTTCTCTCTTTCTTTTCTTCTTCTTCTTTTCTTCTGGTGATTGTTTGTTAATAATCCTGTGGATTTGGTCATTTTTAAGGTGTATTTCTGTGGCTGATTTGGGTCAGTGCTCGAGTATTGTTCCACTTAAGTGTGGGGCGTACCATAGCTTAAATATGTTTCAGACACTGTTAAACTTTAGGAAGAATCAACACTGAAGGTCAGTTGAATCACATTAAGAGCAGAATGGGACATTTTATAATGGCTGAAAGAAATGTAACCAAATTGATAAGCTGTTGGATTCCATCTATTACAGTGGAGGCATATTTGTTTTCTCTATGCTGTGAGAGGGAACACAAAAGTTAGAATTTTTTTTAAATTTTAATAAAGAATTTAGTATTTTTTCAGGGCCATGTGAACACATAAATCTGTTATTTTGAAGTCAGATCTGAGTGAGTCACTTTTGTTTGTGGTCCTAGATCGGATACATATTTGATTCATATACAGACAAGATGAGGTTGGAGCTGGTTGGAGCTGGTTGCATCCTGTGAATGCATTGGTCATCAGGGTCATCAGGAGGTGCCCAATCTTCACCGAGTGTTTCGGCCTTTCTCTTCAACGCTCTCTGGTTGGCAGGCCGACAACAGTGGCCAGGTCACTGCCCCCTCTTATCCGTGTCTGCAGGCTGTACCGGCAACCCCCCATGAATGATAATAATGAATGTGAACTATCAAGAAAACCAAATCTGATCTGTGCAAAAATTGGAAATTGAACAGTGAGGCCTGTAATGTGAATTTAGCCTAATATATATGTTTATTAATTTGCAGTAAATGAAGTTATGGCAAAAACAGGATCAGACCAGACTGGATCAGATGCAGCTGCATTCTGACTGCATAGCACCCAGTTGCACGTTCTGTCTCTCTCTCTCTCTCTCTCTCTCTGTCTTTCTCTCTCTCACATACACACACACACAGGCATAGCAGGCATTGCAGAGGCTGAGGAACCGTTATCAGACCGTGGGAGCCACAGATCAAAGAGCAGCTCCCCGTCGAGGTCTGAGGTCCCAGGGAACACAAGCCTCTATGGGCCAGAGCCAGCATCACATCTTCTAGCTAATCAACTAAAGCTCCTACGATGCTATTTGAATTCCTAATGTGCAGCACTCAATGTAAAACCTGCTCCACATATTAAATAAGAAGAGGTTGTGGGTTTGTCTAACAAGGCACCCATGTGTTGTCAACACGAGCACATTTGTAATCACTTTAAAATGATCCGGGAGCGGCTACACAGAGAAGTTGAATTACCTGATATGGGTTTGAGTTGAGTTGAGTTTTACAACAAAATGAAATGAAGATTGTGTGAACTTACCTGGTGCATCCATTTAACTTTTTGTTAATTTTAACATCACAAGTATGCATGCACACAGTTACAGAGGACGTTCTCTGAAAAGACGCCTTTCAAGTGGCCTCGAGTGCAGACTTCCAATCTCAGCACTCAGCAGAGCGAGAGAAGGGCCTGAATTATAAATCAAGGGGCTTTAAATGGCTATGCAGATTAGCAAGTAGTTGTGTTTGGTATCCTCAATAATTAATTTCTTGTTTGAACCTGGATGGATCTTACTTCTTTTTGTATTTGCAAACAAACACCTGCTGGCATGCAGTCAGAAGCTGTCAGGGTGTGAGGAGAGCTCCTGGTGTCGGGACTGATATCATAACAAAAGGTCACCGCTGCAAGGGAGTATGTCATAATATCTGACCATGATCATTTTTGTACATGTGATGAGAAAATGTACAGAAAGTCTACAAAACCTCACAGTGACGATGTTTTTGCTTGTCTGCTCTTCTTCAAGACACTAGTTTAGTTAAGTTTTAGACCTTAGGCTGTCTTTCTTTTTTAAAATTAGGATTAGATTTCAGTTGGATAAATGAGAGGTTTATGGTTAGGATAAGGATAAACTGGTGTGTTGGTTAGCACTGTCACCTCACAGCACTGTCGTCTCTCAGCAATCTGTTCTCGGTTCGAAACCCGACCTGTGTGGAGTTTCTCACTGTGCCTTTGTGGGTTCCCTCCAAGTGCTCCAGCTACCTCTCATAATCACCCAGAAAATTTGTGTCCAAGGACAGAGAGGCCCCATTAGTGGAAAAACTTGTGCTGATGCAGATCGACTACTTAAGGTGAGCGAACTGACATGAAAAAGTTTAAAATGTGCCTAAAAATGGAAGAATAAGCAAAATGACAAAAACAATTATGAGATGCACATCTTTGGGGGCCCTGCAAAGCTTGTGTGGAATTTTGTTGAATTCTGTCCAGCAGTTTTGAGGATATGTGGATAGACTATTCCCCCATTATGTATACGGATGGATGGGTAATCCTTTATGCGTAATCTTTTATTCCCTCTTTGGTGGGGGTACAAAAACATGCAATGCAGGTAAATCAGTGACTCTAGGTGTGAATGTGAGTGTGAATGGCTGTTTGTCTTTCTCAGCCCTGTAATGAACTGATGACCTGACCACTCACTCAATGTCAGCTAGGATAGGCTCCAGTTCCCTGCAAGGATAAGCGGTTATAGACAACGGATGGGTGGATGAATGGATGGTGTGGATAGTCGGTGTGAAGTCCTCACTTTGTGTGATGCAACTGTTAATTAAGCAGTCTTGCAGCAAATTGACCTCTTTCTGCCTAAAGTAACACCAGTCAGCTACAGCAGAATGACACCTGTACAGCAGACTACCTCATCTCTTCAGTGTGTGCTAAACATGTGAGGCAGCCCTATGGCCACCTATCAATGGCTGCCCTGAAACAGCCCTGTAAGCAGACTAAAGACAAGTGTTGGGATGAAAAAGCATCTCCCTCTCCCCCATGAGAGTCAAAATGATGAATTGTGTAAAATCGTATTTGGCACCTCATATTAAAAAGCCAGAGATTAAACCAGTGACACAAAAGGCAGAGAAAAGCTGATGCAGGCAGAGCAGAGGAGGGCCCATTAGAGAACTGCTCCTGTCTGTCTTTCTGTCCAGCGGGTTGTCACCTCGCTCCTTAATAAGCTGTCTGAAGTCAAACAGGAGAAATACGAACACAATAAATTACCAGGCTCATCACTTCCTGTTTGCCTCCACTCAGATACGGCTGACTAATCTTCCTATCTGGCCTCGCACCATCCAGAATGAGATTCTGTCAAATCACATTCTACAATCCGTGGGCTATTTGCATAACTACGTTCGATGTTTCCAGCCAAACTGGTGACATGTTTCTCAGCGGTTAATTAGATTTTGGAATTAGTTTTTCAAAAAGAAAAAAAGGAAATAAGAAAGATGATTTCTCCTCTGGTGCGTCTTCTATTTCCATTTGGAGAAGACAAGATAAAATTATGTATATGGGTAATTGCGTGGAAGGGTTGAAATTAGAGCTGCAGACAGAAGGTATATTTGCAGTTAAAGAGCTAATACTCTGTTCCCATTTCAGTCTGTTTAGCATGCAGCCTCTGAACTGTTTCCTCTGACATGGCAAACCTCATTAAGATAGAGCAAACTAATTCACTTGAGGATGAAAGCTAATTCTTTGTATCTTTTTTCTTCATTGAAATATAGAGCCAAACCGAAATTGGGTCTTACGGGTATACACACTTGAAGGTAGACCCCTCTCCCCGCTCTTATCATAAGACTTTCCCTGTAGATTAAAGAGAAGGAGAGAGAGGACGTAACCCGAAGCTACCTTTGAACTGGTGCTGTCAGAAATAGAGAGGAGGCTGAGCCAATGTTTGGCAAGGCCACCGTGGAAAAACCTGTCAAGAGTACTGACGTCTGAGCTGTGTGCGATCATTCCATTCATGTGTCGATTCCTTCTGATAAAGCACAGCTAACCTTTTGAGTAGAGGAAAGAGGTGCAGAGTGAAGGAGGAAGAGGAGTAGAGAAGAGAATGATAGAGGGAGAGGAAAGAATAGATGGGCTGATGCTGGCCCTGCAATGGGATATGGCATTTACTGAGAACAGCCAAATGTCATGGCAATTAATCAGGGCCTTGAATGTCAGCTGTATCAATACCTATTGTACACGGCCATGGTCACACTTGTGAATACAGAAAGAACCACACACAACCCTCGAATAGAGCTTTGCTTTTCTCTGTTTTCAAGGGGAGAACACTATGTGGATAGAGAACATTGGCGGGTTTCTAAACTTAATGTTATTTCTATGTCACAAACTAGAAAGCACACAGTGAAATTGAATGAATACATCACTCACACAATCACAGACTATGGCCTAGGAGATACATTTTTACTCCACGGGGAGTTGCAAATTGCTTTTGAATAACCAAGGTCTAATTGACAGGAAAAGAATGCACTGTCACTTTGCTAGTGCGCGAGTCATTAACACATTTTTCATTTTGTACATGCTCCAAGGCATTATTGTTTTGTTGGCCCCAATCCCTCGCAGTGAATATGTTGCAGTGCATATGTTTTAGAAATGGTTGTGAGCAGAATGTTGTTAGCTACACAACGCTCCCCGAGGGGAACAAAACAAGAACAATTGGCTCATTAGAAGCAGAAACACTTCAAATCACAACGTGCTGGAACACACTCAGAGGAGAGACAAAGTCAGCAAGTGAGGAGCGCAGATGGATGGATGGATAGGAGGGACTGGGGGGGGGGGACAAAGGCACACAATAAGAGAAGTAACCTTCAACGCACGAGTGAAATCTACAGCAGGGAGGTGATGAATTTACGATGATCATGAAGAGGCTGTAGAGCGGTGTGTCGCTCATAATGATATTATATTCATATTTTGTATACATCCTCCAACAACAAACTGTACGTTTACATCACGTTTACCACAAGGGGATAATCACATTTATTATTTCATACTTTTTTGAAATTCACTCAAAGAATAGATTTTGTATGTAATGGATTTGGGACATGCTGACAGTATGCAAAAGTTGTCTAAGTGACTAAAAGCTCCAAAAAGCCTCCAAACAGGGTACGTAACAGTCACTTAAGCACTGTACTTAAGTACACTTTTGACGCACTGGTAGTTGAATTGAGTGATTTTGCTGACACTGCTGCACTTCTGCTCCATTTCATTTTAAAGGGTAGTTGTTTGCAGATAAAGACGTCACATATAAATAAAATGAGAAAACCAAAAATGTGATGAAGTGCCTCATAGTAACATTATATAAAGTAACCTGAATCAGCTATAACTTTACACCACTGCTTAGATTTAAACACTCTGAAAGGGTCATTACTCATAATGACTACTGTTACGTTTTACTCCCAATACACTTGTAAGTAAAGGTTTGGACCCAGGGCAAGTAAAGCAGCATTTTACATTGTAGTGTTGCTATGGTTACTTAAGTGAAGGATCTGAATCTAATCACTTACCTTACCCTCTGCAGCACAGCTTCAGTTGATTTCTGGTTGAGGTCGATATCTGGATCAGACACAACTGTTTCTCTACAGCATTTAGCAAAGGGCATCTTTAACAAGAATAATAGCATGGTTCAGTGAGTGAATGACTGTGACAGAGATGTCTCAAATATACCTAATACCTGCACATCGCTGACCTGAGTGTGTGAATGGGTCTGTGTGAGACACAGGAAGAACATGCAGAGTCCACACACAGAAAGGATTCAAACCCAAAACCTTCTTGCTCTCTGGCGACCAGTCCACTTTGCCACCATGCCACCCTGACACTGAATCAATCCAGGAAGAAAGTGTATTTTATGACAGACGACGCTCTCTCTTCGTCCTCGCTTGGATGTCTTGAGGCAGAGTGGAAGAAGCTCAAGTTAAAACAACTCCTTTTTGAGGTCTGTGATGTTTTGTTCAGAGATTATATATTTCCAGGACATATCATCTATAATCCATTCAGAACACTGAATCGCCAAACATTACACACAATCTATTAATATCAAATTCACAGACTTACGGCATGATGAGAGTGTTCCTTGTTTGCAGGAAACAACAGCAGAAACAAACACTTGAATTCACGTTGACTGATCTTGCGCTATATTAATGTAACCGACCTGGATTTATGGCTTTTCTTTACTTTTAAAGTTGCACAAGTCTTGAATAACAAGAGCATCATTAAATTAAGGACACATCAATTGCTTTTTTTGTTTACATGTGTTGTTAACCATGTCATGTAATGATCAGCTGGTTGGACAATACTAAATGTCTGGCCCTACTTTTTTAAAATTTGGCACTCAGTCTTTACACAGAACCTTGACACACCTGGTTCTCAGCCAGTCATTAATTAAGACAAATGAACACACCTGTGCTGCGACCTGCTGTGTGCTCTCTCTCTCTGTCTCTCTCTCTCTCTCTCTCTCTCGCTCTCTCTCTCTCTCTCTCTCTCTCTCTCTCTCTCTCTCTCTCTCTCTCTCTCTCTCTCTCTTAGCGTTGTTTCGCAGCGACCCCTGCCGACAATTAGCGATGTCTTCCCTCATGTGGCGATGAAGCGGCGACGGTGACCTGATTAAAGTAAAGACAAGATATATTTTAACTTTTTAAAGTTTCGTGTCTATTTTTAGAGCATATGAATGTTTGAATTAGCTGGTATCAAGAGGAAGTAAGTTTCTTCGAGTAAGCAGCAGGATTTGCTAATTGTTAGTCACTGCATCGATATTTGAATATACCTTTTATTGACAAGAAATAGTTGCTAGACCCATTTTAACTGCGCACCAGTAAAATCTCATATTAGATTTAACAATATACTCTACTGTACTTGGCAGTACATTAATAATGGGAAAAGAACATTTTTGTGATTCACGATGCCAAAGAAACATGTCAAAACAGTTTTAAGCTGGCAAACTTTTTTTGGTGTTGGATATGGGAGGCGCCCCTCAAACTGCTAGGGAATACTTTTACTTTTAGACATTTTACACATTTATTTTTTAAACTTCTTTTAATTTCCTTTTATTAGTTACAAATAAATACTGCAGTCATGCTGGATGTTCAAAGCTAAAGCTGAAATAAAAATGTCTAAGAAGGTAGTCTATGTAGATAGATCTGTCATACTGGGCACAAGTGCCCAATGGGCTTATGCACCTGATGCAATTAATTGATTGATTAATTAAGTGAGCACATAGGCAAAAAATGCGGCATAATGACTCATTTTGCCCCAAATGTCAAATTGCTGCAATGAAACAATTCTATTGTCATGACATAAGGGTTAAAGTCCCAGCTGGAGTTTGAGTTTAGTTTGTGATTAAATGCAATTCTTTTTTTTACTTTGTACATTTTGAGTTCCATAATGTGTAATATTATACCTGCCTTCACGTCTTCTTCAGAATGAGTCACCATGCACGTCAGTGCGTGACACCTATATGTTCAATTTAAAGTAGAGAAAGGTGATATTAAAACGAATACCTTTCAGCCCTAACTAATGGTTTTAGTTACACCTGTCCTGTCATCACTGTCAACATGCATGTGCTTTCAAAAGGGCCATTTAGAATGCATGTTTTGAATAGAAACTATATGCAGGCTACAACACTGAATTTGTTTTCAAATATAAAAAAGCGTTTTCACTGTTTGTACTGTTTTTACTTAGCCTACTCATTTGAACCACAAGAGGGCGCCACCAGCCTTCTATTATTTTTTACAAGCAGTGTAAATCCAGGAGGGAAGGCAACAGTGATCATTAATTTAAAGTGGCAGGACAGAGCAAAATGTATTCATTTATCTGTCATGCAAAAAAACAAACAAACAATATTTTGTGAATAATTGTGAATAATTTGGAAGCTTGTTGGCCATAGTTGACTGGGTGGGTGAATTTATGCATTTGAGTTATCTATGCCAATCTATCATAGCCATGCATCAGTCATGCACTGCTTAATCTAAGCCTATGGATATCCTAATTACAAATTTTAGATATGTAGATTTACATAGGATATCGGTATATATGTATATATCTTTTTCTTTTATTAGGCATACTTTGAATAATCTGTAGGTTTAGGCACATTACACAGCAAACATCCCTTACAATGGAGCTTAAACATTCTTTAATATTCTATATACATTAGGTATCTTAACACCTACATCCTGAAAATAATCTGAAGATTAAAAACAAACATTTTCTGATATAACTTCCATCCACAGTGCACCATATTTTGTCAATTAGCACGACTACAACATTTCGACCAATCCTCTGTCAGATAAAATTATCAGAAGATTGTGTTTCTTCTTATTTTGAGAGGTGAAAATGTATGATTAAAGGTTCAAGTAGCGAATCCGTAAAAACAGTGAATTGATACTGTATCACTGGAGATTGAGTTGCTACTTCCATTTATGATACATATGAATCATGAAACTGAATTGACATCACCCTTTTCTGAGAAGTCTCAGTGGAATAAGATTAGTATTATAAATCCCCTCCTTCTATTCATTACAGCTGCAAAGCAATAGGTGTAAATGAGACATGACAGCAGCATCTGACATCTATTGCTCAGAAGGCCAGAGGGTGTGTGTGGAGGGGGCTGCAGTGTGTGTGTGTGTGTGTGTGTGTGTGTGTGTGTGTGTGTGTGTGTGTGTGTGTGTGTGTGTGTGTGTGTGTGTGTGTGTGTGTGTGTGTGTGTGTGTGTGTGTGTGTGTGTGTGTGTGTGTGTGTGTAATCTGCTTAGATTACATAAATTCATCCAAGAGCCATGGGAGAGCAGGAGAGAGGGGAGGCCAGTAATAACCTGTGGATCACTTCCCTCTGAGTCAACATCATGTTGCTGTGTTTATTTTTCATTATTTCCCAAAGGCACTGAGCTCCTGGAAGAGAGGCCTTATACACAAGAACAGTGTCTCATCCAAACTACAAGCTCAACCACAATAGTCCTATTTTTAGTCCTGAAAACCACTGTAGCTTTAAGAGCAAATGATGGTTTCACTCTTTGTTTTTGTTTGTTTTTCTCAAGGTGACGGGCGGTGGAGTCATCATTTGCAGATGAAACAACAACCCACACCCAGGGTGAGCCTGTAATCTGTTTAAATATGTCTCTGAGAATTGCTGTTGTCATTACCAATAGAGCTGTTATTACAGGCATTACTGTGAGCTTGACAAGTATCTCCTGGCAGTGGTTTGGTTCATCGTCACGGGCAAGGGGAGATGAGTGATGACAACAATAGCTGGATGATGGATGATACATAGATAGATAGATGAGTCATTTCGGTTAACCTGTAGAATTGAGTGAACTAAAAGGAGCATGAGCGAAAGAGAGAGGAAGACATTCAGTTAGAGAGTTGAATGTAAGGTTAAGTGCCACCTGCAGACAGCGGAGCATTCAGGACGTCATAACACAGCCGTAAAAGGCCTTTTAAGGCAGTCTGTTACAAACCAGGTTAACACACTGGAGCCGTTTACAACTGGAGCTGATACACAGTAAAACACTTTCACAACGACTGACTGGTTTGACAGATACCACACACATATACACACACTCACATACAAAAACACTTCAAAAAATATTGTATTTTATTTTGATATGGTCCGCATGAGTGAGTGCTTTAAAATCATGGCTTCTGTCATGTGTCATTGAGGCTGTTCTGGTCCGGCTCTACCTGACAGGGCATGACTGCATACACCATCCTTTCATTTTCATTTAAATCACACATTCATTCCCATAATACTCCTCAGTATTCAACCCCCACAGGTGAATATAGTTTGCGAGATTGATCCATCCAGTACAAATTCACAATGCAATATATTTTATTTGGGAGACTGCAGTCATAAAGTTAATATAACTTCAATTTTCAGTCAGCAAAGTGTGATATAGCTTCAATGAAGTGCTGGATAATGAATATTAATGTTTCAACTTTCAATTTCAAAATGTAATATATTTCATATCATTAGTTACTATCATTGGAAAGTAATAAGTTACTTTAATAAATTACTGTTTGTTTATAATAATGCATTATTCATTTAATAAGTTATTTTTTTGTTACTGTCACCATAAAACAAAACAAAAAACAAAATAAAAACTGCTGCATAAGTAAGATAAGGAATTATAAAATGAAAGAGGTTAATATTTCATAGTGGGTATTCAAAGCACAGAAGCTTATTGCAGTTCATTATGAATTCATTATGAATATTCTACAGCTTAATGAAGGCTCTCTGTCAGAAACAGAGCCTCTGATTGGTCTACAGGCTCAACTCAAGGCCTGAGTGGCCAGTGGACAGCTAACAATCATGCTAACAACGTGTATGTATGTGTAGTTTTACTACATACATTGTTGTCATACACCAGATGATAATACCTGCATGATAATGCATTATGTGACTTAGTAAATCAATAATATAACTCCTGTTGGTAACACGTTAGATTCTGAATATTATGCGATGCAGCATCAACACAATCCTATGTAACTTTGCTGAGCAGCAGCCACTTTGGCTACAAGTAGTTATGACATTTTGATGATTTTTTTTTTCACCTTTAAAGATTCTCTTTATTTTTGACAAATGTTACAAGGTCTTTGAGGAATTGTTGATCACAGATGCTCAAATTTAGATCCACATTTCAGTGCCTGCATTCCAGGTGTTTCTCTGATTTGCAGTGATTCATTTGCTCGTCTTTTCCTTTGCTTTCGGAAGTCTGCAAAAAGATAGCACAAATTTCTTTTGGGATCTATTCGTCCAAATAATCACTCAACAGCTCTTTCCCATTTTAGATGTGTTTTTGCAGCATTCAAGCTGAATGCTAATGCTGCCACTGATTAAGAGCAATCTGCCACTCAGTGGGTGTAACCACAGGTGTGACATCACATGCATACCCTCTACACCAGAACAAGCAGTATTGTTATATAGTATATTGAAATGACTACAGATGCATTAAACTGCTCAGGAATTCAACTTTGCATTTGCATTTTATAATTTTGAAAGTTGAGGGAGGTTTTTCTGGGAAATGGTGGAAATATTTTGATTAATCAGTAGTTATTGATTTTATCAAACCAGGCAGATGATACACAGATTAATTACCACCTACTATTGCTGTGGAATTGTTTTTCTCACACCTCACTTTGTAACTTTATCACCACTTTATCAGTGGTCAGTTCACATACACAACACTTCTCACCTACTGCAGGAGTCTGATTGCTTTTCTTCACCAGGCAGAATTAATTCTAACTCTCTGGATAACAGAGGCTCTGTGTTTGCCTAACTCTCTGAACACAAATACTAGTCCGAGTGCACCACTACTGCTGTTCAGCCTCTCCCAGTGTGGCATGGGCAGGCCTGTGTTGACAGTGGTGTTGCCCCAGTGAGCCTGATGACTCACAAACAGTGTTGTGCCACACCAACGATGTTCACGCCTAGCCAACGAGCCAGCCAGTGGCTTATTGTGCAACACACCAAAAACTGTCTTTGCTCTGCAATACATAGTCTTAAAACAAGAAAAGTTCCCAATAAGTCTGGTTTACAGTAAATCACTTGGCATTAAAGTCTATTTATGGCTGCCAATGGAAAAAAAACTGTTGCATTAGCAGTTCTTTGACCGTTTTTGTATTGTTTGGAAGGTCAAAAATGTTTTTATGTTTCGACGCCCGTTTTCAAAAGTTTTTGAAGTTTTTTCAGGCCTCAACAGTTGTGTAATTGCACAGCCAAACCACAACAAAATTTACTGCTTTATGCAAGAACCGTTATGTAAATGGCCCCTAAGGCCTCAGCAAAGGTATGACAGTGCCAACAGTTTTCACCTGTAATGAGAATAGCTGAGGCTTCCTCTCTTTGGACTACTTGTGATGTCTTCCTCCACTGGCTCACCCTCAATGTCTGTCCAATGTTAGAAAACAAAGGTGGGAACCAGAGCTAATACAGATGGTGACAGGATGTGCGAGGTCCGACCAGAGTGAAATGTGAGAGAAGACCATTTAGATAGACTAGAAACACTGTTGTTCTAATTGCTTCCAGAGAAGGCAAACAGCAAGCAGCGCCACCCAGATGTTTTCTTTCTGTCTTTGCGTCTTTCATTCTTGACTTCTTTCTAAAAAGAATATTACCTTGTTTTACCCAAGAAGCTGGATAATTTGTTCCATTTGAGGCAGGCAGGCGACAGTCAGGCGAGCAGCCTCACAGGTTCGGGCCTTGTTTGGAGTATCATGTAGCTGGCTTTTACGACCTGTTTAACACCAGAGCGTTGAACGCAGCCATTTATCCCGCAGCGTATGACACAGTGTGAATGCAAGCAGCAAAAAAAAAAAGAAAAAAAAGGCTTGTGTTCATGTCTGGGAGAGGAAATCAGGCAACATGGAAAGAAAGAGAGGTCCCTATTTGTCTGCAGTAAATTACATTGACGCCGGGCTCTCTGGATCCAAAGACAGAAATTGTTTCTGCAACTTTCCAGGGTTTAAAAGAAAGACACTATTGTGATTGTTCTCATGTGCGAAGGGGAAACCCTGATACATGCTGTTTACTGTAGGAGCAGTTATAAAATTTAAAACAGACACTGTTAGGCAAAATAGATCATTTGCATAGCAATTCATGTCTCAGCTAGAACTGTCTCCTAAGACCATCTGACCTATCAAAATCTGATTTATGGTAAGAAGCACAGGGCTTCATCCATCATGTCAGGGCATTGAAAGATAATGCGTATGTCTCTGTTTAAGCATTAAGGGCTCCAAAAACTGATGCAAATGATTTCTAACTTATGTGAGGTGCTTGTGAGCAAAAAAAACATCAGCATTTGAGGCTTTAGAAGAGCAAAATGGTAAATATGACTAGTACGAGAAGCTGTGAGAGTGTGTGTGTGTGTGTGGAGGTAAAGGAAGGGAGGATACAGAGTTGAAGTATCAGATCAGACGTAAGTCTTCATCTTTGCAAGGTCTTCAGCAAAACAAGGAACATTTGTCCTGACAGTAGCTAACACGAGCCTCCATTAAAACAAGGCAGTGTGTGACAAAGTCAGTGTGTGAGGTATCATGTTTATCACATTGCTGTTTATTATGTATGTCAGAGCTAATATTTTCATATGACCACTCCTTGGCTCAGTAGCCTAATCCTCAATTCCTTGAAAGATCACTGGAGGATCCCCCTGTGAACACTCAGGCTCTTGCATTCAGAGGGAGAGGAATAACAATCCGTTCTATGATGTCTTCCACATGCGCTCCGTGACGCTTACTTATGTTTTTCGGACTATTTTGTCCCTCATCAGATGCACTGGATGTTGGGCAAGAGGGGGAGAGAAGAGAAAGAGACAAGAGTGAGGGAAAGTGAGTGGGAGAGAGGAAAATGTGAGCGCTGATCTTAAATTTCAATTGAGCCCCGGCAGCTAGACAAACACTGGATAAAGGTAGGAGGAGGGAGACGCGGCAGCTGAGGCAGAGGGTTAGATGGATGGATGGATGTGGAGAGGGAAGAAAGGAGGGAGTGAGGCGCTCGGCAGAGCCACTCAGTCTAGACTCCAGATGTGCAGGCTGCAGCAGTGTGGCTGTTTTGGCCCCTACCAGGCTGCTCTGGGAGTATCCCCGGCACATGTCCCTGCGCCGCCTGTAAATCAGCCCAGCCAGGCCTCAGGCAGCACCGCAGCCACAAAACCCCTCCACATGGACCCCCAAAAAGACCGGCCAGCGACAGACGGACGCCGATGAGCCCACTGTGTCGAGTTAAGCCTGTAATAGTCTCCCTCACTGCCTATATGAGATGGAATGGGCTCCAAGTTATAATAGTTACCACCGTTTCCCATGCACACCTTTTTTGCCTCTGTGTTTTGGCATGCTTGTGTAGGTGTTCCTCTAAATGCAGATGATGACCATCAGATTACAGCTGTCTTTACGTCACAGAGGAATGCAGCTCGGTGTCATAAACGCCACCGTCTCTCTTCATTTAGCTCCACCACAGCTTCTCTGCAGCTCTGCTCCCTAGTCTCACTGGCACCAGGGCATTCCTTCAATAGAACACTGCTTCCCATACTTTCACATCAACTCCAACATCCACAGAGTGTATTCACACAATTACAGATTCCTGCTGGATGTGACTGTGTGTGTGTGTGTGTGTGTAATCCTTTCCCATCAGCGCTCAACATATAATTAGATGTTGGACTAGAAAGCCCAGCCCATATATAGTAAGCAATGCAGACCACAAACACGCACTTATAACCAGATTTCTTATTGTGCTCCATCGGGCCCAGGGTGAGGTATGTTTTAAAGGGGGGAATGGTCTTTTCAGTGGGTTGTCAGACAGCGTTTAACTCATCCAAGTCCATGTGAGCAGAAAGAGCATGGGAGGAGGAGGCCTATGTGTTTCCAAATCAATCCCATGCTATTGTGCAAAGTGCTAAAGTCAACGCCTCACTCAGCTGTTCAAACAGGTAGTGTGGAAACCTTGGAGCTGTGTTGATCAGGCTGCAGACATCCTCTGAACAAACAGGTGAGTGCAGGGAAAAAAATGTGAGTCAGTGCGTGTATGCAACTGTTTGTGTGTGTGTACACTCAGCTGTAACTTGTGGCCCTGTGAAAAAAGACTGCTTCCCCTTCTGTCCACTGTGTGTGAACAGGTGAGCAAGCCCCCATTTTTAGTCCAACCAGTAGACACACAAACAGTCATTGAAACACACAAATACACCTATTCACACACTAATCCCAGGTGATCATCCTCATCATAGCTACGCCTGCTCATGGTGAGACTCCCATAGCAGCATCGCTCACACGGCCTCCTCCTGCATCCATATGTGAGTGTGTGCAGACTTTGGATGTTCAAATATCCTGATTGTGTTGTTCCTTGTTGTGGGGATCCAGAAGGAGGCTTTCCAGCATCAAGGCCCAGACATTGCACGGACCGCCACAGGAAAAAACAGCTGACAGCCTCTGGAATGCTCCCGAACATTAGAGGTTAACTGGGCTTTAACCTATGCACCGTGGGAGGGAAGAGCTGCTAAAACACAGCACAGACCCCCAACTGGACTGTCATCAGAAGCTTACATTAGACACTGAAGTTTGTAAGACTCAACAATATGAGTACTGGGAGATTTATAGTCAGTATTGTTTATTTAAAAACCAACAGTACGCCTTGACGTGATGAAACAGAAAGAGATTAAAAAAAAGAAAGGAGGGTTTTTATGAGTTTGTGGAAGTGCTGAAGTGGATAGTTGATTAATTCACAGGAAATTAATGTTATTTATCTCCAGAAAATGTCAAACGTTAACTGGCTGCAGCTTCTCTAATAGGAGAATATTTTCTCTTGTTTATATAACAAAATATCTTTGGGCTTTGGGATTTTAGTAGCTATTTGAGGACGGCATGCAGGCTGTGAGGAATTATGATCGACTAAACCAGTGGTTCCAGTGGCTGTTTGTCCGATGTGCCCCCACAGCCCAGTCAGAGAAACTGAATCAACCCTTATTATTTGAAAGTGGATATTATACAACACTGTTGATTACATAAAGGCCGAATTGCTTTAAAATGTTTTCATGCAATTTTAGGTTGCTTTAAGTAGCAAAAGCTGAATGTTTCAAACACCTCTACTACTTCTGTCCATTAGCTTTTTCATCTATCTAATACTTTTAGATATTCAAATATTTATCCATTACTTTAAGCTTACTATTGAACAATGTGTCCAACATTTTTAGCGCTGTCAAATCTGCTTATCCATTACTTTAAGCTAAAGATTTCTCCAGCACTTTTAGTTTAAACTCTTTATCTTTATTATAGCTGTTTCAAATGTTTATATGCACTTTACTATTTAAGCTGTTTGTTTGATATGTTAAGCTTTCTATTTCAATAATGTACTCAGTTTAGACTTCTCTACTCTGTGTATTTCTGCACACTCTTTATTGCAACACTGTGTTTTGGTGTAATAGCTGACTCAATGTGTGGACTTTTTTTAATGAAATCACAGTTTCTATTTTTTTAAATAGTTGACCTCAACCAGTTCCTTCAGTAGACCTTGAGAACTGCAGAAGTAATCCCTAGAGCACAAGTAGAGGCCTCCTTAGTTGGGAATCACTGGAGTAAATTATGAATTACTTATCCTAAAAAGAACAGACTGATTGATAATGAAAACAATTGCTCAGTCCTGCATAAATGTTTGGCATCGTGCTACCCATATCTGAGCCTAAATGTGATTTTTTTTTTCATATTAAGATTTAAGGACACTTTTTGAGAGAGGCAGAAAGCAACTAAGAAAACGAATGTCCTCTATTGCTCTCATTTTGTACCACAAGAGGGCCACCTACACCATCTAAGAGCCTCCTGGGGTCCAAACAGATAGGAGTTAATGTGTCTGTGTGGATTTGTGTGAGTGTCTGTTAGCATGCATGCATGAGCAATCCTGTGTTGGGGGGGATCGCAGGAGACAAGGGAGTCACTCAGAGGGCCCCGGGCTCTCCCAGTTAATTAGTAGCAGGACTGGGCCACAAACAGGCCAGCAGCAGCAGCCTCGCCAGCAGTCATCATGTGAAACGGCTGGAGGGGAGAACGTCTCCCTGACGCTGCAGATAGTCGTTCAAAGAGCTTATCTGAGGCTGTCTGGCCTCCCTTATCTGATGTGACCCCAGCTCATACGCCTCCTGTTACACTATGTTTCATCTGGTGCAGATAGTGGAATTGGTTCCTGTGTGTGTGTGTGTGTGTGTCTGCACGCATTTGAAGGCCAGTGCGTGTGTGTTGGAATCTGGTTATGATGTTAAATGCCCAGATTGGATATCGACCAGGCCAGTGTCAGGTCATCATCCATTATAACACAGTTAAAAAGGTGGGATCAGGGATGGGGTTGCAATTCAAATCAGCTGCAGGTAATGTCAGTGTTACAAAGCAATCTGAAATCATTTAAGTGTATGTTGGTGCAGCTATTTATGAATTGATTTATGGGTGAGAGCTCTGTGGCCTGAGCTGGATATGTTCAGGAGTGTGTTTTTGTTTAAGCAGTGTAAAACCACAGCACAAACAGTACAATAGAACTCACAGGAACCTGAAGTGAACAGAATTATTATGTGAAGGCAATCAGTAATCTGTACAGAATAACATTCCTCAAACAGCCCTCTGAGCTTTGCATGAGTGTGTACTCCTTCTGCAGGTGATCATTTGTGTTCTATTATTTGCTAACAAGCAGTGTTGCATTTTTTTCAAATGAGCCACTGCACAGTAATTATGTAGCCACTCCAAGCTTTTCTCTCTTGGCACCGGCTGGCTGTGGGCAGGGACCAACAATTCAGACACAATTTAGCTACAATGCTGCAGTAATTGTTGTTGCCCACTGTCTCCCTGAGGGGTGACCCCTCACTTCCCGAAACGCAAACACATGCAGATACAGATGCACATACTCACACACATTAGCACACAATGTTTACACAGCTTCGGCAGTGACACTCCCCCTCCTCCACACTATGACACCCCATCCCCGCCTCCTCCCCCTTTTTGCCTTCTTGATCCCTCATCCCACCATCCCTCCCTACACACACACACACACACAGTACTGTTTGGTAGAGATCAGAAGCCCAACTCTGAGGCCCCACACCTGGGCATGTTTGCGGAGGAAGCAGGCCCTGGGCGGGCTGCGCTCCATGCGCCTGTCGACTGGCTCCACCAAGTCTGGCCAGCTGTGCTCCTGGCCTGGCCTCGCGCTGTGGGGGCTGTGCAGCTGGGAAAGGCATGTTTCCCAAAAGAGGAGAAAAAAGACAGGGAGGGGAGGAGGGAGGGAGGACAGCGAGAAGGGAAAAAGAGAGAGAAGGGCTTTAGGTTATTTCAAGCTCATTACAGATTCATCCCTGAGCTCTCTTAAGCATCTCATTTTATATGAAAGAAAAAAAACTTCTGGTCTTAAGCTTGTTACCTTTCAAATATGTGAATTCAATCTTTGAAATTTTTTAATGGAATTATTAAGCCAGTTAAATGTAAGTCTTGCATCGCAAATAGTCCAATACTGTAGTAGCTCTTCTTACGATAGATATACAATGACTTTAGGGCATTTCTTCACACAGATTTATGTTCTTGTTGTGATCAAGGAGATTTTCTTTTTCAAAAATTAGGCCAGTTGGTAATACTTTATATTCTTGGGGAAAATAATTCCATATTTGTCACTGACAGTAATATATTTTCGCCTGCTGTGTCAAAGGTCTTATGGATAATTGGAATTTGTGTTCTACTTCAGATTTGTTAAATAACGTAGATGTTTAATTTAAAACTTTCACAAGTCGAAAGAGACAACAAATAAACTGTTGCAGCATTTGCTGTTTCAGATGTCACCTCTTCCTGTGTGTGTACATAGCCTGCTGTCATGTGGAGCTCCCGAGGGCTGCTGAGCCCAGCAGTAGCTCAGGAAGTCGGTGGACGTGCAGAGAGGCCGCCGTGTTCTCCTGTCACTCAGCACTCAGTGGAACAGATAGTCAGGCTGGTGGATCCCGTCAGAACATGCCCAGAGCATAGGCCTGGGAAAGAGCCACGGCTCGGCCTCCCCTCCCACCAAACTTCAATCCCTGTGGATGAGTCCCAAAATCTATAGTGGATTAATTATGATGGATTGAGGATGAGGTTGTATGCTGCTGTTATTAAAACACTGCTATCTGTCAAGGCAGCTTCCCTTGTTCAGTATCGTCTTGTTTTTAGCTCTGCTTGCATAGTTCAGCCTAATCTAACCCTTCAGACACCTTGATACTATCTGTGAGCATGTTAAGTGAGGCAATATAAACCTTTAGCAGACACACACTTCAATAGGTATCCCTTGGGCTTGTTTGACTACAGATTGAGTGTTCAGGTGAAACAACACTATCCAGTGCAACTATTTATTGCCCCGGTCAGGTCATTCCCTTCAGAGAACCTCAAATGTATGAGAGCAGCCCGCAAACAAAGGAGCAACTCACTAAAACCATTTGTCCGTCGCACAAACCACAGGGCCTGCTTACACACAACACCTTCTATCAGTCAGGAGCCCATGTGTGAGCCTCATCCCTCAGAGGAGGGTCTCACTTTTTGGCCTCTGTTCTTCAAAAAGGTGAGGTGGCATACTGGCTCTCAGTGGCCCATAGCCTCTCTTCAGGTTAGGCTGGCCTACACCTCCTACCCCCAGGGTTGTCCTGCTCCCTGCAGCCCTCTCTCCTCTGTCCTGGCCCTGGATCTGCCACCCTGCTGTCACCAGTGGCCCAGGTGGCCAGATGGACACACAAAAAGGAGGCAGCATAAGGTGAGCATATGCTGCATAAAAAGAGGCTGCTGCTTTTGCAGAGAAGTTCATTTATTCCTATATTAGGAAAACACACAGTATGAGAAGTGTTGCAGTGATAGAATAGAACTACAAAAGAAGAACTACACTCTGTCCTACACCTCCTACACACCTCCTTCTGCTTCTTTCCTTTATATCGCTCCCTCCTTCGCTCCGTAGGCCTCTGCTAGCTCACTCTCTGAGGCCTCCTCCTACAGGCTGTCTGTGCTCTGTCCTTCCTGAACCATCACAGGGGCCTGTTATTGGGCCTGGGGTACCAACTAGAGCCAGTCTCTGCTCACTGCCAGGGCCCACCCAACACCCACTGCATTCCTCCACTCGCAGCCAAAGGGGAGGGTGAGATTGTGGATGAGGTGAACATCAGTTCTATGGATGAGACAGCCTGGCACTACATTGCAGTTCAACTTGTATGAACTGCGCTATCATTAGGCTGTATGATATCTGTTAGGCTCATTTACATGTGATGCTGTACACCAGAAGATGATCCATCTCTGGGGGGTGGATCAGATTTGCTTTGCTTCATATCAAAATAAACCTGCAGCTTAGCAGAGTAAATGGAAAAACAGAACAGAGGGAAAAGAAGACCTCGGGAGACACGGAATGAGGGGCAGAAAAAATTCCTGACAAAGGCAGAAAGACAGAATTATCTCCCCAGCTGTGTGTGCATCAGGAAGTCTCTCCCAGGCAGCACAGGAAGTCCCACAAAAAGAAAAGGAAGTGAATACCAGCTCCAGGAAGTGAGTTTTTGCAGCTCTGGCTCCACGAAGTCTGGACCCTGAAGGGTGGGAGGCGGGGGGAGGAAGAAGGGAGGCAGCCCAGCTGAACACCAGAGTGTGAGAGAGTTGGAAAAGAGAGGGAAAGACAGAGGCAGAGACAGATTGGGGCGTAGTGACGGCAGTTACAGCTGTCTCCATGTAGCCAGCTGTGTGTCATTTAGTGGGTGCATATAAAAATGAGCCTGGCACCACGGAGTGATGTTCCTGATGCTGTGGCGCCAGGCGCTCCGCTTCAAATGACACTGGGTGCCACCACTGACTTCTTTTCAACCTACTCACACACACACACACACACACACACACACACACACACACACACACACACACACATATATATATATATACACACACACACACATATATATACACACACACACAAATGAAAGAGCATAAAAAGCTCAGTTCAGCAGAAGTAAATGCAGGCCTGTGTTTGTATGAGACATGTTTTCAGCTTCTATCCTCCTGACATTTCCTACAACTGCTAACTGAAATGTGTTTCCGAGAAGAATCTAAACACACAATAACCCAATTCAACACAGGCAAACACACAAGGAGTGCTTCAGGACATGCAGATTAGCGGCTCCGGTGACAGCATCGCCACCATGTCCCAGTCACACACACCTGTGTTCACACATTTTCTGACTAAGCCCAGTGTTTTGCATGTAAATAGAGTGCTGCAGTACTGAGGAGGTGCTTACTTCCTCTGTGTTGCACCTGGACCGACTGCTCATCTGCATAAAGTGGGAACTGCAAGGATGTAGCGAGAAAATGGGAGAGCATCAGAGGTGTTAATGGGTTAAAACCTGGTAATTGGGGGATACTTAGTCGACTATTGTCATTGTGAAGCCTGAGGGGTAACAGATAAAGCTTCACTTGGATTTCCCGGAGTTCACAAATCACTTCAAGCAGTGATGACTGTAACACTATACATTTACACCAGGATGTTTTTGTCTTCATCCTGAATCCTCCTTGTGTTGTAATTGTAACTACATGTCTTATGTATATATGTGGTCGATTTATTGTTGTCTTTTTTCATTTCATGTCTGCTTTCCATCTGTTTTTGAACGCTGTGACACTTCGCATCAAATCAATATCTGATCCTTCGTTATATCTCATTTCCATTGTGGTATTGTTATAAGAAATGCAGATTGCTCCCTTAAAAGTGTGAATTCCTTACCAATTTCTTATATTTTCAGCACACAAAATTATTATGTGTGTCAAAAACATGCAGTCATAAAATGCCAGCCAGCCCTGTAACCACATTTAAAACGTGCCCTATGTTAGAACCACTTTCACAAAAAGGCAGAAACTGAATGACATGTAATAAGAAGGAACAGTTTGATAAGTTGAAGTCATCATGTCTCAGTGCAGCCAGTGTGACCCGTACAGTGTCTTTGTGTCCTCCTTCGTGTCCTTTACCTCCCATTCTGTTCATTCTTCCTCGGTGAATGATAGAGCAGCAAGTCATATGTTCTCCTTTTGCTATCAGAGGCTATCAGGGCCTCACCACAGTATCTTCACAGACTTTGTCAAGGTCAGGCCGCAGTTCAGCCAGAAACCCTTCGCTCTCGCTGCTTTCCAGATGAAACCCTGACGTTTGGAGTCAGCACGGGACACACAGTCATAACATTTGGATTGGAGTCTTCCAACAGACATAATTCAGCACAGCTTTAAAAAGCAAAAGCTGATAATATTCAGAATTAGTGATGTCATCATACTCAAGAGATTGAGTACTCTGGCTCAGGGCCATCCAACTCAGTGCTCTATATTTGGTCATTTCTCTTGGCTTTCAGTGATTTCACTGTGTCTGTGTGTTGTTTCGGTCTCATTTTCAGTAAACTCTATGATCACCTTGTCGTTGCGTTCCACAAGGCCTTTCACTAGGAGCACAAAGAGAGAGGGGGCATTAGTCCACAAGAAAAGCCCAGCTTTGGCTTCTTAAAGAAAGCAGAGGTTTAGCTCTTTCACTTCCACTGCATTGTTATGCTAAGGCCCAGCTTGGGAATAGAAGTGAACCATTAGCATCTGAAGAAGAGCCAACATCTGAGGGAAACATGTCTTTAAGGCCCCAAAGAAAAGAATCCATGCTGTCTCTCCCTCTCATTTTCTCATTCTCTAACTCACTCACTTGTTCCTCAACTCAACTCTCATTCCTCGCCATTCAAAGTGCCATTCTCTTTTCTTTCACTTGCTCCTGCTGGCTCTTTTGGCGCGGAGAGGGATAAGAGGTATGATATGTGTGTGTGTGTGTGGTTGGGTGGAGAGGGGATTAGGCCTGAAATTGTTCATGAAACAATAAATATAACTCAGATACTATGTATCCACATCAAACAGGTTAGGATAGAGACACCACCCACCTAACTGATGGAGCCCAAACAATGGGAGCTGAATGGAAGATGTCACTTAAAGTTTAGGGAAGTAATTATGTTGTACATATGTTGAACTGATGATTAGGACTCTGTATTCTATGAAAAAAACTGAAGTTTTAATACGGACACCACTACTTTTATACTAATATAATATACTTAATAAAAGAAGTAAATTTAAATGTTCTCTACTGTTACAGAATCATCTAAACATAAGAACCAGATGAATCTGATGAACCAGTGAATTATAGGGGTGTGTAATATTGACACAAAAATTATATCTCGATATTTTCTAGGATTTCCATATGAAATTCTCATACTAGCTTGGGATGGTGCCCTTGTTTTGTTTTGTTTTTCCTGCTGTTTGTTAGCTCGTTTTTAACTTAACATGTTTTTGATTGATTTGACAACATCAGGGACATACTCAAAAATGTCAGCTGGCATTTTTTCATTAAGATCATTGTTGACAAAACATGTCACCGATCCCTACATGATTATAGATCTGAGCTGACATTTGATGCCAACTTTTGATACTTACTAGCCTTTTTAACTCACAGATCACACAATAGATGGAAAAAGATCATTCAGGCATTCCCCATGAGTAAGAGGTGTGATGTGTAACACATGAGCATCAGCGTCTAGTGTGATGTTTTACTTATGAGTTGAGCAATGAAAAATTTACCCTCCTTATTTCATGGAGGTTGATCTCGTCCTCTGCTCAGAGGGTACTTTGCATAGATGTAACCTTGTGTATGGCAGTTTCCAGTGTTTGTGCCAGCCACAATTGATTCTCTGTTAAAGATGCCAGTAGGATTTCTCAAACTAAATGCAGCATTGTTCCTCTTTAAAAGCACTTGAAAGGTTCCTGTGTTATTTGATATGATGATTTTTATGAGGGAGACGTTCAGAGGCTTCCCTGGTTGATAGGAATGTTGTTCTTTCCAGGTTTGCATAACTGACTGTGATGCTTTAACTCAAGGTATCTACCATTACAGAGTACTGGACCGATACCTTATGCACTCTTATTCTATATAGCTCACTGCAAGCAGCTCCTTGGAATTTAATACTGGACGGGTGTTGCTGAATTAATGTCAAGAGTATTGGGGCCACATTGAGAAAAAAAAATCAGATTTCTAGAATTAAGTTGAAATCTTACAAGATTTGAGTATAAAGTCATAATAGCACACTGATGCGACTAACTATAGGCCTGTAGTCGACCACTATCAGCCATCTCCTCCACAAAAGAGACAACTTTTGTGTTTTTTTTCTCTGGAACAGACCAGATTTCTTACACTATCTTTTCAAAGTTCTGATTCTTATAATAATGTGGTGCTGATGTGCCAAAAATTCAATATTTCTTTATTTGTGAAACCTAGAATAAAGTATAGCTTGACAAGATGCTCATTCACATGCACATTCCTCATTTTGGCGCTGGTGACACTGATATTTCTTCTAATATGTAGCCTAAAATTACGACCTTACAAATTCTCTCATAATATTATGACTTTTTTTCTCGCAAAATTACTTTATCTCTCTAATATTGTGACTGTTTCTTATCTATTACTTTTTCTCCTAATATTATGACTTTAATCTTATAATATTTTGACATTATTCTCACCCTCAATTATTTTTATTTCTTATTGTGGCGCTACTACTCCATCATATGAATATAACTGATTGAAAAAAGACATTTCTATCATAATCACATTGACAAAGAAGCCATATTAAACTTGGAGCGGTCATTTAATGGTCGATACGAGATCACCATCATATGTTCTTGTTGTGGGTTTTTGGCATTGAATCGGTACATCTCTTTTGCAGTCACAGTATGTACAGAAACAAGGATGTCATGGGAAAAAAGATTAAATTATCAAATCTGTGTAGAGGAGATCCAATCTCCAGTATGATACTTAGTTTCTACCTTGAAGCACATTACCATTGGAATGAACTCAAAGCTTTGATAAAATCAACCCCTGCAGATGCCAAGTCCTGCATGAACGTATGAACTATCATGTTACCTGAATAGCTGGCAGCAAGTGTGAAAGCAGCTTTACTGCTATGCATGTGAATTCAAGGGAACAGCTGTGGGATGAATCACATCCCTAACACGCGCATGTCATTCTGGGTTTAATTCCACCGCTGGGTCACAACAGAGAGAGAGTGATACTGCAAAGATACACAAACACACACTTTAGGGGCAAAAGCAGGAACCGAAACCTAGAAATGTTGAGTCACTCAAGATTTAGGAACTGTTATGCTCCCATCTGGCTGTTTACAGCAAAGGGAGAAGGGATGAACAAAGCGATATCATCAACATCACCAACAGGAGCACTGTGAAGACTACTGCCTGATAAACACATGACTCTGACAGGGCTTTCTGGTCAAGCCCTTCCAGCTGACCAAAGCCTCAGTGAAGCACAGATATGTTCAACATGCAGGGAAGAGAAGAATGACTAAGTCATGCACCTGCCTTTCTGTCGGGGCAACACCGCCAACACACTGTCAGGAGGGAAGAGGGTGAGGGGGTTGTATGAAAAAAAGGAATTTCCAAGAAGAGCGAAAATGTTGTGAAATCATATTGCGCATGTGGCCTGTACAGCTGCAGAGGGAGTGAATCACTCCATGTGTAACAACATGAATCATCAGTAGAGTTTCACAGATGTCAGATCACACTTTCGGCACTCTCTCTCTCTCTCTAAGTCTTTCTCTACCTCTCTCTCTCCGTCTCTCACACTCCTCTCCCACTCCCTGTTTTTCTCTCTTCTGTTTCTCGCCTTCTTTATCACAGGTGCAAGCAGTGAAGTAAGCTGACTCGATTATCCACGTATGCTACATGTGCTCACACCACACTCTCTCTCTCTCTCACACACACACACACACACACACACACACACACACACACACACATGCATGCGTGCACAAAAGAGGCATGCACCTTAGTAATCACAATGAACAATGCCGGAGCCATCCAAGTCTCTTCATCAGCATGAGATCATGTGGCACATATAACACACACCACTCACACTTCCTCCTCCTCCCCTCCCTGCACTGTAACGCAGGTGGCTGACTGCAGCAGCTGGATTTTTGCTCTGTTGTTAAGTGACATCTCCTCTGTAGAAGTGTCCTCATCCAGGAAAATCAGATTACTCACACAGTTATTTACACATGGATCCCATTGGGATCATTGCTAATGTACCTGGAATTCTTATGGGGGGACAACTTGGGGCCTGTTTATTTACAGCATATTACTGTAGATGTATCAGAGATAGTAATGACAGGATATTCTATTGTGTTTTGGCTGCCACAGCTCACAAAAGGCTCAGTCACACCAGCGTGTTACATTTTGTGGCAAAGTCAATTTATTCCATTCATGGAGCAAAGTAAATCTGCACAAATTCTTCCTGTGAATAAGCACAAATGGCCATGAGCAAGCCATCTTGATAGTGCTGACCTTTAAAGGCATGGAGAGCCAGAGAGGAAACTATAGAAGCTTATTAGCTGTGGTGCTCCATGAACTTTTATTTAACCCTCCTCTGTTGGAATATAAACTGCTCCACAATAAAAGATAGAGTCTGCAGACTGTTGTGACTCAGGAAACAAATCAATGGGCTTTTATTCCCCTTCACTTAACCTTTTTGCACAAAATGTCAAGAATGAGTAAAGGGAAAAAAAGGTTAGAAGTAAAGATGTTGGCACAAGCCTGACTTGTGCTAGCCTTGGCCAGCTAGTGCTGTCAATGACTACGAGTAGTCACTTCGTCACCAAACTTCTAGAATCACATATTTTGCAAAAACACACAAATAACTTATGCCGTGCCACTTTCTGGTGCGACTGGGCCTCCTTGTCAAGAAAGAGTTTACCCTATGATCTTTGATGGAGGCTGATTAGGTGCACCCTCATGACGAAGAGAGGCTGATGACATCTTTATCTGTCAAAGCTTTGCTTCTGATGCTAAATTGACAGCTTTAATGCTAATTCAATGGCAAAATCCACCCAGAGAAGGGTTAGCTGTAGTGCCCTGTTGGGCAGCAATGTCCTCAAGGACTGTCCAGTTCTGCTCTGTGTGGTCCAGCCCCCCCAGGAGAGGGCAGGGGGGGGGCTCAGGGCCTCTGCTCCCTCTCCTCCTTGTCCTCCTTTGATATCAGCAGTGCTGGAATAGAGGAGTAGCACTGGAAGGGGGGTGGGGGGGTGCTCTGTCTCCCTAGTTGCCAAGCGAACACCATATGGGCAGCTCGCTGGTGTTACTGGGGGCCCAGGGAAGTTCCCAGAATTCACATGATAATGAAGCCCGGGGCCATTCAGAGCGCTGGCCTAAAGCTGGGCCTAAGAGCTTTTGATAGCCCCCAGCAGCCTGTAGGCCTGCCCACCCCGAGCCCAGCCAGCTTTCCTGCCAGGCCCAAACCACCTGTTTGATTTTCCCAGGGCCCTGCCACAGCAGAGGGAGAGGAGAGAAAGAGGGAGCAGGGAGGAGAAGGGGAGGGGCAGCAAAGGAATTTCTCCCTCTTATTTTGTCACTGAGTGTGTACTTCCCATTCACTTCCTCTTTATAATCCTTCAGCCCTCCCCTCACATGCACACACACATACACACTGTTGCATAAACAGAAGCGTGCACGCGAACACGTACGCCCCAGTATAACCTAAATGCACATATGCACACACCCCTGCTGACCCGCACACAGGCTCTCTACCCCTTTGTTAAAGCCCTGAAACAATCCCAGGGAGAAGAATGAAGTTTAAAAGTAGGGCACCTTCTGCTGCATTGAAGTTTCACACAAGCAGATTCCTGGAAGTGGGCCCTGGGTGAAAAGCAGGGCACTTGTCTTAGCTGTGTGTCTCTTTATGTGGGAACCAGGGGAGATCTTCCCAGGGCAGCTGAGGGGACTGGCAGTAGAAGGACCTGGGGGCTGGATGAGAGGCTGATGGAGACTAGGATGGATGAGGGGACCCCCAGGAGGGGAACAGGGAAAGAGACTGGCGCTTGTGGCACTTCAGGGTGGGGGGGGTTCGATGTATGTTTACAAGAAGGGCAAATTCCTTTATCGTGAGAAAGGCTTGTGGCTGCAGGACAGAAAGGGCAGATGGCCCAGGTCTCCGTTATTTTGACCACAGAACATGAAAACATGTTTAGTCCTTGCTTGTTGCTTTATTAAACAGTCAACGGTGACGGGAAATTTAGTGGTGGGGAAAATTTACTTTACGACAGTTTAATTTAGCCATGGGGTATATTTGCATATAAAATTCTGACCGAATGAGTGCTCTCTTTTCTGACAGGAAGGATATTTTCTATTGTGAAATTATGTGACGTGATCGCAGTAGCAAAACACGCGCTGGGTGCACAGGTGTGCAGGTGTGATGCTGTGTACTCAGGGCCACTTGTAGTTTCCCAGCATGAGGGCGGGGCAGCGTTCCTGCAGTTTAACCTGAAATGCTGCCTCGCTGGGGGCTAAACACCTGCACTGCACTTACCTCACAGCATTACAGAGAAAAGGTTAGGGAGGGTGGAAGGATACACCTGAGCTTCTTGTGTTTACCCCCAGCCCTTACCTAACAGGGTCTCCGGTTTCTGTAGTCCCCTGGCTGAGCTATTCTTTTAACAGTACACAGGTCAGGTGTTCAGGGGACATCTGCATAGAAAACATAACAATAACTCTACTGTAGCCCTATTGACTGTGGCAAGAATACACACACCTACACCTGTTGCACCTGCACTGCCTTCTGTAGGGCCCGTGAATAGATAGCCAGATTCCCACACCCAAGTAAATTAACTTCCTCTTTGCTGTTGTGTCCTCTACACAGCTTTGATAAATAGCAGCGACAAGCAGGAGGGGAAACTTGACTAGGCGCAGATCACAGCTGAACCAGCAGTGACTGTTAAGGTGGAAGCTAGGTGTCAAGAGTATGAGGAGAGAGAAACAAAAACTCCCAGAGGCCCAAATAACTTGATTATACCCGCTGCACAATCAAAACAAAAGTGGCAGGCCCAATCTGTTCACTGTCAATGGTCGCTCTCATTTGTCAAGCTCATCCAAGAGGTTGGTTCTCAGGCGACTTGCACAATGCCCAGTGACAAACAGGAGGGCTCTCCTTTTACCCCTGCCTGCCACCGGGAAGCACATCTGAAGTATTAATCTTTGGGTAGAAGAGCGGAGGAGAGGGCTCAGCCTGGCCCAGCCATTGTCCCCTGGCCTGGGCCTGCTGAATGGGGCTTTGTCAGCTCCCCAGCTGCCACTGTCCAGGCTCCATCTTTGGACTTTGGCGCCCATGTCCCCTGGCCGTGCTGACTGGATGCCTCTGTGCAGCTGTGGGGATGTTCTGGTGTGTGTGTGTGTGTGTCTGTGTGTGTGTATGGGATGGAGACAGAGGTTAGGTGACGGGCCATTCATCTCACAGACACACACAAATACGTGGCTTTAGGGTCTTGCTTGTCATTTCAGAGTGATGCATTCAGTTACCAAGGAAAAAAACACCAAAAAATGTGTTCCTTTAATTGTGTCTGTTTAAGTTAATCAGTTTCTGTGATTCATTGGGGAATAAATAATCTGCTATGGTAAAACATTTATTTAAAGTACCCTTATGGCTCTTATTTGTTTTATTTTTTATTAAAATTTTGGTCAGATATATCAGACATATTATTACAATTACATGAATGACATGTATGTTATTCTTTTGTTTTTAACTTCCTAAAGGAGAGTCATACTAGCAACACAAAGTCAGATGTAGCCAGACAGCCACACAGATCTTACCTTCCAGTCTTTCTATAAGTAATAGCTCATAACTTGCCATTGTGATTAATACCTCTATCCCTTTTTTTTTTAAAGTGGAGTAGGTGAAAGATTTCCAGAGGTTTAGAGTTATCCTACACCTTGTTATCGTTGCTAAACAGCATCATGATTTCTGGCATTTGGACATTTCAACATTGTCTGCTAGTGATCCCAATATGCATAATGATTCATGTCATTTAAGTGTATTCCAATATTCTATCCCGGAAAGAAATTATGTAATACCATATGTTTTCTGTTATGCCATAATAGTGTATCATATTCACCACTTCAGCACTTTCTGTTACCTCTCTTTTTTGGGTTCAGTTTGCAAATTTGGAAAGACCCCAGAAGATCCATTAAATTTCTTAAAATTATCGCTCCTCGTTTCATTGCATTCATCGATTTCACAAAAATCCCAGAAATATTCTCTGGGGAATTTTTTGTTCATCATCTTATTTCTGTTTGGTGTCCAAGAAGAGCTGGGATTTGATTTCCCACTCTCGATTAGTCAGCTTACATGCATTAATTAAAGATGCATGTATACATATATGGATCCATAACTGCTTCTTATTCAGTCCACAGTGCTTTCTGAGGTGTGAGCATAAGGTGGACACAGAGTGAGGACAATACTGGAACTGATCTGATGGTTTCACAGAGGCAGTTACTTGTTTGTAACCCAGCTCCCCCCAGCAGCAGGAGGGCAGCTGGCTAGCCGCAATCAGGCCTGTCCCCCATAGGCATTTTCTGGCTCCCAGCTGGGAACAGCTGGTCCTCCTTTCTGCTACCAGTGGACCTGGGCCCTGCTGGAAGTCATGGAAAGAAGAAGGCCTCATGGGATCTTACAAACAGGCCACCTTCACAAAAAATAGACAGGTTTGGCGAATGAAGAGGCCTCATTAGGCTACATTTACAGTTTCTATAGAGGTGCATCTTTGTTCAGTCCAAGAGGGGAGCAAAAGCCATGGGTGTCCTCAGGACAATGGAGCAGCTCATCAGGTTGTGTTGCTAGTTAGATTGCTTTAACTTGCCCGACCGACCCCTCATAGCTCCAAACTGTTGCTGAAGTGAAGTAGAGGGAGGGGTGAGGTGGGATTGTGAAATGGTTGCGGGTGGTGGGGGGTGATGACCAGTGGACGGAAAAGGGACTCTGGTGTTATTTGATTTGCAACAAGCCGTAACACTGTCTCGCATTGTATATCCCTCCACCCCTGCCCTCCCCCAAGCCCCTGACTGTAGAGAACACTACCCAGCATCCTCTCCTCCTCCTCCTTCTCACCCCTTTCTCACCCAATGCCACTCCAGCATCCCCCACACCCCCAACTAAAGCTCTCTCTCCAGGCAATTGCCACTGGAGTGGAAAGTATTCCAGAGCACAATGCCTATGCTCTCAATGGGTGCTTTAGCATGCCACCAGTGCTCTGTCACCAGCAGATGGGGAGCTAATTAGAAGCCATTAAAGTGCTTTGATAATGTGTGTGTGGGAACCAGGCAGAGGGGTGTGAAGGAGGGGTACGTTTGGGTCCGGTGAATGCACCACACATACACATGTCCACAAGAGAAAGAGATAGAGAGAGACCAAGCTGTCCCTGCAAGTCATCCCAGGCCAAGGACACAGAGTAGAGGACACCTGTGGGGCTTCAAGGATCTCTGTGAAGCCTCTCCACACATCAACTATCAGATGGAGATAGTGTTCCAGTAACCTGCCCCTGGCCTCTTAGGGAAGGGCATCCATCCACCCACCCAGTCTGCTGCCTGCAAACAGGACAAACAACCAAAATACAGCAAGGCTCCAGCCGGTCTGCACTGTAGATGACACATCTCTGAACCAGGACTCCCACAGGAAGTGACTCCCAACCACTGGTCCTCAGTCATTACTGAGGCTGGGCTTCCCAAGGAGGTGCCAGGCCACACCAGGAATCCAAGAAACATACATTAACACACACCCACAGATACCATGACACACAAAATCACAAATCCTCACATTCAGGGAAACTGTCAGCAATCAGTCATTAATCAGGCTGGGTTTTTGTATCTGACACCATACTCACCCCTCCCAGTCCCATAGGAGCCTCTCCACACACCTGTACGCAGGTGTGATCACTATCAAGCAAACAGGAAGAGCGAGATCGGGGACTGGAAACTAATCCCACAGCTGTGAGGAGGTGACCTATATCTATGTGTGTGTTTGCGTGTGTGAGAGTAAAAATTGTTGAAAAACTGCAGCGTTCTCTTCTCATATTCGAATTCCTGCATTTTTCTTTTCAACATAAATTATTTATTCTCCAGCATTATTGTCATTTGGTCACTTTCATGTTTCAGGAAGTAGTACACACACCACTTATTGTCCCCACAGCAATAATAACAGCAGCAAAAGTGTGAAAGCATTACTGGAATGTCCTATTTCCTTTCAGCGAATTTCCGTACCAACGTTTCCCCTTTTGGCTTCCTGTAGTGTGCTTTTGTAGATCTATTTGCTGTGGCGATAAAGAGGGCGTATTAGCTAATATGTTTCCCCTCCGCCAAATGGAACAATTTATCCTGAAAAATGCTACTGTGAAATGGTTTGTGCGTTGGCACAAATATAGTCAAGATACACAGTGTCCTGTAAACACGACTCTGTTGCCTTTCTGCCGTTTGATGGATGCAGGATGTTGTAACAGGACAGACACAAACAGTAGCATGTAATAAAAATAAAACACCAAGTGATAATCGGCTCACATGTAAAGAGTCTGCTGGGAAATGAATTCTGTGTCAGCGATGAAGGAGGGGAGGGGAGCTGACGGAGGGCACTGCCATTCTGTCAGTTAAAATCAGGAGCTAATATGTTTCACTTTTCTTTCCCCTCCTCTGCCTCTTCCCTCTGTCTTCTCTCTCCCCTCGCCTTGATGTGCTGTAAACAGGCTAAAAAGGGCCCAGCTGTGTGGAGTTATTGTTGGTGTCAGTAGGAAGTGCTGATAGCTTTTGCAGCTGAACAAAAGCTGGATGAGGGGAGTGGAGGGGCGCTCCAGACACTGTGGCTCCAGCCTAGATTCTCTCCCACAATCCCTGCACCGCACTCCCATTGTTCTGCCCACCCACCCCTCCCTCCACCCTGTCAGCTGCAACCTAGGACAGAGGGCAAAAAAAAGAAAAGGAAAAAAAGAAAGTTTTCAGAAAACTTTTTACAGGCTACTGCAACAGCTAGAAGAAACAGTCTTGGTGGTACATAACTTTTTCTTTTTTTTCTTTTTTACAACACAGCAATGTTATCTTTGGCCTGGCATACATCTCTGCAGACATAAGCAGTGACTTTTAAAATAGCATTTATTGTTACATTTCAAGACAATGCTGTTTTTAAGACTTTAAAAACATTGCACTCTCACTGCATTAGAGTTTGCAATTAATAATATTCTGAATGAAATCTTGCATTTGCAAAAAACAATTATGAGCAATTATATGTTGCAGATCCTAATCAAATGAAAGCTTGATTTATAAGCATAAAATGTAGTGTGGTGGAATGTAACTAAGTACAAAGTACTGTGCGTAAATGCAACTTTGTTGTTTTCATATTGTTTCTATTTCATGCTACTTTTTACTTCTACTTCATTGCATTTCAGGTCAGAAACTGCACTTTAACACCAGTTACTTTTCCTTCTCTGATTTTCCATATAAAATATTGTCTTCCTGTGTAATTTAATGTATTGTTAAAGACTAAACTACCCATTAATATAAAAATAGGAAAATAGATCATTTACAAGCTACAATATTAAAATATGGGTTGCATGTGAATAGATTAGTTGCCTAATGACAATCGAATAACATAAAACACAACAGTATTAAACTGACAGGGCCATTCTCTTGGTCAATGACTAGATTAACTTTTTATAATGGAGGAATGTTAGGCTGTTTCAAAGAGGAAAACAGTTTAAATAACTATTAAGCCAGTGAATGAGTAAAACAAGTCTTTTAAATTGTATTTATTCCTTAAAAATATTTTGCAAACTACAATGAATTATCTAGTCTACACTTGTCTTTCATTTTCTATTTAAATGTTCTTAATCACTAAATGCTTTTTATGTTATTTTATGTTTTAATGCTTTTTTTAAAAGTATATGTTGTAAAGCATTTTGAATTGCCTTGTTATTGAAATGTGCTTTACAAATAAACTTGCCTTTATATAAATGATAAGAGACAAGAAGGTAAATTTAATTCCTGCAAATAAACTAAAATGCATGAAATAGAGTTTTAAAAATAAGTCTTATAGTAACCATAGGGTTTGACAGTAGTCAAAGTGGGCTATGTGGTGGAATGCAACAGTCATTTAGTGTTAAAATGCAGCAACAACATCATGGAGAGCCTTCCTCCTCCTCCTCCTCCTCCTCCTCTGTCTCTGGCTGACAGCGGCGGGTCTGCAGGTGCGCTGGCCAGTAATCTGGTCCCGCTGCTTTAATTTGATAAATGAACGACAAGGCTCCGGAGCCGGTTTGTTCTCAGGGCTCAGTGCGCCACGCAGGTGAATGGAGGAGTGCGAGCTCTCTTGTTTGACGTCTCCATGGAGACCGCCCTAGCGGCGCCAGGCTGACAGGCGTCAAGGCTTGGATGAATGGGTGACGTCACCGCGCTGGCGCCTGCCAGTCTGCTCGGGCTTGTTTGGACAATCTGGGGGGAAGATTCAGAACAGAGCGATGCGATCTGAGTGTGCACACAAGCCTGAGCACACACTGCAGAAACATGTGAAGGAATCCGTAAAGCTGCAGCGCACACTGGGCGTCCATCTGCACGGAGAGGCAGCAAAACGAGTCTGTGCTGCAGAAAAGTGAAGTTTGTGAGCATAAAGAAAGCTTTGGGTTTAAAAATACAGTCCAGGGATAGGTGGATGCACAACGTGTTTTCTTAAACAAGCAACAATCTGCCCTGAAATAGTGATTTTCATTAATGATCTGACAAATTGAATAATCTAATTAGTGACTGATTTCCACACAGTTAACATGTTTACTCCAAACACCCGTCAGCATCCTTAACTAATTAAAAAGGCGAATCTGTTCCCACTCTTGTTTGGAGACTGTCATCATCCGTCTTACTTTACTGTACTTTTGCCATCCACACCTGCAGTACCATTAAATAATTGTGAGAAGCAAAGCCAGGGCACCGTGGCAGCCTAATTATCATTTGCCATTCATCCTATTCATCCAGTCGCATCCCACACACATTCTCACAGCACATTACCCAAGCATTCACCACCCCTTGACTGTCCCCAGGCAATCTACACCTGCAGAGTCCCCAAGCCATCGACAGCTGGATTCCCACATATTATCCATAAAAGACGCACATTTGTTTCCATTTGTAACGCCATCCCTCAAACAGATTGTAAATCCTGATAACCAGGCGAGCGCGGTCATTGGCTGAGAGCGGTTTTGTGGACCCACCCATCAATACAAACACAGCGATCTCATTGGCTTATACTCTTCAAACAGGGCGGCTTTGGCACTGCCCCGCCGTCGCTCCGCTATATAATCGAGGAGGTTTGCCCATGTGGAAGTTGCGAACTGTCAACATTGCCTGCAAACATCTCTAAGGGGGACAAGCCTCACAGCTTTACTACTTTTACTCTCGTAATCTTTTGGAAACTACACCTTTCATATCAATCAACATGAAGGTTGTCGGATCTACCTGCGCCCTGAAGAGCAAGGTCGGCGGTGAGGACATGGTGCGCTGCCTGTCCGATCAGAGTCTGACCATCTCCAAGTGCAAGATCCCGCTGCTGGACGAGCAGATGACCGTTTTCCTCCAAGATATGAACAGCTGCTACAGCAAGCTGAAGGAGCTCGTGCCCACCCTGCCCACCAACAAGAAGGCCAGCAAAGTGGAGATCCTACAGCACGTCATCGACTACATCTGGGACCTGCAGGTAGAGCTGGACGAGCCGGAGAAGAGCCGCCAGCTGTCAAACAGCAGCCTGCCCCGCACACCGCTGACCACCTTGAACGCAGAGCTCGCCAGCATCACATCAGAGGTAATTATCTATTGACACATACTGTAGACTATTGAATAAACAGAATAGTCTTATGTCCTGTGTTTTTGATGCGTGCGTAAAGTTGCCAGCTCAGTGCGTAAAAGTCGGATTAAAGGTCCTGTTTGCTTGTGATTGCTTTACATTCGTGCGCGCAGATGCACTAAACTCTCCTCTTGTTGTCCCACAGACTGGATGCTCAGATGACAGGATTATGTGCCGCTAAGAGGTCGTGGAACGTCGCAACATCACCTCACAGCGAACACCGCGATGAACAAACAAGGAGATGTGGCGAACACATCAGTAAAAAACCTTGCAGGGACGATTCACGTCCCAAATGCTAGAAAAACAACCGTTGTGTGGACATTCTCGGTCGGCGAGGATCTCTGTCACTCAGGGCTCTCGGTTCATCAGAGGGCCCTGAGAGAAGAAGCGGTGGTGTTCAGATACGGACTGGGTTAGCCGAGGGACCAAGACGAGTTCAGTGCAACTTGCGTCGCTTGTTGCTTGTAGAGTTTCTAAAGAAAGCTAATGTTACGCTCTTTGTATCTTGTGTAAACGTATAGAGAATTCAACATTTTGTAAAAGAAAATAGTACATTTCTCAGATTCCTGAGCGACAAACTGTATTGTATATTACAATGCCACATTATGTGAAGATATTGTTTTCTTACAATGTACCTTATTGGTGTTTATATTAAAACAAGACAATTATTTTTGAACAAGAGTTCTGTGTCATTGTGTGTGTGTGTGTGAGAGGAGGTGCTGATTTCTTTACTAAAGCTAGAACCACAATTGTGAAATGTGACGCATCAGTGGTTATTATGGACTGCCATAGCTATATTATTATCACTGTGATTAATACCATGCCCATAGATGCTAATCTGAATAATTTATCTGACTGGAGTACAAGGGAGTGTAAAGTGGTTGTCACTATAAAATACTACACCTGGAAGAAGCTGTTAAACACTCATGTAACATAAAACCAAAGATGGTGGTCAACATAATGGGTCATAGCCAGTTAAATTGGTAATTTGCCTCTCTATGGGTCATTACCGTATCATGTTACAAGAGGAAGTCCCATTTAAAATAGTTGGGATTTAAGATCTTGACAAATGGTGGCGAATTATAGAATAAAGTTTAAAACTAAAATAAAATAAGCACAGTCATGATACATGAATATTCTCACTTAAAGTGTTATAACAAATTGCAGGGCAAGTAATCCAATAGGCCTATAAATGGGGTATTATGAGAGAAATGAATGAGGAAAATGGCTTAATTCCATTAAAAAAATCCATCTAAATTTGGTGTTTCAATATGTTATCGTGTAAATCAGCAGTTAAAGTCTCTTCGTGTATTGCAGGGGTTAAACTGGCTTTGGCGAGGCGATTCGTTATAAGATTTATTCTGTCTCCCTGGTGCAATGTTTTTCCCATTTCCCTGCGGTGCGATGCGCACAGCTGCAGCCCCGGCGTGGCCAGTGTGTGATTGTGTTTGTGTGATAGCTTTGTGCCAAGGGCAGGGGAGGGCGGCGGGGCCCAGACTGAGCGGCGCCTCGGCACACCTGGGGAAGTTCAGGTTAAATAGCTTCACATTCCTCAACACACAGCTGATTGAAACATTAACAAACAGTAATCCACGGCCCAGGCCGCAGATGGGCCGGGAACCACGCCAACAGTCAGAGAGAGGGAGCGAGAGTTGCTCTAGGGTAGAGATTCCCAGAGTACAGTCGTATGTTATAAATTTTCTATTAATATATACACTTCTTTTTTTTAAAAATAGAAACTTACAAAGCTTTAACTGTTGCAAGAACATCCAACAAGTGGTTGAATAGAACTGTTTGACATATACAAATGTTTAATCTTTTCCTTTATACTGAATAATCATTTACAGCATTTCCTCTGAATTTCTAATAATTTTCTTTATGCCAGATACAAATCCCTCTTATGTAACATGGTTGAGCTGTGGTGAAAATAGGGGCCAGGCTACTGTGGTCCCCATAATAAGTCTGTACTCAATGTTTTATTACCATTAAATTCAAGTAGGCCAGTGTCTTGAATTCTACATTAATTTCCTTATTCATTATAAACCGATTATTAGGAATTAAACCCTCCTTCAACTCACGTGTCGGTAGCGCCCTCCTGGAGCATGAAATGAGTTGCAGGGATGCGTTGGCTGCTGTGATGCATTTGATAGGTTTGAGAAAATACTAGTAGACAACAGCGACACCTTCTGGTGAAAGTGGCTTGAAAAAAAACCAGTTTAAAGAAGTCAATGCAAAGTCTTTTCGTCCTCACTTCACATAAAATTCAATAAAAAAAATGTTACAGTAGTTAAGTACAATTTGGAAGTACTTGTACTATACTTGAGTAACCCTTTGTTATGTTTTTTGTGTCTCTGTTTTAAAATTGATTGGCCATCAATATGTAGGGGAGTTTTGTATGATAATTCTCAACGTTTTGGTTATTCTTCACTGATTTCTGTGAATAACACAATTTTTTAGAGGAATAACCTTATTTATACAGTTAATACCAAATGGCTTTTTCCTTGTTGTTCATAATAGTGCATTCACACTAGCGTTATGTGGCCAGAGGACTGACCTCATCCTGGTTAACCATAAATAAGATAATCCTTCATTATTCCCACAACAGGGAAATTTGTGGTGTTACAGCAGCAAGTGGATTTAAAAAATAGAAAGGAAGTATCAATAAACACAATTTTTTTTAAAACAAGTAAACAAGCAATATAAACAAGAGGGAAAAAATATGAACAATTTAAACAGGAGGAAAATATTTACACAGTTGCACAAAGGGAATATTGATATTACAGTAGAATGTTAATACACCCGATTGAAATATTGATATTGCACATTAGAATGAAATTTCAACTGAGTGAAGTATTGCACAGTATAGATTGAAGTTTCACCTGAGTGTGTAAAGACTTAGAGTCAGGATCACCTCAGAATGAGGTTCTGACTGATTACTGCTACAGCAGCAGAGACCATTGCCACCCAAAATAGGCCTGTACACGGCAAAACAAAAAGAAAGCGCCTCTGTCATGATGGCCATTGAGCATAATGACCTTCCATTGGTGCTGTGCTGACGGGTCTGTGTGTGTTTCCAGTTTCTGGTGGAGAATGACACCACAGTTCTGGACTGGGATGCGATCAACCCTGACATAAACCCTGTTAGAAACACGTGGAGTTGGTTGAGTGAGTGAGTGTGACATCGTGAACAGGGGGCTGTTCATAATAATCATACATAAGGGCTGCTCTGACTGAAGATTGGGCCCTTATCCTTGGATGACATCATCCGGAGGTTGTGTCAGTTCATGAGGAGGGGGATTACTGCTGTTATCAATGCTGATGGAATAGGCTACACACTAATTACTGACTGTGTGAAATGAAATTTGTTTAATCCAGTTGTGTCACCTGAGAAATTTACGGTGCTTGAATTATCATTGTTTTTGTTTTGTCTCTTTGTTTTCGTCACTGATTAAATTAAGATTAAGTTTTGCAAAGTACGAAAGCAAATTTGCTGATCATCACAATAGTGTGTTTTTAAACTCCTTGAGTGCATGATCAACTAATTAAAAATTAAATTAAATAAATCAGTGGTATTAATCTGATAATACAGGAAACAACTATAATTTTCTTGAAAGAACGTTTTTTTTGTGGTAGCGCGACACTTCGAAGGATGCGGCCCCTTTAATTGGGACACAGCTCGATGCAGTATTCTCCGAGCGCCAGGGGGCGCACAAACAAATAGGAAACAGGCCTTAATGCTTGATTTCTTTGGGATGTGTGGCTTGAAGCTTGTTGTAGGCTTTATGTAGGGTTTTGGGTTTGAGATTCAGGGTAAATTCTAATCCATGCAGCGCACGTGAGCGTTCCTTTCAGTTTTCCTATTAAAAACTGAACGTCGTTCATTTCAATGACCAAACAAATACTGCCATCTACTGGTTTTCTGTCATAATTTATTAAGGTGTCCTTTTTGATAGCAATTTAAGCTTTGAGCAACACACAACCAACCATGTTCAGTCATGTTCAAATGTTATTCATGCTTCTGTTCCATCACACCTTGATTATTGCAACACATTTCCCTCCTGTCTTAACCAGAAAATACTTTAGACTTGAATGCACATTATATCACACCTGGTTTTGTGTCTTCACATTGGCTCCCTGATTCCTTTGGAATTGATTTTAATATTTTGTTGATCACCTTTAAATGCTCCTCATGACCTGGCCCCTGAACACATTTCTGACTTTTTGATCCCATATGAACCTCAGCCTATTGTTTTAAAATCCAGGTTGAAAACTGAAGGAGGCAGTTTTTGCTAATAATAATGTTATGCAGGTTTCCTTACCTTAGGCATAATTTAGGACTTTGCATCAAGCTATCATATAAGTATAATATGTACTTACTTTTACTTTAGGAAAAAATTATTATTGCATATTATATGGGCCATGTTTGCTACATTACAGTTCGAAATATTGTGTAATATAAAAGTTTCCAATAACAGTTCCTTCTATTGCAGAAAAATATTAGGTCTACCTATAAACCTGACAGCAGCAGTGCTCTTCAGTTTTGTTTAATTAAAGTGATAATTTTGCCAATGTAATATACTGGCTAATATGTACTGTCAATAAAGTCAGACTGAGTAAATTGTATGGATGCATCACTGCTCATAATAAGAGTCAGAAAATACTCAGAGAAAGAGTCAAGACTGTTTAAATAGAAATTTGTATTTACATCAATATCAACAGAAAAGATCTGTAATATACATCCTGTAAAATGACACCTCAACATACCTCCAAACAAAGAAGAACAAAAACAAACCAAATGATCTGTGTCTTTTTGCCCTTCATTCAAACTCACAGTTCCCTTTTCCTGAAGTAACAATATCTGGACACATAATGACATTGTTTCCTGAAGTAGGAGCGATATTGATATGTCTTGAGGTGGATTTCATTCCATTCCTTTCACTGCAAAACATGCTTCTTTTTTTCTAGATGTAAAAACCTGCTGTGGGGGTTGTGAGTTTCCGTCCCTCTTCGCACTGCACAGCTCATGCCATTAATGCATACAGTACATAACCATCATATGCTTTTACAGAGCCATTATATGAACCCATTTACTATCAGACTAATATAAGACATATAATAAAAAATGTACACCAGAAACTATACAGAGATGTGGAAAAATATCTTTGGATTGCGCATGTTGAAAAGGTAGATTCAGCAATTGAGAATAAAAGCCATAAGAAGATGTTGGGAATAAAATACTATTGACAGCTGTTGGGTGGGGGATTAAAATGAGAAGTGTGTTTCTGTCTTCAATGTACTGGAGACAAAACCATACAGCACAAAACACACAGAACCCAACAGAATTCATACAATTTCATGGAATTGACTGCCCTGATAGAATTCATGAACTCCATTACCTTCCAATAAAAACCTCTGACTGTGTGAAAGCTCAAACCTTCAACCCATCAGATCCTCATCACAAGTAAAAGTGCCTTGCTAAAACATGATTTTGTTTTTTGAAAATTAAAAAAAAATACAGCATTCAGAAAATGACAAACAAGGAAAGGAAATCTCATCCACACCAGCAATATTTGCAAAGGCATAAAAAAGCAAATTAACCAAATCAGCATTGACCTATGGGACACAAAAATACAAGGTCTCATACTTTGTGCAATATCGGGCCTTGAAAAAGCATGTTGGATATATTTTGTCGAATATTTACAATTCATATTCACAGAGGACATTTGGGACATCTAATACTGCAGTACCATTTGTTTGCTTATAACAGGAGTTATGATGCTCAGTTACAGTCTGAAGTATAGAAACGAGAGTTATTGCTCCAATCTGCATAACATAGTAAACTGTGTGCTTATAGCTTCCAATGACATCAAGAATGAGGCGTACAGGATAAGAAAGAAACACAAACCCATTGTTGTGAAGGCATTGAATCTCTAGTAAGGCTGTAATGATGAAGATATATTGCATCAATCTTTTTTTTTTTTTTTCCCCCACACAGAAGCCTCCAGGTAAAGTGCCACCACAACCAGTTGTACCGTAGTCCTGTTCTGCAGCCTGGCCGTGACACTGAATACTGGCCGACTGCTCCAGGTCATTCACATGAACGCAAAACAAACATGGACACACACCTCAACAGAGTTACAGTATGTGAGGCTTCAGTTGGGGGATGAAGCCCAGCACAAGTTTGTCCTTGTAACCCACTTCCTCAAGGGATGAGCAGTGGCATTGTGCCAAGTCCCCTGCAGCAAACTCCTTTCTGTGTGTGTGTGGTATATGTCCAGCTCTTCTCTGGGCTCAGACCGCTCTGCCACATCTGAAAGGCTCCAGATTCTCAGCCACAGGTCTTCAGCAATACTTCTGCAGGGAGAGAAACCGTGAGATGTATTAAACCTTCAAGAAGTTGAAAAAAGTGAAACTCAGGAGCACTCCAATCAGGATTGCTGGTCATTCTTAACTGACTGCTGGGAGCAGTATCGGCCAATGCCGTTTGGAATTCTTATCATTATCATCCACAGGTGTCAAGTTATTAGTGGCATAATAACACAAATTATTGTGGCAGAAATAATTTGATACTAATAATTTATGACAGCGGTAGACTGTACACTACTGTAAAGTGTATGCAACTCCAAACTCTAAGTACTTTTACCTCCAAACGGTACACAGCTGAAATATTTCAACACATTTATTTACTGAATACTTGTTGATTTCACATTAAATGGCAGTTCACCATTTATTGCTGCATGTTCCTCTGAGCAGAAAATCTAAGTCTTGCTGTGTGTTTAGCTAGGTTAAACAGGACTCTGTTGCTCACTGGCTCCTAACTGCTAACAGCTAACAGCCTGATGATGGCCTGATGATGTCAGAAATTCATCCAGGCAATGATCACTCTTTCACTCTCACAATAAACGACACCCAATGAAGAGATTTGGGCAGACCATGACATGATTTGTGTGCGTCAATAACGGGCATAAATCATACAGCGTATGCCCAGCTTAACACCACTTGTCTCTTGTGTGTCAAAGTATTACCTACCTGATCAGGTCCCATTGGCATTCTGCCCATTCCCATGGGGTTCATGCCCATTTGGCCCTGCATCTGGCCGTGTCTCGGCCCTGGCATTTGGCCCATCTGTCCTGCACTGGCCCCACTGACTGGCCCTGGTCCACCGATAGAGTTGTTCATCATCATGGGTGCAAACTGACCCTGGTTGCCCTGCTGAGGGAACTGTTGCTGAGGATATGAGCTAGAAAACCAGAAAAAAAAAATTCAATTTACCTCAACAACTTTATAGAAATATCACACAAGGATAAGCCTCTCAAAGGTTTGACACACTTTCCCATTTCAGTGACTGTGTCTGGTGTATTCATTCTTTTTACTGGTGTTGTATATCGTATACATGATGACTCTAAATGTTTTGCTCAAACAAGTTAGATGTTACATACTTGTTGCGTGGCATGGCACCCTGTGGCCAGCCTTTCATGTCTCCTGACTGGTACATGGGCCCTCCCTGCATCCCTGGCATCATGGCGCTCTGAGAAGGACCTCCCATTCGTCCTTGCATCATGTTTCCTGGAGGGCTGCTACCTGGAGCCATGAACGATGGGTCCCCCTGCTGTTTCATCGCTGTAAGTACAACAATAGTCAAGACAACAGTCATGACTGTGAATCTTGGAAGATTCAGGACATTAAACAGAGTTCTATCTCAGTGGACTCACCATAATTACCTCCATAGTTGAAGCCCTGCTGTCCAGCCTGGTTCATAGGGGGAGCTCCCATGGGGCTGTCCATGCCTCCTGGAGCGGTAACATTTGGAGGAGGGCTGAAGCCTCCCGCTGCACCTTGCCCCTGCTGCTGTTGCATCAACATCATCATCCGCTGCTTCCTCATCTGGGAGATTGTCATCATCTCCCTGCTGCGCTGAGCCATCATCTGGGCGTTCAGGAAACCAGGCTGCAGACGAACATCATTACTTAGACCTTAACTCTACAAATGGTGACTTGATCGATGTAACTGAATATGGCAAGTGCATGCGCACTACATTTGATGTGGGGAAGTTCTGACCACGTACCTGACCACCCATGCCTGCAGGCTGCATGCCAGGTTGCATTCCAGGTTGCATGCCAGGTTGCATTCCAGGTTGCATGCCAGGTTGCATGCCAGGTTGCATTCCAGGTTGCATGCCAGGTTGCATGCCAGGTTGCATGCCAGGTTGCATACCTGGATGCATGGCAGGGTTTCCTCCAGGGGCATGTTCCATCTTCATGCCTTGTCGGGTCTGGTTCATAAACTGCAGATGAGAGAAGATAAAGTCTGTTTACTATGTCAGTACACCATTAACATAACATCCAAGAATACAATATCAAAGATCACTTTTAAGTTGAATAATTTGTGTACATGTTCTTGTGTGATCACCTGCTGTCCCTGCAGTCTCTGCTGAAGTTGCAATCGGAGAGGCTTGGTGGCAGGCATCATGCGAGGTCGCATCATGTTAGCACGTGGGTTGCCCATGCTTGCCATGCCAGGGAAGCCCCCAGTCTGGCCCATTTGATTCGTTATGGAGTTGAAGCCTCCAGGAGACTGGCCTTGCATTGTACTGCTGCCATAACCGGGCTGCATACCCATGTTGGGGGGACCTGGGAGCCCGGGATAGCCTTGATTATACATGGGTTTTTGGTCCATGCCTAAGGAGGAGTCCGGTCCTGGGAAAGACTCTGATGGTGGGCACTGTCCCTTATCCTGGCCATGCTGGTGTCCTTCAGGTCCCTTGGTCTGGGGTACAGAGATGTTACAAGTCATGCAATTAAATGCAATTTCAATAAAACTCTGGATATGGGTCAAAACCACCATAATTAGATGATTATAATATAGACATGTAATTTTAGACATTTTAAAGTAACAATCTACGTATTATATCTTAAACTTAAGATAAGAATTCATTCATAGGGTTCATTGAACCCACATTTGTTTAAATGTAATACAGTATCCTGTCAACAAAAAAAGTCTATCTAACACATAGTGTATAGTATAGCATGTCTTGTACCTTGCCAACTATTTCAGGGATGCCTAGGGCTCTGTCTATCTCCTGCAGAGCAATAACATCAGCAGTATTGAGCAGAGAGTCCAGCTGGTCAAGAAGTGATCGTTCATCACTCTGGCCCTCAGTGCTGGCCAGGGGCCCCAGCAGCTCCTCGAGGGGGTTCCCAAACTGGTCCCTACCACAACAAATGACACAGGTGGTTATGAGTCACTTCAAGAAATCAATATCACATACATCATTAATGTCAGCTTCTGAATTCTAATGAGTTGGAAAAATTCAAAGGGACCTTGTTGGGACCATTAAGCGAGGTTTACCTGCTTGTGCTCCTGTGTGGTCCATTTCCTAGGGTAGAGTCTGGCCAGGAGGGGGACTGAGGTGGGGGGCCACGTCCACCAAACCGGTTCATACCCATATTGGCTTCACTGGTACCTGCAGAAGTGGTAATGGACAGTGTATAAATAATATAGAGTGCTATATTATCCACCAGTCAATACGCAAAAATTATTCTCATTCATACATTTACGTTACTTCTTCATATTATGCACACATTTACAATTTATAGCTTCACTCACTACACCACAGACATGTGACATACCCATATCCATGAGTTGCTGCTGCAGCATAGACCTGGTGTTTCCGGGTACACTGTTGGAGCGGTTGATCATGGGTCCAGCCATTGGACCAGCGCGAACCATGCCAGGGTGTCCTGGTCCGGCCACTGGGGTGCCGTTGGACCTCGGCATTCCCCAGTCCCCTGGCCCTGAAATGGGAGGGCGTTGGGGCATTCCCATTCCTCTCCCCATACCTCCTGAGTGATACGAAGACCATAAACATTAAGTGTTACATCACTAAGGTGAGCAGCACAGTGAATACTGCAACCTAAGCTTCTGTACTTTGGAAGAAATGTATTATTGAAAACAAGCATGTCAATGTGGAAACTAGGTGTCATACAAAGCAAGGCTGTCTTGGACATGGAAAGAAATAAGGGTTCAAGTTACTTGTTGGATTGCCACGTGGTGGACACACACTATTGCCACCTGGAAAGCCATTGGGAGCTGCTCCCGTTCGGATCGGAGTATCCATGTTCTCCTGTTTGACCAAAGTGGGACAGGGGACATTCCTTCTCCCAGCCAGCCCACCTCCTACTGCTCCCTCTCCACCCATGGGCTTGGCATCCATGGACAAAGCCCTTTGATAGGCACTACGCTGAACAGGAGGTATGGGGCCTCTCTCCCCCTCTGAAGAACACACAATACCAAACTTAGATTAGATGTCTTCATATATTTATTAAGATTGATACCTACATGGGAGCACCTACAATGTAACACCACTTGCAAGACTTCTAAAAGCATTTTTTCTTTTCCTGCTGCCTCAGCCATCCCTTCAATATCCTCCATTTCCATCCCTGTGTTTGTGTGGCTTTGAAGATAATGTCATGGCAGTTTCTATGACGAACAGCTAACGATCCCACTTACATTGAGAAGGTACTATCTGCAATGGGAAACTTAATCGAGAGAAGTACCTGGTGCTGAAAGTGAGTTGAGTCGTTGCAAGGCCCACCATGCAGTTGTAATGGGGCTTTTGATTACATGATATTTTCAATTAGACCGACTGACTTACCATGCAAACTGTCAGGCATATTTCCTGGTTTATTTCCCACTTCCTTCCCTACTCTGGAGTCTGGTTCGGGGTAAAAGCCAGAGTTGCTCCTTGGGACACCCAGAATGGTCTCTAAGGTCTCCGTCTGAACCATCAAGACAAATCAATGATCAGTAAACAATTTTCGTCTGGGAATTTTAAACTTATTTGGAGAAATTGGTATTCTGGGTAAAAGCTTTACCTCAAAAAGGCAAAAACTCCAGCAACACTTGCAGTATAGGAACAACTTGCTGAAGTTTTTGCCTTTTTGACCCTTTCCCTTCTCCATGCACCTTGTGAGTAGGTGAAGTTGTGCCAGAAACCCCTCTCTGTTTCTTCAAAAGCTTTACCTCATCAGATGGCTCCAACATGACCTTCCCATCTATGCAGTGGGGATCTGAGCTTGAGACACCTGCACCCTGAGCTCCTCTCCCCTCCAGCTCCTCCAGCTTTGGTTTTATATCTGTAACATCTTTTGAGTCGTCCTTATTGAGGAGGTAGTGAAGGAGGGCGTGGGGTTTCTCCTTCTTAGGGCTGTGCTGCTCCTGCTTTGATTCTGATCCCCGAGCCCCTCCAGTGGCTACAGGCCCAGGCTCTGGTGCCCCTGAATCCAGGCTGCTCTTCCCAGTGGCCTCGGCAGTGATGCGCGCCACTTCGTCAGGAGTGTTCCCATTCTGCAGTAGCTTGTGGAGGATCTTGTGTTTCTCCTGCAGTGACTGACTTGTTAGATGTCCTGTGCCGCCAGAGGAGGAAACAGCAGCATGATTCCCGCCTGTGGAGGAGGACACTCCTGTTGAGGACGAGGGGCTGGTGACACCGGCTGTTCCGTCTTTAGCTTCGGGTGTGGAGCTGGGCACAGAGCTTGGTGTGTGATTAGGTGGCACCATCTCATCTGTAGGCGAGGTGAGGAGCTGCAGAAGCTTCTTGTGGCACTTATTGTCAGGGACCCTTCGGTTGGATTCTCCTCCGACTGGACCCACCTCTCTGCTGGCCTGGCTGTCTGGCTTGTCAGAAGGGCCCTCACTGGTGGGGGTATGTGGGTGCTGCTGAGACGGCTGGTCTCCTGCAGTCCCCAGTGAGCTTCCTGGACTCTTTGAGTCGGAGTAAGCTGGGAGTTTACAGGGTCCACCTGCTAACTGGTTGGTGGAGTTGATGCTTGGGGAGCTGTCAGGCTTTTGTGGGGGAGGAGAAGTGAGAGGCGAAGGCATTGGATTGCCAACTCCCTCACTAATGGCTTGGAGGGCATTCAAGGAGCTGCTGGAAAAGGTGGTGCCTCCTCCGCCTCCAGGGTTACCAGGGTGACTCGAGCTCATGGGAGAGTTCATACCTGCAAAGCAATCAATCAGAGGCATGTCAGCAAATGTAGTTAATAACACGAGTCAGACAGTGTGTGATTTCAGAAGTTGTGATTCTCCATTTAATCTGCAAGTTGAATTTTGCTGACAGTTCTCAAGAATTCTAGAAAATCTTGGCTCATACCTCCAGGAGAGAAGGGGCTGGCACCCATCTTGGGGCTTCCTCTGACTCTGGGTGAACCCATAACGTTGTGTGGGGGGGCATTAATCCCTGGACTGGCCTGGGGGGGACTGGTCATTCCCATCCCATACCCTCCACCTCCAGGTCCACCTGCACCTACATGGAATTGACCCTTATGCGGATGCTGGTGCTGCTGCTGCTGGTGCTGCTGCTGATGCTGCTGCTGATGCATGACATGGTGGCCCATCTGATTCATTGGCCCCATTTGGTTCATTGAGTTCATAGGGGAGGTTATTGGATGCATTGAATTCATCTGATTCATTTGACCCATGTTGTTCATCTGATGCATGGAATTTATTTGATTCATGTGATGCATGGGATTCATTTGATTCATGGGATTCATCTGGTTCATGGGATTTATGCGGTTGCCCCCAGTGTATGGAGGCACTCCTCTTTGTGGCATGTTGCCCTGTTCAGCCATGCTGTAACCTCTGTTCATCGCCACGCCCCCTCCAGGACCCATGTTCATCTGTTGGTTGGGATTGTTCACACCCATATTTTGAGGCCTCATTCCTCCACCCTGATTTCCACGATACCCATTCTGCTCCCTATGAGAGAATGTGGTAAATATTAAAAATTGAAAACAGAACAATGTTTAAGCACACAGAACACAGTGAGAAACCATTTGTGCTAGTTGTAATTGTATTTGAAACAGTATTTGCACCTTTGTAGCAAGTGTGTGGAGAGGAAAGAGTGTGGCTCATTGGTGTTGGGATTCCTGCAGAGGTCACTCCTGGTCTGGGCTGTGACTGGAGTGCCATCAGACAGTGAGAAGCGGTAGAGTGGGGTCTCTGCATGGCCATTATGGAAAGCTGGAATGAAAAAAGGATAATTTAATTTCTGCAAACAGATGAAATCAGGACAAAGCATAAGAAGCTAATCCAAATAAACAGCTGGTTGTCACAGATCATATAGCCTGTGATGCAGTAACAACACTGTTCTTTTGTACACGACATAACTACAAGAAGCACATCTCACCTCTCATCTCATCTTAATGCTCTGATTTTTAATGAAACAAAGAGCTAGCCTCCAGTCACTACCAGTGGTAACAAATAAAACATCATTGTGAATCTGACTGAATTAAAACAAAAATTATAGTTGTGATAGTTTGGTAAAGAAGTGCAGATCACAGGATCAGAGGATATGGACTGTTAAATTGGTAAGGACAAGAAAAAGTGGAACAAGAGTCAGAACCACAGAGACTCTTTAGAATTTCAATAGTACTGAAAATAATTTTATAAACTGTGTTTTCTGTCCTGTCACCTACATGATGATACATGTTGCAATGACACAGCTCAATAAAGTCAGATATTGTCAAGGTTTAGCCCTGCACCAAAGCAGGAACATTGCTATTGTAGGTCACTGTTTACTGAGTGGTCATTACTCATAAACTGAAATGTGCTATTCATTGAGTCTTACAGATCCAGTCATATCTCCAGTTATACTGGTGATAACTGATTAGCAAGGGCTGTTTCCTACATGCCAAACATTATTCTGGTACATTCCTTGTATACCATTGTGATGGCAGCTATCCTGACAATGCTCAAACCTACTCATAAGCCCATAATAATGGAATATGCCTTTGTCAATGCATGTGACCATGCTCTAGCTCTAGGTGATCCTTTCACATGTCATGCTAGTGTATTTTTTTTTTTGGTAGTGACTGAGTGATGGCAACAAGGGAAGTTAGACTATAAGGAGGCACAGAACTAAATACCCTCTTGATAGTGGCGTTTGTAGGACCATGGCTGTCCTTCACTTCGATGAAGGAACATCTGCATGCAACGCCTCACTAGGTCTTCCCAGCCTGGACGCATAGTGGTGTGAAGAGAGGTCTGCTGTTCAATTTCAATCAGTTTACCTGCAATAGAAGACATACCATTTGTATTACACAAAAAGTAACAGAAGATAGTAAAAACACAATAAGATGTAGTGTACAGTTTTATTCTAATACAGTGTTTTAACAACCTATAGTGCACATCTCTAAATATCTAGAATGACATACATAGTTTGAAAGGTCCGATGTCATATCAGTACAAGTAATTGAGGTGTATATAGGGAATCATCATTTGAATGTTTTTTTGGTTTTGGTTTTTTAAAAGAGTAAAGTTAATGTAATGTAAGCACCATCAAACAATGCCACCTAACAACATTTATAATCTATGGTACTTTGACTATGCTCTTTGTGAGCTGGTGTACCAATCGAAACTAAAGTACAAAATTAATACACTTGGGGAATTTATTTAATTCATGCAGTGAAACTTACCAGACAGTTCATGACGAGTGCTAAACCTCTCTGTCCTTTCTACTGCAATTATGCGTCGTGCCACACAGATCATGCATGACTGTAAATCTGAGTAGAGACAACATAATGTTAAGCTAAAATTTTCTATACAGGAGGAGAAACATATACTGTTGGAGAAACCTGACATTCAATAGCTTACTTGTGTGTATTTGCAACATTTACGTACAAACTGACCAATAACTAAAGCAGGAGGCATGGCTGCACAATATATGTGAGCCAAGAAAGTCTCTGTTTACGTGCTAGTTAGATGATACCATTTACATGAATGAATGTACATTCTAAATGTTGTCACGTGTTTAAGTGTTTGAATTTTCTTTTTTTCTTTTTCTTTTTTAAAACATTCAAAGTTGTGAATAATGATTTTACCTTCTCCCTCCTCCATCATGGCTCGGGGCTGAGTGAGTGCAAAACATTGCATCGTCTCATAGCGTTGGCCCCCGGGCCTCTCTTCTGACAACCCATGACTTTGACCATGAACAAAGTTCACCAGCATACGACAATTGAAGGTGTGGCTCTTCTGCCGAGGTGCCTCTCCACCCCATGATGCCCCATTTGGTGCTATAGAGAGAACAGACAAAAGGTGACAAGATCATAAAGAAAAGTCAAGTATGCGTGAGTGATCACTCATTTGTCTACATGAATTAGGTATGCATGTCCTTGAATGTGTCTGCACCCACAAATGTACAGAGCCATGCCTCACCATTGGACTTGGGTAGATTCTTGTGAAACTCCTCCCTGTCCTCATCATGGATGATGTTGTACACGCTGGTGTTGATAAGCTCCTCCTGTTTGTACTGTAGGTACTGTGTCACATTGTCTGACACAAATACGATGCTGCCTTCTCGATTAACCACGAAGAGAAAGCCATCTAAGGCCTGAGAACAGAAAGGTCACAAAAATGGTTAAATGGAGGAAGATTTATCAGAAGAAATAACATAAAATGCACCTTTATTATTTTGCAATACTAGAAACCAGCTGAGACATTTATATCAACTTCAAGTGGAACAAGGACAGCAAAGCAATAGTCCAGCATATGGAACAGCAGCTAATTGGTGTTGGTCTCCTAGTAATTGTCCCTAAGCTGACCTGTAGGAGCAGTGGTCCCAGATGGTCCTTGTCAATGACCCCTTGACCAGTTGAAGACACATCCGCCTTCTGGACATCGTCATCACTGCAAGAGCTCTTTCCTGAGGACAGAAGAAGCATATCACACTACTGATAGAGAACTGTGATTTTAAATCAGCTATCTATACCTTTGGATTTTCTTGTACTTAACCTATTTCAAATCATTTCCAAGGTATTTTCAACCGTATGATATTATATAGCATTTTCCCTTATAATACTGCATGTAATAATCTTATGTTCTATTATTCTATAATTTACAGTTTGCTGTGGGAACTGATCCCCCACTACAAGGATGAAATACTTTTTCTGGCCAGTGGGTGTCAGAATGAGCCATCTGATGCATGATAAGCATGCCTTTCTATTTTTAATATCAGCATGTGTTTGAGGCTTTGTTAGATACCACTCTACATAGAAGGGTTATCTGTGGCGCTAAGCAACCAACAGTATGACACTGTTTTTGATTCAATTTCTAACCAAATTAGCTGACGAGCAAACTCAGCTGAGAAAGCAGAGATTGAAAAACAGCAACAAAAAAAACCGAGACACCTGAGAAACTAATGCAAAGATGTGTAAACGGGGTGTAAGGGTGGGGGGACAAGGCATGTTAAATGGACAACAGACAGAAATAAGAAGAAACAAAGAGGCCCTCCATCATTCTGTAACTATGGCAACCTGGCTGCATAACGCCCGGGCTAGCAGTAACCAGCTGTGACCCTCTAGGTATATTCCAATGTGTTTGCACACCCTCTTCCTTATCTACTTAACCTCACATATCATAATCTCCAAGCTAAAACAAGTGGAAGAGCATACCCTCCTTTATGCTATGTCAAACCTACAAAATGAGACTGACAGAATGACTATAACATCTGATTTCTGAATCACTAGTGTCTCCCACCAGTCTCCCAGAGAGAGGCAGCGTTTGGCACAAAGATTCACACTGCACTGACAGCCTTGAGCCACGACCATCAAATATCGGTCTCAGTTACTGGTGTTCATTTACCCTTAGCCAGAGTGGCTGTCAGTCTGAAGCAGCCTGGCCATGAACCAAACACACCATTTCATCATTGGCATCATCTGTCCTTATAGCAGGGCACTTAACAAGATTCAACCCAACTTTATTTACTATTTACTACCCTCCCAAAAAATTCAGAAAAAGACTAATTACATGTTTTGTAAGAGGCTTTGTTTATGACCGGGAGTGTATGGGTGTAATCTGCACAGTAGCTGTACCTTGCTCTTTGATTTGTCTGATCTGTCTCACGGTCTCCTTGAGGATGGCACATTTGTCAGGCTTGACGTTGAAGCTGTCAATGTTGGAAAGGTTGGCAGAGATGAGCTCAGCAAGCTCTTCGATGTACTTGGTCTCCTGTTCCCTTCGACGTTTGTCACACCTGCAGGGGCGCGAAAGGGATTAGACATGTTACCATGACAACCTCTCTTCCCCATGCCCCGTCCATATACAGGTCATACAGCAGGAGTTCAGATGCTTCAGATATTTTCATAGCAGCAGACATGTTTGGGTCTGTGGTGTAGCTACATTTATGTGAGGCCAGGAAGAAGGAAATGAAGTCATGCACTTGTTGACATTCACAACAAAAAGAGCAGCAGACAAAGTGGATCAACAAGTAAGTTAAAGCACTCACCCTAAGCCTGGTGTGTCACATGTGGACAATTGACGTTTGCGGTCGGAGCAAAGCGGCTCCAACGAGTTGTCTCCTATGCTACTCATCTTCAGCACATATCAGCACCTGAAAGCAAACGCATCGTGTACACATGTATAGAAACAAACATACAAGCAGAGCAAAATGATCGGAGGCAATAAACTGAGAGTGTGGTTTTATGTTCTCATATGTATGTGGAGCGATTTAATCAAAGGATAAATGTGGATTGGAAAGTGTCATAAGCTGTCGTTTCTTTGCCAAGCGCCTCAGTAATTATGCCAAATTCAGGCAAACGTTGAAAAATTGCAAAGCTGAGGTGACTTCTATGGGACGTACAGAGTGTACATTCCTACAGATTTATGAGGGCACACTATGCAGTTGGAAAATCAGCCTTGGTTCCTACATAGTGCTTGATGGGAATAAAATCTCATTTCTTCCACTGTGAGGAGAGACTGATGATGATGTAGTGATTTGTCGCCTCAGGGGAAAAGGGTCATTCTGCGTTCAGCCAGCCTGCCTGCTAGAATGATACCACTCTGCTAGCAGCGGCAACACACATACGTAATGTGTACAAACCGTTTCCAGTACTAATACATGTTCAGGCATGCCACAGCACAGTCTGTAAGGAAGACAAGTGCTAGTGGCTACTATCCCAGCAAGGCACATATTGCTTGCCTCTTTGTCTCACTGCCTCAGTCTGCACAAGAAAAAAAAATACACACTGCTTAGGCTTCTGAAGCCTAGGCTAGGCTCCACAGTGCATTTCAGGAACTCGTGAGAATTATCCCCCTTCTGCACTCTCCATACTAGGTTACATCCGCTATTTCTTCCAACAGGCTTAAACTGCTGTCCCCCCCCCCTTTAATATCCTAAGACAACTCCTTCCGTCTCTCCCACCCACCCTGGGTGTAGCAGTACTGGGACGGGGACCCTGCCCTTGTTTTCTTGCTCTGGCAATGCCCTCTGACTGACCCCCTCAGAGTTCACAGAAGAGGAAACCACTGTACCCAGCTTCTAAGGTCACTGCTCTTTCCTATTCCCACCCAGAGACACACACACACACACACACACACACACACACACACACACACACACACACACACACACACACGGCTATACTACCAAATTGTTCCACAACAACCACATCCTGGACTGTCTGCATGTGTGTATGTGCACACACAAACGCTCTTAAACACAGAGTGAGCTCATTCCAGAGTAGAAAAGTGTACAGCGGACGGGAGCCATTATGCAACTGCTGCTCTGCAATGGCAGGCTAGGACATGCAGCCCAGTCACTCACTACCACCACTACTACTAGAAGAGCACCAAAGAGCAACGTCTCAGACACGCATTCTGCGCCATAAATCTGCGTTGCATGCTTCTCGTCTGTGTACCTTTCACCACCCCTCTCTAAATCACTCTGTCTCCGGCTCTGGCTGTGACTCTTACTGCCCAATCTTGTCTACGTCTTCCTTTCTTCCTGGTTACTGTCCTAAGGCTCACCTCAGCAGCAGTGGAGAAAGATGACATCAGCCCACAGTCAGCCTCACATCCTGAAACAGACAAACAGCAGAGCTGGGGGCAGCTGGGGGTCTCTATCTGAAATAAAGAAATGTATAGCTGTGTAATACACTCTACTCTGGTCATGGGGACGCAATTCAGAAAACCTGAGTAAATATAAACAGGTTTCAACATGGAAATGCAATTCTCTTCCAAAACCTCTTTGTCACATTAAACTGCTCCAAAACCACTACATCTTCATGGGATTCAGACAGTGGGCTTCATTAGGTCATTTGATGCTTTTATTTTACACTTACACTGACAACCCAAGTAGGCAAAACCTCTAGAGCAGAGTGAGAAATTATAAGCATCAGCACACCAAAACCACAGATGAGTCCAAACAGGCAGGGCAGTATGCAATTGACCTGAATCAGCTTCATTTGACAAGATGAGCTATGTCGCACTAACCAAAATGTAGACAGTCGGCAGCTACCGACCTGAGAAATACATTTCATGGCTAAAAATGGAATCTTTTGGAGCTTCAATGGGTTGTCCACCTATGGTGTGTGTACAAGTACACACGTGTGTTTCTTTACATATACCACATACTCACTTTGACCAGCACAACCCCTAGCCAAGCTCCATCCAGGGTGTGGTGTTGCTTCAATGTCTCAACATCTCCTGCAAACAGAAAGAGAAGATAAAAAGGTCATGAACTGTGGTTCTCACTGTCTGGGTTTCTCAGTATGACTTGATAATGGCACAGTTTTGCTTCCTATTAAAAAACATGACCTTTTCACATGTATCGTTTCCTCAGATATTCAAGGGAAATGCTTGATTTTTAAAATTGCACAGGAAACCACAGCAGATAGCATCCTGTTTGCGTCCTCCTCTCAGCCCGTTCCACTGCGTCATCACTTCCCTTTCCTGGAGATGTTGCCACTCATCCACCCTATTTACATATTCTGTTTATCAGGCTGGTTCCTTGTCAGTCTGGGTCTTACTCACACCTTGTGCAATTGCTCTTGACCATCAGACTTGCAAAGGTTAGCTGACTCAGCATTAAAAGAACAAGATGTTATCAAAATGACCACTGTCTCACAAAGGTCAGAAAAATCCTGCAAAAAGTTATGAAAAACTGATTCTTCAAAAACATTTAATCACTTTGAATAAGTGAGTATTGTTTTCAGAAGCTACTGAGCATGCCACCTTTTTATCCTTGTAATATTCAGTGCTTATACTACTCAGAAACGTGCCAGACACTACTTATGTAAACCTTTCTTATAAAGCTTTCATAACCTTAAATACTTAGCACTGATATTCATAATCAGAGTAAAGAAGCCCTCTGGGATTTTGTGTTTTCTCATCAGAGCAATTGGATAAGCTTTCATCTAAACAACAGAAATGATCTCTTATGTGCTGGTCACCGACATGAGTGCACAGCGCAGACTTTCTATTTGAAAATAGCAGTTTTATGCTTACATATAATAACCTTCCATTTGCTTATGATTTTTTTTAGCCACATTTCATATTGAGACCAATCAAGGGTCCTAACACAAAAACTGAGAGGGCCTGATCTTCAGTGTTTGGTACGAACTGCTCCCAAAACCGCTGACCTTCAGTATCGTCATCCTAATGCCACAGATAAGCCTGTCAGATGTTCTTTGCTTCATGGGATAATCACACTGCTCTCAACACAAATTCTTCAGAAAAAAACTACGACAACCCGTGAGTATGATATTAATTGAAAAAATGACTCATAAACAGCTGTTGTTCTGTACGGGCATGCCAAATAAAAATTACACATAAAATAATACCACAAAAACATTAAAAATCACATCATGACATCAGGTTTAATGTTATTGGTCATATGTCTAACTCACACATTACACAACATCCTCTGCCTGCAGTCTGTGCGAGTGTGTGTGTGTGTGTGTGTGTGTGTGTGTGTGTGTGTGTGTGAGATCCTACACCACAGACCACTGAGCTAATGCTGCAGCTGAATAATTTAACATAGCACGAGAGAAAAGCTTTCACATTCCTTCAACTGTCCAGACACGGTTTAATAATGCTGAATTGACTGTTGCAAACATCCAAGCAATAAATCAACTATTAATACTAACTTGAGTGACAAATCGTGTGAATATTTTTTTTATACATTCAGTTTTTATGTATTCTTAACTTTCACTCATACAGTTGTTTAACTTTGTTCATCCATGTTGTTTACCTTGTTTACTGACACAGACAGAAACACAAACAACATATGCATGAAATGTGATTCAAAGCAGGATAGATATGCACTGAATATGGACCTCGGAGGGATGTGATGTATGATCTGTAATGATGCTGCCGTCCTCATCATCTCTCTGAATGTGCAGCTACAGATCCTCTCATCTCATCTGTGGCCATTCCTTTAGCTCTCCCCTCCAGGACTCAGCATTTATAACTGTCCTTATATACGTCATTTCACCAGTAACCAATGCATGGTAGTTACACAGAGTTGAAACGCGACTAATCCATTGCCCTTTATACATATTTTAATGAAGCACTTACTGAAAACAGCTGCTACAGCCGCTGTGAGACACTCCAGTCCAAATGTTTGTCTGAATTTTCTAGTGTGTTAGCCTTTTGATATTATATAGGTTTTGCCAAATTAAAAAAACACATGGAATGAAGCCTCTGCATTATTCAGGAAGAAAAGTTCACAGAGGAGGTAATAGTTGAAAAACTTCTTTCCTCAGTTTGTTACTGTCACTGAAGTCATACCGACAGGCGACCAAATGACGGGTACCATTACCTTAAATAAAACTACAGATTTCTCTGGGGTTAAACTTCGCTGAAAACATTAGGGATAATGCAAGTACTCTACTCGACAAAAAAAATAAAAAATTTCTAGTTATTTTTAGACTTTATGCTTTAATGTAGGAAATGCTGCATATTAAATAGAAAAAAACATTAGCTGACTTGTCACACTAAAAAGCATGTGCAGCAGATTTGGAAGACTCTCTTATTTAGTGGATGGCAATAATGACCCTGAGGACACAACTGTCTGCTTATCCAATGATGACATTCTTCATTAAATCTAATGTGTTTGAAGGGCATATACTATATATCACCCTTGTGGATCTCAAAACAAAAGTGTCTATTCTCTTATTTGTATGATGCTCTTGAGATTACACAAGTAAACTTGGTACTAATGTCACTGCATTTTTCTGCATTGTGCTTTATCAAAGCATTTCATTTAGGATTGAAAAAACATTATTTTGATATACATGCATCTGGCAAAAGGCCAGAATATCAGCAGTGTCAGTCAGTCAGGACCAGAATAGTGAGGAGGACATTCCTGCTCAGCCTGAAATAAAGTCTGCAATCTGAGCTCCCTGCAACAATGAGTGGCAGGCCCAACAATAAACACTGGTCTGTTGAAAACTAAGTGAGCCACATATACACAAAACTATAGACAATCAGAGCATATGCATCCAAACTCTTTGTGAGCGACAGACAGCTCAGGGATTGAGGTTGTGGAAACACTAACACACTAAAAACATCAAAATCATGGCAGACCAGAAGCATTTAGCATCATTATTTCACTGCACTCACACACACACACACACACATCACTGCTAGGTAATAAAGCAACAAAAGGTGCCTACTCGACTTTGGGACATCAAGGCCAAAAAGGAAACAAAAGGACAGAATGACTTTCTGTTTTTCTTCAAAGAACTTCTCCACCAACTGCTGAGCATACAACCAGCTATAAACTGGGTTAAGTGCAACTGGCACACACACACACCTACCCCAGTCTCAATGTCTTTATTCAATAACAAAACATGGGTAATTCTTAAGACATACACGAGAGAGTGAGAGTGTGGGAGAGAGAGAGAAGAAATACATCACTGCAGCATCTAGTCTGTCTAATCTAAAGAAGAAAAAACATCAGCATTACCTGCTATGTTGTTGTCACTACCACAATGCTTCCATACTGCAATATTTCCCTTTAAATAAAATGCAGTTCACATACTATTGGTTTCATAAAGAAGTTTCAGCATTGACTAAGTAAAAATACTAAGTTAATCTCATCCACAGTGGATTTTATCTCTGAGGACAATTTATCCAACTGGCTAATTAATTAAATGAAGATGTTAATACCTCACTTAAAGTTATTGAGAAGTTTGGTACCCAACCCTACACTCACTTTCTAGTTTTGCTTAGTACCGTGCATGAGACATGGAAAAAATATGCCAAATTAAAATGTGTTACACTGCTGACAAGGACTTGAGGCAGCTCTAACCTGGGCGCCAAAATGAAAAACAAGAGGTTCTGCAATGCACATGCCCTGTTTAGACTGTTTAGCAGTGTGTCTGGGGCCTGGAGGAGCAACTTGTTGAGATCTTCAACCACACTCAACCGAATGTATCCTGTTCAACTAACCAAATCTAAATAAATCATACAATCAATGCATTAGTCTGTGTGGCGTATTTAATAATACGCATGTGGAAACCTGTAATGTTACAACGATCCCATTTGTAATGTGTTAGCAAGCCGTCATGATCCATCCATAAGATCATGACAAAGAGGGGAAATCAAATCAAATGTTAAACGTTACCAGCTGAATTAGAGAAGAGACAAATACACTGTTCCGTGCACCATTGCACTTTGTTTTCAGGGAGGTATGAAAAAGCTGTGAGTGGACAATGAATGTTCAGGTTTTTGCTAATATCAACAGGACATTAGCAAATTGTCCTTCTTTACATCTTCACTTCGATGAGGCCCCTTATCTTGAGATTTGTGATTGATATATGCAACCAGGAGACCTGTGCCTTTCTGGTCCTCTGCAAGGCAAGAAGCACAAGGAATCAACTTAAGTTTAAATTAAAGGGGCATTGCAACCAATAAACTAAAAAATTTGTGTCCAAGGGCACAGATGCCCCTGCTACTTGTGCTTGTGAGGATAGACCATAGACCCATTATGGGTGAATGTGAGTAAACTCACATGAAAATCTCCTGTGCAAATGTACTTTAAAATGGAAGAAAAAGCAAATGACAGACACAAGTTATGAGATGCACACAATTTTGAGCCCAGCAAAGCATGAATGAAATTTCATTGAAATCTGTCCAGTGGTTTTTGAGGACATGTGGATAGACCATATCTCGTTACCTTCGGACGTACAGATGGACAGACAAGGATAACCCTATATGGCTCCTTTAGGTGTCTCAATAATAAAATTTCATTCATAACTCATGAAACTCAGCAAAAGTTAACATAATTTCTATACCTTTAAAAGTTAAGATAGTTAATTAGTGCTACATATTAGTTGAACCGAACATGAGATCTGATTCAAACACTTACTTTACATTTTTAACCAAAAGTTCAAAATGGAAATAGGGTAAAAGAAAAAAAGGGTCCTTGCAACTGCACAAACAGACGTATTTTGAAACAAAGTTCACTTAGTTTAATGGTCATTGTCCTCTTGAAATTTTGATGGAAGATAATATCTTGTAGTAATCACTGTCATAGTGTCAAATCAACACTTGTTGGTGAATGTCACTTTTTAGGCGTTTTTCTACCAACAAAATGGTAGTAATGGGACTAAACTGAAGCCAGAGGTTTTGATGGCAAGATGGAGAATGCTGCCACACAATGAGATTCAGGGACAGGGATAAGGAGGACATATGTCAAGCATGTGTGTGTGTGTACAAGTACGGATTTTGGGGGGAAAAAATGAAGCTGTAAATTCCTCCATTTTGGAGCCAAGGCAGCTCTGAATTTCCAGCAAGCTTTAAAAACAAGACTGAGAACAGGCTCTGTCCTTTAGTTTGTATGCACTGTGTTTGGCGGTACAGCAAGATGACATTTAACGTGAAAGTCTGCTTAAACCATGCCCGAGTTGCGAATTGACACTGACCAAAATAAAACAAACACATTTCTGTAACACCAAATTCATTCACTTATACAAGTCAATAAAATGAAAAGCCCGAGCAAGCCGGACTGATTTAGAGTTAATATCCACACAAGGAGCAGTTCACTGTAGAATAAAGCACACCTTTCACAACCATGGTAGTGACGCAAATGTGACAGAAGAGGACAGGAGGTGGAGTTGGCAAAGCAGACAGAAACACATGTTCACAGAAGCTTTTTAGTTCGTGAAGCATTTCAGAAAAGCATTGGTAAGAAGCCTCAGTCGTTTCAGGAATCCACAAGAAGGTTCAATCTGAAATTACCAATTACAGTCTAAATTATGTGAAAACATGTAAATGTGTGCTGTTGTGTTTTGTGAGCTGTTGTTATGTCTTGTCATTTTCGTTGTGTTTTCCTACTTGTCATTTTGATTTGCACTTCAGGGCCACCGTACAACTCGGCCTATAGGCTTGCTCAGCTGGGCACAGCATTACAATGTGCCACCAAACCAGCCAATCAAAGACTTGTGATTAGCAGTTTTGTCTCCAATCAGGTCGCTAGCAGAATTATTGACTGTATCCCGAAGCACTGTTAAAAATGCTAACTTAGTGCATCCATGTTTGGATGATAGCAAACATGGAAGTACATTTATTTAGCACAGAATAGATATGGATTTTTGTTTCCTCAGGTAGTTATTCTTTACTCAAGATGATGTTTTTCTTCAAAAAATAATTTATGTGCTTGCAAAAAATATTTGTCGATGCAAAAGTACACACTGTCCGCTCAGGAATGAGGCACAAAAATAACGCTATAATTACACACAGAAAAATGTGGTGAGGAAAAAAAAGGTAGTAAGCAGAAAGAAATTAACGTCATAGGATCGCTTTTTCAGCTAGAGAAAACATCCCCCACCCCAGTCCAGCATACACAACACACTCAGAGCTCAGACAGGCTGTGTGAGCATCTCCCCATTTTTCTCACACAAACTGAAATGTGTAGAAAAACCAGAGAAAATAAATGAAGGTGGAAACAAAGAGATGGCAGATTCCACTGTGTGTGTGTGTGTGTGTGTGTGTGTGTGTGTGTGTGCGTGTGCGTGTGTGTGTCACACATGCATCCCCTGCAACTATCCATCATTAATACAGACAAAGAACAGAAAGGAACAGGAAAGGACCCATGAGAGACCAGACTTAACCAGCTAACTCATCATATTGCACCACTGTTACATACAGTACATCTCTGACAAACACTTTATTTTCAATGAGCTTGACGTGTTGGTGTTTAGGGCAAGCTGATAACAGTAAGGACACAACATCGTCCAGAGGAGACCACAGCGAACAAACAAAATGCAGGAGGCTGTGATCACACAAGGCTAATATTATGGAAATTAGTTCATTAATCAATGGCAAAACAGCCTTTTATCTGGAGAGCCAGAGCGCCAGGGCCTGATCAGCTGCCATGTTGCCACACACACACACACACACACACACACACACACACACACACACACACACACACACACACACACACACACACACACACACACACACACACACACACACACACACACACACACACACACACACAAGCATTGTAATAACTCATGACAATATTTTCAAAATGCCATTGTGTTGAAATAAAAACAGCGTATTCTTGGTTTTAACTTTGCTAGTCAGAAGCAGTGTTTGTGTACATGTTTCAACTGTGCCGCTCAATGAAAAACAGATATTCAATTTCAGACCACAGCCCAGCTCTGATGATTTTTTTCTCATCCGTTCTTCCCTCCCTCTTGCTCTTGTGTCTTTCTCTCCTCCCTCTCTGTGCTCCCTCCTCCTCCCTCTCCCCACCGTCCCTGTTGGATTGGTGGAGTAAACACAGGAAGAGAGCGGGCTCTGTTCCACCATGCCAGAGCTAAGGGCTGGGCGTTCCTGCAGAGCTCCTGCGCCGGGGTCAAAAGTTTACTGTGGTTTTCATTTCACCTTTCCTCAGCCAATCACAGAGCCACATTGCTGCGCCTGAACTCTGACCCCTGCAAAGAATTCCACTCAAAAGATGGTCTGACGCCAGTTTCACAACTGCACACCCCCCCCTCCATCTCCCATTTTCCCCTTACTACTCCTTTTCCTTTCTTTCAACTGGCCAGTTTCATGTGTTGACAGAGCACTAGGTGAAAAAGATTCCAGAAAATGAGGTATGAGGAGAAATGGAGAGCAGCACTACTAGAGTTTGTAATCCCTGCAGCCATTCTTTATTAGAAAACTAAAAATATCTAGTTATCACCTGAGTGATGAATGCCTAACCATGGCAAAATAAAAACAAAATGACATTGATTAAAACCACAGAATTCGTCTATGATGCTTTACAATGCCTGTCCCACATTCTGCCCACCACATGCTGCTCAGTTCCAGATTAACACTATTAAAATTGTGTTTAAATGACTTATGAGGACAGGCGGAGTAAAGGGGTCATAAGGACCAAGAGTTGAAAGACATACAGAGAAAGCAAATGAGGAAGGGGGACCAGAAGCTCTACTGAGGCTGTATCGCATCACTGAGAAATCTGTTAAAGAATCAAATCAACGTTACTCACACACACGTGTACACACACACCGAGCCATAATCCAACTATAGGTTTGTTTTTGTCTTGGCAACACTGCACTCTGTTCCCATCTGTTGAGTGATTAAGCCTGCACTGCTAATCAGATCCCTCACACTGTAAGGGAATGGGAAGGAACAGGACGACACTGAGCAAGCTGACACACTTTGGTCTCTGAACTACCTTCTGAGTTTTTACTCACAAAGTAAAAAAGAAAAGAAAAAGCTCAGGGTCAGTGCTCCTGCAGACTCAAATACTGATCCAAGTGAAATCAAATTTGATGGTTTCAGAAAGACTCTCAAGCTGTTAAACCATAAGTATGAACAAAAGAAAATATAGTGCAATATGATATTTTTGTGATTCTTCATGCTGTAAGGTGCCTTGGGCTAGACTCAAAGTTTCCTCAAATCAAAACTTATGCTACAGAGGTCCATACACCAATAATTTTGTTACAGTTAGAGTCAGGGTTTTGTCAAACTGGTGGTATAATCCTGGTAACTACAGCTCTATTAGTCTTACATAAGTTTATTTGTCCTAAAGCAACAGGCAACAAGCAAGTTGCACACATGTATTTCTCAAAAAATAAAAAACTAACAATATTGATCAGATTCACTAGCAATGATACCAATTCCTAACAGAAACTGAATGAGTAACCTGGTGTTTTGGCCATTAAAGGGCATAACGTTTTATTGTTTATTTTTTTCTTTATGGCAGCTCATGGTATGCTGCTGGTGTTTTGATGAGTGAAAAAATAATGGAAAAATGTTTTAAAAAAATGGATAGAGGGTAGTTAAGAATTTTCCATAACTTCAGCTATTGGATGGCTGGATGCTAAAACATTTCCAGCTCACTACTTTCTTACTGTTGATTTTGAAAAGGTGCACTCCCAACCACTGCCCTGGCATGCATACTACAGCATATTCAATCTTTTGCGGATCTGTGTTTACCGAGACTGTTTTGAAAACTTTGCCATGTGCAACGCAGAACTTTTTTAAAATGCAAAGGAAAATTCTTTCCGTTTTCAGCAAAAACGTTGTCATCTAAACAGGGCCTTAGAGGAGGAGGAGGCTTTTGTGGATAATTCAGCTCCAGGTGAGAAGCTAGTGAACTATGAACACTGAAGGAATCCTAACATAGCTGAACTAATGCTAGCAGCTATTTGAGCCATTTCCAAACTAAACACCGCATCGGGCTCATGTGAATGCTATTTGGTATTGAAACTATTACATCAGTGCAAAGCCTGATGCGATACGGCAACGTCAGAAGGGAAGTGTTGAGTAGGGATGGGCATATCAAGCAAAAATACTAATTGATAATCACTCAGCACTTATCGATTACAGATCGATTAGCATTAATACCTCACCACACACAAGGTAATTGTGTATACTAATCCATTTTTTATTAATTAATGATCATTTGAATATTCAAAAATCAATGCCCATCCCTATAGTTGAGCTGGCTTCTCTGGGGATAAAAGTAAAGTCCAGAGTAGCAACCTTTTAAAAGGGTGCGTTACCTTAACGACAAGCCACATACACTGGGCTGACTTCACCTGACAGAGCGAGAAGCAGTAATGGTGAAAGGAACATATTCCACTTAATCCCTAAAGGAGGGAAAAAACCCATACAATTAAGAAAAAAGCCTTGTTAAAAAAGGGGGATGAAAATAAATTATCTGAAACATGCCTTGCCAGTGTTGACATGCTGTAGTAAGTCTGGAGCCTTTAACAATGGTGTGGTTGTCTGTAATTCACGACTTGACTTTACCTTGAACTCGACGCTGCAATAAAGATGTGAAAATTCAAAATGCTGTCAAGCACAGTGCTCCGAGCAAATGACTGCACACTCTGCAACTAATTTCTTTTTGAACTGCAGGTGAACTATAAAACAGGAGACACTTTTACCCTTACAGTCCCTGCTTGCATAGTCACACAGGAGCACATATCCTCTTACAACTTGCACCGCAATGCCTGCCACAGCTGCCTCTCAATCCAGAAAGACCCAAGAACCCCACACCACTGCCATATAAGTCCAAAATCAAACTGTTTAATTTTAGTGATGTAAGGAGATAAGGGGCGTACACAATGTGAAAAAGATAAACGCAACCACCATTTGACAATGCTGATTAACAGGGGATGGTGTGTTGAGAGCGGCTTTGTGAAACTTTTGGGATAGAGCAGTGGTCAAGGCCAAACCCAGTATTGTTTTGGTTGCAAACTAACTATTATTCCTTTGCAAACATAACCTTTGCAATCTGGTGTATTTGATGTAGGCGAAGAGGGAGAAGATGCAGAATGTTGATTCAGTAGTTGAGAAGTTGATCCAGAAATGACAGTGAGCTTTTTCCTTTCTTTATCCCCCTCTTTATGGTGTGTAACAGCCAGAGAAAGCATCTGGTAGCAGTTATCTCACAAACCAAACTTTTTTTTCACCATTACTGTCTCTCTCCCAAAGCTTTTTTTTAATTTATTTTTTTTTACAAAAGGGGGCCCTAAACAAAACACAAACAAGGTCTTGCTAACATTTTACAATGGTAACAAAACTAGGCTGGGGAGCTACCCTCCCACTGGCTTGTTCAGGTGAACCCATTTTACGAGCATTCTTCAGCTGGGGGAAGGAAAGTTAAAGGGAGAGTTGAAGTTAAAGAGGAAGGGCAAGGAGGGGAGGGGGGACAAAGCTCTTAGCACCCCCTTCCCTAATAAACTCTAGTCTTCGTCCAATCAACGAGGACTACAGAGAGTGAACTGTTCCAAATCCTTGCTGGGTATAAACTGGAATTGGGTGCAATGATTGCTTCAGGCTGCCTGTTAGGCTTGTAGAAAAGTGCATGGCTAACATATGGCGCAGCTAGCCCAACACTTGGGTCTCGCCTCAGAGTTGAGGAAGAGGAGACCCTGAGGATGAATGAGATATGACTTCAAATAGACTCTGAGAGCAAACTGCCCCGCTTGACGTGGGAATCAGCTGTTTGACTTTCACTAAATAATGAATAAAAATCTGATTACAGCAGCTCTCATGTCATATTCACGCTCTCCCTTGGTTGGGCGAAGTAGCTGTAAATACTTTAGGAGTGGAAACACGACTGTCTTGTTGAGCAGAACTTTCTATATTTAGCTCGACAAAGGTACGCATAACAAGCAAACTTACCTGTTGAGTACAACCATGCCAGTGGTATGTGCACTTAAACAAACAAAAATGTAGATCATTGTCACGGCATGATTGACCTTGAGATGTGTGGACTAAACAGGATGTTTTACACAGCTTTAGCTGAACACAGGAAACTTTTGTGTTCTTGAAACTTAGTTGTAAATCAGCCTCCAATGACAAGTCATGAGTCAAGAATAAATGGTATCTAAAGCTTCAGAGAATCCCTGCAACTACAGAATACACTAACTTGACTTGGGCACAGGCCAAGGTAAAGCCCATTAACATTACAGTAATGGAAATTTTAAGATATTCTTTTTTCCCCTGAATTACAAGTACTAGATAAAAGTTTTAGTTGAATGGTTAAACTTGATGTTTTCCTTGACTAACCCTACACTATCTGTACTGCTGCTTAACAAAAAGGTACAAAGACCAAGGAGTCATATTTCAATTAAGGGAAACAATAAGGCTTTCGTTTCAGCCTTGTGTGTCATCAAGAGCTCTCTCAGAGACACTGGTCACCCATGCAGTTATTAATCTTAAATTGAGTTGAACACATACCACATGACCCGACGTGCAGTTAGTAGAAAGAACTGCCTCTCTCAAAGCACGCAAGCTGACAAAGCACTAAAAGAATGGCATCTATTCAGATATCAGTACTGCAAAAATGCAACTTGACAAATGCAGATAAGAGACAGTTATCAAAAGTGGCTCGAGACTTAATTTTCCTCTCTTTCTCTGACAACAGCCAGAATATACAAGTCAATAACAGACATATTTACCCATTTAGAAGGAGGCAATGTCACAAAATAGTAGATGTTTTTAAATTTGTCTCAATGTTATTTGACTATTTAACAAAATACATTTTGAACACAAATCCAGATTTATGTGTGAGTTTCGTTGGCAAACATGTTATTTAATTAAGCCTCATGGAAGTGCAGTTCAAACATACTGAGCTCCCATGTGCAGTATATCTACACATACACAAATGTATAGTGTTTACAATATAGATGGGCTAGAGATATCACTCTAAAGGAGAAACAGAATCAACAGATGTCACTACAAAAATCGAAATAGACAAATCTAATCTTACTTTTACAAAAATATGCAATGTCTGTATTAGAGATTTCCTGGTGTATCAAATCTGTTTGGTAACTATCTGACAGAAAATATGCTATGACACTTAACCAAATATCAGCAATTCCACTAAATATAAGCTCATTTGATAATCAATCAGGCGATCTGATGTAACCACAGAATCTCCCAGCACACAGAGACTTCTCCAAAGTCCCATAAGAAAAAGTGATAAGTTAATGAATTATTGAGAGCACAGGGGCCGACAGACAAAGAGCGAAAGCCGTGCATCCGAGTCACTTCTTCACCCCATCTGCAGTCAAAAAAAAAACCCTCAAAGATTGATTCATTGTTAACGCAGCCTGACAGCCTGTGTGAGGGAGAAAGAAAGTGGTAGATAAAGGGACAGAGAAAGGGGGACAGGGGGCACCATTTGCCAAGAATATGAGCAGAAGCAGTTCGTTGGACAGGTTCCCACAGTGGTCATTCTACCAAAAATACCACATACGTGGGCTTGAGTAATGGCATTCCATCAGATTGAAAATAATGACAAGTTAGCTCATCTGACAGGGGAAGACCACCATGAGCACCAAAGCACCACTCTCATTTTTGGAACTTTCCACAAAATATCAATGGTTGTATTTCCTTTGCCCGACAACATGGTGATTTCCAGCCTGGTTTGAATTTCACCACCATTAGTTCCGAGTGTTAAAATATGATTATATTAGAAATTTGTTTAGACAAAGAAGGACTCAAGGCTAGAAAATGAGCCTGGTATCAAAATGTAGGGGAAAATTAGACCTTTCATACAAATGCTTGTTTCTCTATCACTCTATGTCATAGACATTAAATTGGTGCAGTTTTGCGATTGAAACTGATATATCCCATGATATTGATGCTCAAAGTTTGTTATTGAAAAACATCTGCTGAACCCAGATGAGATTTTGGCTTTAGACTGTAACACCTAGAGTGGATTTAAAATTATTTTGGTTGCTGTTTTTAACAGAGCTCAAATAAGTTTTTCATCCAAGAAAATTTCATGTGTCTATCTCCTGTACTTATGAAGTTATCAGGAATCAAAAATGCTGAAAAAAAGAATCACACAACTTAAGATTTTGACCCACCCCATACAGCTCAAGGGCCTGTAACTTGGCAAACATTCATAGTATGAAGGTAAAATTTTGCACACATTCATTAAATATACCAAAGCCATTGTATAAAAAAAATAATGCACATATTATTAAAGACATCACAGTTTATTTAATGACTGAATGTAAAGCTAGCATGAAATCATAAAAGCAGCAATAATTCCTGCAACAACCTAGTAGCTGGGCCATTCAGCATTATAAAAAATACCTAAACGATTTCAGAAACTCTCACATGGAAATAACTACTGAGATGTAAATACCTGCAAGTATTGGCAGGGATGGCCCCAGGCAAAGAGGGCGACAGCACACATTTACCTCAACCATTTCAGTGGAATTAATAACCTGTCTCCTCATTGTCTGAATGCACATGTGTTTACTCTTCAGTAATTTCTCTTACCACCTCAAACCTGAATGCTCAGCATACACCTTGTCGAGCACAGAGAGAGAGGCCGTGGACTCTACTGAACCCAGGGAATTCTCATCCTCCCCTGCACTGAAACATATCCATCTCCCTCTGCCATTCTCCCTCTCTCACACATATGAACCTAAATATGATTTATCAGCAGTGAAAAAACCCCATTTATCATAGTGTGAAGGTCCATTACAGACCAAAACATTGTAATACCTAATCTCATTACAGACGTGCATATAAATAACAGACACTGGAGATTCTCCAGCACCCTGAGCTAGAAAATAAGACAATAAGCGATTTGTGTTTTTCTTATTACACGTGACTTGACGTCAACTAAATTGGTTTGATTATATTTGTTAAATATGTGCTCGATTTTGTCAATCAAAACTATTCCACATGTACTACAGCGTGTTTAAACGTATTTAGATTCATGGTGGAGGAGGCTAGACAACAAATACAAAAAAATATATATCATTTTATTACCCAAGACAGTTACTGCGGTGTAATTAACATTAGCTGTGACAAATTCACAACCCCATTTGAACCGAAACTGCAAAGCAAGTCAGACAGTCCGACGTGCAAAAGAAAATACAGTGCCCAAAGCAACTCAGCTGTGTTATAGACCATGAACACAACCTAATGGTGCTACAAACTTACGCGTTGACATTTTAAAACACAAACGAGCTCACTCATGACCAGTGTTGTGATTAACAGCTACGCTAAAGCAACCCAGAGAATCAGAGACCTTCTATCTCGTAAACTTTGTAGCTAGCGAATAAAGGGAACACCGACAAACATCGTAATCGATATGAATGGCACATTATCAGACTAGACTTAAATTGGAGACGTAAATTTTCATCTCAGTTTAATTATTAGTTTCTAAGCCAATAACATAATTTCAAGCATTCCTTAACAAATAGGCAGTGGTAAGGTGGTTCATTGTATCACGGTAGCATAAAAACCACAGCCTGTTCGGAAGCGGAGTAACACCAACTGCTTCTATGATAATTTTACGCGTACAAACGCACACTAGCATTACTTAAAAACTTAAGTATGACCAAGTCATGAACCAATTGCACAAAACTCACCGGCTTCGACGGTTGCATTGAGTAAAGCAGTTTCTTTTACGCCTCTACAAACTCTCCGCCATCTTCGGCAGGACCGTGTTTGTTTAAATGCGAAACACTCCCAGAGCAGAGGGAGCCAGCTTGTAGCAGAGCGACAGGACTTTTGGGTAATGTAGTTGCTTTCCTTCTCAAGCCGCATCAAACAATTTTACACGTTCTGCAAACGAACTACACTAATACCCATAGGTGATATGAGCAGCCGTAACTGATATCATTATGGGAGAAAAAAATTATTTATAGATTGCCAGGATAGCAGCTTTATGCAAATGACTTATCATGCCCATTGAGTAAGTTGTCATTACTATGCTGTTCAAAATGCATGTAACTACAAAATTATACACAAAATATAAGTTAAATAATTGAAGATTATTTCTAAATATTCAACACAAGTGGGCATTTGGAATTTATTTAAAAAGAAATATGTAAACATTGTAAGAGGGTGAAGAAAAGTAAGAGAATGTAAAAATCTTGTTTTTATAACATTGTTTTTATAGGACTTTTCCAAGTAATTCGAATAAGCTCTGATTTGTAATGGCCCATATTAAGCAGGAATAAATGCAAATGCAAAAAATTTAGTTTGTAATCATGATTTATGGTCTGTATATGGTTGAACAGAGGACTTCATCCACTGCATCGTATTTAACCATTTAGTACCTTTCAATTAAGTCAGTAATAAAGTGCCTCTATACATGCCAACATGTGCAGCCTGATACCTCAGATTCTGGTTCAATGCCAGTCATATCAGTTTGAGTGAGTGTAGAGCCACCATGGCCTTTGTGGATATGTCTCCATGGTGATCTCTCAGGCAAACTAGTTTTGAATTTTTACTGCTGAGAGGAGAGTCAGGGCTAAAAATGGAGGGAGATCAGGATAGGTGGGGAGGAGAGTAAGGGAGGGGAGAGGCAAGTTGAAATCCGGTTAATCAGCTCCTTACTTGCACGAAATTCTCTCTGCAACCAGCATCAAAGTTTTGAGGGACAAAATATAAAAGGCATGCAGGACAGAAATATCCATACAGACTGTTTGGTTAAAGCATAGCTACTAAGAGGGCAGTGAAGTTCACTGTCCCAAACATTTTGTGTCATGCTACCAACTCAAAATGTACTCAGTAGTAAATGCGGATAACAAGTTTTTCATACTAATATTCTCAGTATTGCTGCAAAACATGATGGTTCATGACAAATGAAATAAACAAAGATAAAAAGAAATAACTTGTTTGTCTGTTTGCCTGAGTGACGCAGCTTCAATTACATTCCATGAAAACGCAAAGAGGGGCCCAGTGGCCCTCTGTTTGTGCTCCTTCCCCCACAAAACATGGCAAACTGCCCCGTCTCAATGAGTGTGAGACTTTACCCCATCCCCCTCCCTGCACAGCCTCTACTTTGAAAGGACAGGAGATAACAGTTTGAAAGGACAGGAGATAGCCCTATAATCATTAATGTATTCAGATTGGTTTACCTGCAAACAGCCAACAGCATGCCTTTCTTTCTCCAAGCCACCGCCCATCCCCCCAAATTCCCAAAATGCAGATAAGAGAAAGCACAAAAACTTCTACTCTCATAACAAAAATGATTGATTGTGTTACCAGTCACTGGTGTAATTAACTTTTGTTTTTGTCTATATTTGTTGTTGTGGCTTTTTTCATTTCAGTGGCTCTACATTTGATCGTGGAATAGCCAGTTTTCTTTCACAATGCAACGAACGTAGCCTGTCTTTAACCTATGGAAATTAGACACCACAAGTCATGAAAGCATATCCCCACGTGTAATTATTAAGCTACATTTACCTAAGTCTCTACAGTACATTAGAATTGATCACAGAAAGTCTGAAACAGTGAACAAAGAAACATTTTGCTTAAACCTAAGTTATATTAGTGAATTCGAATATTGCAAGTGACCGGGAATATTTACATTTAGTATACACTCAAAATACACTGAGAGAAAAATATTAAGGACGAACGAAGTCTTTTGTAACCACATTTTCATGTGTTAAATTCAAGGCCTTGAATCCAATAAAGATATAAAGGCTGTTGAAGGGTGTTCGATGAAAGTCTTGCTAGGGCGCCATCTTGCGGAGTGCAGGGCTCGTTACCAGTCGGCCACTTGCTGGTGATCGTCGGCAGTCTGGACACCAAACGGTACGAAGTGGACAGAAAAGGTTACAGAATATAGTTAGTTACATAACACATAGCTAAGTTTTACCCTAGTTATTCATGTTTAGCGTCTATTTGGCATAAACCCATGTCTAATTAGTTAGCGTTTAGTTAGCATAACTTTAACTTTTGCTAACAAACGCTAATTCGCTACTAAATAAATGTTTAGTGCATTATGTCATTATGCAAGTGTTTGTAAATTACCAGGAGAAATTTAAATGGACTCGTATGGAAAGTTTTGTTTAACACACACACACACACACACACATAGGCCTATATGTATATCACAGCATTCTATAACAACCTTAGTTGAATGTGGGAGATGCAACGTTATCCCCAGTGTGTTTTGACACATGTCAACACATTGATTATTTACAACTTCGTTAGTGTAATTTAGTGAGACCAGCTAAGCAAAGAAATGTCTAAGCAATGTACTCATGCTTAGTGGGCTAAACAAATTTTGTGCCATTACTTAGCTGACACGACCCAGTGACTATTTCCATGACTATTTCCCACCTGTGCAAAATATTGAATTTCTAGTATAGGTTTCAGGTGAAAGAAGTGTCAAATCATGCACAAAACCCTTTTTTTATGGGAACAGGCACAGGGCCTGATGGTGAAAACTTACAAAGAAAAACCAGGGTATGTCAAACTTCAGTCGTAGTATAAGACCCAGGAAGTACCATAGGATTTATGGTTTTACAACTATGATTATGATGACGATGCTCTCGGTAACCTGGCAAAGTAAGACAAGGTGCATACACACAGCCCACAGAGAGAGGGATGGGTCCTAAAACCCTTTTCCTTTGGCATCCTTACAGGTAATTCTGATCATATAGCTAAATAATAATTTGTTTGTTACCTCTGCCAGGAGCCAATATAATTGCTGGCATTTGTTTTTGTCTGTTAACAGACGGATATGGCCCGAGGAACAATCCATTAGATTTTCGTGGTGATCTGGACCATCGTCTGGATCCAGATTTTTTTAAAGGATACTTTATCATTGTGAATTACAAGAAGCTTGCTTCTTCTTCTTCTTCCTACAGTGCTTGGACAAAAATGACACAATGACATCCCCGTGAGATTGAAAATAGGATCTGGATCCAAGTATTATCTGATGATCCAGAAAGGTTAAATTTATAAGGCTCTTGGAAAAGTTGCTACTGTGAGATGTCAGACTTGCAAGTAAGGTCAAATTGTAGCTGAATCTCTGCTGATTCAGACAAGTGTCAAATTTGACATATCTTACTCGAATAGATCCTGAAGAGACTCGCCAGTTGTGAAAAAATATTTTTTCTTGAATAACTAATAAACTAATAATATGAGTCATTCCAAATACTAAGGATAGGTTTTTATGGCCAATGAGTCATATTATGGGATCAAACTAAGATGGGACTGTTGCCTTTAGGTGAAATGACACATGGGCAAACTGAGCTGTCTTGGCGGAGGTTTGCACTCTGAGTACTTTCTAGTTTGAATAATTTTTCATACTTAACACATAGCTCAAATGGCTGATGAATAATGACTGCAATGATGTAGGTCTCACACAATTATTATCCAGCCTATATGCATTCCCTGCTTCATAATAGCAACAAATCTTTTGTAAAATGGGCTGTTTGGTTTTTGTGGGTCCTGCAGAAGATTTGAGTCTCTGGGTACTGTGCTAGAAGTTTCCCACAAGAGGTCGCTGCTGTGTTCGTTCCTGTAGAGGGTGAGGCCACAGTGAAGTGCACAGTGCATGTGGGTGCTTTTGTTTATCTTTTAATCCGTCAGATATTCAGAATGCATAGCTGTTAGCTATCTCTGTCCTCATAAACCCTCTGGTTGCTTCATGCCATATGCATTTGGGAGCTTCACACACACTGCACATGTACATAAGATTATAATTAAAGCCACATTTTTTAAAGAACACTGAAATATCTTAGACAAAAAAACTTCTGTCTACCCACATGTGGCAGCTTGACATCATGACATCTTTTGTTCTTTGTTATGGATCGATCGCAATCTTTAAAGGTACATACCACCACCCACATCTGACTGTGGAGGCTGCACTTGCTCAAAGGGTGAAAGCAGTTTTGACTTCATATTATCGGCTCTATTTAGTGGCTATAATTTGGCTATAATAATTTCTTTATAGAGTAATAGCTAATGGTATAAATTTTGCCATTATCATATGTCGTGCATCCCTAGTGGAAGGGAAAATAATAATCAGATTAGGCAAGAACATGACACTTCCTTCTTGACTTTAAGAAACATTAATTTTCAAAAGTTCAAAGATGTCCTAACATATTTTTGAAAACATAAACTCACATTCCTCTTAAGATACACATTAGTCAGAAAACAGAAAAGATGAAGCACAAAAAATGTAAAAATTGTGATTGATGTGGGAGATTTGTGCTTACATTGTATTGTGAGAAATCTTGTATTGTAAAAATCTTGTTGACTCATGCTTAATGGTGGAATGATCTAAACTAAGACCGAAAGATAGACAGGAATTGAAAGTCATTGTTTCTTTAAGGGTATAATCTTAGCCTGTCTGGAGACACATTGCTGATATGTAATCTGACCAGATTTAAGGCCAGTGCCAGTGCAAGGCATCACAGACACATTTCTGTCATTTAGTCAACAATTAATGATAAACCTTTTATAGGTAAAATAAATAGAGTATATTTAGTTTAGCACTTGTTTAGCCATGTTTTTATTCATAGTATCGCAGTGTTCAGCTTTGCTATGGTGGTTGGTTTGTCTTTAGGGTGTGAACTACTTAGACAAGTTCCTCTGAAGAATGAACCACAGGCCTGTTCTTTATTCAAACATTTGCTGACTACTCTTCACAGTTACACCAAAGGCTTTATCTATGGAGAGTTTATGAAAAAACAATAGCTACAGGTATATGGAGCCATTTTTTAGCTAACAGATGTGCTGTGACTTATTATTTCGATTTTTTCCCCCTCGCTCCTCATGCTCTGTGTACTGCATTACAGCTTGTCTGTGCTAAACAAAAGACTAGCAGCCCGGAAATGCATTAGCCAATCAGCAGCTGCCTTTCATTTTGCCAGCGTGCATGGCCATTCTCAGTGTGTCTTCTATCAGAGCAGTGAGTTGGACAGCTTGGAGAGCCGTGGCTGTGCTCTGAGCAGGGTGAGGTCTGACAGGGTTGTCCTCCATGTTCTAATAAGCATTGACATAAAACACAGAGTTTTTAGCCATGCATCCACAGAGGTAAGCCTTATTTTCATTCTTTCACATATACTATGCTGTTGATAAGGCACCAGCCACTGTGTGATCCGTGCCTAAGTAACAATACAGGTTTGTCTGACAGATGGGGGAGGGGGAATAGTATTTTCAACCCCACAGCATAGGAGTGGAGCTGGGAAGGAGAGCATAACATGGCACAGTACCACAGCCTCTGCTAAGTATGTTGCTGTCTGGACACATACACCAGGGGGCTAAAGCCATAGGCCAAGTTAAAGGTCTTGCATTCATAATATATCAGCCGAGAAAACCTGCTTACTTGTATCAAGATCAAATGAGGATTGAGTTTTTATGGCTGCCCCTGGCCTATGCTGTCAAGATGGCAGGCTTGGTGAGGGAACCAGGCAGGATGGGAAAGACAGGGAGCAGTGCAGAGAGGAATTAATAGATGCTAAGCTGACAGCACAGCAAGTTTAATTTAGGCCTCAACCTGGTATGAGCATAAGGCAGCAGGGCACTGTTGTTAAGTATTTCCCAGACTAACATGGCACTGAAGAACAGACTGTAAATTGTGTAGTTGCCTAACCTTTTTACACTTCACTCAATACCCAGTTCACCTTACCATTATTCCTTTTTAATTAGGTTAATATAAACATATGCTTGTAACTGGCCTGCTCCTATAAGATGCTCGCCAGCTTTCAAAAAGACCAGTGATATCTGGACTAAATATGCGGTAGCAGTTTATTTATGACAGGGCTGTAGGAACTGCCTGAGCCTAATGGTGTGCATTGCCTCTCAGTGTTGTTCTCTGCTGCTGAGTGTCAGCCATTTTAGAGAGCTTCCCTTTCTGTCCAATTGCTCCAAGCACACTGAGTAAGAGAGAAAGATGGGAGAAGGGAAGGACTTCCTCTGAAAAGGCTCTGCATAGAAACCTCATTTCATCCAGAGACAGTTGAAAACCTTTTTTGAATTCAAGCAGGTTAGACTGAATCCTATTTATATATGTTGTTGTTGTTGTTGCTTTTCTGAATGTATGAGTTAGATAATGATCAGCTAATCGTGTTTATGTTTAGTAATGATTCTATATTTCTGCCATTTGATCAATGTTGTTGTGTTGCACCACTGTGTTTTAATTGTGTATTGTCATTGTTTAAAGCTCTATACTTGATGAAATGAAATGTGTGTATTTGGAAAATTGCTTTCAATCAGAGATGGTAAAATAATATGTTTTGCCCTTGTTGGTTAGTTGTTTATTTGTGCTTTTTCTAGCATATTGTTACTCACCCTCAAATCCCGTAGCAAATATTGATTATGAGATGGTATATGCTGAAGAAGCATGGGAGAGAGAGAGAGGGAGAGGTTATGCCTTCTATGCTGTCTGAGAGGCCTGTTACATTTTCAGTCCTGTCTTTGTGTCCAGTGTTAGGGCCCATGCTGCATATCAACATGTTGGGACACATAATAAGCTGCATATGGTCCTTTACAGCAGATTCGACTAGTGCTGTGTATACACGCTGTGTGTGCGGTGCGCACAGTGGACAGAAAGAGAGAGAGGGAGAGAGAGAGAGAGAGAGAGAGAGAGAGAGCAAAAATTGATGCCATGCACATACACTAGCTGGGAGAGCACAAAGAGGGAGGGAATCTGATCCTTTCCCAGTCAAGTCTGTAGAGCTGCATGTCTGATAGAAGACACAGCCAGCATAGTCTGTATAGGTTTTAAAGGGAGTGGGGGACTTGATTTTCAAGAGGATTTTAGTAACTGTGAGGAACAGTCCTCTCTGCATTGCAGCACTGGTGCTGAGGAGAGCGGGGAAAAGAGAGCCTGTGTGGCACACCGAGCTGAGCACCCAATCAGGCACCTCCATGTGGTGCTCAAGCCAATCGGCAGCCTGCAGCCGAGGTTAAAGATTGACAATTGCAGAAGAGAGCAGCAGGGAGAGAAGGCCTTCTGGGAAACCTGGACCCATCTTTTACCTCATCCCCCAACGTCCTCAATAATTGAAAAAGATTAAAGAATAGGCTGAAGAATCTGTATGTGAGAAAGGAAAAAGGTATGCTGTTGATTTCCTACATTGAAGCATGTTTAGACAGTGGTGAGTGTGGAGAGGGTTGTATCAGTAGGTTACAATAGGCTGTATTGTGTGGTCTTTGATTGATTTAAAAAGATTTTTGTCAGAATGGGTAGCATTGAGTTTCCTCCTTTTGCCTCTCCATGTCTTTCTCTTTGTTTCTTCTTGCTGTTTGCCCTGCTCTGGTCAGGGCATGATGTTGATGGGGTAGATTGTTTGAGGCTGTCCAAACAGGTTTGATGAAGAGGTCAGTAAAGCCATTTCACTGCACTCCTGTCTGTCTGCAGATGTGCTGTATTCCTCCCTGTCATTTCATCCTTCTTTAGAGATGGAGGAGGAGTGATGGGGGTTAGTGAACAAGATTATTGAAATGGGAGCAGTATTTTTGTTTTCAATGAATGTCTGTCTATTTGTCACATGAAACATTCAAATGATGCTGTCATCTGGACTAGGTGAATTGAGAATTGGCAAAATTGAAGCCATCTGCACAGTGAGGCCAATGCATTTGCTGTGGCAGCAGAGAAAATGGCAACAATAATAGGATCGTCAACAGGGTGCTTGCAAACCAAGGTGAATCGCGTTGAACTGATACTGTGAAAAACCTGTTGGCAGATTTCGAATAGAAGGTGTTTGAGAAGAAATCGTGACTTGCATTTCAAAGAAATGTTTGTCAACAGAATTGGGGCTGTGTTTGCTTATGCAATCCATTTTGGAATGCTTTCTCTTTTTAGGTGACTTAGTCAATAAATGTTGTCATTTTAGAACAGTGAAGTTAATTATACCTGCTTTTGATGTGTGGGATCTCAGAAGGTTCATCCACTGCAGATTATTGTTGTTCACCATTTGTAGACCTGTGGTCAGTGGAGAATGGCCTCACTTAGCTGCCTTTGGTCCAGTACTGTTTAAGTTTTGTTGTCTACATTATACCTTAACATAATTTTTCCAGTGGGCTGTTTGCTTTTTGTAGGGGTTTTGATGAATTTATTGAAATGGCATAACATTCACAGATTGGGAAACAGAACATTTTTGTCAGCTTCGTGCAGTGTTTGTGGAATCAGAATGAATGTTTCATTTTTCAGTATTTCACCATCTCAAACAAGGACAAAATCCTCATGAATGGTTGGTGGGGAAAAAAGACACAATTGAGCAACCTGTTACTAATTTGAAGATGGGTTTTAGTATGAATTTTTCCAGTTGATTTAGGATGATTTATGATGCATCTTTTCCCAATTGAGCACACCAAATCTAACCAGAATTAAATTTGTCACGAGAGGCAGATTTGTCCTTTATTATTGAGAATAACCCCATTGTATTAGGATAAGGAGAATGTTCTAATAGCGGGGTGAGACTGGTGTTAAATAACAAACAGGAATGTATTAGTCAGTCTCAACACTTCAAAATGTGATCATTTCCATATCCACTAAATTCCTGCATCTTTGAATTGGCCTTTGAGGGTGGTTTCACTACAGGGGTAGTAAACTAGAGCAATGATGTCGCTGCATGCTCTAAGTAATAATGTGTCTTATTACATATGGGCAGGTTTCTGTTTTTTCTGGTCAGCTCCAGTGTTCGAGCTTAAACTAGTTCAATTCCATGCATATCGATTGAACTGGATGCTGAATTTCTGACACTAGTGATGGGTGCCGGCCTTGAAACTGTGGTGATTGTATGGGTCTTCTGTGCTGCTTGTTGAAGGTGTGTTGTAATCCATGTTGTAGATTTTGTAGCTTTGTAGTAACATCCATATTTAAAGCATTATAGTCCACTACCAGCTCGTTGGTTTTACTGACACTGAGTTTCAGGTGATTGTTGTTCTTGGTGTGACAAAGTACTCCTCTGTAAAAATAGTCTCTAAGTGAAGACTGCATGTTTCTCGTTGGAAATTATTCACGGAATCATACATGATAACTTCTATGTGGCCAAAAAAAATACACTTTATATTCAGTCTGCACTAAATGTACTATATGACTGTGGAAAAACTTGGATGGGGGTATAATAGGGTAATGCATTTGAGAGCTGACAAGAAATGAGGGCCCATCTTAAAGGTTTCAGCCAACAGGATGCCACGACGATAATGAACCTAACTACCTAATGATAATACCATAACTAATAGATAAGAGAAATCTTAAACTGTAGGTCATGACTTACAAACCACAATGCTCTTTTTTTACATCAGTGTGGCAGAGGACGTGGAAAAAACTGACATTACAGTAGAAGGAATGGAGATCTCCACACGGTCCAAAGGTAAGAACATGCTATGCAATATCAATATTATTAGTATTATTATATTATTGTATTTTAACATCTAATGTTGGACTTCCTTTTGATTTTGCATTGTATATTAGCAACTGCATATACTGTATATTTCGTCATGTTAAGTGGCTTCAACTGACTGTGTGAGTGCAGGAAATCCGTGGTGTGTCATTTCTTTTGTTTATCCTGTTTTGAAAAAGCCATCAGTGCATCAGTTTGTGTAACCTTTGACCTTTGTCTGCAGTTTCAGACACGGGGCCAGCTGAGCGGATGACACAAAAACGAAGGATGCCAAGTCCCTCTCATTCATCCAATGGTCACTCGTCTGCTGAAACGTCCCCCTGCCCAGTGAAAAAGAAGAAGAAACCGGGTGCCCTTAGCAGCAGCAAGGACCAGGTAACAATCAACAAAAAAAACATAATTTAAACCCAAACTGACACGCACTAGGCAAGAGCTTTTGGTAATTGTTAAATCATCAAGAGGTCAAGCTTTTAAATTAAAGATGAGAACAAACCAAAATATGTTAATGCGATTATCTTAGAGGGTCAGTTCAATCCAAAATCACGAAAAACACGTGTTCTCTTACCCCCAAAGGAAACTAGCAATAGGAATTAGTTTTGGTTTTACTTGCCAAAGGTCTGACATGTCTGCAACTGAGACGTCTGCTGCTAATTTTAAACATGGAACTTTACTCAAAGCATCCAAAAAGGAATGCTTTGAGTAAATAATTGATGATTTGATGACTTAAATGTTATTTTCAATGATTACAACTGAATCCTCATCAATTACTAGGAAATGGTCAAGGACTATTTGTCGTTGTATGTGGGTTAGTTTAACCAAAAAAATTATAATGCATTAGATTAGGTTTCACATTTTCCATTTATTTTCGGTTTCCTTGTATGTTTTTCTTTTGAGGTAAATTTTTCTGTAATAAAACCTCATCGACACATATATTTTAAATTTTGTCTACACTTTGTTATACAGATCACGTGTTATAGATAAGGACTTTGGGTACTGTAAACTACAGTGAACACTGTCCAGCACAAGTATAGGTAGATACAATATTGGTAAAACTATTTATATGTTTCAGATATCATGACAGATACCTTTAATGACGCAATCTTTTTTATTTATTTTTTGCTATGGGGAGGGAGGGTTTGTTTGTGATCAGTAAATCGTATTCTGCCAATATTATAAGGTCTGATTATATTTGGGGTAGGTTCACTCTTTTGCAGGAACACCAATCACCACATCACCACAGTTACATGCATCCACACCTGGAAGCTTCTCAGATTACCATCAGTCTAAACTGTTGGCCACATAGCAGATGCATTAGAGCTGATAGGGGTGGAGTTCCTTTAATTCAATAGATTAAATGAGTTGACATGTTCTGTATGTTGACTTTTAGAATAGCCTCTCCTGTTATTAATTGTCACCTGTACTCTATAGTTTGCTCTGGGGTTTGGACCTGCTGATATTGTGTCCTGCTTTATATTCTTACTAAAGTGGCATACGGCACAATTTTAGACATTTCTTACTTAGACAGGTTTTCCTTTCCTTTGTGCAGAACTTTAAGCTCTGTACTGTTCTGTTGTTTTGTTCCTTCAGATTTTTGAATGATTGACATTTTGAATAATGGCACATCTTTCATGTACCTGAAACTCTTTGCTCTTTGATTCACACTGTTAAATTAAATTTGATGAGGGGCTTAATATTTTGAAAGTATTACAATATGTCACGTGTAACCCTCTGATTTCAATTTCTAGTCTGCTACATTGAGACCTTATTGTTTCAGTGTTTCAGGAACAGTTATGTCATGCACTAGAGAATATTAGGGCATTGTGTTGCTCTGTTTTACAATGTTATGTGTAGAATTGTCTGCCATATGAATAAACATTGTTGTTTTAAGAAGCGCTCAGATCAGATCTTTACTTAGAATCGACCCTTCCATTGCTTTAAACTCGCCTTGAGTATTCTGAGAATTCTGAAAACATCTATGCATCTAATTTTAACGAATGCTTTATAAGTTAACACTATTTAGTCAGAATTCTCTGTAATCCGATAAAGCAATAAAATTATTTGTAGCTGGTTAACTTTTTGTGTGCTTGCTTTGCTGTCTTTGTGCTTTAAGTAGTTCACAAATGCACGTTAGGTAAATGATTGCTAGCATGTTACATTTGGCAAATTAGATTTACCATTTGTAAATGATTACTATAGTTAGTGTAACTATTTCAGCTTTTGTCAGTTTAATCAATGCCGTCCACACAATTTACCCTTGCACAGTGGTGATTTAGACAGTAGTGTGCCTTTTGTTGATGCTGTGCATGCCTGCTTGGCTTCTCTAATTTCTGGCCTGATTTTGACCTTCCCCAACTTTGTGCTTTTTTTGCCTGCATTCCAGTCAGAACTAAGACATGGTCCCTTTTACTATGTGAAGCAGCCAGCACTCACCACAGACCCTGTTGATGTTGTACCGCAGGACGGCAGAAATGACTTCTACTGCTGGCTGTGCCACCGCGAGGGCCAGGTGCTCTGCTGTGAGCTCTGCCCCAGGGTGTACCACGCCAAGTGCCTCAAACTACCAGCCGAGCCAGAGGGTGACTGGTTCTGTCCAGAGTGTGAGGTACTCATCCAGGAATGTGTATAGTGTTTTAGAAATAAGCTATTAACTTTCGGCTGGGCCACAGACACCAGCCCAATATATGCACTGAGTAGCTGAGTGATGAAGTTACACAATTGGTGCTGCCCAGCACTGGTGTTTCCCCAGAGGCCATTGTGTTTTCAAAATCGGTGACAACTATTTTAATTTCCGTAATTCAATCTGGAGACAACACAAACTATAAAACTTGCAGTCTTTATTTACTTATACTTAATTGTAATTTTTTGATTATTTTATTGTGATTCCTGAATCGATGTTACATATGTATATATAACCATTTTAAAGGCCCTTATTTGTGCTATGTAAAGCAGAGTATAAGTATATATAACGTCTTCATACACCAACAGCCATTAGGAAGACTGCACCGTTACAACGTCCCAAAGAACAATCACTCTAACATTCAATATAGACTGACTGAAACTGATGAAAGATTATTGTGGGTTAACAGATATAGAATGTTATAATTACAATTAAAACCTGTTCATTTTCAAATCAAACATCCCAAGATATGAGTGGAAAGCATTGTTCTTGCAACGCCATTGATAACCTTTAACTCAAAAATGGCATAACCATGTCATGATCTGCCACGTCAGTATACTTCAATAAGTTAATATGCAGGAATTTATCGTAATCATACACACTACCACTGACCCCTGTAAGAAATTGATCACATTTTTGTACATTGATGGTAGGCAGTCCAGCCATATACTAGGTTTTGATCTCATCTTGTTTAATTACAATGCATGTAAACTAAGTGTGGACATAAGTGATTTAAAACATGTTGAGCCTAGAAGCATGCTATTGTCCTATTTATGTCTTCCAGAAAATAACAGTTGCCGAATGTATCGAGACTCAGAGCAAAGCCATGATGATGCTAACTTTAGACCAGCTGTCTTACCTGCTAAAGTTTGCCCTTCAGAAGATGAAACAGCCAGGTGTAAGTATTCTGGTCCCTCTGTCTTTCTAGGGATTTCATGTCACCAAACTGATTATATTGTGTTGAGACAGACCGTTTTAATACAGATGGACACTCTATTTTATTATCATTTTAATTTCACTTGGAAATAAACACATGTATTATTTTCTGGCCAGTCATATTTTCAAAGAAATGTTTTTTTCAGGTCATCATATTCCCAACAGTCGTGCCAGATGTCAAGATCTGCACCCTGAAATGCTACCTGTCCACATCTCAGTCCAGCATGATATATTATTGATTTGCATGTACAAATTATTTTGAATAACAGAACTAACGGTCGTAGTCATTGTACTATAATGAGGCCTGTCATGGCTGGAAACCATAAAGGTAAACATGCTAGCTGGTGGTAAGGATACAGCTGCCCCTCTCACTCTCTTTCAGGATCATCCCCGCTTGTCATCTCGCTCCCCCCATGCTGCTTCCACGCAGAGAAAGACTTTTAATTGGGTAATCAATTACACCACTAACAAGACCCCCTCATGATTTCTCCCTCCACTGATTTTCCTCCTTTTGTTTGAAGTGGCTTTTAGAGTTTTTTTGTAATAGCATAGTGGTAGAGTTCCTCTCTACCAGCAGAGTAGGTTGTGCAGCAAATTTGACATGAGTGTGTTTACCTTCACTTTCTTTTCTGTCTTCTCAATTTTATAGACTGAACCCTTCCAGAAACCCGTCTCTCTTGAACAGCATCCAGATTATGCAGAGTACATTTTTCACCCCATGGATCTGTGCACACTGGAGAAGGTAAACTGTAAGCTATCACAATGATATTTCATTGAAAATATGAATGTAGAAATGATAAAAAAAAATCAGTCAGTCGGACACCATCCTTTCTTTTTGCACTGCAGAATATTAAAAAGAAAATGTATGGCTGCACAGAGGCCTTTTTGGCAGATGCAAAATGGATTTTGCACAACTGTATTATATACAATGGAGGTATGTTTTGTTTAACAGAGCGAGGTAACACAAATGATATAATTATCATGTTATTAGTAAGAACATATACATTCTGTGTCATGAAATAATTTAATTGATGGAATCAGTTGTCCTCCACTATTGATTGTCAGATGTCAGTGAATAATTTTGTCAGATAGAATTTGCTCAGAGTAATTCCTTTGGATAACAGACATCTTTAAAGCAGTAATCTGACATCAGTACAGTACAGTACCTTTGAGAGTTTAACCACAATATTGAATCATGCTGTGTATGCAAATTAACATGAATGTCCTTCTTTCAGGCAACCACAAACTCACAGCAACTGCTAAAGTGATAGTAAAAATCTGTGAGCATGAGGTGGGTATGAGGTTTTGGGTCAGTATTTTTTCGACATTTAAGCTGAATTTTCATTTGTTGATGGATTTAAAACACTAGACATGACAGCTGAAACTTCATCTCATATGTCTTTTGATTCTTTAATTACAGATGAACGAAATTGAAGTTTGTCCTGAATGTTATCTGTCTGCCTGCCAAAAGAGAGACAACTGGTTCTGTGAGCCCTGTGTAAGCTGGTTGAGTAACTAGAAAGTTTTTGTTTCCATCAGATTATTTACTCTTTCATCCTTGATCATTGGAATACCACAAGTATTAGTATTAGTTTCAATGGTTTACTATATGTCTGCAGAGTAACCCACACCCTCTAGTGTGGGCCAAACTGAAAGGGTTTCCATTCTGGCCTGCTAAAGCTCTGCGGGACAAAGATGGACAGGTGGATGCCCGCTTTTTTGGTCAGCATGACAGGTATCAGCTCTTTGTTATTCACTCCCTTGGACTATGAGGACCATTTCAGGGTTTGTTTATGATATGACTCTTTGTCCTTCAGGGCCTGGGTTCCTTTAAACAATTGCTACCTCATGTCAAAAGAGATTCCATTCTCTGTGAAGAAGACAAAAAGCATATTTAATAGCGCCATGCAAGAGATGGAAGTCTATGTGGAGAATATGAGGAAGAAGTTTGGAGTATTTAACTATGCCCCCTTCAGGACACCCTACACCCCTGACAACAACTTCCAGATGCTGCTGGATCCCTCAAACCCTTCATCCACTCTGATCAAACCTGAGAAACAGGAAAAGATCAAGCTGAGCTTTGATATGACGGCATCACCCAAGATCCCTTTGGCCAGGACCATGATGTCTGGGGCCGGGGTAGGTGGGAGCTCAGGAGGCCGGCGGCTCCCCATTGGTGACATGCCTCGCTCACCCATGAGCACCAATTCCTCGGCCCATACTGGTTCGGATGGAGAGCAGGAGACAGCTGACAAGTCTCATACAAAAACTCCAAACAACCAGTACTATACGGGAGAAGAGTCCTCCGACTGCACAGGTATTTCACCAGATACATTTTTGTGTAGCAATATGTTTGGTGTATATGGGGGAGAGTTATTTTAACAGTAAAGATCTCTGAACAGCATCACCTGCTCATCCACGACCTGGTCCTGCAGGCAGTTCATTGGACAGCCCGAAACCATTCCATTCTCAAGCACCCAGCATCCCCAAGCAGGAAAAGACACCACCAACAGGAAGTATTCTGAACCTCAATCTAGGTGAATCTTTTATGCCAATTAAGTAATATGCATGTCGGTTTTTAATAATTTCCATTCTCTGGGAGTGACTATAGGCCACCACTGGACATGATTCTGCTAGAAATAAAGTAATTTTCTTGTGCAGATATTACTGTTTGAAACTGTTTTGTTGTTTTCTTACAGATCGGAGTAAAGCAGAAATGGACCTAAAGGAGCTTAGTGAAACGGTCCAGCAGAAACAAGGAGCCACATCAGTCCTCACCTCTCCAAAAAGACAGATCAGGAGCCGTTTTCAGCTTAACTTGGACAAAACCATTGAGAGTTGCAAGGCACAGCTGGGTCAGTAGAGTTCTCATTGATACATTTTTTAAAAAGTATTTCTGTTGTTGATAGTAAGCAGAATCCTTTCCCAAAGGGAGTGTGGCTTAAGGTAACACATTTTGGGTATGTGACATTGAAGATCATGTGGTCTTGTGGTGTGGTATTGAATAATTATGATCCATGTAGGCCCTTACTTGTTCTTGCTCCTTTGTAGCTGAACCCAATAACATATTGAATGGTGTGATATCCCTTGTCTTTGTTTTGCAGGTATCGATGAGATCTCTGTTGATGTGTATAAAGGTGTGGAACACAGTGACTCGGAAGACTCCGATAAATCTGACTCCACTGACAGTGAGTATGGTAGTGATGATGAGCAAAAGAACAAGGATAATCAGGATGCAGCACCCAATGATGAATCCCAAAAGGAACCGACCAAAAGTAAAGTCAAAGACCAACCTTCCCCGAGCAAAAATAAGGAGGCGAAAGCTGATAAGCTTGTGGAATCTGAGTCTGCAGCTGGTGATGCCGCTGCAACAGCATTAGATGCTCCAGCTAAAGAGAAAATGAGCAAAGATTCCGAAAAAGAAAGCTCAGAGAAGACCAAAGCAGCTCCAGCTTCACCTGGTCCCAGAGAGAAGTCTCAGGTGAAAGAGGAGTCAAAGCAGCCTGTGCCAGTGGATGACTCTGACTCTGAGAGAGAGTTGGTTATTGACCTCGGAGAGGAACAAGGAGGCAAGGACAGGAAGAGAAGTAGGAAAGACAACAGCACTGTTAAAGAGTCTGCTGGTAAATCTGAAGGTGAGACTTGTACTTTTTTCTGTTGATCCCACAAGAAATAATCAAACGCATGTGGATAATAATGTCCATTTTTATTGTTTTCGAAATGTGGAAACACAACAACATAGTAAATAACATAAGTGCTTCCACTTGCAGGTAAAGCCCTGACTCCATCTACACTCTCGTCTCAAAACAGTACAACTCCTTCCACATCCTCCAGTATTTCCACACAGTCCCCTTTGGCCATTCCTGTCACTATGGTTTCGTTCACTACTCCCTCTCCCACTACCATAAACCTTACAGCCGTATCCAGTGCCACTGCAACATCCTCGTCTTCCTCCACGCCGCTCACCACACCGGCATTGAAGAAACAGCGCCCACTGCTGCCCAGAGAAACAGTGCCAGTGGTGCAGAGAGCTGTAGTGTGGAATCCCACTGCCAAGTTTCAGACCTCGTCTCAGAAGTGGCACATGCAGAAGGTGCAGCGTCAGCAACAGAACCAGCAACCTGGGGTCACTACGCAGATGCAGGCTTCATCTCCCAGGCAAGGCCAGGCTCAAGTGTTGACCCAGACACAGGCCCCTGGGAATGGCTCAACAGTGGTACCCTCATCTGCAGCACAGCAGGCTTCACAAAGCACACGCTATCAGACCAGACAGGCTGTTAAAGGTAGAAAACATGACAGTATTCATATTCATCATAGTATTCATGGATGACTTTATTTATTAAAGTTCCATCCTGTAAAAATGATTAGAAAATAAAAGATACTAGAAAAGAAATCATCGGTTGGAATATTACAATTTTCCCCTTAAAATCAACAGGTGCTTACTAAACATGTCACCGTCAGTTTTTCCTTTATGATACTGATGATTTGTGTGTGCGTGTGTGTGTGTGTGTGTGCGCGCGCGCGCTTTAAATTGTAGCTGTTCAACAAAAAGACACTCCGCTCAGCACATCCACATCAGCTGTCACCCTGGTATCCAGTAGTCCAGCTTCTGTTGCTATGATGTCAGCATCAAGCTTAGGCACAGCTTCCGTATCTTCACCAATGGAAACAGATCTGTATATTCCCACTGCCTCTGCGGATGTGGCTGCAGACATTGCCAAGTATACGAATAAAGTGTGTATAATCTTTCATTCACTTTTGCTTGTAAGGTGATAAAATCCACTGGATTTCATTGTTCTCTGGTTAAATAACGTAGATGAAAACAAGCCCTGAGAGTAATTTTGTTTTATTTCTCCTGTGTAAATGTCTGATATCTCATAAAGTGAGAATAAGATACCGTAGATACCAGCTCTCGATAGCTTTGAACAGATTTTTCAGTGCTACAGTAAATGACACTTGATTAAGATGATAAGACAAAGAAACAATTTAGTGCTACCAGTTCATATGCCACTTTGATCCATCCATAAAATCCATTTCAGAATATTATGGTTTGCTCTTTTTCAGATAATGGATGCTATCAAAGGCACAATGACTGAAATCTACAATGACCTCTCTAAGAGTACTTCAGGGAACACAATAGCAGAGGTAAGTGTTTGCTCTTCGCCCTTTAGACACTGTCTACCATTCAAATCATAGCATGTCACCATTTATTTCCCCTGATGTGCCCATGGGTTCCTAATTCAGATCAGACGACTGAGAATCGAAATAGAAAAATTACAGTGGCTGCATCAGCAAGAGTTGTCAGAAATGAAGCACAATCTTGGTGAGAACTTAATCCATCAGCAAAATACTGTTCATGTAGTCTTCTTCTCCCACAACAGTGTATTGAGTTTTACTTCTGTTTGATCGTGTTTTGTGAACGTCAATGTAGAGCTTACAATGGCAGAGATGAGGCAAAGTCTGGAACAGGAGCGAGAGAGGTTGGTATCTGAGGTGAAGAAGCAGATGGAGCTGGAGAAGCAGCAAGCAGTGGATGAGACGAAGAAGAAACAGTGGTGTGCTAGCTGCAGGAAAGAGGCCATCTTCTACTGCTGCTGGAACACTAGCTACTGTGATTACCCCTGTCAGCAAGCGCACTGGCCAGAACACATGAAGTCCTGCACTCAGTCAGGTAACAGGTTTTGACAGCAGCAAAATGCTGGTTATGGCATTTACACTTTTCTTATGGCAGCTTTTAACTCTACTGGAAGTCTTCACTGCCTTGTTTGCTTGCATAGTCAGCCAGCCACATTATTACTGATGTATACATAGATGTAATGTATTAATTCACATTTGTTTTATTGTAGCCACAGCCCCACAGCAAGAGCCTGAGGCTGAGTCGACAGTAGACCTCCCAAACAAAGGTTTAGGGCAGACTAGCAGCGGCTCGAACTCTCTCAGAGACACACCAGTCTCTGCACCATCAGACAAAGACTATGACATGGAGAAGAGCTCTGACAACATCGCTGTCACTTTGTCCTAACAGATGTTAGCATACTTGAAAATGTAAATGTATGTATATTTTTTATTTTTTTCCACTACTAGGGTATGCCCATGTAAATTGTAACTGTTAAAGGAGCAATCTAAATTCCTCTTATTTATACATTTTTCTTTTTCACATACAGTGCACATTGGTCTTTTAAGCATTTTAAATGTGGAATCAAGACTGACAGCAAATAGTTGGTTAGTAACCACTTGAGGCAGCAGTTTAACCTAGAAGGGCACTTGGAGAGTATTTACCTCCGCCAAGGCAGAAAAATTCCCTGGATCTGCCTAAAAATTCAAACACCTCTTCCCCATTCCAAGGTCCACCTCTTTACAAAATTTCAGTCAAATCCATTAAAAATTGTTTTTTTTGAGGTATTCTACTGACCAACCAACAAACAAACACAGTTGGAGACTTGATGGAGGTAATAAAAGACACTTTCTAAGGCATTCAGTCTCTATTTGTTCCTATTTTACAAAGGGTTTAAGTTGAGCCAGGCTGTACAACAATGACAGCAATCACATGTCATCCATACAGCATCAGTAGACCTGGAGAATACAGCAATTAATAAATGATAATAATATTGATACCTGGTATTGACCGATACTAGGTATGTAAGAAAATACTGATACATTTGAGTATTATGTTTGGTGTTACATTATAGATTCTTAAAACCACTGTACCAGATTTTAATCAGAGTGTGATGCTTTGAACCTAAAAGCAACAGTCCCATGATAGTTTGACCTTCATAATATGACTCCTTGACTACCTTAAAACCTACCCTTGGATTTGGAATCACATTGGTATCATTATTATTCAAGAAAAACAAAATTTCATAATGACTGTTTTCTTCAGGATGTAGCTCAGTAACTTTTGAAGATATGTCAAATTTGACTCTTAACTGAATCAGCACAGTTTCAGCTACAATTTGGTCTTAGTTCAAGTTTGTGGCATGATTATTTGATTGTGACCCCTACAAATATAAACATTCTGGGTCACCAGATCCAGAATATTACTTGGATCCAGATCATACTTTATTGTGTGTTAGCTCTTATGGGGATGTCATCATGTAATTTTTGTCGGTTGAAGTGGAAAATAGAAAATCCTGGATCCACCTTTTTATTTGGATCTACAGATGCATGACTCACTCATCCAACAACTTTCATGAAAATCCATCTAGTAGTTAATGTATAATTGATTAAAAATCCAGGAAAAAGTCCAGTCTTGCAATAGTAAAGGAAGTGACAGAAACTAGTTGATCTGTCCCTCCAACTGGATCCACTCAAGAATCTCATGATTTCTTCTATGGCACGTGGAATTACCCTTTCAATCAGTTTCATGGTAATCCATTGAGTAATTTTTGTGTAATCCTGCTAACGGACCGACAAACAAATCATTACCTCCTTGGCGGAGGTAAAAGTATATATTGTATATTCATGCACTCCTTTGCAGTCTGTAGAGTGCTGACAGTATAAATATCTTAAGAGCATGTGTAAGTGTCACAGAACATATTGTACACCTAGAGTAAAAGGACTACAGCTAACAGTTTCAAGACTGCAAAAATGTGACCCATGTCAATGGGCCACCCAAGCTTTAGGTTAGAGCACTGTTGACAGAAATGTCTGTAAATTACTTATTTTGTATTTGATGTTAATTTATTTGTTATTCTAATGTTGCCTGTTGTATACTGCAAAGAAAATAAATGAAAACATTTTAAGCAAGCCGTTTCTATGATTGCACTGTGGTCTAATTAGCTATGAAGCAGTCTGCAATCAATAAGCATATTTTCAAGTGCAGGTATGAATTAAGTATCACTCAAATCTAACTTGGGTAATAGATTCCTGAAAACCTCTTGTTCACAAAGAGTGCCATCTTACAGAAATATTACACCATTGGGAAGATGCTTTTGTCATAAAAATGGAATCAAATTCTGAGATTGGTGCTTCTTAATCAGAGAAAACAGAAAAAGACCTGTGGTATGCCCTTTAGCTCAAAAGGTAAAAACCCTACAACAGCCATAACGCACTGCGCTGTACCGGACAAACAAAGGCTCCAGCTGACTTTCTTACGCAATTCAACTTCTATATTCTTTGTGTCTGTGGAAGTGGGACAACAATACAGATGTAAAATCTGTAATTCACACAACAAGCTGTGCATGAAACTGTATTTGCACATACTACCTATGTTGTAATGATACTGTAAAAAGGTGGTTGAAAATCAGTCAAGTTACCCTTTACACTGAATTTCATATTTATTATTGATGAACATGTGTTGGATTAGATTTTCAACTCCACACTGACCCCAGCTGAAACTAGTGTTGCACATTTTAATATTTCGGGACTCCTTAATTCCCTTTCAGAGGTCCTAAAGAAGTGGTTTATTTGGGAATCACTGCAGCCTTATGACAGGTCAAAAGTCTGTAGATTTGTATCAGATATTAAGTCAGATATAATTCAACTCCTTGCAGTTATCTAAAAAAGACACATTTCTAAAAATGCAGCCTGATCCACAGTACAATAGTACTGTATGTTAAAATGGAGAAAAAAACCAACAGCAACACATTCAGTATATTGTCTGCTAAAGGTTATTTCTAATAAAATAAAGAAAACTTTTCAATTCATAATTGCTTATATTTGCAACTGTATCTTGAGATTAAATAAAAAAAATGCTAGAAAACTTTATTGATTGACTTTTAACTAAACTTTTAACTAAACTCTCTAAACATCCACAGCATTGTTGCGACTGCTGTTTTCCCTCCTGGCCACTGGGGGCGCTGTAACATCATTCGTATTCTGTAGACCGTCAGCCATCTGCCGCAGCGCCACAGCTCCTTCGAGAATGGAAAATGGAGGATTGACCGAAGAGCGGGGGCACTTCGTCGGTATTTCTTGCATGTAAGTGGTTGGGATGAAACAGTTCAATATTTCAGTTATCATGGTGTAATGTTATTTTTTTTTGTGGGGTGCTTCCATGTCGCAAGCTTTCGTCCTGGAGGACTTTTCCTATTTCGGGTTTTCAAGTCATTTAGATGCGATTGACTGTAGCTTACACGTTAACCTGTGTACAGACAAACTACGCAATTACATTTTACTCGCTTATATTGGTTTGCAGTGACTGAATATAGCAATTGCTACAAAATGTCTCCCATGGTATGTTCAAGCAAAGTTTTGGGGGTTATATAAAAAACCTAATAGCTTAAAAATGAATTCATCGTAAGCGTGCCCATGCTCGTGGTGACTAGCTAAAATTGCTAACTACTAGTGCACACTTAGCAACAGTCAGATCGTCGTAGTAAAACGAAATGGTTACGCTGATAATCTGGAAGAAAATATATGCTATTCTGTTACGCAAGGAGTTTCCTCGTGTATTAATACGCCAGTACAACTTCTTTTTCTGTTGTGGTTTACATTAGCTAACAGAAATTAGTAAGGCTCAGTAGCTGAATGTTGGCTTTGCGGCCGTGTTGGGTGTGCGAGAGGTAACGTTACAGTCTGTTCTGTTTTCGTAGTTGTCCGAGTTTTTCAGTATATTTCATTTTTTTCATTCATATATGTCTATATACAGATATATACAATATACACGCGATAAAGATGCATGACTGTGATTGTGATTTAAGAGGGTAACGTTACACCACGGCACAAAGGCCCAGTGCAGCTTCCCTCTGTCGGTGTCGAGCAGCAACAACTGGACTTCAGTCGTGAATTATAAAAATAAAATCAGATGATATCTTCAAGGGATCTGTAGCTGTTATATTTCATGAAGCGATCTCACGACTTTCTCCGATTGTGCAATTTTATGTTATGAAAGATTCATGTTGATCTTCGTTCTGGGCCTCACCCACCTTTCATGACGAGCCCCCTGTGTCTCCTCCCCTCTCACGTGGCATAGTGTCGTGACCACAGGCACACAAATGGAGAAATCCTTTTCCTCTGTGTTGATGGACCAATTTTCAAAAGCCTGTATAATTATGTTTGATTTTTTTAAGGCGTCATTTTATACGAATCCATTAAACTGTTTAAAGAATTCACTCACATTGCAACTGTTAATTGCCAGGAAATCACAAAGAGCCACGTGCGTTTTGCACATCATACACCTTACTAATATTTGGTTCTTTTATATATTTGTAGTTAATCTCAATAACACAGCAACATGTGATGCACAATTTTAATTAAGTCATGACTTACTGCTGTCTTTGTATATGACACAACGTTCAAAGTTTAGTGGAGCGGTTGATAAAATTGCTAAATATGCCACTAAATATTTCAGATAGACACCTTAGATTTTCCTGAAAATTAAGTTGGTTGTTTTTTAATCTTAACAAGTCCTCCCTATTGTCATTGCATTTTAGCCTTTCTATGTATTGGATTGAGGAGGCCTTTGACCCTAATTTGAGTTTTCCTTTCTCTGGCAGATTAATAATCCGTGTTCCAAGACCGATGATTGCTGCTGTAAAGACATTTTCTTTGAAGAAGTGCTGTTAGCCATTTCCTGCTGAATACAGGTACAGACATGGGCTCTTTTCATAATAAGCTCTTAAGTGATATCAGGTTTGACCAGTTTTCTTGACCTTTTATTTGCACTAATTAAAATGACATGTAATTAAATTCTGCTTACAGCAGACACCCAGAATACCCTAAATTGGCTTGTGTTTTGTCAAATTTGAAGCAGGCCATAGTCAGTGCATATATTTTATTTATGATTACTCCTTATTCCACACACTTACAGACTGTATATGTTTGTGAGGAAACTCAGCCACAGTTTAATGTCCACAGTATAACCCACAAATACTGAGAGCAAGTTCTTGAAGTTTTAGAAAGAGTGGAAAAAACATGTTGATATATTGGCACCAAGATGTATCCACAGTGGTCCATTTCACTGTTGAAAAGGCAACTTGTCAGCCTACTCTAGACAAACTTTGTAATTGAGATATTGCTTCTAAATGAGTCCTTTTCAAACCCTGTATCTGTAATGCAATTTCATGTTACTTAGTGGCCAACATATGCACAGATACAATATATCAGCTCAAGCCAAATCAAGAGAGCTTTATTGCCATTTCAACCATGTACCAGTACACTGAGATGAAACATTTCTCCAGGACCATGCTGATATATATTGATATAGGACTACATGAAGTGCTCAGTTATAGACAATATGTGCAAAACATAGGACTACATAAAGTGCACGATTTAGGACAATATGTGCAAGGCAGCACAGACAAAACAAACAACAGGAAACAAAAACAGTGTACAAGAAGCCAACCAGTCCACACAGTACTGTTTAAAGGCATATGTGTAAAATGATGCAAGTATTTTAAGACTAGACTGTGAAAACTATCCACTCGAACAAAGATGGCGCCATCAGTATCTGGAGCGGCCGCTGCGATGTGTTGTCATGCTGCCATCTTTAAAGGCTAGTTCTAGTCCACAGAGGACTGATTGTTGAGGACATCATATTCATGGATGTTGATACTGATGGCATTTTATGGTTTCAAGATATGTATGTGTTCTCAGTATTACATCTTTCTCCTTACATACAAGCCATAGTGAAGTTGTGCAGCTGTTTAATGGTGGTAGTGCATCATGGAAAAATGACGTCATTGCATGCTCTCAATAGATTTTCCATTAAAATTTGTTGAATTGGTGGTGCAAATAAGCTTCAATGATGTATTTATAATTGCATTTTGGAATAATAAAATAATATTATTTGCTATTTTCTTAAAGATATTTCAAAATACCAGCACTGCCTAACGGGGAAAAAAACTGGCAGACCTCAGTTCATCATATTATGCCTGAAAAGAGTGACTCATAGGTGGTCTCTTGTGTTCCTCTGTAGACATTCAGTTTCAAACTAGTGATTGACTCCATCAACTATGGAGAAGAATGCGAGCCCTGCGCTCTCTCTAGCTCCTGAGCCAGAGCAGAGCCAGGACCATATGGATAGCTGCTCTCAAGGTACCTTGACTGAGCTTCTTTTCGCTCATAATAAAGGGTGGGGATGTTGTATTAATACCAACAATCATGTCCGATTCTATGATCTGGTGATTTTAAATGTGGGTGAAAATGTAGGGCAATTTAGGGACATATCCAAGCCCAGCAATAATCAATCAAATTATGCCTGATCACAAAACAATTACAATACTAGTTTATTGGCAATGTTTTTGCACTCTAGAGATTGCATGCCATCATTTTTTGCCCACATCCATCTTTAATCATTTGTTCGCAGGTTTCGGAGGAGGGGATAGTGAGCAGAAGCAGCAGTTGCACACTGAAAGTGAGAATGTGGCCAAAGAGACACTAGAGGAGCCGGATAAATCTTCCAAAGTCAGCAGTGAAATAAAGAAGACTTGGGGTTTCCGACGGTCCACTGTTGCAAAGAGAGAGATGCCAGTGGAGGCAGCAACTGACGGCACGGAAAACCGCTGCCCTGTACGTCGCAGTGGCCGGCAATCTAAACGTACTGACAAACTAGAGGAATTCCTCTTGACTGCCAAAAGAGGGTCAAGAAAGAGTGCCCCTCCCAGCCTGGAAAGTGGAGATCCTCCTTCCCAAACCCCAACTGATGCAGAGACTGCCTCAGAGGCCAGCTTTGATGGTAATGCTGATGCCAAAGCTGTAGAAGACAAGGTAGAGTCCCCAGAGAGGAGGACAAGAAGTTGCTCAAGAAAGCAGACACAACAGAAAACAGGTGGCAGACAGACCCGAAGAGGAGGTAAACTGACTGTACAAGATGAGGAAAGCTCTGATAATGATGAGGATGCCAGAACGGCTGCTAAAAAGGACCACTTACTGGAGAAAAAAGATGAAAAGATTCCTGAAGATGTAGGAAGCACTAAAACGGTACAATCTCAGCAAGAGCTGGACTCTGAGAAGACTGGGGTAGATGAACAGATGAATGAACACGGGGATAAGAATGAAAAAGTGGAAACTGAGGAGACGACTGATATAGAGACTGAAATGGACTGCGCAGACAAGCCTGCGGCAATGTTGGTAAAACGTGGACCAATTAGAACTTACGCCAATAAAAAGAAGGCAGCCAATAAGAACACTACCCCAGTTAAAGCTCCTGCCAACAAGAGCATGGCTCCTGTCAAGAGGGAGACCATGCCCAAAGCTACCCAGGTTTCTGGAAAGACACCCAAGCCCCAGACAGAAGAGGACAATGATGATGAAGATGATGATGATGATGAAGACGACGACGACGATGATGATGACGACGACGACGACGACTCTTTGACATCTTCCTCTTCCTCATCCTTTGATTCAGACGATGGAGGTTATGACCCTAATGCACTTTACTGCATCTGTCGCCAGAAACACAACAAAAGGTATTTTATCTGTTGCTTTTATCCATTATTATCCCCCAGAGCATGAAATGATGAGAGACATAGTCATCAGTATGTCCATCTGTCCGTCTGTAATAACTTTTCGCTGGAGTATACTTTATTTCGCAATCTATACATAACTGGCTTCAAACCTAACACATTCATTAACCATGATAAGCATCTGTGTCTTTGACATTTTGAATTTTCCACAAATTTAAATTTTTGTGGTTTCTATGGAAACACGATTTTTAAGATGGGTCTACAGGTTGCCATCTTGTCCGGAGCATATCTCGAAAACTATCCATACTAGGTTCACCAAATTTAACACTTCTATTAACCATGATAAGAAGTTGTGGCATTTAATATTTTCATTTTTCTACAAATCTTGGTTTTTCAGTTTTTTAAGGAAAGATTACTCTGAAGGTTGGTTATATTCTCCATAGCAGATATGCAGCAGATATCCAAAACAATATACATTCTGATACAATGACCTGGATGAATGAGAATCAGCACAAGCATATTTAATGAACATAGTACACTGATTTTGTCTTCCCTTCTATGTCAGGCTGGTAGCTGCAGTAGGAGAAAAGCCAGGATGAGTTCTTGTTGAGTATTATTTTGAAGAAAGGTGGTACTATAAATGTTTTGTGCTGACTAGGTTCATGATCTGCTGTGACCGCTGTGAGGAGTGGTTCCATGGAGACTGTGTGGGCATCACTGAGGCGCGTGGGCGCCTGATGGAGAGAAATGGCGAAGACTACATCTGCCCCAACTGCACCGCTAAGAAAAACCAGGTGGTCAAACCTGCCACATCTAACCTCTCTACAAACACAGAGACTGGGAAGCTCAGAGCCAATGTTGCTCCACAAACTTCTGCTCTTGGTGTTTCTACTGACAAAACCAACATCAGCGGAGTAGACCCTAGTCAGTCAGCTGTTCAGGATGTGGCAGTATCTCAGTCCTTCCCATCTGCAGGAAATGAGGAGAAGGCAATAGAAGACCAGGGCATCAAAGGCAGGATAGAGAAAGCCACGAATCCAACAGGGAAGAAGAAGATAAAGATTTTTCAGCCGGTAAGGTTACTACTGTTCTCAACTTAATGGATTTGAATGAGTTTATCACGAGCTATTAAATCATTGTCTGAGTTGTTCTGCTCTTCTTAGTGTATTGTCTTGATGATCTAAATTTCAAAGTTACTCTGATGCAATGGTAAACTGTTAAGTGCTTTAAACAGTTCATATCTGAACTCCATTTCACCAACGTTACTGTCAAAGGGCTTAAATGTTTGGGTGAAATTTAAATTGTCATTGCTAATCCCCGAATCTCTGTTTAGAGTGTCGTTTCATGACTCCCAACTGTTGCTGACTTTTGGGTCTGCATGGATAGTGTTCCAGTTTTTAGAGAATGCAGATTAGAACCAGGGAGGAAAAGTACTCTCAAATCATACATCTCTATGTGGGCATTCATGTAGCATTTCATCAGGCACACTACCACAACTGGAAACTGAAAACTGTTCTGCTAAACAGAAAAGTACACTTAAAAAATACTATCACTGTAAATAAAATCAGTACAAATTCAGAAAACTGTAATTGTGAAAACACTGTACAAAACTGCATTGCTCGTCAGTAGCTTTTAATTTTGTGTACTGAATTAAAGCAGGCTATGCAGCAGGCAGCTGAACCAAAAGCAGACCTGAAATCGGCACAAACAGTGGAAAAGAAGGCGGCACCCACAGCAGAGCAGAAAGCCCTACCAGACACAGAGCAGAAAGTGGCGTCAAACGTGGAGGTTAAAACAACGCCAGCGCCGGAGGTGCCAGAGGGGAAGGCCGGGCAGAAGGCTGAGGATGAGGCTTCCCTTCCCAAATGTATTGGGCCTGGCTGTGAGAATAATGCCCAGCCAGACTCTGTGTACTGTGGCAATGACTGTATCCTGAGACATGCAGCTCTAGCCATGAAGTCCATCACTGATGTCAAAGAGCCAAAGCAGAGGGACAAGACCAAGACTCAGAAAACAAAGTCTACTCCAAAGGTAACTCGGACCATTTATAATGATGCCCTTTGTCTGTCCTTAAAATGCTGTGCAGGCTAGCAGACATAATATTCTTGTAAGTTAGAATATCAGTAATAGCAGTGAAAACCCCTTTCTTAGAAGTTGTATATGAGTGTCAAACAATCTGTGTTATAGTAATGTAGATATTAGACTTTTCATCATGTCATTGTAATATAAAATAAATTATTTGCAATCTATTTATTATTAATATGTTTGCTGAATGTTGACTGATTGCTAGTTGGGCAAAGAACCCTGGAGTCTGTGGTGATAATTGAAATTTTCTTCCCAGTCTTTAAATTCATGCAATCATAAGATAATGTTCATGCTTAAAGCATAACCTGATAACTGACAGGCTTCTATACATGCATAAATATTAGTGTTCGCTGGGAGAAAATGTTTCTCTTTTTATTAGCTTTTTAAGTAAACCCAAGTTATGCATATGCAACTGTTTTACCTAATATTAACATATAAAAGTTATTCTGTTATATTTAGGATTAAAAATATATAAATGTAATTTTGATGTGTGTTTGGCAGTGTCTCCTGTCTGTGGCTGTACCCTGTGCATTTTATTATGTCATTAGAAAGTCAAATCATGGCCTGATTAGACTGTTTCAGACATCTTTCTTGTTGCGCTAAAATACTACTTTAAGGGAGAATTAACTAATCATTTGCTGCTACTTGCTGCTGCTTTCTGATGGCAGAACATCTTGATCTTGAAGTGCTCGTCGCAAGAAGCACATTTAGCGTGTTTGCAACCTAAATTGGTAACTGTATTGGTAACCTACAGTAGAACAGTCCAGTGTATATAATCATATGAGCAAGTGGCCTGTCTACTGACCAGTCAGCTCCTGGGAATAATGAAGACATCCTTCCCACTGGATCATGAGACGGATGAAATCACTGCATGCGGATTTAAGTGACATTTATTTTAAATGTTTAGATACATAGAATGGCAAAAGCTAATTAATGATGTAGCCCAATAAGTTTACCAATGCAATGGGCCCTAGAGAATCTGTTGTGACTATTAGAACTGAGTATTATTCAGGGTGGAATGGATTGTATTATCATTTCCCAGTGCATTTTTGGTGCGTGATAAGCCTGTTTATTTTAAGAAATGAATATCTAAATGAAAATGGCTGTTCATCTATACAGCAATTTGTTTACAGTCATTTAAATTCCATAATGCAGTCCCAATGTCTGTACTTCTACTGTCCTGTATCATTTAGAGTTTTGTCATAGTTACAAATAGTGACAGTCCAGAGGGGAAGTCTTAAACTATAGGCTTTAAACTGTCACAGCACATAACAGCTTGTATGGTATTCGTGTTTTTACTGTTAAAACCCTCTCTGTATGATTTCATTTATTGCTTATGTTCTTTTATTTGTCTAACATTGGCCTAATTTTGCCTCTGCAGCAATTAAATTTGTTGCCGTTATAATTGATTGGCTATTTGTTTAAAACCCTAATTCATGTGCATTCATTGCTGGATTAAAAAAAATGCTCAAATGGATCTCTGAGAGTGAATCAGGTAAACGCTGATGTACACTAGAGCAGCATGTGTTGTGACCTTTCATCATTTCAACTTGGTGTGTGACATGGGTCATAAAACACAATTTGCATAGGGTTCAAACTACTATTAGGGAAGTACTACCCAAGAAACCCTGACAATGTTGAACTTTCTTTGTGGTACATTGCCCACTTTTAAGAACCTTTTGGCTGAGTAACCCAGGCCAGTAAAATGGATGTCCAGAAGATGATTTGTTTGAAAACATGTCCAGGTTTACAGACGTTCGGTTGCTACATGAAGAGCAAATGTGAAAGGCTGCCAGTCCCATGTGTGGTGTATGCGGAAATGTCATTGATTTACTCTGAATTGTGCAATGCACACAATATATACAATGGTTAGAAAAGACAAAAACAGAGCAGACTGACCCAAGACTCAAAGAGTGACTCATTTTAAGAATTAGGTGCAGATTTTCCTGGCATTTGTCAGGAAAATAGAGGAATCTATTTTTAAAAGACAACAAACCTCAAGTCAAACATTTCTGTGTTTTAACTGCAGTGTTATTCGACGCTTGCAGAGTGTTGTCACTAAATCTTATGAATGTCTGTTTGTTCCTGTCCACCCAGAGGAGCAGCGCGGGTGGAAAGAAGATGCAGAAGACAACCCGGGAGGACTCAGACAGCGAGGAAGACTACAGTTCTGATCCAGATGATGATGAGGAGGAGGACGACGACGATGAGCATGCTGTGGAACAACCACCCCCGCCGTCCACTGCATCCTGGTCCAGCGACCATAATTACATTGCAGTAACACCAGAAAAGACTACACCCATATCACCAACAGTGTTAAACAAAAAGTGTATGTATCTCTTTGAAGGTCTTGGGCTGTTGTTGAAACCACATTGTTGTTTTTCCTTCATAAGTGTGTTTCCTGTCATGCTAACATGACTTAGAAATGATCCAAACATTTGGGGAAGAACATGGGCGCTCTGGAGATGAACTCAGCTGTATGCTAGATTTCGAAGTGATCTGCAAGGTGTTGTGATTTTGACAATGTAAAGATTACTCAATGAATTCTGGTAGCTGTGGATAAGGTAAGTGTTATTTGTGATTTTGGGTAAGTATTCAATAATCCAGATTCTTTTTTGTTTAAAAGGGGTACTCCAAAGACTATACTCTTGAAATTATTTTTATTACCAAAGCTGGGGCGACTAAATTTAATAGAAGACAGTACTGTGTCTTGTTGCCTGGCTTGAGCTTTGCAAAATCTCAATCAGTGTTGGCTTTTCATAACAGAAGGCTGGATTACACACTGAAGTTTGATAGAGGAGTTTCAAAAAGGCAGGCCTTCACCGGACAGGGAAGGTCCAACAAATCAATAAAGTATAATGTAGGATCTAGTTTTTTTTTAATGTCTCTGCTCAGGCTTTCATTCTCTCTTGAAAGTGCAATACTAAATCGCTGGAGTACCCCTTTTGAATACCTCACATTTTAACTGCAGGGTCGATGGAAACCTATGGAGGAACATGTGGTAGAGATATAAGGAGGGAAATGATCTAAAACTCCGCTCTCCCCAGATTATGATGCTTTAATGCGAGGTGTGGATGTAATGTGTGTCTGAGCAAATGAGATTTTTAATTACAAGCTCAAGTCTCCCTTCTTCCTGGGTCCATCATCTCAGCTGTTGTACCCAAAAAGGTCCCTCCCATTCTCCAGCAGGTAGGTGTCAAGATTCCCCCCCCCATGTTAATGTGGATTGAAGCTTATTTAGCTCATATTGAACTGACGATATCAACGGTTAAGCACAACCTAGCGTGTATTTTGTACTGTTCATTTTGTGGGTAATTGGCAGACTTTTTGATTCCTATGGAATATGATGTCTCACTGTTCAGTGGGAAACTGGCTCTAAAATAAAAGGTGATCTAACAGATTTTAGGATGCCTCGATTGTTTGTGAGTAGTGTTGGCTTGCTGTCGGGATATTCTGACCAGTTCACCTCAAAACAAGCATATACAGTTGATAAATCTACACGCTGAAGACGTGATGCTGGAGACATGACACCGAGTCCTTCCAGATGTTGGAACAGGAGGAGAAGAAAGGAGCCCTGTCATGGAGACCAGGCCACCTGGAGATTCTGCAATCAAGGTCTGGACAACTGCAGAAGATGAAAGCTGAAGACTTGATTCAGAAGAAAGAGACGCATGCTCAATGTTTTCACACATTTTGCACCTGATATATATATATTTAGGGGAATGTCTTTTGCAATGAGGACATTGCTGCTTCCTTCACTTTGACATGAGGTCATTGAAAGAACTAGAATATTAATTGGTAAAATAGTTAATCTTTAGTAAATGCATCTTCAAGTCAGGAGATCAGTAAGATGAATGATTGATGGACAGGATGAGGAAATGGATCATTTGACCTTTCAAAGTCCACATTTTGTTGAATGATATTGTGATTTGACAACTTATTCTATGAAGATGGTTGACTTGTTGCCTTTGGACTCAACACTTGCTCTACATAATGTGGTTTACATACCTTTTTTAGGGAATATATATTTTGTGTGATCAAGTGGGGTTGAGGATTATGCTAATGCAGCTTTAAAATGCATGTTGGAACACAGATTACATACAAATATCTGCAGGTGAAAGTTTGAAGAAGGATGTGTCAGTGTGTGCATATATGCCATATAAATCTTGTTGCTGATTGGTTGATATAGAACTTTATATATTGATGTGAATAGTTTTTCATAAATGTATGTGTACCTGTAAAATCTATTGAATCAACAGAACCATGAGTGTGACTTGGGTCAGGGTACTTTTGAGGTCAGAGCAGAGTGCCTGATCAGCAGATGTTAGTGGTTAGGGTTTGTAGAGCTCATGATATGAATTAAGGCACATTTACAGTTGAATGAATAAGTTATTAATATTCTTCCTCTATATCTTTTTATTTTCAACCACACATTCCTTCCATGCAGTGCAACAAAGTATTTATTTAGTGGGCAGTGAAACAAGTTTGCTAATGAACATTTAAGCAGTGAACAACTTGTTCATGCTGCTGGTCTCGCATTCAAATGAGAGAACTTGGTAAATGTAGTCTTTTCTGTAACTGCTGATGGTAAACTAAGTTTTTACAACATAAGTACATCAGTTGCTTTGCTCCTGTATGACCTATGGGTACTAAACTGTTTAAGGATATGGTACTTGTATACTATTCCCACAGATCACTGACATTAAGTATTATTTGGGAAGAAAAGGCTACTATCTCAAATTGACATGCATTAACAAGAACACGTCTGCCTTCCACTACCACAAATAAAGAGGGGCCTATTAACTGCCAAATTGTCAACTTTGTGTTTATTTTAGGGTGCCTGTTGCAATGTGTTCAATATCTATGCACAAAAAATAAGGTGAATCACATTAACCATTGTGAAAAGGCTTTTTCCTTAAATTCTTTTTTTAATTTTAGTTATTTATCGCTGTCAAATAGATGAACTGAAAACTAAAAAGTTGGAGTTTTTCAGTCAAAGCAATGGTGAATTATAGACCCAAAATTGAGATTATTTGCAGTGTTAGTGAAATATTGTCACTATATGTTGCATCTGCTTATGTGGCAAATGAGGACATATTTTAAAATGTCTGGTCTTGTTCTTTTATTTCCAGCAGCCCCCAAAGAAGAGAAGCAGAATGAGAAGGAGCAGAAGAAGGAGAAGGAACCACCACCACAGAAGACTCCTGAGAAACGTTCCCCATCATCAGCAAGATCAGTCAAAGGAAACAAGAAGACCCCATTCAGGAGAGCAGCCAAGGTTTCCCCAAAGGACAAGAAAGCTTCCCCTCAGAATACCAGCTTAAAGGCATCCAAGAAACCTGCAACACCCCAGAGTAAAACGGCAAAGTCCAAGAAACCAGGCCCATCACCCGCCCATCCACCATCTCCCTTCCCTCCTGGTCCGATTCATGTCACAGGAGCTCTGAGAGTCATCAAGTCTAATTTTACTATTCCGAAGAAACAGCCACAACAAAAAGATGCTCCATCCGTCACTAAGCCCTCCTCTAGAGTCTCAGCATCTCCAGTTTCTTCAGCTCCCTCTAGTCACTCCTCCAGACCTCCACATCCAGCTGCTTCAGCGCCCCCTGTGCTGCCGCCACCACCCAACAACCAGATGAGACAGAACATCCGCCGTTCACTGACGGACATTCTCTACAAGAGGTGGGTGTAACAAAATCTTAAAATGCTTTTGTTGTTACTCAAACAACTTTAGTAAGTTTGGCTGAATGCTTTAAACAACAATCACCAATATTTGTTGTTTGTTACCACTAGGGTTAGTGACAGCGATGATCTGAAAATGACTGAGAGTGAGGTGGGAAGACTGGCAGTTGCCATTGAAAAGGAAATGTTCAACCTCTGCCTTAACACGGACAGCAAGTACAAGAACAAATACAGGTCCCTCATGTTCAACCTGAAAGATCCTAAAAACAAAGTGAGTTAACATAACCATTCATGTACTTAAGTTAAATACACATCTTAGATCTTAAAAGTTTTGTTTTCTGAGTTTATTAGATGTCCATGTTGAGATGTTTTAATGCTCTGTGGTTTGTCTCAGGGCTTGTTCTACAGGGTGGTGGGTGGTGAGGTTAGTCCCTTCAGACTGGTGAGACTAAGTCCCGAGGAGTTGCTTTCGAAAGAGATATCTGAGTGGAGGAAGCCAGATGCTCCTGAGGTAAATGCTACTTTCCTAGAACCAAACACTAAGCACAGGTAAACACTTTTGCATAATGCATAAAATCGCTACATTGTATAATGTCTCTTGCAGGAACAGTCTCTCAGTGCAAGAGTCTATTCAGGGCAGTACAAACCAGGCAGCAGGCATGATTCTGGCTCTCATAGCATCGATATGGATGACGCTCCACCAACATCTGATGCAGATGTATGTATCTCTACCAATACTTCATCTGCCCGCATGGCCTCTGCTGCAGTAAGTGGTGGCAAGCTGTCTTTCCTGAGCTTTCACACTTCTCTTTTCACTTTTGCACGTGGTCTTTAAAACACTGTACGCTGTTACACATATCTACCAAAAACAGTATCAAATTCTTCAATGCAATTTCTTTCTTTCAACTGCTTTGCCATTCTTCAATATTGTTAAGCATCAAACTGACTTGCATCCAACTTCACTCAAGGCTGCCACTCAAGTTTTGACCGAGATCCTCTTTTCTGCTTCAACAGGACCAAGATGAGTCTCCTTCAGCTTCTGCGCAGCCTTCTGCTGCCGAGGGGAACAGTGGCAGCAGCATGCCAGTAATTTTCAGTAACATGCTCAAAGACACCACGTCTGAACATAGGACTCATCTATTTGACCTCAACTGTAAAATATGTACAGGTAAATGAGAATTTGGTTTGAACTGTCTGTGGATTAAACACCATCAATTATACAACAGATAACGCTATTGATGTTTTTTAAAAAATTGTTATTATTTGACCACTAGGTCAGAAGACTGAGGATGAGCCTGCAGCAAAGAAAGTCAAACTGACCAAGAAACCTGAAACTAAGCCGCCCAGACAAGATCTGCATTCGTCCAGGTCAGGGGATGTCCACGTCCCAACAGCCTACCAGCATCAAGAACCCATAACCTACCAAAACATGATCCCTCCATCTGGCCAATCTAACATGGAGCCAGCTGTCCCAGAATCACAGCCACAGCTGGAGGACTTCAATATACCTGCACTTCAAGCTCCGGCCCCCGTACCCGTCACCCCCACTGTGTCTTCTGTCAGCATCACCCGCAGAGACCCACGCATGGCCAGGCTCAGCTCCGGGGTGACTGTCACTTACACTAATCCAGAAAAACCCATCAATTACCCAGCAGAACCACTCCCGGCTCCTGTTTGTGCCCCAGTAGAGGTTGGACCCAAAGCACCACTGCCGATGCCTCCAGCTCCACCACCTTCAGTAGCTGTGTCTAAACTAGTGAAAACCAGGTGCTCTTTCTTATCACAGTTCTATAAATTGATTTTTCCCAGCATTGCTTGGTTTTGTGGTTTACTTTGTTGTGCTAAAATGGCATGAGATCATACAATAGAGTATGATGTGGCCGTGTCATTGTTTGATTTTTTTTTTTTTTTTTTAGAATTAAAGAAAAGTGCTTTATATGCCAAACTGTGTATCTGCTTATGACTTTTTGACTGTTCTCTAAAAGGAAGCCTTTTTTGGTTTTATAGTACATCCGAGCCTCCGCCTGAGGGTGAGACTGCTCTCTTCCTCCATGGTCAAGAGAAGATTTGGAAAGGACTCATCTACATGCAGTCGGTGGCTAAGTTTGTGACCAAAGCTTATTTGGTGTCAGGATCTTTTGAGCATCTGAAGGAGGTTAGTCATTTTGTCTGGTGATTAGACTCTTTCCTAATGTCAGACTTAATTAAAAGTAAAACATTTGGATAAACATACGCGAAAGTGCCAGACTAAGTTTTGTCATTGTTGTGCAGGATTTACCGGACACCATTCGTGTTGGAGGGCGCATTCCTCCAAACACAGTGTGGGACTATGTGGGGAAACTGAAAACCTCACTCTCCAAGGTTTGTTTGGCGAAAAATGTATTTGTATAAATGTCTCTTACAAGTTTATTCTAAGACCTACCATCCCTTACATGTTGGTTTTTGCGCTCTCTGTTTGCAGGAACTGTGTCTGATCCGTTTCCACCCAGCCACAGAGGAAGAGGAGGTGGCATACGTCTCTCTCTTCTCTTACTTTAGCAGTAGGAAACGATTTGGTGTTGTGTCTAACGACAACCATCGCTTCAAAGACCTTTATCTCATCCCACTGGGCTCAAAGGACCCATTACCATCCAAACTCTTACCGTTTGATGGGCCAGGTAAGCATTTAAAGGGATACACAAATACCTTTGTGGTGACATGAATGTAATTTGCACTTATCTTCATGGTTGTGCTCTTAGATTGTGTTGTCATTTTTTCGTGTTAACATGTTAAGTATATTTAGTGTCCCCTTTTAATTTTGAACCCAGTTTGAAATGAGAGCTTGTTTCATGCATGGGTTTGTTTTGAAAGGGGGATTTATACTCCTGGTTGAGTCTCCCTGTGTTCTCTGCTCTGTATTTGACTTTGTATCACACATTTCTAATAAAGGAAGTTTGTATTGCAGTTTGTTGCCATTTGAGTCTAGTTTCAGCCTGTTTCTAAAGAATTGGCTCCTACATGAAAGTAATTGAACTGTGTAATCAATAAATTTTTGTGAAGTAACTTGTCAGTCATTTTAAACCATGCTGATGATAACATGCTGCATTACTAGAATAAACCAAAAAGGTACTTAAAATATCCTCCTAAATAAGGAAGCAGCATGTGATCTAAACTTTTCAACTAGCCGTTGTACAACACTGTTGACAGTGCCCACATGGCTAATGCTGTTGTGGTAAGTACAAAGGTTGTCAATATCTGTACCATTCACTCATTAGATCTCTTGCATGTTGAGCCCCAGAAAGAGGATATTGGATACATGAGTTTTTTTCCTCTTATTGATAAGCTTCAGAAAAATAACAGAATTTTGATATTGATGACTGATGTTTCTATGACCCCAAATCAAATTTCAATAGAAACTAACTTATGCACTTAACTGTGGATTAACCACAACAATGTTAGGGTTTACAATCTGTTACTGTCTCTTATTTTTAGTGTTGTTTCCGGCAGTTTACCGGCACAGTCCAGTGACGTCAGTGAATGATTTAGGATTATATTTATATTCTTATATCTGGCCATACAACCACAAATCATTCACCAACATAAGATAATAAGCTGACAACAGATTTTTCTCTGCTGGCGGAACTTATTTAATGTGTCATGTTTTTATGTCCAATTTTGAAATTCACCACATTAAACAAATGACTGCTGACTTTCTGCCGAACTGTAGCCAAGGATAATGCCTTAAGTGCTATTGTCTCTTTTTCCATGCATGATTGAGGTTCTCATTTCAACTTTTTTTCTTTCTGAAACTATATGTTATTACACACATAAATGTTATCTAAGATTGCTGTTATTTCTGTTTTCAGGACTTGAACCAGCTCGTCCCAACCTCCTCTTGGGGCTGCTGATCTTCCAGAAGGACAGGAAGCGATCTGGTCCTCTTCTGGAAATTGAGGAAAAACGGTCCAGGACTCAAACCAAAGATGCAGATGACACTGGCCTTCCAAAGCCATCTCCTGTTAGAGCAGAAAGAAGCACACGACAGAGTCTTGAAATCTCCTTCAGCACAACTCCAGGGTCACCTCCACCCAGCTCCTCTGAGACCTCAAGCAGCTCTGTGACCACCTCTTCAGTCCTTTCCTTTTTGTCCTCTGTCACCTCGACGACCACTGGCAAGGACTCGCCATCTTCATCCAGCTCAGTTGCTTCCTCTGCAGCAACTGCCAATCCTCTTCAAACCATCCTCAACTCTCTTTTTGGGAAGAAAAAGCACGACTCTGAAGCTTCCAACTCTCCGTCTGATCAGGGTGAACTCTCTGTCCCACCTGTTGCAATACTAGACCCGATTGTGCGGCAGCTTACAGAGAGTTCTAAGGAGATACAGATGGAGGATGATGAAGATGACCGACCCTATGATCCAGAAGAAGAGTATGACCCCAATAGGGGTTATAATAAACCTACGAAACCTGCTGAAGTAGTAAGCAAACCTGAAATCTCTAAGCAGCCTGAGGTTGCTCCAAATGAAGGTGATGATGTGGCGTATGACCCAGAGGATGACTCCATTTTTGAAGACGTCAAAACTTTAGTACCTTGTCAAGCTAAGGCTGGAACTGAATCTGTAACTGATCCACAAAAGATCTTGGCAAGCATCAAACAGGTTGGGGATCAGACATTCCAGAAACAAGGAGAACCAAAAATGTCACCCACAGGGACACCTAGTGCAACACTGACACTTCCTGATATGCTCTTAAATCAACCTACTAAATCACCTTTGGCCAATACTCAGCTACTGCAGCTTGGCAGAAAGGTTGAAGAACTAGTGAAGTCTTCATTGGTTTCTCCCTCTATCAACCAGAGGAGAGATCCCCGGCACAGTAGGGATCCTCGGCAGGCTGCGACTAACAGAAAACTGTCAGATGAACCTGAGGAGAAAGAGGAGACATCGACTCTGGAGTTGGAATCTACTCCTCCTTCACAACCTGTGGTTCAAGAGCCTCAGCTATCGAATGTAGCTGAACTCCCAGACTCCTCACAAGGCCCAGAGACTTCGCTCCCCGAAGAGGTAATGAAAAGTGAGATGCTACCTTTCATGGAGTCGGGCAAGGTGGAGGTGTCAATTCCATTATTGGGTGAGGAGGTGGAACCTGATATGGAGATCAACTACTTGGATGAGAAAGAAGTGAAAACTGAGGAAGCCGAGCAACTCAAGGTGGAAACAGAAATGGACAAGTACAATATTTGGCCAAATGCTGCCAGTATTTTGAAAGTTGGGGAGGACTCAGAGTATGAGGAGAATAGTCAAGATTTACCAACCACAAGTTATTATAATGAGCCCACAAACAGTAATGAGTCCACAATAACTTCGACAATCCCAGTACTCACTCAGAGCACAGCAATGGTTGACAGTCAGTCCCATCACATGACACATCACATGTCAGCGTCAGGCTTCGATAACTACAGACCTCCAGTTGACATTTCCCCCCCATCCAACTTCCCTCCTCCCCATCTGATGCAGGGACAAAACCTGATTATGAGGCCTCCGCTGATACATATGCCACCACCCATGCAGGGTCTTCCTCCAATATCAGGCCCGCTTCCCATGCAGGGACCCCCTCCACCCATCCATGTTCCTCCCCCTGTACGTGGTCCTCCCCCCATACACGGTGACAGTGGCCAGCAATATGGCCCCCCTCCAGCGGTATACCCTCCCTATCAGAACCAGTGGCCAGGCACCCAGCCACCACCGCAGCAGCAGCAGCCTCCTCCTGGACCACCACCTCAGAATATCATGCCACCTAGAGGACCACTACCACCACCATTTCCACCAATGACCCAGGGAGGCCCTGCTCCTCAAATGTTTGATCCCTCCATCCCCCCTCAGCACATTGGACAGCAAGGCCCCCCTCCAGGCCTCCCCCCACCTCCTGCACCTGCATTTGATGGACAGAACAGTTTACCTCCACCAAGATACACTGGTCCTCCACCACCATTCAATTTCCCTGCAAACAGAGGTCCTCCACCATCTTTCACTGGGCCTCCTCTTTCTCACTTTGATAACAGAGTCCCTCTTGCGTCCCACTTTCCAGGGCCCAGAGGTCCCCCACCATCTCAGTATGGTGACAGTGGGGTTCAACCTCAAATGGTAGACCAATCTCGAAGCCCTGCAGAACAGTATAATAAAGACAATTGTAACCCCTTTAAGCTAAATATGGACCAGAATCCAAACCCTCTCCATGTTTTTAAAGACAATCAGGGTCCCCCACCAGGTCCACCATACCGGGGACTTCCACCTAATCAGTATGAGGACAGAAAAGGTCCACCCTCTGGTTGCGAGATGAGCGGACAGCACTTCAGTCCACATAACCAGTATGGAAGTTCCAGACCACACTCCTCACCACCACATCGAGGATCCTTTGATGAGCACAGAGGTCCTCCCTCTCATGAGAATAGACCCCACCCATCTCATTTTGGAGGATCAGAGCGTTATCGCTTCGACAGGCATTCTGATGAGGCTAGACCTGTTCGCCACAGCGGGCCACTACTGCCAACTCCGCAAGACGTTCTATTAGGTCCTCCTAGTCGCATGGGAGCCCACAGTCCAGATGCGCACCGGGACGACCACTGGCACCGCCACTCTCCTGAAATGAGGAGGAGGAGCAGCACCACCCGAGTGGATTCAGAGCCCCGCAGTGGAGATCGCTTCAGTCGCTTTGAAGGAAGTCACAGAGAACCTGCCTCTGGTCCCTCACAATCCTCTGAGGAGAGACCAAGGGAACTGTCTGAGGACCGTCGGAGGGAAAGAGACCACCCGGGCAGGCCGTCGTGGGATCGGGGCCCGGTTAAGCGGTGGAGCAGAGAGAGAGAGTGGGATAGAAGCAGAGAGAGGGACCATGATCGAGAGCGTAGCCGAGACAGAGACCGCAGCAGAGGGAAGGAGGGAGAGAGGCACAGGGAGTCAGAAGGAGAACGACACAGGAATCAAGACACAGACAAGAGGAATCAAGACACAGACAAGAGGAATCAAGACACAGACAAGAGGAGTCAAGACACAGACAAGAGGAATCAAGACACAGACAAGAGGAGTCAAGACACAGACAAGAGGAGTCAAGACACAGACAAGAGGAGTCAAGACACAGACAAGAGGAGTCAAGACACAGACAAGAGGAGTCAAGACACAGACAAGAGAAATCAAGACACAGACAAGAGAAATCAAGACACAGACAAGAGAAATCAAGACACAGACAAGAGAAATCAAGACACAGACAAGAGGAGTCAAGACACAGACAAGAGGAGTCAAGACACAGACAAAAGGAGGGACAGGGACAGAGAGAGAGACAGGGAAAGAGAGAGAGCCAGGGATTCTGACAGGAGAGACCACGACCGCGACAGAGGGAGAAACCGTGACCGAGAACGTGATAGAGAGCGAGACAGGCGACGGGACAGATCCCGAAGCAGGGAACGTGACAGGGACAGAGACCGTGGGAAAGACAGGGACAGGGGCAGGGACAGAGACAGGGAGAGGGAAAGAGATAGAGACAGGGAAAAAGACAGGGATCGTCGGGATAGGAGCAGAAGCAGAGATAAGAGAGAGGAGAAAAAGGAGAGTAAACTTCCAACTTCCAAGGAGAGTGATAAAACCTAGTTTCTGTTTTATGGACACTAAATGATGATTTTGAGAGACAGTTTAATCTTTCACCAGTTGAAGTCATCACTGTAAATGTAGATGAACAGTATTTTGTTAAACTTCCACAGTTGTGTTCCTCCTAGAAGTAACGGTTGACAATGTTTGTATTCTTTTTGCCACTTAAAGGTTTCTAATTTGTTTTATCATATTAGAAAAACAAAACACTGAAGGCTATCTAAGTTGCTTGTGTACAAGTATTAAGTAGGCTAATGAGTCCTATTAATGTACCTTTCTCCTGTCAAAGCATTTTTAAGAAAACAATGTAACCAATTAATACAACATTTTGCAATATGTAAATATGAATGTATTTGTGTATATACTGATGTTTTTATCATACTTTTCTAAGTAGAGAAATTAAAAGCCATATATCTGAGATGGATAATGTGAAAGTCAAGCCAACACTGTTTACACAGGTGTTTATATGTCCAGCATGTTTGAAGTTTAAGACTCCAACTATCTACAGTATCCACCCCATCAGTGGTTGTTAAAGTAATGTCCTGATTTTTTTTTTCAGCTCAGCCAATTAAATATGTTTGATGACATGTTTGTCTGGTGTTTTAAATGCACTTTAGTGTCAAGTATGAATTGTCTTTGACCCAGTGTAATATGAGATTGTTTGGCTTTTGCATTATTGTTGATTAATGCAAAAAGTAAAATGTTAATTGTTGGTCATAGCCACTTAAATCACAGCAGAGAGCTTAAAACAAACCAAATCATACCAAATGTGAGCACTGTACTATGTAACCTAAAAGATGTACAGTATGTAGCCTTACATATGGCAGAAGCTTTAAAAACAGTGGAGAAACCTGATGAGGTATAGACATAAGGAGAAATATTTGGGGAATGAAATTACATTTTTTTAAGAAGAATCAAAACCATCAGTGTCAGAAATATGTCAGAACCTTTTATAATGCATGATGAAAACCTGTGAAACAAACAACAGTAGCTCTTTCCTTATTAGGTGTAAAAAAAAAGGACATAAACCAGAAAACGGTTAACGAGATTGTAAAATTTGAAAACGGCCAACAGTTCCAGCCTTATGAACCAAAGTAAAACTGATAAACAATTTTACAGTTCTACATTTGCACCACATGTCAAAACCATAATCTTGGAAAACAAAAGTATAAAATGTCAGAAAAACATTTTGATGACTGTCAAGTTTAATTGGCAGTGACATTCCCAAGTTGCAGTCTAATTGACAACTGTTACGGATATGTCATGTTCCTGAATTTGACGATTTGTAGTGCATACTACATAGAATCAGTGTGGATTTGGGACACAAGATTCTGCTTTGGCAAAATCAAAAACTCGCCCTGTCCTTTCGTGGCCTTGACATGTGAATGCCTTGACCAAATCTTCTGAATTTTCTTCGGGCACCATACAAACTCATCTTTACGGTCATAGTTCAAGTAGGCGAACTTGATGAGACTCCTGCGTTGCATCTTGTCGAGGACGGCAAACACAAAGTAGTTGAGAACACTGTCCTTGACATTTGGGAGTTCTCCGTTGACGAGAGTCTCTTCCAGGAAGAAGCGGACCAGGGGGGCTTGGTACTGAGGGTATCCCAGGGTTCCCTGGCACTTCAGGATGCGGCTGATACGCAGGTTGTTATGTGTGTGACTGTTAATGAGAAGCAATAAAAGGGCAAAATAATTTAGTGGGATCTGTTGCTTTCAGTGATCGATATGTTTGATTACAATTCAAGGCTCACGTGTTAAGGTTTTTGAATCTGTCTTCCCAATTCAACGCTCTCTTGACTTCCCCTGTTTCCTCATTACACAGCTCGATACCATAGAAGTCCAACATCAGCTTGTAGGACTTCAACAAATTATCCTTTGCGGTGCTGCTTTCAAGAAAACACTAAAGCAAAGGACTTCAGTCAGAATATGTGAATCATTTTATTTCTGAAATAACTTCGTAGCTTAAAGCAGTTCACCTTAATTTCTTCTTTAGTCAATGTACTGGCCTCATAGTTCACTCCTCGTTCTTGCAGAGGGAACAACCTTTGAGAGCAAAATACAACATTGTAAAATTAAGATGAGAACATTTTATGTGTGATTATAGAGTAACTTTACCATTGAATATAGGTGTGTACATGCTCCAGTGCGTTATAATCTCCAGCCCATTCATCGTGGAAATTGTGGATGTAGACACCTGAAAACAAATACAAGTCACAATAAGTAAATTATTTTGTAAAAAGATGTAAAACAGGTGCACAGTTTAGGTTTAATGCAGAGGTTCCCAGCCAGGTGGTTGGACAAGATGTTTGTGGTGCATAAAATGATGCTTATTTTTTATTACTAAGGCTTCAAAGTTATTCAAATGGAACAATGTGAAAAATAAAAATCACTGTTTTTAAAGAGACACAGGCCAAAAGTTTGGGCTTGGCAGAATCATTTAGTGTTCTTGATTAGAGCCATTCTCTTTTACTCTCAAGTTACACTGATATGACAAATTAAATCACAATATAGAGCTTGATTATTAACTTATGTTCATGGATTTCACACACTGTTTGTAACTGTAGGCCTACCATCAGGTACAGAGGGCTTCTTTCCCAGATAGAAGTTCAAATTAGGCTTGTCATCCTACTCAACAGAAGAAAATAGCACTCAGACATTCATTTTTACTAAGTAAGAACCAAGTCATACAATAAGTCCCTTTAAACACACAGTCATCATGCCTACTTACAGATACTGGCCCCATCCAGTATTTGGACTGTGGAGAGATGTAAAAGAACAATGTGTACATAGCTCACACTTAAACCCTTTATGATTGCAGTGTGTACTGTGGGCGATCCTTGTGTGTGTGTGTGTGTGTGTAACTTACAGGGTAGTCATGTCTGTAGCTCTGCATGTCTCTTGCAGCACATTCAAATTGGCTGAACTTGTACTGATGCAAAAGAAAATGACGGTCTTGTCAGTTTAAAATCAGATCAGTTTAAAATCAAGACATTTATTAGTTATCAGTGGTGGAATATAAGTAAGTACATGTTCTGTACTTAAGTACAAATTTAAGGTAATTGTACTTAACTTGAGTATTCCTATTTTATACAACTTTACACACATCTCAGAGATAATTTTTTTTTTTTTTTTGCCCCATGACATTTTTCTGACTGCTTTAGTAAATATTACTTGAGGATTGAGGATAAAGGCCGAAACACTCAGTGAAGGTTGGGCACCTCCTGAAACCTGAAACCAGCTCTAGAATAGGCCAGTGACGTCAGATTTACTCACATATCTGGCTGATACTGGCCGCCTGGTGCTGTCAAGTATGTTCTTCTGGTCCTCCTCGGTCTCCCAGGTTGAATCATAACCACAGTACAACTCATCAGTGGTCTCAACGCGGTACCTCTCATTGTCAAACTCATCGTCATGATCGTCATCATCATCATCGTACTCTTCACACCTTGGCTCAACTCGACAAGTCTCTCTGCCGGTCCTCTCACCACTGCCTCCAGCCACAGACTCTTCCTCATATTGACCCTCACAGTCCCTTTCAGAAACGTTCCCTTCATTGCCAATTTCAGGATCATCTCGTCTTCCGCGATCCTCTCGCCAGCCAATCGCAAAAAATGCGCGTCCTATTATTGGGCGAATCATTGATGTAAAACAGCGCCATAACAGATATATTCTGCGCCAAAACCACTCAAACACAGGATACAGGCGGCTGTAGCTGAAGCAGGCCATCAGAAACAAACTCCACCGACGCAATGCATCAGTGACACAACCCACAGGTAAGGTTAATGGGTTTTACATGAAGTTTGTTTCACTTTCATTTCCTGTCAAATTGTCTGTACAGAAAACCGGAAGTACAAGCGCCATTGTGTTGAACACATGCATGAATGGGTGTAGGGTGTACCAATAATAGGCCTACTTGTTGCTCACTATGATCAGGTCACTATTAATTTATACAATTAAACTAAATTAGGTGTGAATTCTGTTTGCAACATTATTTCATAAAAGTGGTATCTGCAATCGAAGGACTTACACATGGACCAATAATGTTTTGGGGCAGTTTGAGAAAAAACTTTTCTATATTTTGAAATTGTACGTCTATAAGTTGGGCAGATTTTGTGATAATTCTCAATATATGAGGTTCGACTGATTTTTGTGTGAGGTCATGAGTCTGAAAACAAAGAGAGAAATTAGCACATTTATCCAACTGACTCCCTTATTAAACTGATCCACCCCTATATCAAGGCACAAAGACAAATTGATTTGCAAGAACACCTACTGTAACAGGTGCAGGATGGTTGGGGCGGCGCAGCTCACCAGGGGTCTCATTTATAAAACTGTGTAGGATTTGCGTGCGAAGGTGGCGCACGGACAAACATACGACTTGCGTGCGCTCAAAAATATTCTGATTTATAAAACAGTGCGCACGCACGTGGTATGGCATAATTGGGGAATCTGTTGTGACGGAGGGGGAGGGGGACACAGATTCCATGCAAGGCGGATGGCATGACTCAGGTCGGAAGATTGTATTCATTTGTTTTAAACGGGTCTAAACCAGATACATTCAGGTTGTGTTAACACATTTATGCACAAAACAATTGGACTTTATTTACAAAAAGTGGGACTTTATTCACTAAATAGTTTCTCTTTTGTTGTTGCTGCATGTTCAAGCGGGGTCAGCGGTGGTGCAGCAGAGGAAAGGTGTGCGCCCAGCGTCTCCACTCCGCTCCACCCCGTGAGCCAGGCGTCTCTTATCCACCTCGTGCGCCCCAACCTTCCAGCAGCGGCCGTGTCCTCACAGAGGCTGTTCTTCAGAGGCAAAATGATACAATCAGTGCAATAAATGAAGTTGCAAAAGAATTGCGAGCAATTAAAAATGTGTTGGGTAAAATTAGCACTTCACAAAAACATCTGGCAAATAAAGAGTGTCATTTCCATACCTGTAAATCTGTAAAGCATAATCAACTACAACTCTAGGTGTTAAAAATATTTTTGCTGTTAAGAAATAAAAAACCCACTTTGCCTCTGTACTATATTATCATCATAACAAGCGTCTTAATCTCCATCTGCTGTTAGCAGTGTAAAGATGGCATCATGTTTGCTGTACATTTCCCTCTCCTCATTTTCCACAGGGGTTGGCACTTGGACAGACTCCACTCAGTGGACATCCTGCTCTTAATGTCTTCCTGTGGAAGATAAAGGGATGCATGCAGAGAGATATGAGATGAGTACATCACATAATGCTGACATCATTACTTTATGGTTGTGGAGTTGTTAAACCTCAGGGTCTTGTTTCCTTATCCTTTGCGGTGAATGCACAGTATATACTGAATTGTGTCTCTTTGTGACTTCCAAACTTGTTCTGTGGGTTACTTGTTTTTTGCATACAATGTGAAATCCACACAAGACGATGTTGAGTGATACTGACGTAAGCACTGTATGTTCTCGCTGATTGATCTTTGACAAGGCGATTACCTTTTTTTTCCTCTTAAAAGGGGATAATTACTTTTGCTGCCACTGGAGAAAATCAAGACGTGTGTGTGCCACACTGTTAACATCTGCTCAGTAATAGATTCATTTATGCTTACTAAAGCGGCATAAAGTCCTGTGCTGCCGCTGGAAGATAAAAACACAGTATGGAGATAGCCATATGCTCTATATGGAATGGAGGCAATAAATGTGGATTTTAATGACAGATCTCAGACACTTTATGGTGCAGTTTAGTGCATGAATAGGCCCCTCAAATTGGAATGCCCTCTTGAAATAGATGGAAACTTCATGCAGGATGGAACTAAAATAACTTGCAGCATTGAGCTACAGCAGACAGCCTATATTGTCGTTGCTGTGAACCCAATTAGATGACACTGTGCAAAAACCCAGCAGATGCCACTGAAAACTTCAGTGAAGCTCCATGAACCACACCTGTGCAGCTGCACTGACACATAAATCATTAATCTCTCTCTCATTGGACTTAGTTAATGATGAAAGCTTGCTGGATCACTCAGCGGCTAAGTGTGCATGATAAAGGTCAGCGCTGCCACCAAACAATGCTTCATTGCTCAGAGTAATACCTTACCCAGCATATTGAGAATACTCAGCACATGAATGCTTCACAGGGCAAAATAATCAAGTGTAGCTTCTGGAAAGGCCAGCCTCGGGGGCAGCCACTGACACAACTCACACTCTGGCACTTGTGTTTCCAGACCTCTCAAAACACAATCAGTAATTAACATTTTGGAAAGAGTCAGTCTGAGGAAATGTGCATGAATACTTAACAAATTGGGAAGAAATTGATGATGACTGAAATATAGCACATTTTATTTTGCTGTGGCAACCTTGTAAACCTATGGAAGCGTATTGCATTCACTTGAGAAAAAAATCTTTGCCCTGTTTTTTCTGAATTAATGAGATAATTATCTCAGAATTCTGAGATAAATTGAATTGAATGAATTAACATATTTATCTCATTAACTCAGAAAACAGGACATTTCTTTAATTTTTTGTCAAGTCAATGCATTACGCTTCTGTATAAACCTCCATAAAAGAAAAGGGAAAAAAATCCGGATAGAAAAACATTATATTAAATGTGACACATTACAGTGAACTACCTATTAAATTGAAGCAATAAGTAAAACCAAATTTGATGGGAGAATGATTGAAGTGACACCTGTACACAGATACTTACCTGTAAAAAACATTGGGACATGATGCACACAATATACTTTTGATGCAAATTAGGCCAATGAGCATTTTTAAGTTGACTAACATCCTGTGGAAATTCAAGGTGCTGCCAGCATATGAGCTCAGGTGACTTAGTGCACAGGTTTGGTACCATTTCATCTCATGACAAGCTGAGAGAACAGGCTACAGTTTCAACACGCAACCTATTGTCTTATGCTGTAATCCTAGCAGGCCAAAGCGGCCTCAGCACATGAGTACGACTGTCCTCTGAGCAGCAGCACACGCTCCGCTCCGCGCGCACATCGCACTTGAGGATGAAGACGCACAACATCAGGACCCTGTGTCTCATCCTCTCCATCGTTTTCTACCTGCTTATAGGAGCCGCGGTCTTCGACGCACTGGAGTCGGACAGCGAGAGTTTAAAGAAAAAGGCGCTGGAGCAGAAGCTGAACGAGCTGAGGAAAAAGTACGGCTTCACCGACGACGACTACAAAGAGATTGAGAAAGTGGTCATCCAGTCGGAGCCGCACCGCGCCGGGAGGCAGTGGAAATTCGCCGGCTCTTTTTATTTTGCCATCACTGTTATCACCACAATCGGTTAAGTACGGTTTGTCCATACCTGTTTCTCACCCTAAAACACATTTGAAAAGCAGCGTCACTGCATGTGTGTGGGTTTAAGCGCTCCTTAAAGTTGGAGCCCTGCTATTGGGCTCTCCAGCTGGAGGAGCAATTTAAAAAAAAACTTTGACTTAACTTTGGAGAGGAACAGGTGCAAAAAACTACGGGGTTGCAGTGCAGTGGGAAAGTATTGTGAACATGCATATTGTGTATGTGCAAATGGAGACTGAAGTTTGTTATTGTTACTTAACGTTTTCCCATAGGATAGCTCCTTGTAAACAAAAAACATAACGTAATGGCTGGCATTGTGACATGTAAAATGACTTAAAGGGATATTCTGTATGTGAATATATATAATATGACAGACTTAAACAAACGTTGATCTGTCAGTTTGCTGGAGCCAGATGGAGACTGAACAGAAATGGGAAATTGAAGAAGTAATAACCTTTTAGAGGGGGAGTGATCACACTTTTCAAACCTTTTTTGTTGTTGTTTGGTAACTTCAGTTCCAGTATTCCTGCCCAAATTAAACCAGTGTGGGAGTGTGCGCAAGTAAATCAAATCAGCTACATTTCAAAGGGAAATATTGTGCTTTCTGGGTGGCATGATGGTGCAGGTAGTGCTGTTGCCTCACAGCAAGAAGGTCCTGGGTTCAAATCCACCTGAGGACCTGGTGCTTTTCTGTGTGAAGTTTGCATGTTCTCCTCGTGTCTGTGTGGGTTCTCTCCGGGTTGTGCGGCTTCCTCCCACCACCAAAAACATGCAGTAGAAGTGACTTGATGACTCTAAATTGACCGTAGGCATGAGTGTGAATGGTTGTTTGTCTCTCTATGTGGTCCTGTGATGAACTGGTGGCTTGTCCAGGGTGAATCCTGCCTTCGGCCCAAAGTCAGCTGGGATAGGCTCCAGCCCCCCCGCAACCCTACACAGGATAAGTGGTTACAGAAAATGAATGAATGAATATTGTGCTTTCTAATCCACTAAATTTATTTGACTTATAGTGGTTACTTTTAAGACAACACCATGGATAATATAACAAGCATTTAAGATACCACACATTGTTAAAGATCTGACCAGTTGTTCTCTTGAGGACATTAAACAGACATTATGTGACCTGCAATATACTGTGACTTTGTAGGTTATGGCCACGTTGCTCCGCGCACTGATGCTGGCAAGACCTTCTGTATGTTTTACGCCGTCTTGGGAATTCCTCTGACACTCGTCATGTTCCAGAGCCTGGGTGAGAGGATCAACACTTTTGTCCGCTACCTCCTGCGCAGAGCCAAGCAAGGCCTGGGCTTACAGAAGACGGAGGTGTCCATGGGAAACATGGTCCTGGTGGGTCTCCTGTCATGTATGAGCACCCTGTGTATTGGAGCTGCAGCCTTTTCCCACTACGAGCACTGGACTTTCTTCAGTGCCTATTACTACTGTTTCATCACGCTCACCACTATTGGATTTGGGGATTTTGTGGCCCTACAGAAAAGAGATGCTCTCCAGAAGCGATCCCCCTATGTGGCATTCAGCTTCATGTACATTTTGGTTGGGCTGACAGTCATTGGGGCTTTTCTTAACCTGGTGGTCCTGAGATTTCTCACTCTAAGCACTGAGAAGCAGGAGACACAGGCTAAAGACACGCCGGGGCATAGGGCGGTGTCGGAGGGTGAAGCAGAAACAGCTGAGATTCAATACAAAGAGGGTGAAGATGTACACAGTAGCCTGTGCAACCTGAGTCTCCCTATGGAGGCAGGCACCAGCTGTTTGAATCTCCTGCCCGCTCCCACAGAAGAGCGCAGACATGTTTCATCAGAACAGTTCTCTGAACCCAGCAGACTCAGGGCCCTGTTCCCCTGCATCTGCTGTGGGCCAGACATTTACGACGGCCCCTCTCCGTCTCACTGTGATGAGGCAGGTGGCCACAGTAACCCTGTCTTTTACAACTCCATCTCCTACAGGGTGGACCAGATCTTGTGCAGCTCCTGCACCGTGTCGTCACAGGCCTCCCTCGGCAGCACAGCTCTCTGTCAGGCCAAGAACAATCGTCACATCCGGAGGAGGTCATTATAACTCTCTAAATCTTGGACTCATGTCTAAATGGCCTTTGTTTTGGACTGTTTGTGCACACCACAGAGGAAAAATAAAAAAAAAAACTTCAGATTTTCTGCTTGAAATCTTGAACCTTGATGGCACAAATTGCCCTGTGCATTCCTAGTCATGAATGTAGCCTCACTTGCTATCCGATAAAATGGAGCATGTCATAAAAACCCTTTACAGTTTATAATATATTTTTCTACATTAAATATTACGAATGAAAAATTATATGCAGAAGTTAAATATGTGATGTATACTGTTTCAGAGCCAGCCCAGGCCTTTATGGGGCCCTAAGCAGGCTTTGATTTGGGGGCTCCCCACCACCACTACTATTGACTATTGTCAACATTTGATTATTCGTATACTGTAAATCTAACACACCCATTATCAATTATATTAGTTGTTTATGTGTTGCTTACGTCAACACCATGTTTTTACCCTTTTATGGTTTTTAATCTTACCATGCTTGTGTTAATTTACACTTATAATCATATATATGTAATATTCAAAGTTATATAGCACTATGTTACATACTGAACATGTTTTATTGGGAACAAGAAAATAAACCAGCAGACAAAACATTTACTATAAACAAGTAAACCACTTTAATTGCTTTTTAAATAGCAGAACAACCATCAGTTAAAAATAAACTCAAATGACTTCTTAAATAGAGAATAAACATTGTTGTAATAATCAGCTATACTAAATTAAATAGATCAGAGGAACCTGTAACTAGATAACAATGGTTCAAGTATAAAATATAATTCCAGTACTCTTGGGGGCCCCCTGGTGCCCACAGGGCCCCTAAGCAGGTGCTACTGAGCTTGCGCTTGCGTTGGGCCGGCTCTGTACTGTATAAACCCATGGTTTCCACCATTACTGGTCCAATGTAGCTACTGCATGTTATCTGAAATGCAACACTTGTGCCTGAGAAAGGTGGGGTTACTTATATTAATATTTTCATTGTCAGACTTGCTGCAGTTTTGCCACCTGTGACCTTCAGTTATTTCCAGTCAGTAGTTGTCAGTGTCCTCTGAAAGGAATGTACAATGTGTTACCCTGGAGAACTGTAGACAGGCACGTACATCACTATGAGTGGTGATTTTCTTATCCAGTCAAAGCTGTGATTCCTGAACTTTGTTCTCTGTGATGAACGAGAGTGTCAACAAAGAATGTAAAATGAGCATTTGCACATAAGTTTGACAAATTAGAAATGTCTCCAAAAGACTGTAGATGTGCAGTTAAACCACACATTTCTGATTCAAATTTGATTTTTGATACTAACCACGAGATAAGGAAAATTAGCCTCTATTCACACTTTTTAAATATTTGAAATATTAAATATTTTGGTTGCGTAATACCGAAAATTAAAGGACTATTCCACTTATATTTACCCACAAAAGCCAGATGCAGTCAAGGAGTGCAACTCAGTCTGTGAGAACAGTTGTATAATGTCCTCTGTGGCTTTGGTGGAGCTTTAATTGTCTGAAAAATAACCCTGATGACATGATCAGGTGATTACATCATCAGAGGTTTCTTGACGTAGGCTTGAGACTTGAAAATTTACAGAAAGCCTACATTAAAAACTGAAGATGGAAAGATGTGGGCATTCACCAGACAACGATGGTCAAAGGAAAGTATTGCTTTTGGTTGCATTGTGGGAATTGTAGGCCATAGTGTTTTTAGAACTTAACCCATAGTAAGAAATAAAAATCAAGAAATCTCTGCATCTGTTAATTCAATTTTGACTATTATTCTTTTAATCTTTTACAACTGATGCTGCACTTGAACAACTCTAAGAAGAAGCAGTGACTTAGGCACTGTAATTTAACCAGAGGAGCCATATTCATTCATGCTCATGCAGTGGTTTTCACTATGTCTTGTAAAGCACTTGGTAACTTTGTTTTGAAAAGTGCTATATAATTAAAGTTTCCTCTTCTTCGTCTTTTTATTGTTATTATTGTTATTATTATTTTTATTGAGAAACAAAAACAGCTCCAGCAGTGCAGCTCTGTAACTAATTTTGAATCAGAAAATGTTGACTGCTTCCAATGTCCCAAGATGTCAGTCAGTCCACATTTGAAATGACATTTTTTAAAATCTGCCCCTGTGGAAGGTGAACTTAATGATCACTCAAGTTTTGCATTAATTTACATTGTTAAATGGAACCTCCAGTGATGACAATCATTTAATTTCCCCTTGTTCCTATTTTCTCCCACTAGGGGGCAGCATTGGTTTATGTAAAAGTCATTCCTGTGTGGCCTGAACCACTGTCTTGTTTGCTGAAATCTTTGCAAGTTAAAATTTTTATTTAAAAAAGTTATTGTGTGTGTTTGTGTGTTATGCTTTTCACAGAGCCAGAGGCATGTGTCCTACATGCCATCAGTGTTGTATACATAATTCAGGTACATGATAAATTAGCACAGGCATCTCAGTCAAGCCAAGACACGCGTGTCACAGCTTCGAACATTGTCGACATTATCATCAACTTATTTGTCAAACATCTGAGAGGAGAGGTCTGAACAATGAGCTTGATTTCTGTTAGGCATAAAAATCACTGTTTTGTGAATGATGAAAGTAAGTGTCTAATTTGCATAATTATTTCATCAATATTTCAGATGATGCTTCATTTTACTCTGTTATGATACCTCAGATGTCTCCTCATATGCTCAAACTCTCTGAGCCCTAAAAGTACTGATGTCCTCAGACCACTGATGTCAAACCACAAATCAGAAGAAGCAAATGATATAGTAGAAGTATAAACAGTTTAAAATTAATTGGAAATGTAGAATGAGTAGCTTTACTCTGATACCAAGACCTTTGTATTCAACCATTATGTCATCTCATGCATGACTGTGACAAAGAGTGGCACCCACACTGAACTTTTTTCAAGCTTCTTTTGTAGTTCAGTGAGTGACAATGAGGATATATGAGGATGAAATTAGGTAATGTTGTATTTTGTTTTCATGTAATGTGTGTTATTACAGGCTGTGAGCTGCAGGTGGTGGTACTATTCTTTTTATAACGCCCGTATTCTGAATGCGGCACATTTCATGTGAGTCCAGTTTGCGTGCATGGACTCAAGCCTAGTTGCTCATATTCACATCTGTTCACATTTCTGAAAATGCATTTTTATGAGAAGTTCAGTTATTTTCATGTGATATTTTTTTTAATTTTTGATGATTGATTGTTCCTCAATAACCTGTCGAGCTTGCTGAACATTACACTTAGCTCTGTTGGAAAGAAAATGACTGCAAATCTATATGTTTGTAATTCAAAATGTTAATACCAATACAACAATGCTTTAGTTCATTATAGAAACAACCACAGTCTTCAATTCATGTCATTGTTAATTGATAACAGCGTTGAATTCCATCATCAAAGCAATGCACACATACTAATCCTCTACTATATTAAAGTTGTTGCAGGTTGAGAGAGTGGGTGAATAATTGATTATATTGTTAGATGTTTCTCTTTGTGAACACGCCCTGTTAAGTCATTACTGTCCTGTGTTGAAGGGTATTTCATGTACAGTCACACTTGTAAGGGAGGTACAGTCAGAAATGAGCTGCCGGTTCAAGCAGAGTGCAGCTCCTCTATTTCTAAAGGGTGAAAAGCTTTAATATGGCAGGAGGCTCATAATGGAATCAGCATGTAAATTAAGTATTTATGAATGTACAAATAAACTGAACCAATACTGTTTGCCATGTTTTGATTATGTAGAAATATGTTTGCCTGTGTACACATACACAGCCTTTCAGAAGGAGCTCAGGGATTATGAGTTTTTTTTCTTGGACCTGCTTCAGAATGCAAAAGCACATCCTCTGTAGCACACAGTGGCCTCAATGAAAGACGAAGGAACTAAAAATATGTGTCATGTTTATTCAGATTGATTAAACAAGTAGAAATTAGGTTTCAGTTGGAGAGCATTGAGAAAATAGAATTTAATAGAAGTTCATTGGTGGGGTAATTGCTCATTAGTTTTAATTTCCAGCCAATTTGCTGCTTGTGTTGAACAGTGTGAAAAGGCTGTTTTTGCTCAGCGGTTGTCTTCTCCAATCAGACTGTGTTTGACATGCTGGTTCTTTTTGACATTTTGTGTCAGAGAGATCAGACTGCTTGATTAATTGCAATTTGAAGTGTCTTAAAGTAGAGTTTGAATCACTCCTTAATCTGCAATAAATAATAATAATAATTTTAATGTTAGTCACCATAAACTAGCAATTATATAAAATGAATAAAACAACTCATTGTGTCTGTCCATGTCACCTCTCTGAGCTAGTAGTCCTGACCCTTCAAGTAACCACATTAGTGTGCTTTGAGTGTTTGATTGGTCAAACAAAATACTGTCAAACAATAGAAATCAAGATTTTTTTAAGGCTTGTTTGCCAAATTAACCTCAGTCAAAGTGTGCCTCCATAACTGTTACATTGATCAATGTGGAATTTTGTACAGACGTTCTGGTCTCTAGAAGACAAAACCGAGACGTGGGTCTGATCTCTTAACTTTACCTCTTGCATCATTATTAGCTCGAAATTTACATTTGGTTTATGACCGTGCGAAACTAACATCAGCATGTTAGCATTGTGATTGTGAGTATGCTGATGTTAGCATTTAGCTCAAAGCACTGCTGTAAGTACAGCTTTAAGGCCCATTTATGCTTCCTATCAAAAAGGGTCTATCCTTCGACCCTTACATACTTCCATAATGCCTTTAGGTCAACATCGACACAACCGAAGTGAAGTTTCAAAGGTTTCCACAACAACAAATATGACAATGGCCAGAGTAGGTTGTGATGATGTACCTAGTAAATACAAAGTGGCAAAAGCAGAGGTAAAGATGTACTTGGCGGTGGTCTGTGAGGCCATTAAGTACATCGGGACTAGAGGACAGAGAGTTTTTACTCTTTATTACTTCACTTTTTTCTTCTTCGTTGTTTCTGTACATATTTGTTGTGCCTAGCTTGAATTGTAGCTGCACCGTCCTCAACCATTTCCGGTGGTATTGCTCCATTTCGTCCGTCTCATCCGCATCTTTAAGCTCTCCGAGAATGTGTCCAATTAAGTACGGAATGAAAGCAGAAGATGTATGGAGGGCTCCGTCCATCTCCGTATGCGTCTTTAACGTAGAGCATAAATGGGCCTTTACCCAGCCACTTGAGGGGCCATGGAATTAAAGTAAATTGTGAAGCTGTACAAAGCATGACTGTCAGTACAAATAAAGCAGCATAAGAGGACAGTAGCCTTCAAGGTAATGGTTCCCAGTGATTCAGTCTGTTGTCTAAGGCAGAGGATGTAAAATTATCAAGGTTGGCTGTAACTCATTCCCTCCTCAGTTGTACTATTTAACAAAACAAAGGCTTCTTATAGCTCTCGGTTTCCAGCCTGAAAGGTGAAGTTTATTCTCCTTGGCCAGTGTATATGCGAATTTGAAGCAAGGCTTCAGCCAGTGCCGGATTTTTTGTGTGAAAGTGTCTTCATTGTCTTTGAGTGCTTCTTTGTTAGAGGTTGTTGAGTGAAGTTCTCTCAAGTACAAAGCTCATCATGAAAGTTGTGTTATACAAACGTCTCTGCAATGTAGAATAACATAGTTTCGACACTGAGTTTGAAGAGATGCATCATTGCGAGATGATGACATCAGTCTATTCTTCATAATTTGTTGCTATAGCCTGTCAGTGTCATACAGGTCACCCTTGTGTTCTTGTCCAGCAGCACCTCATTTTTCTCATTTTCTCTGAATAGAACTTGCACAAATGAATTTCCTTCTGTAAATAAGACGATTCAGAAGTCGCTATTAGGACGGAATTTGAATGAGCGAGATAAGGCCACAGGGAAAAATGCAACACAATGGCCTTTAGTCGAGTTGGATGACAAATGCATCCTTTTTTATTTTTAGACGCACTGTGCAAGGAAAAGAAGAAAAGAGGTAAAGAATAGTTCCCAGTGGAGATATGAAACCCGATTTATTCATGGTTCCTATGCTTGGAACTGTAAAAGATTGACAGCGGAGTGATTTGCCACATCTGTTAATCTTCCTTAATGAGCGAGTAGTCAGATCTTTGCTACGACCCCTGCACGAAATAATTCACATTACTGCACTTAAGTTTTATTCTATCTTTATCTTTTTTTTCACCCTGTCAACTGTCAGGAGCCCAAATCACTGCTAATGTAGCATGAGGCACTGCTGTATTTCTTTTCACATGGTGCAATGCTCATTAGGAGGAGCCTTTTGGGAGAGAGAAGAAAGAGAAACAATGGGGAAAGGGAACATCTTTTTTAGCCATTTAAGCCACCGTTCACATGGTAACACAAAAGTGATGCATTTTCAGTGTGATAGATTTTCCAGTTCCTCTATATAGACCTCATAAAGTCTCACAGCCAATTAAAGTAATCATCTATTTCTATGAAACATTTCATTGTCCACCATAAAGAGAGGAAATACGCCTGCTGTGAGTAGGTCAGTGATGACCACAGCAGCATCTGAGAGATCCCACTGCAGGTGAACTGGATTCTTTTGAACAATCACTGCCATTTATCACACTGCCATTTCCCACTGTCAACATTTATGTTTTTTTCATTCACAGATATAGTAATTTTAATATTCCATTGACTGTGTCTTTGCTGGTCTGCTGAGCAGGAAGCAGACGTTTCCATCAGCAGAGCTGCGCCTGGCATTCATCATCAAAGGTCTGCCCAGGAAACAGACAGCTTTATACTCATCTGCATCTGCTTGGTATGCCAACTGGGTGAACATCCACATCATCCTACCCACACTGTTATTTCTGATTAGCATATAATGCATCAATTACTTCACTTTTACTCGACAGAAAAGCTACCACAAGTTCCGTTTCCAAGGCAACTATGAAGGGTGCTGGTGGCAAGAGTAAATTAGACTGGCGGTGGAAGTTGGATTGTGGTACAAGAACCAAATATGGGCCAACGATTGTTGTCCATCACTGCTGACTCTAACATATGGGAAGTGACAGGGGATTGTATCGATGACTGAGCGGTTTAACAAAACAAAAGAGGTGCACACACACACACACACACACACACACACACACACACACACACACACACACACACACACACACACACACACACACACACACACACACACACACACACACACACACACAATTAACCTTCTAACCATACCTCAAACCAGGGTCATCAGCCACCACCACCAGTGTCTGGACTCCAAGGGGGGATATATATCTTGCTGCTGATCAGGACAGATGCCCTTCGATCGCAATCTCCCTGAAAAGTCTAGCACCAAAGACTTTCTGTCATTCTAATAATCACATATCATTTGATGTAATAAACAATCTTATTTAATTTAACCACTAGTCTCCCCTGAGTGAATTATTTTCATATTATATAAAAAAATAAGTTAAAGTAGTGATAACTGAACAACAACAGCAGTGATGTATATCAAATAAAAGGAAGAATTGACTTAATATGAAGAAAGAAGAAGGCAGCATGAGGGAATTTCGGCATTAAACAGACTACATTTAATTTACTATAAATTCATTGCAATAAAGGTCCCGCATTAATTTGTTATTTCAAGGCAGCAAAATCAGGAAATGTTGCTTTTCAACAGCAGTAACTTAACACAACTCCCACAGCTGAAAGTGAGCTTGTTGAAAAGGCACAATAAAGAGGTTATCTGAAAAAGCGTTGCCTCAATCCATTTTTGAAATATGTTTTAGGTGGAAAAAGTTGAATTTAAATGAGACTGTCAGAACTGTACTGTATATGAATTCTAAATCTGTAGTTGACAGGAATCAGTTTAGCAGATAAATGATATGATATCCTCTTCCTCTTTGTGTTTCTTCCTGTGCCTCCTTTGCCTTTGATTCTCTGAGGTGTGCTGTCTCTGGGGGAACATTACAACTGCTGTATGTACAATTAATTCAAGTACCTGTGGTTCTCATAATCAAATGAACAGATTTCCATTGACATTTACTTAACGCATTTCTTTTTCCAAAGGACAAAATCCTCTGATTTATCTCATTTCTTGACCTTTCCTCCAGCATGATACATTCCTGTATGATTAGGAGTGGCAATCAAAAGGAACCAGGTGTATTTTGTATTTATGTGTGCAACATACCCGTTAATATTTTCAAATGACTGTGCATTTAATCTACAAGAAAGAACTTAAGTCACAGGTTGTTGTGGCTACTCAGAGTTACTTAGAGCATCAAGTTTGCAGCATCTTCTTTTGGTATTGCGATATTTAAAAATACAGATTCCACATCTTCACTTTAAAGTTAAATATTTGTGTTTGTCAAATTACAAGAAAATGTGTTATTAATTAACGAGCAAAATATGAATCCTTAAAAAAGGTCGGCAAGTATATAAAATAAGTTTTCAAAGTCCTCAAAAAGCAGGCTGTATTCTCTGCCCTGAAACACTGGGGGTGTGTCAGCTGATCGCGGGAAAGGTGACACTTTTCTCATCCTTGAATGCCCCTACCTATGACCATCACTTGTCTACATTCATTAGTCTTTCCCCCTTTATTTCCCTTCTTTGAAACAATTGTTAGTTGTTTTGGCAATTTTGGACATACTGTGCACCTAAATGTTAATGCAATGCAAAGTAAATGGTGAAGGTTTTCAGCCCATTGACGCTCTATTATAAATTATATGTTTTTGTGTTGATTTTAGACAGTGATAGTTTGATATATCTTTTTTTGCCCTTCACAAATGTTTAATCTTTGACATCTCCTGAACATATTGTTCAGCCTGATGTTCTGTTCATTCCTATGCAAAATTATTATATCAAAAACATGAGGTTAAGTAATTAGCACAAATGACTAATTTATTCATTCACATCAATTATTCATCTTTTCCCTTTCCACGCACCAGCCATGTTTTTTTCTTTTATTACTGTCAGTTTAATGCTTATTTTGTCCAACATTTTCTATAACCACTCATCCTTTGCAGGGTCGCGGGGCTGGAGCCTATCTCAGCTGACACCGGGTGAGAATTGGGGTACGCCCTGGACAGGTCGCCAGTTCATGACAGGTCCGTCACATAGAGAGACAAACAACCATTCCTGCTCACATTCACACCCATTTCGTGTCACCAGTTCACCTATATTGCATGTTTTTGGGCTGTGAGAAGAAGCCAGAGCACCCAGCCACACAGAAAGGCCCCAGGTCTGGATTTGAACCCAGGATCTTCTAGCTGTGAGTTGACAGGGCTAACCACTGCAATGAGCTGCCTGTCTGCAGCCTTGTCTAATAACATTTGCATATACAGTTAAAGCACAATGTAAATGAAAGGATTATTATTATTATTATTATTATTGAGACATTTGTTATTTTGATTTAAATGATACATTTGTGGCCCATATTCCTAAATCATTTTGTCTTTAACTGAATTACCAAACTAACCTACACAGTGCTGGCTGTTTTCTGGCACTCCAAAACAAGCTGTTGAATTTAGTTGACTTGACATGTCCTTGAAGGTGAAACGCAGCACAGACAGTGAGAGGAAGAGGGGCCAACTGGGCCTCAAGTGGGTTTATCCAGCCATGTTTATTCTATACTCTATTGAAAGTGTCCTTGACAAAACACATTCTCAAATATTCATTACAGCTGTGTTTCAGTTGAAATTTCAGCAATAATTCAGTATAACAAAACACAGAGAGACAACATGTGATGTGATTTATGAATAAAAGAACAAAACCAGACAGCCCAGTCGATAGATATGGCATGATATATGAACAGCAAATCTGCCGCTTGTTCTGCTGCATGATGCCTCAACTGTGTGACTTCCATTGGCTGTGCATGCCTCCCATTTGAGCATCAATCTTGTATCTTAAGTCTCTTGTGTTTTCCTCACCACAGAACCATGAGACATCTGAATTAAAGATGGGCTGAAGACACACCATTGTTCATCATCCCCAAACGTCTTTGCCACCCGCAGAGATCCTCCGACACACTCACTCTCTTTGACAAGAACATGGACGAACACAGACGCAAGGAGGTTCACGAGATTTATCTTGAAGATGCTGACTTTGTGTTTTAAAAAAAATATGTGTGGTAAAGTGACAGAGGTTTTCCTCCGCTGAGGACGTTATGTTACGATTACTCAAAAAGCTCAGAGTGGATTTTGATGAACGTTTTTGGAGAGGAAGGGTATGGCCATGAGGAACAATCCATTAGATTTTGGTGGTGATCTGGATCAAAACTGAGCTGCCTTGACAGAGGTTTGCACTCTCTGAGTGCTGTCTAGTTCATAATAAGAACATACTGAATTAGAACACTGAATTGAACATACTGTAGTCATATAATCTGGTAGAGAAGGTCAGAGTTAGAATGAGAATCAGCTCTTGTTTAGCACAAGGGTCAGTCATTGACTACCTATGAATGTGTGAACATATCAGGGGAAAACAATAAGCAAACCTTGAATGTGATATGAACATCCCTGTTTAAGAGCTCCTTTGATACTCACCATAATTGCAATTCACAACACAAGCATACCAGTTGTTCACAAGGTTCAAGTCATTAAGAAATAAAACATTTTGCACTTGAAACAAAAAAGTGACTAAAGAAATGCAAGCAGACCTTGGTTTTGGTTTCGCTTCTTTGTTTTGACGCTCTCCTTTCAGCTATCTGATAAAAGAGTGCTAACATCCTCTTGAATCAAGGACACGGCTGATTTGCTTTCAGAATTACAGAGATAAAATCACAACATGAAAACATATTTATTGATTTCTTGTGGGAAATATTTGTCATGAAAGCACAAAACTGTTCAACAATAGATGCGCAGTAGATTACAAATTGTGACGACCCCGTGAGAAGGCCTCTCTCTCCTGGGATGTTAGGGTGATTCAGCTCAGCTGGTCTTGTTTCACAGCTACATAAACTGAGTCAAGTCAACGAGTCTGTCTCTCCACGCTGGCTTCCACACTGTTAGTGTTTGGTATTTAGTTTCTCTTTATCATAAGTTGCTTTTATTTATGCAAAAATAAACATACTTTGAGTTACAAGTCACGTGTGTTGTGCAACTTTGACCCAGGTTGTGACAAAATATAAAACAATCAGATTTTGCATAAAAAAAATCTCATAACTATAAAATATTTTAGTTTAAAAGTCAAAGGAGGGTGTAAGAGAGCTGGTTCTATCACATATTAAGTGATGGAGCTTGATTAATCTCGATGGAAGGGTTGTGCGATGCTTTTACACATTTTTATCAATTATGCATAAATTACTTGACAGATTTTCATGAAACCTGTTATTAGGTTAATAATTGGAATTTGTGTTAGGGTTTAATTTAATCAAAAGTGACAATTGGGCCTTGCCGTGGGTATGCGCTCCACTGAGTGCCTTTCTACACCATAAGGTGTGAATATAATCTAACAGCAACCGAACAGTTGGGTAGCATCACTCCTCAGCAGCCACTAATGTGCTTCATCCATATTGCTTTGCAGTATATCTTGCTTACTGCTGCTACAGTTCTAGTGCTAAAACGACCAATCGGCATGTGTGACTCAAATCAGACAAGAGATAAATGTGGTGTGTATTGCATGCATCACACACAGAATATTTCATTTCTGATTTTTATCAGCATCCAACGGTGACATAAGTCATCTAACATCAGCAGATGCATCGGCCTCCATACAGTAACACGGACAGAAAGACAATTTCACTACAGAACAAGAAGCTTGAAGATTGAAGATTGAAGAGAAGCTCAGGATAAAGAGGAATTATACTCTTCTGAAAAATATTAAGGAAATACATTTCCTCTGTTATTATCACACTACTATTTTGTGATGCTCACACATGGCAGCATGTCCAGCCACTTATGATGTACTGAAGGTGAACTCTTAGAAACTGAGCCCACTGTCAGGAAATCAGAGAGTTACACCAGTTTTGGTAAGTAATTGATTATTCGTAGCTAGAAATATTATGATCACTTTCTGTTATGTGACAGTAAAATATTTTCAGTTTGTAGGAAATAGGATATGTGTAAATAATTCGTAAAAACCTTTTGTTACAGAAGTTGCTTTGTGTGTGTGTGTGTGTGTTAGTGTGTGTTTGTGTGTGTGTGTGTGTTTGTGTGTGTGTGTGTGTGAATACATCCCGCCTGCAGCTAACCTGGCTGAATGGAGCTGTATCCCTCGGAGAGATGATTAAACAAAAAGCTGAGAGCCAGAGGTCTAGAGGAGTGCAGCAGAATAAACGTGTCACTGTTCTACTTAATATAAACCACACGTCCCACATACTGGCTCACTATCTATACTAAAATACCCTGTTTATTACCAACAGCACAGGAAAATTATAAGCCTATCAGACTCTATTTTGACCACCTGAGGAATATCAACCCAGCTCATTTTTCCTCCATGTGAAAAGAAGTTGATGACTCATTTTTAATCCTGCTTAGATCATTGCAGGTGTGTTTACCTCACTCCACAGGCCATCTCTTTATCTTTTATAAGTAATCCAGCAGCTGGAATGCTTGGTATCAGGTGTTCTCTTTTTACAAAAGCAAGATGTGCTTAAATGAGGATTGCGAATGTGTCGCAAATGTTTGCTATTAAAAGAAATTGCAGATACATTTGCAATCTCAGATCTTGATATTTTGATATTCTTACACTGACTCCCCATCTTATGCATCTATTCATGGTTTGCCTCTCTTCACTTACCAAAGTACCTTGATGGGGCCTTCTGACCAGTGCTTGTTTTGTGTATCACATTACAGTATTTAACATGATCAAGAGACAACCTCTCTTCTGAGGTCACAGCTCCCAGACTTTAAAACTCGCTAAAAAACCCCCTGCTCACATCCCACCTGTATTCAAGTTTATAGGTTGTTCAAGTGTGCGATTTGGATTTATTCAAAAACAACCAATATGCACTTTACATTGTAAAATAGGAGAGCATTGTGTGATATCTGCTTGGAACAGCTGCAATAAAAGTGATGTTGAAAAGGTGAATGAAATTATTAGCTATTGGATACCAGTTTGTTTTTCCAACAGTCAAGTCACACGATCACTAGACCAGTATTTCCTCAGGTTCTGTTTATAGCTGTTTTTTTTTTCTCTTTTTCAATGTGACATAAGGGGGTGTAGAGTGTGTGTATTTTTTTTTCCATTACAGAACAGCTGTCAGATGGTGGCCCTTAAAAGGAACTGAATATCACTCTTGATGTAATCAAATTTGATGTTGCAGTGAAATGAAATGCAAAATAAAATGAACAGTTTTAAATGAAAACATGTTATAAAAGTTTGATCTTTGATTCTGCAATATAGTTTGTTAATTGTACTTAATGTTAGGACATATAGTGACTCTCTCTATAGGTTATTTGAGTTGGTTTGAATTCTGGAGGTTTTTTTTTGTTTTCTTGCACGTGTACATCACACATCCATACCTTACACACATCACTGATTAACTGACTGCACAATACATTGCACTGACTGCAATGTATTGTACTTTAAAGAGTCATGTGGTCTCCACATATTGTCCTTCCTTTGAGCAGGGTCGTGACAATACTTACCTAGAATCAGTGGCAAATTAAACTGAATTGTTTGCAATCACCTTTGATGGTTGGAGCTACCGTCTTTCAATAAATTATGTTCAGGGCTTTTAGTTTAACTAGAGAGGGTACCTTTTATTTGAAGCAGGCTTATATTAGACGCCAGCCTATATTTCTACCAGTACTTAATAACTCTTTGATAACCCTAACCCTAATCAAATGTGCATCTTAGTATATGCTGCTCATGTTCACGCTCCACTAAATTGTGATAAATCTAGTCACTTGCACTGAATAGTATTCCATAAATGTAGCTACTGCAATCTATGGACACTTGTGCATTATTACAACCTCTAGTTGGCTGAGATATTAACACACACAACCACAATGACTGAAATATGACAATAATATCTGAGAACAAAAAAGTGTTTTAGTATGATGTAGGACTGTATTGTTGGAGTTAAAGCGATAGAAGTATACACTATCCTTAACTAGCATGCATATTATATAACCCTTGTCTTTTAATTCAACCTGTATGTGAGTGTCGGCCTTAACTTGTTTGTGTTGACCAGGCTCGCGACCATTATCAGAGGCCCAGCTATGAACTTACAACTCATTTTAATATGAGGAAATATCTGCCCCCAAAGAATGAACACCCTGCAATGCTTTTTTTGGGGTGTTTTAGTTAGAAGTCACACCATATTTACGGTAAAAATTCAGAGCACATTGATTTGTGATGTGGTAAAAAAAATCTTTCTAGCCAGAACTAATCACATTTTATAAGTAAGACGGACCACATAAGTTTAGGCTAAGCTGTTTTTACAGACTGGCTGCTCTTTCATCTCAGAGATATAGTTTTCACTGCACATCTGAATAAAGGAGACACTTTCCTTATAGAGATTAATGGAAAGAGATGCTGAGCATCATTTATGCCCTCTGATCAAATTCTCCCTGCTCACAAGTGTCAGTTCAGGGTTATGTGTGGCACAGCTGTGTGCCTTAACAGAAATTCTTTTTAGCTTTTATCTAAAAGATTTACACCTTGTTCTGAATATGTACAATTTAAAGTCAGTTTTATTTAACTTGGTATGTATATGCACAGCCTTGAAACCATTGAGACCCATCGTTTCAGAACATCTGACAAATGAACCTCTAAAACTCTAAAACCCAAGTCACCTCTCGCTATGACATCAAAGCCCCCATTTTTTTAATATCCCAGAATGAAAATGAAAGAGTAGAATGACTACTTTTACACCAATAAAGCTTTTAATCATCAACTAAAAAAATAATATGAAAACAGTAAACATTCTCAAGAAAATGTTTAACATAATGAAACTTCACAAATGCTTCAAAAAGAAAATAAAGCAAATACTTTCAGTGTCATTTTTAAAGATATATTTTGAGATATTCTAATAAATATAAACAACAAATAGCTTTTAACCAGATCATGTTCAAGAATTTAAAAAAAATCATCAAGTGCATATCATTTTAATTTCTTTTACTTAATTAAGTTTTAAGTTTGAACTTATAATAACAAACAAGAGTCTCAACTCCCAATAAACTAGACTTTAGAAACCAAACCAGAGTTATACAGTAACTATGTATAAACATGTCCAAAACTGTGTTAGGAGTCTACATGTGCAATGAGGTTCCTCCCACACAACACACAGAGTGAGTCAGAAATTAATTACAGTTTTACAAGCCTTAAAGCATCATGATTAACTGTGTCTAATGACTGAAGACACTGAGCTGAAGGCACCATAATCAAGCGAGGATAAGAGTGTGCCAGCAATTTGTATTTTTTTTTTTTTTACAAACAAACAAACAAAAATATGCTGTTGAACTGCAATCAAACTGTTCCCCTTCATTTTAAACAAGCTTATTTATCAGTGATTTGTACATGAAAATCTAGGATTTTTCTAACTCTGGGGCCACAAAAGGGCCACATTTTACACAAAAGGACCAAGTATATGTCCAACGTACATGCGCATTTCTTTATTCAGTAAGATGCATATGCATCTCATTCCTTGTTTGCTATTGGCTCTATACCTTTGGGAAAAGACACAAATAATTATTCTCTCAAAATAGAACAATTGTGCTGTTTTTACGACTGGAACCGAAACACCTCACAAATTCAATCATAGCCAATGTCTTCGCCCATCTAGACTCAATGCTCACAGCCCCAAGTTCACGCAAACGGTCATTGCCCATGACCCTAATCCCCTAACCCTAACCCCCTAACCCTAACCCCTTAACCCTGCTTCTGACCATAATCCTAACCCTAGCTTGATAAAAAATGTTGAAATACTGAACCCCATAAAGGAAATACTAGCAGCCAGTGCATTACTTCCATTGGAAGTTACCTTTTCCTCTTACCTAGCTCTGACCCTAACCCTAACCCTAACCCTGACCCTAACCCTAGCTCTGACCCTAACCCTAGCTCTGACCCTAACCCTAACCCCCTAACCCTAGCTCTGACCCTAACCCTAACCCTAACCCTAACCACGTCTAACACAGAACCTAACAATTACTCTAACCCCTAACCCTGGCTCTGACCCTAACCCTAACCCTAGCTCTGACCCTAACCCGAATCCTAACCCTAGCTCTAACCCTAACCCTAACCCTAACCCCCTAACCCTAACCCTAACCACGTCTAACACAGAACCTAACAATTACTCTAACCCCTAACCCTAGCTCTGACCCTAACCCTAACCCTAGCTCTGACCCTAACCCTAACCCTAACCCTAACCACGTCTAACACAGAACCTAACAATTACTCTAACCCCTAACCCTAGCTCTGACCCTAACCCTAACCCTAGCTCTGACCCTAACCCTAACCCTAACCACGTCTAACACAGAACCGAACAATTACTCTAACCCTTAACCCTAGCTCTGACCCTAACCCTAACCCTAGCTCTGACCCTAACTCGAATCTTAACCCTAGCTCTAACCCTAACCCTAACCCTCTGGCCTCATCTCTGGATTCACCCCTGCTCTCAGCTAGCAAGTCCATAGAATGTTCACACATTTAATTTAAGAGCTGTTTTACCATCGATTCCTTTCTCGTAACGGTCTTTGAACCATTTCTCTGTTGTGGCACTAATAAGCTGTGATAGCTTCGTCTGTTTTGGACTTAGACTGTCTGTAACTATAAAGGTCAGCACTGTGAAGCAATTTACTGGTCATGGTACTTCCACTGAAATGAAAATTAAATGCTGGTGTGACAGGCCTCAAGTCTTTTACTGTGGATGTACCTTTTTAACTACTCTGCAATCTGCAGTACACTCAAGCAGCAGCCAGTTCTATTTTGGTTTCTGCTTGTCCCTCATGACCTATGACAACTCTCTCTTAGAAAGCTGTAGGTGCAGCAGCTGCACTTGAAGTTAATTAAAAAAAAAATTCAGACAGACATTAATATGGTGAAAATTTATTTGAAAATGTTTTTTTGGAATTCTGACGTGCCTAGGAGATGCTGAGGTCAGCTTTGCCCTTTACACTTTGGGTGATGCTTCCCAATGGTAGCAGATTCAAAGTCAGCCCTAAATTAACTGCAAACAATACGCTTGCTCCCTATGCAAACAAGTTCCTCTCTAGCACACATACAAACTGAAGAGATGACAGGTGCAGACTTTAGATGTGCTGCAGAATGCGAGCGCTGCAAAGTAAGCACAGATTGAAACTGGAACATGAACAAACTGACTGAAACAGCAAAAAGCAGCTTGCTCATGCCAATTTGCTGAGCTTAAATTAAATTGTATAACTTGGACATCATTCACTATATATTCATATAACTGAAATAACAGGATTATATTCAAAAACATCATCATGTTCTTGAATATGTTCTAGTCCCAGTTTTTGCGATGTGAGGTCACAGACGGCACTTCTCCCTGTAACCCCATTGTGACTGGCAGACATAGGGACGTTGTTGTGCTGCAGATGATGAATGATGCCATGCTGAACTAGTTTAAGAGAAGCATCACACTATCGCTCACTGCTTCACACAGCGGCCTGGGGAACAGCATGGAAAGTAATATCCATCAACAGCCAGCCAAACAGTAGAGCTATCAGCAAACACAATTTAGAGCTCAGAAACGTTATTGTTTTTCTGCCCCTCCTCCGTACAAATCAGTGCGCCGATGAACTGGCTGAGTGATGCTCATTTGATAAATATGATACTGCTGTCATGATAATATGAACTTGGTCATTATTGGGAGGAATTGAATTTGGGTGAAGACACGCTTTGTGAAAACAGAAATATTCCTTTTTCATCTGCCTCATACTGTTGTAAGCCTTGTAATAAAGAATATTTCCCTGATGTTGTTGCCACAGCATTATGGCCAGGCAGAGCTCTACATATCATCTGCAAAGTAAAAATAAAGCAAAAATCATAGAATAAAATACATGCAATCTAGAGGTGCTGCTAGGTGAAATTTGTTAGTTTTGTAACCTTTGGACAAACCCATGCTGGTCATTTCCTTCTATCTGGCTGATGACTTGTTTTTAGCACATAGGCATGAAAGTTGTATAAATCTTCTCATCTAACTCTCACAAGAAAGCAAACGAGTTCTTATTCTTCCCAAAAACTTGAACTATACCCATCTAACAAAGCTCAACCACCCAGAGGATGTTGCATTATGTTTGTTGTCATTAGGATGTGGAATGGATTTCAACTGAGAAACATGGCAAGTATGGTGATCACTGCAGAGAACTATCATGGCTGCAATAATGTAACTCAACCAATTCTCTATGTGGAGTGGGTTTTGGCTTGGAGTTAATGTGCAAATGATGAAGACGTTCAATACTTCATATGTACTGGGATAAGAAGACACTTTACTGTTCTATTTCACACTGAGATCCCCCTCTAATGGGGCTCTTTAGCTTTCACTTATCTCCTTATCCCCTGAAAATTTGCATCTATGTGCTCAGCCTTTTTATCTCTATATCCTGGTACACTTTTGTCTTTATTTCTCATACACTTTTCTTCAGTAATCATGATGTGATGGACAACTAGGGGATATATTTTGCTCTAATGAGATGAAAAAGCTAAATCAAACCTCTGGACAGTCCATGTCTGTCCTCCAGGCTGGTTCTGTGCTATGCCCATGTCTCACATTAGCCTTGCAGTCATTTTCTTCATCACCCTGCCGATGAACACATCATCACAACTTAAATAGGGATTTTGAATTTTTTCCGATGTTTTGATAAAGTTTGATGTAGAAAATCACATATGATCAGATTCTAAACTATCTATCTCTGCTATCTCTTGTGTAAATACTGAGGCAAAATGGTTCACTGACTGTCAGTATTTAGATTTTTTGACATCTTAACATAACTGTTTAGATTATTATATTGCTATTTTAATGTTTATGCCCACTCATTTAGGTCAATGCACTACGATAATGATTAGGGCTGTCAACGCTAATGGTCATGATTAATCTGGTAACATTAATGCGTTAATCAAATCACTAAGTTGGATCCTCTTTACCTTCCATAAGACATCCCCGAGTGCGTTGAACAGCAAATTTCATTTTAAAAAGCTCCCAGATGGAAGTTTAGATAAAATGAAGGTTGTGCCAAGAAGGGGAGTCACACTTGCAGGATCTTCCCCCGCATTTAATTTCAACTTTCGAAATGATAAAGTGGGTCTGGCACTACAAAGACCCACTGAATGCAACGTTGGCACAGCAGAAGCACAACTTAGCCATGCTAACCTCAGCTGAATACAACAAACTGGCAAAGTTAGAAACGCTGCTGGAGCCATGCAGGTACAGTGCAGTGATATCCATATTCTCTGACAAATGCAGCTAATATAATGGTCACAATTTTTTTTTCTTAAGCTGAAGTGCAATGAGTTCTCTCAGTCACCATACAAAAGCTTTTACATAATGCATGTATTATTGTAAATATTTTGTAAAAGAGTTTCTGTATTCAGTAAAACTGTAGATAGTTAAATAAGCTGCTTTAACTTTGGAACCTGGTTAAAGCAGCATTAACTGATTGTGAGTTGTGGCACATACAGTATAAGCCTTATTAGGTAAACACTAATTATTGCTGAATTGAAAAACAGATGTGTACAACCAGAGGTTGTAACATTTTAACCTTATCAGCTGTTAAATCTGTGAACACCTTCATGTGTAAATGAATAAATTATGAAATCTGTTGTAAAAAAAGATTATTGATGACATAGAAAAGAAGAGGAGATGAATTGTGTTTAATAAAATTAGATCATGAGCATATCTGTTTTTTCCTCTGTAAAACAGGACACTCTTCTTACACATACAGTAACTCATGCTTGAGACCAGTAACAAATATACTCATGTGCTTGGATGAAATCTTGCATCCTGTCATAAAAAAAAATCCTTGCACTGGGATCCATTATAGCTAATGGCCTCCACCGATTACCATTTAAACAGCAGATGTGTCTGCAGCCAAATCGTCCTATGTTTTAACATCGCCATGTCTTTCCCTCCCTCTTCAGCTTTGTCAGAAGGTGCAGTGAGGCTAGGCCTCTAAAAAGGCGGGAGGTCTGACTCCAGCTATGTCTTCTATTTCACACAGTTGGTTTCATACAGGTTTCACCCTCTTATAGTGCATACAGGGTAAAACCAAATGACTCAGTCTCCCGCTTTAACAAGACCATGTCAACAGGTTGCTTCACGCAGACGTGGGCCTCATTTCCTGATAACAGGCACTCTGAGAGTTAAAGGGCTTTGAGGGCTTTATTTGTTATTACTCATAGCATCAATCAAAGTGAGGCTATGCTCAACATAATTAGGTGTTTTAGAAAAAAATTAATGCTGCTCTCTCTCCCTCTGAAAGGTGCTGGAATTTCACTCACTTGGTTTTATAATTGCTGGTTTATCTAATTGTAAATTAATTTGAGTACAATGTGTGTTCAGTAGTTACCATGGAACAAATGAGGAATGAATGAGTGCTAAACTATTAGTAAACGAGTTACTCCGAATCAAATTTTATAGTATAGCTATATTTATTTATTAGTGATAATTAAGAAACAAGAACAAATCAGGAGCAACTTGATCATTAATACGTATTTCCCTGATCATTTCTCACAGAGGACTATATAAAAGATAATGATGCATTACAAGAGAATGTATTGGGAGATCCTATATGAAGGAGCCATTAGGTAATGATTATTATTACATGAATATGTATGAATCTATCCTCCTGAACTTTTTCTTAATAAGTGGTTCCTATTAACCTTTTAACCAGCCAGTGATCAGCATGTTATTGATGTCTGATATCTCTGACAAAATCCTTTTTCAACATGTAAAAATTCAATTTTAGATATTTTTGTAATTGTTATACTTACTTTAAAAAAGGAATTAATTATATCAGTAATGCTTGAAATGATACATGAATTATCATGAATTCATGCATGACTTCATTCATTTAAACTATCAGTGATTTATATATATATATGCATTAATAGTATCTTATGTCTGCCTTAATGCAGGAACAATATGTTAATGAATGCAACGAGTATGGTATTTCAGTCATCAAGACTTCTGAGTTTTTAATGATGAGCTTCTCCATCGGTAAGTCAACAGTTAAAGGGACAAGCCAAAACTTTGTCATGACTCCATCATGTTTATGGCCCTTCAAACAAAGTGGTGCCTCAGTCTGCCTATTAGGCTAATCTAATTGCACTAGAAAAGGAGAAATCTAACACCTAAAATAGTAAACATCAACATGGAAAGTGTTTGCATATACAATGTTGATACATAATTTCACAGATATGAGTTTTAATTTTCATCCGCATAGTTCAGTGCACACTTCCCAAGTCATCTGTGACCTAAAGTTCAGCACTCTGATGCACAGACACGCAAATCCACACTGGAGTTTTACATGAATTGTAGCATGTTATTCATAACCAGTTTTCTCTATCGGTCTCATTTAGATGGTGCAGTTGTCTGAAAACATAATTTCACAGCTCATGAGGTTTTATTTGAGTGCTGCACTCCTGTCACCTCATCTGTCATAGCTCTCACTGATTTAATTTTTCAAAATGACATCAAAACAGCGCTTTGTGCGCCTTACTAATAATCAGATCTCCAGTTGTTTGTATTGTTTCACACACTTGCTGAAATGTGCGCACCATGGTTGTGTGATGAGTATGTGTGTGTGACACTGTTCATTATCAGATCGGGAAAGAGGCATTTCTTTGTGAACATTTATTAGACGACTGGCCTTTGTGTCTGAGATGCAGACATTCACATAAATGCTTCTGAGTTTTAGAAAAATGTAGTGACATGGGGGAGATGGAGGGAGAGAGAGAGAAAGAGCAAGAGCATTAAAGGGTGGGAGATGGAGTGAGACAAGAAAGAGAGAGCGAATAGCTGTGCTGTAATCCTTGTCATCTTGGTGGGGAAGTTCATTGTTTGAACAGACAGTGATGAGGCGGGGCACAAACCTCCAGGATGGATCTCTGAGATTAAAGCACCCCGATCGCTGCTCTCACATCACATCCCCTACCATCATGAGGGAATTCATTTGCTCACACAGAAAGATGGGGCAACTGAGAATGCTGGAGAGAACAGACAGAAAATGTAAAGCAAAAACCTGTCTGCAGGCTTTGTAGGAACTGAAAGTAGTTAAACTCTCAGAGGGCCTGTGGTTCGGTGAAGAGACGACATACTGAAGAGAAACACACAGCAGCAAACACACTGTATGCATATTTGGGCAAATCTGTTTTCGTTCCTCTTCAGATGAAAAGACACAGAGATAACCCAAAAACTATGAAAAACAAATGAAAATGTTAAAGCACTAAAGTGGACTTTTCCTGTAATATCACTTCTTTACACAGTAAAACCTTTGTGTTACAAATACAGATCTAAATGATTCAAACAATCAGCACACTGGATGCTACACTCAGAGCTGACGTGTATTCTTAAAGAATATAAGGTTACATACATAGTATGCCACCAATGTGTGGCTGAGATGATGCAGTCGTATAGATTTCATATATCAAATAGATCCATCCATCCATCCATTACAGAAGGCTCATTCAAAATTTTCTCCAACTTTTCTGTGAATACATTTAAGCATGCATCATTCATAACCTTATAAATAAATCATTTTAACTTTATGTTTATTTAATCGTTGGTGTCACATCTCTCATAAACAATTGTTTAATTAACCGGGTTCTAATTTTATTTAAATGAGGTGGATTATATTTCAGATTATATTTTTCAAAGCTTTTCTGTTAAATTTATTAGAGGTCATTCCAGGTCCGTGAACTGTTCAAACAGCTTGACACAGAGTAAGGCATAGTAATTGTGGTTTGCATGCACAAACCCTTTTGCACAGAGATCATGCAATGACGCTGCAACAGAGACCCCTCAACACAACGCCTTTGTTTACACTAAACCAAACAATGCAAACAGTGGAACAACAACGATCCCCCATTCCAGCTGTTTATACAGGACGGTGAGGCATAATATAGGTGCAAGGTGCTAATATCATGCTAATTACCACTAAACACACAGCTGATGGGAATTTCATTAGTTTTGCAGGTATTTGGTCCTAAACCCAAGTATTGAACAGAATTAGGGCTTGATGATGATGCTAAATGAAAAGTTACAGGATTACCAAAGTCACTGCAATTTATCCTCTGAGGCCCATGAAAGTATGGATCAAATAATTTTATATATTATAGAAAATTTTCATTTCTATACCAAAGTGTTAGAACCAACTGATCAACACTGCCATGCCTGGAGCTACACTGCAAGGATAGCTAAAAACAGCACACAACTTCCATGAATTGCTCATACTTACAATGTTTTCATTTTGTATCAACTTCCATTGCAGCTGCTTTTTTTACTGCCAGTGAGATATCCTTGGCACAAGTCTCTGTTCATCTTAGCCGCATAAATCATGGGTTTAGTGCCAAAGGAGCCGCCTGGTAATGATAGTCTCTTAATTAGATAAAGCCACTACTTCCATTTTGCCTTCTGCCTAAGCAGTGAATGAAGCGCAGCAAAGCAGAGCCAAAACTAAGTTGGACACGGCATAGACTATGACGAGCCCTTCTAACATTAAATCAGGAGGGCTGACTAGAAACAATTTAATTTTCACTGGTGGAAAAGACGTTTTGGCATGGAAGACTTACATTTCCATTTGTAGAACTGATTTACAGATGTCTTTAATTTAATTGTAGATATCAGCAATTCCGTTTGGCACAGTAGGTAGCGCTGTTGCCTCACAGCAAGAAAGTCCTGGGTTCAAATCCACCTTGGGACCTGGGGCTTTTCTGTGTGGAGTTTGCATGTTCTCCCCATTTCGGAATAGGTTCCCTCCCATCACCAAAAACATGTAATATAGGTGAATTGGTGACTCTAAATTGACCATAGGCATGAATGTGAGTGAGAATGGTTGTTTCTTTCCATGTGGCCCTGCAATGAACTGGTAACTTGTCCAGGGTGTACCCCACCTCCCGCCCAAAGTCAGCTGGGATAGGATCCTATACAGGATAAGCGGTTACAGAAAATGAATGAATAAATGAATGTCAGTAGTTCCTTTTTCACTAATAAGAATACTAATCATCTACCATTAAATTTCCATATGATTAAAAACAATTATGACTAGTAGGAGTATATTTTCCCTTAGGGTTGAGCTAGGGTTAGGGTTAGGGTTGAGCTAGGGTTAGGGTTAGGGTTGTTAGGGTTAGGGTTGTTAGGGTTAGGGTTGACCTAGGGTTAGGGTTAGGGTTGAGCTAGGGTTAGGGTTAGGGTTGAGCTAGGGTTAGGGTTAGGGTTTAGCTAGGGTTAGGGTTAGGGTTGAGCTAGGGTTAGGGCTAGGGTTGGGCTAGGGTTAGGGCTGTTAGAGTTAGGGTTAGGGTTGAGCTAGGGTTAGGGTTAGGGTTGAGCTAGGGTTAGGGTTGAGCTAGGGTTAGGGTTAGGGTTTAGCTAGGGTTAGGGTTAGGGTTGAGCTAGGGTTAGGGGTTAGGGTTTAGCTAGGGTTAGGGTTAGGGTTGTCAAGGTTAGGGTTAGGGTTTAGCTAGGGTTAGGGTTAGGGTTGTCAAGGTTAGGGTTAGGGTTGACCTAGGGTTAGGGTTAGGGTTGAGCTAGGGTTAGGGTTAGGGTTTAGCTAGGGTTAGGGCTAGGGTTTAGCTAGGGTTAGGGTTAGGGTTGTCAGGGTTAGGGTTAGGGTTGAGCTAGGGTTAGGGTTAGGGTTGAGCTAGGGTTAGGGTTAGGGTTTAGCTAGGGTTAGGTTTAGGATTGAGCTAAGGTTAGGGTTAGGGTTTAGCTAGGGTTAGGGTTGTTAGGGTTAGGGATAGGGTTATTAGGGTTAGGGTTGAGCTAGGGTTAGGGTTAGGGTTGAGCTAGGGTTAGGGTTAGGGTTGTTAGGGTTAGGGTTAGGGTTGAGCTAGGGTTAGGGTTAGGGTTGAGCTAGGGTTAGGGCTAGGTTTGGGCTAGGGTTAGGTTTATTAGGTTAGGGTTAGGGTTAGGGTTGAGCTAGGGTTAGGGTTAGGGTTGTTAGGGTTAGGGTTAGGGTTGAGCTAGGGTTAGGGTTAGGGTTGAGCTAGGGTTAGGGTTAGGGTTGAGCTAGGGTTAGGTTTGTTAGGTTAGGGTTAGGGTTAGGGTTGAGCTAGGGTTAGGGTTAGGGTTGAGCTAGGGTTAGGTTTGTTAGGTTAGGGTTAGGGTTAGGGTTGAGCTAGGGTTAGGGCTAGGGTTGGGCTAGGGTTAGGTTTGTTAGGTTAGGGTTAGGGTTAGGGTTGAGCTAGGGTTAGGGTTAGGGTTGAGCTAGGGTTAGGGTTAGGGTTGAGCTACGGTTAGGGTTAGGGTTGAGCTAGGGTTAGGGTTAGGGTTGAGCTAGGGTTAGGGTTAGGATTGAGCAAGGTTAGGGTTAGGGCTAGGGTTGGGCTAGGGTTAGGGTTGAGCTAGGGTTAGGGTTAGGGTTGAGCTAGGGTTAGGGTTAGGGTTAGGGTTGAGCTAGGGTTAGGGTTAGGGTTTAGCTAGGGTTAGGGTTTGGGTTGTTAGGGTTAGGGTTGAGCTAGGGTTAGGGTTAGGGTTGAGCTAGGGTTAGGGTTAGGGTTGAGCTAGGGTTAGGGTTAGGGTTGAGCTAGGGTTAGGGTTAGGGTTGAGCTACGGTTAGGGTTAGGGTTGAGCTAGGGTTAGGGTTAGGGTTAGGGTTTGAGCTAGGGTTAGGGTTAGGGTTTGAGGTAGGGTTAGGGTTAGGGTTTGAGCTAGGGTTAGGCTTAGGGTTTGAGCTAGGGTTAGGGTTAGGGTTAGGGTTTGAGCTAGGGTTAGGGTTTGAGCTAGGGTTAGGGTTAGGGTTTGAGCTAGGGTTAGGGTTTGAGCTAGGGTTAGGGTTAGGGTTTGAGCTAGGGTTAGGGTTAGGGTTAGGGTTTGAGCTAGGGTTAGGGTTTGAGCTAGGGTTAGGGTTAGGGTTTGAGCTAGGGTTAGGGTTTGAGCTAGGGTTAGGGTTAGGGTTTGAGCTAGGGTTAGGGTTAGGGTTTGAGCTAGGGTTAGGGTTTGAGCTAGGGTTAGGGTTAGGGTTTGAGCTAGGGTTAGGGTTAGGGTTTGAGCTAGGGTTAGGGTTTGAGCTAGGATTAGGGTTAGGGTTTGAGCTAGGGTTAGGGTTAGGGTTTGAGCTAGGGTTAGGGTTAGGGTTAGGGTTTGAGCTAGGGTTAGGGTTAGGGTTTGAGCTAGGGTTAGGGTTAGGGTTTGAGCTAGGGTTAGGGTTAGGGTTTGAGCTAGGGTTAGGGTTAGGGTTAGGGTTAGGGTTTGAGCTAGGGTTAGGGTTAGGGTTTGAGCTAGGGTTAGGGTTAGGGTTTGAGCTAGGGTTAGGGTTAGGGTTTGAGCTAGGGTTAGGGTTAGGGTTTGAGCTAGGGTTAGGGTTAGGTTTTGAGCTAGGGTTAGGTTTAGGTTTTGAGCTAGGGTTAGGGTTAGGGTTTGAGCTAGGGTTAGGGTTAGGGTTTGAGCTAGGGTTAGGGTTAGGTTTTGAGCTAGAGTTAGGGTTAGCGTTTGAGCTAGGGTGAGGGTTAGGGTTAGGGTTTGAGCTAGGGTTAGGGTTTGAGCTAGCGTTAGGGTTAGGGTTTGAGCTAGGGTTAGGGTTTGAGCTAGGGTTAGGGTTAGGGTTTGAGCTAGGGTTAGGGTTAGGGTTTGAGCTAGGGTTAGGGTTTGATCTAGGGTTAGGGTTAGGGTTTGAGCTAGGGTTAGGGTTAGGGTTTGAGCTAGGGTTAGGGTTAGGGTTAGGGTTTGAGCTAGGGTTAGGGTTTGAGCTAGGGTTAGGGTTAGGGTTTGAGCTAGGGTTAGGGTTAGGGTTTGAGCTAGGGTTAGGGTTAGGGTTAGGGTTTGAGCTAGGGTTAGGGTTAGGTTTTGAGCTAGGGTTAGGGTTAGGGTTTGAGCTAGGGTTAGGGTTAGGGTTAGGGTTTGAGCTAGGGTTAGGGTTTGAGCTAGGGTTAGGGTTAGGGTTTGAGCTAGGGTTAGGGTTTGAGCTAGGGTTAGGGTTAGGGTTTGAGCTAGGGTTAGGGTTAGGGTTTGAGCTAGGGTTAGGGTTAGGGTTTGAGCTAGGGTTAGGGTTAGGGTTTGAGCTAGGGTTAGGGTTAGGGATAGGGTTTGAGCTAGGTTAGGGTTTGAGCTAGGGTTAGGGTTAGGGTTTGAGCTAGGGTTAGGGTTTGAGCTAGGGTTAGGGTTAGGCTTTGAGCTAGGGTTAGGGTTAGGGTTTGAGCTAAGGTTAGGGTTAGGGTTGTCTTTACGACCTTCCGTACCGGAGCTACGTCACTTCCTTTCACTTACTATTACTCAGGAACGGAAGGTCGTAGAGACTCGGGGAAAAGTCTGACGTGTTCAGAGACCCCGAAATATGTCTGACGGATCATGGTTCCGAGTCTCTACGACCTTCCGTTCCCGAGTAATAGTTAAGTTTATTTTCCCATTGAAGTGAATGGGGTTTGGTGCACCTATAGTGAATGTGTGTATCTCGGCAACGGAAGGTCTTACAGACTCGGGACTAATGTCTGTCTAGGGGTTTATGTGGTCTCTGAGAACGCCAGTCTTTGTCCCGAGTCTCTACGACCTTCCGTTCCCGAGATGTGACATGTCCAGTAGCGGCGTATTTTGAATAGCTGTATCTCTGCAACGGAAGGTCGTAGAGACTCGGGGAAAAGTCTGACGTGTTCAGAGACCCCGAAATATGTCTGACGGATCGTGGTTCCGAGTCTCTACGACGTTCCGTTCCCGAGTAATAGTTAAGTTTATTTTCAGATTGAAGTGAATGGGGTTTGGTGCGCCTATAGTGAATGTGTGTATCTCGGCAACGGAAGGTCTTACAGACTCGGGACTAATGTCCGTCTAGGGGTTTATGTGGTCTCTGAGAACGCCAGTCTTTGTCCCGAGTCTCTACGACCTTCCGTTCCCGAGATTTGACATGTCCAGTAGCGGCGTATTTTGAATAGCTGTATCTCTGCAACGGAAGGTCGTAGAGACTCGGGGAAAAGTCTGACGTGTTCAGAGACCCCGAATTATAGCAGACGGAGCTTGGTCCCGAGTCTGTACGACCTTCCGTTCCCGAGTTATAGACCGAAACGTGTCCCCCATTGGAATGAATGGGTGCCGGATGGAATGAAGGGTTTGAGCTAGGGTTAGGGTAAGGGTTTGAGCTAGGGTTAGGGTTAGGGTTAGGGTTTGAGCTAGGGTTAGGGTTTGAGCTAGGGTTAGGGTTAGGGTTTGAGCTAGGGTTAGGGTAAGGGTTAGGGTTTGAGCGAGGGTTAGGGTTTGAGCTAGGGTTAGGGTTAGGGTTAGGGTTTGAGCTAGGGTTAGGGTTTGAGCTAGGGTTAGGGTTAGGGTTTGAGCTAGGGTTAGGGTTAGGGTTAGGGTTTGAGCTAGGGTTAGGGTTTGAGCTAGGGTTAGGGTTAGGGTTTGAGCTAGGGTTAGGGTCAGGGTTTGAGCTAGGGTTAGGCTTAGGGCTTGAGCTAGGGTTAGGGTTAGGGTTAGGGTTTGAGCTAGGGTTAGGGTTTGAGCTAGGGTTAGGGTTAGGGTTTGAGCTAGGGCTAGGGTTTGAGCTAGGGTTAGGGTTAGGGTTTGAGCTAGGGTTAGGGTTAGGGTTAGGGTTTGAGCTAGGGTTAGGGTTTGAGCTAGGGTTAGGGTTAGGGTTTGAGCTAGGGTTAGGGTTTGAGCTAGGGTTAGGGTTAGGGTTTGAGCTAGGGTTAGGGTTTGAGCTAGGGTTAGGGTTAGGGTTAGGGTTTGAGCTAGGGTTAGGGTTTGAGCTAGGGTTAGGGTTAGGCTTTGAGCTAGGGTTAGGGTTAGGGTTTGAGCTAGGGTTAGGGTTAGGGTTTGAGCTAGGGTTAGGGTTAGGGTTTGAGCTAGGGTTAGGGTTAGGTTTTGAGCTAGAGTTAGGGTTAGGGTTTGAGCTAGGGTTAGGGTTAGGGTTAGGGTTTGAGCTAGGGTTAGGGTTTGAGCTAGCGTTAGGGTTAGGGTTTGAGCTAGGGTTAGGGTTTGAGCTAGGGTTAGGGTTAGGGTTTGAGCTAGGGTTAGGGTTAGGGTTTGAGCTAGGGTTAGGGTTAGGGTTTGAGCTAGGGTTAGGGTTAGGGTTTGAGCTAGGGTTAGGGTTAGGGTTAGGGTTTGAGCTAGGGTTAGGGTTTGAGCTAGGATTAGGGTTAGGGTTTGAGCTAGGGTTAGGGTTAGGGTTTGAGCTAGGGTTAGGGTTAGGGTTAGGGTTTGAGCTAGGGTTAGGGTTAGGGTTTGAGCTAGGGTTAGGGTTAGGGTTTGAGCTAGGGTTAGGGTTAGGGTTAGGGTTTGAGCTAGGGTTAGGGTTTGAGCTAGGGTTAGGGTTAGGGTTTGAGCTAGGGTTAGGGTTAGGGTTTGAGCTAGGGTTAGGGTTAGGGTTTGAGCTAGGTTTAGGGTTAGGGTTTGAGCTAGGGTTAGGGTTAGGGTTTGACCTAGGGTTAGGGTTAGGGTTAGGGTTTGAGCTAGGGTTAGGGTTAGGGTTTGAGCTAGGGTTAGGGTTAGGGTTTGAGCTAGGGTTAGGGTTAGGGTTTGAGCTAGGGTTAGGGTTAGGGTTTGAGCTAGGGTTAGGGTTAGGGATAGGGTTTGAGCTAGGTTAGGGTTTGAGCTAGGGTTAGGGTTAGGGTTTGAGCTAGGGTGAGGGTTTGAGCTAGGGTTAGGGTTAGGGTTTGAGCTAGGGTTAGGGTTAGGGTTTGAGCTAGGGTTAGGGTTTGAGCTAGGATTAGGGTTAGGGTTTGAGCTAGGGTTAGGGTTAGGGTTTGACCTAGGGTTAGGGTTAGGGTTAGGGTTTGAGCTAGGGTTAGGGTTAGGGTTTGAGCTAGGGTTAGGGTTAGGGTTTGAGCTAGGGTTAGGGTTAGGGTTTGAGCTAGGGTTAGGGTTAGGGTTTGAGCTAGGGTTAGGGTTAGGGTTAGGGTTTGAGCTAGGGTTAGGGTTAGGGTTTGAGCTAGGGTTAGGGTTAGGGTTTGAGCTAGGGTTAGGGTTAGGGTTTGAGCTAGGGTTAGGGTTAGGGTTTGAGCTAGGGTTAGGGTTAGGGTTTGAGCTAGGGTTAGGGTTAGGTTTTGAGCTAGGGTTAGGGTTAGGTTTTGAGCTAGGGTTAGGGTTAGGGTTTGAGCTAGGGTTAGGGTTAGGGTTTGAGCTAGGGTTAGGGTTAGGTTTTGAGCTAGAGTTAGGGTTAGCGTTTGAGCTAGGGTTAGGGTTAGGGTTTGAGCTAGGGTTAGGGTTAGGGTTAGGGTTTGAGCTAGGGTTAGGGTTTGAGCTAGGGTTAGGGTTAGGGTTTGAGCTAGGGTTAGGGTTTGAGCTAGGGTTAGGGTTAGGGTTTGAGCTAGGGTTAGGGTTAGGGTTTGAGCTAGGGTTAGGGTTAGGGTTTGAGCTAGGGTTAGGGTTAGGGTTTGAGCTAGGGTTAGGGTTAGGGATAGGGTTTGAGCTAGGTTAGGGTTTGAGCTAGGGTTAGGGTTAGGGTTTGAGCTAGGGTTAGGGTTTGAGCTAGGGTTAGGGTTAGGCTTTGAGCTAGGGTTAGGGTTAGGGTTTGAGCTAAGGTTAGGGTTAGGGTTGTCTTTACGACCTTCCGTACCGGAGCTACGTCACTTCCTTTCACTTACTATTACTCAGGAACGGAAGGTCGTAGAGACTCGGGGAAAAGTCTGACGTGTTCAGAGACCCCGAAATATGTCTGACGGATCATGGTTCCGAGTCTCTACGACCTTCCGTTCCCGAGTAATAGTTAAGTTTATTTTCCCATTGAAGTGAATGGGGTTTGGTGCACCTATAGTGAATGTGTGTATCTCGGCAACGGAAGGTCTTACAGACTCGGGACTAATGTCTGTCTAGGGGTTTATGTGGTCTCTGAGAACGCCAGTCTTTGTCCCGAGTCTCTACGACCTTCCGTTCCCGAGATGTGACATGTCCAGTAGCGGCGTATTTTGAATAGCTGTATCTCTGCAACGGAAGGTCGTAGAGACTCGGGGAAAAGTCTGACGTGTTCAGAGACCCCGAAATATGTCTGACGGATCGTGGTTCCGAGTCTCTACGACGTTCCGTTCCCGAGTAATAGTTAAGTTTATTTTCAGATTGAAGTGAATGGGGTTTGGTGCGCCTATAGTGAATGTGTGTATCTCGGCAACGGAAGGTCTTACAGACTCGGGACTAATGTCCGTCTAGGGGTTTATGTGGTCTCTGAGAACGCCAGTCTTTGTCCCGAGTCTCTACGACCTTCCGTTCCCGAGATTTGACATGTCCAGTAGCGGCGTATTTTGAATAGCTGTATCTCTGCAACGGAAGGTCGTAGAGACTCGGGGAAAAGTCTGACGTGTTCAGAGACCCCGAATTATAGCAGACGGAGCTTGGTCCCGAGTCTGTACGACCTTCCGTTCCCGAGTTATAGACCGAAACGTGTCCCCCATTGGAATGAATGGGTGCCGGATGGAATGAAGGGTTTGAGCTAGGGTTAGGGTTAGGGTTTGAGCTAGGGTTAGGGTTAGGGTTAGGGTTTGAGCTAGGGTTAGGGTTTGAGCTAGGGTTAGGGTTAGGGTTTGAGCTAGGGTTAGGGTAAGGGTTAGGGTTTGAGCGAGGGTTAGGGTTTGAGCTAGGGTTAGGGTTAGGGTTAGGGTTTGAGCTAGGGTTAGGGTTTGAGCTAGGGTTAGGGTTAGGGTTTGAGCTAGGGTTAGGGTTAGGGTTAGGGTTTGAGCTAGGGTTAGGGTTTGAGCTAGGGTTAGGGTTAGGGTTTGAGCTAGGGTTAGGGTCAGGGTTTGAGCTAGGGTTAGGCTTAGGGCTTGAGCTAGGGTTAGGGTTAGGGTTTGAGCTAGGGCTAGGGTTTGAGCTAGGGTTAGGGTTAGGGTTTGAGCTAGGGTTAGGGTTAGGGTTAGGGTTTGAGCTAGGGTTAGGGTTTGAGCTAGGGTTAGGGTTAGGGTTTGAGCTAGGGTTAGGGTTTGAGCTAGGGTTAGGGTTAGGGTTTGAGCTAGGGTTAGGGTTTGAGCTAGGGTTAGGGTTAGGGTTAGGGTTTGAGCTAGGGTTAGGGTTTGAGCTAGGGTTAGGGTTAGGCTTTGAGCTAGGGTTAGGGTTAGGGTTTGAGCTAGGGTTAGGGTTAGGGTTTGAGCTAGGGTTAGGGTTAGGGTTTGAGCTAGGGTTAGGGTTAGGTTTTGAGCTAGAGTTAGGGTTAGGGTTTGAGCTAGGGTTAGGGTTAGGGTTAGGGTTTGAGCTAGGGTTAGGGTTTGAGCTAGCGTTAGGGTTAGGGTTTGAGCTAGGGTTAGGGTTTGAGCTAGGGTTAGGGTTAGGGTTTGAGCTAGGGTTAGGGTTAGGGTTTGAGCTAGGGTTAGGGTTTGAGCTAGGGTTAGGGTTAGGGTTTGAGCTAGGGTTAGGGTTAGGGTTAGGGTTTGAGCTAGGGTTAGGGTTTGAGCTAGGATTAGGGTTAGGGTTTGAGCTAGGGTTAGGGTTAGGGTTTGAGCTAGGGTTAGGGTTAGGGTTAGGGTTTGAGCTAGGGTTAGGGTTAGGGTTTGAGCTAGGGTTAGGGTTAGGGTTTGAGCTAGGGTTAGGGTTAGGGTTAGGGTTTGAGCTAGGGTTAGGGTTTGAGCTAGGGTTAGGGTTAGGGTTTGAGCTAGGGTTAGGGTTAGGGTTTGAGCTAGGGTTAGGGTTAGGGTTTGAGCTAGGGTTAGGGTTAGGGTTTGAGCTAGGGTTAGGGTTAGGGTTTGACCTAGGGTTAGGGTTAGGGTTTGAGCTAGGGTTAGGGTTAGGGTTTGAGCTAGGGTTAGGGTTAGGGTTTGAGCTAGGGTTAGGGTTAGGGTTTGAGCTAGGGTTAGGGTTAGGGTTTGAGCTAGGGTTAGGGTTAGGGATAGGGTTTGAGCTAGGTTAGGGTTTGAGCTAGGGTTAGGGTTAGGGTTTGAGCTAGGGTGAGGGTTTGAGCTAGGGTTAGGGTTAGGGTTTGAGCTAGGGTTAGGGTTAGGGTTTGAGCTAGGGTTAGGGTTTGAGCTAGGATTAGGGTTAGGGTTTGAGCTAGGGTTAGGGTTAGGGTTTGACCTAGGGTTAGGGTTAGGGTTAGGGTTTGAGCTAGGGTTAGGGTTAGGGTTTGAGCTAGGGTTAGGGTTAGGGTTTGAGCTAGGGTTAGGGTTAGGGTTTGAGCTAGGGTTAGGGTTAGGGTTTGAGCTAGGGTTAGGGTTAGGGTTAGGGTTTGAGCTAGGGTTAGGGTTAGGGTTTGAGCTAGGGTTAGGGTTAGGGTTTGAGCTAGGGTTAGGGTTAGGGTTTGAGCTAGGGTTAGGGTTAGGGTTTGAGCTAGGGTTAGGGTTAGGGTTTGAGCTAGGGTTAGGGTTAGGTTTTGAGCTAGGGTTAGGGTTAGGTTTTGAGCTAGGGTTAGGGTTAGGGTTTGAGCTAGGGTTAGGGTTAGGGTTTGAGCTAGGGTTAGGGTTAGGTTTTGAGCTAGAGTTAGGGTTAGCGTTTGAGCTAGGGTGAGGGTTAGGGTTAGGGTTTGAGCTAGGGTTAGGGTTTGAGCTAGCGTTAGGGTTAGGGTTTGAGCTAGGGTTAGGGTTTGAGCTAGGGTTAGGGTTAGGGTTTGAGCTAGGGTTAGGGTTAGGGTTTGAGCTAGGGTTAGGGTTTGATCTAGGGTTAGGGTTAGGGTTTGAGCTAGGGTTAGGGTTAGGGTTTGAGCTAGGGTTAGGGTTAGGGTTAGGGTTTGAGCTAGGGTTAGGGTTTGAGCTAGGGTTAGGGTTAGGGTTTGAGCTAGGGTTAGGGTTAGGGTTTGAGCTAGGGTTAGGGTTAGGGTTAGGGTTTGAGCTAGGGTTAGGGTTAGGTTTTGAGCTAGGGTTAGGGTTAGGGTTTGAGCTAGGGTTAGGGTTAGGGTTAGGGTTTGAGCTAGGGTTAGGGTTTGAGCTAGGGTTAGGGTTAGGGTTTGAGCTAGGGTTAGGGTTTGAGCTAGGGTTAGGGTTAGGGTTTGAGCTAGGGTTAGGGTTAGGGTTTGAGCTAGGGTTAGGGTTAGGGTTTGAGCTAGGGTTAGGGTTAGGGATAGGGTTTGAGCTAGGTTAGGGTTTGAGCTAGGGTTAGGGTTAGGGTTTGAGCTAGGGTTAGGGTTTGAGCTAGGGTTAGGGTTAGGCTTTGAGCTAGGGTTAGGGTTAGGGTTTGAGCTAAGGTTAGGGTTAGGGTTGTCTTTACGACCTTCCGTACCGGAGCTACGTCACTTCCTTTCACTTACTATTACTCAGGAACGGAAGGTCGTAGAGACTCGGGGAAAAGTCTGACGTGTTCAGAGACCCCGAAATATGTCTGACGGATCATGGTTCCGAGTCTCTACGACCTTCCGTTCCCGAGTAATAGTTAAGTTTATTTTCCGATTGAAGTGAATGGGGTTTGGTGCGCCTATAGTGAATGTGTGTATCTCGGCAACGGAAGGTCTTACAGACTCGGGACTAATGTCCGTCTAGGGGTTTATGTGGTCTCTGAGAACGCCCTTCTTTGTCCCGAGTCTCTACGACCTTCCGTTCCCGAGATTTGACATGTCCAGTAGCGGCGTATTTTGAATAGCTGTATCTCTGCAACGGAAGGTCGTAGAGACTCGGGGACAAGTCTGTCGTGTTCAGAGACCCCGAATTATAGCAGACGGAGCTTGGTCCCGAGTCTGTACGACCTTCCGTTCCCGAGTTATAGACCGAAACGTGTCCCCCATTGGAATGAATGGGTGCCGGATGGAATGAAGGGTTTGAGCTAGGGTTAGGGTTAGGGTTTGAGCTAGGGTTAGGGTTAGGGTTTGAGCTAGGGTTAGGGTTTGAGCTAGGGTTAGGGTTAGGGTTTGAGCTAGGGTTAGGGTAAGGGTTAGGGTTTGAGCGAGCGTTAGGGTTCGAGCTAGGGTTAGGGTTAGGGTTAGGGTTTGAGCTAGGGTTAGGGTTAGGGTTTGAGCTAGGGTTAGGGTTAGGGTTAGGGTTTGAGCTAGGGTTAGGGTTTGAGCTAGGGTTAGGGTTAGGGTTTGAGCTAGGGTTAGGGTCAGGGTTTGAGCTAGGGTTAGGCTTAGGGTTTGAGCTAGGGTTAGGGTTTGAGCTAGGGTTAGGGTTTGAGCTAGGGTTAGGGTTTGAGCTAGGGTTAGGGTTAGGGTTTGAGCTAGGGTTAGGGTTTGAGCTAGGGTTAGGGTTAGGGTTTGAGCTAGGGTTAGGGTTAGGGTTTGAGCTAGGGTTAGGGTTAGGGTTTGAGCTAGGGTTAGGGTTAGGGTTTGAGCTAGGGTTAGGGTTAGGGTTAGGGTTAGGGTTTGAGCTAGGGTTAGGGTTAGGGTTTGAGCTAGGGTTAGGGTTAGGGTTTGAGCTAGGGTTAGGGTTAGGGTTTGAGCTAGGGTTAGGGTTAGGGTTAGGGTTTGAGCTAGGGTTAGGGTTAGGGTTTGAGCTAGGGTTAGGGTTAGGGTTTGAGCTAGGGTTAGGGTTAGGGTTTGAGCTAGGGTTAGGGTTAGGGTTTGAGCTCGGGTTAGGGTTAGGGTTTGAGCTAGGGTTAGGGTTAGGTTTTGAGCTAGGGTTGGGGTTAGGGTTTGAGCTAGGGTTAGGGTTAGGGTTTGAGCTAGGGTTAGGGTTAGGTTTTGAGCTAGAGTTAGGGTTAGGGTTTGAGCTAGGGTTAGGGTTAGGGTTAGGGTTTGAGCTAGGGTTAGGGTTTGAGCTAGCGTTAGGGTTAGGGTTTGAGCTAGGGTTAGGGTTTGAGCTAGGGTTAGGGTTAGGGTTTGAGCTAGGGTTAGGGTTAGGGTTTGAGCTAGGGTTAGGGTTTGATCTAGGGTTAGGGTTAGGGTTTGAGCTAGGGTTAGGGTTAGGGTTTGAGCTAGGGTTAGGGTTAGGGTTAGGGTTTGAGCTAGGGTTAGGGTTTGATCTAGGGTTAGGGTTAGGGTTTGATCTAGGGTTAGGGTTAGGGTTTGAGCTAGGGTTAGGGTTAGGGTTAGGGTTTGAGCTAGGGTTAGGGTTAGGGTTTGAGCTAGGGTTAGGGTTAGGGATAGGGTTTGAGCTAGGTTAGGGTTTGAGCTAGGCTTAGGGTTAGGGTTTGAGCTAGGGTTAGGGTTTGAGCTAGGGTTAGGGTTAGGCTTTGAGCTAGGGTTAGGGTTAGGGTTTGAGCTAAGGTTAGGGTTAGGGTTGTCTTTACGACCTTCCGTACCGGAGCTACGTCACTTCCTTTCACTTACTATTACTCAGGAACGGAAGGTCGTAGAGACTCGGGGAAAAGTCTGACGTGTTCAGAGACCCCGAAATATGTCTGACGGATCATGGTTCCGAGTCTCTACGACCTTCCGTTCCCGAGTAATAGTTAAGTTTATTTTCCCATTGAAGTGAATGGGGTTTGGTGCACCTATAGTGAATGTGTGTATCTCGGCAATGGAAGGTCTTACAGACTCGGGACTAATGTCAATCTAGGGGTTTATGTGGTCTCTGAGAACGCCAGTCTTTGTCCCGAGTCTCTACGACCTTCCGTTCCCGAGATTTGACATGTCCAGTAGCGGCGTATTTTGAATAGCTGTATCTCTGCAACGGAAGGTCGTAGAGACTCGGGGAAAAGTCTGACGTGTTCAGAGACCCCGAAATATGTCTGACGGATCGTGGTTCCGAGTCTCTACGACCTTCCATTCCCGAGTAATAGTTAAGTTTATTTTCCGATTGAAGTGAATGGGGTTTGGTGCGCCTATAGTGAATGTGTGTATCTCGGCAACGGAAGGTCTTACAGACTCGGGACTAATGTCCGTCTAGGGGTTTATGTGGTCTCTGAGAACGCCCTTCTTTGTCCCGAGTCTCTACGACCTTCCGTTCCCGAGATTTGACATGTCCAGTAGCGGCGTATTTTGAATAGCTGTATCTCTGCAACGGAAGGTCGTAGAGACTCGGGGACAAGTCTGTCGTGTTCAGAGACCCCGAATTATAGCAGACGGAGCTTGGTCCCGAGTCTGTACGACCTTCCGTTCCCGAGTTATAGACCGAAACGTGTCCCCCATTGGAATGAATGGGTGCCGGATGGAATGAAGGGTTTGAGCTAGGGTTAGGGTTAGGGTTTGAGCTAGGGTTAGGGTTAGGGTTTGAGCTAGGGTTAGGGTTTGAGCTAGGGTTAGGGTTAGGGTTTGAGCTAGGGTTAGGGTTAGGGTTTGAGCTAGGGTTAGGGTTAGGGTTTGAGCTAGGGTTAGGGTTAGGGTTTGAGCTAGGGTTAGGGTTAGGGATAGGGTTTGAGCTAGGTTAGGGTTTGAGCTAGGGTTAGGGTTAGGGTTTGAGCTAGGGTTAGGGTTTGAGCTAGGGTTAGGGTTAGGCTTTGAGCTAGGGTTAGGGTTAGGGTTTGAGCTAAGGTTAGGGTTAGGGTTGTCTTTACGACCTTCCGTACCGGAGCTACGTCACTTCCTTTCACTTACTATTACTCAGGAACGGAAGGTCGTAGAGACTCGGGGAAAAGTCTGACGTGTTCAGAGACCCCGAAATATGTCTGACGGATCATGGTTCCGAGTCTCTACGACCTTCCGTTCCCGAGTAATAGTTAAGTTTATTTTCCCATTGAAGTGAATGGGGTTTGGTGCACCTATAGTGAATGTGTGTATCTCGGCAACGGAAGGTCTTACAGACTCGGGACTAATGTCTGTCTAGGGGTTTATGTGGTCTCTGAGAACGCCAGTCTTTGTCCCGAGTCTCTACGACCTTCCGTTCCCGAGATGTGACATGTCCAGTAGCGGCGTATTTTGAATAGCTGTATCTCTGCAACGGAAGGTCGTAGAGACTCGGGGAAAAGTCTGACGTGTTCAGAGACCCCGAAATATGTCTGACGGATCGTGGTTCCGAGTCTCTACGACGTTCCGTTCCCGAGTAATAGTTAAGTTTATTTTCAGATTGAAGTGAATGGGGTTTGGTGCGCCTATAGTGAATGTGTGTATCTCGGCAACGGAAGGTCTTACAGACTCGGGACTAATGTCCGTCTAGGGGTTTATGTGGTCTCTGAGAACGCCAGTCTTTGTCCCGAGTCTCTACGACCTTCCGTTCCCGAGATTTGACATGTCCAGTAGCGGCGTATTTTGAATAGCTGTATCTCTGCAACGGAAGGTCGTAGAGACTCGGGGAAAAGTCTGACGTGTTCAGAGACCCCGAATTATAGCAGACGGAGCTTGGTCCCGAGTCTGTACGACCTTCCGTTCCCGAGTTATAGACCGAAACGTGTCCCCCATTGGAATGAATGGGTGCCGGATGGAATGAAGGGTTTGAGCTAGGGTTAGGGTTAGGGTTTGAGCTAGGGTTAGGGTTAGGGTTAGGGTTTGAGCTAGGGTTAGGGTTTGAGCTAGGGTTAGGGTTAGGGTTTGAGCTAGGGTTAGGGTAAGGGTTAGGGTTTGAGCGAGGGTTAGGGTTTGAGCTAGGGTTAGGGTTAGGGTTAGGGTTTGAGCTAGGGTTAGGGTTTGAGCTAGGGTTAGGGTTAGGGTTTGAGCTAGGGTTAGGGTTAGGGTTAGGGTTTGAGCTAGGGTTAGGGTTTGAGCTAGGGTTAGGGTTAGGGTTTGAGCTAGGGTTAGGGTCAGGGTTTGAGCTAGGGTTAGGCTTAGGGCTTGAGCTAGGGTTAGGGTTAGGGTTTGAGCTAGGGCTAGGGTTTGAGCTAGGGTTAGGGTTAGGGTTTGAGCTAGGGTTAGGGTTAGGGTTAGGGTTTGAGCTAGGGTTAGGGTTTGAGCTAGGGTTAGGGTTAGGGTTTGAGCTAGGGTTAGGGTTTGAGCTAGGGTTAGGGTTAGGGTTTGAGCTAGGGTTAGGGTTTGAGCTAGGGTTAGGGTTAGGGTTAGGGTTTGAGCTAGGGTTAGGGTTTGAGCTAGGGTTAGGGTTAGGCTTTGAGCTAGGGTTAGGGTTAGGGTTTGAGCTAGGGTTAGGGTTAGGGTTTGAGCTAGGGTTAGGGTTAGGGTTTGAGCTAGGGTTAGGGTTAGGTTTTGAGCTAGAGTTAGGGTTAGGGTTTGAGCTAGGGTTAGGGTTAGGGTTAGGGTTTGAGCTAGGGTTAGGGTTTGAGCTAGCGTTAGGGTTAGGGTTTGAGCTAGGGTTAGGGTTTGAGCTAGGGTTAGGGTTAGGGTTTGAGCTAGGGTTAGGGTTAGGGTTTGAGCTAGGGTTAGGGTTTGAGCTAGGGTTAGGGTTAGGGTTTGAGCTAGGGTTAGGGTTAGGGTTAGGGTTTGAGCTAGGGTTAGGGTTTGAGCTAGGATTAGGGTTAGGGTTTGAGCTAGGGTTAGGGTTAGGGTTTGAGCTAGGGTTAGGGTTAGGGTTAGGGTTTGAGCTAGGGTTAGGGTTAGGGTTTGAGCTAGGGTTAGGGTTAGGGTTTGAGCTAGGGTTAGGGTTAGGGTTAGGGTTTGAGCTAGGGTTAGGGTTTGAGCTAGGGTTAGGGTTAGGGTTTGAGCTAGGGTTAGGGTTAGGGTTTGAGCTAGGGTTAGGGTTAGGGTTTGAGCTAGGGTTAGGGTTAGGGTTTGAGCTAGGGTTAGGGTTAGGGTTTGACCTAGGGTTAGGGTTAGGGTTTGAGCTAGGGTTAGGGTTAGGGTTTGAGCTAGGGTTAGGGTTAGGGTTTGAGCTAGGGTTAGGGTTAGGGTTTGAGCTAGGGTTAGGGTTAGGGTTTGAGCTAGGGTTAGGGTTAGGGATAGGGTTTGAGCTAGGTTAGGGTTTGAGCTAGGGTTAGGGTTAGGGTTTGAGCTAGGGTGAGGGTTTGAGCTAGGGTTAGGGTTAGGGTTTGAGCTAGGGTTAGGGTTAGGGTTTGAGCTAGGGTTAGGGTTTGAGCTAGGATTAGGGTTAGGGTTTGAGCTAGGGTTAGGGTTAGGGTTTGACCTAGGGTTAGGGTTAGGGTTAGGGTTTGAGCTAGGGTTAGGGTTAGGGTTTGAGCTAGGGTTAGGGTTAGGGTTTGAGCTAGGGTTAGGGTTAGGGTTTGAGCTAGGGTTAGGGTTAGGGTTTGAGCTAGGGTTAGGGTTAGGGTTAGGGTTTGAGCTAGGGTTAGGGTTAGGGTTTGAGCTAGGGTTAGGGTTAGGGTTTGAGCTAGGGTTAGGGTTAGGGTTTGAGCTAGGGTTAGGGTTAGGGTTTGAGCTAGGGTTAGGGTTAGGGTTTGAGCTAGGGTTAGGGTTAGGTTTTGAGCTAGGGTTAGGGTTAGGTTTTGAGCTAGGGTTAGGGTTAGGGTTTGAGCTAGGGTTAGGGTTAGGGTTTGAGCTAGGGTTAGGGTTAGGTTTTGAGCTAGAGTTAGGGTTAGCGTTTGAGCTAGGGTGAGGGTTAGGGTTAGGGTTTGAGCTAGGGTTAGGGTTTGAGCTAGCGTTAGGGTTAGGGTTTGAGCTAGGGTTAGGGTTTGAGCTAGGGTTAGGGTTAGGGTTTGAGCTAGGGTTAGGGTTAGGGTTTGAGCTAGGGTTAGGGTTTGATCTAGGGTTAGGGTTAGGGTTTGAGCTAGGGTTAGGGTTAGGGTTTGAGCTAGGGTTAGGGTTAGGGTTAGGGTTTGAGCTAGGGTTAGGGTTTGAGCTAGGGTTAGGGTTAGGGTTTGAGCTAGGGTTAGGGTTAGGGTTTGAGCTAGGGTTAGGGTTAGGGTTAGGGTTTGAGCTAGGGTTAGGGTTAGGTTTTGAGCTAGGGTTAGGGTTAGGGTTTGAGCTAGGGTTAGGGTTAGGGTTAGGGTTTGAGCTAGGGTTAGGGTTTGAGCTAGGGTTAGGGTTAGGGTTTGAGCTAGGGTTAGGGTTTGAGCTAGGGTTAGGGTTAGGGTTTGAGCTAGGGTTAGGGTTAGGGTTTGAGCTAGGGTTAGGGTTAGGGTTTGAGCTAGGGTTAGGGTTAGGGATAGGGTTTGAGCTAGGTTAGGGTTTGAGCTAGGGTTAGGGTTAGGGTTTGAGCTAGGGTTAGGGTTTGAGCTAGGGTTAGGGTTAGGCTTTGAGCTAGGGTTAGGGTTAGGGTTTGAGCTAAGGTTAGGGTTAGGGTTGTCTTTACGACCTTCCGTACCGGAGCTACGTCACTTCCTTTCACTTACTATTACTCAGGAACGGAAGGTCGTAGAGACTCGGGGAAAAGTCTGACGTGTTCAGAGACCCCGAAATATGTCTGACGGATCATGGTTCCGAGTCTCTACGACCTTCCGTTCCCGAGTAATAGTTAAGTTTATTTTCCGATTGAAGTGAATGGGGTTTGGTGCGCCTATAGTGAATGTGTGTATCTCGGCAACGGAAGGTCTTACAGACTCGGGACTAATGTCCGTCTAGGGGTTTATGTGGTCTCTGAGAACGCCCTTCTTTGTCCCGAGTCTCTACGACCTTCCGTTCCCGAGATTTGACATGTCCAGTAGCGGCGTATTTTGAATAGCTGTATCTCTGCAACGGAAGGTCGTAGAGACTCGGGGACAAGTCTGTCGTGTTCAGAGACCCCGAATTATAGCAGACGGAGCTTGGTCCCGAGTCTGTACGACCTTCCGTTCCCGAGTTATAGACCGAAACGTGTCCCCCATTGGAATGAATGGGTGCCGGATGGAATGAAGGGTTTGAGCTAGGGTTAGGGTTAGGGTTTGAGCTAGGGTTAGGGTTAGGGTTTGAGCTAGGGTTAGGGTTTGAGCTAGGGTTAGGGTTAGGGTTTGAGCTAGGGTTAGGGTAAGGGTTAGGGTTTGAGCGAGCGTTAGGGTTCGAGCTAGGGTTAGGGTTAGGGTTAGGGTTTGAGCTAGGGTTAGGGTTTGAGCTAGGGTTAGGGTTAGGGTTTGAGCTAGGGTTAGGGTTAGGGTTAGGGTTTGAGCTAGGGTTAGGGTTTGAGCTAGGGTTAGGGTTAGGGTTTGAGCTAGGGTTAGGGTCAGGGTTTGAGCTAGGGTTAGGCTTAGGGTTTGAGCTAGGGTTAGGGTTAGGGTTAGGGTTTGAGCTAGGGTTAGGGTTTGAGCTAGGGTTAGGGTTTGAGCTAGGGTTAGGGTTAGGGTTTGAGCTAGGGTTAGGGTTTGAGCTAGGGTTAGGGTTAGGGTTTGAGCTAGGGTTAGGGTTAGGGTTTGAGCTAGGGTTAGGGTTAGGGTTTGAGCTAGGGTTAGGGTTAGGGTTTGAGCTAGGGTTAGGGTTAGGGTTAGGGTTAGGGTTTGAGCTAGGGTTAGGGTTAGGGTTTGAGCTAGGGTTAGGGTTAGGGTTTGAGCTAGGGTTAGGGTTAGGGTTTGAGCTAGGGTTAGGGTTAGGGTTAGGGTTTGAGCTAGGGTTAGGGTTAGGGTTTGAGCTAGGGTTAGGGTTAGGGTTTGAGCTAGGGTTAGGGTTAGGGTTTGAGCTAGGGTTAGGGTTAGGGTTTGAGCTCGGGTTAGGGTTAGGGTTTGAGCTAGGGTTAGGGTTAGGTTTTGAGCTAGGGTTGGGGTTAGGGTTTGAGCTAGGGTTAGGGTTAGGGTTTGAGCTAGGGTTAGGGTTAGGTTTTGAGCTAGAGTTAGGGTTAGGGTTTGAGCTAGGGTTAGGGTTAGGGTTAGGGTTTGAGCTAGGGTTAGGGTTTGAGCTAGCGTTAGGGTTAGGGTTTGAGCTAGGGTTAGGGTTTGAGCTAGGGTTAGGGTTAGGGTTTGAGCTAGGGTTAGGGTTAGGGTTTGAGCTAGGGTTAGGGTTTGATCTATGGTTAGGGTTAGGGTTTGAGCTAGGGTTAGGGTTAGGGTTTGAGCTAGGGTTAGGGTTAGGGTTAGGGTTTGAGCTAGGGTTAGGGTTTGATCTAGGGTTAGGGTTAGGGTTTGAGCTAGGGTTAGGGTTAGGGTTTGAGCTAGGGTTAGGGTTAGGGTTAGGGTTTGAGCTAGGGTTAGGGTTAGGGTTTGAGCTAGGGTTAGGGTTAGGGATAGGGTTTGAGCTAGGTTAGGGTTTGAGCTAGGCTTAGGGTTAGGGTTTGAGCTAGGGTTAGGGTTTGAGCTAGGGTTAGGGTTAGGCTTTGAGCTAGGGTTAGGGTTAGGGTTTGAGCTAAGGTTAGGGTTAGGGTTGTCTTTACGACCTTCCGTACCGGAGCTACGTCACTTCCTTTCACTTACTATTACTCAGGAACGGAAGGTCGTAGAGACTCGGGGAAAAGTCTGACGTGTTCAGAGACCCCGAAATATGTCTGACGGATCATGGTTCCGAGTCTCTACGACCTTCCGTTCCCGAGTAATAGTTAAGTTTATTTTCCCATTGAAGTGAATGGGGTTTGGTGCACCTATAGTGAATGTGTGTATCTCGGCAATGGAAGGTCTTACAGACTCGGGACTAATGTCAATCTAGGGGTTTATGTGGTCTCTGAGAACGCCAGTCTTTGTCCCGAGTCTCTACGACCTTCCGTTCCCGAGATTTGACATGTCCAGTAGCGGCGTATTTTGAATAGCTGTATCTCTGCAACGGAAGGTCGTAGAGACTCGGGGAAAAGTCTGACGTGTTCAGAGACCCCGAAATATGTCTGACGGATCGTGGTTCCGAGTCTCTACGACCTTCCATTCCCGAGTAATAGTTAAGTTTATTTTCCGATTGAAGTGAATGGGGTTTGGTGCGCCTATAGTGAATGTGTGTATCTCGGCAACGGAAGGTCTTACAGACTCGGGACTAATGTCCGTCTAGGGGTTTATGTGGTCTCTGAGAACGCCCTTCTTTGTCCCGAGTCTCTACGACCTTCCGTTCCCGAGATTTGACATGTCCAGTAGCGGCGTATTTTGAATAGCTGTATCTCTGCAACGGAAGGTCGTAGAGACTCGGGGACAAGTCTGTCGTGTTCAGAGACCCCGAATTATAGCAGACGGAGCTTGGTCCCGAGTCTGTACGACCTTCCGTTCCCGAGTTATAGACCGAAACGTGTCCCCCATTGGAATGAATGGGTGCCGGATGGAATGAAGGGTTTGAGCTAGGGTTAGGGTTAGGGTTTGAGCTAGGGTTAGGGTTAGGGTTTGAGCTAGGGTTAGGGTTTGAGCTAGGGTTAGGGTTAGGGTTTGAGCTAGGGTTAGGGTAAGGGTTAGGGTTTGAGCGAGGGTTAGGGTTCGAGCTAGGGTTAGGGTTAGGGTTAGGGTTTGAGCTAGGGTTAGGGTTTGAGCTAGGGTTAGGGTGAGGGTTTGAGCTAGGGTTAGGGTTAGGGTTAGGGTTTGAGCTAGGGTTAGGGTTTGAGCTAGGGTTAGGGTTAGGGTTTGAGCTAGGGTTAGGGTCAGGGTTTGAGCTAGGGTTAGGCTTAGGGTTTGAGCTAGGGTTAGGGTTAGGGTTAGGGTTTGAGCTAGGGTTAGGGTTTGAGCTAGGGTTAGGGTTAGGGTTTGAGCTAGGGTTAGGGTTAGGGTTAGGGTTTGAGCTAGGGTTAGGGTTAGGGTTTGAGCTAGGGTTAGGGTTAGGGTTTGAGCTAGGGTTAGGGTTAGGGTTTGAGCTAGGGTTAGGGTTAGGGTTTGAGCTAGGGTTAGGGTTAGGGTTAGGGTTAGGGTTTGAGCTAGGGTTAGGGTTAGGGTTTGAGCTAGGGTTAGGGTTAGGGTTTGAGCTAGGGTTAGGGTTAGGGTTTGAGCTAGGGTTAGGGTTAGGGTTAGGGTTTGAGCTAGGGTTAGGGTTAGGGTTTGAGCTAGGGTTAGGGTTAGGGTTTGAGCTAGGGTTAGGGTTAGGGTTTGAGCTAGGGTTAGGGTTAGGGTTTGAGCTCGGGTTAGGGTTAGGGTTTGAGCTAGGGTTAGGGTTAGGTTTTGAGCTAGGGTTGGGGTTAGGGTTTGAGCTAGGGTTAGGGTTAGGGTTTGATCTAGGGTTAGGGTTAGGTTTTGAGCTAGAGTTAGGGTTAGGGTTTGAGCTAGGGTTAGGGTTAGGGTTAGGGTTTGAGCTAGGGTTAGGGTTTGAGCTAGCGTTAGGGTTAGGGTTTGAGCTAGGGTTAGGGTTTGAGCTAGGGTTAGGGTTAGGGTTTGAGCTAGGGTTAGGGTTAGGGTTTGAGCTAGGGTTAGGGTTTGATCTAGGGTTAGGGTTAGGGTTTGAGCTAGGGTTAGGGTTAGGGTTTGAGCTAGGGTTAGGGTTAGGGTTAGGGTTAGGGTTTGAGCTAGGGTTAGGGTTTGAGCTAGGGTTAGGGTTAGGGTTTGAGCTAGGGTTAGGGTTAGGGTTAGGGTTTGAGCTAGGGTTAGGGTTAGGGTTAGGGTTTGAGCTAGGGTTAGGGTTAGGGTTTGAGCTAGGGTTAGGGTTAGGGTTAGGGTTTGAGCTAGGGTTAGGGTTTGAGCTAGGGTTAGGGTTAGGTTTTGAGCTAGGGTTAGGGTTTGAGCTAGGGTTAGGGTTAGGGTTTGAGCTAGGGTTAGGGTTAGGGTTTGAGCTAGGGTTAGGGTTTGAGCTAGGGTTAGGGTTAGGGTTTGAGCTAAGGTTAGGGTTAGGGTTGTCTTTACGACCTTTCGTACCGGAGCTACGTCACTTCCTTTCACTTACATAGCTGTATCTCAGGAACGGAAGGTCGTAGAGACTCGGGGAAAAGTCTGACGTGTTCAGAGACCCCGAAATATGTCTGACGGATCATGGTTCCGAGTCTCTACGACCTTCCGTTCCCGAGTAATAGTTAAGTTTATTTTCCCATTGAAGTGAATGGGGTTTGGTGCACCTATAGTGAATGTGTGTATCTCGGCAACGGAAGGTCTTACAGACTCGGGACTAATGTCCGTCTAGGGGTTTATGTGGTCTCTGAGAACGCCAGTCTTTGTCCCGAGTCTCTACGACCTTCCGTTCCCGAGATTTGACCTGTCCAGTAGCGGCGTATTTTGAATAGCTGTATCTCTGCAACGGAAGGTCGTAGAGACTCGGGGAAAAGTCTGACGTGTTCAGAGACCCCGAAATATGTCTGACGGATTATGGTTCCGAGTCTCTACGACCTTCCGTTCCCGAGTTATAGACCGAAACGTGTCCCCCATTGGAATGAATGGGTGCCGGATGGAATGAAGGGTTTGAGCTAGGGTTAGGGTTAGGGTTTGAGCTAGGGTTAGGGTTAGCGTTAGGGTTTGAGCTAGGGTTAGGGTTTGAGCTAGGGTTAGGGTTAGGGTTTGAGCTAGGGTTAGGGTAAGGGTTAGGGTTTGAGCGAGGGTTAGGGTTTGAGCTAGGGTTAGGGTTAGGGTTTGAGCTAGGGTTAGGGTTTGAGCTAGGGTTAGGGTTAGGGTTTGAGCTAGGGTTAGGGTTAGGGTTTGAGCTAGGGTTAGGGTTTGAGCTAGGGTTAGGGTTAGGGTTAGGGTTTGAGCTAGGGTTAGGGTTTGAGCTAGGGTTAGGGTTAGTGTTTGAGCTAGGGTTAGGGTTAGGGTTTGAGCTAGGGTTAGGGTTGGGGTTTGAGCTAGGGTTAGGGTTAGGTTTTGAGCTAGAGTTAGGGTTAGGGTTTGAGCTAGGGTTAGGGTTAGGGTTAGGGTTTGAGCTAGGGTTAGGGTTTGAGCTAGCGTTAGGGTTAGGGTTTGAGCTAGGGTTAGGGTTTGAGCTAGGGTTAGGGTTAGGGTTTGAGCTAGGGTTAGGGTTAGGGTTTGAGCTAGGGTTAGGGTTAGGGTTTGAGCTAGGGTTAGGGTTTGAGCTAGGGTTAGGGTTAGGGTTTGAGCTAGGGTTAGGGTTAGGGTTTGAGCTAGGGTTAGGGTTAGGGTTAGGGTTTGAGCTAGGGTTAGGGTTTGAGCTAGGATTAGGGTTAGGGTTTGAGCTAGGGTTAGGGTTAGGGTTTGAGCTAGGGTTAGGGTTAGGGTTAGGGTTTGAGCTAGGGTTAGGGTTAGGGTTTGAGCTAGGGTTAGGGTTAGGGTTTGAGCTAGGGTTAGGGTTAGGGTTAGGGTTTGAGCTAGGGTTAGGGTTTGAGCTAGGGTTAGGGTTAGGGTTTGAGCTAGGGTTAGGGTTAGGGTTTGAGCTAGGGTTAGGGTTAGGGTTTGAGCTAGGGTTAGGGTTAGGGTTTGAGCTAGGGTTAGGGTTAGGGTTTGAGCTAGGGTTAGGGTTAGGGTTAGGGTTTGAGCTAGGGTTAGGGTTAGGGTTTGAGCTAGGGTTAGGGTTAGGGTTTGAGCTAGGGTTAGGGTTAGGTTTTGAGCTAGGGTTAGGGTTAGGGTTTGAGCTAGGTTTAGGGTTAGGGTTTGAGCTAGGGTTAGGGTTAGGTTTTGAGCTAGGGTTAGGGTTAGGGTTTGAGCTAGGGTTAGGGTTTGAGCTAGGGTTAGGGTTAGGGTTTGAGCTAGGGTTAGGGTTAGGGTTAGGGTTTGAGCTAGGGTTAGGGTTTGAGCTAGGGTTAGGGTTAGGGTTTGAGCTAGGGTTAGGGTTAGGGTTTGAGCTAGGGTTAGGGTTAGGGTTTGAGCTAGGGTTAGGGTTAGGGTTTGAGCTAGGGTTAGGGTTAGGGTTTGAGCTAGGGTTAGGTTTAGGTTTTGAGCTAGAGTTAGGGTTAGGGTTTGAGCTAGGGTTAGGGTTAGGGTTAGTGTTTGAGCTAGGGTTAGGGTTTGAGCTAGCGTTAGGGTTAGGGTTTGAGCTAGGGTTAGGGTTTGAGCTAGGGTTAGGGTTAGGGTTTGAGCTAGGGTTAGGGTTTGAGCTAGGGTTAGGGTTAGGGTTTGAGCTAGGGTTAGGGTTAGGGTTTGAGCTAGGGTTAGGGTTAGGGTTAGGGTTTGAGCTAGGGTTAGGGTTTGAGCTAGGGTTAGGGTTAGGGTTTGAGCTAGGGTTAGGGTTAGGGTTTGAGCTAGGGTTAGGGTTAGGGTCAGGGTTTGAGCTAGGGTTAGGGTTAGGGTTTGAGCTAGGGTTAGGGTTAGGGTTTGAGCTAGGGTTAGGGTTAGGGTTAGGGTTTGAGCTAGGGTTAGGGTTTGAGCTAGGGTTAGGGTTAGGGTTTGAGCTAGGGTTAGGGTTAGGGTTTGAGCTAGGGTTAGGGTTAGGGTTTGAGCTAGGGTTAGGGTTAGGGTTTGAGCTAGGGTTAGGGTTAGGGTTTGAGCTAGGGTTAGGGTTAGGGTTTGAGCTAGGGTTAGGGTTAGGGTTAGGGTTTGAGCTAGGGTTAGGGTTAGGGTTTCAGCTAGGGTTAGGGTTAGGGTTTGAGCTAGGGTTAGGGTTAGGGTTTGAGCTAGGGTTAGGGTTAGGGTTAGGGTTTGAGCTAGGGTTAGGGTTAGGGTTAGGGTTTGAGCTAGGGTTAGGGTTAGGGTTTGAGCCAGGGTTAGGGTTAGGGTTTGAGCTAGGGTTAGGGTTAGGGTTTGAGCTAGGGTTAGGGTTAGGGTTAGGGTTCGGGTTTGAGCTAGGGTTAGGGTTAGGGTTTGAGCTAGGTTTAGGGTTAGGGTTTGAGCTAGGGGTAGGGTTAGGGTTAGGGTTTGAGCTAGGGTTAGGGTTTGAGCTAGGGTTAGGGTTAGGGTTTGAGCTAGGGTTAGGGTTTGAGCTAGGGTTAGGGTTAGGGTTTGAGCTAGGGTTAGGGTTAGGGTTTGAGCTAGGGTTAGGGTTAGGGTTTGAGCTAGGGTTAGGGTTAGGGTTTGAGCTAGGGTTAGGGTTAGGGTTTGAGCTAGGGTTAGGGTTAGGGTTAGGGTTAGGGTTTGAGCTAGGGTTAGGGTTTGAGCTAGCGTTAGGGTTAGGGTTTGAGCTAGGGTTAGGGTTTGAGCTAGGGTTAGGGTTAGGGTTTGAGCTAGGGTTAGGGTTAGGGTTTGAGCTAGGGTTAGGGTTAGGTTTTGAGCTAGGGTTAGGGTTAGGGTTTGAGCTAGGGTTAGGGTTTGAGCTAGGGTTAGGGTTAGGGTTTGAGCTAGGGTTAGGGTTAGGGTTAGGGTTTGAGCTAGGGTTAGGGTTTGAGCTAGGGTTAGGGTTAGGGTTTGAGCTAGGGTTAGGGTTAGGGTTTGAGCTAGGGTTAGGGTTAGGGTTTGAGCTAGGGTTAGGGTTAGGGTTTGAGCTAGGGTTAGGGTTAGGGTTAGGGTTTGAGCTAGGGTTAGGGTTTGAGCTTGGGTTAGGGTTAGGGTTTGAGCTAGGGTTAGGGTTAGGGTTTGAGCTAGGGTTAGGGTTAGGGTTTGAGCTAGGGTTAGGGTTAGGGTTTGAGCTAGGGTTAGGGTTAGGGTTTGAGCTAGGGTTAGGGTTAGGGTTTGAGCTAGGGTAAGGGTTAGGGTTAGGGTTTGAGCTAGGGTTAGGGTTAGGGTTTGAGCTAGGGTTAGGGTTAGGGTTTGAGCTAGGGTTAGGGTTAGGGTTTGAGCTAGGGTTAGGGTTAGGGTTAGGGTTTGAGCTAGGGTTAGGGTTAGGGTTAGGGTTTGAGCTAGGGTTAGGGTTAGGGTTTGAGCCAGGGTTAGGGTTAGGGTTTGAGCTAGGGTTAGGGTTAGGGTTTGAGCTAGGGTTAGGGTTAGGGTTAGGGTTAGGGTTTGAGCTAGGGTTAGGGTTAGGGTTTGAGCTAGGGTTAGGGTTAGGGTTTGAGCTAGGGTTAGGGTTAGGGTTAGGGTTTGAGCTAGGGTTAGGGTTTGAGCTAGGGTTAGGGTTAGGGTTTGAGCTAGGGTTAGGGTTTGAGCTAGGGTTAGGGTTAGGGTTTGAGCTAGGGTTAGGGTTAGGGTTTGAGCTAGGGTTAGGGTTAGGGTTTGAGCTAGGGTTAGGGTTAGGGTTTGAGCTAGGGTTAGGGTTAGGGTTAGGGTTAGGGTTTGAGCTAGGGTTAGGGTTTGAGCTAGCGTTAGGGTTAGGGTTTGAGCTAGGGTTAGGGTTTGAGCTAGGGTTAGGGTTAGGGTTTGAGCTAGGGTTAGGGTTAGGGTTTGAGCTAGGGTTAGGGTTTGAGCTAGGGTTAGGGTTAGGGTTTGAGCTAGGGTTAGGGTTAGGGTTTGAGCTAGGGTTAGGGTTAGGGTTAGGGTTTGAGCTAGGGTTAGGGTTAGGGTTTGAGCTAGGGTTAGGGTTAGGGTTTGAGCTAGGGTTAGGGTTAGGGTTAGGGTTTGAGCTAGGGTTAGGGTTAGGGTTTGAGCTAGGGTTAGGGTTAGGGTTTGAGCTAGGGTTAGGGTTAGGGTTAGGGTTTGAGCTAGGGTTAGGGTTTGAGCTAGGGTTAGGGTTAGGGTTTGAGCTAGGGTTAGGGTTTGAGCTAGGGTTAGGGTTAGGGTTTGAGCTAGGGTTAGGGTTAGGGTTTGAGCTAGGGTTAGGGTTTGAGCTAGGGTTAGGGTTAGGGTTTGAGCTAAGGTTAGGGTTAGGGTTGTCTTTACGACCTTTCGTACCGGAGCTACGTCACTTCCTTTCACTTACATAGCTGTATCTCAGGAACGGAAGGTCTTAGAGACTCGGGGAAAAGTCTGACGTGTTCAGAGACCCCGAAATATGTCTGACGGATCATGGTTCCGAGTCTCTACGACCTTCCGTTCCCGAGTAATAGTTAAGTTTATTTTCCCATTGAAGTGAATGGGGTTTGGTGCACCTATAGTGAATGTGTGTATCTCGGCAACGGAAGGTCTTACAGACTCGGGACTAATGTCCGTCTAGGGGTTTATGTGGTCTCTGAGAACGCCAGTCTTTGTCCCGAGTCTCTACGACCTTCCGTTCCCGAGATTTGACATGTCCAGTAGCGGCGTATTTTGAATAGCTGTATCTCTGCAACGGAAGGTCGTAGAGACTCGGGGAAAAGTCTGACGTGTTCAGAGACCCCGAAAAATGTGTGACGGATTATGGTTCCGAGTCTCTACGACCTTCCGTTCCCGAGTGATAGTTAAGTTTATTTTCCGATTGAAGAGAATGGGGTTTTGTGCGCCTATAGTGAATGTGTGTATCTCGGCAACGGAAGGTCTTACAGACTCGGGACTAATGTCCGTCTAGGGGTTTATGTGGTCTCTGAGAACGCCCGTCTTTGTCCCGAGTCTCTACAACCTTCCGTTCCCGAGATTTGACATGTCCAGTAGCGGCGTATTTTGAATAGCTGTATCTCTGCAACGGAAGGTCGTAGAGACTCGGGGACAAGTCTGTCGTGTTCAGAGACCCCGAATTATAGCAGACGGAGCTTGGTCCCGAGTCTGTACGACCTTCCGTTCCCGAGTTATAGACCGAAACGTGTCCCCCATTGGAATGAATGGGTGCCGGATGGAATGAAGGGTTTGAGCTAGGGTTAGGGTTAGGGTTTGAGCTAGGGTTAGGGTTAGGGTTAGGGTTTGAGCTAGGGTTAGGGTTTGAGCTAGGGTTAGGGTTAGGGTTTGAGCTAGGGTTAGGGTAAGGGTTAGGGTTTGAGCGAGGGTTAGGGTTTGAGCTAGGGTTAGGGTTAGGGTTTGAGCTAGGGTTAGGGTTTGAGCTAGGGTTAGGGTTAGGGTTTGAGCTAGGGTTAGGGTTAGGGTTTGAGCTAGGGTTAGGGTTTGAGCTAGGGTTAGGGTTAGGGTTAGGGTTTGAGCTAGGGTTAGGGTTTGAGCTAGGGTTAGGGTTAGTGTTTGAGCTAGGGTTAGGGTTAGGGTTTGAGCTAGGGTTAGGGTTGGGGTTTGAGCTAGGGTTAGGGTTAGGTTTTGAGCTAGAGTTAGGGTTAGGGTTTGAGCTAGGGTTAGGGTTAGGGTTAGGGTTTGAGCTAGGGTTAGGGTTTGAGCTAGCGTTAGGGTTAGGGTTTGAGCTAGGGTTAGGGTTTGAGCTAGGGTTAGGGTTAGGGTTTGAGCTAGGGTTAGGGTTAGGGTTAGGGTTTGAGCTAGGGTTAGGGTTTGAGCTAGGGTTAGGGTTAGGGTTTGAGCTAGGGTTAGGGTTTGAGCTAGGGTTAGGGTTAGGGTTTGAGCTAGGGTTAGGGTTAGGGTTTGAGCTAGGGTTAGGGTTTGAGCTAGGGTTAGGGTTAGGGTTTGAGCTAAGGTTAGGGTTAGGTTTGTCTTTACGACCTTTCGTACCGGAGCTACGTCACTTCCTTTCACTTACATAGCTGTATCTCAGGAACGGAAGGTCTTAGAGACTCGGGGAAAAGTCTGACGTGTTCAGAGACCCCGAAATATGTCTGACGGATCATGGTTCCGAGTCTCTACGACCTTCCGTTCCCGAGTAATAGTTAAGTTTATTTTCCCATTGAAGTGAATGGGGTTTGGTGCACCTATAGTGAATGTGTGTATCTCGGCAACGGAAGGTCTTACAGACTCGGGACTAATGTCCGTCTAGGGGTTTATGTGGTCTCTGAGAACGCCAGTCTTTGTCCCGAGTCTCTACGACCTTCCGTTCCCGAGATTTGACATGTCCAGTAGCGGCGTATTTTGAATAGCTGTATCTCTGCAACGGAAGGTCGTAGAGACTCGGGGAAAAGTCTGACGTGTTCAGAGACCCCGAAATATGTCTGACGGATTATGGTTCCGAGTCTCTACGACCTTCCGTTCCCGAGTGATAGTTAAGTTTATTTTCCGATTGAAGAGAATGGGGTTTTGTGCGCCTATAGTGAATGTGTGTATCTCGGCAACGGAAGGTCTTACAGACTCGGGACTAATGTCCGTCTAGGGGTTTATGTGGTCTCTGAGAACGCCCGTCTTTGTCCCGAGTCTCTACAACCTTCCGTTCCCGAGATTTGACATGTCCAGTAGCGGCGTATTTTGAATAGCTGTATCTCTGCAACGGAAGGTCGTAGAGACTCGGGGACAAGTCTGTCGTGTTCAGAGACCCCGAATTATAGCAGACGGAGCTTGGTCCCGAGTCTGTACGACCTTCCGTTCCCGAGTTATAGACCGAAACGTGTCCCCCATTGGAATGAATGGGTGCCGGATGGAATGAAGGGTTTGAGCTAGGGTTAGGGTTAGGGTTTGAGCTAGGGTTAGGGTTAGGGTTAGGGTTTGAGCTAGGGTTAGGGTTTGAGCTAGGGTTAGGGTTAGGGTTTGAGCTAGGGTTAGGGTAAGGGTTAGGGTTTGAGCGAGGGTTAGGGTTTGAGCTAGGGTTAGGGTTAGGGTTTGAGATAGGGTTAGGGTTTGAGCTAGGGTTAGGGTTAGGGTTTGAGCTAGGGTTAGGGTTAGGGTTTGAGCTAGGGTTAGGGTTTGAGCTAGGGTTAGGGTTAGGGTTAGGGTTTGAGCTAGGGTTAGGGTTTGAGCTAGGGTTAGGGTTAGTGTTTGAGCTAGGGTTAGGGTTAGGGTTTGAGCTAGGGTTAGGGTTGGGGTTTGAGCTAGGGTTAGGGTTAGGTTTTGAGCTAGAGTTAGGGTTAGGGTTTGAGCTAGGGTTAGGGTTAGGGTTAGGGTTTGAGCTAGGGTTAGGGTTTGAGCTAGCGTTAGGGTTAGGGTTTGAGCTAGGGTTAGGGTTTGAGCTAGGGTTAGGGTTAGGGTTTGAGCTAGGGTTAGGGTTAGGGTTTGAGCTAGGGTTAGGGTTAGGGTTTGAGCTAGGGTTAGGGTTTCAGCTAGGGTTAGGGTTAGGGTTTGAGCTAGGGTTAGGGTTAGGGTTTGAGCTAGGGTTAGGGTTAGGGTTAGGGTTTGAGCTAGGGTTAGGGTTTGAGCTAGGATTAGGGTTAGGGTTTGAGCTAGGGTTAGGGTTAGGGTTTGAGCTAGGGTTAGGGTTAGGGTTAGGGTTTGAGCTAGGGTTAGGGTTAGGGTTTGAGCTAGGGTTAGGGTTAGGGTTTGAGCTAGGGTTAGGGTTAGGGTTAGGGTCTGAGCTAGGGTTAGGGTTTGAGCTAGGGTTAGGGTTAGGGTTTGAGCTAGGGTTAGGGTTAGGGTTTGAGCTAGGGTTAGGGTTAGGGTTTGAGCTAGGGTTAGGGTTAGGGTTTGAGCTAGGGTTAGGGTTAGGGTTTGAGCTAGGGTTAGGGTTAGGGTTTGAGCTAGGGTTAGGGTTAGGGTTAGGGTTTGAGCTAGGGTTAGGGTTAGGGTTTGAGCTAGGGTTAGGGTTAGGGTTTGAGCTAGGGTTAGGGTTAGGTTTTGAGCTAGGGTTAGGGTTAGGGTTTGAGCTAGGTTTAGGGTTAGGGTTTGAGCTAGGGTTAGGGTTAGGTTTTGAGCTAGGGTTAGGGTTAGGGTTTGAGCTAGGGTTAGGGTTTGAGCTAGGGTTAGGGTTAGGGTTTGAGCTAGGGTTAGGGTTAGGGTTAGGGTTTGAGCTAGGGTTAGGGTTTGAGCTAGGGTTAGGGTTAGGGTTTGAGCTAGGGTTAGGGTTAGGGTTTGAGCTAGGGTTAGGGTTAGGGTTTGAGCTAGGGTTAGGGTTAGGGTTTGAGCTAGGGTTGGGGTTAGGGTTTGAGCTAGGGTTAGGTTTAGGTTTTGAGCTAGAGTTAGGGTTAGGGTTTGAGCTAGGGTTAGGGTTAGGGTTAGTGTTTGAGCTAGGGTTAGGGTTTGAGCTAGCGTTAGGGTTAGGGTTTGAGCTAGGGTTAGGGTTTGAGCTAGGGTTAGGGTTAGGGTTTGAGCTAGGGTTAGGGTTTGAGCTAGGGTTAGGGTTAGGGTTTGAGCTAGGGTTAGGGTTAGGGTTTGAGCTAGGGTTAGGGTTAGGGTTAGGGTTTGAGCTAGGGTTAGGGTTTGAGCTAGGGTTAGGGTTAGGGTTTGAGCTAGGGTTAGGGTTAGGGTTTGAGCTAGGGTTAGGGTTAGGGTTAGGGTTTGAGCTAGGGTTAGGGTTAGGGTTTGAGCTAGGGTTAGGGTTAGGGTTTGAGCTAGGGTTAGGGTTAGGGTTAGGGTTTGAGCTAGGGTTAGGGTTTGAGCTAGGGTTAGGGTTAGGGTTTGAGCTAGGGTTAGGGTTAGGGTTTGAGCTAGGGTTAGGGTTAGGGTTTGAGCTAGGGTTAGGGTTAGGGTTTGAGCTAGGGTTAGGGTTAGGGTTTGAACTAGGGTTAGGGTTAGGGTTTGAGCTAGGGTTAGGGTTAGGGTTAGGGTTTGAGCTAGGGTTAGGGTTAGGGTTTGAGCTAGGGTTAGGGTTAGGGTTTGAGCTAGGGTTAGGGTTAGGGTTTGAGCTAGGGTTAGGGTTAGGGTTAGGGTTTGAGCTAGGGTTAGGGTTAGGGTTAGGGTTTGAGCTAGGGTTAGGGTTAGGGTTTGAGCCAGGGTTAGGGTTAGGGTTTGAGCTAGGGTTAGGGTTAGGGTTTGAGCTAGGGTTAGGGTTAGGGTTAGGGTTTGAGCTAGGGTTAGGGTTAGGGTTTGAGCTAGGGTTAGGGTTAGGGTTTGAGCTAGGGGTAGGGTTAGGGTTAGGGTTTGAGCTAGGGTTAGGGTTTGAGCTAGGGTTAGGGTTAGGGTTTGAGCTAGGGTTAGGGTTTGAGCTAGGGTTAGGGTTAGGGTTTGAGCTAGGGTTAGGGTTAGGGTTTGAGCTAGGGTTAGGGTTAGGGTTTGAGCTAGGGTTAGGGTTAGGGTTTGAGCTAGGGTTAGGGTTAGGGTTTGAGCTAGGGTTAGGGTTAGGGTTAGGGTTAGGGTTTGAGCTAGGGTTAGGGTTTGAGCTAGCGTTAGGGTTAGGGTTTGAGCTAGGGTTAGGGTTTGAGCTAGGGTTAGCGTTAGGGTTTGAGCTAGGGTTAGGGTTAGGGTTTGAGCTAGGGTTAGGGTTAGGGTTTGAGCTAGGGTTAGGGTTTGAGCTAGGGTTAGGGTTAGGGTTTGAGCTAGGGTTAGGGTTAGGGTTTGAGCTAGGGTTAGGGTTAGGGTTAGGGTTTGAGCTAGGGTTAGGGTTAGGGTTTGAGCTAGGGTTAGGGTTAGGGTTTGAGCTAGGGTTAGGGTTAGGGTTAGGGTTTGAGCTAGGGTTAGGGTTAGGGTTTGAGCTAGGGTTAGGGTTAGGGTTTGAGCTAGGGTTAGGGTTAGGGTTTGAGCTAGGGTTAGGGTTTGAGCTAGGGTTAGGGTTAGGGTTTGAGCTAGGGTTATGGTTTGAGCTAGGGTTAGGGTTAGGGTTTGAGCTAGGGTTAGGGTTAGGGTTTGAGCTAGGGTTAGGGTTTGAGCTAGGGTTAGGGTTAGGGTTTGAGCTAAGGTTAGGGTTAGGGTTGTCTTTACGACCTTTCGTACCGGAGCTACGTCACTTCCTTTCACTTACATAGCTGTATCTCAGGAACGGAAGGTCGTAGAGACTCGGGGAAAAGTCTGACGTGTTCAGAGACCCCGAAATATGTCTGACGGATCATGGTTCCGAGTCTCTACGACCTTCCGTTCCCGAGTAATAGTTAAGTTTATTTTCCCATTGAAGTGAATGGGGTTTGGTGCACCTATAGTGAATGTGTGTATCTCGGCAACGGAAGGTCTTACAGACTCGGGACTAATGTCCGTCTAGGGGTTTATGTGGTCTCTGAGAACGCCAGTCTTTGTCCCGAGTCTCTACGACCTTCCGTTCCCGAGATTTGACATGTCCAGTAGCGGCGTATTTTGAATAGCTGTATCTCTGCAACGGAAGGTCGTAGAGACTCGGGGAAAAGTCTGACGTGTTCAGAGACCCCGAAATATGTCTGACGGATCATGGTTCCGAGTCTCTACGACCTTCCGTTCCCGAGTAATAGTTAAGTTTATTTTCCGATTGAAGTGAATGTGGTTTGGTGCGCCTATAGTGAATGTGTGTATCTCGGCAACGGAAGGTCTTACAGACTCGGGACTAATGTCCGTCTAGGGGTTTATGTGGTCTCTGAGAACGCCAGTCTTTGTCCCGAGTCTCTACGACCTTCCGTTCCCGAGATTTGACATGTCCAGTAGCGGCGTATTTTGAATAGCTGTATCTCTGCAACGGAAGGTCGTAGAGACTCGGGGACAAGTCTGTCGTGTTCAGAGACCCCGAATTATAGAAGACGGAGCTTGGTCCCGAGTCTGTACGACCTTCCGTTCCCGAGTTATAGACCGAAACGTGTCCCCCATTGGAATGAATGGGTGCCGGATGGAATGAAGGGTTTGAGCTAGGGTTAGGGTTAGGGTTAGGGTTTGAGCTAGGGTTAGGGTTTGAGCTAGGGTTAGGGTTAGGGTTTGATTTAGGGTTAGGGTAAGGGTTAGGGTTTGAGCTAGGGTTAGGGTTTGAGCTAGGGTTAGGGTTAGGGTTTGAGCTAGGGTTAGGGTTAGGGTTTGAGCTAGGGTTAGGGTTAGGGTTTGAGCTAGGGTTAGGGTTAGGTTTTGAGCTAGAGTTAGGGTTAGGGTTTGAGCTAGGGTTAGGGTTAGGGTTAGGGTTTGAGCTAGGGTTAGGGTTTGAGCTAGCGTTAGGGTTAGGGTTTGAGCTAGGGTTAGGGTTTGAGCTAGGGTTAGGGTTAGGGTTTGAGCTAGGGTTAGGGTTAGGGTTTGAGCTAGGGTTAGGGTTAGGGTTTGAGCTAGGGTTAGGGTTTGAGCTAGGGTTAGGGTTAGGGTTTGAGCTAGGGTTAGGGTTAGGGTTTGAGCTAGGGTTAGGGTTAAGGTTTGAGCTAGGGTTAGGGTTTGAGCTAGGGTTAGGGTTAGGGTTTGAGCTAGGGTAAGGGTTAGGGTTTGAGCTAGGGTTAGGGTTAGGGTTAGGGTTTGAGCTAGGGTTAGGGTTAGGGTTTGAGCTAGGGTTAGGGTTAGGGTTTGAGCTAGGGTTAGGGTTAGGGTTAGGGTTTGAGCTAGGGTTAGGGTTTGAGCTAGGGTTAGGGTTAGGGTTTGAGCTAGGGTTAGGGTTAGGGTTTGAGCTAGGGTTAGGGTTAGGGTTTGAGCTAGGGTTAGGGTTAGGGTTTGAGCTAGGGTTAGGGTTAGGGTTAGGGTTAGGGTTTGAGCTAGGGTTAGGGTTAGGGTTTGAGCTACGGTTAGTGTTAGGGTTTGAGCTAGGGTTAGGGTTAGGGTTTGAGCTAGGGTTAGGGTTAGGGTTTGAGCTAGGGTTAGGGTTAGGGTTTGAGCTAGGGTTAGGGTTAGGGTTTGAGCTAGGGTTAGGGTTAGGGTTTGAGCTAGGGTTAGGGTTAGGTTTTGAGCTAGAGTTAGGGTTAGGGTTTGAGCTAGGGTTAGGGTTAGGGTTAGGGTTTGAGCTAGGGTTAGGGTTAGGGTTAGGATTTGAGCTAGGGTTAGGGTTAGGGTTTGAGCCAGGGTTAGGGTTAGGGTTTGAGCTAGGGTTAGGGTTAGGGTTTGAGCTAGGGTTAGGGTTAGGGTTTGAGCTAGGGTTAGGGTTAGGGATAGGGTTTGAGCTACGGTTAGGGGTAGGGTTAGAGCTAGGGTTAGGGTTTGAGCTAGGGTTAGGGTTAGGGTTTGAGCTAGGGTTAGGGTTAGGGTTTGAGCTAGGGTTAGGGTTAGGGTTTGAGCTAGGGTTAGGGTTAGGGTTTGAGCTAGGGTTAGGGTTAGGGTTTGAGCTAGGGTTAGGGTTAGGGTTAGGGTTAGGGTTTGAGCTAGGGTTAGGGTTTGAGCTAGCGTTAGGGTTAGGGTTTGAGCTAGGGTTAGGGTTTGAGCTAGGGTTCGGGTTAGGGTTTGAGCTAGGGTTAGGGTTAGGGTTTGAGCTAGGGTTAGGGTTTGAGCTAGGGTTAGGGTTAGGGTTTGAGCTAGGGTTAGGGTTAGGGTTTGAGCTAGGGTTAGGGTTAGGGTTTGAGCTAGGGTTAGGGTTAGGGTTAGGGTTTGAGCTAGGGTTAGGGTTAGGGTTTGAGCTAGGGTTAGGGTTAGGGTTTGAGCTAGGGTTAGGGTTAGGGTTAGGGTTTGAGCTAGGGTTAGGGTTTGAGCTAGGGTTAGGGTTAGGGTTTGAGCTAGGGTTAGGGTTTGAGCTAGGGTTAGGGTTAGGGTTTGAGCTAGGGTTAGGGTTAGGGTTTGAGCTAGGGTTAGGGTTCGAGCTAGGGTTAGGGTTAGGCTTTGAGCTAGGGTTAGGGTTAGGGTTTGAGCTAAGGTTAGGGTTAGAATTGTCTTTACGACCTTCCGTTGCGGAGCTACGTCACTTCCTTTCACTTACATAGCTGTATCTCAGGAACGGAAGGTCGTAGAGACTCGGGGAAAAGTCTGACGTGTTCAGAGACCCCGAAATATGTCTGACGGATCATGGTTCCGAGTCTCTACGACCTTCCGTTCCCGAGTAATAGTTAAGTTTATTTTCCGATTGAAGTGAATGGGGTTTGGTGCGCCTATAGTGAATGTGTGTATCTCGGCAACGGAAGGTCTTACAGACTCGGGACTAATGTCCGTCTAGGGGTTTATGTGGTCTCTGAGAACGCCCTTCTTTGTCCCGAGTCTCTACGACCTTCCGTTCCCGAGATTTGACATGTCCAGTAGCGGCGTATTTTGAATAGCTGTATCTCTGCAACGGAAGGTCGTAGAGACTCGGGGACAAGTCTGTCGTGTTCAGAGACCCCGAATTATAGCAGACGGAGCTTGGTCCCGAGTCTGTACGACCTTCCGTTCCCGAGTTATAGACCGAAACGTGTCCCCCATTGGAATGAATGGGTGCCGGATGGAATGAAGGGTTTGAGCTAGGGTTAGGGTTAGGGTTTGAGCTAGGGTTAGGGTTAGGGTTAGGGTTTGAGCTAGGGTTAGGGTTTGAGCTAGGGTTAGGGTTAGGGTTTGATTTAGGGTTAGGGTAAGGGTTAGGGTTTGAGCTAGGGTTAGGGTTTGAGCTAGGGTTAGGGTTAGGGTTTGAGCTAGGGTTAGGGTTAGGGTTTGAGCTAGGGTTAGGGTTAGGGTTTGAGCTAGGGTTAGGGTTAGGTTTTGAGCTAGAGTTAGGGTTAGGGTTTGAGCTAGGGTTAGGGTTAGGGTTAGGGTTTGAGCTAGGGTTAGGGTTTGAGCTAGCGTTAGGGTTAGGGTTTGAGCTAGGGTTAGGGTTTGAGCTAGGGTTAGGGTTAGGGTTTGAGCTAGGGTTAGGGTTAGGGTTTGAGCTAGGGTTAGGGTTAGGGTTTGAGCTAGGGTTAGGGTTTGAGCTAGGGTTAGGGTTAGGGTTTGAGCTAGGGTTAGGGTTAGGGTTTGAGCTAGGGTTAGGGTTAGGGTTAGGGTTTGAGCTAGGGTTAGGGTTTGAGCTAGGGTTAGGGTTAGGGTTTGAGCTAGGGTAAGGGTTAGGGTTTGAGCTAGGGTTAGGGTTAGGGTTAGGGTTTGAGCTAGGGTTAGGGTTAGGGTTTGAGCTAGGGTTAGGGTTAGGGTTTGAGCTAGGGTTAGGGTTAGGGTTAGGGTTTGAGCTAGGGTTAGGGTTTGAGCTAGGGTTAGGGTTAGGGTTTGAGCTAGGGTTAGGGTTAGGGTTTGAGCTAGGGTTAGGGTTAGGGTTTGAGCTAGGGTTAGGGTTAGGGTTAGGGTTAGGGTTTGAGCTAGGGTTAGGGTTAGGGTTTGAGCTAGGGTTAGGGTTAGGGTTTGAGCTAGGGTTAGGGTTAGGGTTTGAGCTAGGGTTAGGGTTAGGGTTTGAGCTAGGGTTAGGGTTAGGGTTAGGGTTTGAGCTAGGGTTAGGGTTTGAGCTAGGGTTAGGTTTAGGGTTTGAGCTAGGGTTAGGGTTAGGGTTTGAGCTAGGGTTAGGGTTAGGGTTTGAGCTAGGGTTAGGGTTAGGGTTTGAGCTAGGGTTAGGGTTAGGGTTAGGGTTTGAGCTAGGGTTAGGGTTTGAGCTAGCGTTAGGGTTAGGGTTTGAGCTAGGGTTAGGGTTTGAGCTAGGGTTAGGGTTAGGGTTTGAGCTAGGGTTAGGGTTAGGGTTTGAGCTAGGGTTAGGGTTAGGGTTTGAGCTAGGGTTAGGGTTAGGGTTTGAGCTAGGGTTAGGGTTAGGGTTTGAGCTAGGGTTAGGGTTAGGGTTTGAGCTAGGGTTAGGGTTAGGGTTTGAGCTAGGGTTAGGGTTAGGGTTAGGGTTTGAGCTAGGGTTAGGGTTTGAGCTAGGGTTAGGGTTAGGGTTTGAGCTAGGGTTAGGGTTAGGGTTTGAGCTAGGGTTAGGGTTAGGGTTTGAGCTAGGGTTAGGGTTAGGGTTAGGGTTAGGGTTTGAGCTAGGGTTAGGGTTAGGGTTAGGGTTTGAGCTAGGGTTAGGGTTTGAGCTAGGGTTAGGGTTAGGGTTTGAGCTAGGGTTAGGGTTTGAGCTAGGGTTAGGGTTAGGGTTTGAGCTAGGGTTAGGGTTAGGGTTTGAGCTAGGGTTAGGGTTAGGGTTTGAGCTAGGGTTAGAGTTTGAGCTAGGGTTAGGGTTAGGGTTTGAGCTAAGATTAGGGTTAGGGTTGTCTTTACGACCTTTCGTACCGGAGCTACGTCACTTCCTTTCACTTACATAGCTGTATCTCAGGAACGGAAGGTCGTAGAGACTCGGGGAAAAGTCTGACGTGTTCAGAGACCCCGAAATATGTCTGACGGATCATGGTTCCGAGTCTCTACGACCTTCCGTTCCCGAGTAATAGTTAAGTTTATTTTCCCATTGAAGTGAATGGGGTTTGGTGCACCTATAGTGAATGTGTGTATCTCGGCAACGGAAGGTCTTACAGACTCGGGACTAATGTCCGTCTAGGGGTTTATGTGGTCTCTGAGAACGCCAGTCTTTGTCCCGAGTCTCTACGACCTTCCGTTCCCGAGATTTGACATGTCCAGTAGCGGCGTATTTTGAATAGCTGTATCTCTGCAACGGAAGGTCGTAGAGACTCGGGGAAAAGTCTGACGTGTTCAGAGACCCCGAAATATGTCTGACGGATCATGGTTCCGAGTCTCTACGACCTTCCGTTCCCGAGTAATAGTTAAGTTTATTTTCCGATTGAAGTGAATGTGGTTTGGTGCGCCTATAGTGAATGTGTGTATCTCGGCAACGGAAGGTCTTACAGACTCGGGACTAATGTCCGTCTAGGGGTTAATGTGGTCTCTGAGAACGCCAGTCTTTGTCCCGAGTCTCTACGACCTTCCGTTCCCGAGATTTGACATGTCCAGTAGCGGCGTATTTTGAATAGCTGTATCTCTGCAACGGAAGGTCGTAGAGACTCGGGGACAAGTCTGTCGTGTTCAGAGACCCCGAATTATAGCAGACGGAGCTTGGTCCCGAGTCTGTACGACCTTCCGTTCCCGAGTTATAGACCGAAACGTGTCCCCCATTGGAATGAATGGGTGCCGGATGGAATGAAGGGTTTGAGCTAGGGTTAGGGTTAGGGTTTGAGCTAGGGTTAGGGTTAGGGTTAGGGTTTGAGCTAGGGTTAGGGTTTGAGCTAGGGTTAGGGTTAGGGTTTGATTTAGGGTTAGGGTAAGGGTTAGGGTTTGAGCTAGGGTTAGGGTTTGAGCTAGGGTTAGGGTTAGGGTTTGAGCTAGGGTTAGGGTTAGGGTTTGAGCTAGGGTTAGGGTTAGGGTTTGAGCTAGGGTTAGGGTTAGGTTTTGAGCTAGAGTTAGGGTTAGGGTTTGAGCTAGGGTTAGGGTTAGGGTTAGGGTTTGAGCTAGGGTTAGGGTTTGAGCTAGCGTTAGTGTTAGGGTTTGAGCTAGGGTTAGGGTTTGAGCTAGGGTTAGGGTTAGGGTTTGAGCTAGGGTTAGGGTTAGGGTTTGAGCTGGGGTTAGGGTTAGGGTTTGAGCTAGGGTTAGGGTTTGAGCTAGGGTTAGGGTTAGGGTTTGAGCTAGGGTTAGGGTTAGGGTTTGAGCTAGGGTTAGGGTTAGGGTTAGGGTTTGAGCTAGGGTTAGGGTTTGAGCTAGGGTTAGGGTTTGAGCTAGGGTTAGGGTTAGGGTTTGAGCTAGGGTTAGGGTTAGGGTTTGAGCTAGGGTTAGGGTTAGGGTTAGGGTTTGAGCTAGGGTTAGGGTTAGGGTTTGAGCTAGGGTTAGGGTTAGGGTTTGAGCTAGGGTTAGGGTTAGGGTTAGGGTTTGAGCTAGGGTTAGGGTTTGAGCTAGGGTTAGGGTTAGGGTTTGAGCTAGGGTTAGGGTTAGGGTTTGAGCTAGGGTTAGGGTTAGGGTTTGAGCTAGGGTTAGGGTTAGGGTTTGAGCTAGGGTTAGGGTTAGGGTTTGAGCTAGGGTTAGGGTTAGGGTTAGGGTTAGGGTTTGAGCTAGGGTTAGGGTTATGGTTTGAGCTAGGGTTAGGGTTAGGGTTTGAGCTAGGGTTAGGGTTAGGGTTTGAGCTAGGGTTAGGGTTAGGGTTTGAGCTAGGGTTAGGGTTAGGTTTTGAGCTAGAGTTAGGGTTAGGGTTTGAGCTAGGGTTAGGGTTAGGGTTAGGGTTTGAGCTAGGGTTAGGGTTAGGGTTAGGATTTGAGCTAGGGTTAGGGTTAGGGTTTGAGCCAGGGTTAGGGTTAGGGTTTGAGCTAGGGTTAGGGTTAGGGTTTGAGCTAGGGTTAGGGTTAGGGTTAGGGTTTGAGCTAGGGTTAGGGTTAGGGTTTTAGCTAGGGTTAGGGTTAGGGTTTGAGCTAGGGTTAGGGTTAGGGTTAGGGTTTGAGCTAGGGTTAGGGTTTGAGCTAGGGTTAGGGTTAGGGTTTGAGCTAGGGTTAGGGTTTGAGCTAGGGTTAGGGTTAGGGTTTGAGCTAGGGTTAGGGTTAGGGTTTGAGCTAGGGTTAGGGTTAGGGTTTGAGCTAGGGTTAGGGTTAGGGTTTGAGCTAGGGTTAGGGTTAGGGTTTGAGCTAGGGTTAGGGTTAGGGTTAGGGTTTGAGCTAGGGTTAGGGTTTGAGCTAGCGTTAGGGTTAGGGTTTGAGCTAGGGTTAGGGTTTGAGCTAGGGTTAGGGTTAGGGTTTGAGCTAGGGTTAGGGTTAGGGTTTGAGCTAGGGTTAGGGTTAGGGTTTGAGCTAGGGTTAGGGTTTGAGCTAGGGTTAGGGTTAGGGTTTGAGCTAGGGTTAGGGTTAGGGTTTGAGCTAGGGTTAGGGTTAGGGTTAGGGTTTGAGCTAGGGTTAGGGTTAGGGTTTGAGCTAGGGTTAGGGTTAGGGTTTGAGCTAGGGTTAGGGTTAGGGTTAGGGTTTGAGCTAGGGTTAGGGTTAGGGTTTGAGCTAGGGTTAGGGTTAGGGTTTGAGCTAGGGTTAGGGTTAGGGTTAGGGTTTGAGCTAGGGTTAGGGTTTGAGCTAGGGTTAGGGTTAGGGTTTGAGCTAGGGTTAGGGTTAGGGTTTGAGCTAGGGTTAGGGTTAGGGTTTGAGCTAGGGTTAGGGTTTGAGCTAGGGTTAGGGTTAGTCTTTACGACCTTCCGTTGCGGAGCTACGTCACTTCCTTTCACTTACATAGCTGTATCTCAGGAACGGAAGGTCGTAGAGACTCGGGGAAAAGTCTGACGTGTTCAGAGACCCCGAAATATGTCTGACGGATCATGGTTCCGAGTCTCTACGACCTTCCGTTCCCGAGTAATAGTTAAGTTTATTTTCCCATTGAAGGGAATGGGGTTTGGTGCACCTATAGTGAATGTGTGTATCTCGGCAACGGAAGGTCTTACAGACTCGGGACTAATGTCCGTCTAGGGGTTTATGTGGTCTCTGAGAACGCCAGTCTTTGTCCCGAGTCTCTACGACCTTCCGTTCCCGAGATTTGACATGTCCAGTAGCGGCGTATTTTGAATAGCTGTATCTCTGCAACGGAAGGTCGTAGAGACTCGGGGAAAAGTCTGACGAGTTCAGAGACCCCGAAATATGTCTGACGGATCATGGTTCCGAGTCTCTACGACCTTCCGTTCCCAAGTAATAGTTAAGTTTATTTTCCGATTGAAGTGAATGGGGTTTGGTGCGCCTATAGTGAATGTGTGTATCTCGGCAACGGAAGGTCTTACAGACTCGGGACTAATGTCCGTCTAGGGGTTTATGTGGTCTCTGAGAATGCCAGTCTTTGTCCCGAGTCTCTACGACCTTCCGTTCCCGAGATTTGACATGTCCAGTAGCGGCGTATTTTGAATAGCTGTATCTCTGCAACGGAAGGTCGTAGAGACTCGGGGAAAAGTCTGACGTGTTCAGAGACCACGAAATATGTCTGACGGATCATGGTTCCGAGTCTCTACGACCTTCCGTTCCCGAGTAATAGTTAAGTTTATTTTCCGATTGAAGTGAATGGGGTTTGGTGCGCCTATAGTGAATGTGTTTATCTCGGCAACGAAAGGTCTTACAGACTCGGGACTAATGTCCGTCTAGGGGTTTATGTGGTCTCTGAGAACGCCAGTCTTTGTCCCGAGTCTCTACGACCTTCCGTTCCCGAGATTTGACATGTCCAGTAGCGGCGTATTTTGAATAGCTGTATCTCTGCAACGGAAGGTCGTAGAGACTCGGGGACAAGTCTGTCGTGTTCAGAGACCCCGAATTATAGCAGACGGAGCTTGGTCCCGAGTCTGTACGACCTTCCGTTCCCGAGTTATAGACCGAAACGTGTCCCCCATTGGAATGAATGGGTGCCGGATGGAATGAAGGGTTTGAGCTAGGGTTAGGGTTAGGGTTTGAGCTAGGGTTAGGGTTAGGGTTAGGGTTTGAGCTAGGGTTAGGTTTTGAGCTAGGGTTAGGGTTAGGGTTTGATTTAGGGTTAGGGTAAGGGTTAGGGTTTGAGCTAAGGTTAGGGTTTGAGCTAGGGTTAGGGTTAGGGTTTGAGCTAGGGTTAGGGTTAGGGTTTGAGCTAGGGTTAGGGTTAGGGTTTGAGCTAGGGTTAGGGTTAGGGTTTGAGCTAGGGTTAGGTTTAGGTTTTGAGCTAGAGTTAGGGTTAGGGTTTGAGCTAGGGTTAGGGTTAGGGTTAGTGTTTGAGCTAGGGTTAGGGTTTGAGCTAGCGTTAGGGTTAGGGTTTGAGCTAGGGTTAGGGTTTGAGCTAGGGTTAGGGTTAGGGTTTGAGCGAGGGTTAGGGTTTGAGCTAGGGTTAGGGTTAGGGTTTGAGCTAGGGTTAGGGTTTGAGCTAGGGTTAGGGTTAGGGTTTGAGCTAGGGTTAGGGTTAGGGTTTGAGCTAGGGTTAGGGTTAGGGTTAGGGTTTGAGCTAGGGTTAGGGTTTGAGCTAGGGTTAGGGTTAGGGTTAGTGTTTGAGCTAGGGTTAGGGTTTGAGCTAGCGTTAGGGTTAGGGTTTGAGCTAGGGTTAGGGTTTGAGTTAGGGTTAGGGTTAGGGTTTGAGCTAGGGTTAGGGTTAGGGTTTGAGCTAGGGTTAGGGTTAGGGTTTGAGCTAGGGTTAGGGTTAGGGTTTGAGCTAGGGTTAGGGTTAGGGTTTGAGCTAGGGTTAGGTTTAGGTTTTGAGCTAGAGTTAGGGTTAGGGTTTGAGCTAGGGTTAGGGTTAGGGTTAGTGTTTGAGCTAGGGTTAGGGTTTGAGCTAGCGTTAGGGTTAGGGTTTGAGCTAGGGTTAGGGTTTGAGCTAGGGTTAGGGTTAGGGTTTGAGCTAGGGTTAGGGTTAGGGTTTGAGCTAGGGTTAGGGTTAGGGTTTGAGCTAGGGTTAGGGTTTGAGCTAGGGTTAGGGTTAGGGTTTGAGCTAGGGTTAGGGTTAGGGTTTGAGCTAGGGTTAGGGTTAGGGTTAGGGTTTGAGCTAGGGTTAGGGTTTGAGCTAGGGTTAGGGTTAGGGTTTGAGCTAGGGTTAGGGTTAGGGTTAGGGTTTGAGCTAGGTTTAGGGTTAGGGTTTGAGCTAGGGTTAGGGTTAGGGTTTGAGCTAGGGTTAGGGTTAGGGTTAGGGTTTGAGCTAGGGTTAGGGTTTGAGCTAGGGTTAGGGTTAGGGTTTGAGCTAGGGTTAGGGTTAGGGTTAGGGTTAGGGTTTGAGCTAGGGTTAGGGTTAGGGTTTGAGCTAGGGTTAGGGTTAGGGTTAGGGTTTGAGCTAGGGTTAGGGTTAGGGTTAGGGTTTGAGCTAGGGTTAGGGTTAGGGTTTGAGCCAGGGTTAGGGTTAGGGTTTGAGCTAGGGTTAGGGTTAGGGTTTGAGCTAGGGTTAGGGTTAGGGTTAGGGTTAGGGTTTGAGCTAGGGTTAGGGTTAGGGTTAGGGTTTGAGCTAGGGTTAGGGTTTGAGCTAGGGTTAGGGTTAGGGTTTGAGCTAGGGTTAGGGTTTGAGCTAGGGTTAGGGTTAGGGTTTGAGCTAGGGTTAGGGTTAGGGTTTGAGCTAGGGTTAGGGTTAGGGTTAGGGTTAGGGTTTGAGCTAGGGTTAGGGTTTGAGCTAGCGTTAGGGTTAGGGTTTGAGCTAGGGTTAGGGTTTGAGCTAGGGTTAGGGTTAGGGTTTGAGCTAGGGTTAGGGTTAGGGTTTGAGCTAGGGTTAGGGTTTGAGCTAGGGTTAGGGTTTGAGCTAGGGTTAGGGTTAGGGTTTGAGCTAGGGTTAGGGTTAGGGTTTGAGCTAGGGTTAGGGTTAGGGTTAGGGTTTGAGCTAGGGTTAGGGTTAGGGTTTGAGCTAGGGTTAGGGTTAGGGTTTGAGCTAGGGTTAGGGTTAGGGTTAGGGTTTGAGCTAGGGTTAGGGTTAGGGTTTGAGCTAGGGTTAGGGTTAGGGTTTGAGCTAGGGTTAGGGTTAGGGTTAGGGTTTGAGCTAGGGTTAGGGTTTGAGCTAGGGTTAGGGTTAGGGTTAGGGTTTGAGCTAGGGTTAGGGTTTGAGCTAGGGTTAGGGTTAGGGTTTGAGCTAGGGTTAGGGTTTGAGCTAGGGTTAGGGTTAGGGTTAGGGTTTGAGCTAGGGTTAGGGTTAGGGTTTGAGCTAGGGTTAGGGTTAGGGTTTGAGCTAGGGTTAGGGTTTGAGCTAGGGTTAGGGTTAGGGTTTGAGCTAGGGTTAGGGTTAGGGTTTGAGCTAGGGTTAGGGTTAGGGTTTGAGCTAGGGTTAGGGTTAGGGTTTGAGCTAGGGTTAGGGTTAGGGTTTGAGCTAGGGTTAGGGTTAGGGTTTGAGCTAGGGTTAGGGTTAGGGTTAGGGTTTGAGCTAGGGTTAGGGTTAGGGTTTGAGCTAGGGTTAGGGTTACGGTTTGAGCTAGGGTTAGGGTTAGGGTTTGAGCTAGGGTTAGGGTTAGGGTTTGAGCTAGGGTTAGGGTTAGGTTTTGAGCTAGAGTTAGGGTTAGGGTTTGAGCTAGGGTTAGGGTTAGGGTTAGGGTTTGAGCTAGGGTTAGGGTTAGGGTTAGGATTTGAGCTAGGGTTAGGGTTAGGGTTTGAGCCAGGGTTAGGGTTAGGGTTTGAGCTAGGGTTAGGGTTAGGGTTTGAGCTAGGGTTAGGGTTAGGGTTTGAGCTAGGGTTAGGGTTAGGGTTTGAGCAGGGTTAGGGTTAGGGTTTGAGCTAGGGTTAGGGTTAGGGTTAGGGTTTGAGCTAGGGTTAGGGTTTGAGCTAGGGTTAGGGCTAGGGTTTGAGCTAGGGTTAGGGTTTGAGCTAGGGTTAGGGTTAGGGTTTGAGCTAGGGTTAGGGTTAGGGTTTGAGCTAGGGTTAGGGTTAGGGTTTGAGCTAGGGTTAGGGTTAGGGTTTGAGCTAGGGTTAGGGTTAGGGTTTGAGCTAGGGTTAGGGTTTGAGCTAGCGTTAGGGTTAGGGTTTGAGCTAGGGTTAGGGTTTGAGCTAGGGTTAGGGTTAGGGTTTGAGCTAGGGTTAGGGTTAGGGTTTGAGCTAGGGTTAGGGTTTGAGCTAGGGTTAGGGTTTGAGCTAGGGTTAGGGTTAGGGTTTGAGCTAGGGTTAGGGTTAGGGTTTGAGCTAGGGTTAGGGTTAGGGTTAGGGTTTGAGCTAGGGTTAGGGTTAGGGTTTGAGCTAGGGTTAGGGTTAGGGTTTGAGCTAGGGTTAGGGTTAGGGTTAGGGTTTGAGCTAGGGTTAGGGTTAGGGTTTGAGCTAGGGTTAGGGTTAGGGTTTGAGCTAGGGTTAGGGTTAGGGTTAGGGTTTGAGCTAGGGTTAGGGTTTGAGCTAGGGTTAGGGTTAGGGTTAGGGTTTGAGCTAGGGTTAGGGTTTGAGCTAGGGTTAGGGTTAGGGTTTGAGCTAGGGTTAGGGTTTGAGCTAGGGTTAGGGTTAGGGTTAGGGTTTGAGCTAGGGTTAGGGTTAGGGTTTGAGCTAGGGTTAGGGTTAGGGTTTGAGCTAGGGTTAGGGTTTGAGCTAGGGTTAGGGTTAGGGTTTGAGCTAGGGTTAGGGTTAGGGTTTGAGCTAGGGTTAGGGTTAGGGTTTGAGCTAGGGTTAGGGTTAGGGTTTGAGCTAGGGTTAGGGTTAGGGTTTGAGCTAGGGTTAGGGTTAGGGTTTGAGCTAGGGTTAGGGTTAGGGTTAGGGTTTGAGCTAGGGTTAGGGTTAGGGTTTGAGCTAGGGTTAGGGTTACGGTTTGAGCTAGGGTTAGGGTTAGGGTTTGAGCTAGGGTTAGGGTTAGGGTTTGAGCTAGGGTTAGGGTTAGGTTTTGAGCTAGAGTTAGGGTTAGGGTTTGAGCTAGGGTTAGGGTTAGGGTTAGGGTTTGAGCTAGGGTTAGGGTTAGGGTTAGGATTTGAGCTAGGGTTAGGGTTAGGGTTTGAGCCAGGGTTAGGGTTAGGGTTTGAGCTAGGGTTAGGGTTAGGGTTTGAGCTAGGGTTAGGGTTAGGGTTTGAGCTAGGGTTAGGGTTAGGGTTTGAGCAGGGTTAGGGTTAGGGTTTGAGCTAGGGTTAGGGTTAGGGTTAGGGTTTGAGCTAGGGTTAGGGTTTGAGCTAGGGTTAGGGCTAGGGTTTGAGCTAGGGTTAGGGTTTGAGCTAGGGTTAGGGTTAGGGTTTGAGCTAGGGTTAGGGTTAGGGTTTGAGCTAGGGTTAGGGTTAGGGTTTGAGCTAGGGTTAGGGTTAGGGTTTGAGCTAGGGTTAGGTTTTGAGCTAGGGTTAGGGTTAGGGTTAGGGTTTGAGCTAGGGTTAGGTTTTGAGCTAGGGTTAGGGTTAGGGTTTGATTTAGGGTTAGGGTAAGGGTTAGGGTTTGAGCTAGGGTTAGGGTTTGAGCTAGGGTTAGGGTTTGAGCTAGGGTTAGGGTTAGGGTTTGAGCTGGGGTTAGGGTTAGGGTTTGAGCTAGGGTTAGGGTTAGGGTTTGAGCTAGGGTTAGGGTTAGGGTTTGAGCTAGGGTTAGGGTTAGGGTTAGGGTTTGAGCTAGGGTTAGGGTTAGGGTTAGGGTTTGAGCTAGGGTTAGGGTTAGGGTTTGAGCCAGGGTTAGGGTTAGGGTTTGAGCTAGGGTTAGGGTTAGGGTTTGAGCTAGGGTTAGGGTTAGGGTTAGGGTTAGGGTTTGAGCTAGGGTTAGGGTTAGGGTTAGGGTTTGAGCTAGGGTTAGGGTTTGAGCTAGGGTTAGGGTTAGGGTTTGAGCTAGGGTTAGGGTTTGAGCTAGGGTTAGGGTTAGGGTTTGAGCTAGGGTTAGGGTTAGGGTTTGAGCTAGGGTTAGGGTTAGGGTTTGAGCTAGGGTTAGGGTTAGGGTTTGAGCTAGGGTTAGGGTTAGGGTTAGGGTTAGGGTTTGAGCTAGGGTTAGGGTTTGAGCTAGCGTTAGGGTTAGGGTTTGAGCTAGGGTTAGGGTTTGAGCTAGGGTTAGGGTTTGAGCTAGGGTTAGGGTTAGGGTTTGAGCTAGGGTTAGGGTTTGAGCTAGGGTTAGGGTTAGGGTTTGAGCTAGGGTTAGGGTTAGGGTTTGAGCTAGGGTTAGGGTTAGGGTTAGGGTTTGAGCTAGGGTTAGGGTTAGGGTTTGAGCTAGGGTTAGGGTTAGGGTTTGAGCTAGGGTTAGGGTTAGGGTTAGGGTTTGAGCTAGGGTTAGGGTTAGGGTTTGAGCTAGGGTTAGGGTTAAGGTTTGAGCTAGGGTTAGGGTTAGGGTTAGGGTTTGAGCTAGGGTTAGGGTTTGAGCTAGGGTTAGGGTTAGGGTTAGGGTTTGAGCTAGGGTTAGGGTTTGAGCTAGGGTTAGGGTTAGGGTTTGAGCTAGGGTTAGGGTTAGGGTTTGAGCTAGGGTTAGGGTTTGAGCTAGGGTTAGGGTTAGGGTTAGGGTTTGAGCTAGGGTTAGGGTTAGGGTTTGAGCTAGGGTTAGGGTTAGGGTTAGGGTTTGAGCTAGGGTTAGGGTTTGAGCTAGGGTTAGGGTTAGGGTTTGAGCTAGGGTTAGGGTTAGGGTTTGAGCTAGGGTTAGGGTTAGGGTTTGAGCTAGGGTTAGGGTTAGGGTTTGAGCTAGGGTTAGGGTTAGGGTTTGAGCTAGGGTTAGGGTTAGGGTTTGAGCTAGGGTTAGGGTTAGGGTTAGGGTTAGGGTTTGAGCTAGGGTTAGGGTTAGGGTTTGAGCTAGGGTTAGGGTTAGGGTTTGAGCTAGGGTTAGGGTTAGGGTTTGAGCTAGGGTTAGGGTTAGGGTTTGAGCTAGGGTTAGGGTTAGGTTTTGAGCTAGAGTTAGGGTTAGGGTTTGAGCTAGGGTTAGGGTTAGGGTTAGGGTTTGAGCTAGGGTTAGGGTTAGGGTTAGGATTTGAGCTAGGGTTAGGGTTAGGGTTTGAGCCAGGGTTAGGGTTAGGGTTTGAGCTAGGGTTAGGGTTAGGGTTTGAGCTAGGGTTAGGGTTAGGGTTTGAGCTAGGGTTAGGGTTAGGGTTAGGGTTTGAGCTAGGGTTAGGGTTAGGGTTTGAGCTAGGGTTAGGGTTAGGGTTTGAGCTAGGGTTAGGGTTAGGGTTAGGGTTTGAGCTAGGGTTAGGGTTTGAACTAGGGTTAGGGCTAGTGTTTGAGCTAGGGTTAGGGTTTGAGCTAGGGTTAGGGTTAGGGTTTGAGCTAGGGTTAGGGTTAGGGTTTGAGCTAGGGTTAGGGTTAGGGTTTGAGCTAGGGTTAGGGTTAGGGTTTGAGCTAGGGTTAGGGTTAGGGTTAGGGTTAGGGTTTGAGCTAGGGTTAGGGTTTGAGCTAGCGTTAGGGTTAGGGTTTGAGCTAGGGTTAGGGTTTGAGCTAGGGTTAGGGTTAGGGTTTGAGCTAGGGTTAGGGTTAGGGTTTGAGCTAGGGTTAGGGTTAGGGTTTGAGCTAGGGTTAGGGTTAGGTTTTGAGCTAGAGTTAGGGTTAGGGTTTGAGCTAGGGTTAGGGTTAGGGTTAGGGTTTGAGCTAGGGTTAGGGTTAGGGTTAGGATTTGAGCTAGGGTTAGGGTTAGGGTTTGAGCCAGGGTTAGGGTTAGGGTTTGAGCTAGGGTTAGGGTTAGGGTTTGAGCTAGGGTTAGGGTTAGGGTTTGAGCTAGGGTTAGGGTTAGGGTTTGAGCTAGGGTTAGGGTTAGGGTTTGAGCTAGGGTTAGGGTTAGGGTTTGAGCTAGGGTTAGGGTTAGGGTTAGGGTTAGGGTTTGAGCTAGGGTTAGGTTTTGAGCTAGGGTTAGGGTTAGGGTTTGATTTAGGGTTAGGGTAAGGGTTAGGGTTTGAGCTAGGGTTAGGGTTTGAGCTAGGGTTAGGGTTTGAGCTAGGGTTAGGGTTAGGGTTTGAGCTAGGGTTAGGGTTAGGGTTTGAGCTAGGGTTAGGGTTAGGGTTAGGGTTTGAGCTAGGGTTAGGGTTTGAGCTAGGGTTAGGGTTAGGGTTTGAGCTAGGGTTAGGGTTAGGGTTAGGGTTTGAGCTAGGTTTAGGGTTAGGGTTTGAGCTAGGGTTAGGGTTAGGGTTTGAGCTAGGGTTAGGGTTAGGGTTAGGGTTTGAGCTAGGGTTAGGGTTTGAGCTAGGGTTAGGGTTAGGGTTTGAGCTAGGGTTAGGGTTAGGGTTAGGGTTAGGGTTTGAGCTAGGGTTAGGGTTAGGGTTTGAGCTAGGGTTAGGGTTAGGGTTAGGGTTTGAGCTAGGGTTAGGGTTAGGGTTAGGGTTTGAGCTAGGGTTAGGGTTAGGGTTTGAGCCAGGGTTAGGGTTAGGGTTTGAGCTAGGGTTAGGGTTAGGGTTTGAGCTAGGGTTAGGGTTAGGGTTAGGGTTTGAGCTAGGGTTAGGGTTTGAGCTAGCGTTAGGGTTAGGGTTTGAGCTAGGGTTAGGGTTTGAGCTAGGGTTAGGGTTAGGGTTTGAGCTAGGGTTAGGGTTTGAGCTAGGGTTAGGGTTTGAGCTAGGGTTAGGGTTAGGGTTTGAGCTAGGGTTAGGGTTAGGGTTTGAGCTAGGGTTAGGGTTAGGGTTAGGGTTTGAGCTAGGGTTAGGGTTAGGGTTTGAGCTAGGGTTAGGGTTAGGGTTAGGGTTTGAGCTAGGGTTAGGGTTAGGGTTTGAGCTAGGGTTAGGGTTAGGGTTTGAGCTAGGGTTAGGGTTAGGGTTAGGGTTTGAGCTAGGGTTAGGGTTTGAGCTAGGGTTAGGGTTAGGGTTAGGGTTTGAGCTAGGGTTAGGGTTTGAACTAGGGTTAGGGTTAGGGTTTGAGCTAGGGTTAGGGTGCGGGTTTGAGCTAGGGTTAGGGTTTGAGCTAGGGTTAGGGTTAGGGTTAGGGTTTGAGCTAGGGTTAGGGTTAGGGTTTGAGCTAGGGTTAGGGTTAGGGTTTGAGCTAGGGTTAGGGTTAGGGTTAGGGTTTGAGCTAGGGTTAGGGTTTGAGCTAGGGTTAGGGTTAGGGTTTGAGCTAGGGTTAGGGTTAGGGTTTGAGCTAGGGTTAGGGTTAGGGTTTGAGCTAGGGTTAGGGTTAGGGTTTGAGCTAGGGTTAGGGTTAGGGTTAGGGTTAGGGTTAGGGTTTGAGCTAGGGTTAGGGTTAGGGTTTGAGCTAGGGTTAGGGTTAGGGTTTGAGCTAGGGTTAGGGTTAGGGTTTGAGCTAGGGTTAGGGTTAGGGTTTGAGCTAGGGTTAGGGTTAGGGTTTGAGCTAGGGTTAGGGTTAGGGTTTGAGCTAGGGTTAGGGTTAGGGTTTGAGCTAGGGTTAGGTTTTGAGCTAGGGTTAGGGTTAGGGTTAGGGTTAGGGTTTGAGCTAGGGTTAGGTTTTGAGCTAGGGTTAGGGTTAGGGTTTGATTTAGGGTTAGGGTAAGGGTTAGGGTTTGAGCTAGGGTTAGGGTTTGAGCTAGGGTTAGGGTTTGAGCTAGGGTTAGGGTTAGGGTTTGAGCCAGGGTTAGGGTTAGGGTTTGAGCTAGGGTTAGGGTTAGGGTTTGAGCTAGGGTTAGGGTTAGGGTTTGAGCTAGGGTTAGGGTTAGGGTTAGGGTTTTAGCTAGGGTTAGGGTTAGGGTTAGGGTTTGAGCTAGGGTTAGATTTAGGGTTTGAGCCAGGGTTAGGGTTAGGGTTTGAGCTAGGGTTAGGGTTAGGGTTTGAGCTAGGGTTAGGGTTAGGGTTAGGGTTAGGGTTTGAGCTAGGGTTAGGGTTAGGGTTAGGGTTTGAGCTAGGGTTAGGGTTTGAGCTAGGGTTAGGGTTAGGGTTAGGGTTAGGGTTTGAGCTAGGGTTAGGGTTTGAACTAGGGTTAGGGCTAGTGTTTGAGCTAGGGTTAGGGTTTGAGCTAGGGTTAGGGTTAGGGTTTGAGCTAGGGTTAGGGTTAGGGTTTGAGCTAGGGTTAGGGTTAGGGTTTGAGCTAGGGTTAGGGTTAGGGTTTGAGCTAGGGTTAGGGTTAGGGTTAGGGTTAGGGTTTGAGCTAGGGTTAGGGTTTGAGCTAGCGTTAGGGTTAGGGTTTGAGCTAGGGTTAGGGTTTGAGCTAGGGTTAGGGTTAGGGTTTGAGCTAGGGTTAGGGTTAGGGTTTGAGCTAGGGTTAGGGTTAGGGTTTGAGCTAGGGTTAGGGTTAGGTTTTGAGCTAGAGTTAGGGTTAGGGTTTGAGCTAGGGTTAGGGTTAGGGTTAGGGTTTGAGCTAGGGTTAGGGTTAGGGTTAGGATTTGAGCTAGGGTTAGGGTTAGGGTTTGAGCCAGGGTTAGGGTTAGGGTTTGAGCTAGGGTTAGGGTTAGGGTTTGAGCTAGGGTTAGGGTTAGGGTTTGAGCTAGGGTTAGGGTTAGGGTTTGAGCTAGGGTTAGGGTTAGGGTTTGAGCTAGGGTTAGGGTTAGGGTTTGAGCTAGGGTTAGGGTTAGGGTTAGGGTTAGGGTTTGAGCTAGGGTTAGGTTTTGAGCTAGGGTTAGGGTTAGGGTTTGATTTAGGGTTAGGGTAAGGGTTAGGGTTTGAGCTAGGGTTAGGGTTTGAGCTAGGGTTAGGGTTTGAGCTAGGGTTAGGGTTAGGGTTTGAGCTAGGGTTAGGGTTAGGGTTTGAGCTAGGGTTAGGGTTAGGGTTAGGGTTTGAGCTAGGGTTAGGGTTTGAGCTAGGGTTAGGGTTAGGGTTTGAGCTAGGGTTAGGGTTAGGGTTAGGGTTTGAGCTAGGTTTAGGGTTAGGGTTTGAGCTAGGGTTAGGGTTAGGGTTTGAGCTAGGGTTAGGGTTAGGGTTAGGGTTTGAGCTAGGGTTAGGGTTTGAGCTAGGGTTAGGGTTAGGGTTTGAGCTAGGGTTAGGGTTAGGGTTAGGGTTAGGGTTTGAGCTAGGGTTAGGGTTAGGGTTTGAGCTAGGGTTAGGGTTAGGGTTAGGGTTTGAGCTAGGGTTAGGGTTAGGGTTAGGGTTTGAGCTAGGGTTAGGGTTAGGGTTTGAGCCAGGGTTAGGGTTAGGGTTTGAGCTAGGGTTAGGGTTAGGGTTTGAGCTAGGGTTAGGGTTAGGGTTAGGGTTTGAGCTAGGGTTAGGGTTTGAGCTAGCGTTAGGGTTAGGGTTTGAGCTAGGGTTAGGGTTTGAGCTAGGGTTAGGGTTAGGGTTTGAGCTAGGGTTAGGGTTTGAGCTAGGGTTAGGGTTTGAGCTAGGGTTAGGGTTAGGGTTTGAGCTAGGGTTAGGGTTAGGGTTTGAGCTAGGGTTAGGGTTAGGGTTAGGGTTTGAGCTAGGGTTAGGGTTAGGGTTTGAGCTAGGGTTAGGGTTAGGGTTAGGGTTTGAGCTAGGGTTAGGGTTAGGGTTTGAGCTAGGGTTAGGGTTAGGGTTTGAGCTAGGGTTAGGGTTAGGGTTAGGGTTTGAGCTAGGGTTAGGGTTTGAGCTAGGGTTAGGGTTAGGGTTAGGGTTTGAGCTAGGGTTAGGGTTTGAACTAGGGTTAGGGTTAGGGTTTGAGCTAGGGTTAGGGTGCGGGTTTGAGCTAGGGTTAGGGTTTGAGCTAGGGTTAGGGTTAGGGTTAGGGTTTGAGCTAGGGTTAGGGTTAGGGTTTGAGCTAGGGTTAGGGTTAGGGTTTGAGCTAGGGTTAGGGTTAGGGTTAGGGTTTGAGCTAGGGTTAGGGTTTGAGCTAGGGTTAGGGTTAGGGTTTGAGCTAGGGTTAGGGTTAGGGTTTGAGCTAGGGTTAGGGTTAGGGTTTGAGCTAGGGTTAGGGTTAGGGTTTGAGCTAGGGTTAGGGTTAGGGTTAGGGTTAGGGTTAGGGTTTGAGCTAGGGTTAGGGTTAGGGTTTGAGCTAGGGTTAGGGTTAGGGTTTGAGCTAGGGTTAGGGTTAGGGTTTGAGCTAGGGTTAGGGTTAGGGTTTGAGCTAGGGTTAGGGTTAGGGTTTGAGCTAGGGTTAGGGTTAGGGTTTGAGCTAGGGTTAGGGTTAGGGTTTGAGCTAGGGTTAGGGTTAGGGTTTGAGCTAGGGTTAGGTTTTGAGCTAGGGTTAGGGTTAGGGTTAGGGTTAGGGTTTGAGCTAGGGTTAGGTTTTGAGCTAGGGTTAGGGTTAGGGTTTGATTTAGGGTTAGGGTAAGGGTTAGGGTTTGAGCTAGGGTTAGGGTTTGAGCTAGGGTTAGGGTTTGAGCTAGGGTTAGGGTTAGGGTTTGAGCCAGGGTTAGGGTTAGGGTTTGAGCTAGGGTTAGGGTTAGGGTTTGAGCTAGGGTTAGGGTTAGGGTTTGAGCTAGGGTTAGGGTTAGGGTTAGGGTTTGAGCTAGGGTTAGGGTTAGGGTTAGGGTTTGAGCTAGGGTTAGATTTAGGGTTTGAGCCAGGGTTAGGGTTAGGGTTTGAGCTAGGGTTAGGGTTAGGGTTTGAGCTAGGGTTAGGGTTAGGGTTAGGGTTAGGGTTAGGGTTTGAGCTAGGGTTAGGGTTAGGGTTAGGGTTTGAGCTAGGGTTAGGGTTTGAGCTAGGGTTAGGGTAAGGGTTAGGGTTTGAGCTAGGGTTAGGGTTAGGGTTTGAGCTAGGGTTAGGGTTAGGGTTTGAGCTAGGGTTAGGGTTAGGATTTGAGCTAGGGTTAGGGTTTGAGCTAGGGTTAGGGTTAGGGTTTGAGCTAGGGTTAGGGTTAGGGTTAGGGTTTGAGCTAGGGTTAGGGTTAGGGTTAGGGTTTGAGCTAGGGTTAGGGTTAGGGTTTGAGCTAGGGTTAGGGTTAAGGTTTGAGCTAGGGTTAGGGTTAGGGTTAGGGTTTGAGCTAGGGTTAGGGTTTGAGCTAGGGTTAGGGTTAGGGTTAGGGTTTGAGCTAGGGTTAGGGTTTGAGCTAGGGTTAGGGTTAGGGTTTGAGCTAGGGTTAGGGTTAGGGTTTGAGCTAGGGTTAGGGTTTGAGCTAGGGTTAGGGTTAGGGTTAGGGTTTGAGCTAGGGTTAGGGTTAGGGTTTGAGCTAGGGTTAGGGTTAGGGTTAGGGTTTGAGCTAGGGTTAGGGTTTGAGCTAGGGTTAGGGTTAGGGTTTGAGCTAGGGTTAGGGTTAGGGTTTGAGCTAGGGTTAGGGTTAGGGTTTGAGCTAGGGTTAGGGTTAGGGTTTGAGCTAGGGTTAGGGTTAGGGTTTGAGCTAGGGTTAGGGTTAGGGTTTGAGCTAGGGTTAGGGTTAGGGTTAGGGTTAGGGTTTGAGCTAGGGTTAGGGTTAGGGTTTGAGCTAGGGTTAGGGTTAGGGTTTGAGCTAGGGTTAGGGTTAGGGTTTGAGCTAGGGTTAGGGTTAGGGTTTGAGCTAGGGTTAGGGTTAGGTTTTGAGCTAGAGTTAGGGTTAGGGTTTGAGCTAGGGTTAGGGTTAGGGTTAGGGTTTGAGCTAGGGTTAGGGTTAGGGTTAGGATTTGAGCTAGGGTTAGGGTTAGGGTTTGAGCCAGGGTTAGGGTTAGGGTTTGAGCTAGGGTTAGGGTTAGGGTTTGAGCTAGGGTTAGGGTTAGGGTTAGGGTTTGAGCTAGGGTTAGGGTTAGGGTTTGAGCTAGGGTTAGGGTTAGGGTTTGAGCTAGGGTTAGGGTTAGGGTTAGGGTTTGAGCTAGGGTTAGGGTTTGAACTAGGGTTAGGGCTAGTGTTTGAGCTAGGGTTTGAGCTAGGGTTAGGGTTAGGGTTAGGGTTTGAGCTAGGGTTAGGGTTTGAGCTAGGGTTAGGGTTAGGGTTTGAGCTAGGGTTAGGGTTTGAGCTAGGGTTAGGGTTAGGGTTTGAGCTAGGGTTAGGGTTAGGGTTTGAGCTAGGGTTAGGGTTAGGGTTTGAGCTAGGGTTAGGGTTAGGGTTTGAGCTAGGGTTAGGGTTAGGGTTAGGGTTTGAGCTAGGGTTAGGGTTTGAGCTAGCGTTAGGGTTAGGGTTTGAGCTAGGGTTAGGGTTTGAGCTAGGGTTAGGGTTAGGGTTTGAGCTAGGGTTAGGGTTAGGGTTTGAGCTAGGGTTAGGGTTAGGGTTTGAGCTAGGGTTAGGGTTAGGGTTTGAGCTAGGGTTAGGGTTAGGGTTAGGGTTTGAGCTAGGGTTAGGGTTTGAGCTAGCGTTAGGGTTAGGGTTTGAGCTAGGGTTAGGGTTTGAGCTAGGGTTATGGTTAGGGTTTGAGCTAGGGTTAGGGTTAGGGTTTGAGCTAGGGTTAGGGTTTGAGCTAGGGTTAGGGTTAGGGTTTGAGCTAGGGTTAGGGTTAGGGTTTGAGCTAGGGTTAGGGTTAGGGTTAGGGTTTGAGCTAGGGTTAGGGTTAGGGTTTGAGCTAGGGTTAGGGTTAGGGTTTGAGCTAGGGTTAGGGTTAGGGTTAGGGTTTGAGCTAGGGTTAGGGTTAGGGTTTGAGCTAGGGTTAGGGTTAAGGTTTGAGCTAGGGTTAGGGTTAGGGTTAGGGTTTTAGCTAGGGTTAGGGTTTGAGCTAGGGTTAGGGTTAGGGTTAGGGTTTGAGCTAGGGTTAGGGTTTGAGCTAGGGTTAGGGTTAGGGTTTGAGCTAGGGTTAGGGTTAGGGTTTGAGCTAGGGTTAGGGTTTGAGCTAGGGTTAGGGTAAGGGTTAGGGTTTGAGCTAGGGTTAGGGTTAGGGTTTGAGCTAGGGTTAGGGTTAGGGTTTGAGCTAGGGTTAGGGTTAGGATTTGAGCTAGGGTTAGGGTTTGAGCTAGGGTTAGGGTTAGGGTTTGAGCTAGGGTTAGGGTTAGGGTTAGGGTTTGAGCTAGGGTTAGGGTTAGGGTTAGGGTTTGAGCTAGGGTTAGGGTTTGAGCTAGGGTTAGGGTTAGGGTTTGAGCTAGGGTTAGGGTTTGAGCTAGGGTTAGGGTTAGGGTTTGAGCTAGGGTTAGGGTTAGGGTTTGAGCTAGGGTTAGGGTTAGGGTTTGAGCTAGGGTTAGGGTTAGGGTTTGAGCTAGGGTTAGGGTTAGGGTTAGGGTTAGGGTTTGAGCTAGGGTTAGGGTTTGAGCTAGCGTTAGGGTTAGGGTTTGAGCTAGGGTTAGGGTTTGAGCTAGGGTTAGGGTTAGGGTTTGAGCTAGGGTTAGGGTTAGGGTTTGAGCTAGGGTTAGGGTTTGAGCTAGGGTTAGGGTTAGGGTTTGAGCTAGGGTTAGGGTTAGGGTTTGAGCTAGGGTTAGGGTTAGGGTTAGGGTTTGAGCTAGGGTTAGGGTTAGGGTTTGAGCTAGGGTTAGGGTTAGGGTTTGAGCTAGGGTTAGGGTTAGGGTTAGGGTTTGAGCTAGGGTTAGGGTTTGAGCTAGGGTTAGGGTTAGGGTTAGGGTTTGAGCTAGGGTTAGGGTTTGAGCTAGGGTTAGGGTTAGGGTTTGAGCTAGGGTTAGGGTTAGGGTTTGAGCTAGGGTTAGGGTTTGAGCTAGGGTTAGGGTTAGGGTTAGGGTTTGAGCTAGGGTTAGGGTTAGGGTTTGAGCTAGGGTTAGGGTTAGGGTTTGAGCTAGGGTTAGGGTTAGGGTTAGGGTTTGAGCTAGGGTTAGGGTTTGAGCTAGGGTTAGGGTTAGGGTTTGAGCTAGGGTTAGGGTTAGGGTTTGAGCTAGGGTTAGGGTTAGGGTTTGAGCTAGGGTTAGGGTTAGGGTTTGAGCTAGGGTTAGGGTTAGGGTTTGAGCTAGGGTTAGGGTTAGGGTTAGGGTTAGGGTTTGAGCTAGGGTTAGGGTTAGGGTTTGAGCTAGGGTTAGGGTTAGGGTTTGAGCTAGGGTTAGGGTTAGGGTTTGAGCTAGGGTTAGGGTTAGGGTTTGAGCTAGGGTTAGGGTTAGGTTTTGAGCTAGAGTTAGGGTTAGGGTTTGAGCTAGGGTTAGGGTTAGGGTTAGGGTTTGAGCTAGGGTTAGGGTTAGGGTTAGGATTTGAGCTAGGGTTAGGGTTAGGGTTTGAGCCAGGGTTAGGGTTAGGGTTTGAGCTAGGGTTAGGGTTAGGGTTTGAGCTAGGGTTAGGGTTAGGGTTAGGGTTTGAGCTAGGGTTAGGGTTAGGGTTTGAGCTAGGGTTAGGGTTAGGGTTTGAGCTAGGGTTAGGGTTAGGGTTAGGGTTTGAGCTAGGGTTAGGGTTTGAGCTAGGGTTAGGGCTAGTGTTTGAGCTAGGGTTAGGGTTTGAGCTAGGGTTAGGGTTAGGGTTTGAGCTAGGGTTAGGGTTAGGGTTTGAAGCTAGGGTTAGGGTTTGAGCTAGGGTTAGGGCTAGGGTTTGAGCTAGGGTTAGGGTTTGAGCTAGGGTTAGGGTTAGGGTTTGAGCTAGGGTTAGGGTTAGGATTTGAGCTAGGGTTAGGGTTAGGGTTTGAGCTAGGGTTAGGGTTAGGGTTTGAGCTAGGGTTAGGGTTAGGGTTTGAGCTAGGGTTAGGGTTAGGGTTAGGGTTAGGGTTTGAGCTAGGGTTAGGTTTTGAGCTAGGGTTAGGGTTAGGGTTTGATTTAGGGTTAGGGTAAGGGTTAGGGTTTGAGCTAGGGTTAGGGTTTGAGCTAGGGTTAGGGTTAGGGTTTGAGCTAGGGTTAGGGTTAGGGTTTGAGCTAGGGTTAGGGTTAGGGTTAAGGGTTTGAGCTAGGGTTAGGGTTTGAGCTAGGGTTAGGGTTAGGGTTTGAGCTAGGGTTAGGGTTAGGGTTAGGGTTTGAGCTAGGTTTAGGGTTAGGGTTTGAGCTAGGGTTAGGGTTAGGGTTTGAGCTAGGGTTAGGGTTAGGGTTAGGGTTTGAGCTAGGGTTAGGGTTTGAGCTAGGGTTAGGGTTAGGGTTTGAGCTAGGGTTAGGGTTAGGGTTAGGTTTAGGGTTTGAGCTAGGGTTAGGGTTAGGGTTTGAGCTAGGGTTAGGGTTAGGGTTTGAGCTAGGTTAGGGTTAGGGTTAGGGTTTGAGCTAGGGTTAGGGTTAGGGTTAGGGTTTGAGCTAGGGTTAGGGTTAGGGTTTGAGCCAGGGTTAGGGTTAGGGTTTGAGCTAGGGTTAGGGTTAGGGTTTGAGCTAGGGTTAGGGTTAGGGTTAGGGTTAGGGTTTGAGCTAGGGTTAGGGTTAGGTTTAGGGTTTGAGCTAGGGTTAGGGTTTGAGCTAGGGTTAGGGTTAGGGTTTGAGCTAGGGTTAGGGTTTGAGCTAGGGTTAGGGTTAGGGTTTGAGCTAGGGTTAGGGTTAGGGTTTGAGCTAGGGTTAGGGTTAGGGTTTGAGCTAGGGTTAGGGTTAGGGTTAGGGTTAGGGTTTGAGCTAGGGTTAGGGTTTGAGCTAGCGTTAGGGTTAGGGTTTGAGCTAGGGTTAGGGTTTGAGCTAGGGTTAGGGTTAGGGTTTGAGCTAGGGTTAGGGTTAGGGTTTGAGCTAGGGTTAGGGTTTGAGCTAGGGTTAGGGTTAGGGTTTGAGCTAGGGTTAGGGTTAGGGTTTGCGCTAGGGTTAGGGTTAGGGTGTGAGCTAGGGTTAGGGTTAGGGTTTGAGCTAGGGTTAGGGTTAGGGTTTGAGCTAGGGTTAGGGTTAGGGTTAGGGTTTGAGCTAGGGTTAGGGTTAGGGTTTGAGCTAGGGTTAGGGTTAGGGTTTGAGCTAGGGTTAGGGTTAGGGTTTGAGCTAGGGTTAGGGTTAGGCTTTGAGCTAGGGTTAGGGTTAGGGTTTGAGCTAGGGTTAGGGTTAGGGTTTGAGCTAGGGTTAGGGTTAGGGTTTGAGCTAGGGTTAGGGTTAGGGTTTGAGCTAGGGTTAGGGTTAGGGTTTGAGCTAGGGTTAGGGTTAGGGTTTGAGCTAGGGTTAGGGTTTGAGCTAGGGTTAGGGTTAGGGTTTGAGCTAGGGTTAGGGTTAGGGTTTGAGCTAGGGTTAGGGTTAGGGTTAGGGTTTGAGCTAGGGTTAGGGTTAGGGTTTGAGCTAGGGTTAGGGTTAGGGTTTGAGCTAGGGTTAGGGTTAGGGTTAGGGTTTGAGCTAGGGTTAGGGTTAGGGTTTGAGCTAGGGTTAGGGTTAGGGTTTGAGCTAGGGTTAGGGTTAGGGTTAGGGTTTGAGCTAGGGTTAGGGTTTGAGCTAGGGTTAGGGTTAGGGTTAGGGTTTGAGCTAGGGTTAGGGTTTGAGCTAGGGTTAGGGTTAGGGTTTGAGCTAGGGTTAGGGTTAGGGTTTGAGCTAGGGTTAGGGTTTGAGCTAGGGTTAGGGTTAGGGTCAGGGTTTGAGCTAGGGTTAGGGTTAGGGTTTGAGCTAGGGTTAGGGTTAGGGTTTGAGCTAGGGTTAGGGTTAGGGTTAGGGTTTGAGCTAGGGTTAGGGTTTGAGCTAGGGTTAGGGTTAGGGTTTGAGCTAGGGTTAGGATTAGGGTTTGAGCTAGGGTTAGGGTTAGGGTTTGAGCTAGGGTTAGGGTTAGGGTTTGAGCTAGGGTTAGGGTTAGGGTTTGAGCTAGGGTTAGGGTTAGGGTTAGGGTTAGGGTTTGAGCTAGGGTTAGGGTTAGGGTTTGAGCTAGGGTTAGGGTTAGGGTTTGAGCTAGGGTTAGGGTTAGGGTTTGAGCTAGGGTTAGGGTTTGAGCTAGGGTTAGGGTTAGGTTTTGAGCTAGAGTTAGGGTTAGGGTTTGAGCTAGGGTTAGGGTTAGGGTTAGGGTTTGAGCTAGGGTTAGGGTTAGGGTTAGGATTTGAGCTAGGGTTAGGGTTAGGGTTTGAGCCAGGGTTAGGGTTAGGGTTTGAGCTAGGGTTAGGGTTAGGGTTTGAGCTAGGGTTAGGGTTAGGGTTAGGGTTTGAGCTAGGGTTAGGGTTAGGGTTTGAGCTAGGGTTAGGGTTAGGGTTTGAGCTAGGGTTAGGGTTAGGGTTAGGGTTTGAGCTAGGGTTAGGGTTTGAGCTAGGGTTAGGGCTAGTGTTTGAGCTAGGGTTAGGGTTTGAGCTAGGGTTAGGGTTAGGGTTTGAGCCAGGGTTAGGGTTAGGGTTTGAGCTAGGGTTAGGGTTTGAGCTAGGGTTAGGGCTAGGGTTTGAGCTAGGGTTAGGGTTTGAGCTAGGGTTAGGGTTAGGGTTTGAGCTAGGGTTAGGGTTAGGGTTTGAGCTAGGGTTAGGGTTAGGGTTTGAGCTAGGGTTAGGGTTAGGGTTTGAGCTAGGGTTAGGGTTAGGGTTTGAGCTAGGGTTAGGGTTAGGATTAGGGTTAGGGTTTGAGCTAGGGTTAGGTTTTGAGCTAGGGTTAGGGTTAGGGTTTGATTTAGGGTTAGGGTAAGGGTTAGGGTTTGAGCTAGGGTTAGGGTTTGAGCTAGGGTTAGGGTTTGAGCTAGGGTTAGGGTTTGAGCTAGGGTTAGGGTTAGGGTTTGAGCTAGGGTTAGGGTTAGGGTTTGAGCTAGGGTTAGGGTTAGGGTTTGAGTTAGGGTTAGGGTTAGGGTTTGAGTTAGGGTTAGGGTTAGGGTTAGGGTTTGAGCTAGGGTTAGGGTTAGGGTTTGAGCCAGGGTTAGGGTTAGGGTTTGAGCTAGGGTTAGGGTTAGGGTTTGAGCTAGGGTTAGGGTTAGGGTTAGGGTTAGGGTTTGAGCTAGGGTTAGGGTTTGAGCTAGGGTTAGGGTTAGGGTTTGAGCTAGGGTTAGGGTTTGAGCTAGGGTTAGGGTTAGGGTTTGAGCTAGGGTTAGGGTTAGGGTTTGAGCTAGGGTTAGGGTTAGGGTTTGAGCTAGGGTTAGGGTTAGGGTTTGAGCTAGGGTTAGGGTTAGGGTTAGGGTTAGGGTTTGAGCTAGGGTTAGGTTTTGAGCTAGGGTTAGGGTTAGGGTTTGATTTAGGGTTAGGGTAAGGGTTAGGGTTTGAGCTAGGGTTAGGGTTTGAGCTAGGGTTAGGGTTTGAGCTAGGGTTAGGGTTAGGGTTTGAGCTAGGGTTAGGGTTAGGGTTTGAGCTAGGGTTAGGGTTAGGGTTAGGGTTTGAGCTAGGTTTAGGGTTAGGGTTTGAGCTAGGGTTAGGGTTAGGGTTTGAGCTAGGGTTAGGGTTAGGGTTAGGGTTTGAGCTAGGGTTAGGGTTTGAGCTAGGGTTAGGGTTAGGGTTTGAGCTAGGGTTAGGGTTAGGGTTAGGGTTAGGGTTTGAGCTAGGGTTAGGGTTAGGGTTTGAGCTAGGGTTAGGGTTAGGGTTTGAGCTAGGGTTAGGGTTAGGGTTTGAGCTAGGGTTAGGGTTAGGGTTAGGGTTTGAGCTAGTGTTAGGGTTAGGGTTAGGGTTTGAGCTAGGGTTAGGGTTAGGGTTTGAGCCAGGGTTAGGGTTAGGGTTTGAGCTAGGGTTAGGGTTAGGGTTTGAGCTAGGGTTAGGGTTAGGGTTAGGGTTTGAGCTAGGGTTAGGGTTTGAGCTAGCGTTAGGGTTAGGGTTTGAGCTAGGGTTAGGGTTTGAGCTAGGGTTAGGGTTAGGGTTTGAGCTAGGGTTAGGGTTAGGGTTTGAGCTAGGGTTAGGGTTTGAGCTAGGGTTAGGGTTAGGGTTTGAGCTAGGGTTAGGGTTAGGGTTTGAGCTAGGGTTAGGGTTAGGGTTAAGGTTTGAGCTAGGGTTAGGGTTAGGGTTTGAGCTAGGGTTAGGGTTAGGGTTTGAGCTAGGGTTAGGGTTAGGGTTAGGGTTTGAGCTAGGGTTAGGGTTAGGGTTTGAGCTAGGGTTAGGGTTAGGGTTTGAGCTAGGGTTAGGGTTAGGGTTAGGGTTTGAGCTAGGGTTAGGGTTTGAGCTAGGGTTAGGGTTAGGGTTAGGGTTTGAGCTAGGGTTAGGGTTTGAGCTAGGGTTAGGGTTAGGGTTTGAGCTAGGGTTAGGGTTAGGGTTTGAGCTAGGGTTAGGGTTTGAGCTAGGGTTAGGGTTAGGGTTAGGGTTTGAGCTAGGGTTAGGGTTAGGGTTTGAGCTAGGGTTAGGGTTAGGGTTTGAGCTAGGGTTAGGGTTAGGGTTAGGGTTTGAGCTAGGGTTAGGGTTTGAGCTAGGGTTAGGGTTAGGGTTTGAGCTAGGGTTAGGGTTAGGGTTTGAGCTAGGGTTAGGGTTAGGGTTTGAGCTAGGGTTAGGGTTAGGGTTTGAGCTAGGGTTAGGGTTAGGGTTTGAGCTAGGGTTAGGGTTAGGGTTAGGGTTAGGGTTTGAGCTAGGGTTAGGGTTAGGGTTTGAGCTAGGGTTAGGGTTAGGGTTTGAGCTAGGGTTAGGGTTAGGGTTTGAGCTAGGGTTAGGGTTAGGGTTTGAGCTAGGGTTAGGGTTAGGTTTTGAGCTAGAGTTAGGGTTAGGGTTTGAGCTAGGGTTAGGGTTAGGGTTAGGGTTTGAGCTAGGGTTAGGGTTAGGGTTAGGATTTGAGCTAGGGTTAGGGTTAGGGTTTGAGCCAGGGTTAGGGTTAGGGTTTGAGCTAGGGTTAGGGTTAGGGTTTGAGCTAGGGTTAGGGTTAGGGTTAGGGTTTGAGCTAGGGTTAGGGTTAGGGTTTGAGCTAGGGTTAGGGTTAGGGTTTGAGCTAGGGTTAGGGTTAGGGTTAGGGTTTGAGCTAGGGTTAGGGTTTGATCTAGGGTTAGGGCTAGTGTTTGAGCTAGGGTTAGGGTTTGAGCTAGGGTTAGGGTTAGGGTTTGAGCTAGGGTTAGGGTTAGGGTTTGAGCTAGGGTTAGGGTTTGAGCTAGGGTTAGGGCTAGGGTTTGAGCTAGGGTTAGGGTTTGAGCTAGGGTTAGGGTTAGGGTTTGAGCTAGGGTTAGGGTTAGGGTTTGAGCTAGGGTTAGGGTTAGGGTTTGAGCTAGGGTTAGGGTTAGGGTTTGAACTAGGGTTAGGGTTAGGGTTAGGGTTAGGGTTTGAGCTAGGGTTAGGTTTTGAGCTAGGGTTAGGGTTATGGTTTGATTTAGGGTTAGGGTAAGGGTTAGGGTTTGAGCTAGGGTTAGGGTTTGAGCTAGGGTTAGGGTTTGAGCTAGGGTTAGGGTTAGGGTTTGAGCTAGGGTTAGGGTTAGGGTTTGAGCTAGGGTTAGGGTTAGGGTTTGAGCTAGGGTTAGGGTTAGGGTTAGGGTTTGAGCTAGGGTTAGGGTTAGGGTTAGGGTTTGAGCTAGGGTTAGGGTTAGGGTTTGAGCCAGGGTTAGGGTTAGGGTTTGAGCTAGGGTTAGGGTTAGGGTTTGAGCTAGGGTTAGGGTTAGGGTTAGGGTTTGAGCTAGGGTTAGGGTTAGGGTTAGGGTTTGAGCTAGGGTTAGGGTTTGAGCTAGGGTTAGGGTTAGGGTTTGAGCTAGGGTTAGGGTTTGAGCTAGGGTTAGGGTTAGGGTTTGAGCTAGGGTTAGGGTTAGGGTTTGAGCTAGGGTTAGGGTTAGGGTTTGAGCTAGGGTTAGGGTTAGGGTTTGAGCTAGGGTTAGGGTTAGGGTTAGGGTTTGAGCTAGGGTTAGGGTTTGAGCTAGCGTTAGGGTTAGGGTTTGAGCTAGGGTTAGGGTTTGAGCTAGGGTTATGGTTAGGGTTTGAGCTAGGGTTAGGGTTAGGGGTTGAGCTAGGGTTAGGGTTTGAGCTAGGGTTAGGGTTAGGGTTTGAGCTAGGGTTAGGGTTAGGGTTTGAGCTAGGGTTAGGGTTAGGGTTAGGGTTTGAGCTAGGGTTAGGGTTAGGGTTTGAGCTAGGGTTAGGGTTAGGGTTTGAGCTAGGGTTAGGGTTAGGGTTAGGGTTTGAGCTAGGGTTAGGGTTAGGGTTAGGGTTTGAGCTAGGGTTAGGGTTAAGGTTTGAGCTAGGGTTAGGGTTAGGGTTAGGGTTTGAGCTAGGGTTAGGGTTTGAGCTAGGGTTAGGGTTAGGGTTTGAGCTAGGGTTAGGGTTTGAGCTAGGGTTAGGGTTAGGGTTTGAGCTAGGGTTAGGGTTAGGGTTTGAGCTAGGGTTAGGGTTTGAGCTAGGGTTAGGGTTAGGGTTAGGGTTTGAGCTAGGGTTAGGGTTAGGGTTTGAGCTAGGGTTAGGGTTAGGGTTTGAGCTAGGGTTAGGGTTAGGGTTAGGGTTTGAGCTAGGGTTAGGGTTTGAGCTAGGGTTAGGGTTAGGGTTTGAGCTAGGGTTAGGGTTAGGGTTTGAGCTAGGGTTAGGGTTAGGGTTTGAGCTAGGGTTAGGGTTAGGGTTTGAGCTAGGGTTAGGGTTAGGGTTTGAGCTAGGGTTAGGGTTAGGGTTAGGGTTTGAGCTAGGGTTAGGGTTAGGGTTTGAGCTAGGGTTAGGGTTAGGGTTTGAGCTAGGGTTAGGGTTAGGGTTTGAGCTAGGGTTAGGGTTAGGGTTTGAGCTAGGGTTAGGGTTAGGTTTTGAGCTAGAGTTAGGGTTAGGGTTTGAGCTAGGGTTAGGGTTAGGGTTAGGGTTTGAGCTAGGGTTAGGGTTAGGGTTAGGATTTGAGCTAGGGTTAGGGTTAGGGTTTGAGCCAGGGTTAGGGTTAGGGTTTGAGCTAGGGTTAGGGTTAGGGTTTGAGCTAGGGTTAGGGTTAGGGTTAGGGTTTGAGCTAGGGTTAGGGTTAGGGTTTGAGCTAGGGTTAGGGTTAGGGTTTGAGCTAGGGTTAGGGTTAGGGTTAGGGTTTGAGCTAGGGTTAGGGTTTGAGCTAGGGTTAGGGCTAGTGTTTGAGCTAGGGTTAGGGTTTGAGCTAGGGTTAGGGTTAGGGTTTGAGCTAGGGTTAGGGTTAGGGTTTGAGCTAGGGTTAGGGCTAGGGTTTGAGCTAGGGTTAGGGTTTGAGCTAGGGTTAGGGTTAGGGTTTGAGCTAGGGTTAGGGTTAGGGTTTGAGCTAGGGTTAGGGTTAGGGTTTGAGCTAGGGTTAGGGTTAGGGTTTGAGCTAGGGTTAGGGTTAGGGTTAGGGTTAGGGTTTGAGCTAGGGTTAGGTTTTGAGCTAGGGTTAGGGTTATGGTTTGATTTAGGGTTAGGGTAAGGGTTAGGGTTTGAGCTAGGGTTAGGGTTTGAGCTAGGGTTAGGGTTTGAGCTAGGGTTAGGGTTAGGGTTTGAGCTAGGGTTAGGGTTAGGGTTTGAGCTAGGGTTAGGGTTAGGGTTTGAGCTAGGGTTAGGGTTAGGGTTAGGGTTTGAGCTAGGGTTAGGGTTAGGGTTAGGGTTTGAGCTAGGGTTAGGGTTAGGGTTTGAGCTAGGGTTAGGGTTAGGGTTAGGGTTTGAGCTAGGGTTAGGGTTAGGGTTTGAGCTAGGGTTAGGGTTAGGGTTTGAGCTAGGGTTAGGGTTAGGGTTAGGGTTTGAGCTAGGGTTAGGGTTAGGGTTAGGGTTTGAGCTAGGGTTAGGGTTAAGGTTTGAGCTAGGGTTAGGGTTAGGGTTAGGGTTTGAGCTAGGGTTAGGGTTTGAGCTAGGGTTAGGGTTAGGGTTTGAGCTAGGGTTAGGGTTTGAGCTAGGGTTAGGGTTAGGGTTTGAGCTAGGGTTAGGGTTAGGGTTTGAGCTAGGGTTAGGGTTTGAGCTAGGGTTAGGGTTAGGGTTAGGGTTTGAGCTAGGGTTAGGGTTAGGGTTTGAGCTAGGGTTAGGGTTAGGGTTTGAGCTAGGGTTAGGGTTAGGGTTAGGGTTTGAGCTAGGGTTAGGGTTTGAGCTAGGGTTAGGGTTAGGGTTTGAGCTAGGGTTAGGGTTAGGGTTTGAGCTAGGGTTAGGGTTAGGGTTTGAGCTAGGGTTAGGGTTAGGGTTTGAGCTAGGGTTAGGGTTAGGGTTTGAGCTAGGGTTAGGGTTAGGGTTAGGGTTAGGGTTTGAGCTAGGGTTAGGGTTAGGGTTTGAGCTAGGGTTAGGGTTAGGGTTTGAGCTAGGGTTAGGGTTAGGGTTTGAGCTAGGGTTAGGGTTAGGGTTTGAGCTAGGGTTAGGGTTAGGTTTTGAGCTAGAGTTAGGGTTAGGGTTTGAGCTAGGGTTAGGGTTAGGGTTAGGGTTTGAGCTAGGGTTAGGGTTAGGGTTAGGATTTGAGCTAGGGTTAGGGTTAGGGTTTGAGCCAGGGTTAGGGTTAGGGTTTGAGCTAGGGTTAGGGTTAGGGTTTGAGCTAGGGTTAGGGTTAGGGTTAGGGTTTGAGCTAGGGTTAGGGTTAGGGTTTGAGCTAGGGTTAGGGTTAGGGTTTGAGCTAGGGTTAGGGTTAGGGTTAGGGTTTGAGCTAGGGTTAGGGTTTGAGCTAGGGTTAGGGCTAGTGTTTGAGCTAGGGTTAGGGTTTGAGCTAGGGTTAGGGTTAGGGTTTGAGCTAGGGTTAGGGTTAGGGTTTGAGCTAGGGTTAGGGTTTGAGCTAGGGTTAGGGCTAGGGTTTGAGCTAGGGTTAGGGTTTGAGCTAGGGTTAGGGTTAGGGTTTGAGCTAGGGTTAGGGTTAGGGTTTGAGCTAGGGTTAGGGTTAGGGTTTGAGCTAGGGTTAGGGTTAGGGTTTGAGCTAGGGTTAGGGTTAGGGTTAGGGTTAGGGTTTGAGCTAGGGTTAGGTTTTGAGCTAGGGTTAGGGTTATGGTTTGATTTAGGGTTAGGGTAAGGGTTAGGGTTTAAGCTAGGGTTAGGGTTTGAGCTAGGGTTAGGGTTTGAGCTAGGGTTAGGGTTAGGGTTTGAGCTAGGGTTAGGGTTAGGGTTTGAGCTAGGGTTAGGGTTAGGGTTTGAGCTAGGGTTAGGGTTAGGGTTAGGGTTTGAGCTAGGGTTAGGGTTAGGGTTAGGGTTTGAGCTAGGGTTAGGGTTAGGGTTTGAGCCAGGGTTAGGGTTAGGGTTTGAGCTAGGGTTAGGGTTAGGGTTTGAGCTAGGGTTAGGGTTAGGGTCAGGGTTAGGGTTTGAGCTAGGGTTAGGGTTAGGGTTAGGGTTTGAGCTAGGGTTAGGGTTTGAGCTAGGGTTAGGGTTAGGGTTTGAGCTAGGGTTAGGGTTTGAGCTAGGGTTAGGGTTAGGGTTTGAGCTAGGGTTAGGGTTAGGGTTTGAGCTAGGGTTAGGGTTAGGGTTTGAGCTAGGGTTAGGGTTAGGGTTTGAGCTAGGGTTAGGGTTAGGGTTAGGGTTTGAGCTAGGGTTAGGGTTTGAGCTAGCGTTAGGGTTAGGGTTTGAGCTAGGGTTAGGGTTTGAGCTAGGGTTATGGTTAGGGTTTGAGCTAGGGTTAGGGTTAGGGTTTGAGCTAGGGTTAGGGTTTGAGCTAGGGTTAGGGTTAGGGTTTGAGCTAGGGTTAGGGTTAGGGTTTGAGCTAGGGTTAGGGTTAGGGTTAGGGTTTGAGCTAGGGTTAGGGTTAGGGTTTGAGCTAGGGTTAGGGTTAGGGTTTGAGCTAGGGTTAGGGTTAGGGTTAGGGTTTGAGCTAGGGTTAGGGTTAGGGTTAGGGTTTGAGCTAGGGTTAGGGTTAAGGTTTGAGCTAGGGTTAGGGTTAGGGTTAGGGTTTGAGCTAGGGTTAGGGTTTGAGCTAGGGTTAGGGTTAGGGTTAGGGTTTGAGCTAGGGTTAGGGTTTGAGCTAGGGTTAGGGTTAGGGTTTGAGCTAGGGTTAGGGTTAGGGTTTGAGCTAGGGTTAGGGTTTGATCTAGGGTTAGGGTTAGGGTTAGGGTTTGAGCTAGGGTTAGGGTTAGGGTTTGAGCTAGGGTTAGGGTTAGGGTTAGGGTTTGAGCTAGGGTTAGGGTTTGAGCTAGGGTTAGGGTTAGGGTTTGAGCTAGGGTTAGGGTTAGGGTTTGAGCTAGGGTTAGGGTTAGGGTTTGAGCTAGGGTTAGGGTTAGGGTTTGAGCTAGGGTTAGGGTTAGGGTTTGAGCTAGGGTTAGGGTTAGGGTTCGAGCTAGGGTTAGGGTTAGGGTTAGGGTTAGGGTTTGAGCTAGGGTTAGGGTTAGGGTTTGAGCTAGGGTTAGGGTTAGGGTTTGAGCTAGGGTTAGGGTTAGGGTTTGAGCTAGGGTTAGGGTTAGGGTTTGAGCTAGGGTTAGGGTTAGGTTTTGAGCTAGAGTTAGGGTTAGGGTTTGAGCTAGGGTTAGGGTTAGGGTTAGGGTTTGAGCTAGGGTTAGGGTTAGGGTTAGGATTTGAGCTAGGGTTAGGGTTAGGGTTTGAGCCAGGGTTAGGGTTAGGGTTTGAGCTAGGGTTAGGGTTAGGGTTTGAGCTAGGGTTAGGGTTAGGGTTAGGGTTTGAGCTAGGGTTAGGGTTAGGGTTTGAGCTAGGGTTAGGGTTAGGGTTTGAGCTAGGGTTAGGGTTAGGGTTAGGGTTTGAGCTAGGGTTAGGGTTTGAACTAGGGTTAGGGCTAGTGTTTGAGCTAGGGTTAGGGTTTGAGCTAGGGTTAGGGTTAGGGTTTGAGCTAGGGTTAGGGTTAGGGTTTGAGCTAGGGTTAGGGTTAGGGTTTGAGCTAGGGTTAGGGTTAGGGTTTGAGCTAGGGTTAGGGTTAGGGTTTGAGCTAGGGTTAGGGTTTGAGCTAGCGTTAGGGTTAGGGTTTGAGCTAGGGTTAGGGTTTGAGCTAGGGTTAGGGTTAGGGTTTGAGCTAGGGTTAGGGTTAGGGTTTGAGCTAGGGTTAGGGTTAGGGTTTGAGCTAAGGTTAGGGTTAGGTTTTGAGCTAGAGTTAGGGTTAGGGTTTGAGCTAGGGTTAGGGTTAGGGTTAGGGTTTGAGCTAGGGTTAGGGTTAGGGTTAGGATTTGAGCTAGGGTTAGGGTTAGGGTTTGAGCCAGGGTTAGGGTTAGGGTTTGAGCTAGGGTTAGGGTTAGGGTTTGAGCTAGGGTTAGGGTTAGGGTTAGGGTTTGAGCTAGGGTTAGGGTTAGGGTTTGAGCTAGGGTTAGGGTTAGGGTTTGAGCTAGGGTTAGGGTTAGGGTTAGGGTTTGAGCTAGGGTTAGGGTTTGAGCTAGGGTTAGGGCTAGTGTTTGAGCTAGGGTTAGGGTTTGAGCTAGGGTTAGGGTTAGGGTTTGAGCTAGGGTTAGGGTTAGGGTTTGAGCTAGGGTTAGGGTTTGAGCTAGGGTTAGGGCTAGGGTTTGAGCTAGGGTTAGGGTTTGAGCTAGGGTTAGGGTTAGGGTTTGAGCTAGGGTTAGGGTTAGGGTTTGAGCTAGGGTTAGGGTTAGGGTTTGAGCTAGGGTTAGGGTTAGGGTTTGAGCTAGGGTTAGGGTTAGGGTTTGAGCTAGGGTTAGGGTTAGGGTTAGGGTTAGGGTTTGAGCTAGGGTTAGGTTTTGAGCTAGGGTTAGGGTTAGGGTTTGATTTAGGGTTAGGGTAAGGGTTAGGGTTTGAGCTAGGGTTAGGGTTTGAGCTAGGGTTAGGGTTTGAGCTAGGGTTAGGGTTAGGGTTTGAGCTAGGGTTAGGGTTAGGGTTTGATTTAGGGTTAGGGTAAGGGTTAGGGTTTGAGCTAGGGTTAGGGTTTGAGCTAGGGTTAGGGTTTGAGCTAGGGTTAGGGTTAGGGTTTGAGCTAGGGTTAGGGTTAGGGTTTGAGCTAGGGTTAGGGTTAGGGTTTGAGCTAGGGTTAGGGTTAGGGTTTGAGCTAGGGTTAGGGTTAGGGTTAGGGTTTGAGCTAGGGTTAGGGTTAGGGTTAGGGTTTGAGCTAGGGTTAGGGTTAGGGTTTGAGCCAGGGTTAGGGTTAGGGTTTGAGCTAGGGTTAGGGTTAGGGTTTGAGCTAGGGTTAGGGTTAGGGTTAGGGTTTGAGCTAGGGTTAGGGTTAGGGTTAGGGTTTGAGCTAGGGTTAGGGTTTGAGCTAGGGTTAGGGTTAGGGTTTGAGCTAGGGTTAGGGTTTGAGCTAGGGTTAGGGTTAGGGTTTGAGCTAGGGTTAGGGTTAGGGTTTGAGCTAGGGTTAGGGTTAGGGTTTGAGCTAGGGTTAGGGTTAGGGTTTGAGCTAGGGTTAGGGTTAGGGTTAGGGTTTGAGCTAGGGTTAGGGTTTGAGCTAGCGTTAGGGTTAGGGTTTGAGCTAGGGTTAGGGTTTGAGCTAGGGTTATGGTTAGGGTTTGAGCTAGGGTTAGGGTTAGGGTTTGAGCTAGGGTTAGGGTTTGAGCTAGGGTTAGGGTTAGGGTTTGAGCTAGGGTTAGGGTTAGGGTTTGAGCTAGGGTTAGGGTTAGGGTTAGGGTTTGAGCTAGGGTTAGGGTTAGGGTTTGAGCTAGGGTTAGGGTTAGGGTTTGAGCTAGGGTTAGGGTTAGGGTTAGGGTTTGAGCTAGGGTTAGGGTTAGGGTTTGAGCTAGGGTTAGGGTTAAGGTTTGAGCTAGGGTTAGGGTTAGGGTTAGGGTTTGAGCTAGGGTTAGGGTTTGAGCTAGGGTTAGGGTTAGGGTTAGGGTTTGAGCTAGGGTTAGGGTTTGAGCTAGGGTTAGGGTTAGGGTTTGAGCTAGGGTTAGGGTTAGGGTTTGAGCTAGGGTTAGGGTTTGAGCTAGGGTTAGGGTTAGGGTTAGGGTTTGAGCTAGGGTTAGGGTTAGGGTTTGAGCTAGGGTTAGGGTTAGGGTTTGAGCTAGGGTTAGGGTTAGGGTTTGAGCTAGGGTTAGGGTTTGAGCTAGGGTTAGGGTTAGGGTTTGAGCTAGGGTTAGGGTTAGGGTTAGGGTTTGAGCTAGGGTTAGGGTTAGGGTTAGGGTTTGAGCTAGGGTTAGGGTTTGAGCTAGGGTTAGGGTTAGGGTTTGAGCTAGGGTTAGGGTTTGAGCTAGGGTTAGGGTTAGGGTTTGAGCTAGGGTTAGGGTTAGGGTTTGAGCTAGGGTTAGGGTTAGGGTTTGAGCTAGGGTTAGGGTTAGGGTTTGAGCTAGGGTTAGGGTTAGGGTTAGGGTTAGGGTTTGAGCTAGGGTTAGGGTTTGAGCTAGCGTTAGGGTTAGGGTTTGAGCTAGGGTTAGGGTTTGAGCTAGGGTTAGGGTTAGGGTTTGAGCTAGGGTTAGGGTTAGGGTTTGAGCTAGGGTTAGGGTTTGAGCTAGGGTTAGGGTTAGGGTTTGAGCTAGGGTTAGGGTTAGGGTTTGAGCTAGGGTTAGGGTTAGGGTTAGGGTTTGAGCTAGGGTTAGGGTTAGGGTTTGAGCTAGGGTTAGGGTTAGGGTTTGAGCTAGGGTTAGGGTTAGGGTTAGGGTTTGAGCTAGGGTTAGGGTTTGAGCTAGGGTTAGGGTTAGGGTTAGGGTTTGAGCTAGGGTTAGGGTTTGAGCTAGGGTTAGGGTTAGGGTTTGAGCTAGGGTTAGGGTTAGGGTTTGAGCTAGGGTTAGGGTTTGAGCTAGGGTTAGGGTTAGGGTTAGGGTTTGAGCTAGGGTTAGGGTTAGGGTTTGAGCTAGGGTTAGGGTTAGGGTTAGGGTTTGAGCTAGGGTTTGAGCTAGGGTTAGGGTTAGGGTTAGGGTTTGAGCTAGGGTTAGGGTTAGGGTTTGAGCCAGGGTTAGGGTTAGGGTTTGAGCTAGGGTTAGGGTTAGGGTTTGAGCTAGGGTTAGGGTTAGGGTTAGGGTTAGGGTTTGAGCTAGGGTTAGGGTTAGGTTTAGGGTTTGAGCTAGGGTTAGGGTTTGAGCTAGGGTTAGGGTTAGGGTTTGAGCTAGGGTTAGGGTTAGGGTTTGAGCTAGGGTTAGGGTTAGGGTTTGAGCTAGGGTTAGGGTTAGGGTTTGAGCTAGGGTTAGGGTTAGGGTTTGAGCTAGGGTTAGGGTTAGGGTTAGGGTTAGGGTTTGAGCTAGGGTTAGGGTTTGAGCTAGCGTTAGGGTTAGGGTTTGAGCTAGGGTTAGGGTTTGAGCTAGGGTTAGGGTTAGGGTTTGAGCTAGGGTTAGGGTTAGGGTTTGAGCTAGGGTTAGGGTTTGAGCTAGGGTTAGGGTTAGGGTTTGAGCTAGGGTTAGGGTTAGGGTTTGCGCTAGGGTTAGGGTTAGGGTTAGGGTTTGAGCTAGGGTTAGGGTTAGGGTTTGAGCTAGGGTTAGGGTTAGGGTTTGAGCTAGGGTTAGGGTTAGGGTTAGGGTTTGAGCTAGGGTTAGGGTTAGGGTTTGAGCTAGGGTTAGGGTTAGGGTTTGAGCTAGGGTTAGGGTTAGGGTTTGAGCTAGGGTTAGGGTTAGGCTTTGAGCTAGGGTTAGGGTTAGGGTTTGAGCTAGGGTTAGGGTTAGGGTTTGAGCTAGGGTTAGGGTTAGGGTTTGAGCTAGGGTTAGGGTTAGGGTTTGAGCTAGGGTTAGGGTTAGGGTTTGAGCTAGGGTTAGGGTTAGGGTTAGGGTTAGGGTTTGAGCTAGGGTTAGGTTTTGAGCTAGGGTTAGGGTTAGGGTTTGATTTAGGGTTAGGGTAAGGGTTAGGGTTTGAGCTAGGGTTAGGGTTTGAGCTAGGGTTAGGGTTTGAGCTAGGGTTAGGGTTAGGGTTTGAGCTAGGGTTAGGGTTAGGGTTTGAGCTAGGGTTAGGGTTAGGGTTAGGGTTTGAGCTAGGGTTAGGGTTTGAGCTAGGGTTAGGGTTAGGGTTTGAGCTAGGGTTAGGGTTAGGGTTAGGGTTTGAGCTAGGTTTAGGGTTAGGGTTTGAGCTAGGGTTAGGGTTAGGGTTTGAGCTAGGGTTAGGGTTAGGGTTAGGGTTTGAGCTAGGGTTAGGGTTTGAGCTAGGGTTAGGGTTAGGGTTTGAGCTAGGGTTAGGGTTAGGGTTAGGTTTAGGGTTTGAGCTAGGGTTAGGGTTAGGGTTTGAGCTAGGGTTAGGGTTAGGGTTAGGGTTTGAGCTAGGGTTAGGGTTAGGGTTTGAGCCAGGGTTAGGGTTAGGGTTTGAGCTAGGGTTAGGGTTAGGGTTTGAGCTAGGGTTAGGGTTAGGGTTAGGGTTAGGGTTTGAGCTAGGGTTAGGGTTAGGTTTAGGGTTTGAGCTAGGGTTAGGGTTTGAGCTAGGGTTAGGGTTAGGGTTTGAGCTAGGGTTAGGGTTTGAGCTAGGGTTAGGGTTAGGGTTTGAGCTAGGGTTAGGGTTAGGGTTTGAGCTAGGGTTAGGGTTAGGGTTTGAGCTAGGGTTAGGGTTAGGGTTAGGGTTTGAGCTAGGGTTAGGGTTTGAGCTAGCGTTAGGGTTAGGGTTTGAGCTAGGGTTAGGGTTTGAGCTAGGGTTAGGGTTAGGGTTTGAGCTAGGGTTAGGGTTAGGGTTTGAGCTAGGGTTAGGGTTTGAGCTAGGGTTAGGGTTAGGGTTTGAGCTAGGGTTAGGGTTAGGGTTTGCGCTAGGGTTAGGGTTAGGGTTAGGGTTTGAGCTAGGGTTAGGGTTAGGGTTTGAGCTAGGGTTAGGGTTAGGGTTTGAGCTAGGGTTAGGGTTAGGGTTAGGGTTTGAGCTAGGGTTAGGGTTAGGGTTTGAGCTAGGGTTAGGGTTAGGGTTTGAGCTAGGGTTAGGGTTAGGGTTAGGGTTTGAGCTAGGGTTAGGGTTTGAGCTAGGGTTAGGGTTAGGGTTAGGGTTTGAGCTAGGGTTAGGGTTTGAGCTAGGGTTAGGGTTAGGGTTTGAGCTAGGGTTAGGGTTAGGGTTTGAGCTAGGGTTAGGGTTTGAGCTAGGGTTAGGGTTAGGGTTAGGGTTTGAGCTAGGGTTAGGGTTAGGGTTTGAGCTAGGGTTAGGGTTAGGGTTAGGGTTTGAGCTAGGGTTAGGGTTTGAGCTAGGGTTAGGGTTAGGGTTTGAGCTAGCGTTAGGGTTAGGGTTTGAGCTAGGGTTAGGGTTAGGGTTTGAGCTAGGGTTAGGGTTAGGGTTTGAGCTAGGGTTAGGGTTAGGGTTTGAGCTAGGGTTAGGGTTAGGGTTAGGGTTAGGGTTTGAGCTAGGGTTAGGGTTAGGGTTTGAGCTAGGGTTAGGGTTAGGGTTTGAGCTAGGGTTAGGGTTAGGGTTTGAGCTAGGGTTAGGGTTAGGGTTTGAGCTAGGGTTAGGGTTAGGTTTTGAGCTAGAGTTAGGGTTAGGGTTTGAGCTAGGGTTAGGGTTAGGGTTAGGGTTTGAGCTAGGGTTAGGGTTAGGGTTAGGATTTGAGCTAGGGTTAGGGTTAGGGTTTGAGCCAGGGTTAGGGTTAGGGTTTGAGCTAGGGTTAGGGTTAGGGTTTGAGCTAGGGTTAGGGTTAGGGTTAGGGTTTGAGCTAGGGTTAGGGTTAGGGTTTGAGCTAGGGTGAGGGTTAGGGTTAGGGTTTGAGCTAGGGTTAGGGATTGAGCTAGGGTTATGGCTAGTGTTTGAGCTAGGGTTAGGGTTTGAGCTAGGGTTAGGGTTAGGGTTTGAGCTAGGCTTAGGGTTAGGGTTTGAGCTAGGGTTAGGGTTAGGGTTTGAGCTAGGGTTAGGGTTAGGATTTGAGCTAGGGTTAGGGTTAGGGTTAGGGTTAGGGTTTGAGCTAGGGTTAGGGTTTGAGCTAGCGTTAGGGTTAGGGTTTGAGCTAGAGTTAGGGTTTGAGCTAGGGTTAGGGTTAGGGTTTGAGCTAGGGTTAGGGTTAGGGTTTGAGCTAGGGTTAGGGTTTGAGCTAGGGTTAGGGTTAGGGTTTGAGCTAGGGTTAGGGTTAGGGTTTGAGCTAGGGTTAGGGTTAGGGTTAGGGTTTGAGCTAGGGTTAGGGTTAGGGTTTGAGCTAGGGTTAGGGTTAGGGTTTGAGCTAGGGTTAGGGTTAGGGTTTGAGCTAGGGTTAGGGTTAGGGTTTGAGCTAGGGTTAGGGTTAGGGTTTGAGCTAGGGTTAGGGTTAGGGTTAGGGTTAGGGTTCGAGCTAGGGTTAGGGTTAGGGTTAGGGTTAGGGTTTGAGCTAGGGTTAGGGTTAGGGTTTGAGCTAGGGTTAGGGTTAGGGTTTGAGCTAGGGTTAGGGTTAGGGTTTGAGCTAGGGTTAGGGTTAGGGTTTGAGCTAGGGTTAGGGTTAGGTTTTGAGCTAGAGTTAGGGTTAGGGTTTGAGCTAGGGTTAGGGTTAGGGTTAGGGTTTGAGCTAGGGTTAGGGTTAGGGTTAGGATTTGAGCTAGGGTTAGGGTTAGGGTTTGAGCCAGGGTTAGGGTTAGGGTTTGAGCTAGGGTTAGGGTTAGGGTTTGAGCTAGGGTTAGGGTTAGGGTTAGGGTTTGAGCTAGGGTTAGGGTTAGGGTTTGAGCTAGGGTTAGGGTTAGGGTTTGAGCTAGGGTTAGGGTTAGGGTTAGGGTTTGAGCTAGGGTTAGGGTTTGAACTAGGGTTAGGGCTAGTGTTTGAGCTAGGGTTAGGGTTTGAGCTAGGGTTAGGGTTAGGGTTTGAGCTAGGGTTAGGGTTAGGGTTTGAGCTAGGGTTAGGGTTAGGGTTTGAGCTAGGGTTAGGGTTAGGGTTTGAGCTAGGGTTAGGGTTAGGGTTTGAGCTAGGGTTAGGGTTTGAGCTAGGGTTAGGGTTAGGGTTTGAGCTAGGGTTAGGGTTAGGGTTTGAGCTAGGGTTAGGGTTTGAGCTAGGGTTAGGGTTAGGGTTTGAGCTAGGGTTAGGGTTAGGGTTTGCGCTAGGGTTAGGGTTAGGGTTAGGGTTTGAGCTAGGGTTAGGGTTAGGGTTTGAGCTAGGGTTAGGGTTAGGGTTAGGGTTTGAGCTAGGGTTAGGGTTTGAGCTAGGGTTAGGGTTAGGGTTAGGGTTTGAGCTAGGGTTAGGGTTTGAGCTAGGGTTAGGGTTAGGGTTTGAGCTAGGGTTAGGGTTAGGGTTTGAGCTAGGGTTAGGGTTTGAGCTAGGGTTAGGGTTAGGGTTAGGGTTTGAGCTAGGGTTAGGGTTAGGGTTTGAGCTAGGGTTAGGGTTAGGGTTAGGGTTTGAGCTAGGGTTAGGGTTTGAGCTAGGGTTAGGGTTAGGGTTTGAGCTAGCGTTAGGGTTAGGGTTTGAGCTAGGGTTAGGGTTAGGGTTTGAGCTAGGGTTAGGGTTAGGGTTTGAGCTAGGGTTAGGGTTAGGGTTTGAGCTAGGGTTAGGGTTAGGGTTAGGGTTAGGGTTTGAGCTAGGGTTAGGGTTAGGGTTTGAGCTAGGGTTAGGGTTAGGGTTTGAGCTAGGGTTAGGGTTAGGGTTTGAGCTAGGGTTAGGGTTAGGGTTTGAGCTAGGGTTAGGGTTAGGTTTTGAGCTAGAGTTAGGGTTAGGGTTTGAGCTAGGGTTAGGGTTAGGGTTAGGGTTTGAGCTAGGGTTAGGGTTAGGGTTAGGATTTGAGCTAGGGTTAGGGTTAGGGTTTGAGCCAGGGTTAGGGTTAGGGTTTGAGCTAGGGTTAGGGTTAGGGTTTGAGCTAGGGTTAGGGTTAGGGTTAGGGTTTGAGCTAGGGTTAGGGTTAGGGTTTGAGCTAGGGTGAGGGTTAGGGTTAGGGTTTGAGCTAGGGTTAGGGATTGAGCTAGGGTTATGGCTAGTGTTTGAGCTAGGGTTAGGGTTTGAGCTAGGGTTAGGGTTAGGGTTTGAGCTAGGCTTAGGGTTAGGGTTTGAGCTAGGGTTAGGGTTAGGGTTTGAGCTAGGGTTAGGGTTAGGATTTGAGCTAGGGTTAGGGTTAGGGTTAGGGTTAGGGTTTGAGCTAGGGTTAGGGTTTGAGCTAGCGTTAGGGTTAGGGTTTGAGCTAGAGTTAGGGTTTGAGCTAGGGTTAGGGTTAGGGTTTGAGCTAGGGTTAGGGTTAGGGTTTGAGCTAGGGTTAGGGTTTGAGCTAGGGTTAGGGTTAGGGTTTGAGCTAGGGTTAGGGTTAGGGTTTGAGCTAGGGTTAGGGTTAGGGTTAGGGTTTGAGCTAGGGTTAGGGTTAGGGTTTGAGCTAGGGTTAGGGTTAGGGTTTGAGCTAGGGTTAGGGTTAGGGTTTGAGCTAGGGTTAGGGTTAGGGTTTGAGCTAGGGTTAGGGTTAGGGTTTGAGCTAGGGTTAGGGTTAGGGTTAGGGTTAGGGTTCGAGCTAGGGTTAGGGTTAGGGTTAGGGTTAGGGTTTGAGCTAGGGTTAGGGTTAGGGTTTGAGCTAGGGTTAGGGTTAGGGTTTGAGCTAGGGTTAGGGTTAGGGTTTGAGCTAGGGTTAGGGTTAGGGTTTGAGCTAGGGTTAGGGTTAGGTTTTGAGCTAGAGTTAGGGTTAGGGTTTGAGCTAGGGTTAGGGTTAGGGTTAGGGTTTGAGCTAGGGTTAGGGTTAGGGTTAGGATTTGAGCTAGGGTTAGGGTTAGGGTTTGAGCCAGGGTTAGGGTTAGGGTTTGAGCTAGGGTTAGGGTTAGGGTTTGAGCTAGGGTTAGGGTTAGGGTTAGGGTTTGAGCTAGGGTTAGGGTTAGGGTTTGAGCTAGGGTTAGGGTTAGGGTTTGAGCTAGGGTTAGGGTTAGGGTTAGGGTTTGAGCTAGGGTTAGGGTTTGAACTAGGGTTAGGGCTAGTGTTTGAGCTAGGGTTAGGGTTTGAGCTAGGGTTAGGGTTAGGGTTTGAGCTAGGGTTAGGGTTAGGGTTTGAGCTAGGGTTAGGGTTAGGGTTTGAGCTAGGGTTAGGGTTAGGGTTTGAGCTAGGGTTAGGGTTAGGGTTTGAGCTAGGGTTAGGGTTTGAGCTAGCGTTAGGGTTAGGGTTTGAGCTAGGGTTAGGGTTTGAGCTAGGGTTAGGGTTAGGGTTTGAGCTAGGGTTAGGGTTAGGGTTTGAGCTAGGGTTAGGGTTAGGGTTTGAGCTAAGGTTAGGGTTAGGTTTTGAGCTAGAGTTAGGGTTAGGGTTTGAGCTAGGGTTAGGGTTAGGGTTAGGGTTTGAGCTAGGGTTAGGGTTAGGGTTAGGATTTGAGCTAGGGTTAGGGTTAGGGTTTGAGCCAGGGTTAGGGTTAGGGTTTGAGCTAGGGTTAGGGTTAGGGTTTGAGCTAGGGTTAGGGTTAGGGTTAGGGTTTGAGCTAGGGTTAGGGTTAGGGTTTGAGCTAGGGTTAGGGTTAGGGTTTGAGCTAGGGTTAGGGTTAGGGTTAGGGTTTGAGCTAGGGTTAGGGTTTGAGCTAGGGTTAGGGCTAGTGTTTGAGCTAGGGTTAGGGTTTGAGCTAGGGTTAGGGTTAGGGTTTGAGCTAGGGTTAGGGTTAGGGTTTGAGCTAGGGTTAGGGTTTGAGCTAGGGTTAGGGCTAGGGTTTGAGCTAGGGTTAGGGTTTGAGCTAGGGTTAGGGTTAGGGTTTGAGCTAGGGTTAGGGTTAGGGTTTGAGCTAGGGTTAGGGTTAGGGTTTGAGCTAGGGTTAGGGTTAGGGTTTGAGCTAGGGTTAGGGTTAGGGTTTGAGCTAGGGTTAGGGTTAGGGTTAGGGTTAGGGTTTGAGCTAGGGTTAGGTTTTGAGCTAGGGTTAGGGTTAGGGTTTGATTTAGGGTTAGGGTAAGGGTTAGGGTTTGAGCTAGGGTTAGGGTTTGAGCTAGGGTTAGGGTTTGAGCTAGGGTTAGGGTTAGGGTTTGAGCTAGGGTTAGGGTTAGGGTTTGATTTAGGGTTAGGGTAAGGGTTAGGGTTTGAGCTAGGGTTAGGGTTTGAGCTAGGGTTAGGGTTTGAGCTAGGGTTAGGGTTAGGGTTTGAGCTAGGGTTAGGGTTAGGGTTTGAGCTAGGGTTAGGGTTAGGGTTTGAGCTAGGGTTAGGGTTAGGGTTTGAGCTAGGGTTAGGGTTAGGGTTAGGGTTTGAGCTAGGGTTAGGGTTAGGGTTAGGGTTTGAGCTAGGGTTAGGGTTAGGGTTTGAGCCAGGGTTAGGGTTAGGGTTTGAGCTAGGGTTAGGGTTAGGGTTTGAGCTAGGGTTAGGGTTAGGGTTAGGGTTAGGGTTTGAGCTAGGGTTAGGGTTAGGGTTAGGGTTTGAGCTAGGGTTAGGGTTTGAGCTAGGGTTAGGGTTAGGGTTTGAGCTAGGGTTAGGGTTTGAGCTAGGGTTAGGGTTAGGGTTTGAGCTAGGGTTAGGGTTAGGGTTTGAGCTAGGGTTAGGGTTAGGGTTTGAGCTAGGGTTAGGGTTAGGGTTAGGGTTTGAGCTAGGGTTAGGGTTTGAGCTAGCGTTAGGGTTAGGGTTTGAGCTAGGGTTAGGGTTTGAGCTAGGGTTATGGTTAGGGTTTGAGCTAGGGTTAGGGTTAGGGTTTGAGCTAGGGTTAGGGTTTGAGCTAGGGTTAGGGTTAGGGTTTGAGCTAGGGTTAGGGTTAGGGTTTGAGCTAGGGTTAGGGTTAGGGTTAGGGTTTGAGCTAGGGTTAGGGTTAGGGTTTGAGCTAGGGTTAGGGTTAGGGTTTGAGCTAGGGTTAGGGTTAGGGTTAGGGTTTGAGCTAGGGTTAGGGTTAGGGTTTGAGCTAGGGTTAGGGTTAAGGTTTGAGCTAGGGTTAGGGTTAGGGTTAGGGTTTGAGCTAGGGTTAGGGTTTGAGCTAGGGTTAGGGTTAGGGTTAGGGTTTGAGCTAGGGTTAGGGTTTGAGCTAGGGTTAGGGTTAGGGTTTGAGCTAGGGTTAGGGTTAGGGTTTGAGCTAGGGTTAGGGTTTGAGCTAGGGTTAGGGTTAGGGTTAGGGTTTGAGCTAGGGTTAGGGTTAGGGTTTGAGCTAGGGTTAGGGTTAGGGTTTGAGCTAGGGTTAGGGTTAGGGTTTGAGCTAGGGTTAGGGTTTGAGCTAGGGTTAGGGTTAGGGTTTGAGCTAGGGTTAGGGTTAGGGTTAGGGTTTGAGCTAGGGTTAGGGTTAGGGTTAGGGTTTGAGCTAGGGTTAGGGTTTGAGCTAGGGTTAGGGTTAGGGTTTGAGCTAGGGTTAGGGTTTGAGCTAGGGTTAGGGTTAGGGTTTGAGCTAGGGTTAGGGTTAGGGTTTGAGCTAGGGTTAGGGTTAGGGTTTGAGCTAGGGTTAGGGTTAGGGTTTGAGCTAGGGTTAGGGTTAGGGTTAGGGTTAGGGTTTGAGCTAGGGTTAGGGTTTGAGCTAGCGTTAGGGTTAGGGTTTGAGCTAGGGTTAGGGTTTGAGCTAGGGTTAGGGTTAGGGTTTGAGCTAGGGTTAGGGTTAGGGTTTGAGCTAGGGTTAGGGTTTGAGCTAGGGTTAGGGTTAGGGTTTGAGCTAGGGTTAGGGTTAGGGTTTGAGCTAGGGTTAGGGTTAGGGTTAGGGTTTGAGCTAGGGTTAGGGTTAGGGTTTGAGCTAGGGTTAGGGTTAGGGTTTGAGCTAGGGTTAGGGTTAGGGTTAGGGTTTGAGCTAGGGTTAGGGTTTGAGCTAGGGTTAGGGTTAGGGTTAGGGTTTGAGCTAGGGTTAGGGTTTGAGCTAGGGTTAGGGTTAGGGTTTGAGCTAGGGTTAGGGTTAGGGTTTGAGCTAGGGTTAGGGTTTGAGCTAGGGTTAGGGTTAGGGTTAGGGTTTGAGCTAGGGTTAGGGTTAGGGTTTGAGCTAGGGTTAGGGTTAGGGTTTGAGCTAGGGTTAGGGTTAGGGTTAGGGTTTGAGCTAGGGTTTGAGCTAGGGTTAGGGTTAGGGTTAGGGTTTGAGCTAGGGTTAGGGTTAGGGTTTGAGCCAGGGTTAGGGTTAGGGTTTGAGCTAGGGTTAGGGTTAGGGTTTGAGCTAGGGTTAGGGTTAGGGTTAGGGTTAGGGTTTGAGCTAGGGTTAGGGTTAGGTTTAGGGTTTGAGCTAGGGTTAGGGTTTGAGCTAGGGTTAGGGTTAGGGTTTGAGCTAGGGTTAGGGTTAGGGTTTGAGCTAGGGTTAGGGTTAGGGTTTGAGCTAGGGTTAGGGTTAGGGTTTGAGCTAGGGTTAGGGTTAGGGTTTGAGCTAGGGTTAGGGTTAGGGTTAGGGTTAGGGTTTGAGCTAGGGTTAGGGTTTGAGCTAGCGTTAGGGTTAGGGTTTGAGCTAGGGTTAGGGTTTGAGCTAGGGTTAGGGTTAGGGTTTGAGCTAGGGTTAGGGTTAGGGTTTGAGCTAGGGTTAGGGTTTGAGCTAGGGTTAGGGTTAGGGTTTGAGCTAGGGTTAGGGTTAGGGTTTGCGCTAGGGTTAGGGTTAGGGTTAGGGTTTGAGCTAGGGTTAGGGTTAGGGTTTGAGCTAGGGTTAGGGTTAGGGTTTGAGCTAGGGTTAGGGTTAGGGTTAGGGTTTGAGCTAGGGTTAGGGTTAGGGTTTGAGCTAGGGTTAGGGTTAGGGTTTGAGCTAGGGTTAGGGTTAGGGTTTGAGCTAGGGTTAGGGTTAGGCTTTGAGCTAGGGTTAGGGTTAGGGTTTGAGCTAGGGTTAGGGTTAGGGTTTGAGCTAGGGTTAGGGTTAGGGTTTGAGCTAGGGTTAGGGTTAGGGTTTGAGCTAGGGTTAGGGTTAGGGTTTGAGCTAGGGTTAGGGTTAGGGTTAGGGTTAGGGTTTGAGCTAGGGTTAGGTTTTGAGCTAGGGTTAGGGTTAGGGTTTGATTTAGGGTTAGGGTAAGGGTTAGGGTTTGAGCTAGGGTTAGGGTTTGAGCTAGGGTTAGGGTTTGAGCTAGGGTTAGGGTTAGGGTTTGAGCTAGGGTTAGGGTTAGGGTTTGAGCTAGGGTTAGGGTTAGGGTTAGGGTTTGAGCTAGGGTTAGGGTTTGAGCTAGGGTTAGGGTTAGGGTTTGAGCTAGGGTTAGGGTTAGGGTTAGGGTTTGAGCTAGGTTTAGGGTTAGGGTTTGAGCTAGGGTTAGGGTTAGGGTTTGAGCTAGGGTTAGGGTTAGGGTTAGGGTTTGAGCTAGGGTTAGGGTTTGAGCTAGGGTTAGGGTTAGGGTTTGAGCTAGGGTTAGGGTTAGGGTTAGGTTTAGGGTTTGAGCTAGGGTTAGGGTTAGGGTTTGAGCTAGGGTTAGGGTTAGGGTTAGGGTTTGAGCTAGGGTTAGGGTTAGGGTTTGAGCCAGGGTTAGGGTTAGGGTTTGAGCTAGGGTTAGGGTTAGGGTTTGAGCTAGGGTTAGGGTTAGGGTTAGGGTTAGGGTTTGAGCTAGGGTTAGGGTTAGGTTTAGGGTTTGAGCTAGGGTTAGGGTTTGAGCTAGGGTTAGGGTTAGGGTTTGAGCTAGGGTTAGGGTTTGAGCTAGGGTTAGGGTTAGGGTTTGAGCTAGGGTTAGGGTTAGGGTTTGAGCTAGGGTTAGGGTTAGGGTTAGGGTTTGAGCTAGGGTTAGGGTTTGAGCTAGCGTTAGGGTTAGGGTTTGAGCTAGGGTTAGGGTTTGAGCTAGGGTTAGGGTTAGGGTTTGAGCTAGGGTTAGGGTTAGGGTTTGAGCTAGGGTTAGGGTTTGAGCTAGGGTTAGGGTTAGGGTTTGAGCTAGGGTTAGGGTTAGGGTTTGCGCTAGGGTTAGGGTTAGGGTTAGGGTTTGAGCTAGGGTTAGGGTTAGGGTTTGAGCTAGGGTTAGGGTTAGGGTTTGAGCTAGGGTTAGGGTTAGGGTTAGGGTTTGAGCTAGGGTTAGGGTTAGGGTTTGAGCTAGGGTTAGGGTTAGGGTTTGAGCTAGGGTTAGGGTTAGGGTTAGGGTTTGAGCTAGGGTTAGGGTTTGAGCTAGGGTTAGGGTTAGGGTTAGGGTTTGAGCTAGGGTTAGGGTTTGAGCTAGGGTTAGGGTTAGGGTTTGAGCTAGGGTTAGGGTTAGGGTTTGAGCTAGGGTTAGGGTTTGAGCTAGGGTTAGGGTTAGGGTTAGGGTTTGAGCTAGGGTTAGGGTTAGGGTTTGAGCTAGGGTTAGGGTTAGGGTTAGGGTTTGAGCTAGGGTTAGGGTTTGAGCTAGGGTTAGGGTTAGGGTTTGAGCTAGCGTTAGGGTTAGGGTTTGAGCTAGGGTTAGGGTTAGGGTTTGAGCTAGGGTTAGGGTTAGGGTTTGAGCTAGGGTTAGGGTTAGGGTTTGAGCTAGGGTTAGGGTTAGGGTTAGGGTTAGGGTTTGAGCTAGGGTTAGGGTTAGGGTTTGAGCTAGGGTTAGGGTTAGGGTTTGAGCTAGGGTTAGGGTTAGGGTTTGAGCTAGGGTTAGGGTTAGGGTTTGAGCTAGGGTTAGGGTTAGGTTTTGAGCTAGAGTTAGGGTTAGGGTTTGAGCTAGGGTTAGGGTTAGGGTTAGGGTTTGAGCTAGGGTTAGGGTTAGGGTTAGGATTTGAGCTAGGGTTAGGGTTAGGGTTTGAGCCAGGGTTAGGGTTAGGGTTTGAGCTAGGGTTAGGGTTAGGGTTTGAGCTAGGGTTAGGGTTAGGGTTAGGGTTTGAGCTAGGGTTAGGGTTAGGGTTTGAGCTAGGGTGAGGGTTAGGGTTAGGGTTTGAGCTAGGGTTAGGGATTGAGCTAGGGTTATGGCTAGTGTTTGAGCTAGGGTTAGGGTTTGAGCTAGGGTTAGGGTTAGGGTTTGAGCTAGGCTTAGGGTTAGGGTTTGAGCTAGGGTTAGGGTTAGGGTTTGAGCTAGGGTTAGGGTTAGGATTTGAGCTAGGGTTAGGGTTAGGGTTAGGGTTAGGGTTTGAGCTAGGGTTAGGGTTTGAGCTAGCGTTAGGGTTAGGGTTTGAGCTAGAGTTAGGGTTTGAGCTAGGGTTAGGGTTAGGGTTTGAGCTAGGGTTAGGGTTAGGGTTTGAGCTAGGGTTAGGGTTTGAGCTAGGGTTAGGGTTAGGGTTTGAGCTAGGGTTAGGGTTAGGGTTTGAGCTAGGGTTAGGGTTAGGGTTAGGGTTTGAGCTAGGGTTAGGGTTAGGGTTTGAGCTAGGGTTAGGGTTAGGGTTTGAGCTAGGGTTAGGGTTAGGGTTTGAGCTAGGGTTAGGGTTAGGGTTTGAGCTAGGGTTAGGGTTAGGGTTTGAGCTAGGGTTAGGGTTAGGGTTAGGGTTAGGGTTTGAGCTAGGGTTAGGTTTTGAGCTAGGGTTAGGGTTAGGGTTTGATTTAGGGTTAGGGTAAGGGTTAGGGTTTGAGCTAGGGTTAGGGTTTGAGCTAGGGTTAGGGTTTGAGCTAGGGTTAGGGTTAGGGTTTGAGCTAGGGTTAGGGTTAGGGTTTGAGCTAGGGTTAGGGTTAGGGTTTGAGCTAGGGTTAGGGTTAGGGTTTGAGCTAGGGTTAGGGTTAGGTTTTGAGCTAGAGTTAGGGTTAGGGTTTGAGCTAGGGTTAGGGTTAGGGTTAGGGTTTGAGCTAGGGTTAGGGTTAGGGTTAGGATTTGAGCTAGGGTTAGGGTTAGGGTTTGAGCCAGGGTTAGGGTTAGGGTTTGAGCTAGGGTTAGGGTTAGGGTTTGAGCTAGGGTTAGGGTTAGGGTTAGGGTTTGAGCTAGGGTTAGGGTTAGGGTTTGAGCTAGGGTTAGGGTTAGGGTTTGAGCTAGGGTGAGGGTTAGGGTTAGGGTTTGAGCTAGGGTTAGGGTTTGAGCTAGGGTTAGGGCTAGTGTTTGAGCTAGGGTTAGGGTTTGAGCTAGGGTTAGGGTTAGGGTTTGAGCTAGGGTTAGGGTTAGGGTTTGAGCTAGGGTTTGAGCTAGGGTTAGGGTTTGAGCTAGGGTTAGGGCTAGTGTTTGAGCTAGGGTTAGGGTTAGGGTTAGGGTTAGGGTTTGAGCTAGGGTTAGGGTTTGAGCTAGCGTTAGGGTTAGGGTTTGAGCTAGAGTTAGGGTTTGAGCTAGGGTTAGGGTTAGGGTTTGAGCTAGGGTTAGGGTTTGAGCTAGCGTTAGGGTTAGGGTTTGAGCTAGAGTTAGGGTTTGAGCTAGGGTTAGGGTTAGGGTTTGAGCTAGGGTTAGGGTTTGAGCTAGGGTTAGGGTTAGGGTTTGAGCTAGGGTTAGGGTTAGGGTTTGAGCTAGGGTTAGGGTTAGGGTTAGGGTTTGAGCTAGGGTTAGGGTTAGGGTTTGAGCTAGGGTTAGGGTTAGGGTTTGAGCTAGGGTTAGGGTTAGGGTTTGAGCTAGGGTTAGGGTTAGGGTTTGAGCTAGGGTTAGGGTTAGGGTTAGGGTTAGGGTTTGAGCTAGGGTTAGGTTTTGAGCTAGGGTTAGGGTTAGGATTTGATTTAGGGTTAGGGTAAGGGTTAGGGTTTGAGCTAGGGTTAGGGTTTGAGCTAGGGTTAGGGTTTGAGCTAGGGTTAGGGTTAGGGTTTGAGCTAGGGTTAGGGTTAGGGTTTGAGCTAGGGTTAGGGTTAGGGTTAGGGTTTGAGCTAGGGTTAGGGTTTGAGCTAGGGTTAGGGTTAGGGTTTGAGCTAGGGTTAGGGTTAGGGTTAGGGTTTGAGCTAGGTTTAGGGTTAGGGTTTGAGCTAGGGTTAGGGTTAGGGTTTGAGCTAGGGTTAGGGTTAGGGTTAGGATTTGAGCTAGGGTTAGGGTTTGAGCTAGGGTTAGGGTTAGGGTTTGAGCTAGGGTTAGGGTTAGGGTTAGGGTTAGGGTTTGAGCTAGGGTTAGGGTTAGGGTTTGAGCTAGGGTTAGGGTTAGGGTTTGAGCTAGGGTTAGGGTTAGGGTTTGAGCTAGGGTTAGGGTTAGGGTTAGGGTTTGAGCTAGGGTTAGGGTTAGGGTTAGGGTTTGAGCTAGGGTTAGGGTTAGGGTTTGAGCCAGGGTTAGGGTTAGGGTTTGAGCTAGGGTTAGGGTTAGGGTTTGAGCTAGGGTTAGGGTTAGGGTTAGGGTTAGGGTTTGAGCTAGGGTTAGGGTTAGGGTTAGGGTTTGTGCTAGGGTTAGGGTTTGAGCTAGGGTTAGGGTTAGGGTTTGAGCTAGGGTTAGGGTTTGAGCTAGGGTTAGGGTTAGGGTTTGAGCTAGGGTTAGGGTTAGGGTTTGAGCTAGGATTAGGGTTAGGGTTTGAGCTAGGGTTAGGGTTAGGGTTTGAGCTAGGGTTAGGGTTAGGGTTAGGGTTTGAGCTAGGGTTAGGGTTTGAGCTAGCGTTAGGGTTAGGGTTTGAGCTAGGGTTAGGGTTTGAGCTAGGGTTAGGGTTAGGGTTTGAGCTAGGGTTAGGGTTAGGGTTTGAGCTAGGGTTAGGGTTTGAGCTAGGGTTAGGGTTAGGGTTTGAGCTAGGGTTAGGGCTAGGGTTAGGGTTTGAGCTAGGGTTAGGGTTAGGGTTTGAGCTAGGGTTAGGGTTAGGGTTTGAGCTAGGGTTAGGGTTAGGGTTAGGGTTTGAGCTAGGGTTAGGGTTAGGGTTTGAGCTAGGGTTAGGGTTAGGGTTTGAGCTAGGGTTAGGGTTAGGGTTAGGGTTTGAGCTAGGGTTAGGGTTAGGGTTTGAGCTAGGGTTAGGGTTAGGGTTAGGGTTTGAGCTAGGGTTAGGGTTTGAGCTAGGGTTAGGGTTAGGGTTTGAGCTAGGGTTAGGGTTAGGGTTTGAGCTAGGGTTAGGGTTTGAGCTAGGGTTAGGGTTAGGGTTAGGGTTTGAGCTAGGGTTAGGGTTAGGGTTTGAGCTAGGGTTAGGGTTAGGGTTTGAGCTAGGGTTAGGGTTAGGGTTAGGGTTTGAGCTAGGGTTAGGGTTTGAGCTAGGGTTAGGGTTAGGGTTTGAGCTAGGGTTAGGGTTAGGGTTTGAGCTAGGGTTAGGGTTTGAGCTAGGGTTAGGGTTAGGGTTTGAGCTAGGGTTAGGGTTAGGGTTAGGGTTTGAGCTAGGGTTAGGGTTAGGGTTTGAGCTAGGGTTAGGGTTAGGGTTTGAGCTAGGGTTAGGGTTAGGGTTTGAGCTAGGGTTAGGGTTAGGGTTTGAGCTAGGGTTAGGGTTAGGGTTTGAGCTAGGGTTAGGGTTAGGTTTTGAGCTAGAGTTAGGGTTAGGGTTTGAGCTAGGGTTAGGGTTAGGGTTAGGGTTTGAGCTAGGGTTAGGGTTAGGGTTAGGATTTGAGCTAGGGTTAGGGTTAGGGTTTGAGCCAGGGTTAGGGTTAGGGTTTGAGCTAGGGTTAGGGTTAGGGTTTGAGCTAGGGTTAGGGTTAGGGTTTGAGCTAGGGTTAGGGTTAGGGTTTGAGCTAGGGTTAGGGTTAGGGTTTGAGCTAGGGTTAGGGTTAGGGTTAGGGTTTGAGCTAGGGTTAGGGTTTGAGCTAGGGTTAGGGCTAGTGTTTGAGCTAGGGTTAGGGTTTGAGCTAGGGTTAGGGTTAGGGTTTGAGCTAGGGTTAGGGTTAGGGTTTGAGCTAGGGTTAGGGTTAGGGTTTGAGCTAGGGTTAGGGTTAGGGTTTGAGCTAGGGTTAGGGTTAGGGTTAGGGTTAGGGTTTGAGCTAGGGTTAGGGTTTGAGCTAGCGTTAGGGTTAGGGTTTGAGCTAGGGTTAGGGTTTGAGCTAGGGTTAGGGTTAGGGTTTGAGCTAGGGTTAGGGTTAGGGTTTGAGCTAGGGTTAGGGTTTGAGCTAGGGTTAGGGTTAGGGTTTGAGCTAGGGTTAGGGTTAGGGTTTGAGCTAGGGTTAGGGTTAGGGTTAGGGTTTGAGCTAGGGTTAGGGTTAGGGTTTGAGCTAGGGCTAGGGTTAGGGTTTGAGCTAGGGTTAGGGTTAGGGTTTGAGCTAGGGTTAGGGTTAGGGTTTGAGCTAGGGTTAGGGTTTGAGCTAGGGTTAGGGTTAGGGTTTGAGCTAAGGTTAGGGTTAGAATTGTCTTTACGACCTTCCGTTGCGGAGCTACGTCACTTCCTTTCACTTACATAGCTGTATCTCAGGAACGGAAGGTCGTAGAGACTCGGGGAAAAGTCTGACGTGTTCAGAGACCCCGAAATATGTCTGACGGATCATGGTTCCGAGTCTCTACGACCTTCCGTTCCCGAGTAATAGTTAAGTTTATTTTCCCATTGAAGTGAATGGGGTTTGGTGCACCTATAGTGAATGTGTGTATCTCGGCAACGGAAGGTCTTACAGACTCGGGACTAATGTCCGTCTAGGGGTTTATGTGGTCTCTGAGAACGCCAGTCTTTGTCCCGAGTCTCTACGACCTTCCGTTCCCGAGATTTGACATGTCCAGTAGCGGCGTATTTTGAATAGCTGTATCTCTGCAACGGAAGGTCGTAGAGACTCGGGGAAAAGTCTGACGTGTTCAGAGACCCCGAAATATGTCTGACGGATCATGGTTCCGAGTCTCTACGACCTTCCGTTCCCGAGTAATAGTTAAGTTTATTTTCCGATTGAAGTGAATGGGGTTTTGTGCGCCTATAGTGAATGTGTGTATCTCGGCAACGGAAGGTCTTACAGACTCGGGACTAATGTCCGTCTAGGGGTTTATGTGGTCTCTGAGAACGCCAGTCTTTGTCCCGAGTCTCTACGACCTTCCGTTCCCGATATTTGACATGTCCAGTAGCGGCGTATTTTGAATAGCTGTATCTCTGCAACGGAAGGTCGTAGAGACTCGGGGAAAAGTCTGACGTGTTCAGAGACCCCGAAATATGTCTGACGGATCATGGTTCCGAGTCTCTACGACCTTCCGTTCCCGAGTAATAGTTAAGTTTATTTTCCGATTGAAGTGAATGGGGTTTGGTGCGCCTATAGTGAATGTGTGTATCTCGGCAACGGAAGGTCTTACAGACTCAGGACTAATGTCCGTCTAGGGGTTTATGTGGTCTCTGAGAACGCCAGTCTTTGTCCCGAGTCTCTACGACCTTCCGTTCCCGAGATTTGACATGTCCAGTAGCGGCGTATTTTGAATAGCTGTATCTCTGCAACGGAAGGTCGTAGAGACTCGGGGAAAAGTCTGACGTGTTCAGAGACCCCGAAATATGTCTGACGGATCATGGTTCCGAGTCTCTACGACCTTCCGTTCCCGAGTAATAGTTAAGTTTATTTTCCGATTGAAGTGAATGGGGTTTGGTGCGCCTATAGTGAATGTGTGTATCTCGGCAACGAAAGGTCTTACAGACTCGGGACTAATGTCCGTCTAGGGGTTTATGTGGTCTCTGAGAACGCCAGTCTTTGTCCCGAGTCTCTACGACCTTCCGTTCCCGAGATTTGACATGTCCAGTAGCGGCGTATTTTGAATAGCTGTATCTCTGCAACGGAAGGTCGTAGAGACTCGGGGACAAGTCTGTCGTGTTCAGAGACCCCGAATTATAGCAGACGGAGCTTGGTCCCGAGTCTGTACGACCTTCCGTTCCCGAGTTATAGACCGAAACGTGTCCCCCATTGGAATGAATTGGTGCCGGATGGAATGAAGGGTTTGAGCTAGGGTTAGGGTTAGGGTTTGAGCTAGGGTTAGGGTTAGGGTTAGGGTTTGAGCTAGGGTTAGGTTTTGAGCTAGGGTTAGGGTTAGGGTTTGATTTAGGGTTAGGGTAAGGGTTAGGGTTTGAGCTAGGGTTAGGGTTTGAGCTAGGGTTAGGGTTAGGGTTTGAGCTAGGGTTAGGGTTAGGGTTTGAGCTAGGGTTAGGGTTAGGGTTTGAGCTAGGGTTAGGTTTAGGTTTTGAGCTAGAGTTAGGGTTAGGGTTTGAGCTAGGGTTAGGGTTAGGGTTAGTGTTTGAGCTAGGGTTAGGGTTTGAGCTAGCGTTAGGGTTAGGGTTTGAGCTAGGGTTAGGGTTAGGGTTTGAGCTAGGGTTAGGGTTAGGGTTTGAGCTAGGGTTAGGGTTTGAGCTAGGGTTAGGGTTAGGGCTTGAGCTAGGGTTAGGGTTAGGGTTAGGGTTTGAGCTAGGGTTAGGGTTTGAGCTAGGGTTAGGGTTAGGGTTTGAGCTAGGGTTAGGGTTAGGGTTAGGGTTAGGGTTTGAGCTAGGTTTAGGGTTAGGGTTTGAGCTAGGGTTAGGGTTAGGGTTTGAGCTAGGGTTAGGGTTAGGGTTAGGGTTTGAGCTAGGGTTAGGGTTTGAGCTAGGGTTAGGGTTAGGGTTTGAGCTAGGGTTAGGGTTAGGGTTAGGGTTAGGGTTTGAGCTAGGGTTAGGGTTAGGGTTTGAGCTAGGGTTAGGGTTAGGGTTTGAGCTAGGGTTAGGGTTAGGGTTTGAGCTAGGGTTAGGGTTAGGGTTAGGGTTTGAGCTAGGGTTAGGGTTAGGGTTTGAGCCAGGGTTAGGGTTAGGGTTTGAGCTAGGGTTAGGGTTAGGGTTTGAGCTAGGGTTAGGGTTAGGGTTAGGGTTAGGGTTTGAGCTAGGGTTAGGGTTTGAGCTAGGGTTAGGGTTTGAGCTAGCGTTAGGGTTAGGGTTTGAGCTAGGGTTAGGGTTTGAGCTAGGGTTAGGGTTAGGGTTTGAGCTAGGGTTAGGGTTAGGGTTTGAGCTAGGGTTAGGGTTTGAGCTAGGGTTAGGGTTAGGGTTTGAGCTAGGGTTAGGGTTAGGGTTTGAGCTAGGGTTAGGGTTAGGGTTAGGGTTTGAGCTAGGGTTAGGGTTAGGGTTTGAGCTAGGGCTAGGGTTAGGGTTTGAGCTAGGGTTAGGGTTAGGGTTTGAGCTAGGGTTAGGGTTAGGGTTTGAGCTAGGGTTAGGGTTTGAGCTAGGGTTAGGGTTAGGGTTTGAGCTAAGGTTAGGGTTAGAATTGTCTTTACGACCTTCCGTTGCGGAGCTACGTCACTTCCTTTCACTTACATAGCTGTATCTCAGGAACGGAAGGTCGTAGAGACTCGGGGAAAAGTCTGACGTGTTCAGAGACCCCGAAATATGTCTGACGGATCATGGTTCCGAGTCTCTACGACCTTCCGTTCCCGAGTAATAGTTAAGTTTATTTTCCCATTGAAGTGAATGGGGTTTGGTGCACCTATAGTGAATGTGTGTATCTCGGCAACGGAAGGTCTTACAGACTCGGGACTAATGTCCGTCTAGGGGTTTATGTGGTCTCTGAGAACGCCAGTCTTTGTCCCGAGTCTCTACGACCTTCCGTTCCCGAGATTTGACATGTCCAGTAGCGGCGTATTTTGAATAGCTGTATCTCTGCAACGGAAGGTCGTAGAGACTCGGGGAAAAGTCTGACGTGTTCAGAGACCCCGAAATATGTCTGACGGATCATGGTTCCGAGTCTCTACGACCTTCCGTTCCCGAGTAATAGTTAAGTTTATTTTCCGATTGAAGTGAATGGGGTTTTGTGCGCCTATAGTGAATGTGTGTATCTCGGCAACGGAAGGTCTTACAGACTCGGGACTAATGTCCGTCTAGGGGTTTATGTGGTCTCTGAGAACGCCAGTCTTTGTCCCGAGTCTCTACGACCTTCCGTTCCCGATATTTGACATGTCCAGTAGCGGCGTATTTTGAATAGCTGTATCTCTGCAACGGAAGGTCGTAGAGACTCGGGGAAAAGTCTGACGTGTTCAGAGACCCCGAAATATGTCTGACGGATCATGGTTCCGAGTCTCTACGACCTTCCGTTCCCGAGTAATAGTTAAGTTTATTTTCCGATTGAAGTGAATGGGGTTTGGTGCGCCTATAGTGAATGTGTGTATCTCGGCAACGGAAGGTCTTACAGACTCAGGACTAATGTCCGTCTAGGGGTTTATGTGGTCTCTGAGAACGCCAGTCTTTGTCCCGAGTCTCTACGACCTTCCGTTCCCGAGATTTGACATGTCCAGTAGCGGCGTATTTTGAATAGCTGTATCTCTGCAACGGAAGGTCGTAGAGACTCGGGGAAAAGTCTGACGTGTTCAGAGACCCCGAAATATGTCTGACGGATCATGGTTCCGAGTCTCTACGACCTTCCGTTCCCGAGTAATAGTTAAGTTTATTTTCCGATTGAAGTGAATGGGGTTTGGTGCGCCTATAGTGAATGTGTGTATCTCGGCAACGAAAGGTCTTACAGACTCGGGACTAATGTCCGTCTAGGGGTTTATGTGGTCTCTGAGAACGCCAGTCTTTGTCCCGAGTCTCTACGACCTTCCGTTCCCGAGATTTGACATGTCCAGTAGCGGCGTATTTTGAATAGCTGTATCTCTGCAACGGAAGGTCGTAGAGACTCGGGGACAAGTCTGTCGTGTTCAGAGACCCCGAATTATAGCAGACGGAGCTTGGTCCCGAGTCTGTACGACCTTCCGTTCCCGAGTTATAGACCGAAACGTGTCCCCCATTGGAATGAATTGGTGCCGGATGGAATGAAGGGTTTGAGCTAGGGTTAGGGTTAGGGTTTGAGCTAGGGTTAGGGTTAGGGTTAGGGTTTGAGCTAGGGTTAGGTTTTGAGCTAGGGTTAGGGTTAGGGTTTGATTTAGGGTTAGGGTAAGGGTTAGGGTTTGAGCTAGGGTTAGGGTTTGAGCTAGGGTTAGGGTTAGGGTTTGAGCTAGGGTTAGGGTTAGGGTTTGAGCTAGGGTTAGGGTTAGGGTTTGAGCTAGGGTTAGGTTTAGGTTTTGAGCTAGAGTTAGGGTTAGGGTTTGAGCTAGGGTTAGGGTTAGGGTTAGTGTTTGAGCTAGGGTTAGGGTTTGAGCTAGCGTTAGGGTTAGGGTTTGAGCTAGGGTTAGGGTTAGGGTTTGAGCTAGGGTTAGGGTTAGGGTTTGAGCTAGGGTTAGGGTTTGAGCTAGGGTTAGGGTTAGGGCTTGAGCTAGGGTTAGGGTTAGGGTTAGGGTTTGAGCTAGGGTTAGGGTTTGAGCTAGGGTTAGGGTTAGGGTTTGAGCTAGGGTTAGGGTTAGGGTTAGGGTTAGGGTTTGAGCTAGGTTTAGGGTTAGGGTTTGAGCTAGGGTTAGGGTTAGGGTTTGAGCTAGGGTTAGGGTTAGGGTTAGGGTTTGAGCTAGGGTTAGGGTTTGAGCTAGGGTTAGGGTTAGGGTTTGAGCTAGGGTTAGGGTTAGGGTTAGGGTTAGGGTTTGAGCTAGGGTTAGGGTTAGGGTTTGAGCTAGGGTTAGGGTTAGGGTTTGAGCTAGGGTTAGGGTTAGGGTTTGAGCTAGGGTTAGGGTTAGGGTTAGGGTTTGAGCTAGGGTTAGGGTTAGGGTTTGAGCCAGGGTTAGGGTTAGGGTTTGAGCTAGGGTTAGGGTTAGGGTTTGAGCTAGGGTTAGGGTTAGGGTTAGGGTTAGGGTTTGAGCTAGGGTTAGGGTTAGGGTTAGGGTTTGAGCTAGGGTTAGGGTTAGGGTTAGGGTTTGAGCTAGGGTTAGGGTTTGAGCTAGGGTTAGGGTTAGGGTTTGAGCTAGGGTTAGGGTTTGAGCTAGGGTTAGGGTTAGGGTTTGAGCTAGGGTTAGGGTTAGGGTTTGAGCTAGGGTTAGGGTTAGGGTTTGAGCTAGGGTTAGGGTTAGGGTTTGAGCTAGGGTTAGGGTTAGGGTTAGGGTTAGGGTTTGAGCTAGGGTTAGGGTTTGAGCTAGCGTTAGGGTTAGGGTTTGAGCTAGGGTTAGGGTTTGAGCTAGGGTTAGGGTTAGGGTTTGAGCTAGGGTTAGGGTTGGGGTTTGAGCTAGGGTTAGGGTTTGAGCTAGGGTTAGGGTTAGGGTTTGAGCTAGGGTTAGGGTTAGGGTTTGAGCTAGGGTTAGGGTTAGGTTTAGGGTTTGAGCTAGGGTTAGGGTTAGGGTTTGAGCTAGGGTTAGGGTTAGGGTTTGAGCTAGGGTTAGGGTTAGGGTTAGGGTTTGAGCTAGGGTTAGGGTTAGGGTTTGAGCTAGGGTTAGGGTTAGGGTTTGAGCTAGGGTTAGGGTTAGGGTTAGTGTTTGAGCTAGGGTTAGGGTTTGAGCTAGCGTTAGGGTTAGGGTTTGAGCTAGGGTTAGGGTTTGAGCTAGGGTTAGGGTTAGGGTTTGAGCTAGGGTTAGGGTTAGGGTTTGAGCTAGGGTTAGGGTTAGGGTTTGAGCTAGGGTTAGGGTTAGGGTTTGAGCTAGGGTTAGGGTTAGGGTTTGAGCTAGGGTTAGGGTTTGAGCTAGGGTTAGGGTTAGGGTTTGAGCTAGGGTTAGGGTTAGGGTTTGAGCTAGGGTTAGGGTTAGGGTTAGGGTTTGAGCTAGGGTTAGGGTTTGAGCTAGGGTTAGGGTTAGGGTTTGAGCTAGGGTTAGGGTTAGGGTTAGGGTTTGAGCTAGGGTTAGGGTTTGAGCTAGGGTTAGGGTTAGGGTTTGAGCTAGGGTTAGGGTTAGGGTTAGGGTTAGGGTTTGAGCTAGGGTTAGGGTTAGGGTTAGGGTTTGAGCTAGGGTTAGGGTTAGGGTTAGGGTTTGAGCTAGGGTTAGGGTTTGAGCTAGGGTTAGGGTTAGGGTTTGAGCTAGGGTTAGGGTTAGGGTTAGGGTTAGGGTTTGAGCTAGGGTTAGGGTTAGGGTTTGAGCTAGGGTTAGGGTTAGGGTTTGAGCTAGGGTTAGGGTTAGGGTTTGAGCTAGGGTTAGGGTTAGGGTTTGAGCTAGGGTTAGGGTTAGGGTTTGAGCTAGGGTTAGGGTTAGGGTTTGAGCTAGGGTTAGGGTTAGGGTTAGGGTTTGAGCTAGGGTTAGGGTTAGGGTTTGAGCCAGGGTTAGGGTTAGGGTTTGAGCTAGGGTTAGGGTTAGGGTTTGAGCTAGGGTTAGGGTTAGGGTTAGGGTTAGGGTTTGAGCTAGGGTTAGGGTTAGGGTTAGGGTTTGAGCTAGGGTTAGGGTTAGGGTTAGGGTTTGAGCTAGGGTTAGGGTTTGAGCTAGGGTTAGGGTTAGGGTTTGAGCTAGGGTTAGGGTTTGAGCTAGGGTTAGGGTTAGGGTTTGAGCTAGGGTTAGGGTTAGGGTTTGAGCTAGGGTTAGGGTTAGGGTTTGAGCTAGGGTTAGGGTTAGGGTTTGAGCTAGGGTTAGGGTTAGGGTTAGGGTTAGGGTTTGAGCTAGGGTTAGGGTTTGAGCTAGCGTTAGGGTTAGGGTTTGAGCTAGGGTTAGGGTTTGAGCTAGGGTTAGGGTTAGGGTTTGAGCTAGGGTTAGGGTTGGGGTTTGAGCTAGGGTTAGGGTTTGAGCTAGGGTTAGGGTTAGGGTTTGAGCTAGGGTTAGGGTTAGGGTTTGAGCTAGGGTTAGGGTTAGGTTTAGGGTTTGAGCTAGGGTTAGGGTTAGGGTTTGAGCTAGGGTTAGGGTTAGGGTTTGAGCTAGGGTTAGGGTTAGGGTTAGGGTTTGAGCTAGGGTTAGGGTTAGGGTTTGAGCTAGGGTTAGGGTTAGGGTTTGAGCTAGGGTTAGGGTTAGGGTTAGTGTTTGAGCTAGGGTTAGGGTTTGAGCTAGCGTTAGGGTTAGGGTTTGAGCTAGGGTTAGGGTTTGAGCTAGGGTTAGGGTTAGGGTTTGAGCTAGGGTTAGGGTTAGGGTTTGAGCTAGGGTTAGGGTTAGGGTTTGAGCTAGGGTTAGGGTTAGGGTTTGAGCTAGGGTTAGGGTTTGAGCTAGGGTTAGGGTTAGGGTTTGAGCTAGGGTTAGGGTTAGGGTTTGAGCTAGGGTTAGGGTTAGGGTTAGGGTTTGAGCTAGGGTTAGGGTTTGAGCTAGGGTTAGGGTTAGGGTTTGAGCTAGGGTTAGGGTTAGGGTTAGGGTTTGAGCTAGGGTTAGGGTTTGAGCTAGGGTTAGGGTTAGGGTTTGAGCTAGGGTTAGGGTTAGGGTTAGGGTTAGGGTTTGAGCTAGGGTTAGGGTTAGGGTTAGGGTTTGAGCTAGGGTTAGGGTTAGGGTTTGAGCCAGGGTTAGGGTTAGGGTTTGAGCTAGGGTTAGGGTTAGGGTTTGAGCTAGGGTTAGGGTTAGGGTTTGAGCTAGGGTTAGGGTTAGGGTTTGAGCCAGGGTTAGGGTTAGGGTTTGAGCTAGGGTTAGGGTTAGGGTTTGAGCTAGGGTTAGGGTTAGGGTTAGGGTTTGAGCTAGGGTTAGGGTTAGGGTTTGAGCTAGGGTTAGGGTTAGGGTTTGAGCTAGGGTTAGGGTTAGGGTTAGGGTTTGAGCTAGGGTTAGGGTTTGAGCTAGGGTTAGGGTTTGAGCTAGGGTTAGGGTTAGGGTTTGAGCTAGGGTTAGGGTTAGGGTTTGAGCTAGGGTTAGGGTTAGGGTTTGAGCTAGGGTTAGGGTTAGGGTTTGAGCTAGGGTTAGGGTTAGGGTTAGGGTTTGAGCTAGGGTTAGGTTTTGAGCTAGGGTTAGGGTTAGGGTTTGATTTAAGGTTAGGGTAAGGGTTAGGGTTTGAGCTAGGGTTAGGGTTTGAGCTAGGGTTAGGGTTAGGGTTTGAGCTAGGGTTAGGGTTAGGGTTTGAGCTAGGGTTAGGGTTAGGGTTTGAGCTAGGGTTAGGGTTAGGGTTTGAGCTAGGGTTAGGTTTAGGTTTTGAGCTAGAGTTAGGGTTAGGGTTTGAGCTAGGGTTAGGGTTAGGGTTAGTGTTTGAGCTAGGGTTAGGGTTTGAGCTAGCGTTAGGGTTAGGGTTTGAGCTAGGGTTAGGGTTTGAGCTAGGGTTAGGGTAAGGGTTTGAGCTAGGGTTAGGGTTAGGGTTTGAGCTAGGGTTAGGGTTTGAGCTAGGGTTAGGGTTAGGGTTTGAGCTAGGGTTAGGGTTAGGGTTTGAGCTAGGGTTAGGGTTAGGGTTAGGGTTTGAGCTAGGGTTAGGGTTTGAGCTAGGGTTAGGGTTAGGGTTTGAGCTAGGGTTAGGGTTAGGGTTAGGGTTTGAGCTAGGGTTAGGGTTTGAGCTAGGGTTAGGGTTAGGGTTTGAGCTAGGGTTAGGGTTAGGGTTAGGGTTAGGGTTTGAGCTAGGGTTAGGGTTAGGGTTAGGGTTTGAGCTAGGGTTAGGGTTAGGGTTTGAGCCAGGGTTAGGGTTAGGGTTTGAGCTAGGGTTAGGGTTTGAGCTAGGGTTAGGGTTTGAGCTAGGGTTAGGGTTAGGGTTTGAGCTAGGGTTAGGGTTAGGGTTTGAGCTAGGGTTAGGGTTAGGGTTTGAGCTAGGGTTAGGGTTAGGGTTTGAGCTAGGGTTAGGTTTAGGTTTTGAGCTAGAGTTAGGGTTAGGGTTTGAGCTAGGGTTAGGGTTAGGGTTAGTGTTTGAGCTAGGGTTAGGGTTTGAGCTAGCGTTAGGGTTAGGGTTTGAGCTAGGGTTAGGGTTTGAGCTAGGGTTAGGGTTAGGGTTTGAGCTAGGGTTAGGGTTAGGGTTTGAGCTAGGGTTAGGGTTTGAGCTAGGGTTAGGGTTAGGGTTTGAGCTAGGGTTAGGGTTAGGGTTTGAGCTAGGGTTAGGGTTAGGGTTAGGGTTTGAGCTAGGGTTAGGGTTTGAGCTAGGGTTAGGGTTAGGGTTTGAGCTAGGGTTAGGGTTAGGGTTAGGGTTTGAGCTAGGGTTAGGGTTTGAGCTAGGGTTAGGGTTAGGGTTTGAGCTAGGGTTAGGGTTAGGGTTAGGGTTAGGGTTTGAGCTAGGGTTAGGGTTAGGGTTAGGGTTTGAGCTAGGGTTAGGGTTAGGGTTTGAGCCAGGGTTAGGGTTAGGGTTTGAGCTAGGGTTAGGGTTAGGGTTTGAGCTAGGGTTAGGGTTAGGGTTAGGGTTTGAGCTAGGGTTAGGGTTAGGGTTAGGGTTTGAGCTAGGGTTAGGGTTTGAGCTAGGGTTAGGGTTAGGGTTTGAGCTAGGGTTAGGGTTTGAGCTAGGGTTAGGGTTAGGGTTTGAGCTAGGGTTAGGGTTAGGGTTAGGGTTTGAGCTAGGGTTAGGGTTAGGGTTTGAGCTAGGGTTAGGGTTAGGGTTTGAGCTAGGGTTAGGGTTAGGGTTAGGGTTTGAGCTAGGGTTAGGGTTAGGGTTTGAGCTAGGGTTAGGGTTAGGGTTAGGGTTTGAGCTAGGGTTAGGGTTAGGGTTTGAGCTAGGGTTAGGGTTTGAGCTAGGGCTAGGGTTAGGGTTAGGGTTAGGGTTTGAGCTAGGGTTAGGGTTTGAGCTAGGGTTAGGGTTAGGGTTTGAGCTAGGGTTAGGGTTAGGGTTAGGGTTAGGGTTTGAGCTAGGGTTAGGGTTAGGGTTAGGGTTTGAGCTAGGGTTAGGGTTAGGGTTTGAGCCAGGGTTAGGGTTAGGGTTTGAGCTAGGGTTAGGGTTAGGGTTTGAGCTAGGGTTAGGGTTAGGGTTAGGGTTTGAGCTAGGGTTAGGGTTAGGGTTAGGGTTTGAGCTAGGGTTAGGGTTTGAGCTAGGGTTAGGGTTAGGGTTTGAGCTAGGGTTAGGGTTTGAGCTAGGGTTAGGGTTAGGGTTTGAGCTAGGGTTAGGGTTAGGGTTAGGGTTTGAGCTAGGGTTAGGGTTAGGGTTTGAGCTAGGGTTAGGGTTAGGGTTTGAGCTAGGGTTAGGGTTAGGGTTAGGGTTTGAGCTAGGGTTAGGGTTAGGGTTTGAGCTAGGGTTAGGGTTAGGGTTAGGGTTTGAGCTAGGGTTAGGGTTAGGGTTTGAGCTAGGGTTAGGGTTAGGGTTAGGGTTAGGGTTTGAGCTAGGGTTAGGGTTAGGGTTTGAGCTAGGGTTAGGGTTAGGGTTTGAGCTAGGGTTAGGGTTAGGGTTTGAGCTAGGGTTAGGATTAGGGTTTGAGCTAGGGTTAGGGTTAGGTTTTGAGCTAGAGTTAGGGTTAGGGTTTGAGCTAGGGTTAGGGTTAGGGTTAGGGTTTGAGCTAGGGTTAGGGTTAGGGTTAGGATTTGAGCTAGGGTTAGGGTTAGGGTTTGAGCCAGGGTTAGGGTTAGGGTTTGAGCTAGGGTTAGGGTTAGGGTTTGAGCTAGGGTTAGGGTTAGGGTTAGGGTTTGAGCTAGGGTTAGGGTTAGGGTTTGAGCTAGGGTTAGGGTTAGGGTTTGTGCTAGGGTTAGGGTTAGGGTTAGGGTTTGAGCTAGGGTTAGGGTTTGAGCTAGGGTTAGGGCTAGGGTTTGAGCTAGGGTTAGGGTTAGGGTTTGAGCTAGGGTTAGGGTTAGGGTTTGAGCTAGGGTTAGGGTTAGGGTTTGAGCTAGGGTTAGGGTTAGGGTTTGAGCTAGGGTTAGGGTTAGGGTTTGAGCTAGGGTTAGGGTTAGGGTTAGGGTTAGGGTTTGAGCTAGGGTTAGGGTTTGAGCTAGGGTTAGGGCTAGGGTTTGAGCTAGGGTTAGGGTTTGAGCTAGGGTTAGGGTTAGGGTTTGAGCTAGGGTTAGGGTTAGGGTTTGAGCTAGGGTTAGGGTTAGGGTTTGAGCTAGGGTTAGGGTTAGGGTTTGAGCTAGGGTTAGGGTTAGGGTTTGAGCTAGGGTTAGGGTTAGGGTTTGAGCTAGGGTTAGGGTTAGGGTTTGAGCTAGGGTTAGGGTTAGGGTTTGAGCTAGGGTTAGGGTTTGAGCTAGGGTTAGGGTTAGGGTTTGAGCTAGGGTTAGGGTTAGGGTTAGGGTTAGGGTTTGAGCTAGGGTTAGGGTTTGAGCTAGCGTTAGGGTTAGGGTTTGAGCTAGGGTTAGGGTTAGGGTTTGAGCTAGGGTTAGGGTTAGGGTTTGAGCTAGGGTTAGGGTTAGGGTTTGAGCTAGGGTTAGGGTTAGGGTTTGAGCTAGGGTTAGGGTTAGGGTTTGAGCTAGGGTTAGGGTTAGGGTTTGAGCTAGGGTTAGGGTTAGGGTTTGAGCTAGGGTTAGGGTTAGGGTTTGAGCTAGGGTTAGGGTTAGGGTTAGGGTTTGAGCTAGGGTTAGGGTTAGGGTTTGAGCTAGGGTTAGGGTTAGGGTTTGAGCTAGGGTTAGGGTTAGGGTTAGGGTTTGAGCTAGGGTTAGGGTTTGAGCTAGGGTTAGGGTTAGGGTTAGGGTTTGAGCTAGGGTTAGGGTTTGAGCTAGGGTTAGGGTTAGGGTTTGAGCTAGGGTTAGGGTTAGGGTTTGAGCTAGGGTTAGGGTTTGAGCTAGGGTTAGGGTTAGGGTTAGGGTTTGAGCTAGGGTTAGGGTTAGGGTTTGAGCTAGGGTTAGGGTTAGGGTTTGAGCTAGGGTTAGGGTTAGGGTTAGGGTTTGAGCTAGGGTTAGGGTTTGAGCTAGGGTTAGGGTTAGGGTTTGAGCTAGGGTTAGGGTTAGGGTTTGAGCTAGGGTTAGGGTTAGGGTTTGAGCTAGGGTTAGGGTTAGGGTTTGAGCTAGGGTTAGGGTTAGGGTTTGAGCTAGGGTTAGGGTTAGGGTTAGGGTTAGGGTATGAGCTAGGGTTAGGGTTAGGGTTTGAGCTAGGGTTAGGGTTAGGGTTTGAGCTAGGGTTAGGGTTAGGGTTTGAGCTAGGGTTAGGGTTAGGGTTTGAGCTAGGGTTAGGGTTAGGTTTTGAGCTAGAGTTAGGGTTCGGGTTTGAGCTAGGGTTAGTGTTAGGGTTAGGGTTTGAGCTAGGGTTAGGGTTAGGGTTAGGATTTGAGCTAGGGTTAGGGTTAGGGTTTGAGCCAGGGTTAGGGTTAGGGTTAGGGTTTGAGCTAGGGTTAGGGTTAGGGTTTGAGCTAGGGTTAGGGTTAGGGTTTGAGCTAGGGTTAGGGTTAGGGTTAGGGTTTGAGCTAGGGTTAGGGTTTGAGCTAGGGTTAGGGCTAGGGTTTGAGCTAGGGTTAGGGTTTGAGCTAGGGTTAGGGTTAGGGTTTGAGCTAGGGTTAGGGTTAGGGTTTGAGCTAGGGTTAGGGTTAGGGTTTGAGCTAGGGTTAGGTTTAGGGTTTGAGCTAGGGTTAGGGTTTGAGCTAGGGTTAGGGTTAGGGTTTGAGCTAGGGTTAGGGTTAGGGTTTGAGCTAGGGTTAGGGTTAGGGTTAGGGTTTGAGCTAGGGTTAGGGTTTGAGCTAGGGTTAGGGTTAGGGTTTGAGCTAGGGTTAGGGTTAGGGTTAGGGTTTGAGCTAGGTTTAGGGTTAGGGTTTGAGCTAGGGTTAGGGTTAGGGTTTGAGCTAGGGTTAGGGTTAGGGTTAGGGTTTGAGCTAGGGTTAGGGTTTGAGTTAGGGTTAGGGTTAGGGTTTGAGCTAGGGTTAGGGTTAGGGTTAGGGTTAGGGTTTGAGCTAGGGTTAGGGTTAGGGTTTGAGCTAGGGTTAGGGTTAGGGTTTGAGCTAGGGTTAGGGTTAGGGTTTGAGCTAGGGTTAGGGTTAGGGTTAGGGTTTGAGCTAGGGTTAGGGTTAGGGTTAGGGTTTGAGCTAGGGTTAGGGTTAGGGTTTGAGCCAGGGTTAGGGTTACGGTTTGAGCTAGGGTTAGGGTTAGGGTTTGAGCTAGGGTTAGGGTTAGGGTTAGGGTTAGGGTTTGAGCTAGGGTTAGGGTTAGGGTAAGGGTTTGAGCTAGGGTTAGGGTTTGAGCTAGGGTTAGGTTTAGGGTTTGAGCTAGGGTTAGGGTTTGAGCTAGAGTTAGGGTTAGGGTTTGAGCTAGGGTTAGGGTTAGGGTTTGAGCTAGGGTTAGGGTTAGGGTTTGAGCTAGGGTTAGGGTTAGGGTTTGAGCTAGGGTTAGGGTTAGGGTTAGGGTTAGGGTTTGAGCTAGGGTTAGGGTTTGAGCTAGCGTTAGGGTTAGGGTTTGAGCTAGGGTTAGGGTTTGAGCTAGGGTTAGGGTTAGGGTTTGAGCTAGGGTTAGGGTTAGGTTTTGAGCTAGGGTTAGGGTTAGGGTTTGAGCTAGGGTTAGGGTTAGGGTTTGAGCTAGGGTTAGGGTTAGGGTTTGAGCTAGGGTTAGGGTTAGGGTTTGAGCTAGGGTTAGGGTTAGGGTTTGAGCTAGGGTTAGGGTTAGGGTTAGGGTTAGGGTTTGAGCTAGGGTTAGGGTTAGGGTTTGAGCTAGGGTTAGGGTTAGGGTTTGAGCTAGGGTTAGGGTTAGGGTTTGAGCTAGGGTTAGGGTTAGGGTTTGAGCTAGGGTTAGGGTTAGGTTTTGAGCTAGAGTTAGGGTTAGGGTTTGAGCTAGGGTTAGGGTTAGGGTTAGGGTTTGAGCTAGGGTTAGGGTTAGGGTTAGGATTTGAGCTAGGGTTAGGGTTAGGGTTTGAGCCAGGGTTAGGGTTAGGGTTTGAGCTAGGGTTAGGGTTAGGGTTTGAGCTAGGGTTAGGGTTAGGGTTTGAGCTAGGGTTAGGGTTAGGGTTTGAGCTAGGGTTAGGGTTAGGGTTTGAGCTAGGGTTAGGGTTAGGTTTTGAGCTAGAGTTAGGGTTAGGGTTTGAGCTAGGGTTAGGGTTAGGGTTAGGGTTTGAGCTAGGGTTAGGGTTAGGGTTAGGATTTGAGCTAGGGTTAGGGTTAGGGTTTGAGCCAGGGTTAGGGTTAGGGTTTGAGCTAGGGTTAGGGTTAGGGTTTGAGCTAGGGTTAGGGTTAGGGTTTGAGCTAGGGTTAGGGTTAGGGTTTGAGCTAGGGTTAGGGTTAGGGTTTGAGCTAGGGTTAGGGTTAGGGTTAGGGTTTGAGCTAGGGTTAGGGTTTGAGCTAGGGTTAGGGCTAGGGTTTGAGCTAGGGTTAGGGTTTGAGCTAGGGTTAGGGTTAGGGTTTGAGCTAGGGTTAGGGTTAGGGTTTGAGCTAGGGTTAGGGTTAGGGTTTGAGCTAGGGTTAGGGTTAGGGTTTGAGCTAGGGTTAGGGTTAGGGTTTGAGCTAGGGTTAGGGTTAGGGTTTGAGCTAGGGTTAGGGTTAGGGTTTGAGCTAGGGTTAGGTTTTGAGCTAGGGTTAGGGTTAGGGTTTGATTTAGGGTTAGGGTAAGGGTTAGGGTTTGAGCTAGGGTTAGGGTTTGAGCTAGGGTTAGGGTTAGGGTTTGAGCTAGGGTTAGGGTTAGGGTTTGAGCTAGGGTTAGGGTTAGGGTTTGAGCTAGGGTTAGGGTTAGGGTTTGAGCTAGGGTTAGGTTTAGGTTTTGAGCTAGAGTTAGGGTTAGGGTTTGAGCTAGGGTTAGGGTTAGGGTTAGTGTTTGAGCTAGTGTTAGGGTTTGAGCTAGCGTTAGGGTTAGGGTTTGAGCTAGGGTTAGGGTTTGAGCTAGGGTTAGGGTTAGGGTTTGAGCTAGGGTTAGGGTTAGGGTTTGAGCTAGGGTTAGGGTTTGAGCTAGGGTTAGGGTTAGGGTTTGAGCTAGGGTTAGGGTTAGGGTTTGAGCTAGGGTTAGGGTTAGGGTTAGGGTTTGAGCTAGGGTTAGGGTTAGGGTTTGAGCTAGGGTTAGGGTTAGGGTTAGGGTTTGAGCTAGGGTTAGGGTTTGAGCTAGGGTTAGGGTTAGGGTTTGAGCTAGGGTTAGGGTTAGGGTAAGGGTTAGGGTTTGAGCTAGGGTTAGGGTTAGGGTTTGAGCTAGGGTTAGGGTTAGGGTTTGAGCTAGGGTTAGGGTTAGGGTTTGAGCTAGGGTTAGGGTTAGGGTTAGGGTTTGAGCTAGGGTTAGGGTTAGGGTTAGGGTTTGAGCTAGGGTTAGGGTTAGGGTTTGAGCCAGGGTTAGGGTTAGGGTTTGAGCTAGGGTTAGGGTTAGGGTTAGGGTTTGAGCTAGGGTTAGGGTTAGGGTTAGGGTTTGAGCTAGGGTTAGGGTTTGAGCTAGGGTTAGGGTTAGGGTTTGAGCTAGGGTTAGGGTTTGAGCTAGGGTTAGGGTTAGGGTTTGAGCTAGGGTTAGGGTTAGGGTTTGAGCTAGGGTTAGGGTTAGGGTTAGGGTTAGGGTTTGAGCTAGGGTTAGGGTTTGAGCTAGCGTTAGGGTTAGGGTTTGAGCTAGGGTTAGGGTTAGGGTTTGAGCTAGGGTTAGGGTTAGGGTTTGAGCTAGGGTTAGGGTTAGGGTTTGAGCTAGGGTTAGGGTTTGAGCTAGGGTTAGGGTTAGGGTTTGAGCTAGGGTTAGGGTTAGGATTTGAGCTAGGGTTAGGGTTAGGGTTTGAGCTAGGGTTAGGGTTAGGGTTTGAGCTAGGGTTAGGGTTAGGGTTTGAGCTAGGGTTAGGGTTAGGGTTAGGGTTTGAGCTAGGGTTAGGGTTAGGGTTTGAGCTAGGGTTAGGGTTAGGGTTTGAGCTAGGGTTAGGGTTAGGGTTAGGGTTTGAGCTAGGGTTAGGGTTTGAGCTAGGGTTAGGGTTAGGGTTAGGGTTTGAGCTAGGGTTAGGGTTTGAGCTAGGGTTAGGGTTAGGGTTTGAGCTAGGGTTAGGGTTAGGGTTTGAGCTAGGGTTAGGGTTTGAGCTAGGGTTAGGGTTAGGGTTAGGGTTTGAGCTAGGGTTAGGGTTAGGGTTTGAGCTAGGGTTAGGGTTAGGGTTTGAGCTAGGGTTAGGGTTAGGGTTAGGGTTTGAGCTAGGGTTAGGGTTTGAGCTAGGGTTAGGGTTAGGGTTTGAGCTGGGGTTAGGGTTAGGGTTTGAGCTAGGGTTAGGGTTAGGGTTTGAGCTAGGGTTAGGGTTAGGGTTTGAGCTAGGGTTAGGGTTAGGGTTTGAGCTAGGGTTAGGGTTAGGGTTTGAGCTAGGGTTAGGGTTAGGGTTAGGGTTAGGGTTTGAGCTAGGGTTAGGGTTAGGGTTTGAGCTAGGGTTAGGGTTAGGGTTTGAGCTAGGGTTAGGGTTAGGGTTTGAGCTAGGGTTAGGGTTAGGGTTTGAGCTAGGGTTAGGGTTAGGTTTTGAGCTAGAGTTAGGGTTAGGGTTTGAGCTAGGGTTAGTGTTAGGGTTAGGGTTTGAGCTAGGGTTAGGGTTAGGGTTAGGATTTGAGCTAGGGTTAGGGTTAGGGTTTGAGCCAGGGTTAGGGTTAGGGTTTGAGCTAGGGTTAGGGTTAGGGTTTGAGCTAGGGTTAGGGTTAGGGTTAGGGTTTGAGCTAGGGTTAGGGTTAGGGTTTGAGCTAGGGTTAGGGTTAGGGTTTGAGCTAGGGTTAGGGTTAGGGTTAGGGTTTGAGCTAGGGTTAGGGTTTGAGCTAGGGTTAGGGCTAGGGTTTGAGCTAGGGTTAGGGTTTGAGCTAGGGTTAGGGTTAGGGTTTGAGCTAGGGTTAGGGTTAGGGTTTGAGCTAGGGTTAGGGTTAGGGTTTGAGCTAGGGTTAGGGTTAGGGTTTGAGCTAGGGTTAGGGTTTGAGCTAGGGTTAGGGTTAGGGTTTGAGCTAGGGTTAGGGTTAGGGTTTGAGCTAGGGTTAGGGTTAGGGTTAGGGTTTGAGCTAGGGTTAGGGTTTGAGCTAGGGTTAGGGTTAGGGTTTGAGCTAGGGTTAGGGTTAGGGTTAGGGTTTGAGCTAGGTTTAGGGTTAGGGTTTGAGCTAGGGTTAGGGTTAGGGTTTGAGCTAGGGTTAGGGTTAGGGTTAGGGTTTGAGCTAGGGTTAGGGTTTGAGCTAGGGTTAGGGTTAGGGTTTGAGCTAGGGTTAGGGTTAGGGTTAGGGTTAGGGTTTGAGCTAGGGTTAGGGTTAGGGTTTGAGCTAGGGTTAGGGTTAGGGTTTGAGCTAGGGTTAGGGTTAGGGTTTGAGCTAGGGTTAGGGTTAGGGTTAGGGTTTGAGCTAGGGTTAGGGTTAGGGTTAGGGGGTGAGCTAGGGTTAGGGTTAGGGTTTGAGCCAGGGTTAGGGTTACGGTTTGAGCTAGGGTTAGGGTTAGGGTTTGAGCTAGGGTTAGGGTTAGGGTTAGGGTTAGGGTTTGAGCTAGGGTTAGGGTTAGGGTAAGGGTTTGAGCTAGGGTTAGGGTTTGAGCTAGGGTTAGGGTTAGGGTTTGAGCTAGGGTTAGGGTTTGAGCTAGGGTTAGGGTTAGGGTTTGAGCTAGGGTTAGGGTTAGGGTTTGAGCTAGGGTTAGGGTTAGGGTTTGAGCTAGGGTCAGGGTTAGGGTTAGGGTTAGGGTTTGAGCTAGGGTTAGGGTTTGAGCTAGCGTTAGGGTTAGGGTTTGAGCTAGGGTTAGGGTTTGAGCTAGGGTTAGGGTTAGGGTTTGAGCTAGGGTTAGGGTTAGGTTTTGAGCTAGGGTTAGGGTTAGGGTTTGAGCTAGGGTTAGGGTTAGGGTTTGAGCTAGGGTTAGGGTTAGGGTTTGAGCTAGGGTTAGGGTTAGGGTTTGAGCTAGGGTTAGGGTTAGGGTTTGAGCTAGGGTTAGGGTTAGGGTTTGAGCTAGGGTTAGGGTTAGGGTTTGAGCTAGGGTTAGGGTTAGGTTTTGAGCTAGAGTTAGGGTTAGGGTTTGAGCTAGGGTTAGGGTTAGGGTTAGGGTTTGAGCTAGGGTTAGGGTTAGGGTTAGGATTTGAGCTAGGGTTAGGGTTAGGGTTTGAGCCAGGGTTAGGGTTAGGGTTTGAGCTAGGGTTAGGGTTAGGGTTTGAGCTAGGGTTAGGGTTAGGGTTAGGGTTTGAGCTAGGGTTAGGGTTAGGGTTTGAGCTAGGGTTAGGGTTAGGGTTTGAGCTAGGGTTAGGGTTAGGGTTAGGGTTTCAGCTAGGGTTAGGGTTTGAGCTAGGGTTAGGGCTAGGGTTTGAGCTAGGGTTAGGGTTTGAGCTAGGGTTAGGGTTAGGGTTTGAGCTAGGGTTAGGGTTAGGGTTTGAGCTAGGGTTAGGGTTAGGGTTTGAGCTAGGGTTAGGGTTAGGGTTTGAGCTAGGGTTAGGGTTAGGGTTTGAGCTAGGGTTAGGGTTAGGGTTAGGGTTAGGGTTTGAGCTAGGGTTAGGTTTTGAGCTAGGGTTAGGGTTAGGGTTTGATTTAGGGTTAGGGTAAGGGTTAGGGTTTGAGCTAGGGTTAGGGTTTGAGCTAGGGTTAGGGTTAGGGTTTGAGCTAGGGTTAGGGTTAGGGTTAGGGTTTGAGCTAGGTTTAGGGTTAGGGTTTGAGCTAGGGTTAGGGTTAGGGTTTGAGCTAGGGTTAGGGTTAGGGTTAGGGTTTGAGCTAGGGTTAGGATTTGAGCTAGGGTTAGGGTTAGGGTTTGAGCTAGGGTTAGGGTTAGGGTTAGGGTTAGGGTTTGAGCTAGGGTTAGGGTTAGGGTTTGAGCTAGGGTTAGGGTTAGGGTTTGAGCTAGGGTTAGGGTTAGGGTTTGAGCTAGGGTTAGGGTTAGGGTTAGGGTTTGAGCTAGGGTTAGGGTTAGGGTTAGGGTTTGAGCTAGGGTTAGGGTTAGGGTTTGAGCCAGGGTTAGGGTTACGGTTTGAGCTAGGGTTAGGGTTAGGGTTTGAGCTAGGGTTAGGGTTAGGGTTAGGGTTAGGGTTTGAGCTAGGGTTAGGGTTAGGGTAAGGGTTTGAGCTAGGGTTAGGGTTTGAGCTAGGGTTAGGGTTAGGGTTTGAGCTAGGGTTAGGGTTTGAGCTAGGGTTAGGGTTAGGGTTTGAGCTAGGGTTAGGGTTAGGGTTTGAGCTAGGGTTAGGGTTAGGGTTTGAGCTAGGGTTAGGGTTAGGGTTAGGGTTAGGGTTTGAGCTAGGGTTAGGGTTTGAGCTAGCGTTAGGGTTAGGGTTTGAGCTAGGGTTAGGGTTTGAGCTAGGGTTAGGGTTAGGGTTTGAGCTAGGGTTAGGGTTAGGTTTTGAGCTAGGGTTAGGGTTAGGGTTTGAGCTAGGGTTAGGGTTAGGGTTTGAGCTAGGGTTAGGGTTAGGGTTTGAGCTAGGGTTAGGGTTAGGGTTTGAGCTAGGGTTAGGGTTAGGGTTTGAGCTAGGGTTAGGGTTAGGGTTTGAGCTAGGGTTAGGGTTAGGTTTTGAGCTAGAGTTAGGGTTAGGGTTTGAGCTAGGGTTAGGGTTAGGGTTAGGGTTTGAGCTAGGGTTAGGGTTAGGGTTAGGATTTGAGCTAGGGTTAGGGTTAGGGTTTGAGCCAGGGTTAGGGTTAGGGTTTGAGCTAGGGTTAGGGTTAGGGTTTGAGCTAGGGTTAGGGTTAGGGTTAGGGTTTGAGCTAGGGTTAGGGTTAGGGTTTGAGCTAGGGTTAGGGTTAGGGTTTGAGCTAGGGTTAGGGTTAGGTTTAGGGTTTCAGCTAGGGTTAGGGTTTGAGCTAGGGTTAGGGCTAGGGTTTGAGCTAGGGTTAGGGTTAGGGTTTGAGCTAGGGTTAGGGTTAGGGTTTGAGCTAGGGTTAGGGTTAGGGTTTGAGCTAGGGTTAGGGTTAGGGTTTGAGCTAGGGTTAGGGTTAGGGTTAGGGTTAGGGTTTGAGCTAGGGTTAGGTTTTGAGCTAGGGTTAGGGTTAGGGTTTGATTTAGGGTTAGGGTAAGGGTTAGGGTTTGAGCTAGGGTTAGGGTTTGAGCTAGGGTTAGGGTTAGGGTTTGAGCTAGGGTTAGGGTTAGGGTTTGAGCTAGGGTTAGGGTTAGGGTTTGAGCTAGGGTTAGGGTTAGGGTTTGAGCTAGGGTTAGGTTTAGGTTTTGAGCTAGAGTTAGGGTTAGGGTTTGAGCTAGGGTTAGGGTTAGGGTTAGTGTTTGAGCTAGGGTTAGGGTTTGAGCTAGCGTTAGGGTTAGGGTTTGAGCTAGGGTTAGGGTTAGGGTTTGAGCTAGGGTTAGGGTTAGGGTTTGAGCTAGGGTTAGGGTTAGGGTTTGAGCTAGGGTTAGGGTTAGGGTTTGAGCTAGGGTTAGGGTTAGGGTTTGAGCTAGGGTTAGGGTTTGAGCTAGGGTTAGGGTTTGAGCTAGGGTTAGGGTTAGGGTTAGGGTTTGAGCTAGGGTTAGGGTTTGAGCTAGGGTTAGGGTTAGGGTTTGAGCTAGGGTTAGGGTTAGGGTTTGAGCTAGGGTTAGGGTTTGAGCTAGGGTTAGGGTTAGGGTTAGGGTTTGAGCTAGGGTTAGGGTTAGGGTTTGAGCTAGGGTTAGGGTTAGGGTTTGAGCTAGGGTTAGGGTTAGGGTTAGGGTTTGAGCTAGGGTTAGGGTTTGAGCTAGGGTTAGGGTTAGGGTTTGAGCTAGGGTTAGGGTTAGGGTTTGAGCTAGGGTTAGGGTTAGGGTTTGAGCTAGGGTTAGGGTTAGGGTTTGAGCTAGGGTTAGGGTTAGGGTTTGAGCTAGGGTTAGGGTTAGGGTTTGAGCTAGGGTTAGGGTTAGGGTTAGGGTTAGGGTTTGAGCTAGGGTTAGGGTTAGGGTTTGAGCTAGGGTTAGGGTTAGGGTTTGAGCTAGGGTTAGGGTTAGGGTTTGAGCTAGGGTTAGGGTTAGGGTTTGAGCTAGGGTTAGGGTTAGGTTTTGAGCTAGAGTTAGGGTTAGGGTTTGAGCTAGGGTTAGGGTTAGGGTTAGGGTTTGAGCTAGGGTTAGGGTTAGGGTTAGGATTTGAGCTAGGGTTAGGGTTAGGGTTTGAGCCAGGGTTAGGGTTAGGGTTTGAGCTAGGGTTAGGGTTAGGGTTTGAGCTAGGGTTAGGGTTAGGGTTAGGGTTTGAGCTAGGGTTAGGGTTAGGGTTTGAGCTAGGGTTAGGGTTAGGGTTTGAGCTAGGGTTAGGGTTAGGGTTAGGGTTTGAGCTAGGGTTAGGGTTTGAGCTAGGGTTAGGGCTAGGGTTTGAGCTAGGGTTAGGGTTTGAGCTAGGGTTAGGGTTAGGGTTTGAGCTAGGGTTAGGGTTAGGGTTTGAGCTAGGGTTAGGGTTAGGGTTTGAGCTAGGGTTAGGTTTAGGGTTTGAGCTAGGGTTAGGGTTAGGGTTAGGATTTGAGCTAGGGTTAGGGTTAGGGTTTGAGCTAGGGTTAGGGTTAGGGTTAGGGTTTGAGCTAGGGTTAGGGTTAGGGTTTGAGCTAGGGTTAGGGTTAGGGTTAGGATTTGAGCTAGGGTTAGGGTTAGGGTTTGAGCCAGGGTTAGGGTTAGGGTTTGAGCTAGGGTTAGGGTTAGGGTTTGAGCTAGGGTTAGGGTTAGGGTTAGGGTTTGAGCTAGGGTTAGGGTTAGGGTTTGAGCTAGGGTTAGGGTTAGGGTTTGAGCTAGGGTTAGGGTTAGGGTTAGGGTTTGAGCTAGGGTTAGGGTTTGAGCTAGGGTTAGGGCTAGGGTTTGAGCTAGGGTTAGGGTTTGAGCTAGGGTTAGGGTTAGGGTTTGAGCTAGGGTTAGGGTTAGGGTTTGAGCTAGGGTTAGGGTTAGGGTTTGAGCTAGGGTTAGGTTTTGAGCTAGGGTTAGGGTTAGGGTTTGATTTAGGGTTAGGGTAAGGGTTAGGGTTTGAGCTAGGGTTAGGGTTTGAGCTAGGGTTAGGGTTAGGGTTTGAGCTAGGGTTAGGGTTAGGGTTTGAGCTAGGGTTAGGGTTAGGGTTAGGGTTTGAGCTAGGGTTAGGGTTAGGGTTTGAGCTAGGGTTAGGGTTAGGGTTAGGGTTTGAGCTAGGGTTAGGGTTTGAGCTAGGGTTAGGGTTAGGGTTTGAGCTAGGGTTAGGGTTAGGGTTTGAGCTAGGGTTAGGGTTAGGGTTTGAGCTAGGGTTAGGGTTAGGGTTTGAGCTAGGGTTAGGGTTAGGGTTTGAGCTAGGGTTAGGGTTAGGGTTTGAGCTAGGGTTAGGGTTAGGGTTAGGGTTAGGGTTTGAGCTAGGGTTAGGGTTAGGGTTTGAGCTAGGGTTAGGGTTAGGGTTTGAGCTAGGGTTAGGGTTAGGGTTTGAGCTAGGGTTAGGGTTAGGGTTTGAGCTAGGGTTAGGGTTAGGGTTAGGGTTTGAGCTAGGGTTAGGGTTAGGGTTAGGATTTGAGCTAGGGTTAGGGTTAGGGTTTGAGCCAGGGTTAGGGTTAGGGTTTGAGCTAGGGTTAGGGTTAGGGTTTGAGCTAGGGTTAGGGTTAGGGTTAGGGTTTGAGCTAGGGTTAGGTTTAGGGTTTGAGCTAGGGTTAGGGTTAGGGTTTGAGCTAGGGTTAGGGTTAGGGTTAGGGTTTGAGCTAGGGTTAGGGTTTGAGCTAGGGTTAGGGCTAGGGTTTGAGCTAGGGTTAGGGTTTGAGCTAGGGTTAGGGTTAGGGTTTGAGCTAGGGTTAGGGTTAGGGTTTGAGCTACGGTTAGGGTTAGGGTTTGAGCTAGGGTTAGGGTTAGGGTTTGAGCTAGGGTTAGGGTTAGGGTTTGAGCTAGGGTTAGGGTTAGGGTTAGGGTTAGGGTTTGAGCTAGGGTTAGGTTTTGAGCTAGGGTTAGGGTTAGGGTTTGATTTAGGGTTAGGGTAAGGGTTAGGGTTTGAGCTAGGGTTAGGGTTTGAGCTAGGGTTAGGGTTAGGGTTTGAGCTAGGGTTAGGGTTAGGGTTTGAGCTAGGGTTAGGGTTAGGGTTAGGGTTAGGGTTTGAGCTAGGGTTAGGGTTAGGGTTTGAGCTAGGGTTAGGATTAGGGTTTGAGCTAGGGTTAGGGTTAGGGTTTGAGCTAGGGTTAGGGTTAGGGTTTGAGCTAGGGTTAGGGTTAGGTTTTGAGCTAGAGTTAGGGTTAGGGTTTGAGCTAGGGTTAGGGTTAGGGTTAGGGTTTGAGCTAGGGTTAGGGTTAGGGTTAGGATTTGAGCTAGGGTTAGGGTTAGGGTTTGAGCCAGAGTTAGGGTTAGGGTTTGAGCTAGGGTTAGGGTTAGGGTTTGAGCTAGGGTTAGGGTTAGGGTTAGGGTTTGAGCTAGGGTTAGGGTTAGGGTTTGAGCTAGGGTTAGGGTTAGGGTTTGAGCTAGGGTTAGGGTTAGGGTTAGGGTTTGAGCTAGGGTTAGGGTTTGAGCTAGGGTTAGGGGTAGGGTTTGAGCTAGGGTTAGGGTTTGAGCTAGGGTTAGGGTTAGGGTTTGAGCTAGGGTTAGGGTTAGGGTTTGAGCTAGGGTTAGGGTTAGGGTTTGAGCTAGGGTTAGGGTTAGGGTTTGAGCTAGGGTTAGGGTTAGGGTTTGAGCTAGGGTTAGGGTTAGGGTTAGGGTTAGGGTTTGAGCTAGGGTTAGGTTTTGAGCTAGGGTTAGGGTTAGGGTTTGATTTAGGGTTAGGGTAAGGGTTAGGGTTTGAGCTAGGGTTAGGGTTTGAGCTAGGGTTAGGGTTAGGGTTTGAGCTAGGGTTAGGGTTAGGGTTTGAGCTAGGGTTAGGGTTAGGGTTTGAGCTAGGGTTAGGGTTAGGGCTTGAGCTAGGGTTAGGTTTAGGTTTTGAGCTAGAGTTAGGGTTAGGGTTTGAGCTAGGGTTAGGGTTAGGGTTAGTGTTTGAGCTAGGGTTAGGGTTTGAGCTAGCGTTAGGGTTAGGGTTTGAGCTAGGGTTAGGGTTTGAGCTAGGGTTAGGGTTAGGGTTTGAGCTAGGGTTAGGGTTAGGGTTTGAGCTAGGGTTAGGGTTAGGGTTTGAGCTAGGGTTAGGGTTTGAGCTAGGGTTAGGGTTAGGGTTTGAGCTAGGGTTAGGGTTAGGGTTTGAGCTAGGGTTAGGGTTAGGGTTAGGGTTTGAGCTAGGGTTAGAGTTTGAGCTAGGGTTAGGGTTAGGGTTTGAGCTAGGGTTAGGGTTAGGGTTAGGGTTTGAGCTAGGTTTAGGGTTAGGGTTTGAGCTAGGGTTAGGGTTAGGGTTCGAGCTAGGGTTAGGGTTAGGGTTAGGGTTTGAGCTAGGGTTAGGGTTTGAGCTAGGGTTAGGGTTAGGGTTTGAGCTAGGGTTAGGGTTAGGGTTAGGGTTAGGGTTAGGGTTTGAGCTAGGGTTAGGGTTAGGGTTTGAGCTAGGGTTAGGGTTAGGGTTTGAGCTAGGGTTAGGGTTAGGGTTTGAGCTAGGGTTAGGGTTAGGGTTAGGGTTTGAGCTAGGGTTAGGGTTAGGGTTAGGGTTTGAGCTAGGGTTAGGGTTAGGGTTTGAGCTAGGGTTAGGGTTAGGGTTTGAGCTAGGGTTAGGGCTAGGGTTTGAGCTAGGGTTAGGTTTAGGTTTTGAGCTAGAGTTAGGGTTAGGGTTTGAGCTAGGGTTAGGGTTAGGGTTTGAGCTAGGGTTAGGGTTAGGGTTTGAGCTAGGGTTAGGGTTAGGGTTTGAGCTAGGGTTAGGGTTAGGGTTTGAGCTAGGGTTAGGGTTAGGGTTTGAGCTAGGGTTAGGGTTAGGGTTAGGGTTAGGGTTTGAGCTAGGGTTAGGGTTTGAGCTAGGGTTAGGGTTAGGGTTTGAGCTAGGGTTAGGGTTAGGGTTTGAGCTAGGGTTAGGGTTTGAGCTAGGGTTAGGGTTAGGGTTTGAGCTAGGGTTAGGGTTAGGGTTTGAGCTAGGGTTAGGGTTAGGGTTAGGGTTTGAGCTAGGGTTAGGGTTTGAGCTAGCGTTAGGGTTAGGGTTTGAGCTAGGGTTAGGGTTTGAGCTAGGGTTAGGGTTAGGGTTTGAGCTAGGGTTAGGGTTAGGGTTTGAGCTAGGGTTAGGGTTTGAGCTAGGGTTAGGGTTAGGGTTTGAGCTAGGGTTAGGGTTAGGGTTTGAGCTAGGGTTAGGGTTAGGGTTAGGGTTTGAGCTAGGGTTAGGGTTTGAGCTAGGGTTAGGGTTAGGGTTTGAGCTAGGGTTAGGGTTTGAGCTAGGGTTAGGGTTAGGGTTTGAGCTAGGATTAGGGTTAGGGTTTGAGCTAGGGTTAGGGTTTGAGCTAGGGTTAGGGTTAGGGTTTGAGCTAGGGTTAGGGTTAGGGTTTGAGCTAGGGTTAGGGTTAGGGTTTGAGCTAGGGTTAGGGTTAGGGTTAGGGTTTGAGCTAGGGTTAGGGTTAGGGTTAGGGTTTGAGCTAGGGTTAGGGTTAGGGTTTGAGCTAGGGTTAGGGTTAGGGTTAGGGTTTGAGCTAGGGTTAGGGTTTGAGCTAGGGTTAGGGTTAGGGTTTGAGCTAGGGTTAGGGTTAGGGTTAGTGTTTGAGCTAGGGTTAGGGTTAGGGTTTGAGCTAGGGTTAGGGTTAGGTTTTGAGCTAGAGTTAGGGTTAGGGTTTGAGGTAGGGTTAGGGTTAGGGTTAGGGTTTGAGCTAGGGTTAGGGTTAGGGTTAGGATTTGAGCTAGGGTTAGGGTTAGGGTTTGAGCCAGGGTTAGGGTTAGGGTTTGAGCTAGGGTTAGGGTTAGGGTTTGAGCTAGGGTTAGGGTTAGGGTTAGGGTTTGAGCTAGGGTTAGGGTTAGGGTTTGAGCTAGGGTTAGGGTTAGGGTTTGAGCTAGGGTTAGGGTTAGGGTTAGGGTTTGAGCTAGGGTTAGGGTTTGAGCTAGGGTTAGGGCTAGGGTTTGAGCTAGGGTTAGGGTTTGAGCTAGGGTTAGGGTTAGGGTTTGAGCTAGGGTTAGGGTTAGGGTTTGAGCTAGGGTTAGGGTTAGGGTTTGAGCTAGGGTTAGGGTTAGGGTTTGAGCTAGGGTTAGGGTTAGGGTTTGAGCTAGGGTTAGGGTTAGGGTTAGGGTTAGGGTTTGAGCTAGGGTTAGGTTTTGAGCTAGGGTTAGGGTTAGGGTTTGATTTAGGGTTAGGGTAAGGGTTAGGGTTTGAGCTAGGGTTAGGGTTTGAGCTAGGGTTAGGGTTAGGGTTTGAGCTAGGGTTAGGGTTAGGGTTTGAGCTAGGGTTAGGGTTAGGGTTTGAGCTAGGGTTAGGTTTAGGTTTTGAGCTAGAGTTAGGGTTAGGGTTTGAGCTAGGGTTAGGGTTAGGGTTAGTGTTTGAGCTAGGGTTAGGGTTAGGGTTTGAGCTAGGGTTAGGGTTAGGGTTTGAGCTAGGGTTAGGGTTTGAGCTAGGGTTAGGGTTAGGGTTTGAGCTAGGGTTAGGGTTAGGGTTTGAGCTAGGGTTAGGGTTAGGGTTAGGGTTTGAGCTAGGGTTAGGGTTTGAGCTAGGGTTAGGGTTAGGGTTTGAGCTAGGGTTAGGGTTTGAGCTAGGGTTAGGGTTAGGGTTTGAGCTAGGATTAGGGTTAGGGTTTGAGCTAGGGTTAGGGTTTGAGCTAGGGTTAGGGTTAGGGTTTGAGCTAGGGTTAGGGTTAGGGTTTGAGCTAGGGTTAGGGTTAGGGTTTGAGCTAGGGTTAGGGTTAGGGTTAGGGTTTGAGCTAGGGTTAGGGTTAGGGTTAGGGTTTGAGCTAGGGTTAGGGTTAGGGTTTGAGCTAGGGTTAGGGTTAGGGTTAGGGTTTGAGCTAGGGTTAGGGTTTGAGCTAGGGTTAGGGTTAGGGTTTGAGCTAGGGTTAGGGTTAGGGTTAGTGTTTGAGCTAGGGTTAGGGTTAGGGTTTGAGCTAGGGTTAGGGTTAGGTTTTGAGCTAGAGTTAGGGTTAGGGTTTGAGGTAGGGTTAGGGTTAGGGTTAGGGTTTGAGCTAGGGTTAGGGTTAGGGTTAGGATTTGAGCTAGGGTTAGGGTTAGGGTTTGAGCCAGGGTTAGGGTTAGGGTTTGAGCTAGGGTTAGGGTTAGGGTTTGAGCTAGGGTTAGGGTTAGGGTTAGGGTTTGAGCTAGGGTTAGGGTTAGGGTTTGAGCTAGGGTTAGGGTTAGGGTTTGAGCTAGGGTTAGGGTTAGGGTTAGGGTTTGAGCTAGGGTTAGGGTTTGAGCTAGGGTTAGGGCTAGGGTTTGAGCTAGGGTTAGGGTTTGAGCTAGGGTTAGGGTTAGGGTTTGAGCTAGGGTTAGGGTTAGGGTTTGAGCTAGGGTTAGGGTTAGGGTTTGAGCTAGGGTTAGGGTTAGGGTTTGAGCTAGGGTTAGGGTTAGGGTTTGAGCTAGGGTTAGGGTTAGGGTTAGGGTTAGGGTTTGAGCTAGGGTTAGGTTTTGAGCTAGGGTTAGGGTTAGGGTTTGATTTAGGGTTAGGGTAAGGGTTAGGGTTTGAGCTAGGGTTAGGGTTTGAGCTAGGGTTAGGGTTAGGGTTTGAGCTAGGGTTAGGGTTAGGGTTTGAGCTAGGGTTAGGGTTAGGGTTTGAGCTAGGGTTAGGTTTAGGTTTTGAGCTAGAGTTAGGGTTAGGGTTTGAGCTAGGGTTAGGGTTAGGGTTAGTGTTTGAGCTAGGGTTAGGGTTTGAGCTAGCGTTAGGGTTAGGGTTTGAGCTAGGGTTAGGGTTAGGGTTTGAGCTAGGGTTAGGGTTAGGGTTTGAGCTAGGGTTAGGGTTAGGGTTTGAGCTAGGGTTAGGGTTTGAGCTAGGGTTAGGGTTAGGGTTTGAGCTAGGGTTAGGGTTAGGGTTTGAGCTAGGGTTAGGGTTAGGGTTAGGGTTTGAGCTAGGGTTAGAGTTTGAGCTAGGGTTAGGGTTAGGGTTTGAGCTAGGGTTAGGGTTAGGGTTAGGGTTTGAGCTAGGTTTAGGGTTAGGGTTTGAGCTAGGGTTAGGGTTAGGGTTTGAGCTAGGGTTAGGGTTAGGGTTAGGGTTTGAGCTAGGGTTAGGGTTTGAGCTAGGGTTAGGGTTAGGGTTTGAGCTAGGGTTAGGGTTAGGGTTTGAGCTAGGGTTAGGGTTAGGGTTTGAGCTAGGGTTAGGGTTAGGGTTTGAGCTAGGGTTAGGGTTAGGGTTAGGGTTAGGGTTTGAGCTAGGGTTAGGTTTTGAGCTAGGGTTAGGGTTAGGGTTTGATTTAGGGTTAAGGTAAGGGTTAGGGTTTGAGCTAGGGTTAGGGTTTGAGCTCGGGTTAGGGTTAGGGTTTGAGCTAGGGTTAGGGTTAGGGTTTGAGCTAGGGTTAGGGTTAGGGTTTGAGCTAGGGTTAGGGTTAGGGTTTGAGCTAGGGTTAGGTTTAGGTTTTGAGCTAGAGTTAGGGTTAGGGTTTGAGCTAGGGTTAGGGTTAGGGTTAGTGTTTGAGCTAGGGTTAGGGTTTGAGCTAGCGTTAGGGTTTGAGCTAGGGTTAGGGTTAGGGTTTGAGCTAGGGTTAGGGTTAGGGTTTGAGCTAGGGTTAGGGTTAGGGTTAGGGTTTGAGCTAGGGTTAGAGTTTGAGCTAGGGTTAGGGTTAGGGTTTGAGCTAGGGTTAGGGTTAGGGTTAGGGTTTGAGCTAGGTTTAGGGTTAGGGTTTGAGCTAGGGTTAGGGTTAGGGTTTGAGCTAGGGTTAGGGTTAGGGTTAGGGTTTGAGCTAGGGTTAGGGTTTGAGCTAGGGTTAGGGTTAGGGTTTGAGCTAGGGTTAGGGTTAGGGTTAGGGTTAGGGTTAGGGTTTGAGCTAGGGTTAGGGTTAGGGTTTGAGCTAGGGTTAGGGTTAGGGTTAGGGTTAGGGTTTGAGCTAGGGTTAGGTTTTGAGCTAGGGTTAGGGTTAGGGTTTGATTTAGGGTTAAGGTAAGGGTTAGGGTTTGAGCTAGGGTTAGGGTTTGAGCTCGGGTTAGGGTTAGGGTTTGAGCTAGGGTTAGGGTTAGGGTTTGAGCTAGGGTTAGGGTTAGGGTTTGAGCTAGGGTTAGGGTTAGGGTTTGAGCTAGGGTTAGGTTTAGGTTTTGAGCTAGAGTTAGGGTTAGGGTTTGAGCTAGGGTTAGGGTTAGGGTTAGTGTTTGAGCTAGGGTTAGGGTTTGAGCTAGCGTTAGGGTTTGAGCTAGGGTTAGGGTTAGGGTTTGAGCTAGGGTTAGGGTTAGGGTTTGAGCTAGGGTTAGGGTTAGGGTTAGGGTTTGAGCTAGGGTTAGAGTTTGAGCTAGGGTTAGGGTTAGGGTTTGAGCTAGGGTTAGGGCTAGGGTTAGGGTTTGAGCTAGGTTTAGGGTTAGGGTTTGAGCTAGGGTTAGGGTTAGGGTTTGAGCTAGGGTTAGGGTTAGGGTTAGGGTTTGAGCTAGGGTTAGGGTTTGAGCTAGGGTTAGGGTTAGGGTTTGAGCTAGGGTTAGGGTTAGGGTTAGGGTTAGGGTTAGGGTTTGAGCTAGGGTTAGGGTTAGGGTTTGAGCTAGGGTTAGGGTTAGGGTTTGAGCTAGGGTTAGGGTTAGGGTTTGAGCTAGGGTTAGGGTTAGGGTTTGAGCTAGGGTTAGGGTTAGGGTTAGGGTTAGGGTTTGAGCTAGGGTTAGGGTTTGAGCTAGCGTTAGGGTTAGGGTTTGAGCTAGCGTTAGGGTTAGGGTTTGAGCTAGGGTTAGGGTTTGAGCTAGGGTTAGGGTTAGGGTTTGAGCTAGGGTTAGGGTTTGAGCTAGGGTTAGGGTTAGGGTTTGAGCTAGGGTTAGGGTTAGGGTTTGAGCTAGGGTTAGGGTTAGGGTTAGGGTTTGAGCTAGGGTTAGGGTTTGAGCTAGGGTTAGGGTTAGGGTTTGAGCTAGGGTTAGGGTTTGAGCTAGGGTTAGGGTTAGGGTTTGAGCTAGGGTTAGGGTTAGGGTTTGAGCTAGGGTTAGGGTTTGAGCTAGGGTTAGGGTTAGGGTTTGAGCTAGGGTTAGGGTTAGGGTTTGAGCTAGGGTTAGGGTTAGGGTTTGAGCTAGGGTTAGGGTTAGGGTTAGGGTTTGAGCTAGGGTTAGGGTTTGAGCTAGGGTTAGGGTTAGGGTTAGGGTTTGAGCTAGGGTTAGGGTTAGGGTTTGAGCTAGGGTTAGGGTTTGAGCTAGGGTTAGGGTTAGGGTTTGAGCTAGGGTTAGGGTTTGAGCTAGGGTTAGGGTTAGGGTTTGAGCTAGGGTTAGGGTTAGGGTTTGAGCTAGGGTTAGGGTTAGGGTTAAGGTTTGAGCTAGGGTTAGGGTTTGAGCTAGGGTTAGGGTTAGGGTTTGAGCTAGGGTTAGGGTTAGGGTTAGGGTTTGAGCTAGGTTTAGGGTTAGGGTTTGAGCTAGGGTTAGGGTTAGGGTTTGAGCTAGGGTTAGGGTTAGGGTTAGGGTTTGAGCTAGGGTTAGGGTTTGAGCTAGGGTTAGGGTTAGGGTTTGAGCTAGGGTTAGGGTTAGGGTTAGGGTTAGGGTTTGAGCTAGGGTTAGGGTTAGGGTTTGAGCTAGGGTTAGGGTTAGGGTTTGAGCTAGGGTTAGGGTTAGGGTTAGGGTTTGAGCTAGGGTTAGGGTTAGGGTTTGAGCTAGGGTTAGGGTTAGGGTTTGAGCTAGGGTTAGGGTTAGGGTTTGAGCTAGGGTTAGGTTTAGGTTTTGAGCTAGAGTTAGGGTTAGGGTTTGAGCTAGGGTTAGGGTTAGGGTTCGTGTTTGAGCTAGGGTTAGGGTTTGAGCTAGGGTTAGGGTTAGGGTTTGAGCTAGGGTTAGGGTTAGGGTTTGAGCTAGGGTTAGGGTTAGGGTTTGAGCTAGGGTTAGGGTTAGGGTTTGAGCTAGGGTTAGGGTTAGGGTTAGGGTTAGGGTTTGAGCTAGGGTTAGGGTTTGAGCTAGCGTTAGGGTTAGGGTTTGAGCTAGCGTTAGGGTTAGGGTTTGAGCTAGGGTTAGGGTTTGAGCTAGGGTTAGGGTTAGGGTTTGAGCTAGGGTTAGGGTTAGGGTTTGAGCTAGGGTTAGGGTTTGAGCTAGGGTTAGGGTTAGGGTTTGAGCTAGGGTTAGGGTTAGGGTTTGAGCTAGGGTTAGGGTTAGGGTTAGGGTTTGAGCTAGGGTTAGGGTTTGAGCTAGGGTTAGGGTTAGGGTTTGAGCTAGGGTTAGGGTTTGAGCTAGGGTTAGGGTTAGGGTTTGAGCTAGGGTTAGGGTTAGGGTTTGAGCTAGGGTTAGGGTTTGAGCTAGGGTTAGGGTTAGGGTTTGAGCTAGGGTTAGGGTTAGGGTTTGAGCTAGGGTTAGGGTTAGGGTTAGGGTTTGAGCTAGGGTTAGGGTTTGAGCTAGGGTTAGGGTTAGGGTTAGGGTTTGAGCTAGGGTTAGGGTTAGGGTTTGAGCTAGGGTTAGGGTTTGAGCTAGGGTTAGGGTTAGGGTTTGAGCTAGGGTTAGGGTTTGAGCTAGGGTTAGGGTTAGGGTTTGAGCTAGGGTTAGGGTTAGGGTTTGAGCTAGGGTTAGGGTTAGGGTTAGGGTTTGAGCTAGGGTTAGGGTTTGAGCTAGGGTTAGGGTTAGGGTTTGAGCTAGGGTTAGGGTTAGGGTTTGAGCTAGGGTTAGGGTTAGGGTTAGGGTTTGAGCTAGGGTTAGGGTTTGAGCTAGGGTTAGGGTTAGGGTTTGAGCTAGGGTTAGGGCTAGGGTTAGGGTTTGAGCTAGGTTTAGGGTTAGGGTTTGAGCTAGGGTTAGGGTTAGGGTTTGAGCTAGGGTTAGGGTTAGGGTTAGGGTTTGAGCTAGGGTTAGGGTTTGAGCTAGGGTTAGGGTTAGGGTTTGAGCCAGGGTTAGGGTTAGGGTTTGAGCTAGGGTTAGGGTTAGGGTTAGGGTTTGAGCTAGGGTTAGGGTTAGGGTTAGGGTTTGAGCTAGGGTTAGGGTTAGGGTTTGAGCTAGGGTTAGGGTTAGGGTTTGAGCTAGGGTTAGGGTTAGGGTTAGGGTTTGAGCTAGGGTTAGGGTTTGAGCTAGGGTTAGGGTTAGGGTTAGGGTTTGAGCTAGGGTTAGGGTTAGGGTTTGAGCTAGGGTTAGGGTTTGAGCTAGGGTTAGGGTTAGGGTTTGAGCTAGGGTTAGGGTTTGAGCTAGGGTTAGGGTTAGGGTTTGAGCTAGGGTTAGGGTTAGGGTTTGAGCTAGGGTTAGGGTTAGGGTTAAGGTTTGAGCTAGGGTTAGGGTTTGAGCTAGGGTTAGGGTTAGGGTTTGAGCTAGGGTTAGGGTTAGGGTTAGGGTTTGAGCTAGGTTTAGGGTTAGGGTTTGAGCTAGGGTTAGGGTTAGGGTTTGAGCTAGGGTTAGGGTTAGGGTTAGGGTTTGAGCTAGGGTTAGGGTTAGGGTTAGGGTTTGAGCTAGGGTTAGGGTTTGAGCTAGGGTTAGGGTTAGGGTTTGAGCTAGGTTTAGGGTTAGGGTTAGGGTTAGGGTTTGAGCTAGGGTTAGGGTTAGGGTTTGAGCTAGGGTTAGGGTTAGGGTTTGAGCTAGGGTTAGGGTTAGGGTTAGGGTTTGAGCTAGGGTTAGGGTTAGGGTTTGAGCTAGGGTTAGGGTTAGGGTTTGAGCTAGGGTTAGGGTTAGGGTTTGAGCTAGGGTTAGGTTTAGGTTTTGAGCTAGAGTTAGGGTTAGGGTTTGAGCTAGGGTTAGGGTTAGGGTTAGTGTTTGAGCTAGGGTTAGGGTTTGAGCTAGGGTTAGGGTTAGGGTTTGAGCTAGGGTTAGGGTTAGGGTTTGAGCTAGGGTTAGGGTTAGGGTTTGAGCTAGGGTTAGGGTTAGGGTTTGAGCTAGGGTTAGGGTTAGGGTTAGGGTTAGGGTTTGAGCTAGGGTTAGGGTTTGAGCTAGCGTTAGGGTTAGGGTTTGAGCTAGCGTTAGGGTTAGGGTTTGAGCTAGGGTTAGGGTTTGAGCTAGGGTTAGGGTTAGGGTTTGAGCTAGGGTTAGGGTTAGGGTTTGAGCTAGGGTTAGGGTTTGAGCTAGGGTTAGGGTTAGGGTTTGAGCTAGGGTTAGGGTTAGGGTTTGAGCTAGGGTTAGGGTTAGGGTTAGGGTTTGAGCTAGGGTTAGGGTTTGAGCTAGGGTTAGGGTTAGGGTTTGAGCTAGGGTTAGGGTTTGAGCTAGGGTTAGGGTTAGGGTTTGAGCTAAGGTTAGGGTTAGGGTTTGAGCTAGGGTTAGGGTTTGAGCTAGGGTTAGGGTTAGGGTTTGAGCTAGGGTTAGGGTTAGGGTTTGAGCTAGGGTTAGGGTTAGGGTTAGGGTTTGAGCTAGGGTTAGGGTTTGAGCTAGGGTTAGGGTTAGGGTTAGGGTTTGAGCTAGGGTTAGGGTTAGGGTTTGAGCTAGGGTTAGGGTTTGAGCTAGGGTTAGGGTTAGGGTTTGAGCTAGGGTTAGGGTTTGAGCTAGGGTTAGGGTTAGGGTTTGAGCTAGGGTTAGGGTTAGGGTTTGAGCTAGGGTTAGGGTTAGGGTTAGGGTTTGAGCTAGGGTTAGGGTTTGAGCTAGGGTTAGGGTTAGGGTTTGAGCTAGGGTTAGGGTTAGGGTTTGAGCTAGGGTTAGGGTTAGGGTTAGGGTTTGAGCTAGGGTTAGGGTTTGAGCTAGGGTTAGGGTTAGGGTTTGAGCTAGGGTTAGGGCTAGGGTTAGGGTTTGAGCTAGGTTTAGGGTTAGGGTTTGAGCTAGGGTTAGGGTTAGGGTTTGAGCTAGGGTTAGGGTTAGGGTTAGGGTTTGAGCTAGGGTTAGGGTTTGAGCTAGGGTTAGGGTTAGGGTTTGAGCTAGGGTTAGGGTTAGGGTTTGAGCTAGGGTTAGGGTTAGGGTTAGGGTTTGAGCTAGGGTTAGGGTTAGGGTTTGAGCCAGGGTTAGGGTTAGGGTTTGAGCTAGGGTTAGGGTTAGGGTTTGAGCTAGGGTTAGGGTTAGGGTTAGGGTTTGAGCTAGGGTTAGGGTTTGAGCTAGGGTTAGGGTTAGGGTTTGAGCTAGGGTTAGGGTTAGGGTTTGAGCTAGGGTTAGGGTTAGGGTTAGGGTTTGAGCTAGGGTTAGGGTTTGAGCTAGGGTTAGGGTTAGGGTTTGAGCTAGGGTTAGGGCTAGGGTTAGGGTTTGAGCTAGGTTTAGGGTTAGGGTTTGAGCTAGGGTTAGGGTTAGGGTTTGAGCTAGGGTTAGGGTTAGGGTTAGGGTTTGAGCTAGGGTTAGGGTTTGAGCTAGGGTTAGGGTTAGGGTTTGAGCTAGGGTTAGGGTTAGGGTTTGAGCTAGGGTTAGGGTTAGGGTTAGGGTTTGAGCTAGGGTTAGGGTTAGGGTTTGAGCCAGGGTTAGGGTTAGGGTTTGAGCTAGGGTTAGGGTTAGGGTTTGAGCTAGGGTTAGGGTGAGGGTTAGGGTTAGGGTTTGAGCTAGGGTTAGGGTTAGGGTTAGGGTTTGAGCTAGGGTTAGGGTTTGAGCTAGGGTTAGGGTTAGGGTTTGAGCTAGGGTTAGGGTTTGAGCTAGGGTTAGGGTTAGGGTTTGAGCTAGGGTTAGGGTTAGAGTTTGAGCTAGGGTTAGGGTTAGGGTTTGAGCTAGGGTTAGGGTTAGGGTTTGAGCTAGGGTTAGGGTTTGAGCTAGCGTTAGGGTTAGGGTTTGAGCTAGGGTTAGGGTTTGAGCTAGGGTTAGGGTTAGGGTTTGAGCTAGGGTTAGGGTTAGGGTTTGAGCTAGGGTTAGGGTTAGGGTTTGAGCTAGGGTAAGGGTTTGAGCTAGGGTTAGGGTTAGGGTTTGAGCTAGGGTTAGGGTTAGGGTTTGAGCTAGGGTTAGGGTTAGGGTTAGGGTTTGAGCTAGGGTTAGGGTTAGGGTTTGAGCTAGGGTTAGGGTTAGGGTTAGGGTTTGAGCTAGGGTTAGGGTTAGGGTTAGGGTTTGAGCTAGGGTTAGGGTTAGGGTTTGAGCTAGGGTTAGGGTTAGGGTTTGAGCTAGGGTTAGGGTTAGGGTTAGGGTTTGAGCTAGGGTTAGGGTTAGGTTTTGAGCTAGGGTTAGGGTTAGGGTTTGAGCTAGGGTTAGGGTTAGGGTTTGAGCTAGGGTTAGGGTTAGGGTTTGAGCTAGGGTTAGGGTTAGGGTTTGAGCTAGGGTTAGGGTTAGGGTTAGGGTTAGGGTTTGAGCTAGGGTTAGGGTTTGAGCTAGGGTTAGGGTTAGGGTTAGGGTTTGAGCTAGGGTTAGGGTTTGAGCTAGGGTTAGGGTTAGGGTTAGGGTTTGAGCTAGGGTTAGGGTTAGGGTTTGATTTAGGGTTAGGGTAAGGGTTAGGGTTTGAGCTAGGGTTAGGGTTTGAGCTAGGGTTAGGGTTAGGGTTTGAGCTAGGGTTAGGTTTAGGTTTTGAGCTAGAGTTAGGGTTAGGGTTTGAGCTAGGGTTAGGGTTAGGGTTAGTGTTTGAGCTAGGGTTAGGGTTTGAGCTAGGGTAAGGGTTAGGGTTTGAGCTAGGGTTAGGGTTTGAGCTAGGGTAAGGGTTAGGGTTTGAGCTAGGGTTAGGGTTAGGGTTTGAGCTAGGGTTAGGGTTAGGGTTTGAGCTAGGGTTAGGGTTAGGGTTTGAGCTAGGGTTAGGGTTAGGGTTAGGGTTTGAGCTAGGGTTAGGGTTAGGGTTTGAGCTAGGGTTAGGGTTAGGGTTTGAGCTAGGGTTAGGGTTAGGGTTAGGGTTTGAGCTAGGGTTAGGGTCTGAGCTAGGGTTAGGGTTAGGGTTTGAGCTAGGGTTAGGGTTTGAGCTAGGGTTAGGGTTAGGGTTTGAGCTAGGGTTAGGGTTAGGGTTTGAGCTAGGGTTAGGGTTAGGGTTTGAGCTAGGGTTAGGGTTAGGGTTTGAGCTAGGGTTAGGGTTAGGGTTAGGGTTAGGGTTTGAGCTAGGGTTAGGGTTTGAGCTAGCGTTAGGGTTAGGGTTTGAGCTAGGGTTAGGGTTTGAGCTAGGGTTAGGGTTAGGGTTTGAGCTAGGGTTAGGGTTAGGGTTTGAGCTAGGGTTAGGGTTTGAGCTAGGGTTAGGGTTAGGGTTTGAGCTAGGGTTAGGGTTAGGGTTTGAGCTAGGGTTAGGGTTAGGGTTTGAGCTAGGGTTAGGGTTAGGGTTTGAGCTAGGGTTAGGGTTAGGGTTTGAGCTAGGGTTAGGGTTAGGGTTTGAGCTAGGGTTAGGTTTAGGGTTTGAGCTAGAGTTAGGGTTAGGGTTTGAGCTAGGGTTAGGGTTAGGGTTAGTGTTTGAGCTAGGGTTAGGGTTTGAGCTAGGGTTAGCGTTAGGGTTTTAGCTAGGGTTAGGGTTAGGGTTTGAGCTAGGGTTAGGGTTAGGGTTTGAGCTAGGGTTAGGGTTAGGGTTAGGATTTGAGCTAGGGTTAGGGTTAGGGTTTGAGCTAGGGTTAGGTTTAGGTTTTGAGCTAGAGTTAGGGTTAGGGTTTGAGCTAGGGTTAGGGTTTGAGCTAGCGTTAGGGTTAGGGTTTGAGCTAGCGTTAGGGTTAGGGTTTGAGCTAGGGTTAGGGTTAGGGTTTGAGCTAGGGTTAGGGTTAGGGTTTGAGCTAGGGTTAGGGTTTGAGCTAGGGTTAGGGTTAGGGTTTGAGCTAGGGTTAGGGTTAGGGTTTGAGCTAGGGTTAGGGTTAGGGTTAGGGTTTGAGCTAGGGTTAGGGTTAGGGTTTGAGCTAGGGTTAGGGTTAGGGTTAGGGTTTGAGCTAGGGTTAGGGTTAGGGTTAGGGTTTGAGCTAGGGTTAGGGTTTGAGCTAGGGTTAGGGTTAGGGTTTGAGCTAGGGTTAGGGTTTGAGCTAGGGTTAGGGTTAGGGTTTGAGCTAGGGTTAGGGTTTGAGCTAGGGTTAGGGTTAGGGTTTGAGCTAGGGTTAGGGTTAGGGTTTGAGCTAGGGTTAGGGTTAGGGTTAGGGTTTGAGCTAGGGTTAGGGTTTGAGCTAGCGTTAGGGTTAGGGTTTGAGCTAGGGTTAGGGTTTGAGCTAGGGTTAGGGTTAGGGTTTGAGCTAGGGTTAGGGTTAGGGTTTGAGCTAGGGTTAGGGTTAGGCTTAGGGTTTGAGCTAGGGTTAGGGTTAGGGTTTGAGCTAGGGTTAGGGTTAGGGTTTGAGCTAGGGTTAGGGTTAGGGTTAGGGTTTGAGCTAGGGTTAGGGTTAGGGTTTGAGCTAGGGTTAGGGTTAGGGTTAGGGTTTGAGCTAGGGTTAGGGTTAGGGTTTGAGCTAGGGTTAGGGTTAGGGTTTGAGCTAGGGTTAGGGTTAGGGTTAGGGTTTGAGCTAGGGTTAGGGTTTGAGCTAGGGTTAGGGTTAGGGTTTGAGCTAGGGTTAAGGTTTGAGCTAGGGTTAGGGTTAGGGTTTGAGCTAGGGTTAGGGTTAGGGTTTGAGCTAGGGTTAGGGTTTGAGCTAGGGTTAGGGTTAGGGTTTGAGCTAGGGTTAGGGTTAGGGTTTGAGCTAGGGTTAGGGTTAGGGTTTGAGCTAGGGTTAGGGTTAGGGTTTGAGCTAGGGTTAGGGTTAGGGTTTGAGCTAGGGTTAGGGTTAGGGTTTGAGCTAGGGTTAGGTTTAGGTTTTGAGCTAGAGTTAGGGTTAGGGTTTGAGCTAGGGTTAGGGTTTGAGCTAGCGTTAGGGTTAGGGTTTGAGCTAGCGTTAGGGTTAGGGTTTGAGCTAGGGTTAGGGTTTGAGCTAGGGTTAGGGTTAGGGTTTGAGCTAGGGTTAGGGTTAGGGTTTGAGCTAGGGTTAGGGTTAGGGTTAGGGTTTGAGCTAGGGTTAGGGTTAGGGTTTGAGCTAGGGTTAGGGTTAGGGTTTGAGCTAGGGTTAGGGTTAGGGTTTGAGCTAGGGTTAGGGTTAGGGTTTGAGCTAGGGTTAGGGTTAGGGTTTGAGCTAGGGTTAGGGTTTGAGCTAGGGTTAGGGTTAGGGTTTGAGCTAGGGTTAGGGTTTGAGCTAGGGTTAGGGTTAGGGTTTGAGCTAGGGTTAGGGTTAGGGTTTGAGCTAGGGTTAGGGTTTGAGCTAGGGTTAGGGTTAGGGATTGAGCTAGGGTTAGGGTTAGGGTTTGAGCTAGGGTTAGGGTTAGGGTTTGAGCTAGGGTTAGGGTTAGGGTTTGAGCTAGCGTTAGGGTTAGGGTTTGAGCTAGGGTTAGGGTTTGAGCTAGGGTTAGGGTTACGGTTTGAGCTAGGGTTAGGGTTAGGGTTAGGGTTAGGGTTTGAGCTAGGGTTAGGGTTTGAGCTAGCGTTAGGGTTAGGGTTTGAGCTAGCGTTAGGGTTAGGGTTTGAGCTAGGGTTAGGGTTTGAGCTAGGGTTAGGGTTAGGGTTTGAGCTAGGGTTAGGGTTAGGGTTTGAGCTAGGGTTAGGGTTTGAGCTAGGGTTAGGGTTAGGGTTTGAGCTAGGGTTAGGGTTAGGGTTTGAGCTAGGGTTAGGGTTAGGGTTAGGGTTAGGGTTTGAGCTAGGGTTAGGGTTAGGGTTAGGGTTTGAGCTAGGGTTAGGGTTTGAGCTAGGGTTAGGGTTAGGGTTTGAGCTAGGGTTAAGGTTAGGGTTTGAGCTAGGGTTAGGGTTAGGGTTAGGGTTTGAGCTAGGGTTAGGGTTTGAGCTAGGGTTAGGGTTAGGGTTTGAGCTAGGGTTAGGGTTTGAGCTAGGGTTAGGGTTAGGGTTTGAGCCAGGGTTAGGGTTAGGATTTGAGCTAGGGTTAGGGTTAGGGTTTGAGCTAGGGTTAGGGTTTGAGCTAGGGTTAGGGTTAGGGTTTGAGCTAGGGTTAGGGTTAGGGTTTGAGCTAGGGTTAGGGTTAGGGTTAGGGTTTGAGCTAGGGTTAGGGTTTGAGCTAGGGTTAGGGTTAGGGTTTGAGCTAGGGTTAGGGTTAGGGTTTGAGCTAGGGTTAGGGTTAGGGTTAGGGTTTGAGCTAGGGTTAGGGTTTGAGCTAGGGTTAGGGTTAGGGTTAGGGTTAGGGTTTGAGCTAGGGTTAGGGTTAGGGTTTGAGCTAGGGTTAGGGTTAGGGTTTGAGCTAGGGTTAGGGTTTGAGCTAGGGTTAGGGTTAGGGTTTGAGCTAGGGTTAGGGTTAGGGTTTGAGCTAGGGTTAGGGTTAGGGTTAGGGTTTGAGCTAGGGTTAGGGTTTGAGCTAGGGTTAGGGTTAGGGTTAGTGTTTGAGCTAGGGTTAGGGTTAGGGTTTGAGCTAGGGTTAGGGTTAGGGTTAGGGTTTGAGCTAGGGTTAGGGTTAGGGTTTGAGCTAGGGTTAGGGTTAGGGTTTGAGCTAGGGTTAGGGTTAGGGTTTGAGGTAGGGTTAGGGTTAGGGTTAGGGTTTGAGCTAGGGTTAGGGTTAGGGTTTGAGCTAGGGTTAGGGTTAGGGTTTGAGCTAGGGTTAGGGTTAGGGTTTGAGCTAGGGTTAGGGTTAGGTTTAGGGTTTGAGCTAGGGTTAGGGTTAGGGTTTGAGCTAGGGTTAGGGTTAGGGTTTGAGCTAGGGTTAGGGTTAGGGTTTGAGCTAGGGTTAGGGTTAGGGTTTGAGCTAGGGTTAGGGTTAGGGTTTGAGCTAGGGTTAGGATTAGGGATAGGGATAGGGTTTGAGCTAGGTTAGGGTTTGAGCTAGGGTTAGGGTTAGGGTTTGAGCTAGGGTTAGGGTTTGAGCTAGGGTTAGGGTTAGGCTTTGAGCTAGGGTTAGGGTTAGGGTTTGAGCTAAGGTTAGGGTTAGGGTTGTCTTTACGACCTTCCGTACCGGAGCTACGTCACTTCCTTTCACTTACATAGCTGTATCTCAGGAACGGAAGGTCGTAGAGACTCGGGGAAAAGTCTGACATGTTCAGAGACCCCGAAATATGTCTGACGGATCATGGTTCCGAGTCTCTACGACCTTCCGTTCCCGAGTAATAGTTAAGTTTATTTTCCCATTGAAGTGAATGGGGTTTGGTGCACCTATAGTGAATGTGTGTATCTCGGCAACGGAAGGTCTTACAGACTCGGGATTAATGTCCGTCTAGGGGTTAATGTGGTCTCTGAGAACGCCAGTCTTTGTCCCGAGTCTCTACGACCTTCCGTTCCCGAGATTTGACATGTCCAGTAGCGGCGTATTTTGAATAGCTGTATCTCTGCAACGGAAGGTCGTAGAGACTCGGGGAAAAGTCTGACGTGTTCAGAGACCCCGAAATATGTCTGACGGATCATGGTTCTGAGTCTCTACGACCTTCCGTTCCCGAGTAATAGTTAAGTTTATTTTCAGATTGAAGTGAATGGGGTTTGGTGCGCCTATAGTGAATGTGTGTATCTCGGCAACGGAAGGTCTTACAGACTCGGGACTAATGTCCGTCTAGGGGTTTATGTGGTCTCTGAGAACGCCAGTCTTTGTCCCGAGTCTCTACGACCTTCCGTTCCCGAGATTTGACATGTCCAGTAGCGGCGTATTTTGAATAGCTGTATCTCTGCAACGGAAGGTCGTAGAGACTCGGGGAAAAGTCTGACGTGTTCAGAGACCCCGAATTATAGCAGACGGAGCTTGGTCCCGAGTCTGTACGACCTTCCGTTCCCGAGTTATAGACCGAAACGTGTCCCCTATTGGAATGAATGGGTGCCGGATGGAATGAAGGGTTTGAGCTAGGGTTAGGGTTAGGGTTTGAGCTAGGGTTAGGGTTTGAGCTAGGGTTAGGGTTAGGGTTTGAGCTAGGGTTAGGGTAAGGGTTAGGGTTTGAGCGAGGGTTAGGGTTTGAGCTAGGGTTAGGGTTAGGGTTTGAGCTAGGGTTAGTGTTAGGGTTTGAGCTAGGGTTAGGGTTAGGGTTTGAGCTAGGGTTAGGGTTAGGGTTTGAGCTAGGGTTAGGGTTAGGTTTTGAGCTAGAGTTAGGGTTAGGGTTTGAGCTAGGGTTAGGGTTAGGGTTAGGGTTTGAGCTAGGGTTAGGGTTTGAGCTAGCATTAGGGTTAGGGTTTGAGCTAGGGTTAGGGTTTGAGCTAGGGTTAGGGTTAGGGTTTGAGCTAGGGTTAGTGTTAGGGTTTGAGCTAGGGTTAGGGTTAGGGTTTGAGCTAGGGTTAGGGTTAGGGTTTGAGCTAGGGTTAGGGTTAGGTTTTGAGCTAGAGTTAGGGTTAGGGTTTGAGCTAGGGTTAGGGTTAGGGTTTGAGCTAGGGTTAGGGTTAGGGTTTGAGCTAGGGTTAGGGTTAGGGTTTGAGCTAGGGTTAGGGTTAGGGTTTGAGCTAGGGTTAGGGTTAGGGATAGGGATAGGGTTTGAGCTAGGTTAGGGTTTGAGCTAGGGTTAGGGTTAGGGTTTGAGCTAGGGTTAGGGTTTGAGCTAGGGTTAGGGTTAGGCTTTGAGCTAGGGTTAGGGTTAGGGTTTGAGCTAAGGTTAGGGTTTGAGCTAGGGTTAGGGTTAGGGTTTGAGCTAGGGTTAGGGTTAGGGTTTGAGCTAGGGTTAGGGTTAGGGTTTGAGCTAGGGTTAGGGTTAGGGTTTGAGCTAGGGTTAGGGTTAGGGTTAGGGTTAGGGTTTGAGCTAGGGTTAGGGTTAGGGTTTGAGCTAGGGTTAGGGTTAGGGTTTGAGCTAGGGTTAGGGTTAGGGTTTGAGCTAGGGTTAGGGTTAGGGTTTGAGCTAGGGTTAGGGTTAGGGTTTGAGCTAGGGTTAGGGTTAGGTTTTGAGCTAGAGTTAGGGTTAGGGTTTGAGCTAGGGTTAGGGTTAGGGTTAGGGTTTGAGCTAGGGTTAGGGTTTGAGCTAGCGTTAGGGTTAGGGCTAGGGTTAGGGTTAGGCTTTGAGCCTAAACCCTAACCCTAGGTTTTGAGCTAGAGTTAGGGTTAGGGTTTGAGCTAGGGTTAGGGTTAGGGTTAGGGTTAGGGTTTGAGCTAGGGTTAGGGTTTGAGCTAGGGTTAGGGTTAGGGTTTGACCTAGGGTTAGGGTTAGGGTTTGAGCTAGGGTTAGGGTTAGGGTTTGAGCTAGGGTTAGGGTTAGGGTTTGAGCTAGGGTTAGGGTTATGGTTTGAGCTAGGGTTAGGGTTAGGGTTAGGGTTTGAGCTAGGGTTAGGGTTAGGGATAGGGATAGGGTTTGAGCTAGGTTAGGGTTTGAGCTAGGGTTAGGGTTAGGGTTTGAGCTAGGGTTAGGGTTTGAGCTAGGGTTAGGGTTAGGCTTTGAGCTAGGGTTAGGGTTAGGGTTTGAGCTAAGGTTAGGGTTAGGGTTGTTTTTACGACCTTCCGTACCGGAGCTACGTCACTTCCTTTCACTTACATAGCTGTATCTCAGGAACGGAAGGTCGTAGAGACTCGGGGAAAAGTCTGACGTGTTCAGAGACCCCGAAATATGTCTGACGGATCATGGTTCCGAGTCTCTACGACCTTTCGTTCCCGAGTAATAGTTAAGTTTATTTTCCCATTGAAGTGAATGGGGTTTGGTGCAACTATAGTGAATGTGTGTATCTCGGCAACGGAAGGTCTTACAGAATCGGGACTAATGTCCGTCTAGAGGTTTATGTGGTCTCTGAGAACGCCAGTCTTTGTCCCGAGTCTCTACGACCTTCCGTTCCCGAGATTTGACATGTCCAGTAGCGGCGTATTTTGAATAGCTGTATCTCTGCAACGGAAGGTCGTAGAGACTCGGGGAAAAGTCTGACGTGTTCAGAGACCCCGAAATATGTCTGACGGATCATGGTTCCGAGTCTCTACGACCTTCCGTTCCCGAGTAATAGTTAAGTTTATTTTCCGATTGAAGTGAATGGGGTTTGGTGCGCCTATAGTGAATGTGTGTATCTCGGCAACGGAAGGTCTTACAGACTCGGGATTAATGTCCGTCTAGGGGTTTATGTGGTCTCTGAGAACGCCAGTCTTTGTCCCGAGTCTCTACGACCTTCCGTTCCCGAGATTTGACATGTCCAGTAGCGGCGTATTTTGAATAGCTGTATCTCTGCAACGGAAGGTCGTAGAGACTCGGGGACAAGTCTGTCGTGTTCAGAGACCCCGAATTATAGCAGACGGAGCTTGGTCCCGAGTCTGTACGACCTTCCGTTCCCGAGTTATAGACCGAAACGTGTCCCCCATTGGAATGAATGGGTGCCGGATGGAATGAAGGGTTTGAGCTAGGGTTAGGGTTAGGGTTTGAGCTAGGGTTAGGGTTAGGGTTAGGGTTTGAGCTAGGGTTAGGGTTTGAGCTAGGGTTAGGGTTAGGGTTTGAGCTAGGGTTAGGGTTAGGGTTTGAGCTAGGGTTAGGGTTAGGGTTAGGGTTTGAGCTAGGGTTAGGGTTTGAGCTAGGGTTAGGGTTAGGGTTTGAGCTAGGGTTAGGGTATGGGTTAGGGTTTGAGCTAGGGTTAGGGTTTGAGCTAGGGTTAGGGTTAGGGTTTGAGCTAGGGTTAGGGTTAGGGTTTGAGCTAGGGTTAGGGTTAGGGTTAGGGTTTGAGCTAGGGTTAGGGTTAGGGTTTGAGCTAGGGTTAGGGTTAGGGTTAGGGTTTGAGCTAGGGTTAGGGTTAGGGTTTGAGCTAGGGTTAGGGTTAGGGTTTGAGCTAGGGTTAGGGTTAGGGTTTGAGCTAGGGTTAGGGTTAGGGTTTGAGCTAGGGTTAGGGTTAGGGTTTGAGCTAGGGTTAGGGTTAGGGTTTGAGCTAGGGTTAGGGTTAGGGTTTGAGCTAGGGTTAGGGTTAGGGTTTGAGCTAGGGTTAGGGTTAGGGTTTGAGCTAGGGTTAGGGTTAGGGTTTGAGCTAGGGTTAGGGTTAGGGTTTGAGCTAGGGTTAGGGTTAGGTTTTGAGCTAGAGTTAGGGTTAGGGTTTGAGCTAGGGTTAGGGTTAGGTTTAGGGTTTGAGCTAGGGTTAGGGTTTGAGCTAACGTTAGGGTTAGGGTTTGAGCTAGGGTTAGGGTTAGGGTTTGAGCTAGGGTTAGGGATAGGGTTTGAGCTAGGGTTAGGGTTAGGGTTTGAGCTAGGGTTAGGGTTTGAGCTAGGGTTAGGGTTAGGGTTTGAGCTAGGGTTAGGGTTTGAGCTAGGGTTAGGGTTAGGGTTTGAGCTAGGGTTAGGGTTAGGGTTTGAGCTAGGGTTAGGGTTAGGGTTTGAGCTAGGGTTAGGGTTAGGGTTAGGGTTTGAGCTAGGGTTAGGGTTAGGGTTTGAGCTAGGGTTAGGGTTAGGGTTTGAGCTAGGGTTAGGGTTAGGGTTAGGGTTTGAGCTAGGGTTAGGGTTAGGGTTTGAGCTAGGGTTAGGGTTAGGGTTTGAGCTAGGGTTAGGGTTAGGGTTAGGGTTTGAGCTAGGGTTAGGGTTTGAGCTAGGGTTAGGGTTAGGGTTAGGGTTAGGGTTTGAGCTAGGGTTAGGGTTAGGGTTTGAGCTAGGGTTAGGGTTAGGGTTTGAGCTAGGGTTAGGGTTTGAGCTAGGGTTAGGGTTAGGGTTTGAGCTAGGGTTAGGGTTAGGGTTTGAGCTAGGGTTAGGGTTAGGGTTTGAGCTAGGGTTAGGGTTTGAGCTAGGGTTAGGGTTAGGGTTTGAGCTAGGGTTAGGGTTAGGGTTTGAGCTAGGGTTAGGGTTAGGGTTAGGGTTTGAGCTAGGGTTAGGGTTAGGGTTTGAGCTAGGGTTAGGGTTAGGGTTTGAGCTAGGGTTAGGGTTAGGGTTTGAGCTAGGGTTAGGGTTAGGGTTAGGGTTTGAGCTAGGGTTAGGGTTAGGGTTTGAGCTAGGGTTAGGGTTAGGGTTTGAGCTAGGGTTAGGGTTAGGGTTAGGGTTTGAGCTAGGGTTAGGGTTTGAGCTAGGGTTAGGGTTAGGGTTAGGGTTTGAGCTAGGGTTAGGGTTAGGGTTTTAGCTAGGGTTAGGGTTAGGGTTTGAGCTAGGGTTAGGGTTAGGGTTTGAGCTAGGGTTAGGGTTAGGGTTTGAGCTAGGGTTAGGGTTAGGGTTTGAGCTAGGGTTAGGGTTAGGGTTTGAGCTAGGGTTAGGGTTAGGGTTGAGCTAGGGTTAGGGTTAGGGTTTCGCTAGGGTTAGGGTTAGGATTGAACTAGGGTTAGGGTTAGGGCTAGTGTTGGGCTAGGGTTAGGGTTGAGCTAGGGTTAGGGTTAGGGTTGAGCTAGGGTTAGGGTTAGGGTTTAGCTACGGTTAGGGTTAGGGTTGTTAGTGTTAGGGTTGAGCTAGGGTTAGGGTTAGGGTTGAGCTAGGGTTAGGGTTAGGGTTGAGCTAGGGTTAGGGTTAGGGTTTAGCTAGGGTTAGGGTTAGGGTTTAGCTAGGGTTAGGGTTAGGGTTTAGCTAGGGTTAGGGTTAGGGTTGAGCTAGGGTTAGGGTTAGGGTTGGTCCCGAGTCAATTCAGACTCGGGACCAACGTCCGTCTGGGGTTTTTTGGGGTCTCAGAGAACGCCAGCCTTTGTCCTGAGTCTCTACGACGTTCCGTTCCCAAGATATGACATATACTGTAGGGGGGTATACTGAATATGTGTATCTCGGGAACGGAACGTCGTAGAGACTCGGGGACAAGTCTGGCGTGTTCAGCGCCCCTAAAATATGGCAGACGGATCTTGGTTCCAAGTTGCCCCGACCTTCAGTTCACGAGTTATACTTAAGTTCATTTTCTCATTGTAGGTGAATGGGGTTTGGTGCACCTATACTGAATATGTGTATCTCGGGAATGGACGGTCGTAGAGACTCGGGACCAACGTCCGTCTGGGTTTTTTTGGGGTCTGTGAGAACGCCAGCCTTTGTCCTGGGTCTCTACGACGTTCCGTTCCCAAGATATGACTTATCCAGTACTGGGGGAAACTGAATATGTGTATCTCGGGAACGGAAGGTCCCAGAGACTCGGGGACAAGTCTTGCGTGTTCGGCGCCCCCGAAATATGGCAGACGGATCTTGGCTCCAAGTTGCTCCGACCTTCGGTTCACGAGTTATACTTAAGTTTATTTCCTCATTGTAGATGAATGGGGCTTGGCGCACCTATTCTGAATATGTGTATCTCGGGAACGGACGGTCGTAGCAACTCGGGACCAACGTGCGTCTGGGGGTTTTCGGGGTCTCTTGAGCTAGGGTTAGGGTTAGGGTTGGGTAAGGGTTAGGGTTGTCAGGGTTAGGGTTAGGGTTGAGCTAGGGTTAGGGTTAGGGTTTAGCTAGGGTTAGGGTTAGGGTTTAGCTAGGGTTAGGGTTAGGGTTGAGCTAGGGTTAAGGTTAGGGTTTAGCTAGGGTTAGGGTTAGGGTTGTTAGGGTTAGGGTTAGGGTTGTTCGGGTTAGGGTTAGGGTTGAGCTAGGGTTAGGGATAGGGTTGAGCTAGGGTTAGGGTTAGGGTTGAGCTAGGGTTAGGGTTAGGGTTGAGCTGGGGTTAGGGTTACGGTTTAGCTAGGGTTAGGGTTAGGGTTGAGCTAGGGTTAGGGTTTAGCTAGGGTTAGGGTAAGGGTTGAGCTAGGGTTAGGGTTAGGGCTTGGGTTGGGCTTGGGTTAGGGTTAGTGTGCTGCCTTTAAGTTGAGGCAGAATGTAATTGATTTAATAAGTTCAATAGGTTAAAAGGAGAACTTAAGTTAAAACATTAAAAACATTTGGGCTATTCTCTTCGGTTCATGTGCTTTGTTGCCACCTGCTGGCCACAGGTGGATTTCTCTTAGTTGAGCACATTGTTAAGGTGAACACAGACAGGCAAGATAGACAGCTGGATACATGTTGCTGCTGAATGTCTTTCTGACACGCTTCTGCCTTGGAGACTATGTGTCTTTTTACAAAGAAAAGAAAAGCAAAGCAAATCAAGACTTCAGTAAAAGACAAGAAAATCCAAACCTTGTGTGTTTATTGAAGAGCTTTTAAGTGTTAACTGACTGTCTAGCTCTGCACCAGAGAACGCACTGCGAGGGCAGTACAGTTAGGATTGTATTTTAAAGGGAAAAACAATGAAATTTCTAATATTGTCAACATAACAACGAACCATTTCAAATATGTAACCAAAATTACCATGTACATTTCATGTATGTATGGCTAACCTATCAACAAACATTTTAACTTGTTTTTAAAAAAAAAAATCTAAAATTGTATTTTGACTTTTGTTGGTAAGCATGTTGCTGTTATAAATCTGTCATAGTTGTGACGGGCATGAATATTACTTTCCCTAGTTATAAATTTATTTCAGTTATCGGAAATGCAATGCAATGCAATCCAATGCAAAAAAACCAACAAAAAACAAAAAAACAAAAACAACACAAAAAAATAAATATGATTCTAATAATCTGAAATTACATTATTTCTACTTTCCGTCTCAAGACAAAATATCAATAATTCAGAATAATTGTAGATACAGTATATAAAGAAGATTTGGAATGAACAAAAGTTGAGTAGTTGTAATTACGTTATTATGTATATCTACAATGTGTATTTCCACTACTAAGAGATGTTGATAGAATTTTGATATCAGGCATTAACATTTTGACTAGTGACAATTGTTTGATTGTTAATTGTTGATATCTTTAATTAGAATTGTTGCTATTGCTGTTTGCAGGGCTTTCCATGCATAGTGTATTGCTCAGCAACACTGTGAACAGGCTGGCAGAGTCTTGTACAACCGCCTGGGCAGAATACACAATACTTGAAGTCGCCAGCTTTATTTTAATTGTCTGTTTTGCATCACCTCATTTGCAGCATATTACTTTGACAGAGGAAGCAATAGTGCAATAAATAAGGGTAACCATGCAATAACAGGCAGTACTTGCATAAAGCTGTGACTATTTTTAGTTAACAGATTGTGGTTTCCTGATGCTGGAAACAAGTTATGTTTCAGAAACATATTAAACACGCAGATAGTGTAAACATACACACCTACATTGTGGTATAATGCCCCAAGAACCATAATAATTATCCCAGCTCACTGTTTATGTTTATTGAACTCAACTGTGGAAGAAAACATGTATGGCTGCAGGGGATAGTATATTAATATGAGAGCCTGGGATCCTCATATCATTAACCAATTCAATCAATAGAGGAGCTAAGTCCTGATGTAGACAATTTCTCAATTCTGTAATCAACATGACAAATTCCATCTTATTCTGAGTTGGGTTTGTGAGAGAACTGTATAGCAATATCAAACAAACAGGCCATGAACCTGACTACATTAAATCCAATTTGTCTGATGAGGAAATACAACCTTGGTTAATGAATAAAATCCCCCTGAAACTCCTTTGAGTTACAGTGAACATTCTAGAATTTTCTCACAGAAAAAAAAGTATTGTATTGACACCACCTAGCTGCATATTCCATACTGTATGAATGGGTATTCGTCCCAAGCAGAGAGATGAAGTAGATAATTTTGTAAGACATACCAGCTGTGCTGTTATGCACAAACAGTCTATATAAGGCACCAGTGTGTGTCGTCACTCTGATTTTAAGATCTCCGTGCAGAGCAGTCAAGGTGTGGTGTTGAAAGAAAAAGAGATAGAACAACAACATTGTAGATCTGTGGTGACAGCCATATGTTGGGGAAACCACAGGTCATGTTGACCACTATGGTTCAGTACCAACAATGTCCAGTGTTGGGATCTGGAGCTAAAAGGTTTGTTTATGAACAAATATTAAAGATGTTTATAAAATTAATGAAGTTTTAATATCAATAGAATTATTAATATTAATATTAAAAGCGGGGCACCACCCTGTAACAACCAAACTGTGGATCAGTGTGTTCACCGTACGAATGTCAGTAATATTTTACATTTAAAGTGAAGTGAAGGGTTGAATCCGATGATCACAACCAGATGTCATTACAATATATGTACAAACAATCACACACATCTGCTCTTTAAAGGATAACAGAGTTATCACCTGTGCCTTGTATGGACACATGATTTGTCAGCTGGGAATGAATCTGTGTACATATGGAATATGTAGCTGTATGGAGAGACAGTCTCTTCACTCAGAGAACAGCGGTTATAAAATAACCTATAGTTCAGTTGACTTTTGTGAGAGCGCCACATATTTTGTTTTTTCAGGCTGTTGGTTACACGTTTCCTCCAAGAGCTATCTTGCCTCTAGGAGGATTGACCACTGCCACATTTACTCCAGTGTTTGGAGTACGGTGGTGTGAACTACGGTAATGCTGAAAGGCCCACTTCTGGCTGCTCAATCAATCTCCTGTACATTTTCTTTTTAACTTAACTGGCTGCTTTCCCTAGACAAGCAATTCTGTTGGGGTGCAGTTTCATATCGCTGTTCACTGGTCCTCATGAATTGCAATCTATTGATCATGTCAGCAGTCTCTATGTTGGCTCTCAGAAGAAAACACTGAGGGAATACAACCAAGAAAAAAACTGAAAAAACCCTTTAAATGATCATTTTAACTTATTTGAAGTGCAAATGTAAGATTTCAAAGGGACAGTTTGATGACTGGATTGTAGATTTAGAAGTGTACAGTAATTAAAACTGTGAGTTATTAACTAATCTATATATCAAGTAATTGTAGATGTCTTTGTAAAAGAAAGTCATCAGTATTTAAGTGTGTGGTCTCTGATAATGTGTTTTCCGATGATTAGAGCAGTTGAAGGCTAAAAAACAGACAATTATCAACAATGATGGCAATAAAAATGAAATTTGCATTCATTCAATCAAATTTATCTGAAAACTCACAAAACTCTCAATGCAAGAAATGTGTGAACATCCTGTGCAAAAGAGGCAAAACACTTGCATCATACCAGTCATTACTTTTCCTAAGATGTGTGGACATAAAACGCTGCTTTATGTTTGAGTGATGGAGCAGGAGCAGCAGCAGCGGCTCATAGAATAAATAACCTTCTAAAATGCATGGTCAATATACTAAAAAAAGACTGATGATATAAAAGTTTGTCTTTAAAGAAATCCCTTGTTTGCATGTTTTTGAATATGGGTTGGTGTTTACTCATCAGGGACGCATATTGATGACAGCAATGTTTTTCTCAGTTAAAGTCATTACCATCATTTCATTTAGTCAAATGCAATCTTCCTCAAAAGAAGATTAATGATGATTTATTAAATTAACAACAGAAACCCATGTAAGATTTCTAACCCAAAATTTAATATTTAATTCACATTAAAATGTAATGAGATGTATTGCATAAACTACAGGGAGTTGCTTAAAAAGCAGGGTGATTAAACCTCCATCCTCATGCTGAAGACAGTATTAACACATGAATATGAGACCGATTACTTCTGATGATCACTGATGCCCTCAAAGAGATGATAAAACACTGATTCAAACCTAAAAATGCTGCCCATTCATCTTCAACCCTATCTTTTTGAATTATTCACTCATTTTCTTTACATTGCAGGGCACTTCTCAAAATGCATCAGGGCAGACGATCCGGTTTGTATTGATCCTGGTCACATGAAAGAGCTCAGAGGATATTAAAGGTTGCTGTGAATCATTTAAAAAAAGCACACATCATACACAAACCGCGGGGTGAACTTTCAAATGAACTTTTCAAATAAGAGCAACTACACCATTGAAACTTTGGATATTTTGATATTGCTTTTCTGTAGCTTCTTAATCCTGATTAAAGGTAGCTACCGGGAACTCAAGAGGAGAAGGAGTTATGGTGAATAGGAGTTTATGGAGGGATTTGTGGTCTTGCCATCAGCTCTCGGGGAATGTTGTAACTTTTTGTCAGTTGCTGACATCCGTTTTTGGCTTAAACCTTCATCCACCTTAGCACTTGGAGGCATTGCAACATGCAAAAACAGCTTATTATCACCACGTGTCATGTTTTCATGATGCAAAAGAAATGTACAGCTGTGTTGCTGTTTGTGGTCATAGGTAAGACTGCATTATTTATGTCTTTTTCTATGATTCTATTAGCATCTAAATGAAATGGCCAGACTTTCCTGGCATCTAGAATTTAAAGTAAACAATGGTGATTTATAGCTGTGTGGCTATAAATAGATTTGGAGACAGCAGTTTTCCTAAAATCTTTCAATATATTGACTACACCTTTCTTTACACTGCCTTGTGCGCATGAGGAAATGATTAAATCAGAGCATTTACGTTACTCATTAGGACATTCACAGCAGTTTTGTCTTGCTATCATTACCCATTTTGCCCATTTGTAAGGCAGTGGTCTGACAGTGACTTCTCGTAGCCTGCCACAAAGAAACAAATCAGCCATCAGTTTGACAGCAGCATATGTCAGAGAAGGCAAAGTGAACGACCTGTCAGGGCCAGTCAAATTATTTCTCCTGTCCTGATGTACTTTCTGACAGATAAGCTCTCCTTACATGCTCCCCCTTCTCAACTCACCTTTGTCCTTCCGAGTCTCTGTGGAAACACACTGAAAAAAATGATTGATAGAAAAGCTCAGGCATGAGAGGAATATCGGCACTTGTTGCCTGGCAGAGGTCTCCATCTGTGACACAATTAACACAGGTCCTCCATCCATTGAGGAAAGACTCCAGACGTTACACAGGTCTTCAAACAAATGTCACAGGGGTCAGTCTTCCTTTTCTTTTCACTGTGCATACTGGAGTTCAGTCAAGTGCTGACAGACAGTCGGTGAGGACGGAAAGTCCCAGTGAATATAGAGGAGCTAAGCCTCGGTGGTGACATTTTAAAAATGCCTGTGTTGTTGTTGCCCCATAATGAGTGTTTACAATTTTGCGGTAAAACTGCTCCACCAGGATCCATTTGAGCTGAGTGAAGTTAACATGCCGCTGGCACTTTAAAACCATAATTCACATTTACTAGGGCTACAGAAAGAAGAGTCATTTGTCATTTATTTATCATGTGACACACATGTAAATTGATTACTTATCCAGGCTGTACAGTCCATTCTCCGCTGCTTCTGCTCCTCTCTCCCTCATCTCTCACTCCCACTGTCTTCTCTGCTGTCACCAGAGCTGTGCTCATATCCATTACATGGCTCCACTGCTGTGATAAATCTGTCTGTCAGCAAGACGTCATAATCAAATTGTTCCAGAGGTCATTTAACATTGCAGAGGAGGGACTTCACTTTAGCCCTTGGAAGATCCGGCTCAAATACAATTTATGTGTCAGAGATGAATTGTGGAATGAAACATTTACAGAGAAAATGAACTGTCTTGCCGACTGAAATAGCCTTGTTACGGCCGACTGTGTCTCTTTATCTGCTAACTTCCATCATTGGTGTCTAGGTGCTATTGCCCCTTCCACCCTGACTGTGATTTAAATAATAATAAATAATAGTTAAGAAATAACAGCGCTAGATGTATGAATACTGCTCCAGCTCATTTTCCCTTAATACTAATGTCAGTACATGTGTATATATATATATATATTATTGATATATTCAGCAGAAATAAGCTGTACATCAAAGTTGGTTCTGCAACCCTACATATAAATTATTCAATGCAATCAAGAACAGCTCTGAAGTGCATCTTGTTTTAGGGGAGACTGATTAATATTAGAATGTTCCACCTTTTGCATTGAACTGTATGATATTGATAACGGTCTTCTTGCCCAACATAGTAGAAATGTCTTTTTATATTTTGATGTCACGATTAATGAAAGAAGCCATGGATTTCGAAGCGGAACGATTAGTCGATTAGTCATCTTGTAAAAAAAGAGAGAAATGATTTTCCATGAAGAGTTAAAGTCATATGCCAAATAACAGTGGAAACATATGTTGATTCCAGCTTATAAGATCTGAAGATTTGATGTTCTGCTTTGTTTTATCTGTTTGTAAATTACATTTGGACAGTTAGTCTGACTAAACAAATTTTTCACATTTCTACACTTAATGAATCAGAAATCATCGATATTGTCAGAGGTTAATCAATAGTACAAACTAGAATGGCACTTAATAGAGGACATATCTCAGCCAAGGCCCAACAGTATCCACATCAAAACAAAAGTACCGCCAAGTTTCAACCAATTAGTGGTTATAAGAATTTTCCATTGTAACTGGCCATACCTCAGTCTGTGCTCTTTGAGCTGTGGTTACAAAGCATAATTTTTATCCTACACATGAAAGTGGGCTGCCAATTCAGGGACCCACAAGGGTAACAAGTCCTCCAAATTAAACAACAATATACATTGTTTGTCCATGGCCAGTATAATGAATCAAAAAGGGGTTTGTCTGCATAAATATTTATGGTTTATGCCAAGACTGGTATAAAAGCATTTTTTAAAATTACATGCAGTTTGATCTTGCAGCAGATAAGTGTTATTTCTGTGTGTGAGTGTGTGCATGTGACCAACACCAGCCCTCTTTGAAAAACTAGCCTATTACGTTTTATTCGGAACTAATACCTATCTCTCATCAAAGAGGGCGTGATACACCTAGTGTGAAACACACAGACGAAACAAGACAGACAAGGACAAAAGGACAGGCAGCAATGAAAGGACATGCTCTAATGATACTGGTTTATGTTCCAAGCACCCCCAGCCCGCCCAGAACCTAAAGGGTCCCAAGAACCAAACACCGAGCGGTGATGTTGTCCACAAACACTGGCTCAGCAGCCACTGGTGGGCCCAATTGGGCCAGGACCATGCAGCAGGACCCCCACCAGTGGAAAGGGCCCCCCTCAGAGTCCAACAGAGGTCAGATAGCCCAACCTGCCCCCCCAAGCCACGAGAACACCCAGGACACAGAACCCATAGCACCCCAGAGACAACAGGTGACATCTTACTCATTTGCTGTTGCTCTGTTTCCTCTCTTGAATATAAACATTCAACAAGCTGCCATTCCTCTTTGCCCACACATACTCCTGTAGTATAGGTAATCTAACCTATTGTTTATGTAAGAAGCTAACCTTGTCTGACATGTCCAGTGTGCCAGGAGTAGAGCTCAAGCTTAATTGTGGGCTTCAGCAGCAGAATTCCCTTCCTCTTCCCTAAGTGCTGAGAATTACAAATAAAAGAGTCACTAATCAGGCAGTGGTACAGTGCCAAGAGCAACCAAAGTAATGAAAATGTAGCCTCAGACACCATTCAGGCTTTTAACCTCATTTTCAATCTCAGATATTTTCAATTATCTGTCCAAACCATGAGGCCTCATCAAAAGCTTGTTCTGTTAAATAAATGAGCAAAATGATACAATGGCTGATTTCAAAAGTTCACCAGATGGTAATTTTGTCTTTTGAAATGAACAATTTAAGGTTTTTAGTTTAATTAGTTCAGCGCATTTAATCCTGAACTAATTATCTTACTATAATTGTTGAGTTTGTCCATTTGTTGCTTTCATTAGGATTTTCCCAGTTAAGTGATGCAACTAATTTACACCAAAACCAAGAGTGTGCTGTGGATAATCCTCTACAGAACAGGTGTTTGTAATAGTAATTATCCATAATGATACTTGAAGAAGTTGTAAAAACCTTTTTCATGACATAGATGATCATTTTGGCTTAGCTGTAGTTGTAAAACTTTGCTTGTTAAATTCTAATTTGAACTCTGATGTCACCTGTGTTCTTTTCCTGTTTACAGGGGTCATTTTGCTCAAAATAAAATGTTGGTCAATAACATTAACATCAATGGAAACATGCACTGACTGTATGTTTGTTGGTAATCACTGTTTATTTAATTCATGCTGTAGGACAGTTCTGTATGACTTCAAAACAAAAGTACAAACTTCCACGGAGGGCATTGTGAGTATGGGTTACCTCAGGAACACTTTTTCCAACATCAAGGCCCATGTCATACTTGTTTTTGAAGTGAAATAAACATTTACAAATGAATAATTGATTTTATCTGTATCATTTCTGGGGAAGGAATAGGGAAATATGCATGTTGTGGGTTCTTCAAAGATTTACCTAATGCATAAGTAATGCTTTCCACTTTCAAGTGTAAAGTCCCACTTTTGCCTCAGGTGTTTCATTTCTGTGTTTGTATCTCCCTCTCAATTCTCTGCAAACACAAATCAGAATAAAATGAGAAGAGGAAAGACATGGAAATGCACATCAAAGACATGATCATTTGACACATTAAGAATCAAATGGAACCAAGGCACTTCTTCTCATTAAAAGCTTGCAGGCTTTTCATTTTGGCAGCATTGTCAGTCCATCTATCAGTCCAATACAGTGACAATTTTACCAGTAACACACACGATGCTTAACTTAGGGCATGTAGAGTTATTCCACTGCAATGACAACATGTCATTACGCAAAAGCTGTCTCTGGCCTGTGAAGAGGGCATCAGGTATGGGTCCTGGGTCATGATAGAGGAAATGTAATTCTGTTGAGGAGATTAGATTGAGGCTGCTTGACCCTGCAGCTAAGCTTAGCTCCTGGCATTGCACATCTGTTTGGACATTAATTGGATCCTGTGGTTCAGGAATACTTTTCGAAATAGAGCATACAGTAGCTGAGGAAAAACACAGAACAGATCCAGTGTTGTCTTTTCCTAATCAATGTTATCCTTAAGGCCAAACTCAGAGGTACAGGAAGCAATCAAGAAAACAATGGCAGGTACAAGAGTGATTTTGTCCGGGGAGCTATTAGGCAGAGAGGAGGGCAATCTGCGACTATGCTAGTAACATAAAATCTGCTAAATGTTCATAGAGGCAAAATTTACATATATGCAAGCATTTCGTGGCAGTAAATAGACTTTCTGTAACATTGGCCAACAAATTATAACAGAGGCCCTTGACAAATTTGCTGGCCTCATGACTGTAGCCAAGCCCTGAGAAACACATGTACACTGAATCGAGAACAAATTACACAGAGTGATTTCTACATACTTTTCTGCTTCTGTAAAAAAAAACTAAAGGAATGGTAAAATTATTGCTTGAAAATCTGAAATTCCTGTAGAATGTAAGGATAAAGGCCAAAGACGAGGCGGTGGAGCTGCTTCAATAAAGGTCACATCCCATGGAAGAAAGCTTGTATTCGTAAAAATATTTGCAACTAGCACATTTTAAGTTTTCATTTTTTCTAACATTAATAATTCAGCATCTAAATTGTCTGACTTTAAACTAATTCTTAGTGCAGACTTGAAAACTATTTTAGATTAAATATATATATAAATTAAAACAGGGAAGAACAGTGAAGGCCATTCACATGATATATAGCTTTTTTTCAAACAGGCTTGTGTGTGCTTGTTTGTCTTTAAATAGAGTGATGGAGGAACACTATTGATTGGACAGTATGTGTCAACCCTTAGGACCTGTGCTGACTTCACCAGGACGGGGTTTGGTCCTCTGAAAGTGTTGGTCAATTATTTAGCTCACCTACGGAAGTGCACGTCTTGCCAACATGAGCACTGAAGCATATATATTATATGGGCTGAATGTCTTAGCAGTCATGTGCGCTGTCAATCACGTTATTCATTTGTCCTCAGATCTTTAGGTAAAATAGCAAAGAATGAGAAGGTTACACTTTCACAGTTGTATACATTTATTAATTCACATGTGACAGTTTAATTAGCTAGTTGCATGAACTTGTAGTCCTAGGCAGCCAGCCAACAGCTTGAGTACTACACAACTTGACTTGATTTGTTGTAAGCAGCTGAAGTAACTGTGGTGCACTGGATTGGCCTGCTGCAGTAAATTCAGCACCATGGACAGAGCCTTGAAACTGAGCTTCAGCTTTCAGTGGACTGGTCTCATTCATTCTCAGGTCCTGAACTGCCTCAGTGGAAAAGGGATGGGCATTTTTCTTATATTTTCAGGTCGGATGTAACAAAAACTGCATGTTGTAAATGATAAACTCAAATAAAATGTCTACTCCATTTTTCAATTCATGTGAATTTTTACCAGTTTTATCATTTCATTTTTGTTACTTCCACCCTTGAGGTTGCATCCCTTAAATGATAAATGGCAATTTTGTCTTGTGAATGATGAATGAATCAAATCAGCTTTAAATTATTCAAATCACTTGATAATTTATCAATCCATTTACATTTCACTTCCACTTTCACCACTCCATTTTTTAAATTCCGTGCATTTTCATCACCTCCAGTTTTATCCCTTCATTTTTGTTACTTCCACCCTTTATAATCTTAAAATCAATATGCCCAATAGACACAATGCTTTTGGTGCAAATTAAACAGTTTTGAATTCTCATTTAAACAAAAAGTATTTTCTACATTCATATAATAAAACATTGGCTGTCCTTCATCTTCATGACGTCTCAGGTTATTTCTATCACTTTCCCTGCAGTTAAAAAAAAGAAAAAAGAAAAACATTTTATGTGTCAGTCTCAATTATGAGATTTTTTGCTTCCCCTTGTCTAAAATGAAAGACATGTGGATTTTGGTTTTGGGCTTTTATGATTTCAACCTTAGGCTCTAGGAAAATGTGTTGGACATTTTGCATAACTTTCTGATATTGTGTAGAAACGATTAGTAGACGAGAATGATTGGTAGCTCAATCGATAATAAAATAACTATTAATTGCAGGTTTATATTATACTGTTATCGTAATGATCTATGTAGTGTTGCAGATGCTGAAGTGCTGCTGTTCCTTTCAAAAGCTGGTTAATTAGGTGTAAAATTACAGGCCCTTTGGTCATCTCTGTGATCTGTGATCTCTGTGATCATACTTCTGATATATAATCTTGTGCTAACACTCAACATCATTATATTCAAGTAAAGAGCTACTCTGCTCACGTAATTCTGACTCACATTCTCCACAGGCCTGTTTATTAAAACACCCCTCTGCTCTCAGCAAGACGAGTGTGTCTGTAGAGAGCACTGTAATTATATTCACAGGAGATTTTGTTGCTTTTTCAATATTCAAGGTCATTTTGTTTTAGAATTCTGCTAAATGAATTGAGTTTTTGTCAAATGCAATCTCTGTACGACAACTATGTAATTTAGTAGTGAGTGCTGGAATTAAATGACTGTTGTCTGAAAATGAAACATGACATTCAGTCTTTATTTAAATGGGACCAATAGGACAATAGGGGTATTTACACATGGTCGGAATTGAAAGTGATTGAAGGTGACTGGACAACAGTGAAGAGTAGAGATCCATCACCTAACTAATAGACAGTCATGTCTACTTGCCATCATTCATGCACAGTACAATCCAGATCATTGCAATTCGTGGCAATAGTATTTGCAAAATATCAGCAAAGCATAACCATTTTTAAATGTGCAAGAAAAAAAATACTATATTCATAACAATGGAAAGCAGAGGATAACACAAACCACAGAGGACTCAGTGATTCCCTCCATTTACTTTAGATGCTGTTGGTTGGAGAACAAAGATTTGCGGGTAGCTATGAGACAAAATGAAAGTGTAAGAGAGTCTTGAGAAGCGCAAGATGTACAGGGTGATGACCTCAGATGTGTATTCCAGCTATAGGCCTAATGAGGCCTGGTTCACTGGTGTGTTACCCTTATTACTTTTGGTTATAATGAGGGTCAGGCTGTTAGGCCATTCAGCTCTGATCACCCTTATTAAGAACCAAGAGAGGGCGAGACAGAGGAAGAAGAAAAATAGGGAGAGAGTTTTTTTATTCTGCTGCTTGTGGTCCTATGTTTTGTCTGAATTTTGAATACCCTGAATACACCTTATGGATTCTGTTTGATTTGATTTTTTTTTTTAATCAGCATTTAACAGTCAGAAGCAGCTGATACATGAAAGGACTTCACACATACACTCACACCTAGAATAAAGCAGGACGTAAATGAAGAGAGTTAATAAAAAGTCCCTGAAACCTGACCAACCAGAAAGAAGTTTCCCGTCTATGTTAAAACAAAATCATGTAACAATCCTCACAGTGTAGCAAAATGTGTCAGCAGATCAGCTGTCGTATCATTGCATCCAGGGCATAACATACATGATGATGTCATGATGACGCTGCTTTACTCAAACCTGCCTCATGCAAAATTAATTAAAAGTCCTTAATTCCATGACCCTGGAAACCTGCCTCTTCCCATATGGAATCATATGTTTTTCATCAGTCGTTTATGTGTTATAATATGAGTTTCCTTAATGGCCAACCTGGATGTGTTTTTTCTCTAGATATAACCTCTGGCTTTTACAGGATACAGTAAATGTAATTTATAATAATAATAATAATAATAATAATAATAATAATAATAATAATAATAATTTATAATTGATACGTAATTTTATACAGTATCAGTTAAAAGGGTGGACAGGGTTTCTTATTCAAGTGAATGGGAAACTTCATTTAGGTGGCAGTGCCATCTCTCATATTACCCCCCTCCACATAAATATTTTAATCTCCCAGGCTCAAATTGCACATCATGGTCTTACATCAATAGTTATCCATGTCTGGGTATTTTATTTTGTTAGGCTAATTATTATTTTTCATGATATATGTATGTGGTGGTGGGATTTGGTATCAGGTGAGAGAGAGTGTCGGTGCGGTTCAGGAAGCAAGGCCAGGGAGACACAGTTAATTATAACAGTTGTTTTGTGTTGCAATTATGACTCTCGCTCTACTTTTTCTGCAGTACTGAACCTGAAGACTAGAGATGTGAGACACACGTTGGAATGTTTGAAAAGCTGAAAAGCTTGGATTTTGTGTTTTTGCAATTAATGTCAAAGTAAAGACTATCACCAACGTCACCATCATCTGTGCTTCACTGAGAGAGCCCACACGAGTGGAAGCAGAGTCCACTGTTACAAAATGATTGAGTATCCACATGTGTTACCAGATCTGTTTCACATTTTAGTCACTCTTCCTTAGTCCAAAATCCACCCCCACACCCTGCAGCATCAAAATGTGCTTTTGAGATATCTCATGCACAAACAAAGAGACAAACAAAGAAACATGGTTTATCACATAATCTCCTCAACTCTCGTTGCCAGAGGTATTAAAATTACTGCTTGACTACACACATTTGTTGAGATCACTACACATTAACTGGACCAAATTACATATGAGTATTTCTAGAGTTCCACTCTCTATGAATGTTTGCGACACTGATTGCAAGTGTAGAACACGGTACACTCTTCAGCTTTTAAATATATGTTGTGTTTAAGCGCTTCCTCGAGTTAGGCATCTTACCTTGGCTGGTGTTACATTCATTACAGGTATATATATCAACCTTTGAAAAGTGTAACTACACTTGAAGGTGTGCCATTGACTTGTTTTCTCTCTTTCTCTATAGTCTTATGTTACTCTCTCACCCTGATGCGCTCTCAGGCACCAATTGATTTCATGCGTATTTCATCAGTATTTGGTAGTGCCGAATTAATTTGCGCTGTACCAAACCCTTGATTTATAGGGTTTGAAAGTTTCTGAGAGAATTTGATCAAAGCGAAGGATTTGAAGGAGCAAACCCACTCATCAAAACTGGAGAAGACTCTCATGATTTCATCCATCGCATTTTAGATGTGTATCATCAATAATGATAATAACACGATCAGGCTCATTTAACTTTTCAAGGTTGGCAAAAGTCAGCACACAAAATATCTACTAAGAACTCCTCTAATGCTCATATAGAAATATTATTTTATATGCATATTATCTATTAATGTCCTCTCTGAGAGAAAATCACCTTGATTCTGACTTTTGAAATGAAGAATCAAACATCAAATATCTGAATGTACATTGAATGTGCATTAACTCAATCTTTCCATCTGAACTCATGACTCTGCCCATACATCCCCAGCCACCTCTGAAAGCTTTTATCAATGTCACTTAATCCAGCAGAAGGTAAAGTAGCAGCAGCGGAGAGGGACTTTGTGGTTTTGGAAGGAAGAGGGACTGCAGCCCCCCACTTTGAAAACCTGAGATCAAAACAAACTCTTCTTCAGGCTACACACACATGTATTATGTTACACGTTTGCAAGTTTAATACGGTGCTGCAAATGCTGGAATGAGTGCATCTCAGAAAGATAAATGGAGCATTCAGAAAAAGCACACAAAGAACCATCTTGCTTTGTTCGGTTTGAAATGGCAAAAAATTCAAAAAGTAGACAATTTCAAGAGTTTCTTTAAATTGATCATGCACGGAGCATGAGGTGGAATGTGCACTTCAGACAGGTAAATTGATGGAGTGGGGAAGATACTGGAGCTGCTTAACTTTTAAATTACAAAAGACCTCTGCATACACAGTGGCACACTCAACAGAAGAGTAATTCTGCTTCATTTCCATTTTGGAGGAAAAAGCAAAGACATATGGTTAGGCAGCTGGCTGCCTTCTCTAATGTGTGGAGGTGGCACGAAGCACAGAGTGACAAGGTGAATTTAAAGAAGACTGCTTTGTGTCTTTGTCATGATGGGCGCAATTATATTATAATTATTACATATAAATTGTTTCATTTTTGCCTACTTGGCGGCAGTGGAAGCAATTTTAATATGTTATTGTCTCTTCAAGTAGATGTAAAAATGTTAGCATGTTTGGTCTCTACCAACTCATGGGGGAAATATCTACCTCTTTAGCAGCTAAATGCTCCACTGTGCTGACTCATTAGTTTCTAAGTTGTCTGTCTGCTGTTTTGTGCTGGGCAGATACGTTTTTGTTTTTTTATGGAAACAGCTGTCTTTGTCTGGAAACAAGGTTAATGAGAGTGAAACTAGGCCATAAAACCGAAACACTGAGCTGAAAGACACTAAAATAGTTAATAGAGCTTTGGGGGGCTGCAGAGTCCAGTAATAATTCTCTGTGTTCGACTCTACGAGTGAGTTTTCTTTTATATGTAGATATGTGATCCATTATCAGTGTCAAAATATTGGCTAGAGCTGCTTTAAATTTAAATGATGTGGTTGATGTGCTTTGTATAATCTCATACTTACTTTCACTTACTGTGAGTAAAAATAACGGCCATAAATCCTGTTGCTTTTGTTTTCTTCCGTTATCTTTCCTCTTCCTCTTCCTCTTCCTCTTCTTTCTGTCTTTGAGGTGGAGATTTGTGCGAAGCCAAGCACTGACAGAAGCTTCGGTGGCTGCTTGTGACCTCAACGTGACTGGGTGCATATTGTGAGTTAATGCAATTTCTCCAAGAGAAATCCCATATAATCATTTTGAGGCTCATTAGTAATGTTTTGTTATGTGATATGTGACACATTTGTGATTTTCCTTATCAGCATAATATGACTACAGTTTGACTTTCTATACATTTTTAATGTCTTTTATGCAGTGTGCATTGATGACACATATACAGATATGCCACAATTTACATTGTGAAAGAACCCAAAGCAAACCCAAACTATGTCAGAGCAAGAATAGCTAGGTAGGGTACTCTGATTGTCTCTTAGGTATTATATGACCTTACCTTATTACATGACTCATAGGTGTTTTGGGTGTTTGAGTGAAGGACAGAGGGTCGTATGTTTACTGCAACAAAGACTAAGAAAGAAAAGGAGGCATACAGAGAAAGGGAGAGCAAGAGAGAGAGAGAGAGAGAGAGAGAGAGAGATTGAGAGAGAGAGTCCAGAGAAGAGAGTGAATCTTCGAAGCAGGGTGGAGGTAGCAGCCTGAGGCCAGTGCATCCTGATGTCTCCTCTTTAAAGCACGGAAATGAAATCAGAGAAGTTATGGAGGGAAGATGCCACTCGTCAGGGCCGGCCCAGCCATCTTCTTATCATCAGCCGCAGCCTGTGGCTGGAGGGCCCCACACAGATGAGAACTGTGGTGGTGCTGAGACCACAGGGGATCCAGCACAACATGCTCAGGGTATGAATGATGTATGACACGGCTGAACACAATTCAAAACAGACTCAAACTGCTGCGAATCAAGGTCCTCTAAGGTTAAAAGTTTTAAGCCAGCTAGTCTAAGGCACCTTATGGCTAGTGTTTCAGAGAGTTCAGAGGTTAATTGTCTTTCTAGCAGTCTCTGGGGTGGACTCTTGTGTTCTGCAACTGAATTATATTTCATGAAGACTGTCCAGTAATTATTCCTCTACTTGCAGAACATGCCATGCCTTATAGGAGGACATCATCACCTGCATTGCTATGGTGAGGTGACCAATTTCAAAACTCATGTGTTAAATTATACCTGAGATCCCCGAGATAATTAACTCCCTTCCCTCTGACTGCTGAATTACCATTGATCCCTACAACTTAGGAACCAGCCTAAGCTCTTCTCTGCAGGGTTGTGTGTTCTGGGATTATAAAGTCATAAACTTGTTTGGGTTTCTTCAGCTTCGCATTCGGCAGACTATGAAAGCTTAATGTGTACATAAAAGGGTTCATAAATGATTTTATGAAGGGAAGGAGCGAAAAATATGAATGGGATAAATCTAAAATATATAGACAGACAGACAGACAGATAGATAGATAGACAGACAGATAGATAGATAGATAGATAGATAGATAGATAGATAGATAGACAGATAGATAGATAGATAGATAGACAGATAGATAGATAGATAGATAGATCATGTTTTGCTGTACACGTTTACATCTTAAAGAAACTGTACATATATATATATAGGAGATGAAGCAGAATAAAGTCATTGCCCTTCTGATGGGAGAAGTGGATTTCCGCAGAACTGGTTGCCATAGCAGCCTCTCCTCAATGATTCTTATAGAGGCAGATAAGTTGTGCTGGTGGTTAGGGAAAGCATCCTCGTATTGTTGAGGGAAGTGAAATTAGCAGAACGGTTGCTGCTCCGTAGATATCGGAGGGTGGAGGGATATTCAATGGCAGGGTGTTGAGACAGAGCATGAGAGGCATTCCTTTGAAAACATCGCACAAAGCAGATGTTAATGCTAGAAATCACACAGAGTCATTATACTGAATTTGCTTTCAGTGCACAGCCTTTTCAGCAACAGAATATTTGACTCAGTCCCATTGATTGGTCCCCTTCAGCTGCTGCACATTTACAGGATATTCTTAAAAGCAACTATAAAAAAAAAAATGTCTATTGAAAAAGAGATCGGGATTCTTTACTGCTCTTTTTATTGCAGTTATGATGAGCTAGAGCCAAGTTCAGCAGTAAAAAAAAAATGAAAAGGTCATGATTTCAAAGTGTAATGACGAATTTTAAAATTGTGTCTCAAAAGAAAGCCACTACAAAAAAAAACATTTGTTCATTACTTTCAAGATTAAAAACTTCTACAATTCTCAACTGTACACTGCTTGAAAAAAGAAACAAAAAACAGATAGAGCTTTTCATCACTGTGTGACTTCATGCTGCACAACTGCTCTCCATACCCAGCTCAGAAAATCAATTTACACCCTCCAGAATTAACTGTGTCCAATTCCCATGGATATGTTTATTTCATTCACTCCAAATGAGATTATGGACCAACAGAGTGACCCTGAAAATATCCATAACAAATCAATTTCTTGATGCATGGCAGAGTCTATGTATTGCTCATAAAGTGGAACATAAAACCTACCTATGTGCTGTATTTCACTGACTAAGAAAGTCAGTGAGAATGAAGAGGAATGTTTGTTTTTTTTAAAGATTTCAGGTTCAACATTATGTCAAGTAATGAAAATAATCCCTGTTTGCATGGTTTCTTTTTATGTATTTTAGATGCTTTTGTGACTTTTTTTTCATGTGCCTGCCATAGAATGATGTAATAGTTTGACTGCATTTAATGTGGTTCAACAAAGTCTCTATCTGATATGAATACCCTATTGAAACCCAATAGAGTTGACTTTGTTTAAACTGACTGGCTCTAGCAGCTGTTATCCGTTTTGCTCGTTGGATGATTCACTTTAAATAATTAACCGCTTCACACTGAGCTAAATTACAATGAATAATTAACATTAGTAGCAACCAAATCTTTACAACTACAGTAAATGTAAGAATAGGATAAGGGTACAGATTACAATAATACCTGTAAGTATAGTTAATGAAAAGTGCTACCTTAAAATTACATACAGTTTAGTGTTTTTTTTGTTTTTTTGTTTTTAGCCTTGGAAACACTTGTTATGCTTGGAAATGAAACTCAGTTCAGTCAGGAATACCATTTCTTTGCACTATAGGCTACAGTTGATTTAATGCATGCTCAGTCTTAATTTGCTGCTGTCATTTTCAGGCACTATCCATTGAGATATCACATCTGTTCATTAGCACGGTGACACTCCTTCATTGTTAGCCTTTCAAATATGATTCTCTCACCTTTAGTCCATTCATGCTGCTCTTATGCACATCCCCCCATGTCCACATCACTGCCTAATCTTCGTAGATTCACCAACTTCGTCATTTCAGCCTCTTCGGTGTCATCAGCCACCACCACCTCCAATGTCTGGACTCCAATGGGGTATTAATCTTGCTGTTACTCAGGGCAGATACCCTTCGATCACAATCTCCCTGAAGAGTCTGAGTGTCAAAGACTTTCTGAGACACTAAATATCATCTGCTGCAATAAACAGATATATTTGCTTCATTCACCTGTTTCACCTGATTGAAATATTTATTTTTGCAAAGCAATAAGGGAGTCATATCCTACAACGTGCATGGAAACTGAAAGGTAATAACAGGTTATTCTGTCTTTAAGGGGTGTTAGTGTCCATGACAAAGCTGCTTACATTTGACTGCCAGGAAGAATGTGTGATTAAGTGAAAAGCACTCACACCTTACTTGAAGCAGTGCAAACTGAAGTCAAACTGATACTTCTGATTCTCAAGTGCCAAAACCTTGGCCGTGGGGATCATATGAGTATGTTTTATTTCAGTTAAAAGACATAATTAAAACCACTGAAAGTGTTTGGTCTTAGATTCCTTCAATGTAATAAACACTCAAAATAGCATAAAAGGAATGATCTGTCAAGGTTAACATAGCTAGAGTTCCCAGAGAGACAAATATTTTCCTCTGCAGATAGATTATAAAATGCCCTCTGCTGTATGTTAGTTTAACAGTGGCCACAAGTCTATCAAAGCTATAGCTTCTGAAGATTGGAGTCTAACCTGCCTCAGAGAATCAGAATAGGGCCAGGGATCAATTCCTACTTCATTGGACACCAATTTTAAGTCACTCAGAGTCATTCACTTGACTGCAGGGACAAGACCAGGAGCCCTTTTTTAATGAGATTCATGCTGCTTCTTTGTATCTTAAGCCGGTCCTGACATCCGGGAATCATTTATACTCCACACTCACTCACTCACACATCTGAAACACTATTGCATCACTGCAGGTGATGCAATGGCCTATGGTGTGTTTTTTCCACAAATTGAGAGCAGTTAAAGAGGAATAGCAACAAATGTTTCATTGAATTACTGTAAAGTACTGTCTGTCAAGGAGAATTCTTTAAAGTGGAATTTTTTAGTGATGGGTTCTGTTATAGGAGATTGAGTGGTGTGTTCTTATCAGATAGAACTTTATTTGATATATTCATAAACCGTGTGCACTCTCTCTCAATGGACCAAATTCTAGGGGAAATAAAGAAAACAATATAAAAAAGTTAAATTATAAAAAGGTAATAACTCTAGCTTGAGAAGGTGACTCATATGATGCAGAAGCACAGTGTGTGAGAAATGCACAGATTTGGAAAACACCATTTCTAAAAAATATTTGGATGTTGTCAAATGGCTAGAAGAGCTTGTATGTATGTGTGTGTGTGTGTGTGTGTGTGTGTGTGTGTGTGTGTGTGTCTATGATTACTGAGACCTGCTGAGAGCACCCCAGTGCACCCAGAGGGGTGGCAGGGGACAGATGGAAGGGAGGGACGAGAGTGGGAGCTGCCAAACAACATTAGTCACACCCATTACTCACAGACTCTGCGCTGGCAGACAACAAGTGACTGTGCCCCGAACGTCTACATAGCAGGAAATACTCATTAACAATTTGCTCAGGAAGTAACAATGGGGGAGCAATTAGACACGAGCAAAAAGGCATTAGAGAGAGAAAGGAAGGATGAGTAGTGAGACCTCCTCTCTGCTGTCACTGAATGCATCATGATCATCATCACTATTATCATCATCATCATCACTCCTTGGCATAATGGAGACAGACATCAGTTTGGTCCCCCCTGGGTCTTCCTGCTTAAAATAACACTAGCATATGAGGACTGTCTGACATGTGAGGGTGTAGGGAAATGTTTCCAAGGTTTTACCTCCTGACTCTTCTGTCATTCCTCAACATCCAAGGACAAACATATCCTACGTGGTGTTGATCCCTGCACACAGAAGTGTGATCTGGGCCAGGAATTCATTTTCCCCTTTTAGAATGCTGCTAATGAAGTCACAAACAGGCCGACCCCGTGGGATATGCATCGCCTCCGCCACAAAGATGGAAGGGGGACTTGAGGACTAATTGGCAGCACCCTTGTTTCCAGTGTAATTGCACTTATCTAGCGAGTCACCTTCGAGGGTCATTTAAAGGCTCTGGATTAATTGAGCAGAATGCCGTGGAGTGGCAGTGAGACAGAGGAACCAAGCAGGGCAGATATTTGGCCCATTAGGCCGATCGCAAAACTTTCTTTGAGACGTCCACTCACAAGGGACGCTTTCAATCAGTCTGCCTTAATCGCTCGTCCGCTGTGACTAACAAATGCTTGCATCAGTGTTCTTTTTATGGAATTCATAGTGATCATTATTTCACAGCCCTACTCCCAACAGCCCACTCTAATGGGCCAGATGTACCACTTTAATAGCATGATGGAGTAATGACAGTGCTTTTAGTCTGCTCATGTGCAAGGGAGTATGTGAAAAACAAGCTGCACAGAGAAAGAGGGAAAATGTTTCAAGTGGTATATCAATTATGACTGCGAGGTAGCGTGTCTGAGAGGGCAGCATCATGCTGTATGCTATATGTCCTGTGTAGAAATTCACATTTCTGATCACGCCAAATACAGGAAAAGCCTAAAAAGAACTGAGGAAACCAAAGTGCAATAAAACTCAGAGCTTGGGGCTATCGTGTGTGTTTTGTCTTGCTTTAATGATGTACTAGAAAAGGCTGAAATTCTTTGTCAAGGTCACTTGTCAGGTTGGTGTGTGTCTGTAGGTAACACACTGGCCTTGCCATGGACGGATTATGAGAATGGGCCCCTGGGCACAGACATATAAAATGTCCCCCTCTACTAAGTACCAGCACCACATGCAACATCATTTCTAGTCATTTGTAATCTCTTTCTAGTTGATTTGCTTCTCTGCAATTATTTTGCATCACTTCATTGTTATTTTGTGTGTTTGTGGTCATTTTGCATTTCATCGCAGTCAGCTTGTTCAGTGACTTTTTAAAGGTGAGCCATACTCTCAGGTCCTGATCCACTGATCCAGACCACACAAACATTTCTCTGAACACGTATAAATTAATACAGGAAAATGAAATACTAAATAAAATACCACCGGACTGTATAGAAAACATTGTTTGAAACAATCAAAGAAAGCCTGACGTACAGGCTTGAGCCTCTTAAAGAAGAGCTTCATTGCTTTTCAGATTTAAATTACTTTACAAATTTTGATGTATTTTAATGAAATGTTACTGTAGCAAAAAATATACTGTAATACAGGTTACATTTCTGTACTTGTAAATGCCGACAAGCTGTAAACAGAAGCTCAGTGTAAGGTCCATACAGTAAAAGCCTTGGATTTCACTGTGTTTCCTAACAAGAGAAAAAAATTAATAAAGTAAAATAAAATAAAATGTGAAAATATAGCATACATCAGACACATGGGGGTGAGGATGCAACCTGAGGTGGAGATTCTGCAACAGCCCCAGACGCCCTACTTTACAAGGCACACAGCAGCAGAGAGTTGCAGACAGTCAATGTGCACCTCTAAATGTGCAACCTGGATAATAACATTTTCCTTTGTTCAGTTGTATGTATTTTAGCTGGGAGTGCATCGCTGCTGTGGAGTGCTTGCAGAACAAACTGAGGGGCTTAACCTTCTCTAATACGTGCAGATTGATGCATCTACTGGAGTTCTTCCTTCCTCGCGTCTTTGTTGTTCAGCCATACAGCTGGCTTAGGCCGGTGTCTCTGCTGTTTGAGGGTGAGATGGATGTTGATGGGCCTGACCTTTCATTTGCGTGCTCTGCCATGCATGGAACGCCGGTAGAGAGAACGCTTGTCAACAGTCGGTGTGTGCGAGCAATATGTTTGTGTGCTAACTGTAATCTCTTACTAAAACATCTGTAGCTTGCTCATTGAGAAAGAGGCAGAAGACAGATGAAAAGGGCATATTTGTGTTCTGCCACCTTGTGCAGCAGAGAAAAAAAACTGTAGGGCAGAACTGTGATCAACTGCACTGGAGAGAGGGAGAGAGGGAGAGAGAGAGAGAGAGAGAGAGAGAGACAGAGAGAGACAGAGAGAGACAGAGAGAGTGGATTGGCTGTAGCAAAATGTCAACATGATAAATCCAACCTTTACAAGCAGTCTATGCTCTGAGCGAGCTTGTGTCCTGGAATTAATAATCAGATCTATCAAATTGTTTTGGAATAATTAATTCAGCAGGGTCTGTCATATATCCCCAGTGTGAGGTCTATAAATCCCGCGTTAAAAAAAAGTTATGGCTAATATATAAGCGGAGTGCAGCCCCATGAGATGCCTTAAGGAGGGAAAAAGGTGCTTTTTATTTGAACAGAGGATGCCGTTTGTTAAACAAGCCTCACTAGAGCTCGGGGATGTCAGGCCTACGTGAAATAGAGATCAATCTCTCCGACCTGTGTCAAGCCTTTGATAGATGAAGCCGGAGAGTGGGAGGGGCTGTCATTGTTTAAGATGGTTTTACCTCAGAGACTGAGTCTGCTGCCACCACTGTACAGAGCGCCATCCAAACACAGCAGGAGTGGATATAGGAAAAGAAACCTCAGTAGAGCTGTCAGCCATCCACTATTATCCACTCTTTCAACCAATCCAAGACCCTCCCCTGATACCTGGAGCATTTATGAGCATATCCTCTCAATGTCTACATCAGTGAAAACACATCAGTGAGACCTGTATATTATGTGCAGGTTAAAGGTCATGGTAAAGCTATCATTTAATCTAATTGGGTAGGCCAACCTAAAACTAAATCTCAAATGATTTTGTTTGAGCTGGCACAGCAGACGCTCTTATGTATTATGCATAGCAAATGCACGCCCTTTATGGTCACATGGGTTTTGATCAAGCTAAATTGTTAGTATTGACCCAGCCCCAGTAAACCTTCCAATATATCACCCTTAACAGGCACTGTTGTGCACACACCGCTTACTCTGATAAAACTGTTGCTATAAAATTCTAATCAGGAAACCGTTTTACAGTTTTAAAATCTTAAGGCATCATAATATCTGCTCATGAAAATATAACACTGGAATAAAACCCTTTTGCTGAAGCCTGTGCATTTTGTACAGGGTATAAAATGCACTGATTTCTTATCCCCAACAAACAGAAATGCAGTTTATGATGCTGAAATGGAATTTCAACAATGTATGTGGGTCATGTCATGCAAGTAAATGCAGATATAGATTAATATTTCATTCATTAATCATTTTGTATCACTAAAATTATAATCTGGTATAATTATGCCAGATTCGTATTCTTCATTTTCCAACTAAAACCCCCCCACAAAAAAAACATAGTAGTTTTATGCACGGACAATACTGCATTTCATATAATATAATTTGATGTTTTACATTAAATGCTGTCTAGTGCCATGTTAATGGTGATACAGTTAATAAACTGAATTCAAGGAGAAATCAAACAGTAAAAATTAATGCAACTGATTATTAAATAACTTTGAAAACAGATCTAATGATTGATAAATGTAATCATTTATAAAATGTTTATTTTAATGAGATATAAGTTAATGAATTGCTTTCTGCTCATAGTTTGCAGGGCTCTGTTGGTCCTCCGTAGCTTTAGACAACAAGATACAGTGTTTACACAGTGCTGCACAGATTGGTGGCTTTCATTGAGATAAAGGTCTTCATTAATAAAACATTGTTCTTTAAGTGGAGTAATAAAGTTCCCATCAGTATCAACTGACACATAATCAATACGGTCGGATGAATTCAAGGTCAGAAAATATTCACTTTTTAAAAACATACAAAATGCCATTTATTTAGATCTGGAGGATTTCTACCAATGAATGAGTCTTTCCTGCTCTCCACAAACTAAAGGAAACTTAAACTTAAGGAGCTGCTATTAATATCGTTAGAGAGAAGAGCAAGTCACTGCAGGCATTGTTTGACAGAAGAACAGTGCTTGTCGACTTCTTCGGCTTTTATTCTAATAACAGGAACTTAGTTTGGCTGTGAAGTTTAAGGAGTTCTCACAGTTCTTTCTCTTCACACAGGCTCTCAGCGGTGAGCACTTCCTGCAGCAGATGAAGTGGTAAATGGTGCTTACCTAACGGAGAGTATGTGGGAGTGATGGAGGTTACCGTGAGGCAAGAGCGAATAGTTCAGAAAAAAACATCAAGGGCAGATAAGAAGACAGATTAAGAGATTACACATTTTATCATGCAACATATTCTTCACATCCTCCAACCGCCATTTGTTTTTCTTTTTAAAAGAAGAGGATAAGAAAAAGAAGAATATAGAATTTAGCTATTTATCACTCAAATAAGTTTGTGCTGACCGAAATAGGATTTCCAAGTAGCTGAAGTGAATTTGAATCGAAGGTAATTTTATGGCTGACATAGCAATTTTTAGCCAGCAAGCGTCTGGTGTGAAGGTGACAGTCCTACATAGACAAAAATAGGCTTCGGAGCATCCACTGTTGGTCATGTGTGCATTTTTTGTTTGTATGCATGAGTGTATTGCTAGAGTAGGGATGAATGTGTGTGTTGCTAGAGTGGGGATGCATGTGTGTATTCCTAGAGTGGGGATGAATGTGTGTATTGCTAGAATGGGGATGCATGTATGTATTCCTAGAGTGAGTGTGCATGTGTGTATTCCTGGAGTAAATATGCATGTGTGTATTCCTGGAGTTAGAAAGAAAGTGGGGGTACATAAAAGTGATTGCGTGTCCGGGACTGAAAAGAGCTGCTCTCTATAATCACTGCAGTCATTCTTATCTATTCCCAGTGCATAATGCATAAAAATAGTATGGACAAAATAAGCATATGTGAATGTATTCATAGTCAAAATGGGTTGCTGGTAACATCTTCAGTGTTTTGACTGTGCTAAAAGCCAGTTGAAACAGCAACATTTCAGATTACACTTAATCTTGCCATAAAAAGCCTCTTTGTGTCAGGTTCATAGCAGATGCTGCAGATCCATTGTCTGAGCTGACTAGATGACAAGATAAAGCCAAATGAATGAAAACTGCAGGAAGTGATGTCACAAGCGATAAGCAATAACAAGGACACCATCAGACACTGAGCTACATAATTTGTGGCTCCATCTTTGGAAATGACTTTCTCTCGTTTTTGTCCATGCTCTCTTTCCATAGCGTGTCTTATCTCACAGCAATAATTAAACCCACAAGGGAGTATTTTATGATGGACATATAAACCTATTTAAAATGGAATTAAAGATGTTATCACACAGACTGAAATAATGAAATGCTTTGGGGAATTACAATCACCGGGTCCCTCTCCCTGGCTTTCTCTGTCTGAATTAAAAGGAAACAAGCCCTCCATGCTGAAGATTACACAAGCTATTTGACTTGTTGCTCTCAGGAACTTTGGTGTCTTTGGTCGTAACGATGAAAGATGAATCTCAAATCATAGCATTATTCATCTTCCGTTTATGCAAAAGCGAGACATGCTCCTGAGAAAGACGGACTCTGAATCTTACACTCACATTATGCTGCAAATGAGCCTCAAAATATCTCAGGTTGAGAACTTTTCCAAAGCCAATGACGAGGAGCAAAATTTTAATAATTGCTTGCTGTGATCCATTCAGTTAGTAGATAAAGCAGGGCACGAAGCCCCAGAACAATCTATGCGCACAACATGTCTCCTTTTTATTATCAGCCTCCATTTTTACATACTAGATCCCACATAATCATACCTCATCCAGGCCTATTACTCCAGCTGGGTCATGGTAACCCCTCATGAAACTTGGTAGGCTCTGTTCCATTACACTCTTTCAACACTAATGGCACTGAGAGTTCCTCTCTGATGCACAATAATGCAGAGCTGGCAGAAGGTGGGAGACAGTGTGCTATAGAGATAACCAATATCTCATTAACAGGAACACATTCAGCTCTCCTAGCTCTTACATGGAGGGCTAAAAAAAAAGGGGCGGGGGCAATGAAGCCAAACAAATATTAAAGTCCAAATGACCTTTGGCTTTCATATTCTAGAAAAAGTAGAAGTTTCTCCTTCAGCAGGTCATGAGATTGAAGCTGTTAACTTCTGAACTTGTATTTATTGTGTACATTAGTTGTCTATTCTCTCTATGGAATCTGATATAAAGTGATCCATCCACGTTGCTCTGATGGTGTCTTATGGAGGCAATTTTCTCTGTGTCTGGACTTCACATTTCCCCAGCATTAACTGGATGATTAAAAACTAATTTCAGCTGTAATTCCACAGTTAAGCACCTTTACCTCTTCTGTATTAGATTCTCATAATCCATGCTCTGTTTTTCAGGATCCTACCCAACCTGTTGCACAAAATGTTTTAATAAAAAAGAAGAAAGCCTGTGCTCCGGAAATAAGACACCTCCAAATAAAGTTTAGAAAGTTGCTTCTTGAATGTGCAAAGACACAATGCTTTCAATGCTATGAACGCACAATTCAATACAGTGAGAGACAGGGAGAGAGAGAGAGTAAGAGAGAGATTTGTGAAATTTAGCAGGACAAGTGACTCAAATCCACATCAGCAGAGGAGGAGTTGACACCATTTGGGACATTAAATAATGCACTGCACTTTGCACTCAAGGACTGAGGCATCAAATATTCATGGAAACCAGTCTGCACTGGTGTTCTTTTAAACACTTTCTTCGAGCAGATACTGTTCCCCTTTTTGCTTTTTCATAATTTAGTTTGAGGCTGGGTGATGCTCCTCCTTAAAGCCCCCAGAACACTGTTGACATTAAAAACTCCAAAGTTTACTTTGCGTTTTAACAGCAGGCTCCGTAGTGATGGGAATCTGAAAACTGGCAAGCCCCCGTCAGCAGCCTTAGCAGACAGCACCATCAATATCTTCGACTTCTTTCACCACCTGATATGTTGTTTATTGTCAAGTCTGGAACATCACTGGATCTCTCCGTTGTATCTCTACACTTGAAGATTCATTTAACTCTCTGAGACAGTGTGAGGTGTATCCCATTATCACATGGGGCCAGAGAGACTATGACGTGACCTTGGGAGTACACTGGATCTTATTTCTCTACTCCATGTCAAAGTGGGGCAATGGGGGCCGTGTTCAAGGTGGTGTATGTGTGTGACTGGGTGACGGGGTCGAGGCGGGGGGAGGCTTGAGCCTCACATACGTTGAAGAGGGAGTACTGCTGCTCCATTCTACAGATGTCTTGGAGATGTATACTTTGGATGCAAGCTCTGCTTGCAGCAGTATTGATCTCTCCTATAGTCTATAGGTAACACATGCCAACTCTGTGTGCATTGGAAGGAGAAATGGCGACTATCTCTCATAACAGAGAAGTCAGGACTTTCTTAGCTTGCAGTAAAGACAATGAGCCGGTCTGTGAATGATAGCAGTCACACTGTGCCAGTGAAGTCTGCAGAGAAGGAACTTTTCCAATCTATTTCTGTTACGTTTACAGAAAGCAGTGCAATAGGTCGATCTTTGTCTGTGTCGCTGCAAAAAACACAACTTCAAGCTATGAATGCACAGAAAAGAATGACAACTTCTGCCAAAGTTTTGTCTGCAGTGGATGACATATATTTGAAAAAGTTGTCTTTTCCTGCAGACATTTGTGATCATTTTATTAGCAGCAGATAAATGATGGTAGGAGAGAATCATAGCAATCCGTGAGAAATCCTGCAGTGAGAGTATACGATCATATTAACTCGCCAGGTCATGCAGACATATTGATCTATGGGAAGAGCTCACCAGCAGTGATCCTCATGATTTGTGGAATATAATTAAATATGCATTATTACAGACCTTTCCAACGATGCTCATGAATGCAGAAACATTTGGAAAATGTCAGGTTCTCTCATTTCTACATAGCTGATGAACTTATCCCTCGTTGCAATGGACCTAAAAGACAAAGCACATCTGAGTTTAGATTAGGCTGTTTTTCCAGTCAAAAAAGCACATTTGATATGCCTGAAATGATTTGTTGGTTTTTGTTTGAGGAGATTAAAGCTTATTCAAACATAGACAGATTAGCGGTGGCTGTTAGATTCGATAATAGCAGAATACTCACAATTAAATGATGCCAACAAGCTTAAAGGGTTCCACTTCATGTGAATTCATGAAGATATTTTAATCATTATATTACCCCTGTAGAACATTTCAAGGGGAAAACTGAGGTTGTTACTACAAGAACCTGTAGTGACATAAAAAAGGGAGAAAAAGTGAAAAATGTTGTTATGTCATGTGATGAAATAAACAAACAAGAGTAGTGACTGAAGGGGCAAGTGATGAAGCTTATCAAAAAATAGAAAATTCCTTGTCCTGTCTGTGGCAGAGTTGTAAGGTTTTAAAAAAAGTCTCCCTCACTAGCTCTAAATTGGCTGTCAGAAAGCCTCAAATGTGTCCCTTTGTAAAACACAGCAACAGTTTCACTGCCTGAGCCTCTTTGATTCAACTTCCCTTCCATAGTTTTGTGACTTTATCACAAATAGACATTTTCCCTCTGTTTTCTATGCATTGCCTTTAATAACAAGGTATGCCAAAAGCAATTTGGCAACATCAAGACTAGAAAAGCAGATGGGTCCTTGTTAGCCTCCACACACTGGAAATAAAACACAGACATCATAGGAATCTCCATCTTGCTTTTGTTTCTCTTAATTTCCTTTGCTCTTAAATCGGCTGATGAAAACGAGGAGATGCCATCCCTCACTGCAGCGATAAAATCAGATCAGGCTCAAACGTTTGTTGGTTTATGAAGTATTGATGAATCCCAGCTAATCTGACTCCAGTGTCATGATTATCTATTAGCTATTGATACACTGTGCTGAGTGCAAATTGTTCTATTTATTCATAAAGGACGTGCATGTGTTTATTGATTAATAAGTGATTAGATGTCATACATATGTGACCAAAACAACAAAGGCACCTTTGTAGATAACAGAGATGATCTATTCATTAGAGAGATACAATATGTAGCAACACATCAGGGAATATGTAAAATCAATTACACAGCTCATACATGAGTGGGAGATTTAACATGTTACACATACTGACCATCTGATATTAAAACGACATTGACAAACAACCATCCATTGATCAGTTTAAAGATCTTTCCTTGTTGATTAACATCTTTTCCTCATTATTGTGCCATTGACACTTTTGCTGCTGTATCAAACGTAGTTTAGGTGATTGTTTTGTGTGAATGAGAATTTCTTCTTGCAAAAGAAGCATTACTTTCTAAGATCCAGATTCGCCTGAATATAAACAAATGGACTAGAGGTTAAAAATACAGAGGTGCATGTTGTTTGAAATCCAATATGCAGATATTCAGTGAGGTCATCCTCAGTAGCTTTTCATCAGCTTTCACTAGATGTATTCAGTGCAGGATAAAGCTTGTCTGGTGTTTCACTGGTCTTTTTGTTTTCACCTTATTAATTGATACTGAAGACACCGTATTTCTCAATGGTCAAGAAACAGACAGAAAAATTAAATTCTGACTTAATTTTTCCCATTTTTAAGAACCTCTCTCTTCATTTCCACCCAACCAATTAACAGCTACACAGCTTTCATTTAGACTAAGTTTAGACATATTTCTTTTATTTTTGAAGGTGGTGTTCTAATACAGATCATGTCTTACCGTGTTATTAATGTAGGAACATAGCTAAAATGTGTTGTTTTGTTGGAAGATGAACTTGAACATGTGTAGGAAATGGATAAATTACAGGAGGAATGCAATGTAATGCAGACAAAGATGGAGTCTAGATGGCTTCTAACATCTTCTGGTATACAGTATGCCGCATCCTCTTACGATGTAATTCCACAGATATTTTTTGTGAAAGTAACAAAAACAGTAACTTTGCATTATTCTGTACCACTGCAGTGCAAAAGGAGCAGAAGGGAAATATGCTGAATAAGCTAATACTTTCATGGCCCCATGCACACAGACAAACATATAATGCACAGATTGTGGCTCCCTAACCAAGATGATACTCTCTGTGGGATATAGTCAGAGTTGCATTAATCTTCTCCCCTTGGAGGATCAGTAGGAGTCCATAGCCACGCCCCGTCTGCAGAGATGAAGCACCGCCCTACTCCAATCACTCTTCAGGACTCTCTCCACATGAGATCCCCTGACACCAGATTAACTTGATTTGTGTTTTTCTGTTCCAGGCAATTAAACTTGTGTGCATGTGTCGGGTTAAATGAGATCACTAAAAGTAATTACCAGTATTCATCAGCCCAGCACATCTGCAACGTGCATCTCTTCCCCCCCCCGTTTTTTTTTTTTTTGGTTAAATTGCATCTAGCAGTAGGCACCCTCTTCACCTGGACTAAAAGGCTACAGAAGAATCATTATTTTGTAAATGATGTTCAGCTCTGCTAATTAATTATAATGTAGTTAGTAAAGTAATATGATATAGTTAATTAAGCTATTTGTTTTTCAAAATATGACCATCAAAACAGTCATTATATTTACATTTATATTGTACAGAGTTATGGGTTAGCAGGTACCTTTTACACCATTGTTTAACATTTAAACAAAGAGTTGATTTAAAAGGGTTGATACAAATTCTCATTTTCAGTCCATCAGACTGGATCCTTTACTTCACACAATGCAGCTTTATAGCTTTTTCTAATCAGAAAATCCCGGTTTAATGCTTTTATATTGAACAAGCTCAGTTTTTAACAGACGTTTTCTCTTATGAATTTATGTGTCCAAGCCCAGGCTGAGATGACCTCTGAAATTTGGAAAGTTCCTCTTGAACCATAGAAGACATTATTTAGTGGCATCAAGCAATGACTAAGCAGATTACAACCAACTGAATAGACCTCAGCTCTTTTTCCATTTCCATACATTGGCCACTATAAATGTGAAAAACATGGCCCTCTCTGAAGCCGGGTGTTTGGTTTGCTTGTTCTGAGTTACTGACAAATGGTTCAACATGGTGAACCCTGTGGAAAGGGAACTGCTTGTTCTGTAGATATGAATGGCTCATTCTAAGGCAACACAATAATTGTTGGCAATTTTATTCTAATGAGAGCATAATTACCAATGTTATATCCCATTTCTACCAATAGATACCCCTAAATCCTAAACACTGGACCTTTAAGTGCCAAGAGCTGTTGGAAAGATTCCTGAATCTCAAGGCTTTTTACAAGCCTGAAACTGGTAATTATGATCACTCTGATATTTATTAATGTAAAGCTGCTCACTTAAGTTTCTCTGACTCCTTCTCTGCCTGACTATCCCCACATTATCTTAACTCTCAGTTGCTTCATAAACACTGAAGATTAAAAAAAAAGACTCAAAGATTTTATAATGTGTTTAGTCTCTTAGGTGTTCTCTGCAGCTTTTTCCTTTGTAATAGATGTATGTCAATAAGTTGTTGGGCAATTATTCCAAAATCAACACAACTCAACTGCTGTTATTGCCTTGCCATCCACCCAGTGCATGCAAAAGTCCCACAGTGACTCTGATAAAAATGAAGCCGCTGCAGCATCTCCAGCACACAGAATGATCACCAGTCTGCAAGGAAATGACAACCATTAAATAACAGCTCTCACAGCTCTCACACTAAATAAATTAGTAGATCATTGTTCTAATAAAGCCTAACTAACTCCACCAAGGATGGAAGATTATGATAGCTGATTTACTTGAAGTATACATTGTACCTACACGTTCTAAACAGGAAGAAACCTCCCTGTAGGTCCCCTTCCCAAATGTTAGTTACTGACTGGAACTTCATACTCTATGAAACTATCGTCTAAGAGCTTCTTGATAGCACATGTGGCCGTGTGATGGTAATTTACAATTCAGACCCAGTGTGAAACAAAGGAAAACTGAGCGAAAATTATACTCCCTTCACACAAACACACCTGCCGTTGGAGGAGCCTGAGACGTTGATTATACACTGCATTCAGCTCAATAATTGATGATAGGAGAGGAAAACCTCTTGGCACATTGGTAAAAGCTCCAGGTCTGACACCACATCGTTGACTGTCTAGCATGCTTACAACTGTCAGATACATCACAAATGGATGAAGGGGCATGGAGCGGCACAAAACGCTTTTGTGCAAATGTCCACCACTGACATCCCTCTGGAGACCGCTGTGGATGAGGACAAGGCTCTTCTACAGTGTGTGATAGCACTGCACAGCCAGTGAGACAGACATATCTTGTGAGCATCCTCTGTGGTGGACCAACAATTTCTGCATCAGTCGGATGTTAACCATACACAAAACATGAGACAGTGTGAGCACTGGGAAGAGTTGGATGCCTCCTATGTTTCACTATTTGGAGGCGTGGGGGAAAAGAATTTGGCTGTAAAGTAGCTGGACCCCCATCTTCTCTGATATTAAGACAAGACAACAAGACTGTCTTAGAGGAAATCAGGCATAAGACAGCATCTTGAGAGAGACTCTTGTATAGGCTTGAGTGGGTGTTTCCCCAGAGAGTGCAGCACCAGGGCTAAACCCCACTGTGGTGTCAAAGAGCACATGACGGGTCTCAGATGCCTGACTCCTTTCAGAAAATGCTCAACCAAAGAACGCTCCAACACAGATGTCTGTCTGCAGCCTTTGTGACAGGGTGAGATAGCTGTGGCATACATGTCAGTTGTACATGGAGCCGGTTCTTCAAATCACAAAGCTTGTGCTGTCATGTTTTTATCACCTCAGGTGTAATGCAAGAATAGGATTTAAAATTTTAGTGTAGCAGAAACTGTTTTACAGGTTTTTATTTTCTTCTGCTTTGATTATTGCATCTTTGCAGCATCCATAACTGGTAACACATAGTAAATGGTCAATATAACTTGTTGTACAATGTTGTATTCTGTATATAGATATAGATATGGAGACATATATATATGTACAGTATGAGTAGAGAGCAGCAGGATGGCTCAGTGGTAAAGCCGTCATTGCCTTTGGAACACTAGGTTGGTGGTTCGAATCCCAGTTAGTTCCCAGAATGTAAAGCTAGTTGGAATTGAAGGAATGCTACTCCCACATGGAGAAGGTTGAATGAATGGAATGGAAAGGTTGGGGACAGATCTCATCAGAGTAGCACAGGATTTCCAAACCCCATCACCATCAAGTGTGGCATATACCAGGGCATCCCCACTGCAGCTCTGCATTGATGTGAACCCCTCAGCCAGATCATCTCAAAGAGATTCAGATTCATTCTTTATTTTCCTCTGGTTAGAGGAAATTTGTTTTCACATACTGTACACATGAAGTACAACAATCAAATACATTAAAGACACAACCGTTCATTGCAGCGTACCCAGGTTTGGAGCCCTTATAGCTGAGGGCATGAAACTCTTCCCGAAGCGACTTTTCCTGCATTTTGGCTGTCTGTCTCGACAGGCAGAGGGAAGGAGGATGAAGCATGGATTGAGGGGGTGGCAGGGGCCATGTGCTATGGTGAGTGCTTTGCGAGTGGTGGCAGTGTCAATAAGAGCTGGCAGGTTGGGAGTGGGGATACCAATTATTTTGGATGAGCAGATATGGAGACAGGCTAAGATGTGGAGTGACCATTAGCCATACATCCATTCATGTATACATAGATGACATCAAGCTGTACACCAAGAGTGAACGAGACACAAACTCAGTGACTTGATATGGATCTACAGGGAAGACATTTGAATGTCATTCAATCTGGAAAAGTGTGGCAGCATGGTGGCAAGGAGAGGGGAGGTGATCTATGCAGAAGGGGTGGAGCTACAAGAAGGCAGGATAGCAGACATACAGGGCTACAAGCACCAGGGTATCCTACGAGGAGGCCAGTCCCCAGAGCCAGCCATAGTTAAATACCTCCAGCTGGTAAGACTGGTGCTGAGAGGCCAGCTCAGTGCTGGAAATAAGATCCAAGCTGTATGCCCTGCCAGTCTTCAGATTCCCAGCTGGAAAAGTAAGCTGGCCTTGGGAAGAGATAGATGACACTGATGTGAAGACCTGAAAACTTCACAATGCATGAAGGATCAAACCAAAGTCCAGCACCTTGAGACTCTATGGGCAACATATAGAGGGAGAGGGAGGATTGCCACTGTAAGTGTCAGATCCATGACACCTTACCCCACATATAACCGAAAAGTATTGTTTTTTTCCCCAACTCTGTATGGATTAAACAGACAAGTTATCACACGGATTTTGTTTCCAATTAACAGAGCCAGTCTGGCAGTCGCCCACTTTTCCCAGACTTTATGCTAGGGCTATGCTAATTGGCTGCTGGCACCAGTTACATATTGCCTGTACTGCTGTGTACATATTTAACATCCATATATCTGCTTAAAACAACAGTATAATGTGTTATGCTTGAACAAAATATCAGCCTATGTGTTTAATTACTTCTTATTAATGCTAAAAAGGGAAGGTTAAAATAAAGCGTCCCTGATTTATCTTAGACAACATTCTGCATGTGATGTTGTTGCATTCTTCAGTGTAAGGATGTGATGGGAGATGTTGTTGTTTCCTTCACTCTCCACAAACTGATACAAGTATAAAGACATAGTGAGTGTGCTTTATATCATTTCTGTGCAGCTTGAGTGCTTTTATGTGTAAAACCATAGTTTTTTTGTACATATTTTTCCTCTTTTCTCCGTTTCCACAAAATATGTGCAACTACTTGCTTGCAACACCAGAGCCAACCTTAAACAGCTTTACCCTGTACTAGATAAATGCTCTGTTCCCACAAAAAGTCTGGCTCCATTGTACCCCTCATTGGTGTGTAAGCTGTCACTACCTGGCCTAAAATTACATGTAGGGGTGTCTGATAACATTCAATCGTGTTTACAAAGATGCACATGTATCAAGCACACGGTTAAACCTTAAAAGATCTTTTTATGCTCTATATCAACATTGTAAGCTGATCTGGTAGTAAATGACAACACTGTGTGTCGTAAAGACGCAAGGGGATAGACATGTTGGTGTGTGTAGAGTGTTGATAAGGGCAAATGTTACACCTTTGACTACCACTCTTCTCTGAGCCAGGCCTTAAATGACATGGAAATTGAGTTCTGGAGACTCTGCAGAAAACAGATACTGCTCAGAGGATGGAAGAAGAGACTCGCTGGTCTATTTCACTTTATCTATGCAGCATGGGAGGAGAGGTCCCTCTTGTAGCTGTTTTAAAAGGAAATGGGAAGAGCAAAACTGAGGTTTTTCTCAGCTTCTTTCCAAAGGGCTCCCCAGGGAATTAGTCCAGTGTTTTTTTTTTTGACCTGATGACTGCCACCATGCACAGAGAAAGAAAAAAAGAAAAAAAGATACACAGCTTGCTGCTCAAACAACACCTTTTCAGAAAGAACACACAATGAGCTGTTTATTTAAGCCAATTCTCGGTAAATGCACAACAGAGTTTTTAAATAATACAATCAACTACACTGTAACACAGCTATGCAAAAAAAGCATCCACGCTATTACAGCCCAGTGGGGACTTAATTGTTCGCTGCTTGCTGACCTGTCAATTGAATTCCACACCAGCCGGGGAACATAAAGATTAAGAATGATATTTTAGTAGAAAAACACAAATGACGAAAGTGTGGCCTGATTCTCCATTCTCCCTGTTTGGACTGTGCGGTTGCCTGTGGAATAATAAATGGTCTGAGTAAGATGGTATGTGAGGGCGAATCGCTGTTTAATATGAGAATATGTCTGTTCAGAGGTTGACCCACTGACTTTTATAATAGATCTGTGAAGTCTTCTGTTGAGCTCTGAGAGTTGGCATGTTAAACCACAACTGCAGAGGTCAGCCTATTGAAATGCAGTATTGAGTATGTATATAACCTTACTTGAGAGAGGCTAATGCTGGTTCATGTTCGGTGTGCTAATGAACCTCCCAGTCACATAGCCACCACAGATATGTTGAGTAATTGGGCAGAACAGGCCAGTTTGTGGTGAGGAAGTGTTGCGTGAACACACACAGATTTTACATGAGAGGGCTTGATATACTGCAGATCAGGGATTAGATCCTGTATCAATATCCAGTATCCACTAGTTATACTTTAAGTCTTGACTTTAAAGGATAATTCTGGTTATTACAACTTTGGTCTCATTCTCATTGTTTTGGCCCCCAACTCCTATCACTAACAATTACATTGGGTCTCATGTAAAAAAAATTTTGTATTTCTAACTCATAAATTGCTTGTTTAAACCTGATGAACGCCTGTTGTTAATTTGCAGGTACTTGTTTGTGAGATTTGATAGTCAGAGATAGCCATGTAAGGTTCAAGGTTCATTCACAAAAATGTTAAGATTGAAAAGAATTTCTCCCTCTGAGCCTTGAAGTCCTGTTTATCCATACAAAAACATGAAGATTTAATAGTGTCAGTAGTGATTCTCAGTCTCAGGTCATGTGACACACATTCCTGCCGATGGTTTCACGTTATTCCAATTAGCTAAAAGTGGCAGTTTTATAGCCAAGAAACAGTGCAGGGCAGTGGAAGAGAAGAAGAGGACTGCTACATGAATAATCAATGCAGTTTTCAAAGTCTTAAATCTTCTTTTATTTAGATTTTCCTCTTTGATACAAACTAAATTCACAATCTGTCATCTGAGTCTTGTGCCTGTCTGCACAAGGGGAAAACACTTGTTTGACTTAAGAATGCATTGATGCAATTTAATTTGGAGTTTTAAAATGTTTCCACAATCAAATCAAATAACTAATAAATAAATAATATGTATATAATAAATAATAAATAATAAAATAAATCAATATAAATTGTCTGCCTTTTCATATTTGCTTGCAAAAGAAATCTCGTTTACATTCAGTGTTACTCAGAAAAGTGCATTTATGTATCCTTGAGGCCTAATAATCATGTTGAACACATTTTGTTCTGAATAAGACATTTGAAAAGCAGATATTTTGTTCTCTAAAATCAATATGTGCCACTGAAGAGCAAATCTATTCAGACAAGTGGTTTTAGTGTTCATAAAATTATTTGCTGAGATCTTGAATACAGCAAAAAAGACGTCAGCAGGTGCAACGATCAATAGCAACATTTCTAACTCAAGTCTTTTTATTGGTATTTGAAATCATATTAAGTACAGTAAATCACAAATACAATTGAATGAACATAATATACCCCCCAATATTTCTGCTCCAATGGAGCCCCATCCATACAACTCTACCATTTAATAATCAAACAAAGTTGATTTCATAAACAATTACATGTGTATATAAATAACGTCAAAGTGACAAAAATCATGGTATATAAAAAGGAGACGAGAGAAAACAACAACAAATATAAACAAATAACTAACAAAAACAGTACAATCCAAAATAAAAAAAGGAGAAAAAAGTTATAAATAAGTCAAAAGAAGACCATACGTAATATAGAGTTTACAGTATAAAAACTCCAGTATCATATTTTTTTCAATAGGGGTTAAAAAAGGTTTCCATATGACATTAATCCTCTTAACACACGCTCTTGTAGGATAGCGAATCCTCTCCAACACCCAACACCAAATAGTTCATAAATAATAACATTTCTGATGGCCTCACTTTCTGATTTGCCTCCATATGAAGTGGTTTAGATATTCCAGTTAAAATGATCTTGTTTAATCTCGTCTTTCTTTGCACAGCTGACTTGGCTATAGCAATAGCAATATGTACCTTGATGTTAGCAATTACTTTGCTAAATACAATATTATTAAAATCATACAAATGATGATGAACACTATAAAAATAACCCCCAAGTTGTAATAAACCAGAACTATATTAATGCGTTCAAGAGTGACATGCTTTACTGATGTCCCAAAATGCATCTGCCATCATAACAAGCTTTAATCCATCAACTCAAATGCACAGCCAGGGTGTTGAGTCAACACATATTGTAAACAAAGCTCTTGCCAACACGCAGAAAGGAAAAAAAACCCTCTCTCTATCACTGATAATGATCCATTTAGAAGGGCAGGAAGCTGGCAGGTTGCTTTGGCAGTAAGTGAATGAATATTCCTTAAGCGCTGGAGAGTAATTCACTAGCAGGACAAGCCTCTCCCCTGGAAGACAAATGTGTGTTCATTATGTTGGGGAACATTAGTGGGAGGAGTTTCCGAGGAAGGGCCTACTCTTTATTTAATGTACTCCTCGGAGATGGATTGAAGCCACGAAACCCAGCACAGCACCACAATTAATATTTTGATTAGAACTCTGGGAAAATAATATCCCGTGATATATCACTGCTGTCAAGTGATGATGCCAAACTCAACTTTCTCCAGTCACACTGACATTATGATAAACTAAATGATTACTTGTGAATTCAGCTCAATAAGAATATCAGACAGGACAGGAAATGATACTTCCTCACAACAAACAAATTTGAAAACAAATGAAGAGAAAAAGTCTTGCAACAAAATATTATCTTAACATCGCTCACAAAATGTCAACAGCAGAGGAAAAATAAAACCCCTTTGCCCAAAAAGCAAAATTCCTCCATGCACAGTGAGGCCCTTTAAATTGTGTGCAGTAGACCATTGTTTCCCTCCAGGAGTCCACAGAGATAACTCTATGTGAGCTAACAATGTCCTCAACTGGCCGGCCATCGGTTGCTCGGTGCTCCCACTGCAGGTGAAGCCGGAGTGGTGAGCAGCTGTCAGAAAGGCCTGTAATTGGAGCCCATTGCACCATTAGTCCTGTCCATTAGGCCTGTTATAATCGCTGTCTGTCTCCGCTACACTCCTACAGTCACTGTCTCCATTTGACCCAGGGCACTCCCTCCTACACAGGGACAGAGCTGAGACTTAATGACTTTTCACATGACCACCTGTGACTCCCCGGGCTGCCTATCCAGCATGACACATTCCCCTGCGTGGAGACTGATCTGTAAAGGTTTTCATCCATACAGGGAATTGAAGTGTTCGCCCAAAGCAATGAAAAAAAAAAGTTATCATATTTCGATTGTAATGATTGTAGTCTGTAATAGAAACTGGTGATGCGATGGGAGCAGAGTGAGTACGATGTGTGAGGTGGGTGAGGAGTTGACTTTATAATATCAGGTGTCATTGCAAATAATTTGCTCTACAGGAGAGGCATTCGGATACCACCATTTCCCTCAAACTAAGTGGTTAGAACTAAAACGAAAAGAAAAGAAAAGAAAAGAAACTCCTTAAACTTTCATCCAGAGGAGGAGATCAATCTTAAATTTCAACTAAAATCCCCAATCCAGTTACAGAGGTTGATAATACTGAGGCTGTGAACAGTGTTGTCCAGCTCTTTTATCTAATATTCCTGCTTATTGTGTTCTCCCCTCTCAACTCAAAACAAAGTAATTTCAAGCATGACACCTGTAAATTGAATTTAATTGGTGCTAAATTCTCCTCGCAGAGCCAATGGCATATTGATTCTTTCTCCATTCGGCTAGAATATGGTGTGTACAGAATGCATCCCTGTCAGGAAAACAAGCAGTGAATCAGCAGGGTGTGCACCAGGGCCCACAGCTGTCCCAGATTTTACTGCAACACTTGAGTTATTGTGGCAAATACATGCTGCACCAGGGGAAAGAGAAAGCTCAGATCACTTTTGGCAGGCAGCATTATAACAGAACATTTTTATGCAGGGTTTCAATACGTTTGGGAGAGAATGTAGAGTTACTTTATACATCTGAAAATGGAGTCAGAGTCGTAGCAATGTTGGAGACATGCACAGCAGTCCCTGGAAACCTTTTTTATTTTCTTCTGGTATGAAGACAGATTATTATGTTCTCTTTACTTGAGGATTTTGATAAATTAAATATTTATGTGATGTGACATGCTACTTTCAGGGAGGGTTTTAGAAAATTCTGACTGGGGGCCATACTGGTACACAGATTCAAACAAGAGAGGCATATTTGCAAAATGAATGAAAATGTGTCAAGATTTGGATCTAAAGACCCGAGGCCAGATGTATAAAAATATGTAGATTCATGAGCAAAGCTATGTGTTTGCACAAAGACAGCAGGTTTTTCTAAAAGGCCCATTTATGCTCTACATTAAAGACGGATACGGAGACGTACGGAGCCTTCTGTATGTCTTCTGTGTTCATCTTGTATGTAATCGGGCATGTTTTCGGAGAGCTTATACAGACGAGATGGACGAAATGGAGCAATATACTGGGAATGGTTGAGGACAGTGTAGCCACAATTCAAGCAAGGTACGTCAAATATGCACAAACTCAATGAAGAAGAAAGAAGCGAAGTGAAAAACTGAAAAAAAAAAACTCCATCATCAAGTCTTGATGTACCTAATGGCCTCACAGACCACCGCCAAATACATCGTTAGCTCCGCTTTTGCCGCTTTGTATTTACTAGGTACAGTACCAGTCAAAAATTTGGACACAGTTTCCCATTCAAGTGGATGGGAAGGTATGTCCAAACTATTGACTGGTACTGTACATTATCACAACCTCCTCTGACAGTCGCCAGATTTGTTGTTTTTCAAAACTTTTGAAACCTCTCTGCCCTCCCGCGGTTGTATCGATGTCGATGGAAGGACGTACAGAAGTATGTACGGGTCGACAGATAGACCGATTTACCATTTATGTACACAGAGGGAGCATAAATAGGCCTTAAAGCTGCATGCACCTTCTTACCAAAATGCCTTAAATGCCTCGTATTTTGCTATTGCATAACATATGTCTTCCTTAAAACAAACTTTTTTCTCTAAAAAACATAAAAGCAATGTCAGTTAACAATTTGTCTGTGACACAAAGAAGAAGAAAACAAAGGGCTGCCCGCAGAAGAAGATTGTTTTTCTTTCCACCTTCATAAACGTACTCTCGCAGTAGAGTCCCAAAATTGTTTTCTGTTAAGGCCTAAATTTACATAAGGGCTCCATAGATAAACTCAAGTGCAGCTTTTTGGGCATATCGATCAGTGGTATGTCTGGAGGAGGAAGAATGAAGTATATGCTGAAAAGAACACTCTACCTACAATGAAGCATGGCTCTGTGGTGCTCTGGGGCTGCTTTACTTCCTCAGGCACTGGAAACCTGCAGTGTGTAGAGGGTAAGATGGATTTCATCAAGTATCAGGAAATCCTAGAAGAAAACATCTCGCCATCTGTGACGAAGCATTCCAAAAGGACAGTGATCCCAATCATACCTCAAAGTCCACCAAGGCTCGGTTTCAGATGAAGTCCTGGAACATTCTAGAGTGGACGTCACAGTCAACTGACTTGAATGCCATAGAAAATCTCTGGTGGGATTTGAAGAATGTTTTTGCAGCACATAAACCCAGGAATATTTAAGAACTCAGGAACGCTGCCAAAAGCTGGTGTCTGGCTGTGCATTATGTTTGCAGCAAGTCAAAGCAGCGAAAGGGTGCTTTACAAAGTACCAAAGATGCCTTTCATTAAGGGGTTGAATAATTTTGTGACTGCAGCAGTCAGTAAAAGTAGCACTTTGTGTTATATTTGGGAGAAACACATTTAATATCTGTTGTATTGAGCTATTTATACTGTTGTTGTTTGATTTGTTTATTGCAAACAGCTGATAAATAGTCAATAGAGCCAATCAACCTAATATACAAGACGGCTTGAATAATTTTGCTTCCACCTGTGTATGACAATGTTATTTACGTAGGCTTAAAAAGGCATAATTACATTTAACGTCTAACATACTAAAGATGAAAAGAAATACTCACAAGTCTTCAAACCTCTTAACACTTTTAAAGTCTTAAAGTCTCACTTATGCAACTGTGTGAATCCAAACTGAGTAAAAAAATTCTGTCATCTTTTCCTATTAAGTTTTCGTGGATGACTTAGGAAAAACATTTAAACACACTTGACTTGAACTCACTCCACATCATATTATTAACTTGTCAGAAGTATCTGAGGTGCAAACCTCTTAAGTTTTGACAGTGTGTCTGAAGTGTATGAGGTTTGACAAAGCCTGTGTAAATCATGGGTGCTTTGGAGGTGATCAAATCTTCAGCTCAGATGGAAATGCTGTCTTGATGGTGGGCATTGGTTTACACCACCAGAGAGTAAACAGGCCCAGTGAGATCCGGCCCATGCCAGGCCCAGAGATCCACCGACCAGTTTCTGACCAGTCCCGGTGGCACGGTCAATCGTGACATGTCCAGTTTGATAGCTCAGAATAACTGTCGTCCTGCCACCTCTAGTGAAGATTCACAGCTCTGACAATATGCCAGAGTGTCCAGGGTCACCTGAGGCACTAATTAAAACACTCCTCACTACATACACATATGTGGACCACACTCACACTCGCTATCAAAGTGCATTTGCACATTTGACACACAATTCACAGCCCAGCCCTGCCATGAGAACGGCCACAGGCAGCTCTCCAGAATTATTCAAGGGAGATGATGGGTCTGGACTGGTGCTTGGTGAGACCTCATCTGGACAGGCGTCCTGGCAGGGACACCTGCTGCTTCTTGTCCCTGTTAGCCTCTTCATCCCATGCTGAGGTTGTCATTATGGAAATGATTGCACACATCCATCATCCACCCTGCTCCCTCTTCACTCACGACTGTGTCCCTGTATTAGCTACACCCTAGTTAAGGTTGCAAATGACACACCAGTGATTGGACTGATCTCCAACAGGGATGAATCAACCTAGAGAGCAGCAACCTACAGGTGGGCCGGTGCACAGGGAACAATCTATCCCTCTACACAGCAAAGACAAAGGGGTACAACAGAGAGCATTTTAACATATTGTATCTCTGTGTGGTATCTCAGCTGCACAGTAGCTGGTAGGGTCGTGTCCAGCATGTAAAAGATCATTGGGACACAGCTCCCAGCCCTGAAGGACATCCACAGCTCACACTGCTTCAAGAAAGCCACCTGGGTTTGCACAAGACTACACACACCCATACCATCACCTGTTTGAGCTACTCCCATCTGGCGGATGCTACAAGGCCTTCTATGCCCACACCTCCAGAATAAGAAACAGTTTCTTCTCCAGAACTGTAACTGCTCTGAACCAATCCATCAAACACCTCCCATATCATGTCTGATGGCCCCCATAAACTCATGCACATTGCACTTTATCGCTACACTATGCAGACCGTACACTTTAATGCTCTGACATGCATGATACTGTTTAACAGATGGTTTTACTTATAATATTACTACCTCAATGTCATACTGATACACCCCATACAGTTGGTTGTTTTGCTGTTGATGTTTGCTTTTAAATATTGTAACTTCACTTTATTTATCTTTTATTGTTACTAAGCATTGCGTGTAGGAGTTGCAAACTCAGTTTTGTTGTATAGTTCAAGGGTGGATGCACTGTGCAATGACAGTAAAGGATATTCTATTCTATTCTATTCTATTCTATTCTAGATGGGGAGTGTTAGGATTGCTAGCAAGGCCTCAGATTATGGAGCAACCATCCTGGAACGCCTGAGTGATTCCAGCGAGCTGGATCCTGGTCTATAACAGTATTCCAGGTAATCTTAAAATGTTGCTCTGGCAGCAGGACACTTTAGTAGGTGAGAAGATTTAAAATCCTTCATAATCATCACTCAAGTATTTTTAACTCCTCCAGTGCAAGGAATCTGACTTCAGTCTGACTGTCAATTCTTGACAACAGCTCACAGCAAAACTGCTGTAAGTAATCCCAATTTGGATCAGAGGTACCCAGGAATTGGTTGTAATATATTGAAGAAGGAGACTTCTTAATAAATCACAAAACATCTTTTTTTGTGTCTAAATAGACAGAATAATGTTTGGATTTATATTATCTCATTATTCAAACAAGCATATATTGTGACCATAGTACTGTTCAATGATGTACTTGCTCTAAAAAGCATGTATGTGTAATGATGAGTTAGTACACTGTCACTTTCATTTATCTTTCATTTACAAAAGCACATTTGTCACCTTTTCTCTAATCTTTCCTGCAGAAGCACAGCAGGACTCTGTACCCGTCGTGCATCTGTCTCTTAGAATCAAATGGTTGTTAATATATACTCTTCACCATTAGTAGCCACTTTACCCATAACACAGCAGAAGACTGGGCATTATGTTAACAAGAGGAAAGAAATATCAAAGATGGAGCCCCCCGATGAGAAAGGCAATGAATTGATTTTCAAAGGGATGCAGATCTCAGCACTTTTGAATCACTTGACCAGGTCTGGCCTTTCCAGTCCCTCACCTTTCATCTCAAGAGCTGGCCCCAGGAAAAAAAATGATGGAAGGTTACTCAATATTTAAATGCATCCAGGTCTTACAAGTTCAAGCTTTTATTCACATTTGATATGAATATTGAAAGCCCTGCTTCATAAGCACCAAATACTGGTCTCAAGATGGCCTAATGGATGATCCCCCATGCCCACATTATAATCTGTCAGCCATCTGAGGGAGGATGAAGAGTCCTCTTCATCCATCACCAAATGAATTACATGGATTCATATTAACATTTTTATTCACGGTCCAGTTTCTGCACCTTATAGGGTTTGGTAATCATAATAAAGAACATCATACTGATAAATTAAGTCTTATATTTAAAAAAAAACTGATAAATAAAATCTTTGGTCTATAAAATGTCATAAACTGTCACCAATCAAAGTTCCAAAGGGTCCAAGTTCACATCTTCAGATGTCCTGTTTTTTCTGACCAATAGTCCAGTAGTACATACTTTATTTTTTTATTTACAAAGATGATTATTTATATAGAGAAAAGCAACAAACACTTTGGAAAAGCTGGAGCCTGAGACTGTAAGATTTAAGTGTGCATTTTTTTAAAGATTTCTGATGAAACTGAAGCTCAGCAGTTGGCAACATTCACAACTGAATTTGACACGTTATGACAGTCAGGCAAGGATGACCACAAGCATTCCCTCTCCTGGTATTTGCTGTGGTCGGGAACTTTTTGGGTGTCAACAATTCTGCAGAAAGATATTAGATTGTTTGAGTCTCACTCCGAGGTGGCCAAATACTGATGTTTTGGGTTGGTGGCTATTTGATGACCTGGGAATGTGATTCAACAATCAATTATCTCTCTCCAGAATTTCTTACTGGTGTGTTTCCTGAGATCAACAGATCTGTTGTTTAAAAAATACTGAATTTAAAGATTAAATATTTGACCTCTCTGAACATAATATAGCACCAAACAGGCAGGTGTTTGCTATGTAAAGATGGAGTGGTGTAATGGCATAACAGAAAATGACTTGGTTACTGGGACTGGCACCATCTCACGCTACAGCTTAACAGTACACTGTTGCACTGTAACTTTTACTCTTGTATTTCTTATATCTTATATTTTCTTTTTAAATATTCTGAATCACTAAATGTTTTTTTATGTTGTTTAATAACGTTTCAGTATATTTTGTAAAGCACTTTGAATTGCCTTGTTGTTGAAATGTGCAATACTAAATAAACTTGCCTTGGCTACACTGAAATATGCTTCTGAAAACATTTTTGGGAAGAAATATATACATATATATATATATATATATAACCAGAACTGCCTGCATTTACAGTTTGATCTGAGTTTAGTCAGCAGAGTATGCTCAGATGCCTTCCCTCAATTTGCCTGTATTGAGTGGATATGCACACATTTATTAGATGTTTGTTCTCTAGTGTGATATCTAGTGGTATATTTCACCTTTAAATCTTTAAGTTTGTGTCTCTAACCTACTCTATTCCACTTCAAATCCATTTTGTGGTCTTAATCACCATTTAATCAATTTTTTCTCCATTTCATCCCCTCTTAGCTACAGTAGATACACCCACTCCAGCTCCTGTCGGGCTATTTTGTATAACTAGCAGCTTGTGCACTAGTGTTGTTTCCCTTACAGCTGTAGCAATAATCAAAAAACCATTTTCTGTCCAAGTGCTATTTGTTGAACAAAAATATACAAATGAGAATGTGTTTCTTGCTGGCATATACACTGTAGTATCAACTGATCCAAACTGACTTCAATGTGCACATAGGTTTGAAAATGCTTGGGGATAATGAGAAATAGAGACACAATATGTGTTGGGTCAATTAATCTATTGATTATGAATACTGTGGAAACACTGTTGGTGCCACTTAGCATATAAGTACAAGAAAGGAATTATGAAGAAAGCATAAAAACACCCGGCACCGAGCCGTACAGCTCCTTGCCCATGGCATTGCATTGTGGGATTTGTTTTTAAACAGAGAGCCAGATGGACTTTTATGAATGCAATAATGAGAAGAATTTTGCTTTTCCATCTGATAACTCCCACAATTTAAATGCAGCAGCTCTTTTTTCTGCACAAAAGCCCAGTTGTGAGGGAGGTAAACAAAACATGGTCGCAACAGTTCAGTTTACCTGACAGAAAGGAACCTGAGAGACAGAACTAGATGGTAATTTGATTTCGGTACATGTTGTTAATAAAGGCCTTATGCGCCTCTCTGCTGCTTTGATTTCATCTAGACGCATAACGTTGAACATTAATATCAATACATACACTATTGATTTTTCCTCCCTGCCTGCACTGAAAGAGAGGGAGTTTCAGAGCAGAGGAAAGGGGTATTCAATTGCACTGAATTTAATTTGGTGGTTTCATGTCGGCATAGATAGCCTGAAATTCAGACTTGTCTGAAGCCCAGCTCAATATCCTTGCCTGACCCTATCCTCTGATTTCCTCGCCTCAGAAAGGCATACATTACTCTGAAAGAAAGACAGAAGCTCTGATCTCTCCATTCTCTCTCTCTTTTACAAATCTTTCGCAACCCCTATCCGCAGAACCACCGAGAGTCTCCGAAGGCTCTGTGTTGCGGCATTTCTATGGAAAGAAAAGGCCACGTGTGTGGGTGTTCAATGGAAATACAACAGCCAAAGTTTCCTTTGGGCTTAACAAAGGGCATCTCTTGTGCAAAGGTGGTTTGTCTGATTGTTTTGGTAATAAACTTCCATTCTTTGCTTGAGGATCAGAGTTCACTTGCTTCAGAGAGTTTATTCTGAATTTAAAAAAGAAGAATATTAAGTGCTCATGGGAGGTAGTGCTCTCAGAAATACAAAGTAATTGTGATTGATGTTGAGAGGAAAGCTGGCATTTCATTCATCAGAGAACAAACTGAATCCCGATATATGCCTCTGAATCCGTTCTTTGTTAATTGGTTACAATTATAATTAATGGATGCACTCGACAAAGAATATTAAAGAACAGATGTTTACTCAACATAAGTCAATAGCTGCAGAAACCTTCAATTATGCCCCTCTATGAGGAACAAAGATGCAACATTAATATGGCCCAGCTGACAGTAAATTGAATTGATTAGCATATTATAAGGAAGCTTGGTTATTATTGCCATCACTCACTGCCGATTAGAAACCTTATGCAATTCAGAAAGAGACAGCGTAAACACGATCATGAATTAATCACATGACCAGCCCATATTCAGATTGTATTCTTGATTAGGTCGGATGTTCAGAGAAAGTATCACTTCCACAATATGAAAATGATTTCCATAGACACCCCTGGGTGATGAGATGCTACTGCACAATAACCTGATTTGATACCATTAGTTATGACTAAACAGTCTGATGCTGCAGCAGAGCATATTCTCAACTTCTATGCACAAACAAAGCCCAAAGCTAAGCATTTATTAGGAGTTCACTTCATGTATGCTTTCAAAACAATATTCCTCTCCTCCATAATCAAACCTCAACTATGAAAAAGGGATGGGATTTTTCACGTGTGCACATTTAGTACATATGCACATAACATATGGAGGATGTGCCTTGATTTGTGCTCTGCTTGCTGAATCATTCGAATTGAGATGTCCATCTCTTCTGCTCTGCCTGCCTGATGAGGGCTAGCATTTGAACTTCCATCCTGTCAAGTGTGTGTTGGATGCATTCTTCTGACAGCTCTCTCGCTTTACTTTGCAGCCCACCTCCCTCCTCGGCCCTCCATTTCACACCATAGAGGTCAGGGATTCTTGTGTGTGTGTGTGTGTGTGTGTGTGTGTGTGTGTGTGTGTGTGTGTGTGTGTGTGTGTGTGTGTGTCTACAAGGAAGGAAGAAAAAGAGCTGAAGCGTGTATGGGGAGAAGCTGTCTACCTTCTCAACTCTTGGTGTTGTCAGGTCTGTGGTGTTAAAGGACTCTGACAGTATGTCCCCTATCTCACCTTGCTGAAAACAGGGTCTGATATCACCTTTCATCCATGGTACAAACATGTGAGGAGTGCGTGTGCACGCGTGTCCACTGGAAGTGTATCAAGTTCGTTCCATTTTCAGTGTGTTTCTTCGTGCGCTTGCTTGCACTTGTGTGTACTTCCCTGCTCCGTATTGCTTGTCCATTCAATATTTATCTTTTGTATGTGGAGAAGACCAACTTGAGGGCGACTTGAGGATTAATGCAATCCTCAAACAGAATACAACATGTCAGATTTTCACAGCATCTCTTCCCTCTGGTGACTGGATGGGATGATTTTCGTAACGGCAAGCAAATATATCGACCCTGAACCAAAAGGAGGACTGGAATCTCACTGCTGCAGTTTACTTACTGTACACACAGGGAGCTTTTTCTACTCCACTTAGACACATTTCCCTTTCCCTTCCCTTTCTAAGTAAGGCAGTAGGACAAACTATAGTGCTTTCATAAATACTTTTAATCCTTATAGCTTAATGTGACATAGAAAAATCTTAGAATTCCATGTTGAAGATATCATTATTGAGAGGATTTTCTCTGCTGTTAAACAAATTTAAAAAAACAAACCTTTTACCGTTCTAGGTATGACTTAACGTTACAATCATCCCTCATGCCTTCTGTAAATTTTAATTGGCTTACAAATTTTACCAAATTTCAAATGCCATTTTTTAAAGAATAAACAGGCATTATTGACTGTATTACTAGTTATGATGCAGGAGGTCATAGATCATATGTTTTTATTTACTGTTCAGAGCAGAAACATGGTGTAACACCTCGAGTAAAGTAACATATTGTAAGCTTTATTATTCGTTTTCTTTAACAGTCGCCGACATCTACTGCAAAGTTTTGGGTACAAATTATGCATTCTTTGAAGTGCTAGCTATTTCTTCACCTAACATCAATCTACACGAGTTCATCTCTTTTTCATACATCCTCCTCACCCTCCCCAGCCCGCATCTTCATGTCTGAGCCCACCGCCCGCCTGTCCCACCCCAGACTGCTGCCTGACAGGCGACAAACTCGGCCTGAAAGGTGACCAGTCAGTGTCACAGGCTCACCTCAGAGAGCACTGCCTGTCTCCGCTCATTTCCTCCTCTCTGCCCCCTTACCTGAACCCCACTGCCTAAATCTCAGCCCACTCCACCCACCTTCCTGCAGGGGGAACAAAATGCCAAACAGGGAGGTTTCCTTTTGACAGACAAGCTGTACAAACCAAGGCTTTACTCCCTGCTTTCTAGCAAGTTTTAATTTATGTTTATGCTCAAAGTGAAGATTGAATTAAAGAAACTGTGGACAGAAATTTCTAAAGATGCTTTTACATGTCTCACCAGTGCCTCTTCTTGAGAGGCTTTTAGAGCCATTTCTTGCATCCTAAGTCCAAGATTGTTTGCGTCTTTGCTCTCTGCTTCGTTGACATTTTCAAAGTTATCAGAAATTGAAATCTGTGCATTCTTTATTGCAATAAATCATAATATTTACAGCAGCTGGTCTTCATATGCAGAAACTGTGGCTTGTCAAAAAGGAAACTGTTTGTCTTATCAAATCACATCAACTTCACAGCTGATCCACATCCTGCACCTCGGCTCTCATCCATTCAATCCTGCCATTTCACTGTGATACGGTCATTTGCATCTCTTCTGTTTTATTTTCCTCTAGAATGAGACATTTCCCTCAGCCTCAGCTGTAATTGGTGTTCATGTAAATCAAGATGGGTCAGGAGATCAGCAGATTACCTCTGCATGCTTAAACTCCTACTCACAAACACACAAATACAAATACAGAAACACATAGATACATGGAAACAGAGAGACGGTCTGTCTCCTACACACTCACATGCACACATTTATCAGAAACGAAAAGACTGTTGCCATGGAAGTCTTACTAATGAAGGCTGAGATGACGGTTGAAATTCAGACATTATAATGCATCACAGACGAGGTCCCAGGAAATTGTTCATCTCAATAGAGAAAAAGGCCAGTTGGCTCCTTTGAGTCTGAGAGAGACAGTTAAATGCCCCTAAATCAACCTTACAGTAATTTGATGTTTGATCTCCCTCACCCTTAAAGCATAATGGCCTTCAATATGTAATCCTGTCCATTCAGAGCAGGAAAGCACAGAAAGGTTTACTGTCTGAAGGAACATCCATATGGCAAAGGACAAAGTGGATGACTGTTTTGAAATCAGTTTCACAAGGTGTTGATAATTGAGAAGTATAAAATAGCTGCTCGCCCACCTCCGACACCATTTCCCTATCAGTGCCATTATTTCAGCGAATCGAGTGAAGAATGAGAGATTTTGATTTCAGAAGTATTTCTAATTCCATTTTTTACATTGGCACTCCAGGGAAGGGAGGGTGACGCCTCTAATGGAAGAACTCATCAGTATCTGACAGGGTAATTAGCCGAATTAACCAATCCCCTCATCTCAGAGGTGACCCCTGTGTCGGGGTGTGCATTTGACGTGCAGAGAATCTGTGCAGCAATTACTGACTTCCAGTGGGGATGTACCTGTTGGCCTTAATGCTTTGTTTATTCCACAGTGTCTGTGTGAAATGAGTCCGAACAGTTTCTTAGACCTCGGTAGCTGACGTCCCGACACATTAAAGAACATTAATGCTTTGGCAGTTAAATTAATGCCATCTTTTGGCATTAAAAAAAAAACACATTCCATTTACCTGGCTCAGTAACTTCTAAAAAAATGACATATAAAACAAAATGCAACATTAACTGTTGTCTTATCAACAGATAGCCTGCACACATACTCATTCGTGCATACACAAAACCCACAATGACTTTCTCTTGTTTGAAATAAATAAAACAAAATCACACATCACTTAAGGGTGTTTCCCAACTTCTCCTCTGAGTAGTTGCAGCAGTACTGTTCTTTCCTTTCAGCAGACCTGTCTTTATTATTCAGTAGCCCTCAGTCCATTATAGGGCTTATTCCCTCCATTATTTCTCCCTAACTCAACCCTCTCCATCCATTGTTGCTTACACATTTTCACAACAGTCTTCTTCTCAATCTCGCCGAGAGAATATTTAACCTTGGCGAAGCTCAGGTAGCAGATGGTGGGCCCTTATGTGTGTCTGGCATCATACACAGCAAATGAAGTGATGTCTCCATAAACACCTGACAGTGGGTCAAACAGGCCTTGATATGAGTGCCCAGTTCTGGCTGCAAAGAGCAGGAAACCACTTCCAGTTCCTTATTGTATCCGCATTTTTCTGCCAGCGCATGAGCCAGTCCTCCCAAATCAGGACAGCCCTGCCCACTGCTGAGCCTGAGCAGAAAAATTCAACAAATGAACAGTAACATTATAGTTATGGATGAATATGTCTGTGGCAGTGGTATTAAGAGATGCATAATACTTTATTGCATATGGAATAAATGCAGAAGATGTACAGAAGGCTCCATCCGTCTCCGATTCTGTTTTTAATGGAGAACATAAGTCTACTAAGTTTCATTCCCTGAAGTTTTCTATTGGATCATGTCAGACAATTTGATGCCAAATAAATTCCCAACAAAGGGAAACAATTGGAAACACTCTCTTGACATCTTTACTGCAGAAATGGGCCAGACTGCTGTGTTTTTCAAATAATGCACCGCTTCACTAGACATGCAAAGCACTTCATAAGCAGTGATGTCAGTCTGACTGGACTAAAGTCATTGGGCTTAATGCACCTGGGACTTTTTGGCACAGGTACAATAGTGGATGTTTTCCATGGAGTATGGACTTTGTAAAGAGTAAGAGCAGAATTAAAAATGTCATTTAACACTAGTGCTTTAAAACTCTTTTCAGGACCTGGGCTTTTCCATTGGCTACAGCTTTTAAAAAGGTGAAGGTCTTCAGATTCCTTGACAGTAACCTGGGGTGTGAGGGAGGGTAGGAGGTTGAGCACATCATAGTAAAATAATAGAGACCGATACAGTCAGACACTGCTGTAACCTGATCATTCATATCAGGGCTTTTAAAGAGCTCCAATAATGTAAAGTCCAAACAGTCATAGTGCTGTCGTTGTTCAACACTCTGACAAGCCTTTTCTGAGTCTTCACCCTCTCTTATCTCTGGTAGACAAGATGGAGATAGACTGCACTCTTTTCTGACACTCCCACTGGTGGGAGCAGGGATGCAGTGTTGGCGTCTTTGACAGTCCCATAACACATGTCGAAGCTCTTATTTTTCTCAGTGGAGCAGTCAAAATACTGATGTGTGCAGGAACATTTTAATAGGACGGTTATTATAATCCCCAAGGACAAACTTGGGTACATTAGGTGAAAGTGAGTCAAGTTTCTGTGAGAGCTTAAAAATAACCTCCAATGCCTTATTAGAATTTGGGTATACCACAGTGACAAAAATTTGAACATGCTCCCTGGGCAGATGGAAAGGTCGAAGAGAGACACAGCAGCTTGATGCCAGGGGTGCTTTCTCAAGACAGCTGCCTGACACCAGTCGTCCCTGATGAGGAGACAGACACTGACCCTGTGATGTTGGGGTCTTGATCGGTCCTGAACGCCGAGAAACCTGAAGGCTCTACCAGACGTGTGTGTCTGGTGGATGTGAAGTTATTGTCCAGCCAAGTCCTTGAGTGCCAAGACGCAGGCATACCAATACACATGAGGGTAGCAGATGTTAGCTGACAGCTCATCCATCTTTGCTCTCAGAGACAGCGCATTGAGGACCAAGGTAGTGTACAGCTACTCCTCCCAAATGTCTAGCTCTGTGGCTCTCTGTGGAAACAAGCAGAACATAACAACACTATTGCTAACCTATGAGTTTGCTAGTAGTATGTCAGGTAAACTTCCTCAACTCCAATACTCCAAACAATGCCATACTAAGGGTTTTAGCAACATACAAAGTACACATGGAATATGTCACCGGGTGGAGAGTCTCTTCACTCAGAGAACAATAGTTACAGTATAACCTACAGACCTTCAGATTCACATTCAAATCGCTGAAGAGATTATTTTCTCAAACAGATTTCCCATCTTTCTCCCTTTTTGGCATTTGCTTTCTATTCCCATGGACATTTTCTTGCTCTCTCTCTTATTATAGGTCTTATTGATTTAATAGCACCCTGCATGATTTTTTGTTTACCCATAATTTGTGACTTCTTGCTGATTTACATACTTTCTCCCCATACACGGCTCCCTTTCTGCATAACTCCCTCCCATATATCGGCCTCTTGCTCCTGCTCCTTCACTCTTTCCTCTCCAATTTGCTGTGCCAGCACTTTGATTGCAGAGTGGGTGGGGGTGGGTGGTGCAGGTCCAGATGAGAACAGTCAATATTTCATATCTCTACCTGGAAGGAGACACAGAGGGCAGTGCAAATTCAAATAGGGTAAGATGTACGACACACATACACAACTTTAACCATCTTGCCAATGGGAGATTCTGCAGGAGGCGGTGTGGCTGACGGCTCCTGACAGAAGGAATCCATTAATTTCAACGTTTGCATGGTTTTTAAAAAGATTGCACATCTGCACTATGGAGACTGGAAAATTTAATGCAATTAGATTAGCATAAATGAAATTACCAGACCTTTACATCTTTGAATGCATTGTGCACATAATGCCGATATGGCTAGAAGTTTTTAATAATGCCACTTGTGAATAGCTGCACTTTTTACCCTCTGATCAGGTTTCTGGAATGCTGCTGGTCTCACAGGTGCTGTATTGAAAATGGTTGGCTGTGGATGAAAGGGGTGTTCCCCTCCTAACCGCTAAGTCTTTTTCTTCCCCTAGAACTCAATCAACCATTCAACCCATGTAGAGACAGAGCTTACTGTTGGCTCCCTCATATTGGTTTCCATTGCCCAGAGAATAACTGTGCAATCAGTTCACATTCTCCCTATATCCCACTCAGGATGGTCTCCTCTCATTCAGGCCTCTGCAACTCGCAAATGAACTGCAGTCTTATCAGGATCGAAATAGCAGCTCCGAATGATATGACGTGATCAATTTTAGCTTGAGAATCCTGAGTGCCCATGAAGATGTTAATGGTGGGACCATATTTCCCCATGCAGACTTATTTCTATGGTAATGCAGCTATTCATATGCCATTTCTAATATTTGCTTACAGCAAATCAATAAAGGCCAATGTGCTGACTGCGTACTGCACCAGATAAAGAATGTTGGAAATGTATGAAGAAAGCATACCATACCTCCAACTCTATAACATGCATGGATTTGATATTATAGAACTTTTCAGGGAAACAGTGCTCCTTCATAAGATTACCATTGCATAATAAACTAGTTTTCTATCAAAGTGAAATAAATATCACCTGATACGCGCAAATGAGAATACAGAGGGTAGTCTTATGAAGAAAATAATGCAGAAGATGCTGTTTGATACACTCCTGTGAGAGAATCACATTCAATTTTCAACACAACAAAAGATGAGCAGAGTCTATTGTACCTGATCCTCTGTCTGGACCCAGTTAAATGCTGCTAGTTGTGTTTGATGTCTACAGACCTTTGCTTTTGGCTCCTTCACAAGGCCTTGCCACTTGGGTGTTGAACTGCTTCGTTCAGTTGCCTGTGTTTGTTTGTTTAATGCCAGGGTCTGCTTTCACACAGACATAATTAAATCAAGCCTAATCCACTATTTATGCATTCGACTTCTGAATTATTCACACAGCAATTTTATGTGTTATTACATTTTTTTTCAGAGACATTTAGAATAGATATGGGGCTGTTGCTATTGAATAGAACTTCCCTCAAGATTGCTTCTTTTATTAATTAAGCCCCCCATGTAATACTACACAGTTTAGGCATGTAGGAGCTGTGCTTGCATTTATTTGATTAAATGCAACTACACTGTGTATAATAAGAGTAATTAAAGTGTCTCTAGAGAGTACATCTGCTTTCCAAGAATATTTTTAAATGTTGAAATATCAGTATACACACACACAAACACACACAGGAGCGATTTCGATGAGAGACTTGTGTGAAGGTTGAAAAGGAAACAACATCTGGGGGCAGGGGTTTATAAAGAAGTGAGCTTACCAGAGCTCCATAGCTCACTTATCATCTCTGGTTGAGGATAGTGGCTCGAAGCTACATTAGACAAGACTAGCATGACAAATTCAAGTCTCTGATCCAGCTGTCATCAGTTGAGTTATATTGTGGATAATGATGGCACCTGGTTTTGAAAAGGAAGAATTTAGCAAAATAAAAGTGACGGTATCTCTGTTTCTGCCACTCTAATTTTGATACTTTTTGCTCCGTGACCAAGATTTAACTTCCAGCTGAACACTTGAGATGGTGCTTCAATATGTCCACATCATTGTCCTTCCTCGTGAAATACACCAATGATCATTATGGCCAAACAGACGAGAAAAAATGTCTCTAAAAAGTTAGATTTTTGTCTCTGTGTAGTGCAAAGGGTAGTCTTGCTTTTTTATGGCAGTTTTAGAGAAATGGCTTCTTCCTTCCTGAGCGACCTTCACAAGGTTTTTGATGTTCTGGAATTGATTTGCACTTTTCGCTAAAAGTGCATTTATTTATTGAGACAGAATGTGTCTTCTTCCTGAGCTTGTATAAATGGTGTTTATACTTGCATGTTTCTGTTTGTACAAATGAACAGTATCTTCAGGAATATGGAAACTTTTCCCAAGGATGAACCAGACTTATGGAGGTCCACATTTCTTCCTGGCTGATTTCTTTTAATTTCCCCTGTTGCGAAAAAAAAAAGCCACTGAATTTGAAGGTATAGGCCTTAAAATAGATCCTCAGGCTCACCTTCAAATTCAAATCATGTCACTTAGCCTAGCCAAGTCTGGCACAGTCATCTTAATGTATGCAAACTTCTGACCTACTGCAATTATGATATAGTGAACTATAAGTGAAATAATATGTCTGTATACAATTGTTGGAAAAATCACCTTCATCATCCACAAAGGAGATGTCCTAATGGATTCACCAAATTCAAAGTTTGTTCACATAAAATGATTTGTTTCCTCATTCATTCCATTTTCAGATCATGACTTTTATCTGACTTTTGTCTGTTCTCTGTAATAGATGGGCCTGAAAATGTAGACATGTACAATACATATAATACAATACAAAATACAATACAAATAAAGAAAAAGAAAAAAGAAAAAAGAAAAAACAACTTTGTTAAAGTAACAAGAATAAATACAATTTCTTCCTTCCACTTCTGGGTAACATTAAACATTCATGACTAAATAAGCAGAAATTTAATTTTAAGTTTGGAGAAGAGCTAAGAGTGTAATAAGAAGTCAGCTTATCTGCTTTATCAGGACAGCGTGGGTGTGGTTTTATTAGATTTAACTGACAGCAACTACATTGTAAACAGTCCACATACTCTCATCACATTTCCATTGAAATGCTGCAAAATCCTGATTGGTGTATGGATGTATGTGCAATGAAGTTTTTGCAAATGAGACTCACCAAAAGGCAAAAGTAAGAAGAGCCCACAGGAAAAAAAAATACAATCTTGAAACGGTGTGTTGATTTAGGACCACATCACTCCTGAAACATTGATACTGAATATATCAGAACATATTCACTGACAAAATATTGCAGTTACATTCCAAGGAATATCCACTCCAGAATATAATATCCATTTATAACAAATTCAAAATGATTCAAAATGTTCATGGTTATATTTAGGCATTTGGTTATTATCAGGAAAAGATTATGGTCTTGGTTAAATATTAAGTTAACAGTTACTTGAAGGATAAAACATGACATTCAGCTTATTAAACTGAAACAAACCCCTCTTACTTTTCACACAACTAAGCACATGCATTGCAGGCCGAAGGTGCTCTGATGTAAAGGTCAGTGGTGCTCAAATGAAGAGCTTCATACACGAGAAAATAAACAACATAATATAAGCAGCAATTATTTTTCAACACAATTTTGTGATTGAAAAAACAAAACAAAACAAATGAGCTTATGAATGTATTTTCAGGAGACAGAGCTGGTATTATGGAGCCTCTGGAGAATTAAAAAAAATCTTTTAATGTAAAAAATTAAGCTTAGCTAAAGTTCAAACATGTTCCTGCCATCTTTTTATGCTTCACAAGCTCAATGCCCTTCACCGCCTCAACCATAGACACCGGGCCATCTCCAATCCAATCCTCCGATCAGAAGTTTTCTTTTCTTGAAGTCATCCCAACATCAAGCTCCATTCGTCACCACCACCAAGGCACATAGGGTGGGGGATGGAGTTTCCTTTGCACTGGAAGCACCTTATTAAGGTGATCGTGTAGCTGCTGGACTGAAAATGAGGAGGCTTGAGGCAGAGGGTTAGGTGTAAACCAACCCACAATGAAGAGGCAATTACTTTTATTTTTCTCCACATTAAAAAAACAGTCATGACCACAGGCAGCATGTGGTCACAACAGCAGCAGCACTTGATGGAATCTTGCAGCCTTTTATCATCTGCTCCTGGCTATGACCAAAACCTCTACCACAGCATAGAGAACTCCATCCCTCCATTGACATTAAAATAACCCAAACACCAAAAATACAATAACATGCATATATCATACAACAATATCTAATAGTCTTCAGGCTCTTAATTTATATTACACATTACAATATAAGCATATTAATTATGAACTGTAGTGTAAAGTTCACTCTTAGCCCTGCACTAATAACCACATTGTATCCTCTGGATACATGGGGGACTCTTTTAGACTGAACACCCTGGAGAGGAGCCATGGAGGTGAGTGACCAGAACACAAACACTATATGATCTCATTACACAATCAAACAACACTTAACACATTCAATTTAGCTTTTTGGCAAACGTGATGCCATAAAGCACTCAATATGTTTAGGTAACAAATTATTTTTCTAATTCCTTTTCTTTTATTCTTTAAGTTTATCTCATTTAATTTACTGGTAGTATATATCTGTTCTATTTGTGCCACAAAATAATAGCCATGAAAAGGACCGTCATCAAACACCTAATTGGTCCAATGACTTCTCTTAGTCATTTTCTTCCTCCAAGGCTCTAGGCACCAAAGTCTATTTCTATTGTTCACAAATTCTCTCATTCTTATTTGTTCCTGTTATTAGTCTCTCCTGATTGAAATGCGTACCTGGTTAGAATAGTGTGTGTGAAATATCTCGTGCATGAGTCGCTTCTCTTTTTTTTTTGTTTCCCCATGGGCTGTGGAAGTCTGCCAAGTGGAAACAGACAGAGAGGTTAATTAGGCGAAGTAGATTCTGATGTTACGGTTCAAATGAAAATAAAATGACATCCACCGATCATCCATCACCATCAAGCCCCTCTCTGTGCACCTATCCGGCAATCATGGTATATTGAAATGGCAGTCAAAAGGTTAGGGATACAGGTATCTGCAGGGGTTCATCCTACTGTGTTAAATATGGAGAAAAGCCTGTAACCTTGTGACCATAGTCGTATCGTCTCTAATAAAAACAGACCCGTTGCTTATTGATTTCTTCCTGTTTCTGCAGTCCGTTCCCTTTGGATGCAGAAGGATATGCTACACTGTTCAAACGTGAAGCCTACTAGAACACAGGAGTACAGAAATATTACACAGTCTTAGCCAAATTAAAAAAATCAAACCATGGGTGAAATTGCTTATATTTTACATCCTTTGCTCCTTTTAAGGTGTTGAGTAAATGCTTACTTTGGACTTGTCTGATAGATTATTTGCTTGCTGTGATCTTCAGGTATTGCTGTTGTTCACATATCAATATTTTATTCATTCCGGAGAGTTAGGTAAAAACAGTACAGCAGTTCCTGAAAGTATGAGATGCTGAGTTCGTGCAGAATTTTTGCTATTGTTAAATGATGCTTTTCCTCTCTTTGCTTTGTCTCTTTTCAGTTTCTCAAGTGCATCAGTTTGAAATTCATACACTGAAACCCCTCACACATAAATTATTGTTCAAGCATGCTACTCAGTTTTTTTCTGACGGCCAAGCAAGATGTGGCAAATGGTAGAAAAATTTAGCCTTTCATTACATAATCCACTGTAGGTGTTGCTTTTACTGTACTACCCTGATAATTTAGTTGCAATCAGAAATAATCCTTTCCATCACATTAAAATTCTCAATAAAAATCTCCTTTATACATGGTCTTTTAAAAAATTTAAGAGCCATCATTATATTTACTGCTAGCATCTGTTTTTATTGTTTTCCTTTGAATCACTTGACTGAAAAAGCTGAAAAGCACCCAAATATGTCATGTATATGAGCCTAGTTTTTTGGTTCCTCTTATGTTGATAGGTGTGATTATCTCTGTGAGTTGCTAATTCGTGGTCTACATTTTGTCAATGCCTCGTCATACCTTGTCTCACTTCCGAGTGTTCCCAGTGCTTCTTCTGTAAGTTTTTCTCCTGGATTTATACTCTGTTATTATGTCTTTGCTTGTTTTTTGTGACTTAGTTTTTGCTTTTCTTTGCCTCTTGGACTATGATTTAATTAAACACTTAACCGCACTCCACGTCTTGTGTTGTCTGCAATTTTGGGTACTGCTTTTGTGAATCCTGACAAAATATCTCAGAAAGCATCATAAGCGAACACATTTTAGAGATGCAAACCCTTCTGTGTTTGAGAGCGTACATGAATCTTTTTTCCTGATGTATTGTCACATAAATATAGTCTCAAGTTTTCTGTTTGGCTAGCAAAGAAGAAAGTTTCACATTAACAATAGGTCATTCTACTACTTTACAGCATTGCAATAGCTGCAACCTGCCAACACATGGTGATGAAGTGCATGGCTCTTACACCTTGTGAATATGTCCTTTTAAAGTAAAATTCACACATTGGGATGACATGATGTGTACAGAGGACCAAATAATTACCTGTTAAAGTGTGATATAAATTCTTAAGGTTCTTGTTTGATCAGCTACATTCATCTGATTGGCAGGTTTAATAATTGTAATACATAATGAGCTTATGCCAAATTACACTTTGGCTTAAAAATGCCATTATTATTAGGCAGGTTTTGAAATTGAAACAATATGCAGTTGGAAACAAAATTATTCAACCCTCGTTGTATATTAGGTTTAAATTTCACATGAAAAAGACTTTAAATGTTTTTTTCCACATTCAACAGAAAAGGTTAAGGTTGGTAAGGTTACTGAGTTAATAGACGGGACCCGAGAGCTACACTCAGACTCAGGAGAAGTTTCAGACATTTAATCAAAAGTTAGGTAGTAAGTTAGTTAGCCTGAGGTGGAGCAGAGGCAGGTAGGCTGAAGTGGCTGATGGAGGCTGGCAGATCAGCCTCACAGGGAAGGTACCATAACACACCCTGTTACTTTTAATGGCTACTGCGTTCTCAAAACTATTCAACCTCCTGAATAGCTTCACTCATAAGAGCACACATTTACAAATCAGATGTTAAAATAGGTTTGTTAAATTTGGTTTCAGATGAAGTCCTGTCCATCATAGTCGCTTGACTTGAATCCCATAGAAAATCTCTGGTGGGATTTGAAGAAGGCGGTTGCAGGACCTAAACCCAGGAATATTACAGAACTGGAGGCTTTTGCCTATGAGGAATGGGCTAAGATTCCTCAGGAACCCTGCCAGAAGCTGGTGTCTATGCATCACATTTGCAGCAGGTCATAAGAAAATGGGTGGTCTACAAAGAACTAGAGAAGCTTGTCATTACGGGGTTTCATAACTGAGACTGTAGTAGAAGATTTTGTGTTGGGAAAACCACTTGGAATATCTGTTGTACTGACTTATTTAAACTGTTCTAGTTTGATTGGGTTATTAGAAACAGCTGATAAATAGCCAATAAAGCCAATCAACCTAATATACAACTAATTTAGCTTATGCTAGAGGCATCATTCTAGATAACAGCTCTATGTCATTTATTAGATTAGAGGATAGGAGAAAACTAACCTGATTGACATCATTTGTGTCAAGGGTTCACAACATCAATATTGTTTACAAAAGCATTAGAAGCAGTAATTTACATTTGGAACTCATTAAGCAGAATGAGAAAGAACCATAATTTATGATCACATGTGTCTTGGAAGCAAGTGATAGCTCAAAAGGATGTCAAATGTTAACGCAAACCTCACTTAAACTGTGGGTGGAATGCTGGTGTATGCGATGAGACTGAAAGGGTTAAAACATGAGCACAAAATGCATCATGAAAATTTCTTCCCTAATTATGATTCAGAAACAAGACCTAAGTGATCATGTACTGGTTGGCCCTAAATCATGCAAGTAAGATCATTAATTTCCCAATGAGCCCGTACAAACTTTGTGTGTTGGTGATAAAGGAATTTTGAAAATAGCACTGCGCTGCTTTAAGTATGCAGTTGTCATCGCAAAAGGAGAAATGCCTGAATGAATTCTTACTCAATAAATTTGGCTTATGGGGTCCAACCAAGCTAAAAAAAAGAGAGGCAGAGAGAGAGAAAGACAGAGAGAGGGCAAGACATTAAGAGCTGCTTAACAGAAACATAGGACTCTCCACAAATTACTGCACTAGAGGAGAAAAAAAGAATTCATAAAATAACAAATGGAAGTAAAATTCGTCAGCCTGTGTATCGTGTAACAAAGTGTTCCTACAGTAGGACCCCCAGCACGCCGCCACCACCGTAAAATGAGAACTGAGACAAATTCCGTGAGATTTTTAAAAAATAATTCAGCAGAGCCTCAAACCAATTCACTTTGAGTGCCCAGATGGTAAATGTTATTGGCAAAATATGCTTGATACTTGAGAGGAATAATTTACTTGCATTCCGAAACTGGCAGGGTACCTTTGAGCCAAGCAGGATTTACTGAACAGAGAGAATCGGTCAGGCTGTTCTGCAGGGTACTAATTCAGTAAAACAACACTTCCATTATTAATATCATTGTGTTTGTGTTGCAGAGGCAGACAGGTGGTGGTGAGGGCGGTGGTGGTGGTGTGATATCTGGCGTTGTCACTTTGTGCACTGTCTTCTGTTGTTACTAATTAGCCTTAAAGGTAAAACATGATGTGCATAGCGTGCTCTAACTTCTGAATGCAGGAAGATATGGAACCACTGCTGGCAAGAGTCTTTTTCACTCGAGGACATGCCACATCCAGCACACCCAGACGTCTTCTCACTGGAACACTGAGCTTCCCCTCCTGGCTCTTCTTCCTGTCGACAGCTGATGGAAATGACAGCACCTGATGCAGGGGTGTGACATTATTATTAGAGTCAGTGCTTATTTTATAAGTCACAGGTTTCCAATCATTGTCATGCACTTCCTCTGCCAAGTTTCCCAGTGTAATAAAAGCGGAAGCACGATGCCCTGAAGAGAGATGAATGGAGTGTGTTTCTGAAATCTCTGACCTTACAAAATCCTGCCCTCTGGACAGATAACACCCACTGAGCTGTAGTCAGCAAGACCAGGAGTATTTCTTAATTAACAGTCTGAAGCAGTTTATTTTGAAGGAAAGAAACTGGAAAAATAGAGCTTAGACCACTTTTTTTTTTATAAATTAAATATTGAATGAGTTAGTGGTGAAAATAAAACAGCAAAGTGAATGGCACTGACAGGGGCAGGCACTGGGCTGTGTGGATTGACACTGGAAAACTGTCCTATTCCCTTTGAAGGGATTAAATTGTCATGACCGCTCAGATATGGAAATTGAGGTACTGATGTAAGGCTTTGGAAATGTCAACATTTTTAAATTGTGAGACCAGTTAAAGGCACAGTCCACACTTTTCCCAGCCTTTATTTCCGACTAGTGAAACTGTGCATTTATTATATACTTTATATATAAATACATGCTATATTTTTTTCTAAAAGTCTTAAATTATAAAGATATATAAAGCAAAAAAAATTCAAATAATAAAAATATATCAAATACAAATACTTTTATATTAATATAACACAATCTTTGCCCCTGAAGAGTGACTGGCATTATAGATAATGACAGAAAATCTTTCAAGTGTAACAATCAATTGAATAATCCTTTTTCAATGAAAGAACCTTCGCCTGTTAAATAAAGATATGAAGACTTAATATTGGACTCAATGATTTTCGCAAAATGGACATATTAATTGTAAATTGTCCCACATGCTGCTGATTCATTAAAATTATTCGAACCTTACATTCATCATCAAAGTCTTACCCTGCAGTGCTCTATCGCAGCTCTGGGAATAAAGAGCTAATCACCGCGGCTCTTGCCGTATACTTTCTCCGTGGATCAGGGGCAGAGGGGGTAACTGGGGTGTGAAATAGACTCCAGTTAGCTGACGGACATGAAAAGACATGGATGGCTGGTTGTCACTCACACCGCCAGACTCGCTTTTGCTTCATCCGAAGTTAAAAATGTGAATCTAAATAGCTTGGAAAGCGTATTTTTCTACCAGTAGATCCCAGAAGTGTACGGGGCATCATCAGAGGGAGTCAAGCGCAGATGCACACCGCTCTGCCTGGTCCGCCGTGCGGTGGGAGGGGTTGTAGTGACGCTCTTATCCAATAGGCACCAGCTTCCTCTGGACGGAGCGCAGCATCTCTGTCTCAGTGGCAATTTTGCGCCAGACAAGTGGAGACTGTCTGTCAGTCAGTACCCGAACAGAAGAAACAACAGGGCTCCTGGAATTACTTACTGAGGTGTATTTGGCGAAGAAACCTCATCTCTTCCCCTGTTTTCCTCTAACTCGCGGTTTTGCAAAGATGAGCGTTAGCTGCATCGTCCTGGCGTTTTCCATACTCATGGGCACATCATCGGTAAGATGAGTTTCTTTCTACACGTCCTTTAGCTAACTGTGCTGAAGTGCTGCACTGCTGTAGTGCTTACTTGGGCTTTGTCGCGCACCGCATGAGCCCTCGAAAGTGGCTCGAGAGGCTCAGTTTCACCCCGCAGCGTTGCGCTAAAGGCAACGAGAAGCGTGTAATGGAGCCTAATACGGCGACATTTAAGGTCAAGAACATTTTTGGCTGATTGTGGTACAAAAAGTCACTGAGAACTCTGTGCGCCAGCGTCTCTACCCTCTCTCCTAAATCAACTGCAGTGCATTACTGCGGAGGACAGTGGTTTAGGGGCTTCTCGTTCTATTGCCTGTGATCGACTTCATTTACGCACGTTTACGCACTCACATTCCCCCTTTTCTACATTTATGGGATTTATGTCTCAGTTGACAACGTGGCTATTTCATTAAGTGCTTCACAGGAGGGATGATTTAAAGAACAAATAAGCTATTTGTTTATTACTATATAAATTGTTTATTACTATATTTTCTAACTTGGTTAAATAGCCCAATCTTCCTCAAGCCAGCCTTATTTCCCAAATGTATGCAGTAATAGTTTGATGGGCTTTGATGCTGTGCACTCAGCTAAATATTGAGTTACCTATATTTTGCAACAAAGTGCAGAGTACATTCTTTATTAAATGAGGTGTATTGCTGCAAGCGCTGTATGTGGAGAAGTACTGTGTGCCTGCAATTGTGTTTATACATCAACACTATAATTGAATGCACTTTGCCTCTTTCACATATGCTTTCACTCTGAGCACTCCTGCTGACACACTATAGTCAGTGTGCAGTATGTTTGGGTTACACATTTCCTGCTAGCCAACATCTTTTAATGATCGAGTCATTATCATGAATGTCATATTTTTTTTATGTTATTGAACATATGACGATCATGATGATAACAGCTGTAATGGTGATAATGATGATCATGATGACAATCATTGCCGCCATTAAGAGAATGTATTCACATTTTATTTATTATGCCAGTGTCTCTCATGAGACTTAATAATGTTTCACTATACTGAATAGAAGCAGGTGTCTTAGAGGATTTTCACTTGATGGTTCCAAGTCCAGCTTGGTGTATTCTGACTGGGTACGTCGAGGCTATGAGGCTCAATATCAGTGTGAAAAGGTTGTGAGATCAGCTCGTGACCCCGCGGCCGCAAGTCAATTTGCCAGTGCTTAACAGGCCATCTTGTTTTATTCCTCAGGGGAGTAAGGCAAGCCAACCCCTCAAACCCCCATGCAGACCAGGCTTCTCCCAGAACTTCTACACAGTGATTGTCTCCAGAGACCTACTGCACGGCCAAAGCATTCTCAAAGGTAAGTCTGCCTCTGCAGGATCTCATTTATTGACTCGTGATAGTTTCTGATTTCTGGCCAGATTTGTCCTCAACCTTATCGTGTGATTGAGTGAGTAAGTGCGTGTCGTCGTGTGTGTATGGGGTGACATATATTATTGCGGTGGATGCCCAGCACTTCTTAAGAACACACTCTGTTTGTGGCTGTGTAACATTACCACATCCAAGCATGACAGATCCAGTTGTGATATAGTTTGGGTTGGAGCTTCTCATCTGATTTAACAATGCATGATAGCAGTTGTGTCATGCAATCTGCTGACAACTTGTCATATGATATGGAGTTTCATCGATGAATGACAACCAAAATTACTCTAATTGCAGTTAAAAATATACATTTCCTTAACTGACTAAGCAGCAGGCACACTCATTTAAATGGCCTGCCGCCTGTTTCCAGCTGAAAGCCTCAAAAACATTTTTCCCAGTCTTGATTTTAATACATTTTCAAGCCTTTTCTGTTTTCTGTTTTTCAGAGGAATTCAATTCTGTTTTCATTTACTCCATTTATTTTTGGGAGCAGGCAGCGCATTGAATCTACCGTGAGCTTCATCTCCTGCCATTTGAAATAATGCTGTAGTTTCTTCAGCATGCCTCTTCTATTTGCGATAATGGATAAAAAAAAAAAATCCCTCTCATTCACATCCTAAGGTCCATAAATGCCTCTATAATATTGACCATGTCATATCTAAACCTCAAAACTGCAACTGCAACATTAAGAAATGCAGAGTTTCACATCTACTTTGTGGAATTCTCCTAAATAAGTTGAGGGACTTGGTAACATCGCCTCAATATCCTCCCGTTTCTGGTGTTCTGTAATCTACACCACACTGTTACTCACACACGCACAGGCAACATGTCACCATCAGTGCACAATAAGCCGAGCTCTCCCCTGACTCTTCCATATTATTGCCTTCATAGACAAATGTTTGTCTATTCTAACGTGAAATGCTATTTGCCAGGAGGAAATAGCATTCTCACTGTAACAGCTGTTTGAGCATTTTCCGCCAGCAAGCAAAACAATTGAATTATTCTGGACGTTATTTTGTTATTTAAGAAGCTGACAAGGACAGTGCAGCCGGTCAGTGGGGAGAGAGTTTGCCTGAAGGGGCTCAAGGTTTCTGCCTTGTTGGAAATAAGCGAAGGCGTCCTCACTGACCCAAACAATGTTAACACAGGGTGATGTGATATGTTACAGATAACAGATGTTGGTTTATTCTCTGTGCTTTGTGTGTCTTACAAGCGCATATATCTGCAGGGATGTCCTGGTGTGCATATTATCTGCTAAGACTTCAATTTAAAAAGAGGTTATGGCAAAGCTCAACTACATCAATTTGATGCTTACATGCAATATCAGCTCCAGCACTGATCCCATATTGCCTTTGCTTCCAGTCCCTCGCTTTCATTTTGTTTGTCTCTGTTTGTTCTTTGTGAAAATCAATCTGAGAGCAATGCTGTCCTCCCAACCGGCCACTCAAAGGGATATGGGCTGCTGCAGTTTACGTCCTCATGTAATGATGAATGTGCAGCGGCTAACCTTTCTGAATTCTGTTTTCTATACAGTGGGATAGAAAGTGGGAGGAAGCCTTTAATACTAACGCCACAATATGTATAACCTGAAACTGTCACTTTCCAAGAAAATGAATGTGCAGGGGATAAGACGAGGGAGGAACTGGGATGCTCCAGAGCTGGCAAGGGGGTTTCTGGACCGCTGTGGACCGTGGCTGTTGTCTCCCTCGAGAGATGGACAGTGAGCGATGGGGGGAGAAATAAAGAGCTATGGCCCTGCAGGTGCAGTGTGAACTAGGCCTTTGTTTCCAGGCGCTGAACAATGTGTGGACCGCAGCTCTTTTCATGCTGAGGTGGAAGCAGGAGTTGTTTTTCTTCTGTTTCATTGTTTTGATGGAGTATTTTCCCAGTTTCTGATGTGAGATTCACTTACACAAAGTTAAATAAATGTATTTACTATAGCTGTAAAAGCCCTGGTTGCCTCAATATGCGTCTGTCAATTCCCAAGACAAACAGCTGTGTTTTAAATGTTCGAATGTCTTACCTTAATGGGAGTATCATGGCAGAAAACCATTCTCTGCCCCCGCAAAGTTTCTTTTTCTTACTGTTGTGTATATTTCAATCAGACCTTTTCCAGGCACTGAATGATGGCGATCTATAGCAGCTGATTGAATTAGAAAGTCTTTTTTCTTCATTATGTATCTTCAAGGACGCTGTTGGTTTGTATTCATTTTAACATGGACTGAAAGCTGTGGAGGCTTACAACTGGTTAGCTCCTTCATTTGTGTGTTCATTATTGTGTGGCTTGTGCCATCTTTAACTGGGAGTGCAAGTATTTAGAACCGACAACAGAGAGACTGCAGACGATTGATTAACTGTGAGAGATGGGGAAGGGCATGGAGCAAAAGTCCAGGGATGTCGCAGGATCTTATTTTGTCAGCATTACTACAAAAAAACCTCTGGTGAAAAAAGAGGTTTTCGAGGAGGATGGAAATTTTCATGTGGGTGCTTTCTTTACTGCTTTCCCAGCAGTTTGGACTGCGACCCTATATAAAGCAAAATAATGCCCATTCAGCAGTTAAACCACAGAGTAATGCACTGTAATGCATTTTATTTTAATATGTTGCCGGCATCCTGAACAAGTAAAAGTCATAATTTTGTGATCCTGCAGATTTATATTGTGACTCATTAGGATTCCCAACCCCTGTATCGGGAGCCACTGCTTTAAGTTGTCAGTAAACACAAACTTGGGGATATCTGTTTTTTATTTTGGACAGCAGATTGTCTTCGGAACACAATCAAAAAGTTTGATAGTGATTGAAATGACAGGAAGTAAACACATGACAGTTTGCTGAAATATTTGTACAGTCCTTTAACCTTGCTTCTGTTCTATAGCATCCCTTGTAGGTAAAGCGAAGTGTCTGATCAAGACTGAAAACATCATTTTTGAATTTTAGACCATCATTCAATTGCCCCTTTGATCATTCTTCACTGGCTTTATTGGTTAAAAAGGTTTTTATGGCTTTGTGGTTGACCATAAAATACGTTGTTTAATGAACTAATCTCGGCGCTGCCCCTAACTTGCTCTGAATAAAACATCTCACGCTCCCATGGAGATGTTTGTCTGAGAGCCGGGCCGGGATTGGAGGACCGAGGCTGCGGCACACAGGCAGGCAGACAGTTGGGTCTTAAGTCGTGGTCTCTGCAGATTCCCCCTGTGGGCAGATAAACCATGAAAAGAAATATTCCGGTGAGTGCACATCGCTGTGTAAACCATCATCTCGCTCCACGAGCCGGAACAGACACCTAGGAACACATTCAAGGTGATGAGGCCTCAGCACAAAAGACATTGATTAGGAGTACAGTCCAGTCAGGGTAGTGTCTCCTTAAGTCACTGTCAATGCATGTTTGAAAAGGCAGCAGTGATGAGTTTCACCTTTTGAACCACGCAAGTCCCGAGAGACGGTGAACAGCACCGTTCTGTGTGACTCCATATGTTGTTTCATGTTGTCAAGATTTTTAAGAAATTGCAGAAACCTTGTTTTTGGAGACAATTTGAGCAGCTTTTCAGGTTTATGGAAATGCAGCAGAGCTTTGTTTTTAGGCATATTGTATAAAAAGAATGACAATAATGTTTGCTTGTTTGTTTTCTGGCAGTGGGTATCGCAAGAGGTGTGTGTGTTCCCTAATCAAACACACAAGCACAGACAAGCCTGAGCTTCTCCACCTCGACTCCACACTGACCTTTAAGAGAGAATGGACTAGTTTTCATTTTCAGTCCCTGTATTGTCTCTTGAATCACAGCAGATGAACTTGCTCTATGAAAAAACTTTCATATCATGGCCTTTAATTTAAAATGGGGTCTTTCTATTGCAGTTATTTTATAGCCGCTCCAGTCCACGCAGGGGGGGAAAAAAAAGGAGAATTTGCCCACACTGTGCTTTAATCTCAAAGATTAATTTAGGGCAAATCGCGCCTCCATCAGTTATACGCTTCCAGCATGGATTTCCTATTGTTTAAGTCCATCTCTTAAAGTTACACATCCAAAATGACTTGTAACATGACCCCAATTAGACGACAGCAGGGAAATCTGGCAGAGGGCCATATCTGCTCTGAAACAGCCAGCTCAGTGTTGGTTCGCTGTGCTGTGAAGAACTTCTGACTCCTAACCTACTCTCCAAAGTGACAAGCCTTTCATAAGTGTGTCTAGACCCAAGAACTGAGCGGGTGGGGGCTGGGGGTTGTGGGTGGGGGATTATGTTTCCAGGCATTTGATAAGCGGGATGCCATTTTCCCTCTGACTCACGAATGTCTCTCTTGTCCTCCAGAGAGTCTTTCATCTCTGCAGCCAGGACCTGCAATCTGTGGCGAGCTGATAGAATACAGGTGCAGAAGATGAGCCACATCATTTCTCTTTATCTCGCCTGCCTTCTAACCAAACCAAGCTATGCTTCTATATACCTCCAAACTCCCTACAACAAGACATACATGCTGAGCCAATTCCATCAAGCAAGCCACCCAAGATATAGTACATGCCACGGCACAATGCTTTTCATCTTGTTTTGGAGTCATTTCCTCAGTGGGGGTAGTAAGTAGAAAAGGGGCTTTTGATAGATGGGAAACCGACTGTCAGCAGAAATATTATTGCCTCTTGTCAGGGCTTCCATGTTTTTTTTTTTTAATTTCCAGTGCACTGATCCCCACTGAGCTCCTCTCGTTGTACACTGGCATTAGTTTAAGTATGACACGTAGTCTGTGGGTCATGGCATGTGCTCGTGGAATTTCATTACGATGTAGATAGTTTCATTGCTTTCAAGTCTAATGTCCGCTGAGAGACGGGCGTGATTCGTAACGACCTTGCATTTAAACTCCGAGAAGCCGCCAGAGAATGTTCCGAGAATCGCTGCTGCATTTTTCAAGAGACCGCCGTGCACGGTCTCCGTCTGCACGTCGCTGGGTGAGATTAAGCAAAAAGGTGAGCTAATTGTGCCCTGAATTCTGACCTTTGAACAGATCCACAGATCCATCCATGATGTTATCCAACCTCAGATTGCGTCGGCAAGAGCTGGCGGCTATGGGTTAAGCCATGCAGTGATTATAGGGAAGAAAGAAGAAAGAGGGCACTTTTGATGGTTTAGCCAAAAAATAAATACAGTCCTTGGCAATGGATTAACAGATAAGAAAGACTGCGCAGGACAAGAAAGTAAAGACTTAGCCCTGTATTTTTCTTGATGCATGATAAGGGCAAATTCATAAAAAGTATTCATTATCAAAGTTGAAAAAAGCGTCTTAAATGACAGTTTAACCCCTCATGGATGCCACTCTTTACGTGGAGTGTCACAGAAAGTAGCAAAAAGCTGTCTTTTGAAGAAATAAACCAATTTTCCAGCATTGACAACCTTGTATTCTGTGAAAGCTATTTGCATTTTTCATCGTAAACCTTTTTTTAATCGTAAACCCTCCCTCAGGGTCAATGTGTATTAACAACTTGCATCTCAGGGCACTTTAACGATAAGTGGCCTTGATTAAGACCATATTGGCTTCTTGTTGCGGTGCATAAATGAACCTTTTTCCCATTAGAAGACCTCTGTTTCACCCTTTAGCTCTAAGTGTAACCCAGAATCTACCAGCTCATTACAAAGGTTTTTACCGCCTCCTTTAGGACTGCAGGATTTCCATGCATCTGAATACAAATCAGGTCTTCGGTACTGAAGTGGTGCTCCTTCAGCTGAAATTAATATTCTGCGTGTTTGTATTGTCACGACAGTGTCATTTAGGTGGATTATTGGAGAGATAATTACTACAACATTAATACATAAAAAGTGCTTCAACTCCAGTAACCCTATAAGAAAAGAAGAGAGTGAGAGCTCAGCGCAGACCCCAGCCATCTGAAAATATGTGGAAAAGCTTGGTATGAACCAGTTTTCCATTTCTGTTGTCATCAGTCTGACGTTGTGGCTTTTCAGAGCGGGGATTTGAGTCATGGCAAGCTTTCTTCTTCTAAGAAATAAAACACACTGAGAAATAAAAAGCAAGAAGGCAGTCAGTCCTCTTCCTGGACACCAAGAGGGCACAGTATTGAGGACGGAGGTAGAACAAGATCACTTTAGTGTTGGGGAAGTGACTTGAATCAATACATACAACATAATTACATATTATAAAAGTAAGTAATGTGTGTGTTTGTGTTTGTGTGTGTGTGGTGGGGATTTATGCTCCCAGACAGTGGATTGCAGCTTAACTTCAGATGCAGAATACACATCAGAGATAATGAAATAGACTTTAGCATGTAATTTACTGGATTCTTCAAATCTTAATTTTGGAGTTTTTATACTCTAGGCTCACCAAAGGAACGAGGGATGTGTCATATACCGATGCATTTGTTGTATTGCAGGTATCTTGAGATGACTCTTGTTTTGCACACATATACTCTATGTTAAACGGCTGAACGTGAAGTTACGTTTTCCTCCACAGCTGAGGAAGTTGTTGTCGTAAAGAAAAGATAACATGACATCAGTTGCGTGGAAACGGTTTGGATCTTAAGATGGTTGGTGCCAACCAAGATGGAAAACACAACAAATCTTTTGCATCACTTGACGAGATATCATCCCAGTGACCACGCTATTAATTTATTAATAGTATAATAGTAATTCATCAGTTTGTTAAATTAAAATCAAGGTAACTTGTCCTCTTTTATTAAGGCAGATAAAACCTGTTCGTAAAGGTACATGTTGAGATTCAGCCTAGGTGTCGTTCTATATATTGTGTTGTCACAACATATATTCTAAACTAAACTCTGTTTCCACTGGAAAATGTTTACATTCTCTTCTATTTTTATGTTAAACTACATTCTAAAGTTTAAGTAAATAATAAACTCTGTTTTTCAGTCTTCACTCCTATCTGGATACTCTGCAATATATATAATATAACTCATACTAATGATCAATATTTGTCAATAAGGAATATGTTCTATAGTCATCCTATGTTTTGCCGTGTCATCCAGCCCTACCTGAAGCTGCATTTCTTGTAAGGGGAAATCTGAAAACACAGAAGCCAAATTGAGAAGAAGCCTCGCTTAAACACCTTTTAAGACAAAGAACAAGCCGACACCCAAAGTAATGGATCCATCGTGGGATTTGTAACTGTAACGTACTGTCAGAATTTCAAACATCATGCGCATATTTTACATGATGTGTTCAGTGAGATTTATGAAAATCTGCCCTCTTGATTGGCTTTGTCTCCTTGTTTTTCTCCCCCACTCGCTACTCATTCCTGGCTCGGGGGCCCGAAGTGGCACATAGCTCTTAACTTTATTGATGAATTATGAACAAGCTTTTTGACCTTGTATTGCCACTCGGCCTCACATGTTCGCCAACACTCATGTCCTCATTCTACAGCACTGGAGGAGATGAAACACACGGCACAATCAAAATGATTTACGTCGGTCTTGACTCAACACATAGATCCTTCCAAGCTTCTGCTACATGCATCTCCAGAGGGCCACTCCATAATATACTATACAGCCATTTCCAAAGCCACAGGGCTTTTGCTATTCTATATCTTTAATTAAAAGGCTACATTGTCAAGAAGCCTTTGTTCTACAAACTCTAATCTCCAAAAGGCCCTTACCCAGAGAGATGCTTGTGCTCCACATTGTCCTTTGGATTTATTTAGCCTGGAATCTATATTTGATCAGGGCGGCTGTGTGCTTTTGTTTTTACCCCATATGCGTTTTCATTTTCATATATGAATAAACACCCCAGTATTTATTTGAGCATAAACACAGTATTGCATTGCTTGTATTTGTGTCTGCATGTGTCTGAAGCCAATGCTCCATCCAGAGGGTGATTATCTTAAATGGAGAAATTAAAGGATTACAAACCAGCTCAGTAATCCAGCTGTCAATCTCACAGCTCATTAGTAACCAAAGGAGAGGGATGAAGGAGAGAGAGAGAGAGAGAGAGAGAGAGAGAGAGGGAGCGAGGCACAACTTTATATGTGAACTTGTCCGTCAAACAGAAAGAGAGGTTTTCTGAATTCCCTCATTAATTTCTTTAAATTAATAAAGTTGGAGACATTGGTTTCACCTCAGCAGCAGATATGAAACGTCTCACAGTAAAACAAATATTAACTATATTCAGCTGTAAAAATGTAAATTTCACAGAAATATGACAAATATTACATTGATCAAATTGCACGTTTATTCTGAATGAAAGCAACAGAGGCCTTTTACATTTCTTATTGTTTTTGTTCAAAGTAAGATTATTTGCCCTCTAAATTGCAGCTCCATCCTCAGACTGTTAGAAAGGGAAACATTGTGACATCAGCTGCTTGGGTTGAGCATATTGAGCTGCATTAGAATAAGCGTAGGAGCACGACTCCTTACATTAGAAGCTATAAGGATTCACAGTGCATTCCCTACTAGAAAAACTTTATATGCTTCTCCAGTTTATTTGTTGCTTGTTTCAACGGTTGCTGCTCTTTACCATTTTATATAGCAAGCAAATGAGCACAACTACAGTGACATATACAGCTGCATATATACTGTCTGTGAGTGTGTGCTGTAGATTAGCCTTTGTGTTGAAAGCAATACAGCATCTCTGTCATTTTTCACCCGGCTCAGAGGCACATAAAAGAAACAGTTTGGGAAGCCATAAAAGAAAATGGAAACACAAATCCTGACTCCATCATGGAAAAAAGGGTAGATATTGCATCTCCCATGGTGGTGATGCTTTTTGGATTTGATTGTATCAATTTGCTGTCTATTTTGATCTAAAAAATGGGCAGGCGTATTTGCTCGTGCACAGTGACATGTGGATGCCCACCGCTGGGAACTATTTCTTATGCACCTCATCTCATTTAAATTGAAACTCACCATCCTCTGTTTTTTTTTCTCTCCACAGGTTAACTTTGTTTCTCTGTTTGAGTTTGAATCATGAAACGTTCCATAGGACTTAGAGAAACCCATGGCTTTTCATCTTGACATGCTATAGATGAGGATTCCAGGTGTATTTTCCTGTACCTGTTACCTCCTGAGAAACTGATGCCTTGCTATGTCGAAAAATATAATTGTCACTACAGCAGTCCTACTTTCCATATAGTGTTTGTATATAGTTTTGATAGTTTTCTTTGGGACTCAGATGGCTGATTTTGAAACCACAATATGAAGCTTTGTCCTGTTGTAATGCAGATTTGTCTGTGGGAGGTCATCAAATCTGCACGCATGCATTGCTGACTGGAATAAACAGAAGATATTATGTTGGAGGAATGTAATACAACTTAATAAGTTGCCTGTTTCTTCCCATTGCCATCTCTGATGTCAGTAAAGATTTTCAACTTTTTATGCTTTTATTGCCCACTCTGCTTTTTTTCCATGGACACATTATATGCTCTCTATCTGAGCTCATCATACTCCCAGTACCTCCCTTTCCTCAAACTCAAAAACAAGACACCAAACAAAGCAGGACTGGCTTGATTTATATTTAGAGCTGCACTCACACAATAGCAGGTCACATAACACAACTTGTACACCACGCTCATGCACATACACACACTGTCACTCACTTGAACACTTAACAGTAGAGGTTAATTCATTGTAGAAGGTGCTGCTGTATGCATTCAAAGGTGAAACGTGCCATTATACTATTAACGCTGACCTTCAAGTGGGTTTCCTCCATAGTGCAATAGTCCAGTTATAGACTTGGTTCTTTCTAATTTCTGCGTGTTCAGTTCAATTGCCAGGAAAAAAAAAAGATTATTTTCTGATTGTGCCTCTGGTAATGATCAATCTTAACCATCACTCACATTACTTGCAAGGTGTGTCATGTAGTTTCTAATCTAAATTAGGAACTAGATTACAATATTATAATGTGTATAATTATAATATATTATATATATTAAATCCGAACTTACACTGCAAGCATGGTTGTTAGCACTGCAATAAAGCTACTTTTAAAAAAAGTTTCCAACAGTGTTGATTTTTTGGACCAATTATCAGCTATCTGCTTTTTCCTGCTCCCAACTATAGTTATTATATCGGCCTTTAACAACCCACCATCGGTTTACCTCTGTTCAGAACTCAGTTTTGATTGAAATATGGGACCAAATCAATAGAGCCCTCTTTTTTTGCTGATAACATGCATTGCAGACACACATAGGTAGCATCGATCACAGCTTCAGAAGAATCACAGTTTTCCTCTGCCGCTCCAATCTGTCTTTCTGTGTGCCTCTCTTCCCCTTCTCAATCTCTTTTCTTTCTTGTATAGGTTTTCAGACAAAAATAATATCTCTGTGAAACCAACAGAGGAGGGAGGCATAAAGGAGGGAGAGGATGAGGAGGGGTGGAGGTGGTGGTGTTGGTGACAGGGCTTGTGCTCTGTGCCGCAAACCCAGCAGTAAGACAATATGAGGCAGTCTGACTAACTGTGGCCTCTGGGAATAGACGCCTTCTTATTGCCATAAACTACAATTTAGTCTGGGTAAAAGAAAAACGGATGCAGCCCTATAACTGTGTCATCATGATCACAGCCGCCACAGGGCTGTGTCAAAGTGAACGATGGCTGTTACACCCAGGCACCTATTTAAACGCAGCGTCAAATTTATAGGTGCGTAAACCAATCTAACATCATGGTTAATTCAAACGATGACACGTCAGAGATGCCACAGACTAATGGAAGGTGATCTCATCGAGATCTAGTTTGGTGCTCGTTTATTGCCCTTCGTGTTTGTTAGAGGCGGGTTTTAAGACTGATGGAATTTGCATATAATAGCTCAAGTCTGTGCTCAAGCATGTAACCTTTTGATTTGTAGCCCACAGGTTACTGGCGGAACATGCAGTAGTCTGTTCTAATCTAGCACACTGAATTCTAACCAGAGGACACGGAGAGCTTTGAACAGCTTCCTCAAAGAATAATTATGGAGCTGAGAGTTAAACGTCCTGCTTGTATAAGCTCTGCTGCAGGGATGTAGGCCCCACTATGCATAACTCACCTGTCATGAATAAACATCCACCGGCCAAAGATATGTGGTGGATTTCCTAATTTCCTGTGATGATTCACCAAGATCATATTAAACTATTGAAATGCCCTGCAATGCTTTGACCACAGTGATGGTCCTGACTGTTATTTTTAAGGAATAGCTTTGCATGCTTGGGTCAGGTTCAGGGCCCGCAGAGCTCATTATTGTACAGCTAGGGTGGATGCTGGCAACAATACAAGCCCTGCAGCGTATTAGATAAAATGCGAGGAGAGGTTGGAAGAAGGCATGAACATCAGTGGAGTCATATGTGTGATCAACATACTGTAGCAGGCTGTAGGCCTGTAACAGTTTACACTTTAAAGTAAACAACCGACTTAAACAGTACTACGCTCACACATGCATAAAACATGTACTTGGCATTGGGGTGTTTGCTGTGTACAGAGTTCATTTCCATGGCAATCTAGTACTCTGTGATGTTGAGCCTTTGCAAAGATGTGAAAGTCAGATCAAACAATGTGCTGTTTTCATTAACAATATATTGCAAGTTTTTAAATAATGTGCATCATTTGGTCTCTATGAACAAACAGTTTCAATGAACACATAATGATGCTTTGCCTTCCCGCCCCCCCAAAAGAAAGGCACAAAATATTTTATTTATGGAATTTACTTTATTTATATGTGCACTTGTTTAATTTCCGCAGAGCTTGAGCATCTTTTATGCGTTTCGCCATCCTGATCAGTGATTCGACCCTCCTCTGCTCTGGTCTGGTCTGGTTTTTCCTATCGAGTGCGTGGTTTATCCATGCTTCACACTCAGACAAGCCGAGCGAAGGAGAGGAGACAGGTTGAGTGACAGTAACCCGAGCTGAGCACGAAGTCGGTACGTTAAATGCAACAAAACTTCCCCAAAAAACCAAAAATGAACAAATGTCGACCCCCAACGTGCAAACCAGCCCAAAATATCTGCATTTTTCAAATGCGCCGCTACGCTACCTGTCGCTACCCAACCCGAACCTGGTACAAGTGGCCGGGATGCTAATAGCTCATCCGCTGCTGAGGGGAGGGAAGCCATCCCTGCCCCGAGCGCTGACACAGCTACACCCGCCGACAAACACAGGAAGACAGGCTTTGACCCATCTTGGCTGTCAGAGAGGAAATACTTCTCCTGGCTTGACAAGACAGATAATAGGTACGGTTTGGTGTAAAAGTAACTAAAAATGTACAATTAATTACACTATACAGTACATCATACTCACTTTTAGTCAAAGGTGTGCTTTTTGCTAGCAGCAACATACTGACCACATGATCTCATGTCAACAAAACATAGATGAGGATGTGGGGAAAGCAAGGGAAGCATCGTTACATCTTCATAAAAAACTGAAACGGATAAAAAACTTTAGCTTTACTACTTTATATAGAATTAATGTTAAGAGATGAGGTGCTGAAGATGTGCCATAGGAATACCAAAATAAAGGCGTATATTGAAGACGATGATATGCATTGACATTTTCACTTTGCATCCATAATATTTGATATTGGATCATTGAATCGATGAACCAAGATCGAAGGCAGCTTGGTTTCAGTAGCTATGATTCCCATACACATGTTAACACTCACAGCCGCACAAGTGTTCACATGCCAAAAACAATCTCTGTCAAACCCCAGCAAATATCTCAATGCATGCTCTTAAATCCTAATTCGCAGCGTGTTTTTATTATTATTCCTATTTAATCGAAGCTTAGCATTAATTTCTCGCTGCCAGCAGAGGGGAACATTCAAAAGAATCGCTAACTTTGTCTTGTTAATAATTGGCATTAACAGACTGGTAAGTCAAAATGAAGATACCATTTTCAAAATATTCTCTTAATCATCAACCCCCCCTCCAGTCATTTGCATATTTAGTATGCAGAAGCCGCATTCACTTGTCACAACATTTCAACTGTATGAACTGCATCCAATAAGAATTAGGGTTGTTACAGATAAGCAGACAAATTCTTGTAACTAGCTCCTCTCCTCTCCTCTCTTCTACTCTCCTCTCCTCTCCGTTTTATGTTCTTGATCTCTTCCCATTGGAAGACTTTTAGAACCAATTTGCAGCCCTCTGTGTTCATGCATTGCCAACATTCTCAGCTTCGGTGTATTCAGCAGCCTGAAGCTCTTTGTGAACTTCTCTACACACCCTGGAGATTGTATCTGATGTTCCAGGGAGGAATGGAGCAAGCAGAGGCTAATATTTTTACAGCATATGTCCTTTTTCACTATTTTATAAAACATATGATACATGATATACATTAATGTATGTGTTTCTTTGTGTGTATGTGCATGTCTGGATATGTGTGTTCACATGAATGCTTGCCCCCCCCCCATTTTCAATAATCTTACCATACACCACCACCAAGTCAGAAGTGGGCCCTTGCAGGCTGCATTCTAAACACTTTCAAGGCTGGAGGCAAAGCAACATGAATTTAAATGAATTATTAAACAGGATTATTTATTTACTTCCTCCACACCCTGAACCACCTAACTGGCAAATCTGCATAGCATTTTTTCGAACCTGTGGCATATTTGTATACATAATTTACTCTCATGGGTGAATATTTTCTTTAGGATGTCGAGTCTAGTCTATTCTCTCTGCACCTTTTGGAAACAGGTGTCGTCCTGTAATTCTAAGGGCATTGATTGCACATTGCACTGCGCTTATCTTCATGAAGAGATTGACTTTGAAATGTCAACCAGCATAATTTGTTTTGCGGCCATCATATGGTGCCTCTGAATTTGGTTTGTTTTAGATTAATGGCATTGTGCGAATCAAGTGGTATTGTGCTGGTGGCTGAGAGTGTGCCAAATGTGTGTGTATGTGCTTGTGTGTGTGTGTGTGTGTGTGTGTGTGTGTGTGTGTGTGTGTGTGTGTGTGTGTGTGAGTGTGTGAGTGTGTGTGTGTGTGTGTGTGTGTGTGTGTGTGTGTGTGTGTGTGTGTGTGTGTGAGTGTGTGTGTGTGTGTGTGTGTGTGTGTGTGTCAGACTATGTTGGCTGTGGCAGAAAGAGATGAATAAACGAACAGAGGACTGGAGCGCTGCCAGCCCATGAGACGCACTGCAGATGAGCAAAACCTTCCTCCAATCACATGCAGCTCTTCGTGGCGGGGAGATGACGCCGGCAGTGTGTCTGTCAGACTTTGTGTGTTCCTATATGTTGACATGCTGTAATTCTGTTGAAGTCGGTATTAACAGATATTGTTCCATCTTGGATTAAATATCCATACATAATGAGTCAACAACCTCGGTTTCATTATGAATTTTAAATGAATAAAAGCAATCTCATAGTAAACATCATTATGTATTTATTAAACCCTGCCTTGGATCATTAACGGCACAGCACACATCACACATGGCACCCTAATAAATAGCTTACAGCTCATGTATAACTGGAGCGCAGGGTGTGCAGATAGTACACTTATGAAATGTAAATCAAGTTTAATGAGCTGACACCTACATTCCTGCCTGTCTGAACCGACCTGTGCATCTTCCTTTACGCTGTCATTCATCCCGTGTGATGAAGGATTTGGTGTGTGGTCAGAGATCAGCAAGACTAACACTGCAGTGATTACAGCGTGACACAATATTACCGCCAGGGGTGCACCATCTGCCTGATAACATTGTTAAGAGTGTTTTGTTTTAGGACTGAATCAGTTAACGAATGGATCCCCAGTGTGCTTCAGGGATGGTAAGTGTGTTGTGTTGCACTGTCTTTGTCTCTCAATACTACCAGTCAGTCACAGACAAGGATATTTATCATTGAGGAACCCTTGTCAGTTTTAATGAGTGCTATATTGTAGATCTGTTGTGGTTACATACATGGCAGGCATACGTTTTAAACACAGGGAGAAAAAAAACAACCATTCCTGTTGGTTACCTGCGTTTGATTTCAATATACTTTTATTCACATGCTGCACTGTATATCACATGAATTAAATGGAAACGCAAACACTCGCTAAATATGCTCTGCAGCAAAAATGTCAAATAGACTTTTACCTGTGAAAGTCTTCATCCAAAAGTCAGATTTTAAATGCAAGAGCAGATGTCAGTTTTAGTTTGAAAAGATCTATAAAATGCCAAGAGGAAAAAAGATAAAAGTCGAGCGCAAATTGCTTTCTTTTGGATGTGAACCCAAAAACCAAGTTTCAGAGGGAGCCAACAGTCAAAGATGCCCTCCCACACAGAAAGAAGACGAGTGCAGTTGCAGCCATAAGGCCGCCATCATAATGAGTTTCATTATAACAAAATAACTTTCATGTTTCTAATATTATTCAAGCATTTTTCCGACAAACCAACATATTCATGTCAATATGGAGAAGCTTCTGTCATTAAATTCAATTTTACACTTGATACATTTAAAAGAAACATGAATTTGTATGATATTATCACCAGAAATATAAGTCTAATTTGCCCTAATATGAAGAAACTATAGGAATTCAACTGATTTGATTATATTTACAGGACAATATATTTACCACCCAATTAAAATGCTCACTATTCTAAATCACTGTTACTACCGACAAAAGGTTTTACCAATCATAAACATTCTTTGTCCATTTCTACAGTACAATTTATTGTGCTTAACAATCGCAGAACCTTACTCTGTTTCTATTGTGAGTTTTTTTTTTCCTAATAACGGGCTGCGATGTTCTTTCATTAAGCTTTGAATTTATCTTATGAAGGTTTCTAGTTATTAGGACATACTGACTTACTTTAAAAAAAAATCCTTCTTGCAACAAGATAAATTTGCATGTTGAAATAAAATAAATGCTTCAACAACAAGAAAACCTTGTGTGAGTTTCACTCAGCTGGTGCAAAGCATTCCTCCGACCTCTGCCTCTCTCTGACTTGTAAGACCAAAAGGAAGCATACCATCATCTCCTCCACAACTAGAATATGAAGTAGAGTGGAACCGCAGGAAGCAGTTTGATGCATGAGTCTCGGTGCTACGTCTGACGGTGCTGAGCGCGGGGTCCGGGGTCTGACAGGGGGCTTCCCGGGAGGATCTCACGTCTTAGCTACCTGCTCCTGAATGTCTCTTTGAAGTGCTGCGGAAAGGTTAAGTGCTTACAATTGTCATAGGTAGTTTTGTAAATGCTGCTGAATCAAATCCAGCTGAGCTGAGCTGAGTGCTGCGGTGATCAGGTTAGCATGGCTGACATAATCATCAGAGAAAAAGTGTTATTCAGGCCAGTGCACGTTATAAAATGCAAAGGATGTGTGAGGCAAGTTGCCTTCAATATCTTAGATTGCCCCTCTTGTTCTTTATTTAACCACGCGCTGCCCCGTCTACGGCAGGGTCAGAACAGGGGAGGGCTGCACTGATGACATGCTGTCACGTTGGAACAAGGTGACGAGCTAAGCTGGGCTAACATAGGCAGACAACAGCAGTGTGGACTACTGCTTTCTGTATGTCAGCCTCTGTTCCGGTCATTTGTCTGTATGTATTTGCCTTGATCTGTCTCCACTACATCATCATGCTTCTTCCTGCCTTTGCTGTTTGACAGTCGTCCTCTTGTCATTCCTCCCTCCTCTGTATGAATGCTCATTCGTGTGGTCTCTTGTTTAGCTCCAGTCGAACCTTTCTGTAATGCCCCTGCGTATTTTATATATTTTACCGAATCAAGGCCACGACAGTGAGCTCTGACAGGTCTCTCCATCATGTTTGGCATAATGATTGATTGCAGATGGGCCACCGGACACTAAGGAATTACTGAACAAACAAAACAGTGTGCAAACCAGATGTGGTGAAATGTCTCTCACACAAAAACATACTTTCCCAGTGATAGCTGACGTCAGGGTAAAAGCTAATTGGTGGAAGTTAAATGAATTGAATTTCTGTCTTTCCTAAGGTTGATTAAGATGAAATATTTTCCGCCACATTTCTCAGCTTTAGATGCGAGCACTCACAGTAAAAGCCCTTTTATTCACACTTATTTAGATTAGGCTCCATCAGCCCATTAGCATGGTTGCTGTGGCCTCTTGGCAAGAGCTCTACTTTTGACATCCAATTCAATCATTTATCCTGGCCAATGCCAGTGTCCATGTCCAGCACAGAAAGATGGCACATGGGCAGGGGGTGGGCAGCCTGCTCCTCAGATGGCCTCACTACATTTGTACAAATCAGATCAACCAGGTCTACGTAAATCATATATTGAAGATTTAGGACAGCATCAGCTTAATAAGATTGTCTGTACAGTTTGGGCAACTAGTGGTCAACCGATTTATCGATCTGGCTAATTAATAGGTCTAGAAAGGACATTTTACAGTCTCCATTGATTAAACTGGGCTCTGATGGCTGTGCAGCCTCCACCAGTCACATGGGGATGAACTTTGGCATTGAGGCTCCATACGATCAGGGTATATTAATGTTTGTCTTAAAGTCAACTTTATATAGCAAATCGTTACTCATAAATTATGAGCATGATAAGGTTTTCAGTCATAGTTTTTCATTATTAATGCTTTATAATAAAGATAACTGCTGCTCTGCCAGAAGGATGCAGTCTCCATCTTGCTAATGTAATGCTTGGTTTAAACTCATTGACCACCTTTTAATCTAGGAGTGCATTGAAAGTTCAGAATGGACAAAAGCAAGTTCACAGTCCTAAGCATTGATGAGCCAGTGTGAGGTGCAACGGTATCTATGATTGTTGATCGTTGCTAAAGTAAAACTGCTATTGGGCAATGCGTCAAGGATGGGGCAGCTTCATCTGAGTAACTTAATTCAATGTCTACTTCAACAGTAATATAATTAACACTGACAACAGTTGTGATGCATCACCTCACCTTCTATGGGCAAGTTACATCACATTATGTAGTTCCTAATCCAAATATAAGGAACAGAATACAATAATATGTATGTAGTTAGGTCTACCATGAATTAAAGTAAGATAATTCTCTCAATAAACCTGATAAAAAGTATATCTACCAAATAATCAAACAAATAATAATAAATAAAATAATAATCATATCAAATAATAGAGAACTTAATAGTTTTAATAGTTGTCTAAAATGTTTTTTAGTTTTTTTTTAGTGTTGAAATTATTTTTGCACCTGAAGAATATTTGTTACATGCTACGTGTGTGAAATCGTATCCAAAAGGTAACATATTCCTCCATTTAGTGCTCCATTAATAACAAATGGTAACAGTGACATCTCAGAAGGATGATAAAATGGTCGGGCTCATTCGACAGATGACTGTGAGCTGCTGCAGTGACAAAGCATTCAGAGTGAACGCTGCACCGAGGAGTAGGACAGACAGAAGGCTTGCATCTCATGCATGTGAGACAGTAGGGAGCAAAAAAAAAGAAAGAACCAGGGGCAGAAAGAGAGAAGCGTTAAGGTCCACAAGCAGTGTGGATGATTTGAAAGTGTTCTTTTCCTCTCTGTGTTCATCCTCTCTCTTTATCTCTCATTCTTTTCTCTTCCCACTTGCATAACTCTGCTCTATTTCCTAACGTTCATTGATGCCCTTAGACTTTTTCGCCCCACTGGCCTCCTTCCTGCATAAACTCATTTCATTAACACTAAGCTGCTTCATTCAGACAGGCACCACGTTTAGGTCGATCGTGTTGAAGCTGAGTGATATTACAGCCAAAATGTCTCATTCACATTCAAATGGGCTATGGGAGGGGGGGGGGGGGGGGGGGGGGCTCTTATTGCTATATGATGTGAATTCCCTTATCATTGTAGCTCGCTGAAATGCCACCAAATGTGATATCCAAAGCTATGTTATATTTCTGTGAAGCAGATTTCAGATGGTTTGACTGTATTCTCCATGTGGAGCTAAGTTACTGTACTAACTCCTCAGGAAACATCTAATCAGGGTTACTTTGGGACTAGGCGGCCAATCCCTTTCAGGGTAAAAGCCATCAGTAACTGAAACACTAAATCATCACTCTTTAATTGAATCAGAGTTGTACTGTGTTTGCTGGTTATTTCCTGGACCAACAGTATCTCTTCCCATCCATGTCAGCGAGAGAGCAAGTTAGTGAGGATGTGCATGGAGGGGGGTCGGGCAGAGAGGGTGTGAGGTCATGAAATTCCTCTGTGGCTTGTCTGTCCCTTAGCTCGGCACATTAATGAATGAGCAGAACTCGCCTGTCACCCTGAAATTGGAGCGCGCACACACACACACACACACACACACACACACACACACACACACACACACACACACACACACACACACACACACACAACAATGGCACCCTCCCTCGTAAGGAGCACAGTGCAGGAGGGCTTCAATTTGCTTTTCCTCTCCCACAGAGCTTGGCATTCAGTAGAGCGTTCCTTATTGAGAAAAAGCATCCACGGCGAAATAAAACTAGTGCCATCTGCTCCATCTCCCCTTGCTTCCCGCCACAAAGCAGATGATTATCAACTGGAGCCTGCTCAGCTTCAGCAGAGCACTGGAGCATCTCTGTCAGCAACCAAATATCAACCGAGCGAATATGGAAACTTTTGACAAGTTGCAGGATTCTTGTCTCTGTAATGTCCTTCCACTCAGAACATAGCATCCATTGACATTTCATGCAGTATAACCCATTTTGAAATACCAGGGATAATTACATTTTTTATGTAGCAGTCTGAATACAGGCTTCTGTTCATAGGGCTGCTTGCTGCATCTAGAAACAATGTACGCTTTGAAGGGAGATATTTTTCCTGCCTGTTAACATGGGCAGACACTTATTGCCAAAGGATATTCAGGAACAATAGAAGACGCTATATGTAGAGATCACAGGGTTCCTTTGTTACCCTCCCATGCCTGTCTTTGTGCAAAGTCTGTATCTCAGCAGGCCACTGTTTCACATGTAGCGTGCAACCAAGAGAGGTGGGAGGAAGTGTAACGTCTGATGACTGAATATGTTTTGTCTGAGAATTCTGTAAAGAGTGAGATGTTAAAGATAAGTCCAATATTTTAGATTATTGAACAAAAAATAAAAACTAAATAACCAAAAATAAATGGATCCCAATAATTGTCTTTGTAACCTGATGTAATTTTTAATACTTTGTGCTGGAAAGTATTAAGAGATGCATCGACAACATCCTTTGCTGTAATCAAAGTAATCGCAGCCACTTTAAGACACCTTGATTACTACTGCTTATTAGCAAGGGTGGAAGAAGTAATTGGTTAAATTTAAGTTAAAATAGTGCAGCTTCATTGTAAAACTATAAGTAAATTTCATGTATTTCAAATTTTACTTAAAGGACCCTTTTTCTATAGCCAAAAAACCAAAAAAGTAGTACCAGGTGCCAGGAACCAGGTACTTTTTCCCTAATAGAAACGCAAAAAAGGCGAGTAAGTGGAGCTGGTACTATGCAGTGGAAATTGGGCTTATTATTATATAATTGGGATGTTAGTATTGGTGCATAACATGCATCTTATTTTGCAGCTGCTCATGTAAAAGTTAATTGGGAATACTTTATTCTCTATATTGTTTAATCTGAAACATGCATTTTATTATTTCTGTTGATTATATATTTGTATGTAAAATCTGGACCTGGCCAGTAACCAGAGGTCAAACCTACTGTAGTATACGGCTGGATTATATTGTCAATAAGCTCCTGAGGATGGAATTCTGGACTTTTTGTGCCTGTTCATTTTGAAACAGCTGCACCCAATGGAGAAAGACCAACACTCAACAAACCAATAATGTAACTTCCTCACTCAGTCAGTGAGCCAGGGATAGACTTTGGCATTTATAGGGCTGGCCTAGCTTTTCTTCTCTCCAGCCAAAATATAACTCCAGCTGTCAAATAAATGTAGTAGAGTAGAAAGTGCCATAATTCCCCCTGAAATGTAGCAGACGTGAGGTAGAAAGTAACATAAAATGGTACCCCCGAAATTGTGATTAATTACAATGCATGGCAGTACAGTATAGCACTAGTAGTAGTAATACAGTACTAGTAGTAAATGATGGGGTGTATCCAACTATCTATTGTCTGTAGTGCATCCATAGACTCTCCCTCTCTCTCTCTCTCTCTCTCTCTCTCTCTGGCAGTTTCTTTTGGATAATAACAGCAGACCACAAAGAATCTGCCATTTTCTTCTGCGCAAACATCAAATGCAGCACCATCCACAGAGGCATCGGATGGGAAGGCTTTCACTTTTATACAGATTGGTGGAAATTGTTTTTGTCACTCTCACACTGGTGAGGGACAAGTGTTTGTCCTGCCTGTCATTGTACATACAATGTCCACCCTATCACAAAATGGATTTTCAATAGAAAAGACTCCTTTTTGCTCCACCCTAATCCGATTTGCAGCCTATTTGTATGCCTTATAAAAGCCTTAATGTCCGCCGCTTGGCTTGGCTAGTCTTTTCTTTTTTTTTTACATCACTGATCCGAGCAACAGAGATGACATGAGGACAGTGGGGGAAAGTAGAGCAGAGAGATAGAAGAGCATGGATGAAGACGTTCAGGAACAGAATGTAACTCACCGAGGCAGCCCCGTCGAGCGAGAGAGGCAGACTAGCATGCAGACGGGAGGATGCACAGCCACTGCATAGTCTACACGTTCTCTCCACTGCTGCTGCTTTTCTCTCAGGCTGAGGAGCTTAAGCTGAAAAGCTTAGGCAATGATTTATCTACCATTCATATAAAAAAGGGAACGCATGCCAACAGACAGCCGCGCACATAAAAAAACACACAGGCTTATACAAACACACAAAAACAGATGAGTAAGATTACAGACAAATCATATGAGGGGATTTTACAGTGAATCAGTTATCAGAGCTTCCATCCATGTCGAGCAGCATCATGCTATGAGGTGAACTGAAAGGATGGGATGTTACAGGGATTAGAGACAGCAGCGAGGAGCAGGAGGAACAGGATAGCCGCAGAAGAAGGAGGATGACCAAGCCATGAAAGAGAGAGTTTTTAGGCAGGTCAGGATTTGAGGATAGAAAGCTGTGGACCCAAAAACCCACTGTGCCACTTTAAATCTGATTATGTCCTGTTAGGTTGCACCACTGTGCCTCCTTTGAGAAACCCAGGTGAGCCCAGAAAGTTTCCAGCTCTCACTGTTTGTCTTATTAGTGGAACTCTACACAAACAAGATTGAGGATTGAGAGGAGTGTCAGCTTTGGTCCATGAGGATGGACTCTGCACTGGAGCTTTCTGCTGCCAAACCCCCCCATAACACCTAGCGTGTGTGTGTGTGTGTGTGTGTGTGTGTGTGTGTGTGGAAACGTTGAAGACAGTGAAAGACGTCGCTATTTGCACGAGGTTCACATTCATTAACAGTTCATACTAGAGCACATAATTAAAAGCTTGCTGTGTTTGTAATTACCCTGTAGCATCTGTTCCCCGACTGCACGTCTCCTCTGCCCACAATGTAACACTTACAATCACATTCTCTCATAGGTGATGCGAATGCTCAGGGGCCCAATTTATTCTTTAAAGTTAGATGAGATTCATAAACTTGAGATTTGACTCATTAAAGCAGGAGGGTCGTTAAATGGGATCATAACAAGAATAAATGGGAACATTGGGGGCAACTTAAAAGCAAATGAAATGCAAATACCAAAGGACACAAATATTTAAATGTGACTAATCTAATATTTATCCTGCTGTTGCTTGATGAAACTTAATGGACATATCTTATCCATGTATCCGCGATAAAGCAGATACACATACTGTGTTTTTATAAATGCACACACACACACACACACACACACACACACACACACACACACACACACACACACACACACACACACACACACACACAGGTTTTTCTTCTTTGAGAGAATAAATGAACAAGACTGTCGGCTGTCCTTTGAGGGCTCTGTATCTGTGCAGCAGTGTGTGCAGCATCTATATACTGTAAATATGTGTGAGGACGTGAGAGAGCTTTTCACTCAAGGGTCCCTATGATGTATAGTGACACCTTAATTTGGCATTTCTGAAGAAATGCTGCACCGATGGGAGGAGACGGCCCTATAAGGGCTGGATTGTTGAGTCAGGAGCCCCCCGGGGAAAGGAAGGGGAGACAAGAGAGTCAGACGAGTGGAGTTAGGGGAATAGGGATGAGCTGCAAGATGATGTTTCATTAGCTTAGGCATTACTCACCAGGAAAGCCATTTCTCTGAGCGGCGAGCCTTGTTTCAGATACAGCCACTTGTTGTGTGAGGGAGAGGAAGGGAAGGTTGGGGTGAGAGAGAAAAGGGAGTTTTTAAGGCAGAAGGAAGCGATGGAGATGAGTCCAGTGAATCACGACTCTCTTTTAAAGGATATTCCAGCTAAGTTAAAATTGCACTCTTATGAAATTAGAGAATTGTATTATAAAAGAATGGTCAGAATCTATGCAGCAGAGTCTGAGATATCCTAAATGTCCTATAATAAAACTTAATGTTTATCTTTCACTAGTCCCTCTCTGCATGCCTGGTAATCACCCCCATATTTCAAACTCCACACCTCCAGTATGTAACGCTGGCTTTCTGTTAAAGATTTGTTGTCTCTGAAACTATCATTAGGATTAAATTTCTTTGTCCTGAGATATAGATGATATTATTCAGTAGTTTCCACCAATAAACTGAGTGGAGTACCCATTTCAGAAATGACAGGGTTAGCTGTAAAGGCGAGAGCAGGAACGGGAGGGAAGGATGATAATAAAGGCGGTGATCAGAAAAAATGCGGATGGGAGGAACATTGTGAAACAAATGATTTGAATAGGTATATTGATTCTATTCCTTTTCACTTCAAACCAATTTCACCCTGCATAACTGTCAGTAAATCCTTTCAGAAACCTGTAAGGTCAAAGGTGGATGAGTACAATGACTCGCAGCACAGTTAACAAATGGATAACGGCTCCCACCTTCGTCCTGATGAAGCCTGGTAATGACACCAGTTTCATTCAGGCCACAGTGGGAATTTCTTTCAGCTGTCTAGCATGATAATGGCCACTTGGCCGATTTTCTCTCTTTTATCGTGCCTAAGCTCCGTTTTTGTCTAAGACTCAAAGTGCTAAAGTAAAAATGTCATGTGGTTTTATCTAAGGCCATGCTCACAATACACTGACCATTTTAAAAACGCGTCTTATCTCTGTGACATAATGGTGTAATTCAGACCAGAGAACATCACTTAAACACTTTATAGAGTGGTTGGATCGGAAAAGCACGGAGTATCAGCAGATTAATCAGTGCTTTGTGAGTAAGCACCAAAATAATGTGGACAGTTAAGTAGCAGAGTGGTGATGCATTCTTTCAGCTATTTGTAATTAGAAAATATACACAGAATAGGAGGTTTAACCTTTTGAGACTTGCTGAGAGAGATTTTCGAAAGCAGTAAACTGTGTTTGACTGTAGACAGGGCCGAAACACCACCTGATGAAGCATGCTGCATTTTAGGTTTGTGCTTTTAGTATCTCTTGTTTGAGCAGACGAGATAACCTCAGGAGCAAAAACAGCACGATGGGCGTGGCGTGCAAAAAAACCCCGTAGGCAATCAAATCTCTCTGAAGAAACTAAATACATGCCGTCTGCATTAGCAAGTTGCTCTGGGAGACAGCCACTTTCATTGTTTAAGCTTGCAGTAGCCCTGGGGAGGGGGTTATACAGGGGATGAATAGAAAATTTGATAAAAGCAACAAGTGTGACCCCACTTTATACCAGGGCGCATTTATCTTTCAGACTGATGGAAGAAGAAGTGGAGAGGTAGCCCAAGAGGCCACGAAAGAGAGATGGCCAATAGGCGGGGGGGGGGGTGAAGCAGGATCCCTATAACACAAAGCCTGGCATTGTTTTAGAACCCCCCCCGTCTCCTGTGGGAGACTTGGCTGAATGTGCTTCTCCAGGAGCACAACTCAGTCAAAGCAACATTGCTTTGCTCTTCATTTATCTGAATAACAAGTGGAATGAGCCAGAGAATGAAACTGAATCAGTGCAGGTGGGGGAAACTGTGTCTGTGCACAGACTGAGATTAATACGCTGACAGGGAAAATGTAACAGATGATACTATATGTGGAGCCCGCCTCTGCTGTGCCATCCGTTAGTGGTGATCTTACCCAGACCCGTTGTGGTCTTATGAAGAGGTGTAGGGCTGTAATCCTGTTTGCAGTCCCTGGGATTTGATGTAAGACCTTTCCTCAGCACTCATCTTCCACTGAAGATCCTGCCGGCGCCAGCGTCTCCCTGGCCATCCCCACTTTGTACATTATGCTGGCAGGAGCTCTGTACTGGCTGTCCTACTTGCAGCCAACTGTGCTCCTTTTTCTTTTGACTGTTTTTTGGTACAGCGTGTCTGTATTTTGATTTTTATCATGCACCTCCTTGAGTTAATAGACATACGAGACACATTAGAGACACATTGCATTCACATAAAATGTGTTTTACTCCCTTTGGCCGCACCTTTAGTGGAGGATCTTATTTTTGCTGATCTATAGTCGTTCTTTGAAAGTCTCGCACAAAAGCACTGTTGAACCAGCTGACTCCCGGGTCAATGTGTAGTTAAAAATGAGTATTACTGAACTCTTCTCATCTAGTTTGCTCACATCAAAAGCCGATTTGATCAATTACTTTCCATGAGTTTTAGCAACACCACAGACAGTAGACATTTCTGACAGCTACTTGAAAACTCCATAGTGCCTGCTTCTGTATCTTCATCACTCAGATGGGCACCAGTCACTGCCAGGAGGCTGTACTCTTGCTCAGGGTCCTATTGTAGCCTATTGCTGCCTGCTCCCTACGGCCTGGACGCCTGTTAGTACGCGGGCAAGGAACAAGCGCTTTAGCCCACCTAAGAACAGGTGATTCTTCACAGATGGAAGAGGCTGCACCCAAGGGAGTTCATGCTCTATCGTTTGCATCTTTGGCTCATAAATCTTTCATAAAGGATGTCAGTTTTGCTTACACAGAGGGGAGGCAAACGCCCCTCAGGACCGAGATGAAATACAGGTACAAAAGGCTTCTGCAAGCATTACTTGGTTGCTATGTGTGTCTGCTTGTGAAGGAGAGAGCAACATTCTTTGTGTTACACTTTGCACAACTATTCTCGATCCTGATTTGGTGTGGGTTCCGTCTTAAATGTGTTTAACACGTGTTACAGCATATTTACCATACCAATGGCAGTGACCATTATGATGCAAATGAGTAAAAGGCCGTTTTGAATGTATCCAAATCCCCCCTCAGATTACACTGGATTTCTTGAATCACTTATTTTGAATGTGTATTTGAACCCATGTAATATACTTTGCTGGTGTAATATTCTGTTGCACAAAGGCATCAGTGTGTGCATGTTATTCATTCTCGGTGAGATATTTAGTTATTTGAAGACAAACAGAATAACAGAGCAGATCCCATTTAAAATGCTTAGCAGTGCGCCAATGCAAAACCCAGACTTGGTCCCACTCTCCTTACCTCTTTGTCTCTCAGTCTTTTGTTGTCTCTGTTTTTCTTTAAAAAAGGTGATGACTCATGGTCTGCTGTATCATGGCTCTAATTGCTTATGACATCAACACTGTTTGCTTCGATCTAACCATCTCTGGCAAATGGCTTCTTGCAGCAGGGGTCCATCAGCAACATTTAACACATTTAATATGAAAGCGGTACTGACAGGGAGTCACACAAACACATTTAACCAACTTGTGCTGTTCTCAGCTACTTTTTGTCTGTCAGCACAACAAGAAGTTGTCCTTTGTAACCTTTGCAGTTGTACTGGTTTGTCATACATATCGTGGATTCTTTATCTTTCGTTAGGCCAACAGATGTGAATGAAGCAGGGCCTGCAGGGAATAATACAGCCAATGGCTTTATCCTTTTTCACAATAAGGTCACCCATCGCACAAGAGAGAGACTTTGAATGCAAACAAATATGAGTTGGACTGCTCCTGGTCTTAATTGCCAATATGGATTTATGTAAGAAGAGAGCCCCTGGGTTCCCTTGATAATTTCCACCACCTCGAAGTCATTGTTGTTATGTAATTATATAAACTCACCTGCTTATTGGGGGAGTGATACTGGCTCTGTAAATTGAATTATGTCATTTTTTCTGCCTCTAATGAGTGATGTAATGATATAAGTGTGTTGAGCTAATGCCAACTTGTGGCCATGAGGATACAGCATCCTGCCAGCCAAATGAATGGCATTATTGCTCATGTGCTGCATGAATGAAGATGATGAGCAGAAACTAATCAGACAGTCTTTTCCTTTCACACAGTTTGTTTCTCCTTCTATCTCTGCCTTTCTCACACAACCTCCTTGACTTCGCTACAGTCATCGCTATCTCTTTGGCTTGATCTTCATCTCACTGTGAGTTAGCCAATCTCCATAATTTCTCTCTCCTTCCTCACAAGTAAGTCCATCTATCTGTTCAGCCGTCCAAATTATTGTAACATTATTGTAATAATGTTGTGCCTTATTGTCAGGCAGCTGTATTAGAGATGGACGTTTGTTGCTTTGCCAAGATATTGCAAGTCTTAGCCAGCCCATGGCGTGGATGAGGATGCAAAATGCAAAGTTTTATCATCACATTTCCCTCAAGCTCTTGAATGCAATTTTACTATCATCACGCTGCTGTAAATAAATAAACGTTTATTGGATTTCCACTGTATGCCACGGACTGATTAGCAAACATGCAAGTTTCAGATCCACATCCATGCTTAAGAGAGGCAGCCGGCGTGCCACAGTTGTGCCACTTGATCAAGCAGAGTAGACTAAGAAGTGTTTTTTAACTGCCCAGCTTTAAAGCAACAGGAAGGGGGTTCAGTTGTACAACTTTTTCAATGTTGCCTTGAAAGGAGCGAGAGAAAATGACTATTGATTGGCTTGCCGCAGGGTGGAGGGTTTTCAGCCGACTTTCTAACTGCTGGTCTGGCTGAGTAGCTATTATTAGCATTGCTCACCATGTTGAGCACAACCCAGGTAAGTGGCCGTCGCTGACAAATGCTGTTTGCTCCCTCAGTCCATTATCTGCGGGGAGCAGGATGACTGCTGAGTCTCACTGCTAATATGCAAGGAGATGCTTATCAGTTCAAATTAAGAGGAGGTCCTCCCAAAGACCAAGGGATGTAAATTTCTTTGACAAGCGGCAGCCATGAACCCTCCAGAGAGAAAATAGAAGGAACCCTTGATATTGGTGTAGGCAGAGGGTTATCGCCCACTAACACGCCCCCCTCCCCACATTCCTTTGGGTTGGGTTTAAGGTTAATCTGTTTTGTCTGAGGGTGCATCGCAAGGATGCAAATGAGATTCTTTGTGTGTGATCTAATATGGCATTGGCATGGCATGGCAGGAAATTAGCTGGCACTTTAAATAGTCTGTTTGTTTAGCTTTAGCTACCAGGACTTTGAACTTTTTAGGGGTCTGTGAATATGTAGCACCAGCTCTACTCCACTCACCATTTTTGGTTTTCCATTAGGGAAAAAGTACCTGGTACCTGGTGCTTCTTTTTTAGTACCATCAAATTAAACCTGCAAAGAGCATCAACCCTCTCCAGTTACTGTTGGTGATTACATCATATTAATTTGAATATTTAATGGGGTTTTAGGGTTATATTTGTTGGATTTTAATTTGTTTTCTCCGTGACACACCCCCAAAACATAAAACATTTATGCATTTAAGACCCTTATATATATACTGATGCCTTTTGTCATGAAATGTGTAAACAAAGCCACCATGATAATCGATTAACAACATAATCTATCTTTAAGACACAGGCCTCAGTGACTCTGTATAGTTGTAGAAATGAAGAATGAAGTTGAATGTAGTTCATTGGAGAATGCGTGAACTCTTTGACTACAGTTGTCCTCTCCCTTTACTCATTCATGTAACAGAAATTGCAATTGCATACAAGCACAAAAAGTGGATACTATTATAGATGTCTTTGAACTAGTCATCCAATCAATTTCTGTACTTCATTATGAATATCTTTAACTCTGTGACCTGAAACACTTATTAAAAGACACTAGAATACAGGAAATGATGTCCTCTCCGTTTTGGTAAACTCACACTTGCTAGATTGTCCCACCCACATTTTTAATGCCTCCAATGCTCATGGTCCCAACCTCACCACCTCAAGTGCTTGACATGCTAATCATATGTCCTGCACTGTAGAATACACAGACACACTAACACATATTATTCATTAGTATTCCCACCAGCCTCTACCAGCAGAATGAAAGTACTAAGAAAGATCTGGTTGATGGGCATGAGTACCTCTGACAGCCAGAACCTCAGGGAGATGGTTTCACTAATTGTTGATTTTTACTGGCTATTATACACTCCATTTGCCAGTATTTATGGTGCAGAAAGAAAGAGCGATAGCTGCACACGTTGGTGCTCACTGCACAGAGATGGGACAAAAACGGTATGTCTTAGAAGATAACAATGCTTCAGTGGGCTTTACAGTTTTATGACCCATTCGAGTGGCCCCTCCCCCCCTGCAAAAAAAAAGGGGAAAAAAAGGGTACGGATAGATGAGCAACACATGAAACTGAACAGACCATCAAAATCAATGAACATGCAGTTTACTATGACAAAATTTCTAAAACATTCACATTTTTATATATATATGAGGAATATGAATCTAGGAGGTCAACTCTGCACCATATGACCTCCTCACCGTAATCACCGGGAAGAGGACAGGCCCACACAAAGAAGATTGGCAAAGGAATCAGAACATACAAACATTTTGATGAGAAAATACAGATTGTAACATACGTGTGCGATGATTCATAATGGGGCCCCAAGGGGGCCAGATTCAACATCTGTGTGAAGCATCGACAGCCAGGAGAGAGAGAGAGAGAGAGAGAGAGATTTCTGGGTGGCCGATGGTCCAACAGAGAGGAGTAGAACGACAGCAGGAGGAGGAGGAGGAAAGAGAGAGAGAGAGAGAGAAAAGACAGAGAGGAATACAGAGAACTTGAGGCTGGAGGGAAACAGAAAAACCAACCGTCGTTGGAGAAATGCAGCGTTTATCAGATGTTTACTGTTTGTTGTATTCTCACAGGAGAAACACGAGCTATAAATAAGAACTAGGGTTTGAGAGAATTATTGAGACAGAAACCAGCCACCATGAAAAGGTAATTGTAACAGGTGTGACGGTTGAATTCATCAAACATGATACATATGTATGGCTAAGTAATTGAAAGTTACAAAATGAGTTTTAAGTTTGGATTAAAATGCCTCAGTGATGTTAGTTGATGTCAGCAGGGAGGTAATTCTGGAGGAAAGGGGCATGATGGGAAAATGTTGTGTACCCAGCTCACTTCTCTTTAACTCCAGGGACAGACAGGAACCTTTTATTCTTAGTGTGTAATATATAAGGTGGGATATCAGGTTTCATAATCCATTCATAATTTTCTCAGTTATCAGAATCTTGGTAATTTCTTTTTATGTGCTAGTTTAAAGAGAGGGAAGGATCAGTGACATTCTTTGCAGTTTAATCATGTAGTTATTATTGTCAAGTTAATGGAGTCTTCCGTTGACCAGGGCCAATGGCCAAGATCTTAGGTTATGACACCCAGTTTTTCAATACAAACAAACAAGCCTCCAAATTTATACTCCATATTTTCCTCCGTGAATGAAGTTATGAAGTTATTCATCCATGTCTGTTTGTTTGTTGGTTGGTTTGCCTGCAGGATGGTCTTGATCAAGAACAGACCCGATTAAAGGTTGGTCCTGGCTTAGGGTTAGGGTTTGTTCAATTGGCTTTCAGCCTGGTCTAATCGCAATGATCTATGTTATTAAATGCTGTAAAGAGATCTATAAACACAAGCACCGAGGTAGAATTCGAGCCATTACTGAGTAATACGTCATTTATCTTTATTTTAATTTACATGCTGCCACCACTGCAAAACTCCACAGCTGCTACTGGCAAGACTACATATGGCTAGAGTTAGCAGCCCAGGCCAGACCTCTGGAATAGCTTTAAATAACAGTAATCTGGACTACTGTTGGATTTCAATATTGATGCATATTACATGTTACAGTCTCTGCTCATTAGAATGTGTTTTTCTTACTCCAGTGCCAGAAAAAACACAACCAGTTCTTCCCTTTTACTTGGAATCTTTTTTATTGAAGCTGCTTCTGCATTCGATCCATATGGCTGGGCCCTGCTGCAAGCTGTTCAGCTGAAGATGAATCCAAAAGTTTGGTGCCCAGAGATGTCGTTAAGGCTGTGGAGGGATGTTTTAAAGTTTCCACAGCTTTCAAATAGACCACACCTGTTGATTGTTCTCGAGCGTTCTCCTCACAAATCAACTTTCTGTGCGTGCGTTTAGTGTATGTGAAGAAAGAGAATACTCTGTGGGATTTACTGAGCGTGAATGATTCTTCTTCTCGGAGTTTTCTTTATGCTCTTCTTTAAAGAAAATAAGGAAAGAAAAAAAGAAAAAAAATCTAGATACGTTTGTCAAACATGTCAGCTGTTTTGAAATAAGATTGTGTTATACTTGCGTTTCTAAATGCTACGTGTCGTAACAAAATGTAGCCTAAAATTTGTGACACACACACACACACCCACACACACACACACACACACCCACACACACACACACACACACCCACACACACACACACACACACACACAAACCAGACAGTATCCCAAACAGCCTGTCTCAGCACCGAGATCTGAAACCAATTTGATGTCTGTCATGTCCTCATTAAAATCAGAACATTAATTACACCTTATAAAAAGCCTGACATGTTTCATAATTCCACTTAGCAGCAACAATTCTAACTCAATCAGCCACTCAGATCTAGCATTGAATTAATTCACTGTCAATCTGTAATTGAATCCTTGTCACACCAGGCACAGGGCCTGTCGATTTAAACATGTTTATTATTCCCTGTTTTAGATCTTATATCTGACCTTCAAGCTTTAGAAGCTCATTCTTTCTCCTGGCAGCTTGGTCTGAAGGAGGTTGTGAGCTGCCAGTGTGCCAGAGGACAAGTGCTGTGTTGCTCCTGATTGAGATGCAGATCACGTTAGCCCGCCGTTGGCTGGCTGGCTGCTTAGAAGCAGGCTAGTGCCCTGATCTGTATGTTTCTCCCTCAGTTAATCTGTTTGGTCTTCTTCCACCCAACTCCATTTTTCTCCACCTACTGTACATACACCCATGTGTCTTTGTCATGAACGGTCACGTGTTCCCCTCAGAACTTTTGGACAAAAGAGAGGCAGAGAAAGAGGACACATGTTCCTCTAACAGACCAATGTCTGCCCCTGTGGCAGAATACTAGAAATATTCGTAGTTCAGAAAAGTAGAGGCATCCTCCAATCAATACATGTTCTTTAATTCTCTGGGGACCATAAATGTCAAAATCTGATGACAATCCATCCAATATTCATTGAGCTCAGCCTGGTCTGAAGTGGTGGATGAACCAACTGACAGTGAACGCCACAAGCTGGGCTAAAAAAACAAAACGAAAGAAAAAAATCAAACAGAACTATAGAAATGTCAATAATTCATTGGATTAAGACTTGTAGGTACTTTTATTGGCGATGCATTGGGTCTCCATCACTGCATTCATAAGGCTGACTCTGAGGCTGGAAGCGATGGACTGGGAAGGTCAGCAAATGTGCACACAGGCAGAAAAATGAAGACAGAAACAGATGGAACGCTAAGACCTATCACCTGGTTGTGACCTGCCTGTGGCCTCCCTCGCAGAGGCGGAATAGGTTATAGTTTAAGTGGTTGTCATGTTGATGTCTGTGGCGGACCAGGAGGAGGTGGACGTGGAGGACACGCCACACTGTTCAGGGGGATCAGCAAATCAAGCCTGACAGGACTCAAAATGTCACACAGAGCTGTTTTCTGTTGCTTTTTTTCAATGATTTGTGGATTGATGATATAATTGCCGAATTTTTGACATTTTGAATAAGGAGCTAAGAGATTGTAGGATAATAATAAACGGCTTGTATGTAATTTATTCTCAGTTTTGAATTAATTCGACTAAATATAAAGCTAGATGACATTTTATGCATTGCACAGAAGTCAATTTTGACAATACTGTATGAATGATAATTGCAAGAGGTGCAAAATTTCTGATTTATAATCATATCAGGAATGTAGAAATCTAAGTAATTGTTAAGGGTTGTTATTGTTTTTTTGCAGAGCAGTTTGCATTCGGGAGGGGCTCAGAGTGGAGCTGCTGCTCCTCCACATCGAGAGGAGTCAGTTTAGGTGATTTGGTCATTTGGTTAGGATGCCCCCCTGGGCACCTCCCTGCGGAGGTATTCTGGGTATGTCCCACTGGGAGGAGACCCCGGGGTAGACCCAGGATGTGCTGGAGGGATTATATCTCTTGGCTGGCTTGAAGAAGAGAGGAGCTGGAGGAGGTGGCTGGGGAGAGGAGGGAGGTCTGGGCTTCTTTGCTCTCGGAAGAAAATGGATGGATGGATGGATGGATGGATGGAAGCAGTTTGTGTGGTAGTCTTATGATTATGATTAAGAAACCTGTTGAGGTTCTTATACAGCTAAAAAAAACCTGATCTAAGATGTCTCAAGGTGGCCTCAGGGTAGAGTACATTGGAAAAGGTTCTGAAGTTACATTCAAAGGTTTTGACTCTAACAATCCACTGAGACAAATGTTATATAAATGGAAATAGACTAACACAAAGAGCCAAAGAAAAATTTTAAAAGCAGCAAAAGAATAAAAAAGGATTGAGAGACCCTTCAGCCTACACTGCTGCGTCAGATGTCATTATGCATTCGCCAGTGATAAACAGAACAGTGAATAGAAATGGCATTCATGCAAGAATAGCCATGGGAAACATTTACTGAATAGGAAAAGACTTGGCCGAAACCTCTGCCAATAGTGCACCTGGACAAACCTGATGATTTGTGGAGGCCTCCTCTTGGGGGAGCTCAGTACAAAATTAAACTGAGGGGTTATGGTCAAAAATCACACATTTGGCAAATATCCCTCACTGCCCACCTGCATAATGCCTATATGGAAACATGTCAGCCAAGCATGGTTTTGATAGAGACACTGAGTTTTGTCTTTTCTCTCTCTGATCAAAATACAGTATATTCTAAAAAATATATAAAGATAGTCCATTGCTTTAAGTAAAGCAGGGCAGAATGTGTTCCGACAAGACACAGATTCTTAATATTCAATCTATTCAACAAGTTCAGGGAAGAGAATTGGGAAAAAGGAGTGCTGGCAAGAATATAGACTGCATCATTAGCGAGTACTCAGTTGACGTCTGTGGTGGGCAGCGTTCACAAATACCCAAATACCCTAGTATCAGTTCTCCTCCAAGAACATTCAGCAATTAAAAAAAACTCCTATGATTAGTGAAACAGCTCTAATTTAGACAGAACTACATCCAAAGACGTGGCCATGCCTCTGTTTATCCTTCACCTTGGAGGCTTGTCGGACACAAAATATCACCGTGATCATTGTGATAAAATACTACCGAGATGTGTTCAAGCACACACACTTTTCAGACATCAGAGAGTATTTCACACCATCCTGTTAAAATGTGCACAGAGGTCTCACCGAGACCGATAACCTCCATCAGGAGCGTGACTAAGACTCACCGCTCCACTGTATTATATACCCAGAAGCACCAGACAATATCGACATATCAAGAGAAGCATCAATCAAGACACCACAATAACATGTATAATATAAAGCATCTTTATGTGCATTTGAAGAGGTCTAAATGCATCAAACAGATTAATTTGAGCTCATAAAAGCATGTGGGGCCTGTAGGGGTGAGGTCATAGATTGATTTATTTTTATTGTTTGGTTTCTTCGATGTTCTTATGATGCTACAATTTAAGAGGCAACTGTGGAACATACTGTACTGTGAAGCAGCCACAGGAGAGCAGAGATACAAACCTCCATGGAATAAAAATCATTTATTACAATAAAAGTTCAAACACATAAACAATACAGTTTCTGTGTAACTCAAAATAAATGATAACTTTTTTTTTTAATTAAAAAAGGATATATTCTGCATCCATTGACAAATAAATAAGCACTTTTGCTTGATCGTCTCCCAAACCCCTCCCTCAGACAGACATTGTCCAATCATAAGTTAGAACGAGGCACAGGCGGCCTGTCAAGCTTTGGATGTTTGCCAATCTCATTTTTGAGACCCTCAAATCTTTCTGTCTTGCCGTAGATAACAATCTTGGCTAACTTAGAGTTTACAACATTCCTTTATTAGCTAAAAACTAGCCGTTGGTGCAGCAAAGCCTTGAAATGTTGCACCTGCCAAAATACAAACAAAATGATCAATAATAATTTATCGGTTATAGGTCGCTGTCTGGGTCTGAACTCAGACTTTGGTCCTCCTCTTTAGTAAGGAGAGGCAGGGCAGTTGAACAAAGACACATTTAGGTAATTTTGCAAGCAAAGGCTCAGCTGTGCACCTGGACCTTTGTTTTGACTGTTTAAATCTAGATAGGCTAAGAATATGCAGTGACAGCCACCACATGCAGATTTAGTAAACTCTCATGTGTTCTCAGAGAGAAAAAGAGTGAAATTAAATTGAAATAGAGCTGTGTGTGTGTGGGGGGGGGGTTGGCATCAAAGCACAGGCGAATGATATAGTTAACACTTCTAATGAGTCGCTTCTATTTTAGTAATGTTTCTTGAGGCACTGTCAAGGTAAACCTGTGAAGTCCCCTGCTTAATGCTGTTAACACATTTAATTGCAGTTAAACCATCTGTGTCATCAGCATGCCTGGGCTTTTGTTTTACTAGCCTTGAATCTTCCCGACAGAGGAAAAGATCTATAATTACCACAAAATATAAGACATGTAATTCCCACCAGCCATCCTTCTTGTGGCCTGTGTGTTGATTAGCCATGTGAGCATTGGCTCGGAGTTCATCGGAATCTGCATGTATGCATGTATAATACCAACACTATCAGGCATTAATTGTCTCTCTAATTTATACTCTGTGTTGTATTGATGTTGGAAGTGTTTCTTTATTTTCTTCATAATTTATTTTAATTATTATAGTGGCAGCCTTCAGTTGTTTCCATGTGTGCAGTAATACAACTGCAGCAGATAATGTATTTAAACATGGAAACTTCAAACTCTGCTTATGAACTTGACGGGACAGAGCAAATCTCAGAAATAAACAAATACATTTTTAGCATCTGGAATAAATATTGTTCGACGGCTCTGATGGATCGAGGGATTTATCAGGGAAAAACAAATCAGTTTCACTGTATGAACCTCACCTGTGAGTGATTGTTTGGATTTGTGTAAGAACATAGAATGTCACCTAACATTAAATTAATTAACATTAGATCCTGACCGATCCTATTGGTGTGTCTGGAGATCTAAATAATCAATGAAGTTAAGCTGCTGTGCCTCTGCGTAAATATGCACTTATCGTTTCTGGTTCTGGTGGTAATAAATTACTATTTTCTTTTGTGTTCATATATTACATCACACATCCATTGTTCATGACCCGGTCCACCTGATCCTTGGATTAACCACAGCTCCCGCGGATATAACCGCTCTCCATGCATCAGTAGCGTTGATGTAGAAACGGAGTGGGCTCCGGTGGGTAATGTCCTCTTTAATGCAAAGTCAGTCATCTGCAGCCCGGTGTGGCATGGACAAGGAGACATGCCTCTCTTGGTTGTGTGTGCACATGTAACTCAACCCCTGTAACACTACATTACAACAAAACAGGGGGAAGCAGAATCTGAGCTAATACTTCTTCTAGCTATTCTCTAGACAAATGTCTGTTTGCATGAAATGAAACCATCTTAAGCTCAGTCTGGACTGGACTGACTAAACCGGATACCTGCTGAACCATAACTTACATTTTAGAGAGACATTTGTTCACGTTGGTTTGTCTGACTGTCATCAGATATAACTTAAAACAGCATAACCGAGGCATTCACAGATATAAAGTTTATACAGTGTCCTTGTTCCGCTCAGTCTGCTTCTGTTGGTTGCATCTTGTTGCTTCAACAGGAAATTTCATATTGCACGTATTGATGGGGCTTTTGGAACTGAGTGTCCATTTAATACAAGTGATCTTGTAGCTGCCTACGTAGCTGTATGACATTTATATCCGGAGCCCTTACAGGAGGCAAATATAGAATTTAATGAAGTTGAGTTTTAATGAGTTGTTTTTCTTAAAGTAGATGCGTGGCTTCTCACATAATCCTACTTAGTGAAGACTTTGCATCCCTGAAGAGTCTTCAAAAGAAGTGGGATTCTGAGACATAGTTCATAGGATCAGAGCCATGCGGAGACTTTTATACATGCCCTATGTATACATGCAATCATGTCTGCTGGCCTGCCTGAGGCTTTACATGGTAATTTAGCTCTGCAGTCCACAGCTGAAATCAAAGACCACACACCAACCTCCAACCTCGACCTAAAGGCTCTCTTTTGACTGAAAAGGCTGCCTTAGTATACCTCCACACTCAGAAACAGACACACACACACACACACACACTCCTCCCTGCAGCTCAGAACCTCTTTCCTCTCAATATTTTTTCTTCTGCTGTTGTCCATTCACTCATGTATGAAATTAAGTATCCTGTGCTGTGTGGATGGATACCTGCCAAAGTTAAACTCAGTTGGACAGCTTCTAATGCCATGGTCAGTGAAGTAGATGAGGTAGTGGGAGATTGCGAAAGCTTTCTCCCTTTCTGCTCCCCATGGCCTTGGCCTCTCTTTCCCATTACTCGGTGAGTTCAGGGACTGCTTGATGTAGGAAATGAGCCTTTACGTAGGATGTGATAAAACCTTACATTTAGAATTATAGAATTCTTGACAACAGGAATATAAATCTTTCAGTCTGAGCTGCTATATGCGGAGCCTTTGCTTATCACATATACAGTACGGTGGTTAAATGCGTCAAACAGCTTATTGACTTTGGTTTGAAGTTAGATAGCTATTTGTGACCTGATTGATCGTGATGGATTTCTTGAAGGGCCTCCTGTGGAAATGTAAGTGCTGAGAGAAGCTGTGAACACGGGCAACAGAGCAGATCATTGAGGCAATCGACTGAAAGCTCTGTGGTCAATTTAAATGTGAGAAGCTTAATATGGAGACAAAAGATTTTTTTTGTCTAATCCAACCTTGTTCTCAACACCGCTTTCCAAATGTCAGTCAGCAGCCATCCATATTAAGCCTGAATGTATTCACTTCCTCCCTCCCTCCTCGGAGAGCTCTGTAGTGTCATGTTTAGCGCTGCTGACATGAACAATCGTACCGTTGCCGCTGTCTTGAGAGAAGGAGCACCTCGACAATTCACACTGATTGTTCTCAAATTGCCCGGCCGGGAGAATCACCTCCTCTGTTTGATGCCTTAAAGTGCCCCTGATTCTGCTGGGACAAGTGTCTCCGACTTTCACAGATTTTTCATTTAAAAAAAAAAAAAAAACACCTCCCCCCCCACCCTCCCACGCTTTAGATTTTTAGGGTTAGGGAGCATATTGTGGTGCAATAATATTGGCTGTGCAGCTCAAGAAAACCAAGGCAGAGCAGTCTTTGTTCTCAGGCGTCATCCATCGTCTGCTGGATTCATCATAATCCGCTGAAGTCACTGCGTTGTCAAGATATTGTTAGAAGGACCTTTGTTTTCCACTTTTTCTATCAAACCACGTTTATCATCATCTCATAGCTTGTGCTGTTGCACTGCAGAGGAGAAGTCATGTTTTACCAAGTCCAATATGTAAACCCCATAAAAGCTATGGCCACTTTAACAGTGGAAACTGCTTTTTCATGATATGAATGATTTTGTATTCCAACAGAAATTTAATTCCAATCTTCATTTCTGTCGTGGCTCAAACAGGCAAGTGATTTGATTTTAAATGGCCAGTAATCATAATTTTAACGACCTGTTTATTACACTGCAAGGTAGTGTGCAGATGCAGAAATGTGGTTTTCATCTGATCTCTCATTAACTGAAAACTTTAATTTTCAGATGTGCGATGACAACTAGCACAAACGAATGGTTTCCAATCAGGAGAGAGAAGTGAACAAATAAAGATAATGGTTTATTACAGCAGATGATACGATCAAAGTCTTTGGAGCATAGTCTCTACTTGGAGATTCTGTAATCGACAGTAGTGGAGGCGGTGGCTGATTACTCTGCTGAGACTAATGAACTGTAGGTATGTCACTGTGCTGTAGATAAACGTGACCGGCTGTTGAGAGCAGCTGATATCTCATTTGACAGCCCCAGTCAATGACAGCAGGAAACTATGAGTGGAGTAAATGACAGGATGGGATGAGAAATAAACTAGAAATCTCAGCCTGCAAACAAAGTCTTCCTGACTAAATTTTGGCTTAATTTGTCACTTTCTTGTATCACGGTGTCTCATGTCGTTCAGTCACAGGAGCTCGGTGAGAGTTTCAGACAGCTTCAAATGACTTATAACCACCGTCTTCTCCCAGCTGCATGTTAGAGTGCAGCTGTGTTGTGATGGTCGCAAAGCTGTGTTTCTGCTTTGCAGTTGGAGCGTCCCGACAGTCCAATGTGGATGAATATATGTATAATCCCAGCTGTGAGCGTGACAGGTTTACTGTTACCTGAGAATGATGGCCCAAATGGAGCACTTATAATTACTGGCCCGTCAGCTAGACAGCCCCACTGCCTGTACCACATCCATGCACTCTAATTGAAAAACAGCAGCAGATAGATTGGCATGCTGCATTAAACTCTCAGCGTATCCTCTGGTCATCTGCTATTCTTTTCAGGAAAGGGCATTAACAAAAAATGTTTCCTTGAATTCTGTATTAAAATACAAAACTAAATAATTTCATTTTGTTTTATTATTACAGATCACATCTTGGACTTTGACTTAAAAAAAACATTTACAAAACTAAAGAGAATGTCAGCTCGAATGGCAGTATATCATTCATAATGTCTTCATATTTGTGCAGTATAATAACTCAATAACAACTCTCACATGATTATTGGGTCATATTGGACCATTATTCCTCTTGAGGATTGTTTTAAAAGACTATAGAAATATGAGAAACCTATTATTTCATGGATGATAGGCCTTAGTTTACTTGTTTCTGTAAAGTCATATAAGAGTGTGGTTCCATACAGAATCCTAAATTTGGTGCTCTTGTCTTGTAATTGACCATATGTGGTCTCAGAATATGACAAAAAGCTCCTTTTCCATTTATTTTTCTGCGATTTTTTTTTTTTTTTTTACAAATCAAATAACAACTTTACTTGAATTCACAATGGGTGAAAATGGAAAAACAGAAACAAGGTGCAAGGATAATCACTGGCCAATCACCAACTAATTTTTGTGATTTTATTGACGAGATACACCGGCGTTACCCTGGACCTGTGTGGAGCAATGAGGAAAGAGGTTGGAGGCGGAGGAATACATTATGTACAGCAGTGTTATTTAAGGCCACCCCGTTGAGTGGCTTTTAATGAAGGTACGTTACATCAGCTCCTCTCATCCCTTTTAACAGAAGGAGTTTAATGGGCTGTAATGTGCCTGCTGGTATTAACAGAACTGGATACTGAGTTCTCATTCACTTCAATGAAAGTTGCTCATCAAATGTCATAAGTACAATATCACTAAATTTGTGTTAGGTATAATGGCTGACATCGTTATAAAGAGTAATTGCTGAAGGTGTATGATATATGACGTCATGTAACATGTCAGGTGCAGTTCCAAATATGGCCACTATGGCAAAATACCTGCCAAGCCTGAATAAGTTGTAGGGGAAGGGCCTTAGGCTTCTGAGGAGTTTCTCTGGCAGACCCTAAATATTGATAGGACCATAGTGAGCTTGATGTCACTGAAAACAAGGCTGGAGGTATGGCGTGTGACCCCTATGCAGAGCTGCCTGTATGCATGCAAAACAACTCTGCCCTGAGTGCCTTGAAAACTACACCAAATCCAGATTTCTGAGACCAAATTAGATTGGAAGAAAATGCAGTGAATGCTCTGAAAATGAAACGATTTATCATTCATTATTTATTTATAATAAGTTTTTCAACTCATTTATTCATCTTATTTATAAAGATCAAATAATAAAAACAGCAGGGGGGTAATATAATATTTGTTCAGTATGTTAAGGGAAAAGTATAGCTTCCATTGGTTGCTTCCTCTTTGAGCAGACATCTTTGACAGTGGAACATTATCCTACTCTCTGCCTAAGAGGATGGAATGAATGGCCGCAATGAGTAAAATGCAACTTTTCCAAGGACTGACTCAATCATCTGGCAGTTTGGCAACATACTAGCATACATATAATACAACGTACATGTTAACAGCTGGATTTATTTTCATTATTTCCATAATAAACACTCAGCAATTTGTACTCGGAAGCCAAATATGTTCGGAAAAATCTACAGAGAAGCCCTGAAATTTGAGTCAGAAAAAAAAAAAGAATTATAAAACTTTTAGGACTCCTGTAAAATGTTGTTTGGACAAGCGTACACATTGAGATCATACGCACTGAAGAGTCCCTTTGCTTTGCTCATGTTTACAGTACTGCGTTTCTTGCTGTTCTGCAGTCAGTCTGCGTTCTGTGACTGTGATTAGCACTGCATCCATGCACACGCTTGTTTCTTGTTTGACCTTTGGCCCTTGAACTCATTATCTCTGACAACACAGCCGAATGGGCGGCCCTCCCCCGCTCGGACTAATCACCTGCCACTCCTCACCTGTCACCTCATCTCAGATTCAGGACATCCTCGGCGGTCCCTGATGCTCCCGTTGACCCTTCCCCTGTGAACGAGGCGGAGACCTTTTGAAGGATGTCCCTGCCTAATCTCACCACCTCGCGCTGCATTGACGGCCTGTGTTTTATCAGTGAAGCGTGGGTTAGACGTGAGAAGAGCTTGCGTGAGGGAGAAATAAATAGACAGGAAAAATCAATGTGGGCTGCATCAATGAGCCTTCACAGTCTGAGATGCATGTATATTTAGCTCCTTAACCAGCTTGTGTGTTAAAATCATGTCAACATTAGTCATGAGTGTATTTGAAAAATACAGCTGACTGTATCAACAAGGAAAGAAGTTGATCCAACCTCATATAATTAGGCTTAAGGACACTTCTAACCGACAGTATCTCTCTTTTGTTTCCTCTTCCTCTTCCTCTTGCTGAGGTTTTGCTGACCGAACAGAAATGGGCCGAAGCCACTGTCAGGGATGTAAAGCTGCCAGTGTTTATGTTTGGCTCACAAGACAACCGTACTGGAATAAGCAAAATTGTGGCATCTACGCGATCATCTGTCAGACATTTAACACTACTGGATTTCAAAGCTCATAAAAAGCGCGCAATTTTCCATTCTACGCTATCAAGATCTGTAGATTAGCGAATCGGGCAACATCCTGCCACCGCACAGTCCGTAGTTATGCTAAATTACAAAACAGCGGGTTGGTTGTGGATTGTCAGTAGATGGATTTTATGATGTATGATGACTGCATTCCCAATGATTTGAGTATTTGAGCTCTTGTCACACATCGAGGAGAGAGGATCTCTCATGTACAGCCAGGACAGGGTAGTGTGTCGCTCTAAAAATATTTTCTAGACATCACCCCCCAAGAGCTACCCCACCCCACCCCCACTGGGACTGTGTCTTCATTGGATGGACTGTGTCTTCATGGTGTCATTGGATTTGTTCAAAGCACCATATGTATTGATCAGGAAAAAACGCTGCTATTCAAACAGAACTGGGTTTGGAGGCACTCTTTTTAAAGCTTTTGTTGTGCTTGTGGAGGTTTAGTGCCCATGCTATTGACAGCCCAGGCAGTGACTGATGCTTTTTTCTCAGCGTCTGTGTTCTGCCTCGATCTTTTTGCTTTTACTCATTTGATTGCATGTACGTGAAAGGTGTAGTTTTGCAGTAATTGCTCACAACCATTTTCTTCCTGGGTTATGTCTGCTGTTCACTCTTAAGAAAATGAAGCTCTATCGAAAGTCTGTACAACTATTCTTTTGCATGCTTAGGCCTGTAGGTCCGTTGGTAATTGTTTGCTACAGTTTTCAGTTTTTGTCGAGCAAATACTTCCCTGACTGTACAACCGTTTTGGCGTGGACGTTTGTCCGTCTTTGGTTTTCGGGAAATCTTTCTTGCATGTAACGTACTGACTTTGTCCTCAACTCGGGTTACTGTCACTCAACCTGTCTCCTCTACTTTGCTTTGTGCGTCTGATTCGGTAGGAACACAAGACCAGAGCGTTGGGGGGGGGCCGCCCCTCCAAATGAATGCTAGGGGAAACAATGCACTGTGATTTTCCAGTCTCTAGCCAGTGTGCTGTGCTGCAAATGTGTACTGTTTTTGAGACACTCTTGTATTGTGTAATGGGATGCACCTAAATGGATGATCCAAATGAATGGGTCTCACCCAGCTTTCTTTTTTAAGGCCTTCCTGATACATAACAAGCTTGGTTATTCTCTCAGCGTGAGGCGCTAATAAGCCCAGGGACCCAGTCAAGGCCCAAAAGAGAAGCTCGATTTAAACCAATCTAAAGGAGCAAGGAGCATGATTTACGACGTAGGACTGACTGCAGTGCTGTTCCTTTCCTGCAGACCCCCTTCTGCAGCCAATCACAGCCAAAACACTCAACACTTCCTGCGGACTGACTGCAGACCCTATGTGGTACCGTTGCCTGCACTGTTGTCACCGGTTCTAATCTATTTGATTGATTATGAGCCTAATCCCCACATTATTCCTTGCATTTCATCTTGTGCTCTCACTACGTGGAGGAGCTACAAGGCTAAAGACACAGTTAACCATTTCCTGCAGTTTTCATGCTCTCTTTTCTTCATTTACATTTTATGTTTTATTATATTTTAAAGAAAATTATGATTACCTGTAAAGGTCAGATGTGAGTAAGCCATGCATGTGATTTGCAGCTGTCAGGCAGAGTGATGGATGTTGCAGGCCAGGGTTATACATCACTCTCTATGAAATTCAAACCCATGTTGGATGATTTGAAGTAATGGAACTGTCCTTGTGTGAAACGTTCTCTGCTCTTTCTCTCAGGGATTTTCTTTTTTATCAAAAAAAAAAGAAAGAAGCAAAACATGACAACAAGAATTCTTTTTAAAAAGCACCGTTTTCTTTTCACATAGAAACAGTATGTCACACTGGCCACCCACAGAGGCCATGACCTTGAGTTGTTACCGACATAAGTCTACACCACATGGCCACTGTGGAGAAGATGACACAGAGGAAAGAAGGAGTCACGACCTCTGACATGCAGCATGCGTCCGACTTTTGTTCACTCCGGTGCTGAGCTGTGTCGACACAAAATGACGTATAGCTATACTGACAGACAGTGAGGAAAAAAAGGAGGAAAAAACAGAGTGAGACAGTGTGTTATCAGCCACTCAGTGATAACACAGAAAACACATTCACATCAGACAAACTGCCTCATCCCTGGCCTCCCTCTATCTTCTCCCCTCCTTTCCCCTACTTGCTTTGAAAACAGTCAGAATGTATTTGGATTTGCTAGCCTCTGTGTTGGAATGATTATGGAAGAAAATCAGGTTCTGGAAGAGAAGAGAAATTCTCTTTTGTCTGGACAGATAAGGTTTGAAGGGGGAAGAGGAGCCTTTTGTAAATTCGAGCCTGACCACAAACTGCTTGAGGATAATTTTTTTCCATTAACTTTCTAGCGTCATTAACATACAGAATGGCTGCTTTGGGTGAATACAAACCACATTCAGATATTGAATTTTGAAAAGCATCCACCAGTGAGCAGGTTACTTTACCTGGACGTGGTAGAGGGTCGATTTGTGGTTATCTTGGGGTGTGAGCTGTTCAAAAGGTCATGAGATAAATCTGACGCTGGGCAAAGTGGATGAGCTGTGAGGCCATTCATGAATCAAATGAGTGACCAACTGGCCAATGAATATATTCATTGAGGTGATTCTTTTATGTAGGAATTTGCTCACACATAGTATTAGTGCTGTTTGTAGTGTGGGGAAGTAGAAACACCTCTTTCTTTTTTTTACCCTTTATCCCAGTTTTCCACCCTCTTTTTTCATTTTCAATTTCATTTTCCTAATGTCCTCCATGAAATCTCACGAAAGTTTCAAGATAATGTAGGCATGACTTCATATAAAGATAACATAGACGTATTTATGTTAAGGTCATATAAAAAGTGCACATGTATATGGAAGAACATAGAGTTATTGTTTTTTTTTTTAAAGCTGTTCTTCTTTCTTTCCAGTCACTGGGTGCATTGAAAAAAAAAGATAAATCTGTCGGATGAGATGATTTCGAAAAAAACAACAAAGTTCTGCTACATTTGCGTCCTTTCTTCTACATTTTGTGCTCCTTTTTTTGGGATAATTTAACCTCTCGGGGCCTTGAACACTTTTTGAAAGAAATTTAGTGGAGAAATCACTCATGACGGGTAGACTCTCTTTTTTTGTGAGGGGAAGCAAAAAGAGAAACAGGATATGATTAAATCAATTTGACTTCTTCTCCTACTCATATCACCTCCTACCTAGAGGGATCCATCTGAATGGAGATCCATCACCAGATATTATTTTAATATTAGGGCTCTGAGACTAAAGGGTAGGCGGAGTATAGAAGCACTTCATCGCTCTTATTTGACGATGTCTGACTGCCTGTCATGAAGCAGTCTACCAACTCAATATCTGTAACTGTGGGGAGGCACTCACACATGAAAGCGGCAGTATTAAAATGCTGCTTTAAAAAATGGAACAAAGTCACTCAGCATCTGATGTCTTAAGCGGATTGAGAGAAAATCCATCTTCCTTAATGTCAGCTCAGCTGTCTATGAAGTTTCGTGAGTAGCAGGCTTTGTGGAGGGTGATTGTAGTGAAGAGTGGAGCCCAGCTGACAGGGTGAGGTGAGAGGAGAGGAGGGGCAAAGGAAAGTTTCTGTACCGACTGTGTGGCTTAAAGGCAACTTAGGATCTCACGTGTGGCAGAAGTGATTGGGGATGCAGGACCAAATTCTGTTCACTCAGGGAATGAGGATCATAATTGGTTATGACAGAGAGACATGACAGCCTTGTTGCTAGCCTGCCGCCGTAGCTGCATATTAAAAAGCTTATTGAAAATGTGCCAGGATGTTTTAAGGTACGACACATTGCTGTATCTCTTACGCGTGAGTTACAAATGTATTTCTGATTGCAGGCTTGATTGCGTCTGCCTTGCACGTACGAAGCATGATGTAGAAACATTTATTTGAATATGTCATAATGACTGGATATTTTGTGATTTGCAAAAAAAACCCAACATTGTTTATTTATCTTTAACTTACAATAAATAACTACAGAATGTATGTGTTTGTGAAATATTCTCAGGAAAAACACGACTAGGAACATAAAAGGAACAAGGAACAGTTTTCTCAGCTGTCTTCAGCAGTTGGAACCAAGTAAGCACATTCTATGCCAAGCAGCTGAATACATTACCAGCGCCAATAAAATATGCAAATTTTGTTAAAGGAAATGTAATTTGCCATACCCCCTTGTTGATTGCACTTAATGCAACTTGCAAAGTGATGGTGATTTAATTGAATCTCTGAATGTGACTAATTTGAACCAAGGAGTAGATGATTCCAAGACCATTGTAATATATAATGCAAATATTTGAAGCATATGCCATTAAAAGCTCTTATTAATGAGATCTCTAGGATGCTGCCGTCATATGAAGGTAGAGGGAGCGAGTAAGAAAAATCGAGTAAGAAAATGCGTCTGACCCGCAGAAACTCTGCCTGTGGTGATTTACATGTCTTTAATGTGAGCTTAAATATATTCACATGCAGCAGATGCACATACATACAGTATAGCATGAATCACACTCGGGTTAATTAGAAACTTTTGGGAATAAAAGTTCCTACATATGGATGAGCATAATAGCATGCACAGAGGAGATAAACAGCTTTCTGTTGAATTCACTCAAACCTCGCGGTCCAGCTGATTATAAATTCAAATCAACAGAGTAAAAGGAGCAGAGACGTAAACAGTTTGTGATGGGTGTCCTGCTGTAAGTCTGGCCTAGCATATAATGTGTGTTAATGTTAGCGAGACGTCCTGGGGGGCTTTAGCACGGGGCAGGAATCCCCCCGGGATGATTTTTGCCTTTCTTTGCACAATCCACCGTATGCTGATGTATTATGAACTTCATTATCTGTTACTGCTATGTTTTGTCTCTCCCTTCCTCTCTAACTCACACCTCCCACAGTTCTGGACAGCATCTAACAGGGCATGATGATTAAAAGAAATGTCAGTGCATTCATTAATAACAAAGCACTCTTGTGCACACTGTGCTTATTCAGTCATATCGGGCATCTTGGAAATGATTGCTTGTCATTTCCCATGGCGCTCTCTGTTTAAACTGGCAACAATAGGAAACGGGACACGCATGCATGACTCAGGAATTAATTTATGTTGGTAGTCTTTACTGAAGTTGGGTCCGGTACACAGGTGATACAACAGGTAAGCAAGCAGTCCAAAAACCACAAGGCAGATACAAAGTCCATAAGCAGGTAAGGTCAAAACTGGTATAAATTCACAAGATAACAGAAGGTTAAAGCTGGCAGGGATGACTCTGAGGAACATCATGAACTGGCACTGGAGGGCAGAGGAACACAGGCTAAATACAATAGGAGGTGGGGAAGAGACGCAGGTGAAGACAATCACAGTGGTGGGAAAAGACACAGCTGGCCAGACTCCCAGGCAGGACTATGCCTGAGGGAGGCCCAGGCAGTTGGCACATAGTGAGGTGCAGTAGTGGAAGTCTGGGTAAGGCGAGGGGGATGTGGGCAGTGCGTGGAGGATAAATAAAAGTAGACAGTGAAGTAACTCTAATAAGCTAGCTCAGTTCTCTTTGCCCAACACACACACCACTGCATATACACCAGCTGTATTTGATTTTTTTGGAGTGGGTACAGCTCAAGTAACAATATATTAGATTTTAATTGTAATCATTACAGGTCCACAAATCACCGGTCATGATTCACTGCCTGCTAAAGGTGTTCATCAGGTAGATGAGCTTCCCCTGCAGTTCTCCTACCAGGAGAGGGCACCAGGCTCCAGTGGAGATGAGCTCCGTTGCAGATTTGTTTAGGAAAGGAAGGTGTGCCACAAGGAGATTGAAGTGCAGCTACAAATTGCGTTGAGAAGTGAGCTTCACAGGGGAAACTTCATGGGCAAACTGAGGTATCCTTGCGGAGGTTTGCGCTCTTGGAGTGTAACCAGTGTTACACTGTTGGTGAAGGGTTTGTGGACGACTCATTTGTGCAGAGTTTTTTTAATTTTTTTATTGGGGTAACAAGTGAACTTCCTTTACTGTGATGGCACTAGAAACTTTGTTGGTGTACTGGTGGAATTAAACAAACTCTGTCGGACATGTAATCATATAAGATAGCACAGGATTAAGAGAGAATCAGGCAGTGGACGTTTTTTTCAGTTCTCTTTGTGCATCTGCTTCATGTGGGAGTGCTGCTTGCAAATTTGTCTCCATGGGATGGTGAAGTTGTTCACTTGTTGCTCTTATTATCAGGATTATGCAGCTCAAAGTGGACTTTCCTCGCTCACAGAGACTGTTAAGTTGAATATGCCCTTTCTAAACTTTCACAGCCAAATCAAAGCAGTTTTGTTCCTGGGGGCTTTGTCTAAAAGCCTAGTTATTGATTAATGGTGCAAATTTGCATTTCAAAGTTCTCCAAAGTTGAACTGACAAATATTTCCATGGATTCACCCCAAAAAGCGACTCCACTAATTGTTACAATTCTATTCAAATGCACTGATATGGCTGGGAAGTTTAGTTTTCATTGCTGGTGACCTGACCTTAAAGTCTGTTTTATCACGGTTCTTTTAAGGGGCTCATGGTGTTGCAGTGGTTAACACCTCACACTTCACAGCCACCTTTTGAATCCAGACTCCAGGCCTTTCGGTGTGGAGTTTTCATGCATGGAGCTACGGCTTCCTCTCATAGTCCACAAATGTGCAATATCTATAGGTGAACTGGTGACTCTAAATTTCCCATAGATGTAAATGTGAGCATGACTGGTAGTCAGCCTTGTGATTAACTGGTGACCTGTCCAGGGTGTACCCTCCCTCTCGCCCTATGTCAGCTGGGATAGGCTCCAGCTCTCCCAACAACCCTGTAAAGATTAAGCAGTTGTAGAAAACGGATGGATGCTTCTTCAGTCCTTAACATCTTTATATTTTCTCGACAAGCAGCCTCTTGAGTCATTTATGAATAACTTAACTGCATCCTTACAGGTTTGACGTCAGGGTGGATGGTTGGGACTGCAAAGGAGTTTATGACTTAAACACTGGAGACCATAGCTTGCATGCCATCTCTTATCAAAATTCATTGTTGGTTTCTTTTATCCATGACTACACATTTCTCCTAACGTTCGCCAATGAATATTACAATTGAAATAATTTTTATAAAAGTCTTCTGGCACTTACAAACAATCCCATCCTGCCTACGGGGGGACACCAAATCAGAAAACACGCTGTTTTCGAAGGACCTATCTGTATTTACATATTTAAATTTCTTGCTGTAAAGTTGAATGTGTAATTTAAACAGAATAATCAACCCATTGTGGAGCAAATCTACGCCCGTTGCAGAAGATACATTCTATTTTCTCATCATTTCTTGTACAATGCTTTTTCTGCCAGTCGTGTTCTCTTGTCCCCTGCTTCATTTAAGTGCTAATTCTGGTTGTTACATCATGGTTGGGGCCTAATGCTACACTTCATTTAGCTGTGAGTCTGGGAGGCAGCTATTAATGTTATGTTATCCATTTTGATCCTCCATTGTCAGGCAGAGGATCGGGCCAGTCGATCGCACTGACTTAAAGAAACAATAGTGACAACAGCAGGTTAAGGTGAATAGAAGCAGCAAAGAGCCGTTGATATGAAGTCCGTTGTATTATTACCGTTGTATTTCTGCACTGCTCACTTCTCAGTTTGTCCAGTGGTGTAATTCCTTCTCAGTCCTCCTTCTCTTCAAGGACAGAGTTCCAGCAAAACCCATAAAAATACAGTGATCTGTTCTTCAGATCAATACTGTTTATTTGATTGATGAAACCTGCACTGCCATGTCTTGATTTTCCCTACAGTTTAACATAAGCGCAGAGCTTTTAATAGCAGAAAATAAAAGTCAAGATCTGGTTCCGTTTCAACCGCTACAGGAATGCTATTCAAACTATTAAGAGGTCACAGCCATTCAAATGCTGGAAGACATCAATGGTGTCACTGTTGCTATTTTTCTTTATTTCTCCAGCCCTATAACGGCTTGATGAAATCATATGTCTTCTCAAGAAGACCACTTAAATCAAATTTTCTTGTATTTTATTATGATGTTGACATCTAATTTTCTGCAAATTAAAACAACTGATTTTAAATTCGGAAAAAGTAGTTGAAATAAAAGATTTACAATCATATCACAGGATTTACATGGAGTTTGTAGAGTTCTCATGGGACTGCTAATGATATATACTGTATATACTCCTCAAAGTTTCTGCTATTGCAAGCTCAACATTTTCTCACTGCTGCTGCATTTTGGAAGCGAAACTCTGGGTGACTTTTACTGTAAATCAGCCACAGGAAACATAATGTATTATCAAAAAACATTCAAAAAAACAAGTTAATGTATTCGAGTAAATCGTAGTAGTGGTTGCTTGTAGCCAAATGGGCGTTAAAGGAAATTAATACATTTCTTTTCCACCAACACAACAACTGAGAAAATAGTGATGAAATTATGTAACCAGTTCCAGAGCGTATGTAATTATCATAAATACAATGAGCACGTTCTCCATCAACCCCCTCAGTTCTTCTGCGGTCAGCTATCATGCACAGCCCTGCATTCTGTAAATGGCAAAAGAGCCATGTTGTGCCTCTCTCAACGGGCCTCTATATATATGTAAGGAGGTGACAGGGACCTGGTGCAGGCTGGGGTCTCTGCTGCAGAGTGAGAGGAAGGCGGGGGGGGTCAGCGTCACAGAAAAACCTTTGTTCGCCGCCTGCTGCCATGCTCTCAGCTGGAATTCCATTTGTTCCCTCGCTGGAATGAAATGGCATTGATTGTTGGCTCAGATGTCTGATAGGAGGGTGGGGCTGGGAAACAAGGAAAACGGATAGAGAGAGGGAAAAAGAAATGGATGCAGAGAGGGAAATGAAAGAGGAGGCAGATGGACAGGGAAAGATACAGCCAGAGAGAGACATTTAAAGTAGCAAACAGAGAGGAATGTGGGAAAAGTGCAACGCTTCCGCAAATCTGTGATAGGACTTAAAAGAGAGTAGAACAGAAAGAGAAGGGAAAATGTCGGATAACAGGAGGGAAGCTGGGCATCAGTGCCATGTAAGCAGGTGGTGTCTGTGGCAGGCTCATCTTCAGATCCTCCTCAGTGGGATACCTCATCAGCATTCCTACCTCAAATGTAACTATTGTCAGAGAGCGGAGCAAGAAAGGGACCTGGTTGCTCAGAGGGATTAAGCGCTCGCTGTGTACTCATGAAAGCTTTGAATGAGGGAACTGTCATCGAATCCTTCCTGTCAATTATCCTTGAATCCTATCGTATGATCAGAAATGATGCAACCTGACTTTGTGTACAGTATAGTTCTAAGATATATGTATATAGTACTTGAAAATAGAATCTTTTTATTTTTATTATGTTGGTTACTTGAATATCTTCTAGTGTTTTATTAATTTGTCCTACCTGCACCAAAATGTATTTAAAGCAGAGAGATTATCAGAGGAGAAATTCTGATCTACTCTGGACATCAAATATAAAATATGACTATTGTTATGAACAGAAGTATAGCAGGGATAACAAAGCACTGTTCTTTTTAGGCTGCATTTCCTGGAATTTTACATATGCTTACAACATATTTGTAGGTTGTTTGAAGTTTACAAAGGGAAAATGAGGTTAAACTGTAGGTTTGTCTTGCAATTTTTCAAAATTGTGCTATGATCAGAATACAACACTTAAATAGAAGTATTAGCCTGAAGTATATGATCATTTTCATCTCTCTGCAGGCTTTAAATACTGGGAGGAGGAAAAGGGAACCAGGAGAAAACCAACAAGTCCTAAAGTCATCCAGCTTTTCTGCTAACGTTGTTAAAGGACGGCAGAACTCTGTGTTGCTCTGGGTTACGCCTCTCGGCTGGCTTAACTTGCTAACCACTGAGACTAATATCAGAACCTGAAAGTTAGAGTGATAGAGCTGCGGGCCGCCCAACAGGTTACATTCAAAGCAAGAATATACCCCAAAACACAATTTAACTCCCTCTCAGATTGCACTCCTGCAATGCTGCTGGGGTGTTTTCTGACCCATTTCCAGCCCTGGTTGATCCTAGCCAAACAAAAATATTTTTTTATATAGCCACAGCTGAATATCCATCCATTAAAAAAACACACCATAATGTTCCCCCTTATCTTAACATCCTCTCTGCTGTTGCTCGTACTGTAATACAAGCTCACAGGCGCACACCATTGGAGATATTTTGTAAATGTGAAAGGCAAATTCAGCTGAGCTTTGAAGACGTCTTATTGTGTATGGTTGCATGCAGGCAGCACACCTGTGGGTGGTTCAGCTTACAGAAAATGCAGCAGGGAATTCTATAGAAAGAAAAAAGGCTATGCAGAGGACATGAAAGCTAAGTGGTCAAATGTCTCTGCTGGAAAGCAGAGCTCTACCTTTACCCTTCAACTATCTCGCTTTCTTTCTCTACCTCTTTTATTTTCCCGCCTCTGTGTTTCTTCTCTCTGTTTGCCAGTCCAGACTGTGGTGTTCCCTCTCCTTTTTCTTCAGGGAGATACGGTTGACATGCTGCGGGCTAAAGGGAATTTGTTCTGCACATCAAGTATGCATCCTGTTGCTGTGTCTGTGGACAGCACCACCAGAAAATATGAAACACATACAAGAGCATACTGTATATAGACTTATTGCAATGTAACCATCCTCCCTGTCACAGTCAGGAAACGCCTGTGGGATCCAGTTTAGTGACAAGAGTGTTCCGCATATCTGGCTATTGGATTGAACAGGGTTGAGTAGCTCCCTGATCAATTTGTGTGTCACTGGTTTCATTGGAAAATAAATGTCCATTGGCAACACTATCAGAGCAATAAGACGCAAGCACATCAACACGCTCAACATCGAAAATATCACCCACACAAACCAAAGCACAACCAATAGCAACCTATTCACTATTCACTATTTACACTGGAAAAAAGAGAAGCTAAAATACAAGAAATAAACATTGAATTTGAGGAGAAATGGCAAAATACCAGTGAAATTATGTGTCCATGCAGGAGAAATTTTTAAAATAAGTTGGTTCCTGTCTAGAAATAAGAAGGTTAGGTTAAAAAAAAACAACAACTTGGAAATAACAAGATTTTGTTGTTGTATTTTTTGCAGGGACAGCACACAATTAAAATTAATTACACCAGAGTTAACTTGCAGCTAATTTACTTCTGTAGTCCCTGATCAGGTAGACAAAAACAACCACAAAACAGCAACTACACAACATTAAACAGCATAATACATAAAGGTCCATCAGTGTGAGATGATAAATAGAATCAGCAGCCTATAATAAATACAATAAGTACAAGACAATCATTGGTGGTGACACTTTTGTGCTAATTCTAACCAATGCTTAAGGCTGTTTTTTCAAACGCTGCAAAGCTTTAATCTTTAATGTTTGTGGGAATGGAATTCAACTTCCCCACTACTTCAACCGATGATTTAACAGATGATCATCACGTGTTTTCAGATCAATCTTAAAATAAGTTGGTTCAGTCTAGAAATAAGAAGGTTCGGTAAAAAACAAGGAAATAACTTTAAACAAGATGATGATCTCATGTTTCTAGATCTACATGTGTATCTCCACATTGACAAACAGCAGGATGTGCTAAGCTTCCACACAGTATATTATAATATGTAAGCGTACATTTGTGTGAAGTTGGAGGAGAAACCGAGCATGTGAGAGCCTGATGGCTCCACTATGCCTAGAGAGGATAAGTTTCTCCCTGATGGAACAATGCCTGGGAGTCTAGATTAATTATGAACTGTGCATTTATTATTCTGCTGACTCATTAAAAACGGCTACAGCAGGGAGCGACTTCTGTGGTTTTAGCAATTTGTTTTTGTGTTTTTCCTATTCTGAAAAGATAGTGTTTATCAGAGGACTAAGAGGAGGTGGGGACAGAATTGATAAAAGAAAAAAATAGGAAAGAGGGGTGGGGTTATTACAAGGTCAATTCCATTAAGAATGCCTCAGGATGAATGTACAGCCCAGAGCTGCTGGGCATGCTGGGGCCTGCCTTTCATCAATCACCAGCTCTTATGTTTCGGCCATGACATGGAGGCAGAGGGGAGCTGATTTGATTATTGCCATATTTCTGAAAGACCTCTGACACTGACAGCTTTGGGGAGAAACGCTCGGAAAAAAAAAAGATTGAATTTTCATTGTTATTATTGTTAACAGAGAATATTTGGGAGAATTTTTTACTGTTTTTACTAAACCATTTGAAGCTGGTGATTTTTTAAATTTATAATATTGTCAACAAATCCAGTGAAAAGAAGAAAATCAACAATGAATGTCCCACAAACCAGTTCAGTGTGGAAAGCCAAAGCTGATTCCTCCGTACCACAGAGCTCCGATGTTTAAAACACATGAGCCTCATCGTTGCAGAGGGTTTTATGTTCACCTGTTACCAAAAACGTTTTGTAATTTACTCAATTCCATACATTTATCATGTGACTCACCAAATATATGGTAATCCGCAGCTGAATATAGTCCTCACCAAATGCACTACTTGCTCCTGTTTTTCTAACATAGTGAAAATCTTTACTTAAAATCTGTCTGAACCTTTTGTATACACATAGTAGGATTATGAATTGTGCAGTTTGAATGTGTTACACATCCCTTAACTGGTTTTGTTTTTGCATGCTGTGTGAATATATATGATAATGATATAAGTGTGCAAACCTGATTCCAGAAAAAGCTGGGACATTGTGTAAAACATTTTTTAAATTTTGTTTAGCATTTATTTAATGTTGAATTGTATGCTTATTCTGAGTTTGATATGAGCAACACGCTGTATCATGGGAAAGAAATACTCAGAAACACCAGTTTCCATTCTAAACAACATGATACTCCCTAATAATATATATATATATAATGATAATAATATCTATAATAATAATAACCATATATTTCAGATTGCAAAGTGCATGGAATAACAACAATACATACATGACTTGTCTTTTTTGTGATCTCTAAATATCAGCATTGGCAGTGGCCATTGAAAACCCCATGTTTGTAGACAACAAGTCCACGTTTAATTACCTTCACTGTCACAGGATTATGCAAAAACTCATTTTCACAAACTGATTTCCACAAAACATCGTGGCACGTTTGGCCAGGCATACACCTATTGATTTTTGGTGTCGATTCGAAAAGAGAGGCAGACCTCAGGATTTTTCATAGCATCACTTAGCATTTTTTATATTTTCCCTATTTTCTAAGGAAATAATTCTTAAATTTTGATGTAAAGAAATCACACACGTGTGGTGTTAATATCTGTTTGTGTGTATATTGTGGTGCACATCCAGATAATAGGATGAGGTTAACCTGTATGTGAGAGAGTGCTGTTGGTGATGCGGATTTCCACTGGTAAGAGCCTTCATGATAACATGGTAGAATGCACCATTCTGCAGTTTGAGTGTGCTCATGATTTTTTCTGATTTGATTTTCCTTATATTTCCCCTAGAAACATTTTTTTAGACAGCAGAAACAGTGCACTGTTTATACAGGCAATGGGAAAAATATAGCAGTCTACTGTTGTTACTTGCGTTTGAATACATCTTTAAACTGGACAAATGTAAATGGACTGCTCGTAAGTAGTGCTTGTTTACTGTAGCCGACAAAGTGCAATAAATTGCCTTCATTATATAGTGCCATCAGGTTATTTCCTGGTTCAAAGCCTTTTTTTTTCTGGATAATTGTTGTTGCCCCAGACATGCAAACTGCTCTCAACAGGTTCTACTGTGTGAAGAGCCCAGTGGAGCAAGGATAAAGTAGATTAGAAGAGCAAATCTCTTCTGATTTGCAATTTAAATCCTTAGTTAGTTCAGGTCCCAAGTGCTGGAATTGTGTCATTCTCCTTCTTTGCTTCCTAACAAGTTGCAGTTTTTTTTCTTTTTCTATTGACCCAGCACTATCAGCAACACATCCCTCCCTCTCAGTCCACCACACAGTGGAACCAGCAAGACTCCAGGGAGAAGACAACCTCTCCAACGGCCAATTACACCATTAATTGCTTATCAGATCCAATTTGGGATTGTAGTAAATGAAGCAAAGTCTTCTCTGCTGTGTGTGTGTGTGTGTGTGTGTGTGTGTGTGTGTGTGTGTGTGTGTGTGTCTGTGTCTAACTGCGTTAGGCTCTATGCAGTGTGTTGCCCCTGTCATCCTCAATCAGTGGATTTGAAGCACCTAATTGTCGAGCTCCCACTTGTTTGCCTTCCAAAATAGTCCTTTGTTTGTCTAATCAGGCGCTCACACACACACAGATGGATACCGTGATGCACCAGTACTTCCTCAGGGATGTGTTTACACATTCTACACACCACTGCAAACTGCTGGTTCACTTTCTACGATAGAACATATTTGAGGGAGAGGAAACGTATACATTTCCTCTGAGGGGAGGTGGAGTAATTGATCAGGAGCATTATATTTTTATAGATGCTGTCATCTGTGAATACGCTGGAACAGCCTTTAATTAATAAAGGGGTGACTTTTTCTGTGATCCTTTGATCTCAATGTTTAATTTGTAAGATTTCTTTCAATTACAGCGTTTCCATTTTGTCAACACAAGTCTTTGAATGTTATTTGTGATGAGTCTTTAAATAAGTAAATAAAAACCACTTGAACTTGAACTCCTATTGATCTTCCTCATCCTGCAACGGTAACCCACCCAAACTGTAATGAACCATGTAAAGATTAGGCTAATTGGCCAAAGGCAGGTTCAGCCTTCTTCTCTCCTGTCCGATGCACAAAGTCTCCTGGCTGAACACACACAGACACGGTCGGAACACACGCACACATGCATATGCACACACATTGCTGAGCAAACACATTAACCAGGTTTTTTTTCCTTTTTTTTATTAGATGTTTCATGGAAGGACATAACCATTGATGCATTCATGGGTGTTGTGTCAATTTTTGATAGTTTCCGATTGATTTATTCTCTCTGGGAAAAGTGAATCAATGGAAATCTCATTACGGTAGAAGGTAAAGGCCATGGCAGACGAGTAAATGAATGCCCAGTGGTTCTTAACACAGTCTCTATATACTTTCAAGGATGCATACTGTAGGTGGTGTTTGCATTGGAGGCTGTTACATGATGGAAACAAACTGTGTGTGAGTATTTACTGAGAATGAAATAATACTGTCACTTACTGTTACTGTTTTGATGGCACACCACTAGTATAAAATACATGATCCATTTCATATGTTGAGTGGAAACGATGTGGACCATGTTTATCCGGCTTGGTTTTATTTTAAGCCTATAAAATCGAGTGCTGTGTATCCAGTGTTGATTTGTCTGTCTGTTAGTAGGATTGGTTAAAAAGTTATTTACAGATTTTGGTGAAATGTTTTGGAGAGGTAGCGTGTGGCCCAAGAATGAATCCATTAGATTCAGGTTGTGATCCAGATCGTCATTTGGACCCAGAATTCTATTTTATAGGATTCATAAACATTACAAGACTTTTTCTTCTGACTTCCTGCAATGCCTGGACCGACAGAACATGATGACAACCCTATAAGACCTATCACACGTTGAAGTTTGATCTGGATCCAAGTAATATTCCAGTAATCACCGGTGCACTATGAATCATGGGATAGGGTGGGCCCGGGAAAAGGAGGCTGCATTTGTGGGCCACATTTTAAGGAGTCTCCGAATTGGGACAGGCCTGTTGTAGATGCGCGGCTGTGACTTCGGAGGATGCAGTCGCTGGATTGGCTCATGATGCACTGGTGGAGTCCAAAACGAAGCTAAAGACTCTTTCAGCCCTAAAAGACTTGATATAAATGGTTATGTTGGTTTGTGTCCGCTATGACGTTATATATACACTATATTTGTGATATGTGTACAGTACATAATGTCAGGGTTGTGTTTACAGCTGGTTCCACTGCCCCCAAGAGTCCAAAAATGAACACATTTTGGCCTTTGTCTAATCATATTTCTTTCTCATCTTGTTTTTCCCTCATAGGCCTTTGTTTCCTCTCACCGTCCAAAATCGTGTTGGTGAATTTGTGACCACAAATGTGTGAATACGAGTGTACATGTATCTATCCGCGACAGTGATGGACTGGCACACAATCTTTTCCTGACTTTTCCTGGAATAGACTCTTGTGACCCTGAGATAGAATAAACAGATGAAGAGAACAGACAAAAGTGAGTCAGGCTGATTCCCACAAAGCTGCATTTGTAAAGAAGTAACATGTTTTTTATTTTCCTCAGGAGATTGCATCAAACACTCATCTCAACTGTTTCATCAGTTGTTGAGATATTGCAGGGACTCTGCAAACGTGAGGAAATAGCAGGAGCTAGCACTTAAATGGAGGTGCAGTGCTTCAAGGCAAGACTGCTTTTCACTTTGGTGAAGTGTGTGGCTCTCCGTACAGTATTGATATTATGTCTCAGTTTTTCATTTCTGCTGCAAAATGTGGTGAGGTCTCTAGGGGAGTTCAGTATGTTCTCGTCTGTTAAAAGAGCCCAGACCTCGATAAGTCCCAGCAAACTCTGCCACTGGATGCCCGAGGGGACCGATATTTCCCAGACTCAATCCTCCAAAAAAAAAGAAGAAAAAAGGAGTGTTTGGTCAAGAGCTGTTACACATTTTATTCTCCTACCTCCTCTTTCATGCACTCATTTCCTCCCCTCTTTGGCGTCTCCCTTAGTCTCTCGCTCTAGTGGCAAAATGACAAGTGAACAATCATTCACATGCAGTCAGTGCAGAGAATGGAGAATATTTCTTACTGAAGTTACCCAGTGGTGCTGCGTGTGACACCCACAACACCTCCATGCACACATATGCACACCTTACTTTGGAATAGCTATGAGTTTTATTTCAGTGGTGTGATGCCGTTAGCGGAAGAGGAGACATAGAGGCAGAGGGCTATGATGTTTACACATCTCAGGTAAATGGCCATGCTGTTTGCTTTAATAACTACACTGAATATAGACACCTGTAATTGGTTTGTTGCTCTGATGGCTACAAATAATGGCACTCTCCATGATTATGGAGTCACTCAGGTGCTGGAGGCGCACACACACAAGCCTGCGCCAGCAGACTTGATGCTCGTGCACGTAACTGTACATGAGAATTCCCCCCATCCCTCACCTTCCTTGGTTTTTGTCTGGATTCCCACCCCAAGGGCTTGATTTAGATGAAATGCCACTTCTAATGGAAAATTTGATGGAAGCAAAACATCAACTTGAAATATTGCTTATGTAAGTAGTGAGGCAAGTGCCAGGGCGACGTGAGTGGCAGGAGTTGTTTCTCCCTTGATTGCACTCTTTAGGAATTCATTGGTTGCCTGCACGATATTAGCGTTGTAGCAAATGTAGCCCACAGGCAGGAAGGACAGACGGCACACTGCTGCTCTTCCAGGAGGAAGCGTGTTTGCAGCCTGGCTCCATTGACTCACTGTGAACAAACTGAGGAGAACGGGACTGGAGCAATAAGTGTCACAGCGGGGCACCGTATATGGCCATTCTTTTCATCCTGCTCACTTCTAATCTTAATTCCTCCCATGTCATGAATTTGTATGCGTTTCACTGGCATTAATGAGACACAAACCTCCCCAAGCATTATTAACTATTATTTTGGTTGATTGCCTTCAACATCTGAAAAGTGCTGCAGAAACATTCACTTGTTTCACGTCTGCATCAGCTGCTCTGCTGTATCAAACTAGTGGGTATTTCTGAATGTCGCTGACGAAGCAAATGATCATGGCACAGTGTTTCCCCTACCATTCATTGGGAGGGGTGAACCCGCCAATGAATGGTATGGAATTGTTGTCCTGCTCAATGACTCGACTCTCCTCTGCTCTGGTCTGGTGTTCCTACCAGTGTCTTATCCATACTTCTCACACCGAGAGTAGAGGAGACTGGTTGAGTGACAGCAACATGAGTTGAGGACGAAGTCGGTACATTAAATGCAATAAAATCTTCCAGAAAAAACCAAAGATGGACAAACGTCGACCTCAACGTGCAAACCAGGCTACAATATCTGTGTTTTTCAAACGCGTCATTACCTGGTACCAGTGTCGAGGATGCTAATAACCCTTCCACTGCTGAGGGAAGGGAAGTTATCCCGGCCCCGAGGCCGACACAGCTGCACCCGCCGATGGCTGTCAGAGAGGAAATACCACAACAGATGTAGGTAAGGTTTGGTGTGAAAGTTAATAAAAATGTATAATTACTTACACCATACATTTTGAAGCATCAATGCTACAGAAAGTCATCCCTCAGCCCAGTTTCACCACTGACAACCAGTCCACCTGCCCCCCTAACCAATAAACCTATTTTAGCAGAGCAGATATTAGCTTCAGTATCATTTTTATGTGCTGCCGTGCACTGTTGTGTTTCTATAGTAACTCTGTCCACACATAATTCCCATTTGCCAGCGTAGTAATTAATTTATCTCTATTGATCTCTTGTATCCCTCAAGCTTTTCAGCAGGGTGGCCTGAAAGCCGAGAGCTGCATCGTTGATTGAATGCACAGTATATCTTCAGAAGCGATCACAAATCAGTCCCCATAGGGGAAAAGCTTGGAGCTTGCCAGATTATGTTCTATCACGCTGCAGTGTGAAAAGATTCATTTCACCATACAAGACACAAGCGCCTTTAATTGCAGGTTCCGTCGTGAGCAACAGCCTCTTCCCTGCTCGTGGTCATGTAGACTGTCATGACAAAGACTCAATTGCAGGAAGAGGCGCTAAGGCCTCTGCATACATATCTAACTGCAGCTTGTTCTTCGTATTTTGTTTTTGATGTATTTTGGCATAGAGGAGGTAAGATGCTTCAGGTTCACATTATAATAAGATGTTCCTGCCAGCTACCAGCACAGTCATGACTTTAGTCAAAGCAGGGCAAATAAGAATAGAGCAAAATACAGGAATATTTGCCCAAGGACCTTCAACTCCCTTCTTGCCTCTCTTGTTCTTTTTCATATCTTTTCACACACATGCTTTTTACTTCACAGGTATTTTATTACTTCTACGCATCGTCAGCGAGTAAGAGGCCCCGCTGGAAAACAGATATAAAGAAATGATCTTATAAGCTTCTCCAAAACATCTCAGCAGAGTCCAGAGCAAGTCCAGAGCATTGCAGAACAAATGTTTGTGTAGCAGCCATAGTATTCATTACCCTCTCAATAATGCAATGGAAGATGTGAAACTACTTCATGGCTTTTGGAGAATATAAACTTGCAGTCATTTCTTCACTTATGTTTTCCGTCTTAACTCAGGGGTGCAGCTTTGGGAAATAAATAGCTATCAAAGAAAGGAAAACGAGAGGGAGGAGAAGACAAAGCCGGAGAAGAATGATCGGGGCAGTAATGGAACAAGGCAACTCAACGGGAGGCAAAAAAAAGTCAAACTAGCAGCAGATGCAAGATGGAGATGGGGAAAAAAAAAAAGTAATGATAGCTGACCTTATGACAGCTTCTGTGACAGAAATGACTTGGAAATTTAGAGACTAGTGTTGTCATGGAAACTGATTTTTATGCTGCTGGCTGGTGTGTGGTCTCTTTGTGTTTTTCCAGTGGATGACAATGCCCGCTGAAAAAGATGTCATGCTGAGAAAAATAGGTGTTGGCCATGAATGGCCCTGAGTGCTGACACTGCCTTTGCTTGAAGCTGTATTGTCCTGGATGGTCCACGGAGGATTCTAAAGGCTGCTCTAGTGTGGCTCTACTTTCATTGAATTTTAGGAATGCTCCCCGCAGGGCCCGTTTTAGACAACGTACCGCAAGACCGGAGATATGATGTGTTTTGAACTGTGATGGAAAGATATAGTTCTGCTTTTCATATTTGATGATGAGTGTTTGATGACAACAACTAAGCAGTGTGGAAGCAAAAAAAAATAGAAAAGTCGACTGTCCTCTTACCATGAATTCAGTCCTTGCAACCAGACAACTAATATACTCAAGGAGAAGGATAATAAAACTCATTGTTGTTAGATTAGGATTAGAGGAAAGATAGCTCTGTGATAATTCTACCAACACTCTCACCATGAATCTTCCAGGATATTCCAGCATCTGTGTTAATGTTCTTAAACACTGTTAATGGGCTGGGATTGAGATATCGTCTCACCAGTTTGTGTGCTGACAGCCAAAGTCCTGTTTATGATATCCAGGCTTTTGTGCACAGGGGCTGCATTTTTTAATTAAAAGTCGGCGTATCTGTCTCTCCAACATTGGGAGGTGTGATCATTGCCTGTCACTTCAGCTCAACAAAAACATGTTTATTTTTGGTCCCACATTTATTTAATGGGCTTGTCAAAACTGATGAAAATTAGAAGAGGCAGAGGCAGCTGATAAGCCCCGCTGTTATAAGATGGGCTGGAGCTGTTGTTTGTCTGCCTTAGTTTGTCCCGTGTTGATGCATAAATGCCAGCGTAGGGTTAGCCAGCAATCTGAGGAAAATACTCGACCCTTCACAACTGCTAATTCGTCCCTTGACGCGCTAATTTGGGTGATTTAAGTTTGCACTGTGCAAACTTTTACGAATAAATTAAAGATGTGACACTTGTAGCTTCTGAGGAAGCTATGCAGTTTTCCACTCTGCTGTCTCCACTGGTGCTGGATACTTCAGGCTGTCTGGTGTTGCCCAAACTTTATATCACTATTATTTATACAGTATATGTTTCTTAAAATTTCCATGTAAATCCTTCTTAAGTACTGGAATGACATAGTACTCTTATATTTGTCACTAGGACATGTTTCACATACCTCAGAGGTGTTTTAGGAGCATTTATTTCACAAAACTGTAAAAATGAATAAGATCAAATACAAAAGAATTACAAAAAGTAATCTTTGAAATCTTAGGACTACTTGTTTTATGGATCACAAAAGATTTTGACCAGCATGGATTAGTCAAAATTGATAACGTAGGGCAAATTCATGCTGTACATATTGAAAATAAATAACGGACCAGTACAGCAGGGTTTTTTTAATTTCCCAGTCAGCTCAAACACAACGGAGCTCTTAAAAATGCAAGGAAGGAACCATGTCCTTATTCAAATACACAGTGATGACATTTGTGATGTTATTTCACCGCTGACTTATTTTCTCATTAAAACAGCCTTTGGAAAATGACGGAGGAAGTGATGTCTGAGTTGCAGTTTTTTTTTTCTTTCTTTCCGCCACTGTTCGATGATTCATTTGACATTTTCGGAGGATGTGTTGTTTTGCTGTCTGCGTATTCCAGAATATGTTTGGATCTGAGATGATAAAAATATTGTTTGTATTAACACACCTTGCAATCACTGTCATCCAACATAATTTTCATATTATCATTTTCTGCTTGTTGTCTGAATTTTTAAATCTGAGCCATGTCCTTAGGTACACTTAGGGCTTCTTTTTTATTTTACTCCTCTTGTTCAGGCATTTCTTAATTTCCCCAAAAAAGCAGCATAGACTTGCATGTTTTCCAGACAATTCACTGGTGCAGGCTGATAAAGAATCCCATGACAAATCTTAGGACTGCTTTTTTTATGGGTCAAGAAGAATGCAGGCTCTAAAATCAGCATTAAGAATTGATGGCAAATTTGTTTTGTATACTTTATAACATTCACACCACGCTCTGTGTTTTTGTAAACGTAGAGCAGCTGAGGTAAATAAACCTGGGAGCAGACAAACTTCTGTTCTTATTCACTTGTGTGCTTTCTATCGTTGTTTTCTCTCTTGAATACAGAACAGAAAGCAAAAGTTAGATTTTTCCAACAAATTATCTGAGGAGTAGAACAATGGTGCACCAATGCTTCACAGTGTGCATCTAATAAAAATGCATGTCAAAGAAAAGGTAGGACTTAAATATCTGTATCTAAATGTGTGCAAGTGTCGCTCCAGAGTCACATGATGATGACTGAATTCTAATGGCAACTACAGATTGTAGTTTATTGGTACCATCCAAGACTGAATTGGGAAGATGATGGAATTTTAGTCTACTGCTGTCCTGCCACCCATAAAACAGCACAGCTGTATTTGCTCCACAGAGGGGGGGTTTTATTGTAAAGCTCTTCTCACTGAGGTTATGCAGACAGATGACAACATGACATACGAATACAAGCATCTGCTCCCTATGTGGGCTTTTTATAGAGGGCATAATTGCAGAGTAGTTTTATTGTGTTTGTTTTTCAAGACAATTGTCATCTCATAAAAATGCAAATACAGCGCATATGGAACATAACTGAGACACAGAGCAAAGGGAGAAAGTAAGATTGAAGAATGGAGGAAAATTATGGGAGTTTGAAAGAGAAAGACAAATGGAGAGGAGAAGTCAGACGTGAGAGTGAGAGCGACGTTCATGGAGTTTTCTGTGTTACATGTATTTGTGGGAATTCAACTGTGACAGAAAAGTTTGTAGAAATATAAGCTTGAAACTTGATTAAATTGAATTAATTTCATAATTAGCAGTGCATGTTACAAAGCACACACTTAAAGGTACACTGTGGAGCCTTTTGGACACTAATAGCACTATAGAGCATCGTTTACTGTAGGTGAGTAGTTCCCTTTTTTTTGTTTTTGTTTTGGTTGTCGTTCCCATAGGATGCACACAAACACACGAGCACACAGGTGATGAGATTCAAATTGCAGCTGACAGCAAATGTTTACCGACCAAGGAAATCCATTCAGAAATAGAAAAAAAAAGTGTTGCTTATTACAACTTGCAAAATTAATTCTGATAATATTTCAATCTACAACCTTCTTCAAAATCAGCAACCATAGTCAGACTCAGGCAACACATGTGATGATGATTAGACGGTCATCCTCCTCAAATAGAGTGTGACAAAACAATCAAGAAAGAAGCCTTAGACAAATCAACATTTCAAAATAGACAGGATCCAGCCCGTCAAATAGCTTAATGTGGAAAAAAAAACAACAACGCAGTTTTATACCATATGTAAAAATCTGATGATTAGTCCAGGGGTACAAATTAACCAGAGCCAATCCTTTTTACTGTAGTGGTCATGGCCCAGATTGCAAATATGATGGTCAATCTAATAGACAATATACAGCATGACATCATTTGCAGTGGATGAAGGCTTGTTGTCTTTTTACTGATGTCGATGATACCCTGAATGCCACGGTGGGAGGGTTCCCTTATATCTGTGTCCAGCACTGAATAAAATCCAACAGAAATGAACAACCTCTCCTGTGAGTGAGACTGTTGAGCTGAAGCTCATCTCACGTCCTTCCATGTTAGCAAATAGTAAAAAATAGCAGCACAAGTACATGACAGGGAACCTTTGAATCTCATCCAATAGTACAGAACCTAATAATGAGCATAATTACTTATCTAAAGAATAGATCTTTGATTTCTTCTCTTAGTAGTAATCTGGCTTTTCAGAGGATTGCTGCCCAGGATAGTTACTTTAACTCCAGTATAGGTTCTGCACCACCACTCCAATGCTCCTCAGACATTACGGTGAGGTTAATGCTTTAACAGCAGTTTCTTAATCCAGAGTTCCTATTATGTAATTCTATGTCATGCTGGCATACTTTGCTGTATTACATTGGTATTCGTTAAATTAGGTCATGAGCGCTCCTTCACACACAATGTAAACAAACACATGCATATACAAACACACACATACACACGCGTAACCTCAAACATTTGGACAGGCCAGAGAGAGGGCTGAAAAGAAAATGTTCCTCATTGGTCCTTTAGTCCTTCACAAGAGGGGTTTGTAGTGTTATCGCTCCACTTGGTGTCTTCACATTGTGAAGGGCCTCATTTGAACTTCTCACCGTCTCAGTGGCCAGAAGTGACGCTCATCACCTCCAGCAGCATGTGACCCACTCTCTCAAGATGCCCGCTGCCATTTCCCTACAACCAAAGACAGAGGAGCAGACACACTCATAGAAACGCTAACAAAGCTATACTTGTATTTGTTTCACGTAACATTCAGTCCTGACTCCTTTTAAAAAAATCTCCTAGCATATGATACAGGTGGATATACTGTAGCTATCACTCTGTCTGTCAGTCCATCTGTCTGTCTGTAAACTTTTTTTTGTGTCCGGGCCATCACTCAAAAACTGTTCTATATTTTTTCATGAGACTTGGCTAACAGATCAGACTTATGCAAGAGTCATGCCTTTTAACATTTTTATTTTTCTCATGTCAGGAAAAATATTCAACTTGGGCTATTTTGAGTGTGGAGTGTTTGACATACTCATACTGTGTGTGTGTGTGTGTGTGTGTGTGTGTGTGTGTATATATATATATACTGTATATATGTAATGTATTTATTTATTCAAATTGAGAATTTCCGACCCACATTTCCATTACCATAATCCAGTACTAAGTATTTAGGTTCATGAATACAACATCATTCATAACATTCATAATGTGTTTATTCATATTGTGTTTATAAAACTGTGACATCGATAGACTGTGTGATGCTTTTTCCAGTTTTTCGTCCGGAAAAAGGCTCATTGAGAATCGTTAATTTGCCTCCACCTACTAAATGCTCTCACCAGTCCTCTCAGCGGATGTCCAAATGGACCAGTTTGACAACCAGTTTTATTGATTCTCTCAGTCTGTCATCTTCCGTCTCCAGGAAGCAAAGCAGCACAAAGGTTCAATGGAGGCTTCCGTGACCTCTGTTGGCCCACTTTTCTTTGAAATCAGAGCCAAGCAGCCTCCTTCAGAACCCATTACAGGGGCAATGATTAAGCAGTGTCTTAACGCCAACGTGCATCTCATAATGTGCCATGCAGCTCCCCCTGGCAGACACATAACAAACCTCTAACAGACCCAAGGGAGATTGTTAAAATAGCACAGCAGGTTAGCTAAGACTAGCAGTGAAGCACTCCCATGTGGGAATCATCAAATAGACACCTAAGGGATTGATTGCAGCCTTTTGCCACCTCCTAATAGTCACACGTTGGACAGATATGACTGGAAGGATAAGTCCCAGATGGATGTGAAATACTTCACAGTACCTGTTAGTGCAAGTTGTCAATGAAAGTCAGGAGATGGAGCTGAGGCGGGTTTGCTGAGGAGGCAGTGGTGCCAAGTGTTGGCTTAATGTTTGATGGTGGTTTGCTGGGGTAGGGGTGGTGGAATGATGATACGCTGACACAGAGCAAATGGTAAGAGCCTGCCTGCCTCCTCCAGAGGTGCAGTCTCTCCCCTTCTCTCATCATAACACCTAAGCTGCTGTTTTAACCTTTTTTTTCTCACATTTTTTCCAATGCATGCAGCATGTGAAAGAGTGGAGCAGAGAGAAATGATTAAAAAAAAACAAAAAAAAACAGAGGCATAGTGGCTCCCTTTCATCAGTGTCCACTTCTCTCTTTTAACCTCATCATCCTGCTCCCAGCCTCTGAGGATCCACAGGGTCTAACTCAGCACCTTCTGTTCTCCCCAGACTCTTGATCTCCCCCAGGCCCTCTGCCATCCTTCAGTGGTCTTAATGATAGACATTTATTTAATTCCAGCTAGTGGGAAATAAGATTATTTCCAATCGGGGAGGACAAGGATGACAGAGAGTGGAGCTAGAGAAACAGGAGAAAGAAAGACAGTGAGAATGTGTGTAGTAACATGAGTAAATGTAATATGTTGCTACCACCCCTGCAGTCGTCGACTCCATCATGCAGCATTTCCAAATGAGGCAGCAGCAAGACGATGACAAAGATGATGTTAATAAATGTGATGATGCTAGTGTACGCTGCGGTTGCCATCGATTGGTTATGAGATCGAATCCACAACACGTGGCTAATTTGTTCTTCAATGCTGCCTCCTACTTCTGCAGAATACCCACCGTTGGGATATTGCTCTCTATCAAACAGCGTCAGACTCTGCATGCAGCTGAATGCATTAAGTCGGCAATGTAAGTGTGTGTGTGTGTGTGTGTGCAGATGTTTTACTCATATTGTGGGGACGTTAAACAGTCACATTTTCTTTTTTGGGACAAAACACAAGTCCTCATAATGTAAATCATTAAATTTTAGTGTTAGGCTTTGGTTAAGGTTGGATTTATTTTAAAGGGTTAGGGTTAGGCAAGTAATGATAAATTATTATAGTGAGATTTAGGATACGTCCCAAGGAAATGATTGTAGGTCCTCTGAAGTGATAGAAACATGCATGTGTGTGTGTGTGTGTGTGTTGTCTGCCTGACTGTGTGCAAGCTTTTGCATCACCCCCCAGGTCTACCCATAGAGAGGAAACTGTAACAGGAGACATTGGTTCAGACATAAGCTCAATTTACCACTCTTCACATGTGTAGACATGCAGGCGTGCCCACACACATGCAAATAGTTTTTTTCTTACAAACACTCCACATATACTCTACGCACACACCCACACAAACATGCACACACTCAACAAATGAAAATCTTATGAGATATAACATACACGCCTCTTCCTACAGAGCACAAAGTGTCTATGGGGGAGCACTTGGCTGCCTAAGGACCCCAAAGCACATGTCTTCTCCTCCCTCTGCCCCCCAGTGGAGCTCTGCATTTTAACTAAACATCTGGCTATGTCAGCACCAGTTCATCACAGCAGAGAACCCCCCCGCCCCTTGCCCACCTCCCACTTTCTGCCTCTCTGTCTGTCTCTGAATGTCGGGAGACTGCATTCAGAGAAAAATGCATTACACAATATGATTCATGGTGCTTCAGTGTTTATGAGTGAGTGTTGTGCATGCATATTCATGGGTTCAATCATCAGGCAGAGGTCGAAATCGTTGGCACAGACTGGACAAACGCGTATGGGTATCGAGCATATAAATACATGCCAGTGCACAAATGCCAAACGTCCTTACACATGAGATGTTTACATGCTGAAATGAAACCACCTACTAGGCTACAAAAATTAATGGGCTGCTACCTACAGTGCATTAACATTAAGGTTGAGGCACCCCATTAAATGCGTTTAGCCTCCAGGGAAAGTGCTTTAATGCTGGCTGAGAGAAAGTACAAATAGCTCAGAACAAGCAGGATCTATTTTATATTCTGTTACAGCAATAATGTAAGCATTCTGCACAGGAGGACTAATTCAGCTTTTGGCAACTGTCAACCATAGCTGCCAAAGTCTATGATTGTCATTTTCACTTATAAATACATCATAAATATGAATTACATGTTAGTAGACAACTTGAAAAATAAGAAAATGGTCTTATTCAATAATTAAGTTTCCACATCCATCCTGTCACATAATGTCCGGTTCCTGATGGACTGGTGAAAACAAAGCCTCCCCCAAAAAAGTTAGTTTTCATATAATAATGATGTTTTTTATTGGTGCATGAGTCTCTAGAATCACCCAACAGCACAAATGTTACATGGAATGTTTGTTTTTTATTTTTTTGTATCAAATTATTAGTCCAACCGGCAACTGTATGTCTTGTAGTAATGTAAAAAATCTGAAGCGCTGTCGGCTTGATTGCTCCTATCTTGCTGTTAATGCCAGAGTGATTTACTATGCCCCATTATAACCCATAAATGTTACCCTTTCTGAGGTAAAAAGCATGCTTGTGTGCAAAGATGTGTCTTTCCTTTGTGTTTAACACTATTCAGTCCTCCTTTTACAATCCCATTGTGCAAACTAGCAGTGTCTGGTTCCAATGGCTGCTTACAAATACTCTGGAATGAGGAGAATGAGGAATAGCTCTTAAATGTAGCACTACAAATATTGGATTACTTAAGATCTACTGTTTGGTAACAATACTGTTTTAGATTTAGATTTTAGTAATATTTCTACTGGTGCTGATTGCGTTGCACTGTGTGGCAGACCAGAAGGACTAAATGTTGTCAAATACAGAGAGAAAAATTTCAACACTAATGTCCATGAACAGAGTTTTAGAATTAGAATTGTATTGCAAAAATAGAGCCATTTCAAAGCACTTAGGCTAACTGTAAGTGTTTGTGTTTCACATATAGATAAAGGAGGACAAGAGAAAAATCCAAAATAATTTTGTGTGTCTCTGCGTGTGTGTGTGTGTGTGTGTGTGTGTGTGCATTACACACTATATTTAATGTTCCTTTGACAGCCATAGGCAACACATTACATATCTAGACTTCAACTAATCACCTAATTCTCCAAATAGATTTTGCAATTTAGGCTGTAATGAATTAACGTTTCACTATTACTTTTACAGTTAAGACTTATTCAAATAAGATTTTCTGAAAAAGGGAGAGAGAAAAAAACCCGGAGGAAATAAATGCAGAAAATGTCCATATGGGACTCAATTAACATGATTATATGCATATAACCATTGAGAAAAAAAAAATGGGCACCAATAGGTTAATAATAAAGACTAAGATAATTATTGTATAGAGATCTGACATTGTGAAGTGAAATGAGAGGGCAGAAGTCAAGCGCTTGGAGCTATATGTTTATTAAATGGTGAGAATTCTCACCAGAGGGTAAAAAAAAAAAAAAAAAAAATCTACATAATGTTTTCAGCCTTTAGTTTCACTCTGCTAAATTATTACTTCTATGCTTAACAAATTGACTTTAAAAAATAAATATATACTGTATATATAGTATGTGATAATTGGTACCATCAATCAAAAAACATCATTTGCATGGCTTGCCTCTAAGTACAGAAAAAACAAAACAAATTTCCTTTCCTCTATTTGTTTGTAGTTATTTGTCCTTTCAGATGAACAAAGACATTCGTTCTCTAATCTTGTTTGTATTCCCACCGTTGATTTTTATTGAATGATCGTCTTTTGTTTCTTTAAACAAAAGAGCCAAATGCGATTGATAATTCTTCAAAGTGAAATTGAAAAAAAACATAGAAAGCTTTTTTAAATGAAAACATAACCTCCACGGTGGAGGTATAACAAGTCCAACAACAATCACCATGTTAAGGAATCTTAATGTCTCCAGCTCACATTTTTCTCAGCTAAGTAGCCACTATTTTAATCAATCCTCCTTGCTTGTTGAAATGGTTATTACCAGGATTGATACCCTTCCCTGAGACACTCAAGCTTCATTCACACTCAGCAGGGGGAATTAGTAGATGAGCTCCTGATGGGCTCTCTGATAGAGAACAATTAGTTAGCGTCTTTTGAGGAAACTTAATTAACCTCTCAGTCAGTTCGGAGCTTTTCCACAAAGACTTTTTGGAAATCATTTGTTTAGTGAGTTGTGAGTGAGCATGTGTTGTGTGAATATGTGCCACATGTTTTTCCAGTGTGAACAGGATGAAATGTTACCTAAACCAGCTGCCTGTCTGTGACTAACTCGGTAATGTCAAAGCTCATTAAATCACAAAGTTCTGTTGACGAAGTTGTCGTCAATAGATCCCCACTGTGACCTTGCAGTTTTGAGTGTAGTGCACGTAAGCAATGCTTATCTCCAAGGAAAAGGGGCCTTTAGTGATTACAGCATATTGGCAGTTGGGTGTGTGTAACAGCAATCCCCTGAAGTGCCCCATTATATCTGATTTAAGTGAGTGAAAAAGCAACAGGACAGGAAATACAGACCCTCCTCTGATGAAACCAATAACATTCTGCTCACGGACAGGAGGGCTGCAAAGACAAAGGGTCAAAATATGCAAATAAAAATTAGTCTTATTCACAGGCATATAATCAAATTTAAATTAAGAAAATGTTATTAATCACATTTTGTCATTCATTCTATATTTCCTTTATTTGGTCCTGCATTAGAGAAAATACTGAAAAGCTTTCTGCTTTGACTATGGACATGTTTAATCATGCAACGTTCGTCTTAAGTAGTGATGTAGTCATGTTAACAGCAAAGTGAGCTTCAAAGGACGTCAACCATTCTGAACTTAACTAATTACGCACACATTACACACATTTCTTTGGACTGGAATCATGTTAAACTGGTTGATCAAAGCGAATAATTAAGCGAAAAATACACCCAAGAGTGCAGTCAGAGCTGGCAAAGATGCTTTTACTGTTTAGCTTACCTTCCCAGTCATCAGGATAGTCATGAGAGAAAGTCATGCCCCCCGATGTGCTGACTGCTATCATTAATCACCTCATATTCGGCAGCAGAACACACTGGGATGTTGCTTGCCTTGCATTTCCAAAAACATTTCCCTGTTTGAATTACAAACATTCTTTGATGCCACTCTAAACTCTCGCAAATGTGTTTGTGCATCTGGCACTTCACTGGCCCCCTCATTTTAAATGATTTTATTTTCTCACCATTAAAACTTCTATTTGACATTTTTTCCAATTTTGCCATTCATCACATTTCCAGCCGCATCGGTGGAAAAAGTACAATTCAGAGCTTTTTGTGCTATTACCATTTTATGCTACTCGATACCTCAAGTCAGCTGAATTTCATTTGACAGTCATTGCTACTATTAGTAAGATTTTTTATTAGGACTTTTCAACCCTAACATACCCTATATATACAAAAGTATTCAGACACACCTCTTAATATGGAGGAAGGTTAATGGTATGGGGTCGTTGGCCCCTTAGTTCCAGAGAAGGGGAATCTTAACGCTTCAGCGTACCAAGACATTTTGACACAATTCTATGCTTCCAACTTTGTGGGACCAGTTTGGAGAAGGTACTATTCCAGCATGCCTGTGCACCAGTGCAAAAACACAAGGTCCATAAAGATATGGTTTGGTTTGGAAGGACTCGACTGGCTGCACAGATCCCCGACCTCAACCCCATCGAACACATTAGGGATGAACGGGAACATAGATTGTGAGCCAGGCCGTCTCACCCAACAACAGTACCTGACCTCATTAAAGCTCTTCTGAATGAATGGTCAAAAAATTCCCACAGACACACTTCAAAATATTGTAGAAAGCCTTCCCAGAGGAGTGGAAGCTGTTAGGTGCAAAGGTGGGACCTACTCCATATTAATGCCTTTCAATTTAGAATGGGATGCCATAAATGTTCCTGTAGGTGTAAGGGCCAGGTGTCCTAATACTTTTGTACATATAGTGTATAACTAGCCGTATATCTACAGTATATAAAGCAGCTGGAACGAGCTCCTCCTCCTGAATACGTCAGTTAGTTACACATTAAAATACTACTACAAGTTACACTTACGCTGCTGCTTGAAATAACAATAATCCACTAATGTTATCGTATATAATAATAGATTGCTGTTAGTCACCCACTCTGCATAATGATTTTTTGTTTTTTTGATACACTTTGCAGATAATTCATAACTTCTCTGACTGATTGATTGATATTTTTGCCCTGTTGGTAGTAGAGCAGCAGTCATCAGAGGAGGGTCATGGAGTGGGCAGCGCTAATTTTACCATATGGAGCTGCAGGTTGAATCACTTCTTGTGAGCTGAGAAGTGAAAATACAATATAAACATACACATTTACCAATCTAATGTAAAAAAGAGAAGAAAAAAAAGCCTGTGGCCTTAGTTTATGTGTCGCATTGAGGGATGGATATACGATTGCTCTCTGCAGAAGAGCCCTATTACCACAAAATGTTAATGCCCCATGTCATTGTGCTTCCATTCAGTCAGTTTAGTACAATAATTAATCAAAATAAACATACAGTGCTTGACAATAAGGCTTTTATAGTCGGCACTAATCAGACAACTCATTAGGCAGTAATGAGCCGACTCTGCCTGCTCTTGTCGTGTTTGGTGGAAGTTTGGCGCGTTGGGAAAAGTGTGTCTGTGTTTGTGTGTTTGTGTGTTTGTGTCAGCACACAGATACACACAAACACACATACACCATCCGGCACTCCTGTAGTCCCACTCCAATTATGGCAGCATCTCACCCGGGAAGAAGCCCACTTACCCAGCATTCACTTTATGAATAATTGATTGTTTGTGCTAGTGTTATATTTGTAAATACACGTTTGCTCTCTGATTAATAGTTTTCTAGACATACTCATTTGTTCAATTTGATTAGACTCTTAAATGTATTATGTATTAGCTGAAAATGCTCCCCAGTAATTTGTCATCACGAGGGCAACAAGGAAACTTGACGTGGGGACACAAGCAATCAGATGTGCTCTGAGAGTTTAAAAAGCGACCGAGGGAAGCTCTTTTTCAATATGTTAATTAGAGCCATAAGTACATGCATTGAAGCTATCTTAAATGTAGACATACTGGACACATTTACCATTTGCTTTGGTTGGACTGTAGGTGGCCATAAACGTCTGTGGCCAAGTGTACAGTGAGAGACAATGGTGAATGTAAATTGGTACTTTGTAAGAGCTCAAGATGTTTTCTTCATGTCACAGATGGAGGAGATGACGACGCAGCTCTGACTCTCTGAGTGACTTTAAGAGTCTGCATTATTTCCCAGCTTTAAAAACAAACAAATATGTTGGATATATTTAAAAGTAAACAAGACAAGAATGTAGCACATTTTCTTCCTCTGAAATATTTTATTCATCAGACACAAGCTGCACAAGATCATCTCTGTGACAGCCTTGCCACACACCTATTTCAGTACTGCTGATTTATTTTTCTATAAACCTGGAGTGCTGGCATTTTTCATATAAACGAATACACATTACATTTAATCCCATAGCCAGCTAGTTCACACACTGCGAGATAAATCTCTCTACATTTCACTGTGTACCGGTCTTTAAATCCGTAGGCTGTGGTGACTGGCACACCAGCAAAGATTGGTTTGCCAGAGTTGAAACGGGGAGCGACGGAGTGGGTTACAGCGCATAGCAGCATGGCAGAGCTTATTGGGCGTTGGAGTCGGGTGAGTCGGTGGGGTTAAATATAACTTTGATTCTATAAAACTTGAACTATTTATTTATCTCTAAAGAACTTTTGGAAGGGAATGAACGTTTACACTGTGGTGGTCTGTCCAAATGATCTAAAATACCATTTACGGTATATTTCCTGCAACTGTTGATCAGTTTAGCCAGCTGCAGCAGATCAGTTTAAATCTTTCACTGGTTTTCGTCCTATGGCTGTCCAAAGAGTGTGCTACCTAGCTGTCAGAGGAGATAAAAAAACAAATCTCAGAATTCAGAAAATGACCAGCAAAAGGTACTTGAGAGAAAAAGTGAAAAAATAAATTAGGGAAAAAGACAGTTCAGACCTGTGATATCATCATGTCTGATAAAGCTGGCACACTACATACTAATCAGTGTTGTTTACTGGCATCTTTTGGTTTGAAAGTAACCTTGAAACAAAGGCTCTGCCCTTTTTTGGAGTAACTCTAAATATCAGTGGATTTTCTGCTTCTTAGCTAAAGCTATGATTCTGTATTGTACAACCTAATACTCAATAGATTGTAGAGTATGATAACAATATGTTGTGAAACACTGCAATAACCATGCATGCGTACTTTTGTAATAATAGCGCTGCGAAGCTGTAGCAGCTAAGAGAAGCTAGTCAAACAGGCCCAATCACAAGATATTCAGGTTTGAGTATACCTTGAGATTTTACACACAATGAATACAAGTATATGTCTGTTAATTGGCCTTTGTCACAGCAGGCATTTTAAGTTCTCTTAGGCAAAAAGCCATCAGGTCTTATATGTCAAAATGCTGCAATACACACATGGTTACATGGTTCACCTATTCAGGTGTTTCAAGGTAGCCAGTCTGATTACCTCTGAGCCATAAGACTGCCTGACCAGCGTGTGACGGCTGCAGCCTGCACATGTTTGTTCATCCACATAGACAGCATTGGCGCTGTGGCTGTGCTACAGCCATTCCCATCGTTCTACTACATTTTAACCGCAGTTAAACAGTTAATATGACCGTCAACAGATCACTTTGGTGATCTATTTATGTAAGAGAACCACATGTGGAGCATAGAAAAAAAATAGGCATGTGCCTGGATGTTAAGATGAGGCACCGCGCGGCCCCACATTTACCGCGCATGAGCCATGCTACTCACGCAGGCAATGTGACTGCGACGCACACCTGGGCATCACACCTGTCCTCAGGATGGTGTTGGTGTCAGGTTGGTAAAAGCTTGAAACATCGTAATTTTTGTTTTGTTTTCACAGTTTAGTGACAGCAACACAGTGACAGCATAGCTCCACCCAACTCCAAAGACAAAAGAGGTCTGATGAGCCAGAATAGATGAACACACCTGTGTAAGTGTTTAGGGCCATGAATAGAGTACATACTGAAAGACTGGGTGTATTCTAGCATTGTGAGTATTGGGTTGTGGTTGTTTTTGGCTGTTGCAGTATTACAATGCTATTGTTGAAAACCTTAAAAACTGTTACAAAGAGTTGGTGGATTAATGCCCAGCAACTCAATGGGCATGTGTGTGTGTGTGTGTGTGTGTGTGTGTGTGTGTGCGTGTGTGCGTGTGTGTGTGTGTGTGTGTGCGTGTGTGTGTGTGCGTGTGTGTGTGTGCGTGTGTGTGTGTGTGTGAGGGAGGGTCTCACTTACAAAACTGACAGACATTTTGGATCACTGGTGTGTATACACGTGTTCGTGCCTGTGTGACTGTGTACGTGAGTGTGCGATTTTGTGAGTGTGCATGCCAACATGTGTTGCCATGCTCCTCGGGAGTGCTAGCAGGCCAACTGAAGAGAGGAGGAAAAGCAGCACTGCTCTGCACCATATGCCAAATATGAGCCTGCCTGCCAATTTGTGGGGGGAGACTGGCAAGTGCTAGCAAGGCTGAATTCTTGACAGAGAGTAATGAATAATTTAACATGTGCAGAGCGAAGTTCTGTTGGGATAGAGTGGAGCGCCTTCATACATAGAAAGAGGGAATGCAGACAGTCGGGCTGTCGACAAGCAAAACTCTCATTTAGGTGCTGATATGTTTGTATTTTGTAAACAAGTCAAAAACTTGACTGGATTTGTGGGGAGACATGAGTGAAAAAAAAAAAAAACATTTGCATTTGGATAACAACCAAAGAGGCCAGAAGGTGTCAACGATCCCACAACTTTACACCGCAACCACACATAAAATGTGAGCAAATAAACAAGGGTACTGAAAAATCAGAGGAACTTTATTAATTTAGTGGAGACATCTCTGCATGTACACCGTATGCATTTTATATTTATTAAACTGTGAAACTGCGGCAGACACTCCAACTCCAGATCAACCTTCTGCAACAGAGGATACAAGCTGACAGACTTATTCCATGTAATTAATGAGCAGTTTATCGACCCAATCTCCAGACAACAGATAACTAATGATGGTTTGGTGAATGTTGAAATGAAACACCAACAATATTTAGTTGTAGTAGTGTAGCCATTTTTCAAGTTGTGCAAAATGCATCATGTTTAACTAAAGCAGACCAGAAAAGGAAAATGTTCAGCTCCATCCAGTGTACAGTATGTGGTTTAGGCCTTTAATAAATTGTCAACGAGACTTTCAGCATGAGTCAGATTTACTATGAATTCAGGCTGCTAAATGCGAGAAACTTTTCTTGACAGCTACATCAGCATGCTAATAAACACAAAGATAGTGCTAGGTGGTTCCATTTTTACCCTGTTTATTTTAGATTAGTGTGTTAACAAGTTCTAATTAGCACTGAACGCAAGTAGAGCAGAAGCTGAGGGGAATGTCACTATTTTAACAGGTTTAAAAAAAAAGAAAAATCATAAACCAAAGTGTTGAACTTAGTGTTAGATTAAACGTTGAGGGATCACCAATATAAACTTACAAATCTGTTATTTTTTAAAAGTGTCATTGAGCTTTAAAGCTTCATAGATTAAAAACGTAAGCAGTAAATTCACAAATCAGCCATGGAGAATTTCTCTGGTCAAATCTCACTAAGTGATGCTGCTGAAGGACAGAAGAAGGGCAGGCAACCAGGAGAGAGACATCGACAGCCTCCGTGGGTTGCTTCCCCTCTTCCTTTCACCCATCTGTGGTGCCAAGGTTTAAATAAATAACGCCCTCACCGATGTACATAAGTGTGTGTGATGTGCATATGTAATATCCTGTAAGTCTCCTGTGTTTCACTGAGGGAGCACAAGAGCAATATAGACATCATAACAAGCGTTTGAAGATAATGACGAATCCCACTGCTTGAGGCTATGACAAGAAGTATTAGAGAGAAAACAAACTATTCTGGTTGACTGGTGCTGCTTGGATAATCGACAGAAACAAATGTGAGCGACTTCGCGGTCGTGACAGCAAATATTCTGCAATAGTAGCCCCATGTTCTGTGTATGCCAGTGTCCGGCTATTGCCTGTGACTTCCCATTAATCCTCAGAAATTGATTTGTTTTGTTCTCTTGTTTAACTGTGACTTTAGTATTGCAATGCCACTATTATAGGGTCTAATCATCTCCTCTCTCCTCTCTCTTTGCCCTTTTATCTCCCCCCTCCCTGTCTCTCCCGTTGACAGATACCACCCTGTCCAGCGAGCGTGGTAAGTACCTGCAGCTGCACACTCCCTTGCCTCAGAGGCATCTTATGCGTGGACTCATCCAGCAACCGCGGATTGGCTGTTTGTGTTGATGCGGAAGGAGCCATTCTCAGATGTTCAGTTTAAAGTGGAGGAGCCACAAACACGATTTGCATCGCCAGGAAGTTATTTCCCTCCGAATCACATCGCATGTCACGGCACATTTTGAAACGAGGAGAAAAACATCGAGCAGAGGCAATTACGAAAGCAGCATCCACGGACCCATGTGGCCAATCAGAATTTGAATTTAGCATATTTTCCCTGCATGCGTTTTACCTCGACCTACTTAGTCAATTTACCCCCTTTTGACTCCAATAGTATTCAATTAGGAGCCAATAAGGAGTATCCTTTTCCAGCTTTGGTGGAACACATCTAAATAGAGTAGTCTAAATAGAAAGTAGACGGACTCCCCCCATTGAGGCTGCATCTCTTTTCATGTTTTGAAGAAATTTTACTCCCCTCTGACGTGCTTTTATTAATGGCTTCCTACACTTTAATCACTTTGTAAAACAGAACGAAAAGAGTCCATCTGCAGCGCTGGTTTTATTTATATCTTAGGTTTGTCTTACATGTGTGTCTGGTTTGCCCCCGTGAGCCGTGTGAGAGCACCACTCTTCTTCTACAGCACAGCTTTGTGTGCTTATAAATGTTCCCACCGGACATGACATTATCAGGGTTTCAGTATGGCACAAAGACAGAGAGGGATCTTGCTGAACTTGCTCTCTGCTCCATGAAGGATGATGCTTTGGGGCAAAATTGTCAAGCTAACTTAGTGCGGTGGCACCACACAGTGTAGACAACACAGCACATGCTGTGCGTCTGGTCTCTGGAATCCTCAAAGTGGTGAGAGGGAAGCAAACAGTGAAGTTGTGGTAAAGATGAAGCACTTGAAGTTTATTTTCGCGGGCCTGGTTAACCCTCGTTCGCTGGTGGAGGAGACGGCGATATGCAGCACAGAGAAGCTTGTGTGATAATTTTTTTATTACCAAGCTAGAAAAGCGCAATGGCACTTCTTTTTAATTGAGTTAGGCTTGGACAAATAGCAGGGAATAAAAAGTCACACAACAGGCGATGTTTTGTATTCCTCATGAGTATTATCCTTGATTTTGACCTCATCCTTTGCCTTTCTTCACCACCCCTCTGCTCTCACATTAAAAACACGCATGGGCTCAGTCCGCTCCCACACCTCCTTTCCTTTTTCCGTACTGCTGAGTAGTCACATAATGTGAATGATGTTCAACCATGAAAGGCAGAAAAAGAAGAGCGAAGTTAAGAATGGATTAAAAAGCAGATGAGAGAAAGGGAGGAGGCTGTTTTAGGGCAAGGTCTGTGTGCCCTTGGTCCCTCATGCCAGCGAGCAGCAGTCCAGCAGACTTCTTTTCACTTACCAAAGAACTCAACTCTCAGTTATGGTTTCCATACATCTGCACGTGTGTTTTTGGATAAACATTAAGTGTATACCTGCAGTGCAAAACTGAATGTACTTGAGCTCCCACCCTGTGTAACAAGCTCCTCTCTGGCACCTCTGCAGTGTTGCTGTGTGTTTGGAGTCATCTGATAGGCCTCCTCAATGTGAAGTGGCTGGCGGCGCATCCTCTCCTCACTTAATTGGCTGTACCTGAGGCAGGAGGGCAAGTTGTAATTGCGATAAGAGAAAATGCTGTGCTTGGCTGGTTTTAGGGCCCTTATCTATAGTCTTCGAATTGATTATGGTTTTTCTGCCAGCCGTGCAAATTGTTCAGCCCCATCAACTGCACAGGAAACCACCTTAACTCTGTGTTGGCCAAATGCACAACTGCAAATTATAAACCAAATGGGGCATGTAGTGCTGATTAGGCTATAATACAGTATTCAATTTCAGCTCTGAACTTTACTGTTAATGTGTCCTCATCATTTATTTATTCATTTGTTTGTTGCTAAATTAGACAAGGAGTATACGGTAATAAAAAAAAGTAAAGAGTTATATGCCTATTTGTTTCCATGTCAACTGTTGAGAAGATCGATACAGCTGTTATAATATTTATATGCTAACTATGCAGCTACAGCAAAGAGCGAGTTAGCTTAACTTAGCATAGAGACTGGGGATAGAGGGGGAAAAAACGAGTTAGGCTCTCTCCAAGAAACATTAACCTCTGGTAAAAACACAACTTCTCGTTATGCTACGGATTAAAGAAGATATAAGATGATTATTATTTAGCCTTAGAAGTGGTAGTAGGCAGATTTTGTAACAGTGAAATAGACCCTGGATAGCCGTTTGCCCATGCTTCCAGTACATAGCCAATGCCAAGCTAACCACCTCCTGCAGCTGACAAATATGAGTCAATGCTTTCACCTAATGATATTTCCTAAAATTCTGAACCATTCCTCCCACTATCTATCATATTTTAACTTGTAAAATCAACGCCTCGGCACCAAATGCATCCACTGTAATCCTCGCTATATATACAGTCTCTCTCTCTCTCTCTCTCTCTCTCTCTCTCTCTCTCTCTCTCTCTCTCTCTCTCTCTCTCTCTCTCTCTCTCTCTCTCTCTCTCTCTCTCTCTCATGCATGCCTTCCTCTCTTTCTCTGGTTCTGAGTAGTGGATGGGGCTGAAAGAGCAGCTAATGGGCTGTGAAATATCTCGAAAGCTAGAGCAACAACAGAAGCTAATGTCTCAAAGCCTTTCTGAAACAACACAAGCAGCGAGGAACCCTGACAGTGAAAAGAGAAGAAAAAAAAGGGAGGGAGAACATCCCTGGTTTCCTCTGATGTGTCAGAGAGGCCATTTCTGTCAGCCTAATTGTAGTGAAGCTTTCCTAGTGCCCTTGGTGAAATAACATAATTGCCTTCTGGAATGGATTGGACTGTGCTGTTGGCTGCAATCTGTAGGGCTTCCTTTTTTCCCCGTGTAACACAAGATCCTGAACGCAGCGCAACAGTTCTGTGACATCTGCTATTTCAATCTTTCTAGCTGCTGAGCACAGCGCTTAGTAGGGAAGATTCAAGGCTCAGAGATATTGACAGGGTGAAATAGTACGGCTGGCAATGTCAGTCAGATAAGTTGATTCATCTGCATGGAACCTGGCAGCTCTTGCTCCACGTCGATTGAAGGATGTAGTTTCACAACATGCCTAATTTATGATTATTTCCTTTATTAGAAGAGTAATCTTTTTTTTATAATCTCAGCTTTTATGTGTTATAACACAAAGGTGATAATGTTTTTAAAAAGGCCTTTGCAGAGATGTAACCATTTGCCAAGGAGAAGCTAGGTGGAATGCAATTTTTGATCATTTGCAAGCATTTTTCTCTAAAATGTGGTGAAGCGTGCGACCCCTTCTGCTCCTCTTCCCCCTCAGTACCAATTAAAGCTGTTTTTCTGCAGCCGATCTTGAGCTGATGAAGACAGCCACTGTGAGCTCTTGAAATTGCACAGGACCTGTACAGCAGACGGTTTATGCAAGAGTATGAGCAAAGAGAGAAAGCAGCAGAGAAAGGAAACAAACAAGCATTAAGATGAGATGCTGTCTCCAGTGAGGAGCTCCTATCTCCTATCCAATTTAAGACTTGCCATTTCTTCATTTTCCAACTTTTCCTCAAAAATGCTGTCAAACCTGCAGGAAACCAGGAAAAAAACTAAACAAAATCTTTTTCTTTGGAGAATTTTTGCAAACCACATTCCAAAAAAACTATTGAGACAACTAACAAAAAAATGAAAAAAAAAGTGTTGGCAGCTGTTTGATCTCATGGCTTTGACCAGCTCTCCCAGCTGAATGGGAATGATCTCCCAGCTTTTTTTTTCGACCTTTCGCTACAAAGGCTGAGACGGCAGAGAGTCGAGGCTCAGAGGACAGAGCCTAATGACTATGAGTCCAACTTTCCCCAGTGGATTCCATGTTTCTAGGAGATACGGCTTGATCAGTATTTTTCTTCAGACAGGAAACTTGCAGGACCCAGTTGAGTCTAAGGCTTTGTGCTGAGGTTCAGAGCATACAATAGTGGAAATAGAGATCACAGCCTTTAATTCATAATCCAACCACTTTACTGTGCAGTGCACTTTTACATCATCTGTTATCACTTCTCCTTTTAATCATGCCTGTTTCAGTTGAAGTAGCCCATGCTGCCAACTTTCATCATTATATTAAGCATCAGAAAAAATAAAACATCATCTCTGTCGTCAAGCTTTTGGTGTTATTTCTGCACAGGCCCCTGTTTGCATCTCTGTACACAGCCTTATTATTTCAACCATGGTGTATTCTGGACCAATTATTATCAGGCATGGGACTAATGAAGCCACATGTCCTGGGGTTAATTATACCAACATTATGTGATATTATGAGGAACAGGAAATGGCAAAGCACACTTTAGTATCCCTCCTCTCCCTCTGTGGGAGACTTTTCACACTACAGGTCTACCTTCTTCCCTTTATCTCTCTCCTCTTTAAGGCACATCTTCCCCTTCTCCCAGCAATGAGGTTGGATTACCCAGAAGCATTAGGGGACTGTGAAACAACGAACAAATCCCTACACAAATTTGAGAATAGAAACCATTATTAAAGCCAATTGCCACTGCCTGCTACCAACAGTTAAATTACAATGTCTCTTGAACAGAAAGATGAGCAGTTTTTATTACTCCCATTTTCCCTCCTTGGCAGAGCTGTGCACTGGAGCGATGCAGCTTTGGAACTGTGTCATTCTTCAAGATCTGTGGTGGAATTAAAATGTACCGCAGAGCTGACATTCGCACGAGGCCTGGCCCTCAAAGAGGCGTGCTTATGATTGGCACCCGGGTCTGCACAAAGAGCATTAAATGTCTTCATTTTGAGAAGAAAGGAAAAAAACGTGCTGTTTCTCAACATGTTTTCACCTCAGATGCTCAACTTCTCAAAGGCACTCAAAATACTCAAGTTTGCTTTCATGTGAAGTATGCTGAGGCTATTTCTGTGGCTGACTTTTAACTCATGCATGTGGTGCTTTTCTCTGACGAACGGGTATTTCAGCAGGAGAGATTTGCCTGTCAATCACAGCATCCTCTCAGTGTTCCTTAGACGCACATAGATTACTACTTCGAGGATGAACATGCATGCTGCATTTGCGCGCATGTGTATGTATGCATGCCAGACGTTTTATGTTATAAGCACTAATCTGTCACTTCTATAAGAGTACTGCTGCAGCTAACTTCATGTGGCGCATGTCAACATCCTAGCTGACAAAACCTGCTGAGTTTCTGTTTCCTTGACATTTATTCTAACGACACGTCCCTCTGTGTTACCAAATTACTTTAATCGACACTAGCTTGACATATTAATGTTACATTTAAACTCTCTCCAACCCATTTCTTCACTGTTGCAATTTTTCCATTTCAGAGGAATATTTTATATGTAGAGCACCTCCAGTCTCGGCTGGCCTTTTTCCATTAACGACATAACACTGTTGTCTAATTATTGCTCATCTGCACTTGAAAGCAGAGACATCATTAAAGGTTGGAGAAATCACAAATGATGCTGTTCTGTCTAGTAGTTTGTTAAAATCCCTCTTCACTCCACACGTTTTTCTTCATAGATGAATATTTTATTTTAGCTTCTCTGTTTACAGAATGATGTAATTGCAGAGTCTGACACTAGAAAGCACTTTTCACGTTCATGTTCAGAAAGTATAAAAGTTTCCCTGCCCAGCAGGCCTGATTTGTTACATCACAAATGCTGTGTGTGATGTGCAAACTTGAAACCTTCAATACACAAACTCAGAGAACTGACTTTTTAAAATAAAGTAAGACTAGTTCAACTTTTGAAATAACATATTTGCATAATCAAAGATTCAGGATTTTTTTAAATAAGTAGAAATAGATGTAATTATAAGGATTCTAGCAAGATAATAGAACTTTTTTTTATAGGAAAAACCTATCAGAAACACATTATTAGTCATAGTAAATGTAAATTTATATGCATCTTAAAACATGTGTAGATGGGATTTTTAACTGTAACTGTTTTTGTATGTTTTAAACTGGAGGGTGATCATAAAACAGTATTTCACCCGTGTCCGTTTGTTGGTTGGTTGTTTGGTTGGTTAGCTGGTTTGTCAGCAGGATTACTCAAAAAATACTTGACAGATTTCCATGGAACCTGGTGGGAGGATTGGTCTTGGGCCAAAAAAGACCCCATGAATTTTCTGTGTTGATCCAGATAAAGGGACGGGCACCGTAATACAGGGTTTTTCTTCCATTTTCTTCCATTTCTCTTGGAATACTGCATGGATGTTAATGAAAAATCAAAGTTCCTTTTTGATCTTGAGTGCTTAGACATTGAAATAAATCCACAACTACTTTGTAATTCAGTGCAAAGTATTACCACTCATTTTTACAGAGAGAGAGAGAGCAACTGAGCAGTGGAACAGTTTGTAAAGAATTCTCCCTGGAAAAGAAAATTAAACAAGTGGTTTCTGTGATGTGTGAAGAGACAGAATTTTGTCACCTATGACAAGACCTAATTTTCCTCTGCTCCCTAGTCACGCAATCATCAAAACACTTTTAGTATTAACATTTCCTCCCTCATCATTCGCCATTCACCTGGCAGCATATGGTCTTTGACATTTTATAAGCAGAAGAATTAAAAGTAATGGTCTGTCACAAGGGATCCTCAGAGATCCATTTAGTACTTTTTTTTTTTGAGGTGTGCCTTTTCTTCATTAACTTCTTTGATTAATTTCCTGTATTTTCACAATGATTTTGACAATCTCAAGCACGTTTGCCATTCAGCTGTGGTCTGTATGTGAGTAGAATAATTCAATCAATATTTATAGTTGTCATTGCGATGCTATGCAAACATACCATGGCTCTGTGGGTGGCAGTGTCGATTGGTTGTTCACTGCAATATCTCAAAACATATTGGATGGATGAAATATTGGGCAGGATTTCGTGGTCCCCAGAGGAGGACCCTAAAACTAGAAGCCAACATGTGCCTGTGCAGATTGTGTTGTTAATTAGGATGCATAATTAGTTGCTGCTTTAAGTTTTTTTATTAAGCTTCCTTATATTAATCCACATATATGCTAGAAATGAATCATAATAACATATTGTCGATGTTTAAGTCTTGTAAAGCAGCCCCTTCTGACTCACCAGAAATACGTTAATGTTGTTCTATCCTCACCCTTCATCATCGTTTCCATGCCCTATCGTATCAATGCCCCAATTCATTTTGAATTGATTGAACTGTTCCGCACCACTGATATTTTTCATTTTAGGGCCCGAGGAAAGACAGTATATTGCTGGCTCAACCTTTTCAACCAGCACCTGTACAAACTGTTTTTCTTCACCCCAGTCTTACAGCTCCATCACTCTGACTCTCACCCACTCTGTAGATTAGCTCTGCACTGCGCGGGCGGAAGAATGAGGCCAGCTAGAATCAAACATTAATCAACTGCTGTTTTATAAGACAGAGGGAGCGCCTGCACTCCCTGGGTCCCCCTCCTTCTTGCCCTTAGCCTGCCCTTCCACCGAATGTTAATGTGACTGCCATTACTCATTTATGAGCTGCCCACTGCTCGCTGCCCAGAGCCTGGTGTCCGGGCCGAGGATGGCATGGCGGGCACACTGTAGGGCACAAGGTGGCAGGCTCAGGCCTGTTTTTAAAAAGAACGGTGTTACTGGAGAGGCAGGCAGTTATGAATATGCTGTCATATTTACAATAGGTGATAAACAGTATATAGTAAGAAAACAGAATTAGAAAACATCATCAAAACTGGGAGGATTACTCATTCACGTAAGACCGAATGCAAACTTTATGGTTTTTATTCAGGAAATAGGGAATCTGATATGATGTATTCACATTTGGTCGGTTGTAATTGGACATAAATCTTACTAAATTGCCTCCACGGTGAGACTAAGTACCTCGATATATGCAGACAGGCAGCTCTGAAGAGTTAGAGCTAAGTGTTTCTTCTTGGTATCCAGTACCCAGAACACAGCAGGAGTCATTCTTATTCTTAGTAGTGACATCAATAAAGAAACAAGTCTGCACGAGGTGAGACGCAGACACCGTCTCCTGACAATGAGTGCGTGAAGAGTTACCATGAGTGTCAGGCAGCATCGCAGACATTAATAGAAAGATGTATGGGCTTTGTATACACGTGCCCAGACCTGCTGCATGTGTGTAAAGAGAATCAACATAAATAGTGAGGAATAGTATAAAAGGGAAGAAGGTGACGATTTATTGCATTTGTTCTCGCAGGCTTTCCCCCCCACCCCCCTCTGCGCTGCGCCGAGTGCGCCTGCTGCAGTGGGACTAAAGGTGTTGCTTAGTGTGAAGTGGTTGATGATCAGGATCGCACGGATTGTCACGCAATCCTGTTTCCCAGATTTTGCCTCACCTTTTCCCCCCATGGCGCTACTCCTTCGGTGGAATTGAGTGGATACAGTCCAGTGAAGCTTTCAATGTTTCCATGCATGTTTAATGCCAGTACTAGAATTACCACTCTGCAGCACATGTCAGCGTTTTTCTGGTGTTACTGTTACTGCGTTGCTTGTTTCATACAAATTGGTTCCCTCTCAAACATAACGGGCAGCTTTGAACAGTGTTTTTTCACGCGGAATATTTGAAATATCATCAACCAACCTAACTCAGCCTATAAATGTCACAGTTGCACATGAGGTGGCTAAACAGAGTTTCATGTTTATTTTAAGGAAGCTCGCCCAAGGAGGGTGTCTCCTCCTTCATCTCTCTTGCCTGGAGTGCCTCATATATTTGTGGCCTTCGGGGGATTCTCAGCATGCAGCAGAAACAGAAAGTGCGTAGCCTGTGGCTAAAAGGTAGATACTTGTCATAGCGGTACACAGCACACATACAAACATACTTTACTTGTATGGGAGCGCTAATCTCCAAGAGATGAAAGAAGACTTCCACCGCTCTCTGATCCCTCTGTCCTGCTGCGGCGGCTCATTTGGTGCCTGGCGGCGAGAGACAGGTTGAGTTTATGCTTCCACACATTGTGTCCTTGACCGAAGCACAGACGTGACTTCGGCCAAGCCCCATGTTGATCCAGAAAGTTCCCTATTAGAAATCAATGTCCGTTTGACGCCCCTTCCATTCAGGGACTCTTTGTGCTGTGTCTTTCACCATGGGGAAGAAAGATGGGCAGAGAGAGAAAGAGAGAGAGAGAGAGTGCCTGTAGCATACTGAAGACGCCATCACACCTCCCTGAATCATGGTGTCCACATGGGAAGCCAGGCATTAATGGTAGATTAACTATCTCCTCTTCATTATAGGAGAGAGACCTTTGTTCAACCTGAATGCTTTGAAGTGGTGCAAAGGCTCATTGACTATGTCTGCTTTTATTGTGTTTGCATGTGTTTGCTTCCTGTGCAGAGATGTGTGTGTGTGTGTGTGTGTGTGTGTGTGTGTGTGTGTGTGTGTGTGTGTGTGTGTGTGTGTGTGTGTGTGTGTGTGTGTGTGTGTGTGTGTGTGGGTGTGTGTGTGTGTGTGTGTGTGTGGGTGTGTACAACCCCAGCACACCAGAATGCAATAATTTGCATTCTGTAACCTTTATTTAATATACTGTTTTTGGCAAACATACTGTGCACTCATTCTGAATTTGATTCCTGAAACATATTCCAACAATTTGGGACAGGGACGGTACCAGCTGTACTCTACTCGACTCAACTCAGCTTTGGTATCAAGCACTTTTCCGGAGGTTGTTGTCCATCAGAGAATAGTACCCCTCAGTGTAGCTGGTCATCATAACGGCTTCGCACGAAATCTTTAAGGTGACTCACACCTCTTGTGACCCTCTCCTCCGCTATAATAGACAAGAACATCTGCACCTACTCTATATAGTAGCCGCAATAATAAAAAAAAATTGGGTTTGTGCTATGCAGGATATTCCGTTCATGCCGGTTATTGATGACACAATGACACAGTGACAATTCTCTCTGACCAATCAGTGGTCTGCAGTGTTTCACGTGACCTTTTAGTAGCTGCTCACCCGCTCTCTTTGGAACCTCAGCGGAGGTGATACCTAAAAAGTAGGTTCAGATAGTTTTACTTAATGGAAAACCAAAAAAGGTAGAGTTGAGTACAGCCGGTACCATGTGGTGGAAGGGCGAATTTATGTCACTTTTTTATATATATACGTATATACATATATATACGTATATATATATGTGTATATATATACGTATATATGTATATACATATATACGTATATATACATATATATACGTATACGTATATATATATACGTATATATATACGTATATGTATATATATACGTATATATATACGTATATACGTATATATATACGTATATGTATATATATACATATATATATATATATATATATATATATGTATATGTATATATATACATATATATATATATATATATATATATATATATATACGTATATATATATATATATATATACATATATGTATACACAAATAATTAAGAGGAAGAGAGTGGAATATTTCTTGAAGGCTGCTTCAACCTCCATGAGGATAAACTCAGTAATAACCTCCACCACAAAGCATTATTGGCCATACTAAGAGCTGCCGCGACTGCTGACTGATGTATGTCTTTGTTATAGTTCTTTTCAATGTCATGAATTTTAAAGAACCCATAATAAACCCCAAGGTCCCTTATTCAGCACAACAGCACTTAATAAGGAAATTGCCAACCTATATCCCCTACATTTAATCACAGATACAGTCCAGATGGCTGTCTTCAGTTCTCTCTCCATCCTTAATTCTCTGCTTGACCTCAAGTCTAAATGGGAACCTTCCTACAGAGAAAGGAAATTAAAGAACCACCAGTAAAGGGTTGTTCAAGGTTAAGGTCTCTGTTCTTTTCCTGCACTTAAAGCCAACCTGTTTTGTTTTGTTTTTTGTTTTTGGACCCAGAAGTGCGTGCAGTCTTACAGCTCAGGGTTTTATATGTGAGCACTTATACAGGAAGTAAAGAAGTAAAGGAATATCATGGGGATTGTGAAAAGTGATAAAAAGCAAGCTGTAATATTAACCTCAAATCATTATAATGTTTTACGGAGCCTTTTTACATCCTTACACTGATGTTTGAGTCTTGAATAAGTGAAAGTAATACTAGATGTGGTCAACAACAAGGCAGGCAGAAGCATAAAGCTCCTATAAGCCCAGCCTATAATCTTGTCTATGTAGCTACCAGTCAGAAATCACAGTCACAGTCTGGGAGTAGACATTGATTTCGCTCTCAACATTATTTGCATTATTTCATAATAAACCAAATCATTAAATTTCCTAACATTGGACTTTGTCTATGACAAATTATCCTATCCAGTCATGGGAGGTTGCAGCCTATCCCAGGTCGCCATTTCATCACAGGGCCGACTAATAGAGAGACAAACAAACATTCACACTCACATTCACACCTATTTAGAGTCACCATTTCATTTATATCTTATGGGGTAAACATGTTAACTCTACAGAAAGGCCCCTGGACTGGAATTAAGCTGGAACCTTCTCGCTGTGAGGTGACAGTGTGAACCACTGAACACCTTCTACCCTCATCTGTTTTCTCGGTGACAGTTCAATTAAGAATTTGATTCTACCCTCATGTCTTTACAATAAATATGAATATGTAGCCTTATATGGTTATCATAGCTTGGCATGAACACTGGAAGCAAAGGGAAACAGCTTGTCTGGCTCTGTCTAACGGCGAGAAAATCACCTGGCGACGAAATACACCTGCATAATCCCTTTAATAGGACAGGTTGTCATTTTTTTCACTAATGCCTCTGTTCTTATTAGACGTACAAAATGATGTCTTAATTAGTGTGTTAATTAATGATCATTAGAGGTGTTGAGAGGTGGGATTTGTTTGATCTCTTTCCCTATATTTCCAGTCTTTATGCTAAATAAAGCTGGCTAGCTGTTGACTCCAGCTACATATTTAGTGTACATGAGAGTGTTATTGAGTTCCCCATAAAACTGTGCATTTCCTACAGTATTGAACCATTCCTTTGACGCGGACGCATGTAGAGCCAGCTAATTGGAAAACACACAAGAGGTGGCAACAGACTTCATGGGAAATGTTCACTTTTGTTTTGTAGTTCTTATGATGTCAATTATCACCATGACAATGAATTTAGAAATATTCTTGCATACTTAAGTGCTCCCCATAGTGGCTCAGAATTATTTCCTGAAATCTTCTAGTGGAGTCTGACAGCTAGCAGCGAAATTGAAAGCTTGCAACCTAGTTTAAAACTTGTATCCCATTTTGCTGCAGGTCAGCTGTGCTCAGGCACCTCCAGTTTCCCCTACGCAGAGCACATTGCGCTGCACTTGAACCCACTGCTAAAACAGGTGGCACATGGTGTCCCTGCAAAAGGACACCTTTGAGAGCTCATAAATAACAATGGTGAATGTTAGGGCCATGTAGAACACAAGGGGGTCACCCTGAGACAAGTAGGGCAATGTTGTCCACGGAGGTTTGGGATGCATCCTCCCTCTGTCTGTCGAGAAGTGGCTACCATCAGCAGGTTTAGAGCAGGAGGGGCCTGGTAAATATTTGGGACGAAGCACAATGAACATTAGTTTTCCCCCCCAGGCTCTCTGTTCCTCTCTCTGTCTGGTGCCAGCTATGTGACAGGTGTCTTTTCAGCGCGGGATGTGATAAATGAAAGGCTGTTTGTCTGAAGCAGAAAATAAAAATGCACCCTGTAGGGTAACAAATAAAAACAGGGCTCAGAGAACGAGATTAATCAAACAGTAAAAAGTGCTCTGCTGAGATCCAGCCTGTATGGCCATTTAGGAAAAGAACTCCTCTATTAATCACTCATTAACCATATGATTAAGTACTTATACCATAACATCATCTTCCAATATGTTTGCGGTCTGCCCCAGCGCACCTTTATTAGCACTTTTCACAAAGCCTGCTGACAATTTGAGAGAATTCTTCATTTTAATAAACAAGTTCTGCCGCGAGTTTTCTTAACTAATAAACTGCACTGTGATGACTTTTTGTGTTTACACATTACGTAGCGTCACATTTAGTGTAGCGTCAAAACACAACTTAACCTCATTATATGAGTGTGTGTTTTTGCCATCGTTACTGGAGGAGTTAATGATGCTGAGAGAGAAGGGCACAGCTCTGGGTTGGCTGCAGGGACAGAAGACATGTACCTACCTTCTCCTGAGACACTCATTAAGCAGCACAGTGTTCACATCACATCCCTGCCTTCCTCTACAGAGGTCTACATTATAGCTATGTAGTTATATTTCATTGCATTTTCATGCAAGCGTTTTCCTCGTGGGTTACAAAAGCAGATACCTAAATAATCTTGTCACTTTTGTACCACGGAGGGAGCTGGTGTTTCTAAGCGGATCTAGGATTAAATGTAAACCTTTTTTCTTTTCTTTTTTTATCGGTTGCAAACCACAGGCTTTGCCCTTTGCTTGCACACTGAATGCAGCAGACACACTCTCAGGTTGGAACACCAGTGATAATAATAAGCAATCAAATTTGGCTCACGGTATATTCATCTGCTCGAAATGTGCGTCTGTTGACGTTGATACCACATTATCAACATCATTCCTTTTGCATCTGCAGAGCAGAATTGCTAAAATCACTTTTTTTTTAAAAAAAAGTAACAACCCGTGTTACGCCTTTTACTGCCAATTTCCACTTGGAACCATGTTTTTATGTCATATCAAATGGAAAATTACAATCACGAAAACACATTTTGGCAGTGCATTTTCATGACATGACATGCAAATGAACACACTTGCAGACGCAAACGCAAATGCATCTCCTTATCCTGTCCACCCCCACACAAATTCACCTGGTAGAACAGAGTGACCTCGTTCTGCCAAAACCCTTCAGTCATCTTCTAGTGCACTCTCGCACACAGACACACACACATACATGCACAACACGGATACACGTCACTTGTAGCGGTGTTGAATGCAGGCTCCCAGCAAGCTCTCCCCCTTAAGTGTTAAGTGATTAGCTCGACGATGCACATTGCTGCCACATTTATTTACAGTCAGTATTTTTGCACAACCTATAGTGTCATATACTGGTTTTATGAGTGGGAGATTAGAGCCAGAGACTGCAGCAGCTGATGATGCTGTCACTGAGAGGTTAACTAGGATATTCTCAGGACTCTCAGTGTTTGCTGAAGGGTCTGACAGCCTGTAGAGACCCAGGAGGCAGAAAGATATTTGGCTGACTGATAACATGTCAACAGAAATTGCATGATTGTGCATATGTGCATGAATTCATCGGTTCAGGGACGTGCACAGACATTTTAAGTGGCTTTGACTTAATTCAACAACATGCAACTCCCATTGTTTCCTTTGCTTCTCCTACATATGCACCACCATACAGTAACATACTTATGCACTCATACTTTGTTGAAGAAAAAACAGATGTATGTTCCAAATATAGAATACACATGAATGTTACTCATCAAAAGATGAGGATGTGCACTATAACAAAACCCCACCATCTATGGAAACATGCTCACTACCTTTTCATTTTAGCTGAACACAGTTATTTTATAATTATCTGTTTCACTTTAGACTAACTTTGAGTTCCAAGGCATCTAATTTACTGGTAAAGAAATTAGATAAACACCTAAAATGTTCTCATGTGGTAGTTAACGTTTTAAGATTAATAGGACTACATTACCCTTTTCGTACATTATACATTTTCAGTATTAATTATGTATTATATTTTTGCAAACCAGTAGGAGCAGAGAAAATGTTTAAGTAACAGAGTTCATTACACACACCTGCAACAGGATGAATATGTGTTTGTTAAAGGTGTAAAATTGTTAATTATCCGTCAAATACTAAATATATTAAAAATGTCAAACCTTATTATCTGTCTTCAGTCAGGAAACAAGATATAATTAGGCATATAGATAGAAAGCAGTAATATTTTGTTAGCTAATGGCAAGTAAGGTGTATGTCTGTTCACACAAAATAAGAATAATTGTTCCTCATGCGCTGTGGAGGCCTGGCATAATGCAGGGGGTCACCAACTGGTGGCCCGCCAGCCAAATCAGGACCACGAGAGGCTTCCATCTAATTTCTATTGAATACCCCTGTTCTAAAACACACACAGACTCTCACACACAAGAGCTGTGTGTGACAAAGATGTTACTCTTTTGATCCAAAATCTCTTTTTCCCCTTAAAATTAAAAATTAATGAGCTTTTTTCAGCGACCTCTGTCCGGCTGACATAGCTTTTCCTGGTCAGCTTCCAGATTGTCGTCAGGAATCACAGGAGGGAGATATTTGTGAATTCTGAGCTCTGGGATATTGGGATAACCCTGTTGTGGATGCACTTCATGCCATTCTTAAGAATGTTAAGTTTGTGTATCTGACAGCCTTTTTAAACTGTTGTTGTTTTCTGTGAAAAGCCACAAAGAATATGTCTGTGTCAGCACCAGGACACCCAACTTGGAATGTTAACAATATCAGATTTTTTTCTGCCAAATGCTCCCCTGACCTCTCCCTCTCTGTCTGTATCCCACAGTAACGATCTTTAGTGTTCCATGAAAAATGCCACAGCATTTACCAGCCCTGTTCGACTGTAGGGGGCACACAGTAGGGGTGGTAGCACATTTAAAGTCGTGTACAGGAAGGGAGAATAGTGTGTTAATTTGTGGTGTTGTGTTTGTAAAACCAACACACTGAAAAACTGATTTTAGGAAATAAAATTAGGGGAATGCAAATTTTAATATTGTTCAATATTATTTTTCATTAAATGTGTTCTTACTAAATGCAAACATTTTTATGGTGGTACTTCAGTGCATTAGTAGCCACTCTGTGAACTACTTAGGTATTGAAGTGCACATTACATCATGGAAATGAGCTGCCTCTTCATCGCTCCTTTCTATTTTTATCTGGTCACAATCTATGCAGTGTACAGTACTTGCTCATTTTCTTGCTTTCCCCCTTTATTTTCTTCACTCCTCTTTCTTTTTTATCTCCTCCTCACATCTCTTCTACGTAATACTCTGCATACTTTTAATGTCATCTTTGCTTTTCATTTTCCGTCTGGTTGTTGCTTCCAAAATGCTGTGACACACCGCGTTAATAATTAACTGACAGAGACGTCTCAGGGGAGGACCATTTGTCCTTAAATTATACATGATCGCTCTCTCAACTCGCCTGCCACTCTCTTTATCACTGTACGATTCTCTCTCTCTATCTCTCCATCACACACTCTTGGTGTATTTCCTCATTCCTTCCACTAATTCGACGGTAAAAGGTCATTGTTATCAGTTTTTCAAAAGGTTATACCAAAGATAAAACAACGGTCCGAAGGAAAAGGATGGACAAACACATTTGTCCACATTAGATAATTACATGTGGCATCCGATAAAAATTCTCAGATAAATGATTGGACAGATGGATAAATATGTTGAAATGTACCATATTTACACCAATTCCTCACTGATGTTTTTTTTCTTCCATTTCAGGTTATTTGTGATGATCATATTGCTTCAGATTTAATCAAACCCTGAAGCACGTACAGTGGTGTGAAAAAGTATTGAACCCACTCCTGATTTATTCTCACACCAAACGGTGTCGGATCTTCAAACAAAATTTTAACATAAAACAAAGGCAACCTGAGTAAACACAAAATGATTTCATTTGATTCTTTGTCGTGCCATTCAGAGGTGGACTTTCTCTTATGCTTGGGATCATTGTCTTGCTGCATGACTTAGTTGCACTTGAGCTTCAACTCACAGACTGATGACCTGATATCCTCCCTCAGAATATTCTGGTAGGGGGCAGAATTCATGCCTCAATTTTGCCAAGTCATCCTGGCCCTGAAGCAGCAGAGCATCCCCACAACATTAAAACTGTCATCTCCATGCTTGACCGTGGAATGCTGTGTTTTGTTCACTCTAGATAAAATGGTATCCCTGTCTTCCATACGGTTCAGCTTTTGACTCATCAGTCATAGAATATTCTCTCAAATTGTGCCAAAATTCAGACGAGTCTCAGTGTTCTTCTGGGTTAGGCTTTCACCTCGCCACGCTCGCAAAGGGTGAATTTTCACCCAGTGTCTTTTGAACAGTGGAGCCATGAACACAGACCTTTACTGAGGTGGGAGAGGTCTATAGGGGGTGTTTTCTATGGATGTTTTGTTACTTCCTGAATGAGGCTTTGCCGTGCTCTTGGATGAATTTTGGAAGGTTGGCCACCTCTGCAAAGGTTCACTCTTGTTCCAAGTCTTCTCCGTTTGCAGCCAATGTATTTTTCACTGTGGATCTGCCGACTGATGTGTGTCAATCACATTCTTCCTCATCTTCTCTGGAATTTCTTTAGGTTTTGGCATGTTGTACTGCCGGTCAGACCTCTACTAATCAAAGCCATGCTTCTGAAAATGGTCTATTTAAGTGATGATTTGATTGAACAGGTCTGGTAGTAATCATGTCTGGGTGTGTCTAGTCCAGCTGCAACCGGTTTTTAATGCAGTTTGGTATGTTTTTTCAATCAAGGGAGCAAATTCATTTTCACACTTGTGATTTAGGTATTGGATAACCTTTGCCTTATAAAACAAAATTATCATTTTAACTCGCATTTTGTGTTTACTCAGGTTGTCTTTGTTTTATGGTAAATTCTGTTCAAAGTCCAACACTGTTCATGAGATACACATAAAAAAAGATTAAATTAGGAGAGGGTCCAATACTTTTTCACAGCTCTGCAGTATCAAATCTTTGTTGCTTGATGTAAGTAAGAAAAGATCTACAGTACTTTTTATAATCTGTGAATGAGCAGTTTTGCCATTGTTCACTATCCTACCACAGTCAGACACAAAACACAGAAATTGTTCACATACAGGTACTGTAGTTTTTCAAGCATTTGTTCTATTCACACAGCAGCTATGTGTTTCACATTTTCATTTGTTCTCCCTGAATCAATAATAAAAAAATCATTTCTGTAGCCGGACATTCCTATTATCCCTTTACTGCCATTCTCTATAAACTTGCTTAACTGTTTCAATGCTGGCTGAGAATGACATGATGGCTAGTTACCAGTGATTGGACATGGAAAACCCATTCATCCCACCACAGATGGCTAACAAGACAGCAATGTGGTGAATGATTGGGGCAATTTAATGGCTATCTAGTCTAAAATATCAGACTAGACGGTAGTTAGAACGAGCCTTACATTATCATTGTGTCAGGAATATTGTGTTTGTATCATGCACACGGATGAGTGTGAGGGAGATGCAGCACATATACTTACTCTGCAAATGTTTCATGAGGAAATCAGCATGTTTGTCTTGCCCCAAGGGTACATATTAGGGTGAGATTCAATGAGCATAAACATAACTTTTCTTATTTTACAAGAAAATTTCCCTAAAGCAACTTTAATTTGGGAGGGTAGGAATATGTCCAGCTGCTGCAGGGTTGGAAATACATTTTCTAGATTACAAACCTTTATGAAACCTCTATAAAAAAAAGCTCCTCACACTCAAATCTGTCCAATATTCAGCTTCTATGGAGGCTTTTCCTTACATTATACAGTGACTCTTAACTCCAGCACCTTCAACACGACACTATTGTATTTGGTAATAAGTGATTTTTATATGTTCGACACGGATATCTTTAAACTGACACCTATTAAAAGTTTAAAATAGTTTACTGTGCTTTAGGTCAGAGGTCACGTATTAGCAGCCAATCCAGATCGCAGGAGGCTTCGATCTTGACCAAGAAGCCTTTTGACATTATGGGGGGGAAAAAAACTATTTTCAACTTTTGTCATCAAAAGGATTTTGAACAGGCATGACGATGCCATCTCAGTAGAGCCGCTGGGGTCCCACAGCTATTGGCTGCAAACATATGCTGTTAGGTACAAGCAGCAAGACACAGAGGCCACAACATGGGTGAAAGATGACATTATCAAAAATTAGAGAAGTTGACGGTGAAAACCGAGTCTTCCGAGATTACTGGACATAAAAGTACGCATTTATTCTATAGCTCTACGAGGCCGGTGTGCTTAATTTGCAAGGTCTGTTGCAGTTGTCAAATGCAGAAGTATTAAATGCCATTACACTAAACACTGACACCTGGAAGAATCTTACCCATAGAAATCTGAGGAAAATAAATGAGCTTGAAGACCAGTATGAATGAACTGCAGGGGTCGTCTCTCATTTCCTGATAGGACAACGATCATACGAGTATTCGCCAAAAATACAATGAATTTTACGAAAACTTAAAAAGCGCTTTACAAATGGGGAAATGAACATGAACTGTGAGTAAAAAACAAACAAATCCCTCTTTCAGCAGCAACAGCTCTGCTATTCAGAGTGCACCTTGCATAATATTAGCAGTCACAGGGTGCTAGCCTGCCAAAAAGTCATTAGAGATGAAATAAAAATGTTTGTGGCACAACAGAAGAAAAGGCCAGACTGTTTGCTCAGTTTTTAGATGATGAGAGGAAAATTGATATTATGGCCTTCCTGGTTGACTTGAAATCACGCCTAAATGACCACGATTTACAAATTACACTGTGTGATTTGGTAGCAGCTCCTCAGTCCTTCCAGAGGAAGCTGGGCATCTCCAAGACAGCCGTACACATTTTCCAGCAATGAAACAAATTCAATGAAATGTGATCTAAATGAAGAGGAATGAACCAATCAGGACACCTTCCATCATTGGTTGGAGCTTAACAGCCTTGTTGAGTCTCACAACATAAGCCCGTATAAACTGTCGTTAGAGGTATATTAGGCAGGATTTCCCTAAAACAAAAACAATATAAACTCACTGAATCATTGCTTACTGAGTTGGAGGTTTGTCAACTCAGAGTATCTGCATTCGATGACCTGGGATTGAGACTCAACAGTGAACTAGTTCTTCTTGCTTATTTCACACCTGAATGAATGTTTACAACTGACAAATCCTGTGAAGTAGGCTTTTAAGGACATTTGAAGACCTCGTGATAGAATAACAATATAATAAGACATAAAGTGTACTTACATCTGTGATGCCATGGACTGAGCAATAATTTGTTGAATAGTTCCTTTGAATACTTCCAGCCTCTTGAGCACTTGCATTATTTACACTTGTGCAGTCCTAAGCCTTGATCCCATGAGTTTGTATAGTATGTGAATGCTGAGCAATGTTAAAATGAAATGAATCAGAGATGTCCTCATTGCTGTGACTACATTATGACTTTGGCTCCCGTGGCAGTTGATTATATTAATTCTAATTGTATGTGCTCATTTTTGTTTTTCTAGAGCTAATGATGGAAGTTATTGTGTATTATGTTTAACACAATTTCAAATAAGTCAGTCATGCTTTGTGATATTGTGTGGACACTGCACTTTGAATCTTAATCTTTGCAGATTCAGACACAATCGTAAACACCAAAGCCACCGGCAGTCTAGACGTTGCTGGTTGTCTCTCAGTCCAACAAAAAGGCAGACGTCCGCTCTTTTCATAGAAGAGCCATGAATTTTTAATGAGCATGTGGCATTGCTCAGACCGAGAGAGAGAGGAAAAATAGGTGTGGACGCTCAAGTCAATTTCAATATCCCTGGATCACTGTCCCTGCCTGTCCCCATTATATCTTCATTATCTCCCCCTCCATCAATTTATTTTTATCTGCGAATAACGAAAGGACCACTAAATGAGCAAAAGGAGGGGGAAGAATTCCCTCTTGCATGCACATGGAACAGAGTCGCTTGATGTGGCACGCAGACGGGGGAGAGAAAATTCACATACCACAAAGAGTGTTCCTTTTTCTTTACAGCAGTCCAAGATGGACTCATTCTTCCTTTTGCTCTCTGCATCCAGCTTAAGGCAGGAGAGAATGGGAAGTGTTTGAAGAGCTGACACGATGAGTCAGAGCGAGGCGAGAGTGAGTGTGAGGGAGTGGGATGGGCGGTAAAGGCTTAGGCGTCTGCGCTGACAGCTTTCTCCTGCAGTCTGACAGAGCTTTGTTGAGGATCCCAGGGTTTCACCGTTGTTGCTGCTCCAGGGTTTCACTAATGTTGCTGCCGCAGTAAGCGCCTAGCCCTGACCTTTTCATGCACACCGTACAAATATCCATCCTTTCACATAGCGACTGCTTTTCTGCAGCCTACCGCTGCGTGTCTGGATCCACATTTCTGGGAGAAAATAGGAAGTTGAAAGCGGGCTCTCATGTGCTGACAGATGGCCCGCGCTCGGTAAAACGTCATCACAGACCACATCTCTCACGAGGATGAGCAGTGGCGGGGATGGCCATCACCATCTGTGCACCTGCAACAGATGCTGCGGACAATACCAACGCCACGTGTCATACTGTGTTTCATACACAAGGCTGACTTTAATGCCCCATGCAGGGTATTAGTTCGGGTGTGTCAGCACTGTGGAAATCGGTTGATTTTTTTTGGTGCCTCATCTTGCAAACTAACTCTGACATATTGAAACTGTAAACCTCATTCTGTCTCTCTCATTTCTCATCCCGCCTGCATGACTCTCTGCCTGTCTGTCACTCCATCATGTCTATCCCTCTGTCTTTTGCCCTCTCTCCTCCTCTCCATCTCCCCTCCTGCTGTCTCTCTTACGCTGCTGTTCTTCGACTGTAGTTAAGAGAAAGCATGAAAAAAGATGAACAGACGCGTCAGCCGCAGCAGAATTCATTTTCAAGCCCCACACGTTCCTTCCTTGTACCGTCTCTTCCTTCCCTCCACCTGCAATATGACTCCTCCGCTGCTCTCACACAGGGTTAGGCTTAAATGAGTAATGTATTGTTTCCTTCGTGTCAAAGGGTAATTCAGTTAATCTGTCTGGCCTCTGTCTGTTGGGGGGCAGCAGAGATTAGGGCCTCTGTTTGCAGTGATGGAATCACAGCTTGGAAATATGGAATAAAAATGTCACAGTGTCTTTAATGAGAGTCGATTTGACATTTCCCTGCATAGGAAATACTTATTCATTTTTTTTTTCTACCTGTACAGTAGAGGGAAATGCCATATTGCACCATTATTTCATCTTGGGATGTCTATAAACTAACTTTTATGAGTACTTTATATAGCCGTGCATACCTAGTTCATAAGATATCTCCTATTATTATAAAGATTATTATTAAGTGTGTGGAGGAAATATGTGTAGGTGCAGGGACTTAAGAAAACCTCTTCAGATCGCATCATCATCATGTAGGTCCCCAGGGAAAACAAGATTTATCCTCAGCTTTAAACAACGTAGTTTAGCATAGCCAGAAATATGGATATTTGTCATATCTCCACACCTGAAAACCCTGCAGATTTCCCTGTCTGTGCAAAAAATGTACTTATCCACTTAAACAGTAACCATGCCAACGTAGCAATTGTGGCTAATGGATTGCTCTGGGGGCGGCATGGTGGCTTAGTGGTTAGCACTGTAGCCTCACAGCAAGACGGTCCTGGTTTCAAATCCCACTGTGGATGTCATGGTCAGTGCCACATTGCTTATATCTACCGCCAACCTCGGGTGCCATTTTCAAAATGCCTCAGACTAACCTCACTGAAGTTTTGACCAAATGAACACTTTTCTGTCTCTGAACTTCACGGTCTCTTTCGTGCAGCAGCCTGTGCTTTTAAATTCTGTAGTGTGGCATTTCTGGTATCTGGTATGTTTTTACCAGAAAAATCTGTCACAGTCTGACATTTTTAAATCCCTCCAGTCATAATGTCCAGTGAAAGTAATTCCTTCATGTTTAAACCAAACACGTGTGCGAATTTTTCCTGTGGAATGATTACAGTATATGCAAAGTCACTGCAAAGCGTATTTGCACAACTTGAAAATATTCAACTTGAATTAAAAAAGTTTGCCATGTCAGGCAGCTTTTCAGACGGGACAAGCAGAACAGAGGAACAGAGCCGCTGCTTAGCTGCTGAGGCCCCGAGAAGCTCTGGAGGAGAGAGCCGCTGGCCGAGCCGGGGTTTGTGGAGGAACCAACAACCTGATCTAGAGCTGTTTACCAGCGGGAAGAGAGTTTGCTTTTATAAAGTTTTGGAATTAAACACTGTAGATGTCTTAGTTCATGAAATAAAGTACATTTAGCAGGATAAGGAGAAACTAACAGAAATGGAAGGGGGGAAAAAACCCATCTTTGTCAAGGCAGAATGCGACAGCTTTTCTCTGGTTTAAAGATGACCCCTAAATAACCCTATATGCAAGAACACAAAAAGCAGAGTACAGTCAGAGGGTACACACACACACACACCCTCTGTGCCTGACGTTGCTCACTTGTGGCTAATCTGGCTGTAAACCCAAATGGTCACACTATACAAACACAATATTAAAAATGGAGTGATTCTCGATACAGCTAGCTGATTGCTGAGTCTCATTCCCAGGTCATTGAATACCAACTCTCCGGTTTGGCTTTCTCCTTAAATTGTTTTTAAACAGATATATAATATGACTAATTTCTCCAGATTTTTTACTGAGACAGTCAAATCTTCCAGAACCATTTGTCTAGTGGAATCTCTGATCTAGAGGAAACACCTTTAAAAAGAGATAACAATAAAAACAGGAAGGTCAATGTCCAGGGCCTGACCTGCATTGGTTCTGCTCACAATGCAAATGGCCTAGAAAGGGCAGAAAGTCTCCGGGTGCAACCGAAGTGACTCGAGAGATTAATGACACAGGATATAAAATAGTGTACTTAGTGAATCACCTTAGGAGACAAACATTGGCTGCCTGAAGACAACAGTGCACAGCGCACACTCCCACCTGTGTAAATATATGAGTGGATTAGTAGAATTAAGTTTCCTGGAGGAGCAGTTGGCAGACAGAATAAGACAAACAGGTGTTTGTGTTTAGAGGTCTTTCTGCTTCCCCCTGCCTGTCAGCAAACATTATTATGTCTGAATCTCAAAATAACTAGAAATTTAGAGGTGCTTCAGTTAATAGTTAGCAGTAATTTATCCTATCCTGCACCGCCTAACTGGCTCCAGACACATCAGCATTTCTGCTTCCTTTTCTCTGGGTCTTTTTACTCCTGGGTTTCTGACAGTGATCAGCATAGTTTCCAGCAATGCTGAGCTAAACAATGCTGACGAAGCCAAAAGCATCTGTACTTCAGGCTCTTGAGAGGCTGGATCGATGTAGTGCCATCACCGTGGCCGAGGGGAACGGCTGCCACCATCCTTCATAATGCACCGGATGTCCTCATCTGCTTCTTTGTCACCTCACTGCCTGCGGCGGGACGGAGATTTATGCATAGCAGACAACTCAAGTCCAAGCATAGTTATGGGCTATAGAGCCACAGCACATGACACTAGCAATGTTGTTGGCTATCCTAAAAAGGCTCACCATTTGGAATGTCTAAAACATCCACGGACAAATTGATGCTGGCAAGAAAGCCCGTCTTTGCCATGGATTTGGCGTGAAGATAAAGCCGAGCAATTAATTTGATATTTTGGAGCTTGAAGCTGTGATTTCAGTACAGCTGAGTCTGTTGAACATATTCATTCGCCACAGATTGTGTTTACATGGTGATTTTTTGCAGGTTTAAATAGACTTCTCACACCCTGATTTAATCTCATAAAAATATTTTAATGTAAGCACAGCATGTATTTATGTAAACACTGTAGGAAGCCGTTTGTAAATGGGAAAAGGTGGCACACCAGAGCAGGCCAGGTGATTATAAGGTGCTAATACTGACTACTTGAAAAATACTGACAGTATATATAATACCAACTAATTACACACTGTTTATTTTTTAACTGACATTGAAGTCTGTGCACCAGCTTTGTACATTTGCTGTAGATACATCCAGTGGCTTTTGCATGCATCTGTTTAGTTAACGTAGTTACACTGAATCTTCATTTGACAGCTTTGTTTCATTTACCACACACAGTCGATATAGTGTGTGTGTGTGTGTGTACATTTTGTCGAATTTGTGGCCCGTGCAGCGCTCGAATCTCCTTATTAATGTCAATCTGTTGGTGAGGGACCCGATTTTGGCACTGTAAATGCTCTGGTTTCTATTTGTAGTCTGTTTGTAGTCCGTTTAATATTGACCAATCACATTTGTGAAGGCTTTGGTTGAATACAAGTAAACGGTCTACGTGGACAACAAAGACGGTGGAGCACATTGGCAAAAATGCAGTCTTGGAAGCCATCTGCAATTGTCTGATGATGATTTAGGTTTTTATTACCTTTCTTTTTTAGTTATCTGTATTTTCTGATATCTGTTTATTGTGAGTAATCATTGCCAGACTATATTTAATGGGTTCCAAGATTGCTAATTGGACTGTAAACCATGAACGGTGTATGGAAGAGATGGTCTTGGCATGCACATCCATTATCTGAATATCAGCTGGCTACAACGGAAGCCTTGCAACATTGGCCGTTGCCCCCAGAGGCTAAATTTTCGTCAGACAACAGCCAATGGGGTCTGAGATTGAAAAGAATGAAACCCAGAATTTTCAAACCTAGTCTGAATCACAGAATGAAGTCTATAAGCCAAGCATTGATTGCCTATTTTAGGGCATCCGGCATACTCATCCCTTTTGCTATATGCGTGTTAGCACCAGCAACAGTCTCTGAGCTATAGCAACAGCCACACTGAAAATGCCAAGGTCCCTCCTAAACCGACCCTTTCTTTTTTCAATTGAGCTGTCTACAGACGAGTGCTGCCTTGTCGTTTATTCTGTGGTGCTGAGTGGGTCTGTCCTTGAGTTGAGAGTTCAGACTTGTTCATAATAAAAGTGGCAATCCGTTTAACAGCAGCACTCTCGCTTGCTTGGGCAGAAGATCGGCTGGTCTTTTCTCCAACAAGTTTCTGATGCCGTTGAGAGTGAAGACATCAATAAGGAACCCTCACATGAAATGATGTAAACATGGTGACTGCATTACAGACGTCTGCTATTCAGCTCTGACGGAGTTATCCCAAGTAATTCGGAGCTCATTGGCGCATCAACGAAGTCAATGAAATTATTTTGAGTCAGTAAGAGTGGAGATTAGACTGTAATTAAAGCACAATACAACTTGATGATGTACTATACCATTTACATATTTTGCCTTGGTTGCTGTCAGCGGTTGAATTCTAACACAGAACTATAAATCCAAACAGCCTGTGGGCATCTATTATACTTCAGTCAAGTAAATCCAGCTTTTCTATCAAACCCTGCTCCTCATTAAAGTGCACCAAACACTAAGCTGCAGTATGGCCTCTATCTCTTAAACAAGCAGCAGCGATGCAGCGATTCTTCATGCAGTACGACAACCACTCCTGTCCCATACTGCTCATTCCTAAACCACATTGCTGACAGCCAAATGTGATTGATTCATTTTTGCTCCAAAAGATGACACTCTATATAATGACTCGCTGAAGTAGAGCAATTAAACCTATTCCCACTACTTTTGCAATAACACCTATACCCGTTCTCACCTGATAACCTAAACAGCCCCATTCTTTATAAATGAATGACTTGTCTCCAGCTAATGTATTTTTATCACAAGGTCATGAGTGATGTATTATCAGTTAATGAGAAATACAGAAATGTGTGCTCTGACAGAGGCAGGAAGGAGGTAAATACACACTCTGAGAGACACACACTCATTTCACCTTTCAAAAGGCTTCTTTTTTTTCCTGTCCCGCGGCGAGTTGTCCTGCGGTGATAAGAATAATGGTTTTAGTGCCATGGCCCGTGGAGGCCGACCTCCCATTCCGTCCTCATAGATAGTTGAGCAGAGAAATCCGGCCTCTCCTATTGTGCCTCCTACATCTATAGCAGACAATGAAGCTTAGAACTGCCCACTTAAGGGACAGAGGTATGCTCATATTAAGGACCACTGCAGATGTCTCTGATAACTATCATTAGGGGACTTATATAGGAGGAGTAAGGAGGGGGGAAAAGACACTTGCATTCGGTTATTTACAAATCATCCGCCGAGAAAAGTCATTTGCAGGCCTGAAAGACAAAACAGGAAATTCACAGGGCGCGTAATATTGAACTGATCGGCTTTTGAAGGCGCGCTGTATTTCTGTGTCAAGTGTTCTGCAAAAACAGCTCAGTAGGAGTTCACTGATTTTCAACGTTATTTCATTTGACTTCAGGTCGGAGCTTTATTTGAAGCAGAAAATAAGTATGAAAAGGTCCTTGTTGAAAGTGTCCCATTGCTATCTCTGTGATCTCAGCATTTACACAGTGTTCCGCACGGGGAAACATCAAACGCTCTGAAGAGGAAAAGTGAAAAATGTTAGGTGCGAATGTATTAGTCATGTTTTTAATTGATTTTCTGGAACAGGCAAGGATGACTTCAAAGCAAACAGCGGTTGATGGATACCCAGGTTTGTTGCTTTTAAGGGAGGGCTGCATTCTGAAAGGCTCAAAGGGTTTCTTTAATACCTCTGCATAGCCAGACTCAACCTGGAGATGTGAAAGGGTAGTTACACAGGAGGAAACATTTTAGCTACAGTATCAGGTTTACAGACATGATGGGCAATGATAGCTTATGTATACTGTTGTATGTGCTGATATTAATGTCTTAAATGGCTAATGTAAAATAGGTTCGCTCATATTGATTAACCTATAGGGCATTATCACAACACCTCAGCTCCTCTCAGATTTATGGACAGTTTTAAGGCCCTTCATCTCATTGTCTTAGATTTTTAACTCATAACCTCTAATGATTTGTTTCACGTTCACGACTCTCCTTCGTGTTTTTTCCCCCCCAAATGAAGCTGTACAGCTGTACACCACCTGCCCAGCACACAACATAACCAGGGTTTACATGGACCCCTTTATTCCCATTACAATCAGTTTAAAGGCTCAATCGGAATGAAAATGCTCCATATAAACACCTCATTCGGAATAAAAATGCCCCTTGCAGAGGGGTAGTATAAACCTTTCTTAAACCGATCGGAAAAACAAGCGTACCATGTAAACGGTGAAACGGAATATCTGTTGGTAGAGTTGTGTCTATCCATACTCAGCGTCGTGGCGCATCGTAAGGTACAGATAAGCCGTTCTTGTGCTCGCCGTCTCTCTATCATTGCTTCCAGTATGAGTAATCCTGCGTTATTATCGCGCTGCAGCTTCACAAAGCATCACAATAACAGCAAAAATTGCACCGATCACACGATCTTCCGGTAAAACGCTCTAAATATGCGTCACTTCCGTCACTTCTGCACATGTCACATGGCTGTTCCGATTAAATGCGGTGGCACATGTAGACCACCAGATCGTATTAGATCACAACTCATGTAAACAGTTGAAATGAAACCTCCTAACGGAATGATTTCAGTCAGAATGTCAGAAAAGTGTCCCTGTAAACCCAACTGCTTTGAAGCATTTAGCAGCTAAAGAGTCACATGACTGTAGATGAATGCTAATGTTGCTCCTTGTCTGACGCAAACGCTTGAATTGACAAATGTTTGTGCCACTACCGACAATCAATAATCTAGGCTTTCATTCTTTATTCACGTCTTTATGCCTTTCGTTAGTTATGTGTCAACATTTAGGCCTCACAACAATTTGTCCCGTAGTCCCTGAAGCTTTGGTCTTCAGATCAACGCCATCTATTTGGTGTGCTTGGCTCTCTGGAGGAAATAGCCTAAACCAACTTGTGTGTGCTGGTTGACAATAATGAGGGCAATTACTTCCATCGGTTACTTTGCTGCTCAATCAGTAGAATGACCTTTGCAGCCTCAGATGGCATTAGTCTCAGATCAGATGAGAAGAAAATGATCACCTCAGGGAAAGGCAAAGATCACTCTTGAAACGGCATGTCCATACCCAAAAATGAGTCAAAACAGCAGCAGTGTGGCATTATGGGTATGTGATTTGGTGGTGCACCTGACCTCCGACATTGCTTTGATATCCTCCTTGTAAAAATACGGAAGAGTTTTGTCCCTGGTCTCGGGGTCTGGAGACTAATGGCTGGCTACGGCCTATCACTTGCCCCAGGGGGCTTTGGAGGAGAGACAGGATTAGGGAGAAATGGATGAGAGCAATGGATAATGAGAGAGATCTGTCTTAAATCTAATCATTGGCTTTAGAAGACATGATCTGGGATGGAGAGGGCAACAGCAAGAGCAGATAAGAGGTACGTTTCTTGTTGTGATTACACCTTTTATCATGATTGAGCATCCAGTACCATACCATTGTCAGGCACTCTGAATGCTGTTTTAATCAGTTAAAGCAAACACTCCATTCATTGATTTACATAAATGTAGGGAAAGTGTAGTTTCAGCAGACTCGGAAAAAGACACTTCATTATTGAGACACGGTGATGCACCTTTTGTCACGCAGATTTAGTGTTGCCTTTGGCCTCCATTCCCTTGAATTAGTCTGTCAGGTATAACAGATATCTCTGTTCCTATCTTAATGTATATTTGTAATGCTAATTAGGGCAATTGCCGGGAATTAAATCAAGATGCTGAAGACAGAAGCTAAAAGATTACAAGCGAAGAATGCAAACACATTTATGCTAATAACTCAAAAAGCAAGAGAAGGCAGAGGGAATAGTAAGAACCAGAGAGAGAGAGAGAAGTTTGGGCTGCTGGTCGGCTCAGTGAGCAAGTGAGGGTAAAGGAGAGTGAGATTTGAGATGGGGAGAGATAGAATTAGAGAGCGTAAGAGGGGGGATTAAAAGATGATGATTAGTCTTGTGTTTCTCTGAGGATGAGGAAGATGGATGGTGAGGAAGCCTGTTTTAGCCTTGTAGTATTTATTAAGGGTCTAAGGTAATCAAGACCAGCTAAAAAATAACCTGCTAAGATGTGCTGCAGTCATAAAGGCTGGACACAGCCTGAGTACTGCCTTATGTACTATAACTAAACCCATTTGCCCACTCAGCCGTAATGTCTCTCCCATTCAAATGGAAGGCATTTCTGCAGTGTCAGTTATTATTATAAAAGTGTAGCCGTTATCTTAAAGCTGAAGATTGTTCTCTACATTCTACAACGTGTGCAGAACAGTGAATATGAATCACCCTAGAAAAAAAAATATTCCATTGCAGTCATTAGACGGTTGAGTGAGAGTCGCTGATATTTCCCAGAAGCCCCCTTTTGTCCCTTGATCCTTGGTCCCAGTTTGTTCATATTGCCCTTTTTGTCCCTTGGCCCAGCTGAGGTCCCGCCACCTCGCTTTGGGCTACGTGAAATTATTATATTGTACCGGGAGATAACAGACAGCAGCGGCCTTGAGGCAGTTTCTTGACTTCACCTCCTTAAAGAAGATATTTCTGTGATAAAGCGTGGCTCCTTCTCTGCTCACAATAAAATCGAAGGGGTAGCCTTGAAGGCAAGGTCTGGTGAGTGGGAGCCTAATAAAAGAAAGAAAAGACGGAAGTTAATGTTTGGGCAGCTTGTTGTGTTTCGTGAAGGTACATTTCTCATTAACATAAGACTCTGGAAGGGTCCAATTTTTTTGTTCTTTGCTGCTTTGACTCGAGTCTTTTTAATGCAGATGATATGGATATGGAGTCAGATCTGACTGCTTTGGCATTGTCTGAAATCTCATGAGATAGTCAGCCAAAAGGCATGCAAAAGTGCATGAAAGTTTACAACAGTGAACTTTTATGCAGTATTTTAAGATAATCTGATCATGAAGTACCACTCTGCCAAAAGTTTTGAAGCTTTAAAGTCAGCGCGCCGTCTTACTTCCATGCTTTTTCTTTTTTAAGTGGTAGGATAAAAAAAAAAAAGAGTCTTTAAACTCGAATGTTAGATTTGATTTGTCTGACGTCAAACATGGTCAGATGTCCCTGTTTGATCAGGTCATTGTCAAATAACCTTAAGAAAGGTTCATCCTGGCTCACCTGATGACAACAGCACACGTTGAAACACACTGGTGCCCCCTAGCTGTGCTATACTCTGAAGATAACACACACACACACACACATTCACACAGAGACGAGAAAAGCTCCTGGGCTGAATAGTGGTGTATTAATCACACTGACGCTTAGCACTGCGATCTGTGACCCAGTCTTTTAATTGCATCCGTTCTGCTTTGCTCCCGCTCTCCCTCTTTATCTTGCCTCTTTCCCCTTTCTCATTCCTCAAGCCTCCTCGTGCCAGTGCCCATGAGAGGAGGCTAATGCAGAGATAAGAGCCAGAGCCCGAGATGTGCAAACCCCTAACGCCCAAAGTGACGGCCAAAACTCACGGGACAGTGTTTGAAGCGGCACTTTAACATGTGAGATTTGAGCTATAATGTAGAGCAAAGCTTAGTATGTAATGCGATGACGTGTGAGAGAGGTGGTTCTGCAAAGAAAAACAAATATCTGTGAAGGAATTTTCATAATCTATTGAAATAGTGTGACAACCTTTGAAAAATTCCCACAGAACATTCGGCCCACACAACATCCAGTATATGTGCTTATGTTACAGACTGATCTGCAGTATAGAAACTCTGTGTTTGGACTCCAACGCAGGAGGGCCTTCTTTTACAGCTTCTTTTACATCCATACCTGCAGAACGAGGGAGGTGACAAGCAAAACAAAGGGGTGTCGAGGAGGGTGCGATGGGGGCCCTCGAGTTGTGACAGTGTGCTAATAATTTGACAGATTTTTTTTTTCCAGACCCAGTATGTGCCAGATAACAAGCAAGTGGTGTTTAAAAATTGAAACATGAACTCTGATGCACACTAACGCAGGCTGACAGCACCTTCTCTCCCACACACGCACACACACACACACACACACGCACACACACACACACACACACACGCACACACACACACACACACACACACACACACACACACACACACACACACATAACTATGATAGTTCAGTGACTCCATGACACCCATACCCATTTATCCATCAGCTGTAATAATCGTATATGCAAAGAGCTTGTGTCACACACCCCCACTCCAGTGTCCCTCTCCTCTCTCTGTCTTTTTCTCTCTCTCACTCTGGCTCCCTCACACACACACACACATACACATACATACACACACACACATACACAACACACACTTGAGTCGCAGTGGTTTCCTTTTGAGAGAGCGAGCTGTCAGAGGGAACTGTGTGGGCTTTTGTTAAAACACAGAACTGCAGAGGCAGAGAAATTCATTTCCAACTGCGGCAAAAAAGGAAAGTCTTTTCAGGAAAGTCACATTGTACCTGCAGTGTTTTAAAAACAGCAGCATGTAAATTGAATTAGTTATAAGCAAATTCCAGGGGGAGCGCAGTGGGCTGGATTTCAAAAGAGTTTTCATGGGTTGTGGATGTACTGCATGGGGCGCCTCAGGTTCGACTAGAGATTCGCTAGATGCTGCGCTTTAGTCGTTGTAAAACGCAGCATCAGAAAGTAGATTTTGCATCTTTACTTGCCAATCATGCCTCAGCTTTTTCCATTTCTATTCCCTTAATAGTTTGAAAGAACATCACAACTAAAATGTCTCTAAAGTAGATTTTTAGCTGCTGTAATGTCAATGTCAGGTTAAACCTTGTATATTCTGTCTTTTTCATGTTGAATCTCACACGAGAGGAATACATTCACCTTTAGGGTTTATTTTAGTTCATAAAATCCTCATCCTCCCTACTGAAAACATTCCGACATGATAGGCAGTCCAACTGAAAACAAAACTCTCTGGCAAAGTTGATATTTTGGGCATAAGGTGCAGGGTTTTCACAGGGCTTTTTTTCGGGTTGTTTTTTATCCGCAGTAGATTTTTACGTGGAATTCAAGAGTAAAATCTCTTAGTTAGAAAATTCAGCTTTTGTATTTTGTTTTGCAGAGACATATTTGATACATTCATTCATTCATTTTCTGTAACCGCTTATCCTGCGTAGAGTCATGGGGGGGCTGGAGCCTATCCCAGCTGACTTTGGGGCGTAAGGCGGGGTTCACACTGGACAAGTCGCCAGTTCATCACAGGGCCACACATAGAGACAAACCACCATTCGCACTCAGATACACACCTACCGTCAATTTAGAGTCACCGATTCACCTCCACTGCATGTTTTGGTGGTGGGAGGAAGCCGGAACCCACGCAGAAAAGTCCCAGTATATTATCAAAAAAATGTATTCAGCTTATTGCATGTGACACTTGTCAGATTATTTAAAAACAAATGCATGAACTTCCTAGAATTTGTGTCATTTTCAGTTTTAATTTTTATGCTTGATTCTTAATCAGATTTGTCATTTTCAATGAATTACTAGAAATAAAACCCTGATGGAAATAGGCAAATATTGATGAGCTATCAAATTAGTTGTAACATGCACACAGAATACACCGTTGTGTATTCTGTGAGATATTCCAGTACTGTTTGCATCCTTTTACCAACAGTAGGTTCTGTACCTTTGCAGTATTATTTGACTCTTCAGTGGGCGCTATGCTGCTGTCTGTCACAGCTTCAGCTTGGCAAAAATACTGTCATTTACAAAGTGAGTGGGTGGCGTTAATTTTCCTGTTGGCTTGAGGAAAGCAGCAGGGCTCCAGAGGGAATGTTTATTTAGCACTGTGGCACGAGCCTGATGAAGAACACCTTAAGAAAAGCAGCTCCATATGCTCAAACTGGATATATTTACCAGCATCATTTGAGATTTACCAGACTCGTTAACCAAACTTGAAACACTGAGACTTTAAAGTTAAACTTTTCTTTCTTTCTGCATCAACTGCTTGATATAAAGTGTGATATTTTATGTCATGTCTTGCTGTCAGACATTTCGTTTTGGCAGTTTTAATAAAATACAATATATTTATAGACCTCATAAAGGTCACATGAGCAGTAGAGGCAATAAACACAAGGTGAGGCATGCAAAATAAAAGAAGAATCTTTAAGAACAATAATAAGGGTTGTTTCAAAAAAAGGATGTCTTTAATAAGTTTAATAAGTGTGTGAATGTTAAAATCAAACCTGTTTTTTGCCCCATTCTCTCAGCTCTCTTTAACAATGTCAGTAACTGTCCTACAAGGGGGCTCATTTTCATGTCTGGCTGGGCCGTTGGCTCAGACTGGCTGGCCTTGTTTGCATCAGGGAGAAACTGCCTCAGTCTGCAGGGAATATGAGAGGAGGAGGAAGAGGAGGAGGGTGGGGATAAACAGGGAGGAAACAAGGACAGTAAGCAGTATGGAGACCAAGGAGCTGTGACACTGGAAAAGAGGTGAGGAGGAGATGGTGACAGAGGAAAGACAGAACGCCAGGGAGGAGAGAGGAGGCGTGCACGGTCGGCAGGTGAACGCGGTGTAGGTGGATCCACAGGGATGAGGGGGGGGCATGCTCCATGTGGATACACATAGCAGGCTGTGCAGTTACTCCCAGCCATTCACATTATGCACGTGAAATGTTTCCATATAAGAGCTCTTTTAGCCTCCTCTAGGGTATTGTTTTGAACCTGCAAGCATGAAGAGACAAAGAGCATAAGTGTGTGTGTGTGTGTGTGTGTGTGTGTGTGTGTGTGTGTGTGTGTGTGTGTGTGTGTGTGTGTGTGTAGGACTCCGTGGTTGGCAGTCACGGCTGCTTGCCCGCTGTGTTTTAGCAGTGTCTGTGCCGTGCTGGCCGCTCTGTTGGACAACGTGTTCTCTGGCGTACGAGTCCAGAGAAGCAGCCGAGCAGAATTACACCAGCCTCAGCAGCCTGTCAACCACCGCTGTGGATGGCAGGACATACTAAAATATACAGGATACACTCTGACGCGCACACACACACACCCCACAACTAAGTCTGTCGTCCTCGTGTTAGTTTGTGATTTTATCATTAGAAATAAGCATGTATGATGAGTGACAGACATGATTGACGCATCAAATATATCAGATTTTGAAATAACTATAACTTGGATTTAGTTTCAATAGGTCAGGGTAGGTAACTTGATTAATGCAACATAGAGATGTTTCATTATACTGACTTAACTCAATGAAAGGCTTGTTTTCAATCTGCTCAGGCTGCCTGTAAGCAGATGTCCTTTCCATTTTCTCCTTAACCACCTGTTGGTTGCTCCTTTTCACCTCAGACAATAGCACCAGCCTCTCCTCCTCTCGGCCCTCTTTGGTTTGTTCTGTATAGGATATTCTGGACAGTAGTTCACCTCCAATCCTTTTTGATTTCTTCTTCTTTCACTCTGTTTGAGCTTGAAGGTCGGATCTGATTGCAGTATTTAGCCATTTTATATTTCAAAGAAATCTTCCACCTATTGAAGCCAGAAGCTGAACATTGCTCCCTTAAACATGGGTGCCTCTTCACTCGAGGGAGAATGTTGTGATGCCAAAATTTCAAGAAAGTCAGACTCCGACTCGGACAGAAAAGAGCACCATCACTTTGAAAGACACTTTCAAGCAACTTTTGTGTCTTTAACAAGCCTTCAGTTTAAGTTGCACCTGCTTAAGTGGACTGGGTTTAAAAAGCTATCACAGATACAGTATATTGGTTAAATTGGGTAAAGGTGCATTTCACTTTTCAGAAAGTTCACTTTTGACCATATTATATACAGTATTTTTTTAGTTTTTAGAGCCAGGCCAGACCTGCAGTCTGCACATCCTTCTGTCTTTTCTGTTCAGTCCCGGTGCTTCAGATCAGCTGAACAGGTCACAAGGTTGCATCTAGTATCAGTATTCACTGAACATGCAGAAAAACATTTATGTTTTTTTTGGGTTTTTTCTTCTTGATTGAAGGACTGTGGGTTTACTGACCTTCAGGGCTGCCAGCGTGGAAAATACACCGAGACCTTGTCTTCATTTATTCGACTTTTCGTACAAAGGGATGCTGAATTTTGCCAAGCGTAAGATGACAAAATGAATTACACGCACTGGAGAACAATAACAATAAATAAGCCCACATGAGCTATCAGCAGTGCTAGTCTTCATTCACTGTGTCTATGTACATTATTACATGGCAGCAATGAATAAACTGCATTGATGTATAAGGACATTAGCTCTTGTTGTCTTAAATCTATCTATATTGAGTTTTTATTTTTGATGGCTGAGAAAATTGTTCCAATTACGGTTTACTTTATTTATTTTGTAAAGTATTTCTACCTATTTTCCCTGCTTGCTACAGGATCCGAATCTCCTGCCTTCTCCTTTTATCCTACCAGCCCCCCCCCCCTCCCTCTCAGACCCACATTGTTTCTTTATCAGAATCTAGTCTCAGCTTTGTCTCCTCCTGCTGATTTCATCTCCATTTAACAGTGTGGCAGATCAGACCCCCCCCCCTGATTTAAATGTGCTTTGTGAGCTGAATTATTAATGAATAGCTGAGCATTAATGAATATCTTCACACTAAGTTGATGCATTAAGAATGAGGGTCATGGTCCCGGCCCCTCATGGGTACATATCAGTAGGCGGTGAATGTTAAACTGAGAGGTGCCCTTACAAAGAATCAAAGACACACTCCTGTAACAGCGCTGCACAATGGCAATGCCGCACAGACCACTTGTGTTCCCATGCCAACTGGCACCACCACAGCACACCCAGGCAAGAGACAGATCCTGTGAGACCTAGCTGGCTTTATTGTAGAATTAAGATTGAAATTAATATATGCACCATCTGAGGACAGACATTCTCACACTAGCTGAACTTGCTCCTACGCATACGCACACTCAGGCAGGAACACACATGGATTCATGAGGAGTCCTTTTGCAGTCCACGTGTTCTTAAGCCTTCGCTTCTCCAACTGCGCCATGAGAGACCTGTCTAAGTGACAACAATTAGCCAGCTCAGTTCAAGCTAATTGAAGTCATTTACATAATACATGCCCGCCATCACAATTCATCCGTGCACTATCCAAAAAGGTCTGTGTCATATTGTCACAACCTGATGTTAATATCCCCCGCCTTGATAAATGATCCCCAAAGCAAGCCGATCGCTTATCTCTCCTGTGAGTGTGTTCTCCACTGGGCCGTATTTTTATTTTTATTTTTTTTTTTTTTTTTTTTTTACATGAAAATATGGATTGCATGTGCCAACACACACAGATGCACACATTTTCAAAACTGCGGTTACCATCCGTCCCGTTACGCTTGCAATTACTCAGGTTGGAAACAAGCAGTCTAATGTGTGTGACGCTAAGATGCAGCGGCCGATGAGATCTCATGCTTTATTGGCCTGTTGTTTGGAAGCTGCTTTTGACAGGAAGCTGGGCGATAAATTAAATAGATGGCCTGATAAAAAGCTGGCTGTGCAGAATTCTTCATGCCGGATTTCTGAAAAATCACGCTGTCATAGCTCATAACAGGCAATCTGTTCCCCGTGTGATTAATGAAATCGGTTTGTGTTGTTATCAGCAGCCAGAGTTGGTGAGACAAGATCAGGGCACGTGCTTTTCAACTTGGGGGTGCAAGAGATGATGAGCATGTGTGTGAGTGTGTGCGTGTGTGTGTGTCTGTGTGTTAACATAAAAGACATGTTGATAACAACAATTAGTCATTCTCAGCATTCACACCATGCTGTGAATCATGGGACAATGTTGCACTGAGTGTGGATTAAATTTAGCCATGGAATGTCTGAGACTCTGCGGGTCTCTCCTCCTGTGGGGTATAGTGGCATATTCATTTCATTTCACCCTGGAGAATCTGCACTGATGCACTTAAGAGACCAATGCTATCCCTCTGCTACCCCGTGCCCGTGATCTCTCCCAACCCTTTACTCGTGTGGAGCAGAAACGGTGCCAACATAACCAGACCATGCACTCATACTGCTCATACTCATGGTGCATTAGCCTGTTAAACATGAACAGAGGCGTTGTGTGTGTGCAAACATAATCCTTGCAGCCTCCTTTCTTTTGTCTCAGTCCAGCAGATCCCTCAAAATGTCATTGGAGCGTATGCTTCATGTGTTCGGCAACAGAGCATGGAGCACAATCGACCCAGCCAGCCTAATGTGCTTTAAAGCTTCTCCTTTTTTGACATCGCTATCTGTCTAGTTTGGGAAAAGAATGGTACGAAAAAGAATTACGTTCCCACCTGTGTATTCCGGTTTAATAACGGATATGCAGTTTGTTTCATCAGGAATCAAAAGTGACAGCAAGGGGATACGTATGTCTTGATGGATACGGGTTAATCTTAATCCTGCCTGATGTGTCAAGGTTTTGCGAACTCTTCATGGAGTAAATTTCACTGTGCCGCTCTCTAATTCTGAGCCTCCTTTCTCCTCTCTGTCCATCTCTGCAGTGAAGTTTGAGGATTGCCAGCGCAGCAGAGAGGTGGGCTTTGTCAGCAACGACCCCAACTTCAGTGTGAGGCCCGATGGAACGGTGTACACCGAACAAGAGGTGGCTAACCTGTCAGAGCCTGTGCAGTTCATGGTGACGGCCCAGGGGCTCCATGACCCACACATCTGGGAGACGACTGTTAAGCTAGCCCTGGCTGGACATCCTCATTCGTTATCCCTGACAAAGGTAACAAGGGAGGAAAAATTCAGGAATACAAAACACAGGGGCACTGACAGGACTACTAGAAGTTCATCAGTCAATTTAATTAATAGCTGTTTTCTCATCTGACCCTAACTTATTCTCCATCCAAACAATCTCCACAGGTGGAGGGTGCTGAGGTCATGTTGCAGCTATGTGACTCCTACATTTGTTGAAACTGCCACATTTGTACGACGCCCTACATTGTACGATAGCATCAATGTAGGAAACATTCAGGTTGCATGCGTCTCATTTTAAGAGTCATTTTGAGGCCAATTTACATCACAGGTGGAGGACTGTACAAACTCAGCTGTTGCTAATTGATAACGTTTCCATAAAGGATCAAATGAAGTATTTGCTGTTGTCTGGTTAATGCCCTCTCTGCACATTCCACCAGTCAGTGAGACACAGTAGCTACTTTCCTCTTGAGAAATGATCCAGCTGATAACATCACATCAATTTCAGGTGACATTTATGTCAATCATATTAGTGTTAAATGGTTTCAGTTGCATTCAAAGCAGCAGTAGGAGCTTCAATCTAAAACAAGCCAGCTAACTAAATTAAAGCCAAATGACTTGGACATTCTTAATCATTCAGCCTGTGTTATTCATCGGCTAATGATCACATAAAATCTTATGTGATATAAATTTGACTTAACATTGAATGATGGCCAGACTAAGGGGTCAGTATAATCTTATGACTGCAGAATGATTGCAGTCTCTTGGCTGTAGCTTATCCCAGCTGAGGCACAGTTCACTCTGGACCAAACAACCATTCACACTCACAAAAGAACAGAACAATTAAAGAAGATATGTGGTGAGAACAGCATTGCCTTTGTTAAACAAGGGAAGTTTCACAGTATTAGAAGGTCTGCATGGAGGCAAGAGACTGTTGAAAATATGGAAACTATTACCTGCCATTCAAAGTCAAGTGGCTACAAGTGATGAAAGGGACTTAAGCACTGAGTAACATCTTCAAGTGCTCCTTCAAGAACATATTATGTGCACCCCTGTTTATATTGCATGTTTTTGGACTGCGGGAGGAAGCTAGATTACCCATAGAGAACCCACACAGAACCCACACAGACACTCAACATGCAAACTCTACACAGATAAGTCCCAGGTCCTCAGGTGGATTTGAACCCAGTGTGTGAGGCAGTGGTACCCACTACGCCACCGTGCCACCCAAACCAAACTTAAATATATTAGATAAGAGATTTTGAAACTTGGAATCCATACGATGCCATTATATCCAAATCCTATAGCTTGTTTTCTGAATGTGCTTCATTGTTGCAGCAAGTGCAAAGCATCTTCCTGGTAAGTAAATCAATCATTTAGGATGGGAGGGCTGCTTTCCCCAAACAGCTAAATTATGAACAGGAAATGCAATGAAGCATAATTCTAAACATCAGCCACCTTATTTTAACATTTTCAGTAAGGATATTTTTCCTTGTGTCTCACAGCACATGTACACACCCTCACACATCATCTATACATCATTTGTACACTGTTTTTCCTGCTGCCACCAATATAAGATTTTAAAGCAGTGCATGCACAGCAGTTAAGATGCAGGACTTTAGTAGAGACGTGGTTCTATTTGTTAATAAACAATGCAAAATTAAACACGGCCAGATGTATCCCACGTATTCTAACTCCCACTGCCTGGCTGCACTTTGTTGAGCAACAAACACATAATCATTTTTCCTCTACTACTTGTTGAACACCATTGGGCTTAATGTTCAGTCATGGTTCTAATCATGAGGAAAAAAAGACTCATGTAGCTAAAGCAATTGCAGAGTGGGGATTAAAATTCTGCCCACTCCTGACAGTGCAATAATGGAGAAAGGGAAATAATTGACATTGATTGAGCTAATGTTCCACTCCGGCGGAGTCTGCGAGGACCAGGTGATGTAGTTTTAGTATATAATTATGTTCCCTACATCGTGGAGCGAGAGACAGATTCAATAACCGAACGGGAAATAAATGTGTTTCCTCTAATCACATGGAAATTTGAAAACCATTACATGTACAGTACAGAATGCTTGTTTTACCACACCAGTGTTTACATGTGTTCTTGTCACTCTCTCCTCAGATGCTATAAAAAGGTGCTACAGTAGAATTTAGTTCCAATATGCAGGTGTGCCCTGAGGAGAAAGAAAAATAAATACTTGATATTACAAAACAAAGTAACATGTTAGTTAGCAGGATTAGACAAAAAATACTCTTGAATTAAAATGAAATTAAATCCTTACCTAAATCTTGGAGTGGATCTGAATCAAGGGGTGGATGCAGGCAGGATTTTTATTTATTTATTTTTTTCCGTGGGGGTGTTTTTCAATATTTCCCTCCTTATGCAAAAACTACTCAAATGATCTCCACGAAGCTTTGTGGATGGGTGGGCCATGAGTCAGGCAAGCTAAATAGTGCAGGATTTTTCCACTTTGTTTGTATTCCAAGTGTTCCAAAACTCATGCTAACAACAACAATAAATGTAATCAACGCTGATTAATGGAAAAATAATCTCAGTCAAGAGGTTCAGTGTGATTTTACAAAGTTGCTTCTGAAACAAATGCACCAGAGCCTTCGTTGACACAATCTGTCAAAAAACACACAAAAAAACAGGGATTTTCCAGGGATATTTTATATAAGACATACTTTGATGTCTTATACAACATTGTTGACCCCCAGATGATGACGATGATGATGAAGGTCAGGTGGTGATGCATGAATTATACTTGACAACTAAATATAAGTAAAAGTAAATGTAGAAATATAACTGAAATTCTGTTCATCACACACTCTATTACTTTTTTACAGCTTAAAGTAATATATTACTGTAAAGCATTACGCCCATTGTCCATCGTGTGGAATATATTCTGTTAGTTAGAGAATCCCTATCTGTCTAGCTGAGACGCTGTACATTTTCCTTGTTTGCTAAAGTTGTGGGTTTGAGTTTGGACACTTCCCTATTATAGAGGTACCAAATGTAACGGATGCAGCAGCAGTGAGTTAGAGTTGTCCTTTTGTATATAACATCATAAACTAGAGAAGTCAGTAATTCATTTAACAGGAGTGTGCTGTGTGCAGTTTATTGCAATGACTCCGTATGATTTCTGAGAATTGAGGTGTTATCAGTGCTGTGGAGCGTTTTTGAACTGTGTCGCCCAATTTCCTTTTCCAGTTCGGTAAACACACACGGAGGAGCATGGCTGTTATCTTAGCCCATCTCTTTGTTCTGAAAGTCAATAGTTATTTTAGAAAGGAGGTAATCAGAGTCGCATCACCTTACCACAACCTATCTAACCTCTGCGTAATCAACATGGCAACAGCAGCAGAGGATATAAACAGCTCAGGATATCCTCTCCTTCCCAATGGCGATTAAAAGACAGAGAGCTCAAATACCACCTCATTCTGCTCCTTGCTTTGTGCGGCCGCAGTTAATATGTGAGGCGAGATGCTGTGTTAAATTGTATGCTTGCTTCATCTCTAGTCAGATGACTTTATTCTCTTGCTATGCTTGCCTTGCTGTACAGCACCAGTGAGTGCGCATTGATTTGCTTTGATTAACTGGCTTAGTTTCTCACTGTGTTGTTCCAGTAGAAGAAATCAGCACACTTGCAATGTGCTCCATGATTAGCCAGCTAATTTTGAAATGGAAATTTTCTGGTGTACAATACCACGTGTATGTCTTTGGCCTGAGAGCCTTTTCTACTGTGTTTATGTACTCAGGCTATCACACCTCACACAGGTAGGGCCTCTCATCGAGTGCTCTCCAACTCGTACTGATTTCATGGCACATTGGCTTGCCTTCTCCACCAGCTTAGAGCCCATCAGTTATGCACCACTGGATTTGGAGTCGACTGTTTCCCGCAGCGGGTTTTAGTGCTTAGTTGATTTGCATTTTGACCACACTCTCCCCAAACAGCCTCACCTGTTCAAGGTAGATTACAGCAAAGGCCGGCAGTAGGGTGGAACGTAGGACCCTGGGGGTCTGCTGGTCATTGAAAAGCATGGATGGTGGGCTTTTGCTGTGTGCTTTAACTTTGTGATTATATCCTGATTATGTTTACAATCCACACGGGGAAAGCTGGAAGTCTCTACAGGCAAAGAGCAGCTGTGAGAATTTCAATTAATTGCAATTTTTATGCAAACTTAGATTTGAATGTTGTTTTTCTTCAGTTTATGTTTCTGGGAGAACATTCTCCTAAAGGATACCACTCTAATGTCAAAGTAACAATGGGAACTGCAGCCCTTTAGACGTATTACTAATATATCAAAAGACTGAATCACATGTTTTCAGAGTCACACTGAACAATGGGCAATGAGCGCACACTCTGATTGCATTGTCCCTGTTTGTTACACTGATAACCTCCAGATGTCAGCTCCAGGGCTCGGAGGCTGCGGGCCTAAAAAATGCCCAGGCAGTGTGCAAGCTGCCTGGGAGCAGAGAGATGCCAGCTGGCCCTGGCTGCCTGAGGGTTTCAGAGACACACTAACTGATTCCTTGTCATGTGTTCATGCACATACACACTCTGGGACAAATACACCCGCACATATGTTCATGCATTATTTTTACACATTTGTATGTGTGCACACAGACTTACATACTTACACCAAGGCCAGCACACATGAGTTCCCATATGTGCATGAAGGCATCACTGAACACACGACACATCCACACACTGTATTCATACGCTCACTCAGATCCCACAATCCTCAAACTCTTAGGAGCACCTATAGTTTCCTGTCGGTCCATAGAGAGCTTGTTCCTGCTTTGCTTTTGCTCCTTTGTAACTCTTGGATTTGCACATTTTAATTAATCGATAGTGTAACACATTGAAAATGAATAATTGATGAATAATTAATGAGACAAAACACTTGTCTTTTTCTAAGTTTTAGGTTTTATTTAAACCGTTCTAACACCACTTTTGTTATATGATTAGTTATGTGATAGCTAAGTAGTTCAGTAGCTCACAAAACCCCTCAACGTTCATCGCTTTCATAGACATCCCATCCTTTTCCACCACAAAGTACACCACAAAATGATCTCCATGTTATTGCCTCTGCATGCACAACACTACAGCCTCTTGTAGCTATGATAGTTTTTTTAGGTGGAGGGTATTCACCTTCCATGCACTCCCTTTTCAGGTGGGACAACATTGATGTTGTGCTTGAGCTGTATTTTAAGACAGTCTCCCAATATTTACAAAGAGCATTGCCCTGCTTTACAGTGTAACGCTCCCAAGAAGGATTATGCTTTACCCACTGACTGTTTATGTCTTTGTTGCACCGGTAGTCTTTCTGAACTGCAAAGGAGTTGTTCTTTCTCTTGTGGTACACAAAACAACAAACACATTGTTGCTTAATACATTTTTACTTCTGCCAAGGAGGTAATGTTTTCGCCGGTGTTTTTCTGTCTGCTTCTTGATTGATTTTCCTGAAACTTGGTCGGACGGCTTGACATATGACAGGGAAGAATGGTAATAACTACAAAATTAATATTGACACCAATGTGATTCCAAATTCTAGAAGAAGGCTTTCATGGTCATTTTATGAGAGCTTTTTTAACCAGTGCTTTTAGTTGCAATGAAATAATGGGGATGCTGAGCTGCCTTGGCAGAGGTTTCAACTCGGAGTGCTGTCTAGTTATTGTTGTGGCGTCTTGATGCAGAATCCTGCTGTTGTCGCTGATGTTCATTTTCTGTGCTTCGACGGATGCTTCGACCTCGTTATCTGCAGGCCTGATGCGCTGCCTTCGTCATCGGGTTGATTTGTGTATAGAGCAACTATTCATTGTGTGTCCATTGTGTTTTTCTGCTGACAGCCAGGAAGGCAGATAAGGACTTTATCATGCTAGGAGCACATTGATTGAGTATAGATGAGGGAGAGCTTTGTCGTGGTATCATGTATGTTAAAAACCAGCCCGTTTGCACTGAAATAGACAGTCCTGATGATTTATTGTCATCTGGAAGAGACTGTTGCATGTTTTTTTAGTTGTTTTGTTTGGTTTTTTCCCTTGTTTTTTTGCATGTTTTAAATGTTCAAACATTCACACCACCCCAGAAACACACACACATTCACAGACAGAGACTAATTCCTCCTGCTGCATGTGGAGGCGGCTGCCTCCCCAGTGCCAGTTTGTACCTGTGAGTGTTTTGGATGAGCGGCTCTGGAACGAGAGTTATCTTATCTGGGAAGCACATCTGGTCCCCTTGTTCCTCTATCTGTCCTCTAACCATCCTCCCGGTCATCCTGCTCCCTGTACATCAGCCTTCGACCTGCTAAACCCTCCACCCTCGTCTGTCCACAGGTCTATACTGAGCTAGCAGGCCAAACCTCTGAGCTGCTAATGTGTGAGGTTAAAACAAAAGATGAAAATTAGACCCTGTGCTTGCTCAGGTGTAGCTTCCAGTCTGCTTCCGTACGCAGACGTCGTTGTCACCTGTGTGAGGCGCTGCGTTGTGTGTTTTCAAGGTGTCATGAGCAGGAGGATTTCCACAGTGCTTCAGGTGACAGCTGCACACTGCCAGTGAGTGAGTGTGTATGAGTGTTTGTAGGGGGGCACAGAGACAACAATAGGATTATGTGGATTACAGCAAAACAACTATCTTACACAGGAGGACACCAGAGAGGATCAGGCGAAAAAACACATCTTTTACACACCCTTCTAACCCTTATTTCACCAGGCAAGATGAGTAATAGCACAATCTTCTCTCTGCAGCTGTAGCTGGAGGGGTTGTGTATACACCCATACAGTCCTACAGAAGAGTTACCCATTATGCTGTGGCCCTGAATGATATTCAAAGGTACCTCAGCTTCAAAAACAAGACATAGCATAAGCACCCCAACAAATCAATGATGGATTCTGTTCTGAGGAGGACTATAGTGATTCAAAATGTGTGTGCGATATGTTTTTATGAAGGAATAGCTCACCAACTGTGTGTTACATTTTGGGCTGCTTGTCCTCTAAGTGATTGCTGAGTGGACATAACTCCAGGCTGACTTCCTGTCTCTCTCCTCTGTTATTTCCATTGATATTTCATCATTACCTGCCTTTTTGATGATAGGCTCCTGTCAAGGCAAAGTGTTATATTGTTTTCTGTCTTCAGCAGGTGCAGAGTACAGGGAGGGAATACATTTTTCTGTCTGAAAATTCTGTACAGGAATGCAGACAAAGCACCTCAGTGGATAAAAAAAAAACACCCAGCCATATATTATGAGGAGGTCTGGCTTTCTTAGACAGAAGCTAAGGGCTTCTACAGGCTGAGTGTGTTTCACCAAGGGCCTCATGAAATTTGATGCAGCAGCATTCAGAAAACGGTTTTCATTTCCTTGTGTTTGCCCCTGTGTCGCTCTCTCAGCATGGGTTTATTATGAGCTTGACCCAGTATTTTAGTTTCAATTTTAGTGGAGGGGAAAGCTTGTCATTTTATTGCACTTTGTAGATTCATTTTTGCAACCTGATGTGGCCAAACAGCGTTCTTGAAATGAAAACTTGCACAAGTTGTTCAGTATATGTTTTTCTTTTCAGGTTGGCATTGAAGAAATGTTCTCAAGGGTCTGGGACTCCCAACCCAGAGTTATCAGGTTTTCTCGAAAGCATCAGAGGAGCTCTTCTGCCAATGGGCTGAGGCGACAGAAGAGAGACTGGGTCATCCCGCCTATCAATGTGCCTGAAAACTCCCGAGGACCTTTCCCTCACATGCTTGTCAGAGTGAGTTACAGTTTATTTCATTTCAGCAAATACACACACATCTTTTCCTGATACATAATAGTGCACTTCAATGTTTTTATATAACTTGTCTTTGCAGAGAAGAGCTAAGATTCCAAGACAGCTTATTTAGCCAACCTATTTATGTACTTGGGTCATTCAAGAGAAACAGTGGGGGAATGTACAATAATGACTCATACAATCACTGTGGGGCCAAGAGATTCAACTCTCTAGTATTTTCTATGAAGCACACCTAGCAGGCAAAAAAGTGCTGTTATTGTCTTTAAGCATAATACCGGATGATTTTTCTGCTGTGCCTCTGGGCACCACAGGCAAGTAAACAAAAAATAAATAAATAAATAAACGTTGCACAGAAATCACAGAAAAACATACTTTATGCTTGGTTTCAGTGGAATAGATGTAAGAATTACTCAGCAGTATTCTTTTTCTGTGGTACTTTTGCTCCTGTTTATATAGCTGGTGGACTATTTTCCACATCACATTACATTTCTTTGTAGCACAAGAAATTCATACTGTTGTGAGTTTAGGGAGCTGAAAGAAATCCCTCCATTCTTTTTTAAAGTCATGCTTTTGAAAGTAGATGAGTTGATTCAGTTAGAAGTTTGCAACTAGCAAAGCAGTTTAATGTGTTCTTGTTGGGTATGCTGTTGATTTCATTTGATTTCAGTTTTTCAGTGGAGACACCACTAATAAATCTGCTTACAAAAAAAGGGGCTATCTATGCTGTAGAAACAAACATCTCTAAGATTGGTTGTATAGGACCAGAGAAAACAGAGAAAAAGAACCATGTTATTCCCCGTGTGTGTAAAAGGGTGAAAGTCTCTTCTTCTCTAAATGAAAAAAGTTGAAGTGTATATGTTTGTAACGGGGTCTTAACAGTGAATAATAAAATAAATAAAACAATATATATACACACACATATATATACACACACACACACATACAGACACATAGTCCCTTACACCCAGTTGTACACCAAGGCTTACACTCCAGATTATGGAAATCGCTTTTTCCAATATGTCTGCAAGAGCATGGAAGCACTAAAGCATGGAAGCACTAAAGCATGGAAGCACTAAAGCATGGAAGCACTAAAGCATGGAAGCACTCACCCTCACACAAAAACACACACAGCAGGGCCATGGAGTATCAGGGGAGGCACCAAATTGTGCTGCCCTGCTGGAGACACGGACCCTCCTTTATACCCTTTTCACATGACGGGTGTTAGATGGTTGGATTAAACCTCAAGGGCTTCCTTTGTGCTCGTGGCCATGTCAGTGTTGAGGTTGAGTTGGATTGAATGTTGTCGTGTCAGCATGTGCAGTGTGTGTGTGTGAGTGTGTGTGTTGGAGGGAGGGAGGGAACGTCTTCCAGAGCATAGGTGTGTCTCAGCCCTCACTGGAAGCATTGCACCATCGGCAATGTGACTCATGATGCTCTGTGAGCTTGGCTGTCTGTCCTGTCTCTGCAACACAGCTCTCCATTCTGACAGGCAGCTGGGGGGAGGAACAGGGGGAAATGTGTGCTTTTTTTCCCCCCCAGTCTCAGAAGTGGACAAATACAACCCTTAAAACATATGCACGGACACACAGGCTCTCCTGGCTTGTGGAAACTCTTTGAGCTTTCTTCAGCTTTGTTTCTACACGCGAGCCTTCACACAGTCAGGTACGCTGGGTTTAAAAAGGCCAATGAACAGTCAGACTGCAAGCAAATGATGCAAATGACACGCCCAAAGAGGTGTGTGATTTTATCATTGATTCAGTGAGGGTGGAGGAAGAACTGGCAGCACTACGCAGAGTACATGGAGAAGCTAATGTAGCTCTGCTGTTGTAGGACATTTGATGAATCCTTGATAAAAATCCATTTCCATATATAAAACAAAATTTAATCACTAAGTAATTCATATGATCATAAAGCTTTCATTCATCCCTCACATTATTGTTACATGATTATATTTTTGTGCTGCTATATGTCATGTTCCAGTACCCTCTGACATAGAAACAGAGCACAACGCATCTCTGAAAGCCAAGACCCACAGAAGGGGAAGACTATCATCACTATAAGATGCAACCAAGGGCTGAAAGCTAACAAAACGCCTGTAAAATGTGCAAAATGCATTGCTGCAGTTGTGCACTCTCTCTCTCCATCGTACCATGTATGCTGAATCAGCCACAACCATCACTTCGGGGCTTCAACGAACCGTTTACTACTGAAACAATAGTCAACACATTCATAGTAGGTCTCTCCCTGCCAGCTTTGTTATAATAAGCTCTAGAAACACCTTAAACACTTGGGAATTAGAAACACCACAGAGATTTCTTATGATAACGTCAGATAAGTTAAAGAGTTGCACAAATGACTCCAACAAACCATCACAAAAGCTTTTGATATGCAGGAATAACACTTTTACCATCACCATTGTCATCATCATAGCTCACCTCCTCAAAACAAATAGAGTATGCTCTCTCACTTGCCCGCTCTTTCACGTGCACACACACACCTTATAGTATACAAGGGTACCATTCCACTGGCCATTTTCACTTTGACATGTAAATCCATCAGGAGGAACTACAAGTGGTGCAGCTTTGATGCCATTGATTTACCATTGTGCACAAATGGAATATGCCTCAGAGCCCTCGCTGTGAAATTACTTGACATGACAGATATAAGTGCAGAGGAAATGAGTATTAGCAGAGTTAAATAATATTGAGGCAGAGGCAAGAAATACTTCTTTTCAGACCCTGAAAAAGCAGTGAGAGTGGGGGAGGGAAAAGGGAGAAACAGGTACGGGTTGAGGCTGAAAAAAGGAAAAATAATAAAAATTGACAAAATTTGCGGGGTGAGGGAGGGCAACATTAGTTTCAGGCCATTTGTGGCATTCTCATCTCAAACGTCTCCTGCAGGACCTACACTGTGGCCAATGAGGCAAAACTGAAGGAAAGCAATCTGAATATGGGCGAGAAAAGACTCGTCTTTCATTTAACTGGCCCTAAAACACTGGCTCCCTCTCTGACCCACAGTTAGGACAAGAAAACGAACAATATGAGCTGGAAATAATTGAGCACGTTGTCGTGAGCTCTTTTAATATTATGTGATTCTACAGCCAAGGGAAAGACTTAAGAGAAATGTCTGTGTTAATGGTTCCTTTTCTTCTCTGCATGCATTCCTTTCCATGGAGATAATGAAACTGTAATGATATGTAGTCTTTATCACACGTTCATGTTCTCGAAGAAGTATGAAGGTCTTAAGGTGAGTAGGTGAACCAGCATATTAGAGAACATCTCAGTATGATTTGTTTTACCTCATTATTTTGAATAGCCCATTATAGCGGTGATCATAAGTAAAATAATACGGCACACTGTGGACTTGAACGTGTCACACTGAGAATGGCCGGGGGCTCCTCATTTGGAGGGATTTTTATCAAAAGCAAACAGAAGCACACAAACAAAAACAAATGGCTAAGTTTGCCCACCATTCAACTTAACTTTCTACCCTTTGGCAGAAGAAAACGTGACGCTTCCTTCATAAATGCATGAAATATGTGGCTTTCTGTTATTTTTATTTATTTATTTATTTTGTTTACTGTGCCAAACAGCTATAATATATGTGATATAGGTGTTTGTGGGGGAGCAAGTTAGCTCAATGATATTGTAATGTCTGTGTTGCTGTTTGCTCAGCTCCCAAAATGAAAACACGGTGGCTTATTTACAAACTCATATTGCACAGTGTATTTCATTACAGCTGGTAATGAGCTCCTAATATGCTTTTTGGATACGGTCGCTTTGTTTGCAGTTTTATTGCATCTCTTGTGCGTTGAATTACATTGCGTCCATTGCATCTAGTTTGTGTGTGTGATTGTGCGTGTGCGCATACATGTACTGTATGTGCGTGTTTCCACCAACATGGCTGTATGAGGCAGCGGGATGAAATGTACACCAGTGTACTAGATTATTAAGGAACAACTTTACCCAAAATTAACACTTAACACAAATTATGTTTACATCAATTACTTGTGCCCCGGCCCAGCTGCCAGACGGAAAGTGCTTTGACTTACATTTCTTCTCTGCTGAGAGAGGCAGTGAGGGATCCCGTAGGACGAATAACAGTGAAATAAACTTCCACTCAATCCAGCATCCCAGGTACATGTTATTTTTTTTAAATTGGGACAATGAACAGCTTCCTTAATGTCATCCCATGTCTCCTAATTGAGTGGGAGGGAGCCTCAGCTCATTCACTGTTTCAGTTGTTGGGTAACCAAAGGCATTTCCTTGTCTTAACTTTAAATAGTATATTAAAACATGGCAACATGATGATGTCAGTAAAAGGAAAGTGCTCCCAAAAGTAGTCATCTTATTGTAGGTTACTCAAGAATATGCCAAAATTGTGGTGAGAAGTGTTCATCATTCCACACTCAATTTTCGGTCCATTTTGAGTTTGCCATCCGGCCACTCATAGTATGCTGCATTTTGGTATACTTACAGTAGTAGTGTAAACACACTTACATACTCAAACTGGCCAGGTTGAGCATGGAAGTATGTTTGGGACACAGCACTAGTCTACCCTATAGGGTCTCTTTCCAGTTCCCTGGAAAACTTCCAAAGGTAGGTTCCCAGGAGGCTTCCTAGCCAGATGTCCAGCCCACCTCAACTGGCTCCTTTCGACGTGAGGAATCACCCTCCGCCCCACTGAGGAGGCTCATTTTGGCCGCTTGTGTCCGTGACCTAATTCCTTTGGTCACTGCACAGAGAACGTACAACTGGTAAAGCGAGAACTTTGCTTTCCAGTTCGGACTCAAAGGTGTGTTGTTTGTACTGTAGGTTAAAAATCTTTACACGACTACAAGATCCAACCCCTGAAGCATTTAGTTTATTCTTTACCACTGTAACAGCATGCTGCCTCCTTATGTGTCACATATCTAAATGGCTTTCAAATGGCCAACACAGCATTATTAAGACATGTGTAGAGCTACTCTGTTACAAACTACACCAGTCTCAATGACTGATCTGTACGACATGAACAAAGTCATTTCCCCTTGCTATTGACAGCAAGTAAAAATGATAATTTAATTAACCAGAACCCTCATAATGCGTGTAATAATAATAATTGAGTTTCCAATTCATTATTGCACCCTCATTTTTCAAGTCTATGTGCAGCAGCTGTCTGCTTCTTGAGGCTGAGACCTAAACTCACTTTTTATTTCTATCACAGACAGAACGTGTTGACATGTCTTGTTCCGGTTTAAATCAGGACACTATCCTCAGACTGTGTCCCAGAATCCCAGAGTTTCTTGTTGCTGAATCATCCACAATAACAGGAAGGTCTCCAGGAGTAAAGTTCTCTTTCATCTTGTTCCATATTTTCCCTTTATATAATGAAGTACTGTCTCCTCCAGAGGAGAGATGGGCTAGATATTAAACCAGACTCTCCTTGTCTGGTACATGTCTGTGTGTTGGAGTGGTCCAGAAGGAATGACGCAGGTTCTAGTGCAAGCAGATGATTCAATGTTGGATGAGCGAGACTTTTCATATTGTTTGTTACTGTTATGATTGGTCTATCATTAATGTTTGAGTTCTGAATCATAAAAAAGCTTCATGGACTAGAGGCACTCAGTGAAGAGAGTTGTTTGGTGAATAATGCCATTTCGGTACAAAGTATCCTTGGTCCAGAGATCTGCCATGACATCTATGTTCTGTATATGAATTTTACATCTTAGCTTTCTACTCAGTGTTTGGCAAGTATATGAAAATTTCAATCTGCTGATCCCACCGATATCATTTCATTTAATCTCATTAAAATGTGCATTTTGATAAGTTTGATATTTGAAACAAAGCTACACACACACAAGGACTCGCATGTAATAAATTCCAATTTTACCCCTGGTGTAACATTCTTCCCCCAACTACCCTTCAATTTTGAATTTGCTTTCCAGTCCAGAAAAGAGTAAGCCTGTATCATTATTAAACCATAACTGTGCAATTGGCCTCTAAATATTTTTGGAACCCATTATTCTTAGGACCAACGGTGGTCGACGCAGTGGTTAAATTGAATAGGTTTAAACTGTGATTTGTCATTTGATATAGATTAATGATCTAATTCCAATTGTGTGTTATCCCTGGTATAAACTGAAATGCCTAATTCCAGTTTATTTTTAGTTTCTTATTTAAGTGTTTCTCTGAGGTTTCTTTGTTTCTTCATGCCCTTGCAGTTGTCTCTGGTTGAACAATTGTACAGCGTTTCATTCTCTATTTACAAAACAGTAGTTTTGCAGTAGTTTAACAGCAGCTTTAGTTTTTGCAGTCGGTCGACAAGATTATGCAAAAACTACCACACAGATTTCCATGAAGCTTGTTAGAAGGATGGGGCATGGGCCAGGAAAGGACCCATTAGATTTTGGTAAGACTACTGAAGTAATTTCCATTCAAATTTATGGAGGGGTGGGGGGCATGGCTCAGGCCAACCTAAACAGACGTGTAGGATTGTTTAGTCTTGGCAGAGATATGAGCTCCACTACTAGACTGCCATTCTATGATTTAAAAATGATTGAGTCACTAATGAGTTAGACTAAATTTAAAACTTAAACTTAACAGTAATATTAAACTTAATTTGGTGTGCTCAGCAAATATATTCAGAAATGATACATAATGCAATGTACCTGATGTAATATATAAATCAGACCCAGGCATTAGTTTATGGATGTGCAGGTAATTCCACACCTGGTCAGAATTTCTTCCAGAAGCACAATTTATTTGAATTGTGTGTGTGTGTGTGTGTGTGTGTGTGTGTGTGCCTGTGTGTGTGTGTGTGTGTGTGTGTGTGTGTGTGTGTGTGTGTGTGTGTGTGTGTGTGTGTGTGTGTGTGTGTGTGTTTTGTCTGTGTCTATGTATTATCTGAGTATCTGTGTGTATGTGTGTTTCTTTGTCATTCTCAGCATCCCCAGTTCGACAATTAGAAGGTGACAGTCCCATTAGAGCTGGCCAAGGAGTACAAAGCTGAGTCGTGTTGTGAGTGACACAGAGCTCTGCTTCTCACTAAATAACTGTCAGTCTGCCCTCGTCCACTGTGACCCCTCTGGCAGCCTCCCTCTGAACCACTTGAACTCCCCTCTGGACTCTCATTGGCAGCCTTAGCAGGTCCCTGAGCCAAGCATGGCCTTCCTTTCAAGCCTGGCCTCCAACTGATTGGTAGGACCCCCGCTAGCCTTAGGCGTGCCAGAAGGGCTTTCAACTGGCCTCAGGGTGCTGCTGATTGGCCAGGCCGTCAGGGCTGCATGTCCCCATTGGGAGCGTGTGGCAGAAGCTTGGGTTGGAAGATGCAATTTGACAATGGCGGTAGGTGAAGAGGAATAGTGCAAGAGCAGCAGAAAGCTCTGCATTCCCACTCCTACCCCCACCCCTCCATCTATTGCTCTATCTATCTATAGCCATGCCGGTATGCTACTATGTTTTTCCCTTTAGTCAGCCTTCCAGCAGCCAACCATGTCTCCTCTTTAATTATCATGTGGGACATTTCTCTCTGCATGGAAGAACATGTAGTGTAGTTTACCTGTCACCATTGTGTTGGGGGGGTAGAGCAGGAGAATGGTGATATTTAATGAATTGAGACTCTCCAGGGGTCTGCGGTCTGTTTGAAGAGGGATGGAAAAGATCATCAGCCTCTGCCTCCTCCATTCCCATTGCAGAGGTGGGGAATGTGGCTCTCTTTTGGAGGGAGATAGAATGCCTGTATCGCTCTATTATTCTCCCCTCACTGTGAATAAGGGGAATTAATGCCATTGTTAATGCAGAGGGACCGCTTGTCTACATTTCAACAGGATTCCCACCTCTCGCAGAGCTCATTTAAATGGCATGGTTAATGCTGTAATTGGGTTTGTGAGTCACTTCTTAACTTTCATTAATATTTGTTCTCCTTCTAATTCCCTCATATTCCAGGCCTACATTTCAATCCTCAGTGTGGTTAATAGTCTGAGGTGGAGGCAGTGACATGCAAGCATCGTTGAGAAAGCATCTAATCTATGTATGAGCAGATAACTTTTTCTTTTCTCCTCTAGATAACAATGAATGACATTCAGGATTGAGTTGGAAGATATAGCGTTTAAGAGAGAGACATTAGAAAAGGTTTATGGTCAAAATGGGAGAGAATCCATTATCGTATGATAACACAAAAAAAGGCTTTCTTCCAAAGACGTCATATCAGTTTTGAAAAGAGAGCGAAACTTTTCATTTGAAGGTTATTTATTGGATATGCTGCCAGCATTCAGAATGCTTTCTGGTGTTGATTAAAAAAACATATTACTTGCTGCTGCTTTCTCAGATGTTTGTTTTTTTTCGAAGCCACTTCCGACTTTTCACTCTCACCTATAACTGGATTTGTCTTTTCTTCTGATACATCACATTAAAACAGCTCCACCGCAGGAAGAAAAACATTGCCTGCAAAAGGTCTCTGCTTTGTTTCCTTAAATTGTCAAGAATATAAGACCCACTCAATTATCTTTGAATCCAAATCCACTTCACAGAAACATTACCTCAGGAAAGCTGAGGAACTTAAAGGATTCAATTCACATGACCATGATAGAAAGTGGAGAATGATGCCTTAATAACAGAGTCGCTACCCGAGCAGACAAACCTTCCTCGGGTGGCGACTCTTGCTCGTTTGTTTTGATGGGACTCTCACAGCTTCATTCCCACTGGGAGAACTGGGAGGAGGGAGAGGAGGGGAGTGAGAGATAAAACGAAATAGAGAGAGACAAACCGATATGGCAGCACAAAAACAGACAGAATGAGAGAACACATAAAATGAAAAGGAGAATTTATTAGGCCAAAAAAAACCCTATAAAAAACAGATTTTAAAGCGGCATGGAGCTGGGTTCATTTCCCATTCAGTTTCAGATCCATAATGGACTAGCATGCTTGCGTGCCAAGGCCCAGACATGACGGTGACTGTCAGTGGCTCTCATTTGAAATATATTAAATCTGGTCTCTCTGCAGCTTCCAACAGATCTCCAGACTGTTTTTAAACCATCCATACAATTCCCTTCTCATGACAGCGCCAAGATGACAGGTTTCACCCCTGTTTATCGCCACCCTCTTCCATTTAAGGCTGTTATTGTGTTTTGTGTGATGGAAAGTTTGAAGGCTGGTTAAAAAAAAAACTTGAGGTCCCACATTTTCCATAATTGGAAATTTTGTTTCCGTTTAGTCAGCCCATCCCTCTCTTTCATCCTCCGTGTTCCTATTTTCTCCTCTGTCGTTTTGTTGGATGTTTGTGTGGATGGCCTATCAGACTATTTGAGTTGTTCTTCCCCATCAAAAGCAGGGCACGTCAGCTTTGAAGAGTGACAGGCACACAGCAGGAGGGATCAAAGCAATGCAAAACTGAAATTTAAGGGGAAGCTAAAAAGCATGTCGTTTTGCCATTTCCCTCATGTTGAACAAAAAGCAAACAGATACTGTATAACAGCAGGGAAAGATGAGACATTATCAAACGCGGCGATTTTCAAGGATGCCTATGTAGTTGAGATGTGTTTGATAACGCTTTTTAACATAGCAATTCACCCATTTGCAGTGACTCCAGCATTCCCACAACTGCAGAAATTTACTGTCAGATCTTAATATTTTAACCTCAGTGGTGCCACTGAAGTCAGACTGCTTAAGACAGGAAAATCAATAGTCTATTCTAGAATGACAGTGTTATTTTCTGCTTTGAAAACCATGCAGTAAGGTGCCAAACCGGCTATGAATTTGCGATTGAAACATACAAAAACCTGAAAACATATTTGAAAACCATAACAGCTTGTCAGAAATTCCCCTCGGCATACAGTAGCATATAGGAGAAGTAAAGCAAATACATATTAAATATATGAGCTTGAGCTGAAAGGACAAGAAATTTACCCTCAATGATGGAAATTTGTCATTTATAGGATAAAGATAAAGAGCAGTACTAGAGAGTAGTGCAGTACATGTAATTAAAATAGTAGTGAACTACTCTTTGCATTTTCATTTGCGTAATGAGTGGTAGTTAAATTACTCTTTTGTAATTTTAGTAATAATAATTTAATAATGTAGAAATGTTAGTATACCACTCAAACTTGAAACAACCTTATTTTATGCATGTCCTGTGAAAAAGTGGGTACTTTGTACAATAAATTAACATTTTGCAGTACTGTAATTTTTTACTTACTAAACTAAAACAGGTCAATTGAGACAAAAAGTGATAAATAACAAAAGTTCATGAGGCATAAAAACAGAAATCACACATGGAGAAAATTTACCTGGAATCAAAGGAGCACGAAGGAATCACAAGGGTAAAATGGTGAAAATTGTGAGGCAAATCCACATAAAAATGACACGACCAACTGACAACTAAACAGGGGAAAACACACAGACTAAATACAGAGCGGTGAGGAGGGGAGAAAGGGAACAGGTGAGGACTGGACACAGGTGAAATCATTAAACAAAGTAAAGGGAGGGAAAAGCAGAAACATGGAGAGGGAAAGTAAACTTTGAAAAATAAAACAGGCAGTAACAAACTCAAAACCCAGGACCATGACAAACTTAGATTAAACATTTTCCAAGTATCTTTAAATTTATCCCTTTGGTACCTTCATTGTAGTTGAGCTTCATCCAGTATGGAGTAATTGGTAACTTGCAAAGCTATGTTTTCAAATTAGTTTCCCCAATTAAAAGCATCAGAGAGCAAATTAGATTTAGTTTTCACTGAAACCCTGATTTAAAAGATCAAGAATCTTCTGATTGTTTTCTTCATACAATGAATCCACATGTCTTCGACTATCAGGTGCTTACTGTAGACCCAATAACTCAAAATAGTCCTGACTCCACGCACATTGCCTTGTTTTTTTAAATTCTGGACAATTACAGAAAAAAGCTTCCATCTCAACTAAACAACAACATTGTGATGTCACGTATGTGTGTGTGTACTGAACTAAACATGTGGGTCAGACTGGGAGATGGAGTCTAAAAGCAGAGCAGGCTTGTGGGTATATGAGGCATAATGTCAGTACTTCTATTAAAGGCATCCAGATATTTGGCAGATGCTGTCTTAATTATGGTTGACAGCTCTGACGGCTTAAGCGTGACTCGCGAGGAGGGCTCTGTTTTTGTCTGCTCCCTGAGAGTTTGGTATCACTTCCTCCACTTTCAATATTAACTTCTCATTTTTGTTGATTTTGACAGCTCCTGTGGACACATATATTTATATAATTGATATGACAGCACATGGATTAGTTTTGGAAAAGAAAAACAACATAGATGTTAGCTGGATGAACAACAATCAGGCAATGCCTCTATGATGGTGGAACAAAGTGCTTTCTTTTAGTACTGTTCTAATACCTAGGTTTCATATTAGTTTAAAAACTGACAAATAAGCTATTTCAGTTGCTTGGTAAAAGTAATTTTGTCGAGAAAGCTAAAGTTGCTAACATTCCCCATATTGCATATGTGTCAAGGACAAAGAGGGCAAGTTCAGGATTAGTTTTTAATCCTTTCAAATCCCCCTATGCGCTCCATTTGTTTAATGACCATCCAATGTTAACTCATGTTTTTGCCCGTGTCCCATCACTGTCTCTCCTAGTTTTTTTTCAAAATATCCTCTAAAAAAAAAATCCCTTCTGCTTCATTTTAACTGGCTAATGTATTACAAACTGCGAAAATGTAAATATAGTCTCCTCTGGTCTGCGTACCATAACTGTTTTCGTCTAATCTAACAGGGAATGTGACCCGGTGACAGGCGTTAATAACAGTTTTATAGATTTATTTATATTTCTGGTGGTCTTGTTTGCTTATGCAGGTCATATAAGGTATCCGTTTTAAGCTGAAACTATTTTATAGCCAGTTTAAGACTCCTTGAAGTACATTAACTATCCATCAAACTGGCATACTTACACCCCTCATACCAAACTGTTAAAACTGCTGTGTAGTCGGGGTTTTCAGTACTTGGCTAGTGGTGCCTTCAGGGAAATTTACTTTCCCAGTACAATCAAGATAGCTGACTTTATGCTGCTGCTCACTCCATTTTCTCTATTATTTGATGTATTTTATTTTAATTGAGATTAAAATCTCTCCTGGCCAAAATGGCTGCAGTACACAAAGTTTCAGATACAACATAAAAACAACAAACAATCACTGGTGTAAAGTGCAAACCCAACAAGGAGTTTAAGGTCATTCTGCAGACTATTCCAAGCAGATGGTGCAGAAAACATGAAGGCCTTCTTTCCCAACTCAGTCCGAGCTTTAGGACCAGTCATAAGTAGATTATCCTGAGACGGTAACCCATAACAGAAAGATATTAAACGATTACAACAGACTTTAAACATGTATTTATTGTGTAAGGATTAAGAAGAATGCAGTTATTAAAGCACAATTTAATAGTACAGTAATAAAATATAGAATTCCAATGAACATAACCTTAGGATACACCAAGGTAAAGAAAACAATCATAAGCAAAGAGTTATAAAGATATATGGAGAAGATTCAGCATCATCCAATCATGATTTCATTGATAAACCTAAGACAAAGACTGAAAAATACCTTATGTTGCAATATGCAGTGTTGCAATATAGAATATGTGGCATTTTCACCTGGCAAAGGACATCTGGTTTGTTTTAGCATATCATTATGAAGTAAATGTTCATTGCACAATGTGATGTCTATAGAAGGACATGCCCCATATTAAGCCTCACTTTTAATGCAATTCTGTCTAACAGCATGTTCAAAATCTCCTGTGAAAAACAAGGCTTGATTTATGATACAACCTTATATGCTTTCATTTCATGCCTCTGTTGCCAGGGAATACTCAATATGCAAAACCCACAATAAACTGGACCCACAGAGCACTCCACCAAACAAATAGATTTTATCAATCATGAAAAATGAAAAAACACATTCTGCTAAGTAACAGTGAGGGAATAAAAGGCCAAAATGTAGGCCTGGGTAAAGAATGGGATGAGTAAAATGTATGGTGAGTACACACAACAAACAACAATAAATAAACAAGACAGAAGATAAGCAATGTGGAGTTAAACTTAATTATCATAGAGGTAAGTGAAGAATTATGTGTGTAGGAAAGCTGTGAATATAACGCCACTGCACTCAAACCAGTTCAAAGCTGTTCAAAACACTAATTTACCTCGTCATAGCAAAGCTAAGACGACTTAAACCACACATAACACACAGGAAAGATGGAGACTCCACCACTCTGTCCACACTTTAATACAGCAGAAATCCCCACAAGACAAATAAAGGAGAAAATTGTCCACTCAGTGGATTAGTTCAAAGCTAATTAAAATCCAATAAGTCTATAAAGAAAGGTTGGCTCCTCTCATGGTGTATGTGTTAAAAAAAAAACACACACACACAGTAACATACAAAAAGAAACACTCTAAACACCCTAAATTTTAGTCCCTCATTAAACATGAGGAATCTAATAAATACGATGATTTACTACTTAAATCATGCTTTTAAGCAGTTTGAAGGAAGAGGGGAAGACTAACAAGGTGTGTCTCAGGTAGGCCTTTTTCATAGGTATAGTCTTCTCTTTGCATGGATCCTAGAGCCAGACCCCGCTACCATCCCTTCATTATCTTCATTAGTCTATAGACTAAATGAGTGAGTAAACTCACCTTTATTCTACTCATCTACTTCCCCTTAGTCAACAGAAAGAGAACCTGGAAGAGGATAATTCAGAATTTTTACTGGCCAATATTAAGTAGATGGAGAAGAAATATTTTGGCATTAAAGCCTTTTTCTAACTATCTAGACTGATTAAGTGCTACACAAGCTAGTCTATATTCAGAGATATGACCTTTGCTAAGTATGTTAAATGAACAGGTCCTGGTCAAACTGGCTGTTGCTTAATGCTTGTCATGAATCTTCTGGTATATCAGACTAATTTAACTATCCTCATTTCTCATGCATGTGTGGCACTTCAATAGGTTCAGTGGCAATAACAAAGAAGGTGTTTGTAAATTCATTCAGTGTTCTCGTTGTGTTGTATTGATGTCGAGTATTGATTACTCTCGTTGGAGGAGGTAATGTGGTCTCTCATGTTTGTTTGTTTGTTTGTCTGAAAGACATCTCAAAAGGTTGTAAATGGACCTTGGTGGAATTTTGCCAAAGGATGGCTACTGAGCCAAGGATTTAATTAAGTTTTGTTCTGGGTACGGATGCTGATTCTGAATCCTTTTTTAAAAAGCTTAATTTCACTTTTCTTTTCTAAATTTTGCAAATGTCATGGAACATAATAATAGTAGGCCAATAAAAATAAAAAAAATTGTCTGGCAATTTGATTCAGAGATTATATATATATATATATAATTATATATAATATATATTTGGAGGGGTGCCATATGTATTTGGCTGCAGTAGGCACTGTCACCAACATGTAGCTGCGTTAATGCAGATTTAGGCTCATTCAAATGGATTCCATGTATCTGTCAATGCTGAGAGGTTTTATGTAGATGGAAACAGATCCAGATTTGCCATGATGGAAAAATATAATGATGATAAACACCTGATTCCAAATGCTAGGAGTAGGTTTACAAGGTCAAGAAATCAAGTGTTTTTTTTATATCAATAGCAATACACCCCTGTTAAACTATTGTTACAGGATCTGGTTTTGACATAGCCTGGAAACTATTTTACCATTGTTCAGGTTTTAGTGAGAAAAGCATTGGTGGTGGTTTGTTCTCTGAGTGCTTTCTAGTTTCCTAGTGTGGCTCTTGATCCCGTGTAACCTGTGGGTGGGGTGGATATTTGATGTGCCCTAAAGGCAAAGTGAGATGGCTGTGCCCTTAAAGAGCTATAAAATAAGGAGAAAGAGAGAGAGAGAGAGAAAGCGAGAGAGGGGTGTGTGTGTGTGTGAAGCCAGAGGTCTGCAACACAAGCCTGAACCATTAAGTGTGGACGAGACATAAAAGAGGCTATCAAATAGTGTAAACCACAGATTCCCATTATTGTGCGACATTAGCCCGTAGCACACAGTAGCCCCTCATGATCCCATGAGTGCTTGCAGCACACTGTCCTTTAATGACTTCCTGGTTGAATGATTGTTGTTTCCAGCGAGCACAGCACAGCACTGCCAGGGAAAGAACTACATGCTTTTCCTTGCATAGCAGAATGCTACTCTGTTCATTTTGCAGTATTGCTGAATGAGTCAGACGTGAAGCGAAATGATGAAACATCAAAGTGTTTATGGAGATAGGGTGATCATACAGGGCTGGATCAATTAAAGCAGATTTGGACAGACTGAAACTTCACAGTGCGCTAATTAGGCAGCCCGCTGCTATGCTGAATAAATGAAAATATATTTGTTTCCATTCCTTTCCTTCTGTTTGTATGCCTTGTGTTACCGTGATGAGATTAGCAGAAACACTGATTCTCCATCTAATTTTCCCCAACTCCCCACTGCTTTCGTTCCCTATGTCTCTCTGCCTCCATCTCTCTCCGTCTTTCTTCTCACGCTGATAGCTTGTCCCACAGGATCCCAGTAGTTGTCAGTAATCAAGGAAATCACTCTCAAAGAGCTACAAATAGGTCACTTATCTGATGTCTGATCTGGAAGAGACAGACAGCCAGTTAAATCCCTTGCATCTGCCTCCCTCTGCTATTTCTAGTATGATTAGCAGCAATCCTATCAGCCAGGACGTACTGAAGTAAGAGAGACAATGAAAGATGGCGAGAGGGAGCGGTAGAGGAGGATTGAAAGTCCAGCTTTCACCATTAGCGTCCTGTTCAAATGGCTCAATTGAGTAGTTGTCATTCATGGGATTCCCAGGACTCGGAGAAACCATGCTTCTTCATTTATTCAATTTATTGATATAAAGACTCTTCATTAAGAGACATCGGCAAATGTGACATCTGGTCTCAAGTGGCCTCGATGTGTAATTTTAAGCAGGCGTGTTAACAGAGGCCACATGACGTGCAAGAGCTCCTTTTTCTCCTCTTGGGGCTGTCACACAACTAGACACAGTCCGCTTTAAGGTCCCAGTGGGGAGAGACACACTCAGACACGCAACCACATCGGTGTCCAGATAAAGAGGCACGGACCCCGTGGCAGGTGAAACATTCAAATGCACGTTTCCCACATGATGGCTCTGTGAATTATTGATCTGAGATAGTCGTCCTGATCCACACTTGAGCGTGCACATAGAGCATCTCTTACCTGTCAAACACTCCAGCACACACACATGCTGTACATGGCTACTAGCTTTATTTGCATGATCCTGCAACTCGAGCAAAAGGGACTCTCTGTGGTGCAGCTCGCTTCATTTCTTCTTGTTTTGAACAGTAAGGCCAACATGTTTGTCTCCTTCACAGATAAGACAGGATTTCTTAGACACATTCCTGAAAGGCATAATCCATTAGCTCTGCTCCTCGTTTGTTATCCAAACAAATGACACTGATGATAGGGGTGAATGATCGAATTATGTCATTATTTATGCTATGATTTCTTAATGCCTTGATTGGCAGATGATGATAGGCGTCGTGAATAAATGTAATTTGTGTTACAGTATTATTGTCACATCACAGTGATTACACACATAAGACAAGAGCCTGGGTGCATTAATTGATAGGAGTTATACAATATTGTGCATTACATCTAACCCTGCGGGGTCTACAGATCATTGACGGAGTGAGCTGCAGAGATGAAAATTGCAGCTGTGAAAGCAGCGGCGTGCTACACTGTGGATGTGGGAGGACTAGGTTGGAAATTAAGAGAGAGGGTATCATGTTCAAACAGAGAGATGTTTTATGCAGAAACCGCCGTCACTGCTGAACGGATGAAGTAATTTCATTTTCATGCATGATCTGCAACCCCACAGACCAGGAAAATTGCACAGGAGGGGAAGAGACAGATAGAGAGAGAAAAAAAAAAGAACCAGGCTTTCCTTTTTCTCCATTTGACTGTGATTATTCCCTCTGACTTGAAATCATAGTAATTGTCCAAAAAAAAGAAAAAGTTAATGCAGTGATGTGTTCAGAACAAGATGGTGAGGTCAGAGGAAAAATGGTTTGAAGATATTTCACATTTAAAGATGTATCGAACTGGTCCATTATCAATAAATCCATGAAGTCAATCATTAATACTGGGTTTAAGGAGTCATGAACCACTGTAATGTGTGTTTTATACACACATATACACATATACATTGTTTGTTTGCTCGTTTGCATACACATAAAACCACATAAAAATCCAATTACAGAAAAAGCCATCGGCTTATACAGACCTCCCCTCAACTTCAGGAACATAAACAAACAAACAATTAAAAAACAAATAAACAAATAGCTACTTTAAATCTGTACACAGTTAGCAGATTACAGATGTAGTATGTATGCTGGTTTGTATTGTAGTTTGTTTAAGAAAGGGATTCTCAACCTGCGGGTTTAGAGCCCCACAAAGTGTCACAAGATGAATCACGTTGGTCCTGACAATGTCTGAGGTTAAAATACGAAAAAAAATACATTGAAAACATTAGAATTTTATCTATTCAACTCAAAATTATTCAAATTAAACAGTCCGAGTAGGAAAAATCACTCCTAACTTGCATCCTGTGAAGAGTAGTTCCAAGTAGACATTCAAAGGGAATTTTTCTTTTTAATTTATCAAATTTAAACTGAGCATGTCTCAAAAAAAGTTCAATATTTTTCATCACCATGTCCTGAAAATGTTCCTTCTGTTTTCCAAATTGGTAAAATCTGTGTGAAAAACTGTGGTTCTTGTGATATTTTGGTATTTTAAAAAAATATGTTTTTTCAGCATTCAAGAGAATAATTTTGACATGCTCTGAATAATAGCAGGTTTTTTTAGGAAGCATACATCAGAAACCATTCAATACTGAACTGGTGCCTTTTGCTATTTAGAAGTTTCGTTAGATTGAGTTGTATTTTCATGTATTGAAGACATTTATGACAAATGTGTTTGTAATTTATAATTCACGGTATCATCAGGAAAATGACTTATGGGGGAAAGCAGTTTACGACTGTCCCTTGTATGTGGTGGTCGGAGTGATACAGCATTTTCTGATGGCTCTTATTCTATTCTACACTGAATTGACAGTAATGTTATTTTTGTACGGAGCAAAGTCATTGGTTCTAAATGAACACAGTCTGCATTTTGTCCTCAGATCATATGTTTAAGCATTGAATCCTAAATATATGCCTGGTAAGCAAAATTCCCTGTAATTACTGCCTGAATGCATTAATGCTGATGTGCAGTAATGAGATGAAACAAGAAAATGCTATACTGTTAATTGGTCCTGGTGGTTTTGTTATTGGACTATAAGTCTCCACCTTTTTCAGTTTGTTACATGATTAAACCGTTCATATGATTTGAACTAGACATTAGGAATAATTTAACCTGATTTTCTTTAGAGTCACATTTGACACAATACTATGCAATATGACTTACAAGTTAGAGGGATAGTTTCTGGGAAATAAGGGTTAGGGTTAGATGAGAGGATTTATACCACTCAGTAAATATGAAGCGACCACCAGCAGGCCGTGAACACAGCGCAGGCTGAAAAAACATTGTTTTTGTACAGATTAAACAAATGAGATGATTCAAATCCACACATTGTGGATTTATGTTTCCGCTTGTTTCCTGTCTTTGTGCTAAGCTAAGCTAAGTAGCTCTTGGCTTTAGTTTCATATTTTCTACAGACATGACAGTGAACTTGATTTAATTTTCCTGGCAAGAAAGCAAATATTGTATTATCTGAGAATTTGAGACGAACCTTATTTTTCTGAAAATATCAAACAATTCATTTAGATATTTATACAGATACTAAATAAATAAGTAAATGAATAAATGAAAGAGTAGAGGTGACAGCGTTGTATGTTATCTCAGTGATGGTAACACTTTCAGACCCACCAGTTTGAGTAAGTCACATTGACGTTGCTGCATTATTTGATGTGACAGTAGAATCCTTGAAGCACATTTAAAATCAATTTCACAGAAAGAAGAGCTACAATCCCATTTCCGTTTGTCTATGCAGTCATCAAGGTGCTGAGCAAAAGTATTGATGTTTTTATTGTTGTTGCAGAGGAGGCACTCATAGGGAAACTTATTCAAATGTCACATTTTGAATTGTGTGTACAGAGGTGTTAAAGGTGGAACAGGCACATGGAGATATTAAACCAAGTAGTCGAGAATAATGACACGTATCATTTTCACATAATCCAGGCAGGTTGCCGGTAGAAAAATCCTCATAGCAGTTCAAGGTCTGCTTAGAAGCTGCCATGAAGGTAAAGCAAACCAAAAACTCAACAATTCAAACCGTTTTAACAGTGGATCTATTTCTCACTCTGCAGATTGTTCAGTTTTCAATGTGCACTTTCAGGCTGGAAGTTCAAAGTTGAAACACAAAAGAAAGCTTGTAGCAGAAATGTTATGATCGCTGCTTCTATCAAACATCCCACGTATTGTGGCTTTTGGTTTTAATCCAAAATGTGTTTTTGACAATCAGTGTCACCATGCTTGGAACATTTTGTGATCTCTGTTGCTTGTGCAGAAGAGGCCTGAAAAGCAAAGACTTAAAAAAGGAGATTTTTACCCTCTGTTGAAATTGTTTCTCCTGTTCTATCCACAGATCCGCTCGGATCAGGACAAGGACGTTGGCATCCGCTACAGCATCACAGGAGCAGGCGCTGATCAGCCCCCAAGTGGGATCTACAACATAGACCCCATCAGCGGCAATATGTTCGTCACCCAACCCCTTGACAGAGAGGAGAGAGCCTCCTTCCATGTAAGGAAGTAATTAGTTTGTCGCTATTTCCCTTCTAGCTTATTTACATCTATCTCGTCTAATCTTTTCTCTTGCCCATCTTCATTTAATTCTAACGCCAACGTTGTCTGCCAAACAACTTCAAGTCAGAAGCCTGCCATACCTTTAGCTGCTGTACGGTACCCTCACACCAACCTCTCCAGGCTCTGATTGATACTGAAAGCAACAATTAATTGATGAATCCCCTGGCAAAACACACAACCACTTCAGCCGTCGTTTAGATTGAGGTTTAGCTGCACAGAGTCGTGCAGGATGGATAGACCAGAGGGAAAGAGAGTGGAGGTGGAGTGCAGGAAAACTGTTACATGTGTTGTTTCCATCAGGGCTAATGAGCAGGTGCAGCTTCAAGTGTGTGTGTGTGTGTGTGTGTGTGTGTGTGTGTGTGTGTGTGTGTGTGTGTGTGTGTGTGTGTGTGTGTGTGTGTGTGTGTGTGTGTGTGTCTGCGTGTGTGTGTGTGTGTGTGTGTGTGTCTGCGTGTGTGTGTGTGTGTGTGTGTGTCTGCATGTATTGAACGCTGATAGTGTTTTATATCAGAGGAAGGCTGCCATCTTTCTTTTCCCTATCACATCTCACTTTCTGTGTGTGATTCCCACTTTTTTTACTTTAGGTTTAGCTACATTGTTATTACCTGAAGCTACTCGGTGGCTAACATCCAAATCTTAATTGCACAATGTGAAATATACATGATGTGGCACACACACACACACACACACAAACCTCTTGGTAACTTGAACTGCAGTACAGACATTTGCTTTCTATCATCCTGTTGCAATCAGCTCCTCGCTTTATGACTACAAGTTTGGTTGCAATAATTATAAAAACAATACTATGAAGAGTCACACGTAACCATCTGTGACACACAGATGCTATATTATATAACACATTTTGCCAACTTCAATACATTATGAACAAGCAAGCTAAACACACAAACAATATGTGTGAAATATGCACACTACTTGATATACATGTAAATGCGAGGCCATTGGTTCATACAGATACATTACAGGTTTTAATATACATCAACAGAGACTAACACCTTCACTCGAGCTAAGCGCTGGTGTCAGACACATGGCGCCTGCTTGCCTGTCAGTATGATGGATGGACTACGCCGCTGATAGAGCTTATCCAAAAGCACGCTGCCGTCTCAGAGGAAGATCAGAATAAAGGACAGTGGATCTCTTCATTGTCTCCATCAGCGCACACTCTGACACATTATAAACTCTGATGGAAACACACGGTATGTGCTGTGACTATAAACAAACACACAGCTCTAGATGATTGTCTTTTTGATTGGTTTGTCTCCTACCTCTGTGTCTGTATCCCATTTAGTAGTTTTGGATTGATGATTCATTCTTGTTACCCTACTTGCTGCGTTCAGGAGGCACTGCTTCTCGTTTGTTTCTTTCTCTCCATACCGGCTCTTACACTATACCTACAAATTGGGATCAATAAAGAAGCTAGGTTATCGGTCCCTGGGAAGGAACAGACACTCAGTAAACAGTTCTTATTTGACACTGCTTGTAGTGAAAACAGCATTGTGAGTTGAGGGCAGATTGAATAAGGTTTCTATTTAGTCTCTCGTGGACTCATGCTGCTCGTGATGCGATGTATGATTTAGTGTATACATAATGTAGCTTATGTTTCACCCAGGTGAAGTCCATTCTTTTATTTCCTTCAATTTGCCAAGAAGCTGTCAGCACTCGTCTCCTCTCCCAGGCTAAATATTGCTTATTAGTTAAGGGCTCAAGTGAAAATGGAGACGAGGATGCTGTGTTTGACAGAGTGGTGCCAGGAGGAAGTGATCTGCGAGGGGAGGACTGGAGGTGATTTTTGAGTTTGTCAAACAGATCTGCTATGAGTCAGCAGGGTAAGAGGAGAGCTGAGCAAATAAAAGAATGGAGAGATTTCTTTTCTGTATTTTGTTTGCATGAATGTGTGTACTTTTGTGGGCGGTGTTTGTGTGTGTTTGCCACAGATGCACTGATCAACATCACCCAGTAGTGCTGTAGTGATGTTGGGACATCTGTGTCAATTGTGACAGGAAGCTTATCATGTTTTTTGATGTTTATGTCTAAGTTGCTTGATGTCACAGATTCATATTCTTCATACATGTTTAAAGTCTATGTTTTATTTTTTCATACCCACCCATTCCTGTTCTGTACACTTGAAACCTTTGTATGTCTGTCCATCCTGGGACAGACAGCTGTTATTTCCCTCTTAAAGCTTTTTCTGGGGGAGTATTTCCTATCTGAATCAAGGGTCTAAGAATAGAGTGTGTCATATGTTGTTCGGCTTGTAAAGTGCCTTTAGCCAAATTTGCTATATTGGGCTGTAGTGTTGTGTTGTGTAGTGTAGGTAGTGACTCGAAGTGAAACGTCAGCAGATCATCAAAGTCATTAGTATACTGTACATTGTCCTTGGATGATGCAGTCCATCCACCCATCCATCCATCATTTGCTTCCACTTATCCAGATCGCAGGGGCAGCAGCCTTTGCCAACTTATGTAATCAATCCAATTGTCACTGATATATTTGAGTTTGGACCAACTGAGTGGAGGTAGGCCAATGCTAGGTAGGCCAAGTGTGTCAAGAAAATGATAATATCAATCTCTCAAAATTCTTATGAGTGCATAAGAAACTGGAGGGCACTGGGAGACCACATACCTCCACCAAGCAAATGTGGGAATCCCATTATGGCGATGCCATGACCGGCCCTGCTCTGATTGGCTTGGCATGAAGATGACATTTCTCTTGTAGAGCCTCACTAAAAGAACTTCGACTATGTGAGGAATGTCATGATCATACCAAGCCAATCAGAGGTATAGTAGGGTGGGTCATGCCGTCCCCATTGTACAATTCGGAAAAACAGAATTCCTGGATCAGAATCAGAATCAGGATGATCTTTATTGTCATTATACGCAAGTACAATGAAATTCCATGTACAGGTAGAACAAGATAAAAATCAGTGCAAAAGATACCAAATAGATAAGATAACCATATTACCATACCATAAAAATAAACCATATTACCATACCATATTCCGGATAAACCTCAAAATCGAATCCCTGATACAAGAAAATCAAGCACCGATCAGGTAAACTCCTCTAGCTGTCATTGGCAGAGATGAATATCCACTTTTACATGCATACATACAGTAGTTGGCACAAACACTAGCCACAGTATTGTAGTAGAGAAAGAAAAAGGAATCACAAAGAAAGTTGTCAAGGATTTCTTGAAGTGCTGTAGTGGTGTAGTTATATACCGGGTATGGGTCAAGTGAACCACACACAAATTGTATTTCTCCTCGGCGTTTTGTTCAGTCATACTGAAGTTCACCCTTCAGAATATATAAATGTCAGTTCACACACATACATTTGCTGTACAGTCCGTTTGGCGCACACACACTCATCGAGGACCTTAGGTCACGTTCCCAACTCCTCCATTCAGCACACAAACACAGACACACCTTAACAGATGGAAGGATGCGAGTATGGAGGCGCCGCATATGTACAGTACATATGGAAATATAAGAAAATATGTAGATCACACAAATCCACAGTCAGGAAGGACAAAACATACACAAACACAAAGACACAGTTTAACACAAAGACAAAAATACACAATTATTATCACACATGCACTTAAGCAGTCATACATATGACAGTCACACATCCCTCAGCATGCAGTGTTCACAGCTGAGAAAACAGATTGGGTTTGTTTTTTTCTCTCTTTGTTTGTTGTGTCTCCTCTGCATGTTTATTTGCTGTGCTTCAGCCAATGGAAAACTGTCATCTTAAGGATCATTAAGTGGCTAAAAGAGGTCTCTTTTGATTGGCTGTTTGTCTGTATCTATGCAGTTATGTCAGTGTGTGTGTTTGTATTCGTAAACATACGTCTGAATCGGCGAATGCTCAGGCAGGCGCATGTTTGGGTATGTTTTGATACATCCTTAACAGGCAGACACGAAAGCCGACGTGATGAGTTGCGTTTCGGAGAAGGAAGCCGCCATTCAATCTTTCATGTTACGCCACAATACATCATGACTTCCTGTAAATAGGCTTGCAGACACATCTCTGTGTCGTGGTAGAGAAAATATCTTGCAGCCAGTTCATCAGCATAGCTGGAATGAGAGACGTTCTCCTCTTTGCAAGCCAAACTGTGATTGAATTTCTCCACAGGATATAAGTTTCTAGGCAATTGAATGAGCGTGATGTAAGTCACAGCGAACAGTGCTGTTTTGGTTCCAGGGCTATTACAAAGCTTTTGCGTTATATTAGATATCATTAGTGGGGATTGGTGGAGAGGAGAGGGTGTGTAACAGCAGCACTGGAGATTAAGACATCCCACTGTAGATGATGATTGCTTTTGTCAGTCTTCCCTGTTCAACCCTCCCCCTCCACACACACACACACACACACACCGTCTCTTTGTGTTTTCATCTCTCATTTACATGTACATTGCTCCGTCACTCTCTTCCTCTCCTACCCATCTCATTTGCCATTTTCCCTGTGTTTCTTTTTTCCTCATTCTCCCCGTCTTTGCTCTCTCTTTTCTCACACTGTGAATTGTCAGAGAACGGCTCATCAGTCAGAGACAGCCAACCAAATGGCTGACTTTGTCAAACCAAACCAAGACAAACAATCTTTTGTACAAAGAAAAGGCACAGCATGAGCAGCAACACCTCTCTGATATTTTTAGGCCTCTGGCTGTGCTAACAACAAAATAGGTGTTGTTTGTGTGTCTGGAACGTTTCACTACTTTGCCCCTTTCTGTGTTGTCGTGGCCCATGCCAAAATACTAACAGGATACTAATGCCCCGTTGGCAGACAAGAAACAGAATTTGCTAATTCAATGAAGTTGCCAATTAACAAAGTCATAGTTGTGCTGTGTGCACAGTAGTTTGCAGTTTGTTCCAGTCCAGACAGTCTGCAGAGTTTCAGATCTATTTCGCCAGTGGCCTACATTCACCCAAGCTCAAATTCAGAGTTTACTGCTAATGGATCCCTTTGTTCTTTTGTTTGCGTCTATGCATATTCCCAGCTGCGAGCCCATGCAGTAGACATGAACGGTAACCAGGTGGAGAATCCAATTGATCTGTACATCTATGTGATCGACATGAACGACAACAGACCAGAGTTTCAGAACCAGGTCTACAACGGCTCTGTGGCTGAAGGGTCCAAACCAGGTAAGAGTTACTTCTGCTCATCGTAGATACAGATGCATGATTATACAGGTGTGAATGAAAGGTATTTAGAAAAGTCCGTAGCCTCGCAGAAAGAAGATTCTGGGTTGAAATCCACCTGAGGACCTGCAATCTTTGCATGATGTTTGCATGATGTTTGCATGTTCTCCTGTGTCTGCATGGGTTCCCTCAGGGTCCTCTGGCTTCCCCCCACAGTCCAAAAAGACTCTAAAATTTCCCCTAAGTGTGAATGTGAGTGTGAATGATTCTCTGTCGCTGCTGTGTTGGCCCTTTGATGAACAGGTGCCTTTCCAGGGTGTACCCCGCCTCTCACCCTGGGACAGATGTGACCGACTGATGAGAACAGCTGAGAACAATTGATGCCCCAGACTGTGATAGCAGGAAAATAAGATTGAACATGCATGCGAGGTGTGAATAACAGAACAGCATGAGAAATAGCTGTGTGCAAAAGGTTTAGTCTTCCTGACTGAACTTACACTAGAGCTTCATTTAATTGGATTTACTGCATTGGTCTGAACAAAACTTCCATTGCCCCTCAAAAAAAACAAAAAACAACTTAATATTCTAAGCTTACTTGTTCTATGAATACACTTGCTTATTGACTTGTTTGGCCAAACAACAGGTCATATGAACAGTGTGGCGTGAATTTACTGTGACTCTTGGTTTTGGTTGGGTCAGTCAAGGCCGAGCTCATGAGATATTTGTGTTCCGGTGTCTTGACTGGATGGATCATTATCCGATTCTGCAGAGCATGGAGAGATGTAGACTCTCCCTCAGAACCAGAAACAGAGTTGTGGTCAATGCGAAGCCTGAAAGGGGAGCAGAATGTACAAGTAGCCTTCATGTCTCGACTGGAAGAACTCTTGTTCTAACAATGAGACCCAGAGGACCCATGTTTGTCTTCACAGCATTCAGATATTGTTCTGCTGCGAAGTTTAATCTCAGGGGGATTTGTAAACAATATAGGAAAGTATGTGGTGTGTCTGTATGTGTGTGCATGGATGAGCAAGTATAGAATTGACTTTGAGTGTGTGTGCACGCGCGTGGGTGTGACTACTGGTTACTCCTCAGTGGAGCATGGGTCTATGTACAGAGCTTCTAATTAGTGACGGCAACCAGACATTCCAAAAGCTGCTTTCTTCATTTTTTCACGCTGATACTCTCGATTTAGTTTAGAATGAGAGCATGCAATTGCAAGAGTCTGAATTAAGTTGATTTGAGCAGAAAGAAATCTCTGATAGCAATTAACAAGGAATATATTACACCATGTAAAGTATAATTGCTCTTCTCCTTAATAAGCATTCACAATTACCATTTGTTTCTGGAACACATAATGTCAGGTGTTGAGAGTTTAGTGAAGAAAAAAAGAAGCATCTTGTGTGTGGAGTGCAGCACTTTTTGTCTTCCTTTGCTCAGTCATCGGTGTCTAAATGGATGAATTTTAATTAGAAAGTAGGCTGCAAAACTCTGCTGCCATAATTGCCTGTTTAATCGAAGAAAGAAAGAATGACTGTGATTCATCTTCAGTGTAGGTTTAAGAAGACGTTTTATGCTTTTCTGGCCCATTTAAGCCTTTAATATATCTTCCGCCAGTTACATAAATCTTTTACTCACTAAAAATGGACCCAGTTTAGACCTCAAGTGAAGTGCTGCACAGTTTTGCTGACGTCAGTTTTTATACCCAGCAGCACTCCAGAAAAGAGATACAGTGAGATTTGCAATCGAGGTAATGTACATTTATCAATATCAGCTTTGACTAAACTCTTTGTATGCACTTTTGAAACCTCTGCTGCAGTGAATCAGAAAACCTAAGGCAATAACCAAAAAATAATATGAAGATTAAATAAAGGAGCTCTCTGAAATATGACAAAAGGAAACTGAGGCACGAATAGTACTTTTTTTTTAATGTCTCCGTTTTCACCTCTCCTTTCTTTGAGTGTTCACCTTTGCCTATCCAGAAAAACACCTCAGCTTCTGACATTTCTTATTATTCTGACTCCGTACAGTAATTCACTTCCCTTCTTATACAACCCTGATTCCAAACATAATAGGATATAAATAGGACATAAATAAATTAGAATGGGATAAATTGCTGACATGAACTGAATTGAAACCACCACAAGGACGATATATTCAATGTTTTATTTAATCTTCAGGTTTTGTAATAATCTATCTGAATTTAAACTAAACTTTTAAGCCTCTGAGCCACTATATCAAGAAGGTGGATTAAGCACTTGTGTTGAGCTTCATAAATCACATAAATTGCATGTGGGTTGGATCATTCATTGTCATTAAAAATCATCATGGAATTCCCTGAGAGGTTACTGCAGGTGACAGGCTCCTTTTCCATCCTGCCAACAGGTGGTGTGTTTAAACCTATCACAGCACAGCTGACATGTGATGTTCAGGGCAGGGTGATACTGCTGGAATATCTCAATTCTCTCTCTGCCCACAGCAGGTTTATAAAATGATAGAAAATAAAGTAGTATTCATATCTACTATTAAATAACAATTCAGGGCACAATACAGGTACAGTCACATTATGATGGGGTTTTCCAAAATATTTTTGGAGCAATCCGCTGCTTGAATCAAACGGGACATGGAGGACTGAATTTTAAAAGAAAAATAAATTAGCAAAATGTACTTTTCAAAAGCTTTCATTTTTACTTAACCTGTATAGGAATGGTGAGATGTCCCAGTAGCTGAAATCTCATAAACTTATCTGCATAGTAGGATATCACTAATGTAATTTCTTTAATCATTAAAAATGTTAAACAGTTTAATTGCACAAGTTTGTCAGGAAAAAATGTGAAACTGTCTAAATTAATCCACAATGTGTAAAATATATTTTTAATATCTCCATGCACTGATGGTTTGGGGGTAATTCAGAGCTCATCCCAGTGGAAGATATATTTATCTGCACTGTCTCAGCAGGAAGATGAAGCAAGATACCTGAAAATTAGAAACTTTTCTACCAAACCAATGAATTAGATAAACCTGTGCACAAAGGAGCCTACATTTTGTTCTTCACATTCAGTGTGCATAACGAATAATCCAACAGAGAAATGTGTCAATTAATATTTGTAATATGCTTAAACATGCATGGAAGAGCAGAATCAAGGAAAGGGGGATAATATGTGCAGCTGCAGTAGAGTCACGTCCCGTATCTACAGACCCAGATATCAAAGGTTCTCTGAAGCATGACAACACATCTCCATATCTAGCACTGCATGAGAATCATCAAAGAAGGAGACCTACAAGGAACCACCCTTATCAAGATCGCCACATGTTACGTAGGGAGAGATCCGATCAAACCCTCAGCCAGGATCAGTTTGAAGCTCCATTTGTCACTTTCTGCCACCAGGCCCACTGCAGAGCACCCAATGAACCTGTAACTAATAGAATTTAATTTGTGTGGGTAATCAAACGTAACAAAACAATGCATGAATCACATTCAGCTCTTGTTAATGAGGAATAAATGGAATTAAATCTGGACTATAGACTACCCAGGGAAACCTGCCGAGCCTGAGTGCAAAAGGCTCTTCTGGTGGGGCTCAATACAATACCCTATATGCCTACAAAATAACCAAGACTATGACATACTCCTAAGGTGTCTATGTATTGTGTTAAGTGTCCTCAGATTTTTTTTTTAAATTGTCAAAATGGCGTGTTATCCTCAGAAAGCTTTCGCGTTCTGCGGCTGTAATGTGCCCAGAACATCTGCCCAGTGATCTTCAGTAGTTCACCTTCCCTCACCCTTCCCGCAAACTCTGACAGAAAGTTTCTGGACCGCCTTCTTCAAAAAGGCCATCGGAAATAAGAGCGCAAGATCAAAACCAGCAGTTGAGTGCCTTCTCTTACAGTCAATTTGCCCTCCCAAGGGGCAGTCTCGCTTGCTCTGTCTCTCTCTCTCTCTCTCCTGAAGAGTTTGCAGACAGTTGCGGAGAGATTTGAGAGACTTTCTGTCTCCGTCTTGCCTTGGGGCAGTAATTAGGCACCAGCAAAGGATGGGAGAGATGCAGTGATGTAGGTGAGCAGAGGGGGAAGAACAGAATGATGTTTCAGTCAGTATTAGAGGTAGACTTTGTGAGCAGTGAGCACCTCTGTCCTCCTTATTGTTGGTCCAAGTATGTCATAGTGACAACCCAGGAAACACATCAGGGCTAAGCTACATCAAAAGTTTTTACTGACACAAAGGGTCAGTGGGTAGCACTGCCTCCTTGTTGTTTTGTTAATAGTGTGTTTCTGTAGGCATGTAGTGTGAAGCAGAGACTGTACTTGTAGGTATGAAGTCTTACCACCTTTCCTTTCTTGTTCACAAGCGTTTGTGGAGGGTTTTCCTCTGCAGTGCATTTCGGCATTGGAATGCTGTCAAAATCTCATCAGAGTACCTTTGTTAACTGCTAATTAAATAATCCTTACGTGAAATTATAAGGTACTTAATTTTCCACAGCAAATACATTACTAGATAATAATTTAGCTCCGTATTTGGACTGAAAACCATCTCTGAATTAACACAGAGATGCAGAAGGTAATGGAACAGAGGCCATGTTGAAGGGGAGGCAGCACTTTGTTTTCTTTAGTGCTCCCAAGTTAGATCAGCTGCTTTTTCTAGAACTTTTGTTTGCTTTTGTAAATTCTTACATGAAACTTGTCTTTTGATAATATCAATACTCTTCAATAGGGAAACATTTATTCTCCAATGTCTTAATATTTCAAATTTAGTGTTATGGGCAAGTCCCATTTTTCTTGTCTGTTGGGATTGCAGATGGTTGTAAATACTAGGATGGCCATTGGTCTGACTGGTGGAACTTGTTTCTCAGGGATAAATCTAGGAAAATGTGGATGTGGTTCATAGGCATGGCTGCTTCGTTTATACTTAAGCATAGTACAATGTTTACATCCACCTCCCAACAGGAGTTGGATCAACCAATCAGTTTGATGGTCAGGTCCGACGACGCCTTGTTAAATTTGAGAGGAGTGTGGAAGTGCATAAGCCTCTGCAGTCTGTAATTACCCATAACACCCTTCTCTGCATTGGCTTGAATGTTTATGTGTATCTTAGGAGTAAGATTAGGCCAGCTTTACCGAAGACATCTATACTGAAGTTGCCAGTCAAAGGATAGTAGACTTCTCTTGAGTTTTAGAATTTCTCTTTTTACTCTTGAATTTATTTTCCATAAATTTTGGACCTAAACATACTTGAGTTTAAGTATCATGAGATCTTGTTTGGGAGTAATGGGAAGATGGGTAGTGACTCTGGGTAGTGACCGAAAGAATTAGGTCACGGATACACGTGGCAGAAATATGCTTCCTTCGTTGGGTGGCTAGCCTCAGCCTTAGACATAGGGTGCAGAGTTTAGACATCCAGAGGGAGTTCGTAGTAGAGCCGCTGCTTCTTTGCCTCGAAAGGAGCCAATTGAGGTTGTTCGGCTTCAGATTTGATAGACTGGAGTGGCTTCAGCTAATTTCCCTTCATAGTGGAAAACGCTTTCCCTGTGTCCCTAAATAAGTGTAAACAGATAAAGATCCACAGACATGGCTATCATGCAGTAAAAGTGGCCTTTGCATCGAATTATTAATGCTGCCAGTGTCTGACCTCATTTGTATGTTTGTCATTGAACGGTTAGACAGTATACTTGTGTCATCAGAAAGTACTGGGCTCCATTAGAGGCCTTTTTTGTGAATACTCTAGTATGAGTCCTCTTCCTAACTTCCCCCAAGAATCACCAGGTTTCAACCTTTTCTCTTAGCTCCATTTACCTCTCAACCTCTACGTCTCCTTCAAAATGTCTATCTACTTCACCGTGGCCACTCTTCCAACCTCTCTCTTCCCTCCATTGATGAAAGCTATCATCCACTTACTCTGTCCAATCCATCTTGCTCTCTAACTTACCCTTGTATTATTGCTTTCTCGTGATTTTTCTAAACTTTCTCACCTCTATCTTCATTTTGTTTTTATGCTTTGCAATCTCTTCCTCTTCTTCATATATTTGCATCTGTATGCATATTTCATTGTTGCTGCTATATCTGTATATCTCTCCATCTCTGTTTCTCCATCTTCCCTCTAATTGGGAGGCAGATTTACTCTAGCTCACTAATATTTAGGCAACAAATAGACCTCACCAGTGATCTTGAATCACGTGAACAAAAATGGCCAACGATATGTGCGCCTGCCACCAGTTAAATTTTCAGCTCCAGCGATTTTGGCGGAAAAGCAATTAGGATTTGGAATTACTGTTCAAATTAAAGAGGACTTAATCAGGCTCAGAGATTAACCCTTTCAGGCATGGCCACCAATGTTTGGATCTACAACCACAATCATCACTGAATCCTTACTGAAGTGAAAGGTAACAGCACTGACTGTGATTGAACATCCCGGTATCTCCCTCCCTACTGTAATGAAATGAAACGGTTGATTATATATTGACGCAGCCCTCGGTGGAATAGCAGTAATTGTTTTTCTTCCTCTGTCTTTCCTTGGAGTCTTTTCATTTCCTTTATGGACAAAGTGACAAATCCTGCTTTGAAACTTAATGACGTTTGAAATAGAATTTGAGGCTACAATTATCCTGTCCATACAGGCTGTCACAGAAATTATGATGTCATCTGGACCCAGTTATGGGAATAGAAACACCTGTAACCGCTCAAACCCACAAGGGTACACCAGTTTGCACAAGTGAGGCAGTTCTCTTGCTTTGGCTAAAACATTTACATTTATAATTTTGAAAGTTGTGAATCAAAACTTGACTTTTACACTTCTGCTCTACTGATTTTGATTGCTTTGTGATAATTACCATTGCTGGTTTCTTGCATGGCACCTTCCACCCACTGGCATGCCCACTGAGGTAACCAAAAGACTGATTCATTAGTTGTTGAGTCACTTTTTGTAGCGCTCCTCTTTTTTTTTTTACATCACAAATGTTAAGGTCTCCAATTATTTTAGGCTTGAAATATAGGCATTAAAATTGTCGCTTTCTCCAGCTCCCTTTTCTACTGCAGGACCTATGTCCTTGTCTCCCTCATTATAAATTTTTCTCTACTAACGCTGTCTTCTCATCCAGGCATGTTAGTGCTTTAGCCATCTCTCTCCTCTGCTTTCCCACTCCTGGGAGCTGGTGGTCTTTTTCACTCCGCCGCGGCGGCAGCAGCAGCTGCCTGTAAACAGCTGTCTGATTGAAAGTGACATTTTCAGAGAACCCTGCGAGAGAGGTGATCTCTCCTCTTTCCAGAACAAAGTGCTCCTAATTGCCTGGTTGCATTTGTGAGCATCAGCTGACAAAGTCGTGCAAATCAATAATTCTGCTGCTCGGTATATGCAGGGACACAGGGCCTCTCACCCCGAAACGTGCTTTGAGGACACACACACACACACACACACACATACATACACACACACGTATACTGATGCACACATGTACCGCCAAGAAGATGTACACTCTTTAACCACACACCAGTACAACACACTCCCTCCACCTCACCATCTCTGTGCTGTCTGCCTTAAATGACAGTGTTTATCCGTGATTCTAAGACAAATAGGGAGAAAGCATCAGAGCATTAAGGACAGTCACGGTGCTACTGAAGGCTGAACTAATGGATGGTGGAAATCGCAGAAGACCTAGCGCTGCTCATTACTAAATGGACTCTGCAGGGGTGGAAACTTTGCCCCTCGAGCTCGTTATAGTACAAAACAGCACAGCTTACAAAAGGGGCTTATTTAACAGATTTGTTTGTGTTTTTGTGCTCTTACTCTAAAAGTTGTACTACAAAGAGAATGTCACAGCAATTTGCAAAGTCTGATTGAAATGTTGTTTTTAAATGGGTTTGTTGTCTTCCAAGACATTTTTGATATTTTCTACAAATTCATTAACACTAATGGGCCTAAAAGGAACCTTTCTTATGCTGGATGTATTTTCAAAATGCATGTGTGCGAAGGACCTTGAAAAGAATGTCTTTGTGTTTTAATTAATATCATCTATTGTTTTGCTGTCTTTTTGTGTGCACAATTCTGATCCCCCCCGGCTAACAAACTTTTTCTCCACAGGCTCATCTGTGATGCAGGTGACAGCCGCTGACTCGGACGACTCCACCACAGCTAACGGCATGGTGCGCTACCGGATCCTCTCCCAGACACCCCACAGCCCCATCCCCAACATGTTCACCATCAACAGTGAGACTGGAGACATAGTTACAGTGGCAGCAGGTCTGGACAGAGAGGTCAGTGTCAGTTGCATGCATTGTGTCCCTGCAACCCTCATCATTTGATCATTCTGCATCTTACAGTATTTGCATCCACCCATAGAAGTCCTCAAAACGCGCTGTGAGCAAGCTAACTGCGGGGTGCTAATCCAAGTTATGCAGCACTGTAAATCTGTAAAAGTAAATTGCCATACAGCAGCACACATGCCAAGCCTATTGGCGGGGATCCTGGAGGCAAATTTACAAATCCTGCTATAAAAATACCATGAGCTGTCCTCCTCTGACTGGCTTGGCATGACGATGATGTTTCTCACATAGGCACGTAGGTTTACTGTTCGCTGCACTGAGATGCGCACTAATTTATGAACAGGTCCGATGAATCAACAACAATCTACCCATTGATCACTGACATGGGAGATCTGGAGTTATTTTCATGGCGAGTCATGGCATACTACTATTTCAAACACTGTCAAACACCATTACCGGAGCAGACCATCAGTAAAATGCAGACAAACATTCAATAGTTTTCCAGTTGTTGTGGGGATGCTTCCATTGCATCTCCATCAAAAATAAAGTTTATCCACTGATCCTTGACATCCTCAGATCCTAGGAGGAGATGAAGCCGATGATGACATTTCTGTTGGTTTTTGCAGCCAACAACAAAATTGATATTCTCAGGCCCACTGGCCATCTCCTCTTGCACAGCTAAAGCAGCCTCTCTCCTCTTCATTTCTTTGACTGTATACTATGACTCAAATAAATAAGGCTGAATATCACAGTCAGCCAATGCATTGTAAACTATATTCATACATAGCATCCTGTGTAGCGTGTTTACAAGTATTGAAGTTTTGTTTATGAGCGGCTCCATTGCCTCTGGCAATCGAGAGGCTAAATTCAAACTGAAATAGCCTGTAGTTCTCCCTTAACAACAACTGCATCACTGGTGTCAGAAGAACAGATTTTGCAACTGGACAACTCAGCTTTCTCTGCCCATATAGCATGCACTAAGGAATGTTTTGCTTAAATTGAATACATTTGCCATCAATAGTAATTGAACATCCAGATAAAACGTGGCAGATTTCCCCTTTAGCACTATACAGAAAGGAAATGAAGGGAGAATGATTGGAGTAGCCTGTGCAACAAAGGTGCAGCTAGTTTACTCGGATTCATTGAGGCAAGCCGTTACCCCTGATTTCTTTAAGCTAAAATAATACCTCATACTGATTGGACAGATAATAGAGTGTCATCAATCTTCAATTCTAACTCTTTGCAAGAAAGCGGTATATATCTGAAAATGTTAACCTCTTGCTTTGAGCGCCCAGCCATTCTGAACCACTTGTCAACAAAACCAATCCATTCTGTCATCTATTATTTCACACCACCTTTCTGCAGAGACAAAACTCCACATCATGTGCACACACTCATAAAACACTGATTCACAGCAGCTTGTGTCTACATGGACAGAGAAACATCAAATCAACCAAATGTGGGTTAGCTGCAATACAGGCTTGTTACCATAATAGATGCTTAAATTAGGTTTTACTTATTTGTTTCAACATCTGCTTGCATTGAAAAATAAATTTTTATATAATAATAATAATTTTTATTAATTTTTATATGTATATAGTATATTCTTTCTGGATGCACTATGCTACTATGAAATAACAAAATAAATATATCTTGCCTTCCAAATTATATCCCTGCATGTACGTAAACCTTAAAAATACATGCATCAGCCAGCTCAACAACCAGCAGCCTTTCAAAAATGTCAAACATACCAAAGCATAAAATTAATTTGTCAGTCGTTTGTTTGTTTTCTTGTTGTGTACCAATATAAATGAAGGGCTAATATCTCATGTTTGTCTGTGTAGTGCAGGGTAGAGGTCTGTGCTTCACTGTCATCTCAGTATTGCTGTGTGTATTTTTTGCTTGCAGCGGTTGTTAGCCAACCCACACACCACCACCACAACACTCAATATCGCTCCTCCATCTTCCATCTTATTCTACTAATGAGGAAGGTCATGTTTATCATCCTCATCATGCCCATTCTGAGGCCTCCGTTTCTTTCACATTCGCACGTACAAACACAAACATACAAACACTATTCCTCTGTGATGCAAGATTTTAAAGAGAGTATAGAACTGGCAAAATCAGAAATGATCATATTCATATGCCACTATTAGGAGGACAAACTTATCCTCATAACTTAGTTGGCTGATTTCACTACCGACATTAAAACACTTTTGAGTGTTTCCCATAATGTTTATAATCTGAGAAGTCCCACTGATCTCTCTCGGCATTAAAACTTGCCAGGCAACACTTTGGAAATTAAAACAGAATTTTACCAATGCTAAGACAAACTTATTTGGAGAATAATTATAGTTAAAATCTCGAAAAGAAAATCAGGTTTTGATAAAAGCAGCTGGCACGGCATGATAGTGTGATACATTTGTGGGACAATAAAAATGAGTCCAGTGAAAGTGAGCCAGCTCTGTGTCCCTGTTTCCTGCTTGGCCCAGACGGCAGCAGTAGCAGCTGATGTGAGTGAGTGAAAGCTCATTAATCTGGACACATCAAGCCAGGCCCAGTCCCACCTGCCTCTGATCCTCCCTCTAAAACTGGGACACACCTGGGAGTTCACCCACCTGCTGTCAAGGTCATCAACACAAGCGCACAAACGGTCTCAGACACATGGGCTTGTGTACGTATACGCTCCCATGCTTTAGACGTTTAGAAGTAATTATAATCAAACGTGAATATGCATACCAGCTGTATTGATACTAAATACCTTATAAAAAAAAACGCCTTTGCAGCACATACTTCATTTTCCGTCTGTATTTCGTAAAACGATCCTCATCCGCCATGGTGGTGTCTAATTAGAATATCCATGTGCTAATTAAGGGGTGAAACAGGTTCTATCATGTTGAGGAGACCGGGGGGTACATGGAGGTTAGCCTTGTATCGCTTACCTCTGACACCACTGAATACCAATTATTCTCCTTCACTTACCGCCGGCATCCCTTCTACTCCCATGACCTCACATGCTTCCATGTGCTGCTCATCACAGCCCTAACAAGCTGTGCCAAGCGGTATACGTGTTTGACTCCATACCCCCTACATTTCGTGTTTAACATGAGCATTTGTATGTGGTTGTTTCGGTGGTTTATGTTTTGCATTTGAGATGTGATGCATTTAAGAGGCTCGGAGCAGAATTCAGATTGAACTATGTGATGGTTTAGGTTGGGTTTTAGTCAGTTTTCTGTAAACATGCAACAGCCTTCTACGGAAAGAATGCATTCATAATGAAGCAGCAGGTAGCAAGCAGAGTGTGAGATGTCACGGTGCTACAGCTGGCATGCATATTCTTCCTTTGTGCCCTCTCTCCGTGGCTCCGATTCCACTGGCAGGCAGAGCTGTTGTCTTTCATTACCCAGGGCTGTCCCAATCTTCCATGATTGTAATGGTCTGGCGTGACATGGTGTGGTGTGGCCCAGCGCCAGGCTGTCCTCTCGGCTGATGCCAGCTCTACATTAGACTGTCTTGCCATTGCTTGGAATGCCCACATGCTACATCGGGATCTACAGAGCCTGGAGAAACATACTGAGAACAGGCATCCTAAATTGGCGTGGGCAGGAGTTGTGCTCAAATGCAGATGTCAATGGAGGCAGCGGGATGGTTTCAGTGATTTATTAGAGAGATCGCTCACAGGCAGGCTGGCAGGCAGGTATTCAGGTAAACAAGCTTGTTGACAGACAGGCAGGATGTCACAGCCTGGCTCAAGGTTCGACAAAGGAGCGGAAAACACAAATGAGTTGTACCTAAAAAAAAAAAAAAGAAGTTTGTCTTACGTAACTAAAAGTGAACTTTAAGTAAAGACAAACCAGTTATGAAGAAAAAAACAAATAGTATGAGCAGGTGAGCTTAATCACCCTGACAACCCAATTCCACCAATCAAGCTCCTGGAGGGAGAGGCCTGCTCAGGGCGTCGTCACACAGGTAGAGAGGCAACAGGTCCATGTGACAGAAACTGAATTGCAAACAAAAAAAGGAGGAATAAAAAACAACCAAAAGGGTATTTGGTGGACCAGGAGAGAATTTCAATAAATGGCTAGTGATTTGGGATTGTGGCTGAGGGAGGGACAGAGAGACTGTGACAGGGGCTTTAGTCTCATAGAAACCCTGCGGGACCCATCTGAATTATCTGTAGTACATGGTGTAATGTGCATGGGGCAATAGATTTAGGATGTGTCCAACTCCATTTTGCTAAACAGTGCATGATCTTGTCATAAAGTAAGGCACTAGATATGAATGGCTTGTATTTAGTCATTTAATTAATCCTAGTTGTGCTTTAGGCAAGCCATGAATTAACCAATCTACCATTAATTTTAAAAGCCAGGTGAGCCTGCACACGACACATTGCCATTTAAAAAATGAACTCATTCAACTTTTGAGGATCACCATGACCTGGATGAATGAGAATCGACACAAACATATTTAAAAAGTGGCACTCATTTTCACTGAGGGGCAAGTATGTGATCCTTGACTGGTAAACCCTCTGCTTCTGCCACGTCCCAGTCCACTCTACCATACTCTATTTAACTGAGCATATATATTTAACTGTGGGGGAGGAGCACTGCTGTGCGTTCCTGTGTGTGTAGTAGTGAAGTGCGGATAGCAGCCCATGGATATAACATAGCATCAGAACTACAATCCTTCTGATAAACAGTGGATGGGATGCAGGTTGGTGAACTTATACCTTCTTTAAGGAGAAAAATATTACTTACAATAGACCAGTGATCCGCCAGCAGCAGAAAGGGTAAGTATGTTCCTCCATTAAGAGACGATGTGCACATTTACGCACGAGGCACATCAGATTGTTAGGAGTAAAGCAGCCGTCCACCGGATAAATCCTGAGCTTGATCACAGCTTTATAGAAATATTCATTTAGACATATATTTATTTTAATTGAGAAATATTTAATCTTTTTCTTCTATATCACAAGGGTTACGTTTTCATTATAACCCATATCAGGAGATTTACAGATGACTGCTGTTCCTCTTTCTTCCCTCTAAGATGACTGTACAATCATTCTTGTGCAGCTCTTATATTGTTCTTATTTTACTGTTTAAGGCCTGGAATCATCAAAATCTTAGAATTCCTCAATGTCTACACCAAATATTGGTCTACTGTGGCCAGATTTTGGTGACCGTATTCCCTCTTTGTGCTCACTGATGAGACATGACAAACCTAACATGATCTACTGCTGTAGAACAAGTAGCATATGCCTCTATCCAGCATTACAGAGTTCATCTGTTTGCGCAATGCTGGATCCAACAAGTATGAGAACAGCATGTTCATCATGCTCATAAGTGCGTCATCATGTCCCGTCTATTACATTGGACTATTTACTCACTTGGACGATTAACCAAACTTCATGCCCAGTCGTGTTGCAAGCTTTATTCTAGCATCTTTATTCATATGTGAGTCACAGTCTGTATTTATACAGTCTGTGACACTGAGCTGTTTGCACAAACATGGAGGCTAATCAAATGGATTCTGAGTTTATATTTAGTTTATATTTCAGATTTACCTACGTATGTGAGTGACTTGCAACAAGTCATCACTGGCTCGTGTTGAGTAGTTTGTGTCCTCTTACCAATCTTAGGGATAAAACGGACAATTTTGTGTAAATAGGAAATAGTATGTAGACATGTAGTGCGGTTTAGTGTCACTTACTGATTATAAGTGACAAACTAATGACTGGAATCAGCAGGAGCCTGGCAGGCCTGAACTCAATCTACAAATGCCACAAGTAAGAGTAAGCATCTCACTTGTGCGACCTTTTTCTCTTCACCCTCCTTTAGTGGTCTATTATAGCTCACCAATTGGAAATGCACACCCAGCCCAGGTATATTTATTTCACCAATGTATGTGTTTCTGGAAAAACCACTCTCCTTTGTCTTGTTTGACATCACCTAACACGTTCAGACAATTATTTCCCCTACTTTGTTCTCACTGGAGCACAAGTCCGTTTGGTTGCAAACCGAGAGCAGCCATTTTTTCCACCTGTCCTGCTTGCTCATTGGCTTGACTTGTCAAGTAGCTAACATCGATAGCCTGAAGCCATTTTCGTATTTTTCCATTTTCTGCAGACTGCTGAATGGTAAACTACCTAATTTGGTCGCCGTGAAAAAAAAGGAATTGGGTTTTATTGTTGGCGCGCCTCTGAGTACAGGTGTTTCTGTGGCCTCTGATGGCTTTCAGCCTCCACAGATTAAGTCTGTGAGGCTCAAGGCCTGTGGGGTACTCTAGGCTGTTACTGTTGGTCATGAGACAAAGAGACGTATTTCCTGCCAGGCCTGGACTCTAATCTAACAGAGATTTTCTGTTCAGCGCTTCTATAGGACTCATTAGAGAGCCCTTTACTGGCTTGTTCGGGCAGTTTTGGACAGCAGATTGTGTTTGACTGTCTCTCTCTCTCTGTGTGTGTGTGTTTGTGGTGTGCTTGTGCATGTGTATCCCCGGTGTAACAGTCTGAGTGTCCCACCTGTTCCCACTCACTGGAGCGTTAACAGATATGTATGTGTGCAGTAGAAGGCCCATAAACTCACAACTACCCTCAGATGATATAACCCTGCAGGATAGGACTGCATCAGCCACACCTCCTACTGTGTGACAGCTCCACCTGCTGGCTCAAGTCCAGTAAATTCTCCACACCTGACCACAGAAGACAAAAAAATGTCCATCAAGGCTAAAGTCTATTAGCTTCCTACAGCCATCTGGTGCTAATTCTAGATTGATGTATGTGACCGGAACTAAATGAGTCTGCAGAGAGACACATTTATTGGAGGCTCTATTTACCGAAGCGCTCTATGAGGGGAGATGGTATTGATATTTCATTATGAGTCTAATAAAGGGCAGGCAGTATTGAATTTTCATTAATAGGTTCGGTTTGGTGCAGATTAACATGTCTGTGCACTTCATAACAACTTGGAGAGATGCTAAATGACTCCAGCTGGGTGTCTTAACCGGCCTCAATGGTTGGCTGAACCAACAATCGCATGCAGCCTTCCCTACTGAAAATAGAGTGGGAGGAAGAAAGGAGATATAGAGATACACAAAGAGTGGCAGAAAGACAGACAGAGAGATAGGCGTTTGTCAGGCAGGCGGAGAAGACTGTGCGATGAAAATGTGACGAGAAAGATACCAAGAGATGAAAAGAAGTGCAGAATGTGGGTTAACAAAGAGAACCGAATAAATCAGAGGGGAAAAAAAGACAACTGAAAGAAATAAAGCTGCAGCCAGTGAAGGAGCAAGCAATAACTCCCCAGTCTGCACCTACAAGACCTCAGCCTGGATTTGTTCTCGTTCCTCCTCGACATCGATGTCACTGGTCGTCTAGTCTTTAGAAAGCATGACACCGGGGTGAATACGACACAACTAACCTAGCAACAAGAACACTAGACCATTGATAATATGCAATGTGGATGCTGAGCATATCAACACTGGCCTGTCCTTGACGTCCGTTCTCTTTCACCCTCTCGCTTTTCTCTTGCACAATGGAGGTTTGAGTCAAGTGGATTAATAGGGAGAGAAAGAGACCACAAAGCACATAGGCTTAATGCTCACCGAGCGGCTCATCTTTCCAGTAGCGAGTCTGGGGACAGAATGAACTTTCAGCACTATGGACAGAGCCACAGTTGTGTCACTCTGCAGCATGTGGATGAAGCGTCTCTGCCTCTTTTTTTCTGTTCTGTCGCAAACAAGGCAGAATGTTTGATGGTGTGTCTTGTCAAAGCACTGTAATATTGCAGTGCATTCTGGAGCGACTTGTCCTCACTTTAACTGGACTAAAATAAGGCCCGTCCACCTCTGGGTATTATCTGCAACACTGTGGCACGTCTTAAAGTGGCAGCACCTCCATTAAAGTGAATGATGATCCACACAAAGGAAAACCAAGACTTTTAAGCAGTAATGGATGGGCCTTTTAGCAACACGCTGCTCCCTCCCTGCAACAATGTGTATGTCTGTGAATGTGTGCATATGTGTGTGTTTGTGTGTCTGTTACTCAGCAAATACGGTGTTCTGACAGACGTCTTTTGTCTCCGGTTGAAGGAGGTGAAGATGTATGTGTGTGGGGCTGGTAGCTGGGGAAGATTTTCATTGATGCATGCGCTTATTTATTCATTCATATGACTCAATTTGTCATTGTCACCAGGCAAAAATATGTATTTGTTGATTGATGGATTTGGATTGTTGCAGGATTTGATATTCCAAATCCTCAGTATGTTTTCTCCGTTTCTGGATCTGTTCACAGAAAGTCTCCCAGTACACCATCATCGTCCAGGCCACTGACATGGAGGGCAACTTGAACTTTGGCTTGTCCAACACAGCCACAGCCCTTATCAGCATCACCGACATCAACGACAATCCCCCAGAACTGACAGTCAGAACGGTGAGTCTTCAACTTCCATCCATCCATTTTCTATAAAATTAGATAGAAAAGCCAGTTAGTTGGATGGGAAGCCTCACTTTCCACCCCAATAACTTTCATGCAGTCCCTATTAAGAATGGTTGAAAGCTACTCTGCATCTGTCATTTTAAAAATTGCTAGTTTAGTTGCTATGCTGCCCCACTGTCCCCTATAGTTATTATGCTACATATAGCACATGAAGCTCTGTTATGAACAGGCTCCAGAGAAAGATTGTTCTCAGGTATTATGAGAAAGTAACATCTAGTCCCTGACAAAGACAACAATCATGCAATAATACCTCAACTGCAATATGTTTTCATAGAACATTGAGATGAAGGCAATGCATTTACAACAGGGGATGATGATGTAGGATAAGACCAGATGAACAATACAGTGACAAAGAAACACTGTACGAATGGAAAGACAGAGAGATGCTTTGACTGAAAGGGAGCTCGAGATCAGTTTTGGTGATATTAGGTTCACCCCTCCCGCCCTTCCTCTCTTGTTTCCTGTCAGCAGGGCCTCCGGTGGCCAGGGTTTGTCTGCAGGCATCTGGCCATGGTCCTTGATACAGTACCTCCACATTTATCTGACAGGAAGCCATGCCACAGCTGGCATAGTTAACTATGTCAGTGTGTGTGTGGTTAGGTAGATTGTTTGCTTTTGAAAGGTTATTGATGGGGAAACAGCAACTGAAAGCAGAAACTCTTTTATGCAGAGTGCAAATATTATGCATGTATGCATGCATGCCTTTTGTTTTCGGCATCTTTCCCCATTTATCCAGCCTGGTGAGAGAAGAGAATCGAACGCTGGCCGCAGCTCGACAGACCTACAGGATTGTGGCAGCTCTTTATGTGAGCGCTTGGATTTCAGAGATTCCTGAGAGAGACAGATGCTGTCTGCAATGGAGCTCAGAAGCAGAGCAAGCAGTGTGTCAGCGTCACACACTGTGATCCCCGTCTCCTCTGTGGAGCCGTTGGCAGCGTGCATGCCAGTACAGTTCCAGCCGCATGCTCTGATAAGAGCTCCCAGCTGTCAGGGGTAGAGCTCACCGAACAGGGCTTCTGCTCCGCTCAAAACTGCTCTGTCCTCCGTATGTGGTGGTGGCTCTGTCAGCATTCGCCGCTTGGGAAGAGCTCTGGACCAGAGTCCTCCCAGTAGCTAGAAAGATGGCATGTTGTGTTTCAACATGCACACAGAAACACATGGACTGTCTGTACAGGCAGAGAACATAATAATTTGGTATGTGACTCAAAGAGGATGAGTGAAAAATTAATTAAAATGACGTTTGTTTGTTTTGTTGTATGTTTCATTAGAAGCAAACAGGCTCACATGAATCATCCACAGCAAAGAAATTCTTCTTCACCAGATGCCATTTCCACTGCTTTGTCAATCACTTTTTTTTTTTTTGCTTCCCACACAAACAACTAGACTCAGAGCAGTTCTGTAATTATTTGAGCATAACAGACATGGGAAGAATTCATTGCTCTCTATGGGGGGGCATAGAGAAAACATAAGGACGCTAATTAAGTGGGATTGCTTGTGGGGGCTTAAACCAAGCTAATATATAGCATCTAATTTTAAAAAAAGCCAAATCTTTTATTCATATTACCACATGGGCTCGAAGGTGCTACGCTGGTGCTATGTTAATCATTATGCAATAACAAAAAAACAATGGTACTTGCCACAATCCATCTAATCAAATGGTCTAGTCAAGTCTATCGTGCTCCTGGCAAAGTGGGCCCGGTGGTTTTACATCAGTGTTGCTTGAAAGAGTTGAAAGCTTAAAACTCCAAGACACACAAGCTTACAGATCTGAATAAGTGTTATTTGTGAATCTCCTCCAGAGCTGCAGCTTCTCGTTCTAAATGGCTGAAAGCACTGGAGTGCAATTCACCACTTTCCTCAGCTTTGATTTATGTTAAAACAGAGTTGCTGGAAAAGTGGCTCGATATGTCTGTATAACATAAAAAATGAGGGAGGGAAGACGCCAGCTGTTATATCTTTATTACACCATAGTGAAGACATAACAGCTGTCTTAAGTGGACTGATGTCCTGTCTGATAGTAGTCTGATATTAGAAGGAGTCTGTTTTGGGGACATTTATTCCTAAGTAATGCTGTCATTACCATTTGGTTTTTTTTTTTCAACAGCCCATGAAGGAAAGGAAGAGCTCATTTGCTCTCTATAATGGAAAATATTCAGGTTGCAGTGTCGGTTTCAGTGCAAAGGCTGTAGATCTCCCATGCTTAGCAGTGTAACTTCATGTAGATTTATTTCCTAGAATGATTTAGGGAATGTAGAGCACTTTAGCCCCGCTAATTTCTCCTGGCGAGACTGTAGCTCAAACTTACGAAGGTTAGTCTGTGCATCTTTATTAACATATTACAACAAAATCTTATTTTATGTACCTCTGACAAGTCAGTATATCACGCATGTCTGAAGGTCAGCGCCACGGACTTTGCCAGATACACACACACATACACACATTAATATATTTTTATGAGGTCCCTTCATCCCATATTGTGTCCTTGCTTATGTCACTTGTTCCTTCTTTACCTCCTAATTTCTCTCTTTAATTTCACTCCTAGTCTTATTTGCCACCTTACTGTTGTCTTCACATTCATATTTCCCTGTAAGGCTGGCATCAGGGCATCAATTAGCAGCTAACTAGTCTCGTCACAAACCTTTTGTGACAATTTAAATTAAGGTTCAAGTATTTATCTTACTTTTTCCCTTTTGAATGTTTTATTCACTGGCAAAGTAAGGTCCCATCTGTTGACCTGCAATTGAATGTTTTTCGTTTTTTTCCCCACTTCTTTGTAACTACAAAATCCTTCTGGAACTCTGTGTCTCTAGTGGCTTATCAATGAGCCCACATTGCAATTTAGAGAGAGTGGCTATTTTGGAAGTATCCTCCCCCGACAGTCAGCACCATTGTATGTGCCTCCGAGGGAGCATATTCCATTTGGCCGTCTGAAAGCAAGGCCCAAACAGGCTTGGAAGGTTTGCAGTAGTGTTTGTGCTAAAGCTTTGGGTGAAAATGAAATGGAGGAGCCCACACACCAGAGACTGAGTGTGCATATTTTATTTGTTCTGACCCTATCAGCCTGGTCATACAGCAGGGGGATAGGAAGAAAGGAGGCAGGGACAGAATAAGGAAAGGGGAATCAGTTTGGATGCTGTTTGGTTTGGATGCTGCCTCAATCCCATGATGATGTAGCCATTAAGGTGAACAGCAGCTGGCAGACACACACCATAAACAAGTTAACACTTCACAAGAGGAAACACTGATTATTGTCTAATAATGGAAGCTTTTAGAGTGTGTGTGTGTGTGTGTGTGTGTCTACCTTTGAGTGCCCATCCCTCTGTTGCCAAATAAATCCCCATAGAGAAAGACATGTATCCCATTACGCTGTAAATACTTCTTCTGGCTCTACAGCTGTCGTGAAGTTTCCTCCAGAGCTGCTTCAGCAGGGAGTTGTTTCAGATTGCAATATAATCAAGATCATTAGCCAAAGATTATTCCTACACTACTTTAATTACGATACTTATCTAATTGCTTATTAGGAGCTAGATTTGGTGAATACACTGAATCTAAATTACATGGGTAAACAGTTAATTGAACAAATCCATTAGTTCGAATAATGAGTTTCATATGAGCAGACATGAAATAAGGAATAGCATTAGCATAATGGATATGATTCTCTATTATCCACATTCAAACAAATACGTTTTTCCTTTTGTATTTTTGCTTCCTCTTCCAGTTCATGTTTCCATGTAATGACCCTAAAAGCAGTTTGTTTTCATAATAACAATTACGGAAAATGCTTAAAGATTGATGACGGTGCCGGCAAACGTTTAGAATCGAAATAAATCAACGTATTAATATGCATTAGCAGACTGGAGGAATAGTATCAGCATTATGTCATCTTTACCCTTCCTCCTCTCCCTCCTCCTTCCTTTGATAGTTTTCAGGGGAGGTGCCAGAGAACAAGGTGAACGTGGTGGTGACCAACCTAACCGTGCTGGACAGGGATCAGCCCCACAGTCCCAATTGGAACGCTGTGTACCGCATTGTCAGCGGAGACCCCTCTGGACACTTCACCATCCGCACCAACCCCATCACCAATGACGGCATGCTGACAGTGGTCAAGGTAAAAGGAAGCCATGCATTTTGGCCTTTCTTCTCACATCCTGATGTCTAATATTAAGCTGTTTCATGATGAAAGTTTCCTCCATTACTATTCAACACTGCATCTTGTATATTTACACCTGCTCTGAAGTGCCAGATGTTACAGACACAGTTAGAACCAATCTTGCAATCAGCTCCACTCATTTTCCTCCCATCTCTCATCATTCTGAATCTGTATCCCACCTAATTGGATCCTCTCCAGCCAGTTGATTTTGAGATGAATCGTGCCTTCATGCTGACCGTAGTGGTGTCCAACCAGGCCCACCTGGCAAGTGGTATCCAATCCTCGCTTCAGTCCACAGCGGGAGTCACCATTTCAGTTCAGGATGTGAACGAGCCGCCCGTGTTCCCCGTCAACCCTAAGACGATCCGCTTTGAGGAGGGTGTGCCGGCAGGGACCACTCTTTCCGTGTTCTCTGCTCAAGACCCTGACCACTTCATCCAACAGATTGTCAGGTACACCACAATATAATACTCTTTTTTTTTTTTACATTTAGGCGGCACAAAACAACTATGGTATGGCAAATGGAGCTGTTTATTTACAGCAGACATGGAGTGACAATAACATTAATCTGGAGTCCTGTTTGTCTCCATCCGATTCATTTAATCATTCTTTTATCGCCGGTGTGGTCTCCACCAATTACTGAGGGAAATCCTTTTCTCTTTAGTTCCACTATGTTCATATATATTTATAGAAGATTCATCTTGCCTGAAAATAGCTGCCTGCTTTGTCTGAGAATGAAGATGAGACTGTCATTTGTTAGAATATATATAGCTTTAATAAAATGTAGGATATATTCGATAACCTAATTGATGGGGACAATATTATTTCTTCCATGCCATATTGTATGTGACCTGTACTGCAACTCCTTTCCTTGGATGTTATGTTTTTGCCCGTGTTGGCTGGTTGGTTGGCTGGTTGGCTCATTAGTTGGTTGGTTGGTTAGCTACATGCTATTCTAGTTAGCAGTATGTATTTATTAATTTATATATTTTAGGGGGGGGTAACTGTTCCAAACTCCATTTATTGTGTAATTTCTTTCGATGAAAATACTGATTCATAGCTACACCTATGCTTCAGGTTTCATATCGGAGGTAAAACTGAAACTCCTTTGATGGCCAAAGACTACTTTATAGTAAGATATTGTGAGACACTTCCAATATATTGTCTCTCAGAGAATCTTAGTGTCACTAGTGTTTAGTTCGTCGTTAGCACCTTCTCCACATCTTCTGTGAGATTCTCTACCAACCCTCTCGCCCACATTCCAGGCTCTTGTCTCCCTGATGTTGCCAAGAGACTGGTGTGAAGAGGTCACCCTGTATTGAGTTGCACACGGTCTGCCTGCCCTCCTAGGACCACTATATCCTTCTTCTCTTCCTCCTCATTGATCCCTCCCGCCATCTTTCCTAACTTGGATGACACAGCGGGCATTGTGCCATCCAGACATCAGCTCTGTGTGATAGGAACTCCCACATGCCCAGTAGCACTGTTCCACTCTGTAGCCAGCCCCAATGAAAGAGACTGATTTTTCTTAATGTCAGTAGGACGGCCTCTTCTCACTGAGGGACCCAGTGGAAATGTTACTGAAATGTTAGCGAGGGGAGGCAGTGGGAGATGTACTCATATATATATATATATATATATATATATATATACACTCTACAGAACAATGAGCGATGTCCACATCTCAGGTCTCTTCCCCTAAAACGACATGCATGGCAAACTAAGTGGACTAAGCTCTTCTCCCCTTTGAGAGAACTCCTCTTTTACTCTCTTTTCTCTCATCCCTTCCTCCCTCTTGCTCCTGCTGACCCTGTCACTTTCTTCTCTGTCAGCCTGTCGGTCTCTTATTGATGGGACCTCAGAGCAGCTGTCTTCTCCAAAGCAGCTCGCCAGCAGATGCTCAGCTCATGCTCAGACAGCCTCATCGCTGCTGCTGATGTATTCCCTTTTTGCTGACCTCACATGAATCCTTGCTAAAGCAAACACAAAAGATACTAAAATGCTCAGCCATAGACTCACAAAGGCAGCTGAACATCCACATGAACTACTTCCAACGATGAGTGAAGGTGGGAAAGGAGCTTTAGATTTTTTTTGTTTCTAGGTTTCTTGCTTCTTTTTTTTCCCTCAGAGATGAGGTCAAGCCCTTTTGCCAGCCGACTTTACCGTTAGAGTGGCAGGAAGAGCAAATGTATGTGCATTTCTTCTTAGTATTAGGATATTTGCCCTGTAGAGTGATATCATGTAAGACCATATAGGTTGATCCTCTACTTCATGTTTCTGATGAAATAACAGTTGTACCCTAGAAATTTAGTATCGCACCCCCATGATGCTGGGAGACTTACGAGACACAGATTTTAAAAATGAACAAAGTCAAAGCAGCTTTGGCTGAGATATCCTGACATTTACAAAACATCTACACAGTCTGCAAAGCAGAGGCAGCACTACAGTTCCCACAATGCAGTCTCTCATGAAATCCTTCCTGCCTCCTAAATGACCAGTTATGCCATGAATGATGAGGAAAATGAAGCTCTAGCGAATGTTCAATCAGGAAGACCATTCCTTTCCTCCTTCTCACACCACTCTGTCATCCACAACACTCACACGTTATTATCATTGTGTTGGGCTGTCAATTGAGATATCAGCTGTTGTCATCAGCTGGTCAAATCTATCCAATAGCACAGTGACACACCTTCATTGTTAGCCCATTTTGCTGCTGTTATATGCGCCGCGCACCTCCCCATCAGCGCCCAATCTTTGCAGATTCACCAACTTCATTATTTCATCAGCCTCTTCAATCGTCAATCTCAACATAGTCATCAGCCGCCACCACCACCAGTGTCTGGGCTCCATAGGGGAATTATCTTGCTGCTGCTCGGGGCAGATATCCTTCGATCACAATCTCCCTGAAGAGTCAAAGCATGAAAGACTTTCTCAGAGAGTAATTATTATAATCCTCTGCATTAAACAGTCATCTTGACTTATTTCACTTTTCTGTTCTGATTGAACGGACTTTTATTTGTAAAATCAGTGGAGTGCCCTGTTAAGGTTAAAATTTGTATAATTCGGGATTGAATTAACCCTTGTGTTTTGTTGACATTGACTTTACTTCCTCATTGTTTAGGTTCCCACAGACCCTTCTGCTATATGTCAAAAATAAAAAATAGCAATAGCTAAACATTTTTAAACATTTCTATCACATAATTTTCTAAGCTTACTTAATCCAAAACACTGCAATAAAAGGCCTTCTTCTGGCCATATACCTACTGGTGAGACTTCTTCAATTAACTGGCTTTCATTAGACCTGAGAGGGAAGCACTTCCTCCACTTGCTCACTTAGGACTTGTCAGAGTTGGTAATGGGATTTATAGACTTTAACTGCAGCTGTCACTTTCCACCATCATGTCATGACCGATGATACGATGAGAGCTGCTGTGGCAGCTGTGTGGGTACAAAGAGCAGTGAAGTTGTTAAGAGTGCTGCTCGGCTTCTCTGCATATGTGTTCAGGTTTTCATCGGTCTTCATGCTAATGAGCTGCTGCTATGATAATCTTGGTGAACATATGCTCGGCTCTCTTATGTCGCTGTAATATTTCAAAGGTGCTTGGCCGATATTGCTTATTATGGTAATTAGCATTCAACTTGATAATGCGTACGTTGGAACTGAAAAATTCAGAGCTGTTGTAATTCAAGTCACCGTTGGCTGTTAATATTAGAAATATGTTTCTATATTTTTACTGTATATTTGGATTTAATAAAGTATCTGGCCTTCTGTGTGTGTCTACAGGTATTCCAAGCTGTCAGATCCAGCTAACTGGCTGAAGATCAACAGGACCAATGGTCAGATCACCACCATGGCCCTGCTTGACCGAGAGTCCATGTACGTCAAAAACAATGTGTACGAGGCAACATTCCTAGCATTCGACAATGGTAAGTCTGGTAAGTCAGAATGACTGTGTGTCATGATTATATAATGACCAGTGGAACATACAGAATAGAGACTGTTTTTAGCCACGTTAGCAGCTGGGCCACCACTGTAGTCCAGACTGAAATATCTCAACAAATAATTAAACATTTGCACTGTATGTTTGTACAAACCAAGGATTATGCTGAGGCTTTGCGTTTTTATTTCTTATTGTTGAAACTTTTATTTCTTTTTTAACTCTACATATTATGCTGTGCTTAAGATATTATTAGGTTAAGGCACTAAAAAAAAATTGCTTTTGGGTTAGGAAAATATATTTTTGGCTTAAAATACCTGCTTTTGCACCCTAAATATAGCTGGAAACTATTGACATCTGGGAAATAACAATCTTGTTGAAAACAGTTTTAATTGCCACAAACACAACTCCAAAATCTCCTGACATTGGTGCCAGAAGGCTTGCAACTGATGCAAAGGTGCCAACAGAGGAGTCATACCAGCAGCAACACCTCCACCTCCAGATGAGAAAGTCGGCTCATATACATTTAATCAGAACGGGATACAACACGATTGTTGAAATGTTGCTCTGATTCGTATGAATCAGACAAAACTAACATTGGGTTGGATGCAGTTCAAAAGAGGACCCAAATGCAGACAACAGGCGTGTGACAGAAGATGAAGTAACCAAAAATACTTTAATAAACTAGCTCAGAATGAGTGCAGGTTGATATGAAGCATAGCAAAAAAGTAGATGAAGTCCATAAGGAATAATAATACAGTCCAATATAGAAATCCAACAACAAACAAATCCACAAAGCAAAATCCAAAAAGCAACTAAAGTCCAAAACACTTATAAAATAACAAAAACCACAATGAAAATAATTTACATGGGGCTGAAAACCAGGCTGAAAAATACTGTGAAAAAAATAGGCAGTGACACAGAAAATCCAAGGACCATACACAGAACAAAGCAGGGCAAAACTGTTCAACTGACAAAGGGGGTAAGAAACACACAGACTAAATACAGACAGGTAACGAGAGGAGATGGGGAACAGGTGGAGGAGACAACCAGAGACAGGTGGGAATGATCAGATAATCACAGTGGAGGGAAAATGAAGAGGGAAAACTTAAAGGGTAAAACATGAGGAGGATACAATAATAAGACAGACCAAACATACACACAGAGGGAAAGGGAGCAAACTGGAACTAACAACATGGAAGACTAAAACACAGACAGAGGAACCAAAAGGGTAAAACAGATCATAAGAAAATAAGGCAGGAAGTGTAAAGCATAAGACATGACATGGGGAGGACATGGCAACCTAAATACACAACCATGACATGTTGTGGTTTGCAGTAATTCCAGTTCTAACATTTAATTCTAGTGACTGGGCTGATATTGGATGGCTTTCCATAAAATCTGGAAATTCCCATGACCATTCAAGATTCATTATCATAACTTTGATGATCCCCTAACTTTTCATCTAACAGCATCATTAAGTCACAATTCCACTTTATCCGAAACTGGTCTTTATAGCAAACTACAAAATCTAATGGCATTACCATCAGTCATCATCTGAATGAAAATTAACCTGAAACTCATGTTGTTGTTTTTTCATCTTTCACCAGAATTAAAATATGCTACTGTAGTCCAGGTGCAGATTAATGTAGTAGCACTTGTAGTAGAGGGCCACAGTATAATCAAGTACAGTGTTTTACAAGGTGTGAAGTATATGCAAATGAAAAATGTTTAACTTCCTCCGATTTTTGCTAGTTGTAGGGCTGTTGTTCAAACTACAGATTGGACTTTCACATTTTTTGTACGCCCACCTTCATGGACACAAAGTGTACAGATCAGGAGATCTTTTGTTTTGTTAGATTTGGCCAATTTTCAAACTTTCTACTGCATGGAGAACCCAGTATAATGAAAATACTTCTTTCTTTTCTTCTTTAAGTGTATCACACATTTGCAACATTATCCCAGATACTATCCCCTAAGGTTTGGGTGAATATAAGTGGGGCTGTCTGTACATATACTATACCATAAATAGTATGCTGTATTAAATATTCGCTGGCCTTGTCATGGTTAGAATATAAAAAGAAGATTGTCACTCAGTGTTCTTAAGCATTTGTCCTCAGGTGCTGCTACAGGGTACAAAGCTAAAGTACTAAAGCGCAACAAATAGAGGTGCTTGCTCTCTGTGTTAGTAGGAGGGACCCAGGTGTTTCTTACTCCAGTGCGAAACGAGGGATTTGTTGCCCCAAAGCACACCAACTTAAGCTCAAAGTGTTGACTGCCTATTGATTCTGGAGCCCGGTGTCAACAAGGGGATATATTCCACTTTGATTGAAATTCTCTTTATTTATTCTTTTCAAGTGAAGTGTAAGAAGCAACAAAGCACACAGCCAATCATAACCGACAAGACGGTCGATGGGCCTTGGAGCCTGGGGCAACAGACCTTTGCATAGTTGATGTACCAAGTTACTGTCTGATCGGGGAAAAAGTTGAAATACAACCCTGATGAGCTGCTAGGATAAATCCTCTGTATGCTTTACTGCATCAGGAATTTTATTCAGCCTGCTGACAGTCTGTGCACAGGGGGTTGTCAACTGAATATCAAGGCCACAATATATCACTGCAGTTTGTTCAACAGAGCAGGGCACACGCCTCCTTCATCTGTACTGTAGTTTCAGGTTGTAATGTTTTTGTATCACTGAAGAATGTTAGTGGAAGAAATAGTCAGATCCTTCATTTCAGTAAAAGAAGTAATACTACAGTTTACTGCACTCACGAGTAATTGTATGATCAGCAAACTGTAGTAAGTATCAAAAGTGAAGATACTCATTTTAAAGAATGACCCATTTGATACATTACTTAATTCCAGCGTCTGAGCCAATTGTAATGATACACTATAAAGATTAGTGATTGGATTTCTTGATCTACATCTGCAGAGTTTTGTCAGATGTGATGCAAAACAATGCAGCACAGTTTTTTTTAATTATGGGATTGTCATTAAGGGAAGGAATGCAGCCTGGTGATGTTTCTACAGCTGCCAAGAGTCAAACCACTGTGCCAAAAAATGTGAAGATGAAACTGTGCAAATGATGCATCAGAATATGACATATTGTTTTGGATACATGCTATGAAGAAGACGACCAAAAATAAGATTTGTTGAGAAAAAAAAGGCACAATAACTTGTCATGTTTACTTTATGTGTAAAGTTTGATGAAACTAATATGTAGAGTTTGCGAGATATGCTCCATGCAAAAAAAAATATTATGTATGTACAGATATACTGTTAACTATATCCCCAGGCATTTTTATGTTGGGGGGCGCGGGGGGGGGAATACTAAGTAGAGGTTTTGCAAATACAGCATCCATTTCTGTAAAGGATGAGTTTCAATCAGACTCCCACTCAAGGCCATCCACCTCTGATTAGAGGACATTAGCATTCTTTGTTATATAAATTTCATGACATATAAGTCCCAAACAGCATTGGCCTTGCAATGTTCAGGCTGATTTTAAACAGCAAATAACATCACTATTTTTATTAATTTGGACAGAAATATAAATATTAACACCATAATTTGTGTTTCATCAAAACATATCATTCTGCTTACAAAACAAAAAACATGTTTAAGTTGGCAGTGCATCTTTAAATTCTCCTCCGGACACATTCTAAAGCACATAAAAATACTCTGCTATGACTAAGATTTAATATGATTATCCTACGCAAAACGTTTGCTCTGAAAAGAGGCTTGAAGCAAACCTGCTTGTTCTCTCTCATTAAGAGAATGTGGATCTGTGAATCACAGACCTTGGCCTCTGCCCACCACCGCTGCTTGTGCTAGATTGGCTGGTGAGAGAGCAGTGCACATTGAGATCACTGGTGGCGGATGAGACATCGCAGCGATTCAGGAAATGTTCAAATGTTTGAGGCTCAGATGAGGAGTCTGTTGTGCAAGTGTAGTTCGCATCTTTTTTTGCACCTTAGTGTTTTGTTGTTTTGTGTCTTTGGTTCCTAATTCTGTCGTATTTGCGAAGTACAATGACAATAAAGGCTTTCTATTCTATTGTATTGTGTTGTGTGTTAGCTTGTTAGTTTGTAGCTGAACGTGGCTGACACAGTGTTTGTGAAGTTTGCCTGGGAAGTATTTGAAAACAGAGGCTTAGCATATTATGTCACAGTCGGATGAAGTCACCAGGGTTACAATGGCACGTTAGCATACAGCTGTGAAAACACACACACACAAAAAACATCTGAAATGGGGGAAGAACTGTCGTGCAATTAACTGTACAAAAATATTCAACAAGAAATATTTAAATGTTTTTGGCAAACTTCGATTTGGTCAGACATTTTAGGAGATATAAACACAAAAAAAACACATTTTTCGTGGAGTGAATCATTAAATATTCATCAGTGATGTTAACTTTTGATGACTAAAATACTGTAAGCAACAATCAAAGTTACATTTTGGAAAAAACGTCCTTCCATATTATTTATTAGTAAAGTTTAACACTCAACAACTCAGCTTATCTTCGTTGTGGTCCTTTGGGACTGTTTGGGTGTGGTTTGGTTAGATTTGATTGACAGTGGCCCAGCAACATGAATAAACTACCCCACAACCTGATTAATGCACCACAAACAGACCAGAGACTAATTCATCATCACACAAGGTGTTTCTCATTTTCAGCCCAAGGGTTAAATATTTGAACTCACTTGATTCCTACATCATCACAAATGTTTTCTCGGTTCATGTTGCACTGACTTTAGACACACCAGCAAAACAACTTCAAGTTCGCTCTGATCACAAGCAGTGCACTTAATAAAAAAAAAAAGAAAAAACAGTGCTTATTCCCAGCGACAGAAACACTTCACTTAAACAGTATCACTTAAACTGCACTTCAGAGACTTTGTGCACTGTAGTCAAAACACATTAGAGGGTTTGCTGTTAATGCATAAAACATAAATGTGTCCCCCAAACCTGATGGTTTTGTTCTGGCCCTCCAGTCATAAGTAACACTAGATATAGCCTTTGAGTCATTTCCCCAGTCTTTATGTGAGTCTCGCCTCGGACTTTTCAGGAAGCAGCCACTTCTAAACACTAAAACGCCAAAAACTGCAGCTTTAGTGTTTTTCTTTCACTAAGTATAAGCATCAAAAAATAAATAAAACGTCCAACAGCTCCAGAAAATGGAGATGTTGGGCTAGAACTAACACAAGAACTAACAGATTGAAGAGAAGATACGGCTCTTTTGATTGCGGCAAAAAAGTGAGTTTTGTGAAAAATTGCCGATGCTGCACTTTGTCTTTGTACGGCTGATACTGGCAGTTGTGTTTGCGTGCTCCGCTACAAATGCACACAGTATTGCCCTTCCACTTTCAACTAATCAGTAAACAAAAACTTTTCCTCTCTGCTGTTTGTCTCCCTGTACAAATCATTTTCTCTCTCTTCCTCACATGAATCAGCCGGAACAATTGTTTTGCCTCCTTCTGAACCTTTATCTTATATGCCGTCTCTTACCTCTGCTTTCACGGTTTTTACTCCAGCGCCACTCGTTTAATCTTTTTCCCTCTGCCTCATCTCAGTTCATGTCTCTCTCTTTTGCTCTGTAATTATCTCACCGTATCGTCCTTTGATTTCCTCGTCTCCTCTTTTTCCTCTCACCTCCCCTCAGGCTCGCCTCAAGCCAGCGGGACAGGAACCCTCCAGATCTACCTGATTGACGTGAACGACAACGCACCTGTGCTGATACCCCGAGAGGCCCAGGTGTGTCAGCGCGCCCGTCCCAACTCCAGGATCAACATCACAGCCTCTGACGCCGATGCCGACCCCAACGTTGGGCCTTTTGTGTTCGACCTGCCGTCTTTTCCTACTAGCGTTCGCCGCAACTGGACTATTTCCAGACTCAGCGGTAATTTTGCATTCATGAAGCTAATTTTTCTACTCTTGTGATGTGTAACATTTAGGAGGTTTGTGGAAATGACATATAACCATTCTGCATCCCCAGTTGAATTAAATCATAAGCTTACCAGATGGGATGAAAAAACGCCCTGCAGTATAACTGCTGACATCAATCACGGGAGCGAGGATTGCTGTAAGCTGTGAGAGAAGTCCAAGTTTAACTAAATGTTTCACAAAGCTCACAGTGAAAGACGCAGGTGCCATCTAGTGTTGACGTACGATCGGTCGCTTGTGACAAATGAGATCCATTCATCTGTCTGTCCCCCGAGCGACCGATCTGTCACCTATTCCTCCCAGATGGATGTATCACAGCAGCTGTCTTAAGGACAAATCTGATCACATACCTGGATTTTTCTTCCACCGAGGCTCTTGTCTCAGCCTGACTGAGTGATAGATGCTGAGAGATGTTGTTGTTTACCTCCTCTCATACGTGGAATGATGGGTGTGCAGTTTGTTCGGTCACACTTTTATTTGGCGTGTCATTCTCTCGTACATAAGCGTGATATCCTGCAGTAAAAGCAAAATGTAATTCTTGTGCAGTTACAGTGCACCATCCTTATTTTCCTCTTCTCCTTCATGTCTTTTTCCCTGCCACTCCTCCCCCCATCTCTTAATGTCTCCCCTTTTACACTGTATTCTCTCTATCATCAACACTGTCTCACTCCCACTCTCTAGGTGACTATGCTCAGATGAGGCTAAAGATTCCTTACCTGGAGTCGGGCATCTATGAGATCCCCATCATTGTGTCTGATTCGGGGAATCCTACCCTGTCCAACCGGTCTCTTATCAGGGTCAAAGTTTGCCCCTGTGATGATAATGGGGACTGCAGCGCCACAGGGGCTGTGGCAGCCACCGGCCTGGGCACCGGAGCCATCATCGCTATACTCATCTGCATCATCATATTGCTCAGTGAGTGCATCACAGTGAGACTAGATTAGATCTATTCCATTTGATTCAATTAGAATCTGTGTCTTTTTATGTAAAGGACTTGATGCATGCAATTTCTTGTTGTTGTACAGCCCTTAGAGTTGCATTTCTGGTATGAAATGTGCTGTACAAATAAAGTTTAGTATCATGATTATTATTAGATTACATTCAGTTTTTCTTTCAATGCATAAAGTATGAGCACTGAGACAACGAAATGCAATTTTGCGTCTGTCCATAAGTGCAAAAGGCAGTAAAGTAATATACATACTGCATGTATAGAGGTGTACAAATAAACAGCATGGGGCAGATACAAATACAAAGAGTATTAAATGTATAGTATGTACATGTGCAACAATTACAGTAGGCGGTGCAAGTAAAACTACAAAATAGTGTAAATATACATGCAGTACTGCAGGTGTTCAATTAATGCTAATAATAAGACAGAATAAACAGCTTGATCTATGGTATGAATATGGTGTATATACAATATAGATCGAGTGTATTGTATTTTTATATTAGTATGTCGTCTGAATCATGGAAATATCAAAATAGAAGACTGCCCACCTTATGACAACTGTTTTTTTCACAGGCATGGTTCTGCTGTTTGTGGTGTGGATGAAGCGCAGAGAGAAGGAGCGGCAGGCAAAGCCCCTGCTGATCGACCCTGAGGACGACGTCAGAGACAACATCCTGAAGTACGATGAGGAGGGAGGTGGAGAGGAGGATCAGGTATGGTTTGAAGATTATAAATACATATGTAAAACTAGACAGCACTCAGAGAAAGCAAAGCAACACCAAGGCAGGTCGGTTTTCCCATTATGTCATTGCACCGAAAAGCGATAGTACCATGACCCTCATAGTATGTGTGACACCTCGAGCATAAAAAGCTACCCCTAAATTTGGATTAACATTAGTATCATTATAGTTTGATAGTTATTCAGGAAAAACAATATTTTACCTGATGGTGATTCTCCTCAGGATGTAGCTCAGTAAGATTTGAAGATATGTCTAATTTGACTCCTAACTGAATCAGCACAGTTTCAGCTACAATTTGATCTTATGGCATTATTATCTGTTATCGCACAGCAGCCAATTTTCCATGATCCCTATGAATCTTATTATCTCATGGGGATGTCATTGTGTCATTTTTATCCAAGCATTGTCAGCGTTATCCTTGAAGTTAGAGGCAACAATCTTGTAATTAGCCCCTATCCTGCGATGGTAAAGAATCAGAAATCAAATGGATTGTTCCCTGGGCCATAGCCTATCTCTCTAAAACATGTAGACAAATTAATCCAGCTAGCAGACGGACCAACCAACACCAGCAAAAATATTATTTCTTGGCAGAGGTAATTTACCAAAGCTGTGGCATCTTTGAGAAATGACTGGCTTTAACACAAACTGACTTTTTCAAATTTCTATTGGAAGATTATGAATTCATTGATAGATTAGATTAGACAACTTTATTAATTCCCATAGGGTGAACTAGGGCCATCCATGCACTCTGATAAGTAACAAAATAGACACAAGTCAAACTGACACAGAATCCTCAAGGACATTAGCATCATTCAAGAGTCTGCCTAGCCATGAAATCCAAAAAGAAAGATAATTAGTCTGCAGCGAATGATCATTTCAGATAGTGATTCATCTGCCGATATTTTTCTTGACTGATCATTTAATAGATGAAGATAGTAATAAGCACTCGAGATAAATTCCCACAGATAGAGCTGATGTTTTCAAATTACTTGTCTTGATCGCCCATCAGTCAAAATAAATTAAAAAAGAAGAAAAGCATCAAATCGTCACATTTGAGAAGCTGGAATCAGTGAATTATGGGTCCACTGATTAAATGCAACTAAATTAATGATGCACTGGAAAATAGGACTAACTAGAAGAGTGCATACCTCTGATAAGGCCAAACAATCCTACATATAACCCAGTGTCAGCCGGGATTGGCTCCTGCGACTGTACAAAGTGTGAATGTTAAATGTAAATAAACAGTTTCATTATTAACTCCTCTAAAATTGTATTTTAAAAAAAAGTGACAGTAAATGTGTTACTTTACTAATGTAATGGACCGCAGTCGTAAAGTTAACCATAAATTCACGTGAACATGGTTGGAGAAGGCTTGTTCAGCTGGATTGCAGACGAAGTCTTCAGAGGACAAAATGTACTTTTCTAAAAGTGAGCATGTTTGACAGAGTCTGTGAGAGTCGTTGAAAAATGTTGTCAGAGTGCAAACTGCCCTCTGCCTCACAAACACATGCTTTGGCTGAAAATACTGCTTGGCTTGAGTTCCACATTACAGCCAGTCGCCTGTGCAACTCTCTCTGTTTGACCAGCCTTTTTTCTCTGGCCAGAAGTACACCCACTGCACACCATCTCATCATATCTCATACCTTTTTCTAAATAAATGAAAACTTTCAACATTGCTCCGCTCCGACGCTTTTGATCAATTCAGAAATGTATAATTACTGTATTTATGTATTTGTACTTGCTATTTTCCAACACCCACACATACCAGCTATTAGGGACGCACTGCAATCAGGTTGCTGCAGTGTCTGTAGACTGTTAAGCACCTATGTGAGGTTTTTACATTGTTCAGTCGATACAATAATTTATCAGCTCCCAGAGAGCAACCAACACCCGGCTCTATTTATAACACATAGCTAAACGTTAAGCATTGTGGACCACAGACCGTTCAGTTGCTATGTACCATTTAGTTTAGACTCAGAAATCAGCACTGAATATAAATGTAAACAGCAAAGCTTTAAGAGCAATGTGACAGAGCGAGTGAGGCCCCCGATTAATTTGTCATTGTACAGTTATAGTTCCCTATGCCACACATAAATAACACACATATATATAAATAATCAGAACACAAAGGAGTGAGGAGGATGAGTTCAGGAGTCTCACAGCCAGAGGAAGAAGAAAAAACTGCTCCGTAGTCTGGTGTTATCACAGCGGATACTTCTGTATCTTTTGCCAGATGGCTGCAGTGTGAACAGGCCATGGCAGGGGTGGGTGTTGTCTTTTAGCATCCTTTGGGCTCCTCGCAGGCACCGCACCACACTGATACCACAGATGCTCAGTAGATGGGTAGCACTGATGTTCTGGGCGGTTTTAATCACCTGCTGCCCTGGGCTGTGCACAGACCATTGCCAGTTTGTGATGTTTCCATGCAGGATGCTTTCTACTGCTCCTCTGTAAAAGTTAACAAGGGCTTGGCTCCGGATTCTTCGGTCTCTTTAAGAAGCACAGTGGTTTCTGTGCTTTCTTTACCAGGGTGGAGATGACCATGAAAGGTTCTCTGTGGTGGAACCTAAAACTGTCCACCTGCTCCACCTCTGCTCCACTGATATAGACAGCGGTGTGTCTTTGGATTATTTTTTTTCTAAAACCAACAATCACCTCCTTCGTTTTATCGAGAGGAGCAGGTTTTTATCTGCGCATGACTCTGTAAGATCGTTGATTTCCTCCTCATATGAACTGGCGTTATTGTTTGTCATCTGTCTTACGATGGCCGTGTCGCCTGCAAACTTCACAATGGATTTCTCTCCATGTCTTTGATTGCAGTCATGGATGTACAGTGTGAACAGGAGGAGGCTCAGCATTTTTATGAGCATTGTTCATATTATGAATTTAACAATTAGTCACACTACATATAATGTTGATGATTAAAACCACAGCTGCTATCTCAATCTGAGGCACTTTCGATACTTTTTTATCACTTCAGACTTTCCCAACTGTCTTTCTAACGTGAGAACACTAAGAATTGTGGGTAATTCTGCAGCGCTGTAGATTTACGGAAGGGCTCATACAAACATTGATTTGTAGAACCAATTTCTCTGCAGGTCAGTCTAGATTTGACAGGATCCAAGTCTGTGAGGGCAGACTGGACCAACAGTATATCTACCAACTGGGAAACTGAGCTCTATTAAAAACACAATGAATCATCAACATTATATGTATTGGGCAAATCACTTGGTTAAGAAAGGGTTAATCATTGAACACACATGTTAACAATGGAGCTGTAGTCATTAAATCAGCGTAAAATGTGTAGATTTACTAATGGTAGAAAACAAAAGAAATATAATTTTTATTAACTTATTTATCTATTCATTTTTACCTAGGTCATGCTTTATGTAAAATACTGTAATTTACATCACTGTGGTAAAGGTTTTTTGTTTATTTCTCTGTTTTGCTAGTTTATTTCTCATTAGATGGATGATGGGGAGGGAGGGGGGGAGGGAGGGAGGGAGGGAGGGTTTGTTTGTTTGTTTGTTACATGTTCTAAATTTCTTTTATCGTATTGTACTAATAACAAAATCAATAAACATATTGTTGAGGGTAAAAAAAAGGATTAGAAGATCATGATAATGAAGTGTCTCTGATTTCCTCTTTGGCCTCCGTCCAGGACTACGACCTGAGCCAGCTGCAGCAGCCCGAGTCTTTGGACCACATCATCAATAAGCCGACGGGGGTCCGCAGGGTGGATGAGAGACCAGTGATTGCTGAGTCACAGTACCCCATCAGACCCAGTCTGCCCCACCCTGGAGATATAGGGGACTTCATTCATGATGTAAGTTCAAGAATGGAGGGAGAACGTTTCGGTGGTGTTGTGTTGTTACGGCAACCATTTCCTTTTACAAGATGAACATAGTGGACACAGTGTTAATGTTACCTAACTGACTCATAGAAAAGTTTGCCCAACATAAGTTTTGAAGCCTGAAACTTTTTTGAGGGGAAACATCAGAAGAGATTTTTTTTTTTTTCAAGAGAAAATATGATTATTTACTTTTCATGCTGCTATGCTGCTAGAAATACTTGAGCTGCATACACAGCTCAGTGTCTCTGAAAGCATTCATACCATGATGCAACAATAAAAACCTAATGGGTGGGTGAACAAGATGAGACATGGTTTATTACAACTTTATGAAGTGGAAAAATATCAGCTCCATTATATTGTTGGTAAACAACGATTGGCCAAAGTCCAGTTTTGTTAGAAGACCATCCTGATATTCAGTAGTTTATATGTCTGACCACACAGACCAGAAAATACTGTTTGTCGCAGAGATTTTTCATTTTCTATCTGTCGATCTTTGTATCTTCAGGGTCTGCGGGCAGCAGACAACGACCCCACAGCTCCTCCATACGACTCCCTGCTGGTGTTCGACTACGAGGGCAGCGGTTCGACCGCCGGCTCCGTCAGCTCTCTCAACTCCATCAGCTCAGACGACCAGGACTACGACTACCTCAACGACTGGGGCCCTCGCTTCAAGAAGCTGGCCGACCTCTACGGAGGAGGGGACGACGACTGAGAGTGGAGAAGGGGGCAGGGTGGGGCTGTGGAAGGGTCAGTGGAGGCGGGGTCAAATGGATGGATGCTCCTGAGAACATGATGCAGGCCTCTGCGGTAGACATGTGAAGAACAGACCCTTAAATCGGCCACATTAATTTGCTCACATCGACCGAGCCTGCAAACATGAATTCTGCTGCAATGCAACTGTATTCTGGCTTTATATTTTTTAGTGGCGAGTTTGTAGTGTGATGTTTTGTTTTGTTTTCTTTTTGTTGCTCTCTCCCTGTGCTGGACCCGGAGCTCTCTGGGGATGAATCAAGGCGGTCGTGAGAGACACGAGTAGTGAATTTGTGCTTTGATCGATTGTTAAAACAAAACCATCTTTTGCTTTAGTCTCACACTGAAGAGAATGTTTTTTGGGAAGATGTTCTCTGAATCTCTCTTTCACTCTGTCAACTTGAATTTCCTTAGAACAGAAGCACTGTCATTTTATAAAGTGCCTTTTGTGGTGTGTTTTTGTATCAGACTCCTGCTATCTCAGGATCGGTTGCCATTTGTGTAGTACAGCGGAGGTGCGTTTCCGTCATCCCTCCCCCATGCGCATCCTGAAACCAGCCCTGCCTGCCACTCTCCTCTCCTATTCACAGTGGTGCAGATGAACAATCCCAGCAATCAGTCCCAGGAGGGAAGGACACATCCAGGGGCAGGATATCATAACCCAATGCATTATGGCCCAAAAGAAGCCAATAAGAGTTGTTGTCTGGGAGACAACCCTCTTCTCCAAGGACCTGCTCAGTTTGACTTTCACAAGCATCACCTGTCGACACACACTGACATTGTGTGAGACCATTTTTATACATGTGGGGGTTTTCTAATTTAGTGGAGAATGCCTGCCTTTCTTCTGTGGACTGAGTCTAGGAGCCTATATGTCGAGACGCTTGCCTGCCCTGTATGGTTTTGTGTTGCTTTCTTCACAGTGTAAAGCTTATGTAGGCATGATCTGATTAGGCAGACAGTGTAAGAAAGTAGAACTTGGAACAAAGGCATCTGAGAAAGTTTTTTTTTTCTTTTCTTTTTTTGGTCGCCTTGAACATTCCTGTTTTTTATAGGCCAACAAAACTATTAAAAGGTGCATGATTTTCTTTTTACAAAAGGTTTTACTTAACGCACTTGTTACTATGTGGTGAGAATGTGAAAATAGTCAACAGAAACTATATGAATATACTCTGTATAAAGACACTGAGAAAATAAAAATACTGTAAGATACCTATTTTTGAAGTATTGATGACATAAAAGTTGCTGCTCTTTCCCTATAGCTCTTCACTGGGCTTCTGGGATTTTTGGCCTGTTTTTTTTTTAAATATGTTGATATTTTTGTTTTTTTGTCTTCTGTTGAAGCATAATTCCATTTAAAAGATGCCTGCTTGTGTATAATTTGCTATTTTTTTCTGACCCTTTGCTTTTGTTTGAGATTGTTTTATAAAGAAATGCTTTGTTAGACCCCCTTTTTTATGTGAAAACGCAGCCTTTCACTCTGTATTGTCTCTGACAGACGTGTCCTTCCTGTCGGCCTCTGGCCTCTGGACAGTAGAAGGGTCATTAGCCATGCCTGCTGATAGTTGTTCAATTATTCAGTGTCCTGGAATTCTTTTATTCATTCATCTAGATACTGGATGTGTGCTTCGGAAAATAAAGACATGTTTTGAAAATGTGCCATCTTTTTTTGAATTTTCCTTTATATGCATCATCTTCAGGAACTGAACTGTGTTAATGGCCAGGTTGGGTCAGTATTGGTCATTTACAATATAATGTCACCTAAAGCTTTAACATCATCACTTATTACATCATTATATAACTGGATTTAAAGGTGCTACGTGTTGAATTTGAACGTATCTAATGTTTGTCTTTTTAATGAAGATACTATGGCAGAAAGCAATGCATGCTGGGATAATGATAATGAAAGAGCTGAAAGCAACAAAGAGACTGAATCAGTTTTCACCAGGATCGTATTTCAAACTTTTAACGTACATTTAAGCGCATGCCCAATGCAGAGAGGCTGCAGGCCTCCCACAGTGGCAGTGGGCTCGACTCCTGCTCACGGCCCTTTGCTGCATGTCTACCCCCTCACTGTCTCTCCCCATTTCCTGTCATATCTTCAGCTATCCTATCTAATAAAGGCAAATATACCCCAAAAAAATCACTTAATAAAAAAGGATTGTATTTCAAATATGACATACAAATCTGCATACAGTGGCTTTAATTCTGCTGCTTTTTCACTTTATTTGCTCATGAACTGATTGGTTTGTATTGACACACTGAATAATTGCACACTCCTTATATTTTACAACAGACTCGTGTAATTTTAAGTGATGGAAAGAGACATGAAGTGGAACAGACTCACTCCCTCATTAATTACGCCATTAATCTTTGACCCTAGAGCTTGGATATGGCTTCATTTTCTAATAAAACACTTGCTGTTTGTCCTTTTATTGCATCTCAGAAGAAGGAGTAGGAGAGCTCTGTATAGGGTCAGGAAGTATATTTGTGTCCATTCCTGTGATTTCAATTAGTCAGCTGAAGCGCCAAAAAACCCACTGGGGATTTAAAGGGATTTAATCCTCTCCGGCTGTGTGTCTATCAATTAGCCACACCATTAATCCCCATGGCGTAATCTCATTAGATAGAGCGCCTCTAATGAGAAACCCGGAGAGAAAGCAGAGAGGCAGGCAGTAAGAGAGAGGGAGAAAAATGAGGCTGGGGTTTCACACAGGTAGGCAGCGTGGAGAAGAGGTGATTAGTAGGGCGAAGGAGAGGGGTCAGCGGTGGGGTGGGAAGGTGTCGGGGGTTCAAGCACAGCAGGGACAATAGATAACATTTAGAAGATGGTTTGTAAAAAGGTTTAAATATGAGGTAGATGAAATATGGTGCTACTTAATCATGTGTTGTCTGCTATGGCCAGAAATTATAGGCATGGGCAAGGGAGAGCTAAACTGGCCAGGGTGAGCAGAGCTGATGGAGAATACTGGACTCTAATGAGATCTACACTGGAGTATCCCAGTGATTAAAACATCCACTAATAAGCCTAAATTAACCTTTTACTGTAGTACAGTAAGTTCTACTATGGACCTATCTGCATGGAGGACCTATGTTAATATAAGATAATAATAATCAAGATGGTAAATGGTTATTTGGGTCACAGCCAGTGAGCAGATTAACTTCAGGGATGACCTTTTTTCATTGGTTTAGCCGAACTTCTCTTGGCAAACTTACAGAGGAAAACAAATTCAACTTACCCTCTTGATAAATGGCACATATAGAATGAAAGCTTTGCTGCTGGCTTCCAGCCAGTGTTTGTGTGTTGTAAATAAAGTTCTCTTCTTCAAACACGTCCAAGCCTGGTTCCTTTCATTTACTCCCCATATAGCCAGAGAGTCTCTTGGGTTGTAGCTGGGAGCAGTCCAATATGAAAAAAAAATACCTCTGGATGTTGGTTCTGATGTCGGCTGCATGTTCACAGTTTAGTGTTGATGTTGCTATTCAGCAAAGGTACCGCCCAGGAAGGGCTGTCTGTGCTGGCTTTTCTGCTGACACCACTCTAAGCCTTTTGCTGTTTCAGGACTCAGTATAAAATGAGACCAAAGAAGTAGAATAAATGTGATGTTTCTGCTGCTAGTGAGAGAGAATATCTACTGTTTAACCATCAGCTGCCAGTGCTCTGCAACCAGGACAGGATATTCATATCAGTCAGGTCTGAAGCACATTTGAAAAGCATTTCCTTCGATAGTAATCATGTTAAATATGCAATGACCTCAAATCCTTTGGTGCATATGTACTAGTACATGAGCTTCTAGAAGTCTACTAGCAATACTGATTCACCCACAGCTGCAGGGACCCCAGGTTCACTGTGTTTAGTTAGTTACACACAAATTGATTAATTGCTCATTTGGAACAGTATAAGTTTTCATGGTGTTGAAGAGCTTCTATTAAAATTGATCTATTGAAGTGTCTCACAGAGCCCTGACAGTGAACCAGCACACACAATACCAGGACCCTGAAACTGAAGCAACTAAATGAAAATTAAAACTTTTTAAACTCTTTATTTCCCTCCTGTGACATGTTAAAATTTCTACCAGGAAAAAGGACCTATGTGCTTTGTGGCTAACATTAATTGTATGACCCTGTCTTTTAAAAAAATGACACATTATAATCTAGTCCTAAGAGCTGTATTAATTAATTTTGTATGCATTCTAGGTCCGCAGAGGATGAATCCTCATGACACTGGCAATGACCCTGAATTTTGCTCCAGCATCACCACGAGGTGGACACTTTTTGTTTTTAATGAATTATATAAACAAGTGTTGAAAGGATTCATTCGATTTGGTAGGGGTAGACATTTTTGTCCCCCTCAGCGTGAATGGTTAGAATACCTTTTGAAACTTTCATTCTAGTGCCATCATCTTCAAATTTCATTTTGTTAAATATTTTGATTTTTGACTAAGTATCTGTACTCTCATTCCTATCAGCCTCAGCTAATCTTTATGTTTAGCAATAATATGCAAATGCTCGCACAATAACATGCTAAACTAAGATGACGAACACACTAAACACGTGCTTAAGATCAGTATGATATCTGTCTTTTTCTTCTTTTTTTTTGCTCTCTTTCTAAACCCAACCCATCAACGCAGAAGGCTGTGCATCTAGAGGCGGGATTTGCTCTGAGGTTTCTGTCTGTTAAAAGGCAGTTTTTTCCTCGCTACTGTCGCCAAGTGTTTGCTCATTGGAGAATTGTTGGTTCTCTGTAAAAGTATGGTCTAGACCTGCTCTTTTGGAGAGTGTCATGAGTAAACTCTTGTTGTGATTTGGCACCTACTTCATAGCATTGCCATTGTGAGCGATTAGCATACTGATGAGCATTTAGCTCACAGCTGCGCCTCAGCACAGTCGCTAATGTGGCACCCGACTTTATCGTCTTGTTTTATTGTGTTCTCAAGTTAAACTTTATTTAATCAAATCACCACACAATCACTGACACACAGTAACATGGGATCAGATGCTATTGTTTATTAATGGAGGACTGGTTCAGTTGTGGCTCTCTGAGAAATAACCAGGATGCTTACCAATTATCAATAATTCATAACACTCTGAAAGAGTGTGTGAGGGTTTAGTTGCCACAACAAGTCTGTAAATGACTTCTGTGGCTCCCTCCTGTGAGTGCCACCCTGCCACAGCTTTCTGGGGTTGCACTACTAAATAGTTGAAATATCCTTTTAATGCAGGACTTTTACTAACTTGGACTTGTAACTGTTACTGTGTGTTTTCATTGTGATGTTGGTACTTTTACTTATGTAAACGGTACTTATCGACGATATAAGCTGTGCTTATGCAAAACTCAACCCTCTAATTATGTGTGCATTTGGAAATTCGAGAGGCGTCCTCAAGCAGAGCGGCTGCTCTAATCAACTGGATGTCATTCCTCACTTTAGTCACAGTTTAAGTGCCTGCGCAGGGACGCTGGCTATGTATCTAAATGGTGGGAGATGATTCCTTTACAGCCAATTCAGTCCCTGGTGTCCTTTATGGTACAATCAAGCTTCCATTCCCATCTGCTCCTCCGTTTCCCTCTGTCAGCATCACTCCGGGAAGACAGACCAACACTTAACCATGAATAATGGATGTGTAGCACAGTCATTGTTATAAATAAATAATTGACCTTCACACGTGTGTACAGAATTACACTTGTAAATGTAATGATGATATTACAATAACACGACAGGGAGGAACAGCAACCTATCCGGCCAGGTGTCCATTGTAAGCTGATTAGTCGCAGCTTGATGACTGTTCTTATATGTGTGTGTGTTGTGTATATAAGCTCCTTTTTCCACTTCAAGAGCAATTTAATTTGCATATGTTTCTTGGTGATTTTACCCACATATGACACTTTAATACATAATTTAATTCGTTTTTGTGGCTCTGAATCTTAAAGGGTGCTTCAAGATTTGCAGGGAGAACATGCAAACTCCACACAGAAAGGTCCTCAGACTCCACTCCCAGGTCCTCAGATGGATTTGAACCCAGGACCTTCTTGCTGTGATACAACATTGCAAACCTCAACACCACCGTGCTGCACCAGGAGTTATCCTTAAACTATTCCAGATCTTTGTCACATTATGAGTTTTATTCAACAGTATAACAGCAGACTCTTAAATGTGGCTGATGTGCATGTTGTAGGAAATCTCAATTCCTATGTCATGATGGACATATAAACGATTAAATTATTATTATTATTATTAGTAGTAGTAGTAGTAGTAGTAGTAGTATTGTCAGCTACTACAGCTAGACCAATCAAACTGTTGGTTATAAAATAGAGCTTAAAGAATGTAGTTTTCTTTATCACGACTGACTGCTAAACTGAAAGAGTTGTATTCATGCAAATACACTCAGTTCGATTTTGCTGGGGTTGTGGCTTATGCCATCTCCGTATGGTATGTTATATGGTAGTTTGTTTGTTCTGGTGTGTGTTCTGGTGATTGGCATACATGAGTACAACGAAGATGTATGCTCAAAACATTTTGGTGTGGATTCCGCCTCACATAGGAGACGACTTTGTAAATGGAGACGTTCCTCTCACGTGGACTGGCACTGGCTGCTGCTTGACCTAATGCAGCTCCATTAAAAAGGGCAACAGGCTATTAACCCCAACGCCAATACCTCACAGGTTCAGCCACGCTTACAAACCTATTTCAGCAGCGGTCATAAACACTGATCTTATTGTAGCATCTCTGCGCCAAAGCAGGGTGCCCCAGAAGAGGCCATAACAAGAGTCCTAAAGTCAGCGGTAAGCTGGGTGGAACAAGGGCACGGACGCACAGGAAATGGACTTGTGAGAGCGAGTAAACTAATGAACTGTTGTTGTGTGTCGTATTTCAGGGTCTAATTCCCCAGGAAAGGCTAAAATTCATTTACTTTCATTGCAGGATATAAGTGGCTACAGGCTACTGCATTTATTCATGTCATTAATGGATGATAAAGTGCAGCGAATTGATCACAGTGTGCCACATCAGTTCATCCAAATCAGATTCTCATGTCCCTCCTGGGATAAAGTTTTATTCATAAGCTCAAAGCTTAATCAACAACATGCAAGGAGGCGTTGAAAATTACACAATTATTTGAAGTTATTTCTTTTATTGCTGCATTTGTCTCAAAAAATCAATACGGTGGGATTATGAGTGGAATTTTGAATTCACTGGTTTGCAAAGTAAGGTCAATGAAGAAAATATTCCAACCTTCTTATTCATTGAGCTAATGGGGTCTTACCTTAATAAGGATTTTCATAACTCTAAAATTCAGCTATGTACTGGGGGTTGGGAGAAGTTTTCATCAGCCTCTCATTAAAACTCAGCCCTTCTGTGAGTGTGAACAAAGAATTCATCATTAATGTTCTGAGAATCACTTTCAGAGCAGTCAAATCCACCTTGAAATCAGAAAACAGCACCCACAGCAAGTTGTGTGTTTGTGTGTGCCTGCATACACAAACACACAAATAAACTCACTAAAGATATGTTTTATTATATAGACTCACCCTGAGGTGAAAGCAAAAACAACAATACTGAATATAACAAATTAATAACAGGCCCCTTTAATAAATGTCATGGAAGGAAGCAGTGATGTTACTTCTCTCTTCTTGCCTCTGGCAAGCTCAGGGTGTTTACCTCACCCTCAGGTGCAGTGACTGAGACGTCGCTAGGCAACCGCACCATCCCTGTTGTTGCTCTTGCCTCTGGCACTCAAGTGGGAGCTTATGTGGACTTAACTCTGAAAGAGCAGTGGTGTTGAGGAGTGGAAGGGGAATTTGCCACGAAAAATATTCGAGTGGGTTGAGGTAAAAGGTGCTAGGCCTAACCTGAGTCACCACTGCCACAATGAGAAAGGCACCATGGGGGACTGTGCTCACTGAAAGCCTGGTTTTTATCTGGCGTTGCCTGTTAACAGCAACACAATTCTGGGATATCATTTAAAAATCCAGACTGTCTTCTTTTTGTCGGCCACATTTTATGAAACGCTGCCTGGCAGGTTGCCCTGTTATTCTGTACTGTGGGTGTCGAGCAGAGAAAAAACAGGAACGTGAATGATAAAGTCAACCAATGAAGCCAGGTAATGAGTAGAATGCAGCTTCAGTCCATGTGAGTCACAGAAAAATCTGTAATTTGGTCAAATTAGTCATTGCCACCTAGCGGCTCACAGTTGTACCGTCGTTTTGGAAAATGAAATCGAGTCTCATCATCACTGATAGCTCCAAATATACACGTATTGTTCCTCTTTGCTCAATGCAGATCCAAAAGCTGCTCCCAATCATTGGAACATCAGGCTACTGTCCCAGTGGCACAATGGTCTAATTATTTCCAGTCCATGGTTGTGGTGAATGTTCGCAGCTGATGTTGCAGCTGTTGCCAATGTGCTGGGCTAATAATGGAGATGGACTCAAACAAGACAGCCCAACAAAGAACAGCAAAGATGTCTATCAAACTGTGTGTGAGTGGGTTTCAGTCTGTGTTATGCTCATGGGAGCTGTGCTCAAATTATGCTATTATAGACTCAAGGGACACACACTGTGTGTCTACATGTGGCTTTACAGATGTTAGAGGATTAAGAGGAATTATCTGTGAACAGGTAGAGTAAGAAGGACTTAAAGGCATTCAGCTTATTCATGTACAAAGCCTCAGTATCCTGAGTATCACATTTTTAATAGTACAATGCTGCCCCCTGCTGCAAGGCAATGAAACACTAAAAACACTACTAGTGACTGAAACACGAAAACCAAACAAGTTACTGTAAAATCAATATTTATTCAAACTTTTCAATAGAGAACATGTGTGTTTCTTTATGCTGTATGGTAAATTCTCAAATCTATACAAAACTGTAAAACTTTGGGTGTAAAATTTACAAATATACAGGAATATACTCCAGTTTGTTAGACTGGAGGACAGTCGGTCTCTATTAAAACAGTAAAAATGTGTGTTTGTGGACAGCTACAAAAATAGAAATCAGTTTCCAGTAGATTGTATGTTTGGTACAACACAAAAGCCTTCAGAAAACCATTTCAATTTTAGAAATCAGTACATCTTTAACCAAAAAGAACAATTTAACAGATTTAACAAAAATGAAGAATAAGCCTCTCTTCACACCCTGAAAACTACACACACAACAAAATGTCAGAACTGATTTTAAACATGTCCAATTCAACTAAATGCACATTTTGTTTTGAATTTAAGCTCCGAGAAACAACTGAGTTGTCTTGTGAAATGAAATAAATAACTAAACATTATTTTAAACTTGAGTTTAGTAAATAAATATGCTGAAGCACAAAATCAAACAATGTAAATGACAGACAGATTAAGCTACTGTGTCATGAGTTACAGAAGGGTTACTTGCTTTAGGATGGCTGTATGGCTTATTCATCGTTAGGAAGGCAACTCAGTAGGTGACAATCTGTAAGCTACTCCACTCTTCAATCGAATTCTTTTGACAACAGAAAAATAGAATAATTATTCATTAAAAGCAGTTGTCTATTAGGTCAAATGTATTGATTTCCATTGCTTTAAAGTCTAAGACACACACACATAGAATCAGAAAATAAACTGTGAAGGATGACAGTGCATTGTTCGTACAAAAACCCTTCGTCATAACACATGTAATGCAGTTTTGCACTTTCTGAAAAAGAAGTTGTAAGGGGTCAATAAAGGGTCATTAGTCTATGACTGCTCTGAAAATAAAACTATTCATCTGAGGAGAGGTAGAGAGGCCATCCAATATGGCTACTACTGTATTTCAGGTTCATGTTTATCTCAAGGACCTTAAAACGTGCTAAGTCGCTGCTCACCCTCCTCATCATTTATAAGAGTCTCTTACGCTCTCTCTGTGGTGGGAGCAGCTGCTCTCTCCACACACTTCATTTGCCCCCTCTCCTCTCTGCTCCTCTCCTCTCCTCTCCTCTCTGACAACAAGCCTATTTGAGAAAGCCCTTGTAGAGGAAATGGGAGCGACTGGTAAATCTCTCGTTCTCCAAACAAAAGAGCAGATCCCTGAGATTGACGCGCGTGATGCGCTGCCGTGTGGGTCTGGAAACCGACGAAGCATCTCCGCCCAACAGAGAGGGACCCGATCCTGATCCCTGCAAGATGAGAGAGACAGGTGTGAGGGAGGGAGGGGGTGGGTATGTGATATTTGGAATTTAAGAGTGGTCTGAAGAGCAAACACCAACACAGGTGCAAGAAGTATTATGATTCAAGCTTTTGAATACAACTCAGTACAACTGTGTAAAAGTACTCTAAAATTAATAAAGTACTCTGACTTTTATTTTCCTTCACCCAGGAGGTTATGTTGTTGTCGGCGTTTGTCTGTCTGTCTGTTAGCAGGATTACTGAAGAAGTTAAGAATGGATTTAGATGACATTTTTTGGAGAGGTAGGGTATGACCTGGGGAGCGATTCATTAGATTCTGGTGGTGATCCGGATCATCGTCTGGATATAGAATGTTTTTCAAGTATTCTTTACCATTGTGGGAAAGGAGCAATTACAAGATTTTGCTCCTAAATTCATGAATAAAACCAGCAATGTTTGGACTAAAAATGACAACATTTTGTCCAAATGTTGCAGCAGAGTGCCCCAGTTTGTGCACCGTTTGAAAGCACCATCATTTTGAGCAGAGTTTCCATGTTCTCCGGCATGGAAGATGAGGTCTGTAATAGGTCTGTAATTCCCAAACAGGGGGACTTGTACCACAGGAGGTACTGGAGAGATGTCTGAACTATAGCTGAAAGTAATGGATGAATGGTTGAAATAGAACCACCATGGGAATTGGAAACTCCGAATTATCAGCTGGTAGAGTGAGTATGTCAATCTGTCTGTCTGTACATGTTAGCACTTTCATAGACCTGTGACCTGTCCAGAGTAGCAGGGTACACTCTTACATAGAGCAGCTGACAAAATGAATGGATGGATGCATGCTGGCCGATGAATTGTTGTTCCTTAATAAAAGTTGTCTAAACCTTTTTGAGTGTCTAGTAAGAAAGCGGATTGTGCTCTGTGGTTTTTTTTTGCGACACAGCAGTCTATTATGTGTGTTCTGGATAATTCATTGGTTACACATGAAGTAATCGCTTCCAGCCCCTTTCTTGATACGTGCAGTTCATGATCATAAACCCTTTATTAGACAGCAGTGCCAAGCGGATTATTTAATAAGCCCTGCAGTCATGACCTCCTTTGCTTACAAAAAAATTAAAAAATGACTAAAAATCCCTCTTAGATACAATACTCTTTTGTTACTAAGTGTGATGATGCTCTCATGTGTATTTGCTTTGTTTGGTAACAGCTTTAAAAAGTCAACACAAGCATGGAGATTATACTCTATAAAGAACACAATTACTAAGCGGATCAAAAATCTGAAAGAGATGGAGACTGTGGTGAAGAGGAAACTCAACCAATAACGATGCATAGGAGGTAGGACCAAGCATAACCAGTAGCTGCAGCATGCTGGGTAAAGGTTTGTCACTTTGCCTCATTGTACTGATTGATTGTGACAGGTGCCTTTTTATAAATGTGATCTGCAATTACAAACACCAGCTTACAGTGAGAGTGTTACAGTGAGTGTGTTCTCACTCTGCTTACAGCAGAACAACTAATGAGCCGCTTCATTGAATTATTTTCTCCAGGTATGTGAAGAACACAGACAACCACAGACTGACAGAAGGTTCTTCTCAGGGTAGTGTGGGCTGTTAGTGACAGATTGTAACCAAGTCAACTTCTTCTGGCTGATACGGTTTCTAGAGAGAAGAACTGTGAGCAAACAGTTCTGACTGCAGTGTTGCAATATTGTTTTTAAAAGGCTAAAAACGTGTGCGTGCATAAACTTGTGTTTCACATTTGGACAATTTAGGATTACACCTATCTTTCTTAAATTGAAAAAGAGATGTTGCACACACATCACGTAGGATCAAGGCTTTTAGAAGAACGGCATGAATGAAAACAAGTAAGGCCTAAACACTTGCCACGTGCCGCAAAAGTTTAATAAAGATGTTTTTTATCCCACTTGGATTTCTGTCTGGGTTTTCTTTTTCTAAAAAATGTTGACATTTGGACTTTATAACATTCTGGGGTCATTGGAAATGTTTAGATCACACGAGTCTGAGAAGCATCCTATGTATCCACCACTGGACCCCTATTCTACAAATAGTGCAATACTTATAATATCAGTTTAGCCTAATCTTTATCTGCAACTGAACAAATACTGGGTTTAAAAAGAATGAAAAGACATACAATAAAGTGTTTGAATGTTGATTTAGAATTGGAACGTCAACGTTATGACTGTTGGTTTGAAGCTCTACAATATTTGTTAAAGCTCTACCACCATATGGAGTGCCAGATGGACGAAGGTAAATGGTGGCTTTATGACAGGGACCTCACCTGACAGCTATCCCAAGACAAACAACAGTATATGGAGAAAGGACCTCACTCAAAAATGTTACCTCAGCAGCATCGGACGCAGCATCCAGAATCTTCTTCTTTTTCCTGGGACCGATGGCTGCCAGAGCCGTCAGGTTGGCCTCCCTGTGTCTCATCTGAGCCAGCTCCTGCTGCTGCATCTGAATAATGCATATGTGGAAATCAAGCACTCAGTATATATACAAACAGAACCAGAGACTTGCTGACTGTCCTCCCCTCATCTTACTTCTTTTGCCTTCTGTTTCAGACGCAGCTGCTCTGGGTCCTCTTGCCGAGCTCGAGACTGCAAAGCCAAAAACAAGACACTGTTCATTAATAACTGATAATGGCAGAAGAAAAACTAAAAACAACCCATGCTGTGTAGATCTGGACATACTGTGGAATTTATGATGGGCATCAGTGATTCTGAAGAATGATGTTTTAATTGTTGAGATCTTTTGCCACCTTTTCCCACCTTCCTTTGTGTGTTTACAACTGACAAATCATGCAGAGTATGCCTTTAACTTGTTTTGTTATGTCGAGATGATTTTTTAAATGCATGCATCATTTTGTTCCTAATGTCATATACCTACTGCAATTTAATTAAGTTCTATGAATTTGTTGCCACTGCCATTAATATATCACACAGTACATTTGTTAGATGCTGTTTGAGTTACATCCTATCAGGCATCCTGAGGGGGAGTCAAAATAATTAATGGCAGGCAACCATTTGTCAAACTTAATAGGGTAAATCCAGGCCGGCCCATTTAATCTAAACAAAAAAGTAACAGATGCCACATTATGGCCTTTGAATAATTAAACATCAAAATCTCACAGTATATTATAGGGCTATTTATTTATACTTATTTGCAATCAGATATGTAAATCCACAGATTCTTACATATACATATATATCAAAATAACAAATAGCCTTGGGGCATGTTATTGTGGTATCTCTCAGAGATGATGTACCTTAGCTGCTTTTAGGAGGATCTCTCTCTCTTGGTCCTCCTTCCGTTGTTTCTCTAACTGGTCCAGCTGCTCAAAGAACTTGAGCTGAGCACGAACATCGCTGCTATGCTCATAAGTGTTATCCTCCTGCCGACAGACAGCAGTGTTTCAATGTCATCCCATAAAAAAAGATTACAGAACAAACATTCATGCATATACGGTATGTGAGCTTAAAACATTGTAGGGCTGCACTATTTCCTTGAACTTTAAATTAATTCGACTCAAAAAGGCAAAAACACAAATGTAACATGAACAGCGGCATCCACTATACAAGGTTTCTGAACTGCCACTGCACATAACATCCCTGCCAGCTTTCCCATAATAATAATAATAATAATAATAATAATAATAATAATAATAATAATAATAATAACAACATTATGAATGAACCTTGATATTGATGTTTCTCTGCTGGGCCACTTGGGAAACATTTTCCAGCAGGTTCTGGAGCCGCTGCTTAGTAGCATAGGAGACACAGTTCACAACCTCAGCACCCAGGTCCGTCACGCCATACCTCCTGCCTGGAAAAGAAACAGCGAGACATCTTTGGACCTTTAGAAGGTGAATGGATAGATGTTGTATTGGCAATAATAATGTTGTAAAAGTCTCACCAATCTCCAGCATTCTCCTTTGTAGCACGGAACAGGAGAGAAAAGCCTCATCCTTACAGGAACGTGTCCTGACTCCCACTAGTCCAGAACTGGTTGCTAGGATATTAGCACTTTCCTCTGACAGGTTGACTCCGGCCATGGAGGCCACATCGTTGATGTCCTCGTCATCTCTGCAAACATAAATGCAGAAGGGAAAACCCAAACACTAGGCTAAAGATCATGAATCCACACGTCTTGTGGAGATGTTACAAAAATAGCAATGAAACTATTAGTCATTTGTCCAGCTATATATATAATTTATTATGATAACGTATGCTCTCAATGAGAAATGTAAAACATATTTATGTCTCTGGGTGTGTTAGAAATATTTACAAAATTGACTTCTCCTCCTACAAGTAATGCTAATACTAAAACTTGTGTGATTAAACAACATTTATAATATAATGTTATTTGAATTCTGTTATGTGTGTTCTTACTTGAAAGTGCCACCCGCCTCTTTTAGCTTGTTCTTTACAGCAGGGGTAAAGGCTGCAGCAAAGACTTGTTTAGAAACAGGTAGCACCTCCGGCCTTGCAAGAACTGGCAGAGAAAATTGCAATACATACTACATGTCACAGAAGAATGACACGCATGCACATACAGACAGAGGGTGTTATTAGTTTGACCTCCTCACCTGGTTGCAGCTCTTTAAACTGGACATGTTGCTGTCCCACCATGATGTGCCCAGGGGCCTGATTCCTGAAAGTTACCATGGGGGTCACAGGTAAGGTCACCTGAGGTCTCAACATTGCTCTCTGCTGCTGAGGCTGAAGAACCTGTACATGTAGATTATGCTTTTATTACCAGAGTGATACACCTTTTTCATGTTTTGTTTCTAATGGCACATTTTCAGTTAGAGGAAATATTTGCAATGCCTTCTATTTTATACAAGCCACTCAATGTTATACATCTGAGTTGGGCTGACAACTGAGATATTAACCAATCAATCTACCATTGAGGAGGTCTGTCCAGGTTTGCTCAGTCCAGCCTGGAGCTGGGGCCTGCTGACTGGAACAGTGAGACGGGGGGCTGGGCTGCCCAGGACCAAAGTGCCGGGGGTTGTGGTGGAGGAGACTGGAGCTGATGCCCGCTGGGGGAGCTGACTCTGCTGGATGAAGGCTGCCGTGTCTGGGGTGAGCTGCCTTAAGGCTGGGATGCTTCTCTACAGAAGACAAACAGGTGGACAGACATGACAGAAATGCACATAGAAAGATGACTTTCTGTTTGTTGTGGTCGTAGAAAATGTTAAACACATTTTACTGATCTTTGTTAGATGGTATATCCATGAAAATGACAACAGAATTTCATTTCTTACCTTAAGGAAAGGCAAAAGGTAATGTTGGGGTGTGGAGTTTAGCTCTTTGTATAATCTGCTGGTGAATTCCTCAGGTTCCAGTTTGCTCTCCTAGTACAATTAAAGGCATTAAAGGTGAGAGCTGTCATATTTGCAGCTACAGATGGAGCTTCTTTAGAATGAAGGTTTTCCATTTATATTACAGCTTTCATTTGTCAATACCATTGTGAAATGTGAAACCTGTGTGTGCTATAGCAGCTGGCAGGTTCATGTGTGTCTCCAGTATGTACAGCTCACTCACCAGCAGGTCCTTGACCAACTCTCTCACATTTGCTGCAGTCTCTGTTGAATGTTTTCCAGTGGATGCGAGCTTAATCAATGTTTGCAAGAAGCTCTTGCATTTCTTCACATTCTCCAATGTCTCCTAAGGAAAAAACGCAGACCATTCAGATTAGAAACAAAATGTATATTATAAATTGCAGCACACTTTGCCTTCATTAATTATACTGTAACGTCTACTTAAGTACTTCAGCCTTGTTTCCACCAAAGAGCCCAGTTCAGTTCAGGTCAATTCAGTTTGTTACATGTCACAACTGTTTTTCATTTTCCATTATCAAAAGCTGTGGATGGTACAATAGAAGGACTCCAATCCAACCCGTTTTTTAATTGTCCTTCTGTTGAAGTGCCTAGCACACTGATGATATGAACTGGAGTTAAAACACTGCAGATCATTGCTTAGAGCAAGAAGAGTCAGCTCATCATGTGCACCCTGACATGGGATTTCCCAACTCTCTCGTAGTCTTTGGTCTTGTCGTCTGTAGCCCTTTGTCAAACAAAGTTTTTGCTCTTGTTGTAATAAACAATCACATGAAGAGAAGAAAAAACATGAAATGTATATGTGCATAATGAGCAGCTGACTGAGTGAGAGAAGGGGGGGAAAGAGAGAGAGAGTCTAGCCCCATTCAGACAGCATTTCTGTTGCGGGCCTGGTGCACCTTTATTCTGCCCCAATGCTAGGTTTGAATGCAATGAAGGCGTTATGGGGTGTCAGTTTGTTCCACCTCTGTGACACCTGCGGGTGTAGTAACAGTAAGTGCGCCGGCGTGGCGGAACGGGTGTGATGTTGTAGTAACGTGTTCAGGTGTGTGACCTACCATGAGAGATTTAAATATGTGGTGGCAACAGGTAGTCCATTATTTGAAGAACAAGCACAGAAGATGCCCGCTAACTGGGGAGATAGGGAAATATGTCAGCTTTTATGCTCGCCGTTGCGTTGTACTTCACGCCTCTTAACGGTACGGAACGCCGGCATTCGCTGTGAACGCACACGCCGGGGTGGCGTTGTGACACCTTGGGTTGGTCCAATGTGAACAAACTTGGGGGATGGGAATTTTGTTTTTGCGCTGTTGCGCAACGCCTGTTTGACAGAGGCTTCAAGAGAGAGAGAGAGAGAGAGAGAGAGAGAGAGAGAGAGAGAGAGCAGCCAAAAAGTGACATGAATACAAAGGGAGACAACAAGTAAGCAGTTTGCATGTGTCAGTCTGACAAGAATGTAGCCTACACTAGGCTACGTTAAAATGTTGTATTACTGCAGCTTCCTAAGACCAAGAAAAGTCTCTTCTGTTGTTTCTGGACTCCTGGAAAAGTGAAAGCAGTTACTCCCAAAGCCCCAGTAGCAACCCGGCCTACATATAAGGGTACTGTCTGCGGTGGAAACGCTACACAGATATAGGGTTTAGGTAGGTTTATTGTGGGTTACATACAGTTTCCAAGAGTGCTACAGGATACCAAAAGCACATTGGTGGAAATGTGGCATTAGAGTGTATAAGCTCTCCACAGTATGCTGTTACAGTACATGCAGACACCCAGATCTATCTGATCCCTTTGGCTTTACTCACTTTGCTCACTGTTACTGTGGTAATTGTGGTCCCAGCTGTTTGGGTGATGGTCCTGGGGCTCATTCCTGGTACTGGAGCCCCAACTGAGCTCTGGGAAGACAGACATAATCAACGTGTCAATTAACATGTTAAAATAGCTGGAAAAATTTTCAAGTCATCAGGAGAGCATGTGTTTAAGAGCTGTGTTAGAGAGTTGATCACGTGCATCAAACTTCAGCCTCATAAGAGGAAACAGGTGCATTTCTGCACTGAATTTCAGAAAAGAACTTAGAGATGTACGATCTTGGGAAAGATGCCAGCACACCAGAGAGAAAGTGGATCATTATTATAAATTATTTCATTTTTCACACATGCAAAAAAAAGAAGAAACTGTGCAAAAAATGTATACATTTCATATATGCAGTTTCATGTTTGTTTAAAGTGAATGTAATCTGGATACATCTCAACATGTAATTTGGTAATGAGTGGAAAAGTTGATATTGAAAATGAGGAAAATGCTGCAAAGTTTTCATCAAATGCTGCACTACATACAGGCCATCCTGTGTACTATCATACCCTTGAAAACTACATTTCAGTTTCAAGAAACTGTGTTTGCAGCATATGATAACATGGACAAATCTGTGAGCAGTAAAGGAAGAGCAAACTATAATAATATTAAGACAAATATAAAAATCAGCACTAAAAAACAACACAGTTGTAGCGGCTAAATGCAGGAAGGAAATCATTTGAATGCGTAAAATACATATCACTTATATCACTCCCATCATTAGTGCATGAGTACTGTTGATCGGACTATAATTACATTTGTGTATTAAATTAATGTGTCGGTTGTATGTATTCTTATGGCCTGTAGTATTCACAGTTTTAGCCTTATTCTATCAGCTGCAATGCCGGTGGTGTCAAAGTTGTACTTTCATATGTTACAAGTACAACAAGTATAGTGTTTGAATTAGTGTCTGTTGTAGGATATCTGCAGCCAACATGAGACAAACGAATTGAGGAAGACAGGAGGGGGCCCTCCCACACAGGAGAGCACCTCTCACTATCCAAGCAACAAGCTCTAGGATGTTCTATGAGTAATAGTAACATTTTCCAGGTGACTGATTGGTCAGTAGACAGTGCTTTTATTGGTTCTGATCTCTGATCTTGAACATAGCCGGCACTGGAGCAGGTTAGAGATAAGATAAGTTACCATGGTGAGATACCCCAGTAAGAAATGAACCAGTGTCATGACACTAAAAAGGATTCAACCTAAATTTACATCGCCAACCAGATATCCTGCTTCATAGTAAAGGCCTTAGGTCCCAACTGTGCTATGGTAAATTCAGAAGACAAGGTTCAGGATCACCAATAAACCCAGGCAACATAAAAACATACATACACACTATGCACCACACACTACACTGTCGAGAATGAATTTGTATCCCCTTCATTGTGAGAAATTAATTTTTAAGATCCAACAAGTGTCACTTTCACACATAAACTGGTGATATTATGGTGTACTATAATATCATGTTGACCTAAATTCAAACACCCAGTGAAGCACTTCATATCATCCTTCAGTCTGCAGCTTGTATAAGCCAAGTAGTCAAATGAACATTATCAGGAATTGATACGACACCAACAGGCGGTGTTACCTGAAGGACAGCAGATCTGTGAAGAGCTGTGGTCGCAGCGAGTGACGTTGGAGCTGGATAACCCTGACGGATGATGGTGCTGGTGGACGCTTGTCTGTTGATGATGGCGTTTCCAAGAGACTGAGAAAGAGCATGATATCAGGATATGATGATATCAAGTTTTTATAGAGCATTTTCATGTGGGGAAGTGTGTATTTTGCCACCCTGCCAGCTAAGGGGCACTACACTGGAATGCCAGATTCTCTCATTGACTCGAATTCAAACTGCTGCAAACACTGGTTGATGTTACTGTGGCTAGCCAGCAAATGTTGGCTAACTGCTTGCTAAGAGTAACCTGTAATTCAGTAGAGTAAAAATTAAGACTGAAAGGTTGATTAAACCATTGTGAGGCAATGAGTAGGGGGGTCACAATGTTTTGAAACTTTAAAAAAATGTGGTATTTAATGTCTAAAGTCAGTGCTTTCATTGCATATTATTATCATCATTATAATAATAATAATAATAATGATAATGATAATAATAATAACTACAAAAAGGCATTTCCTGGAGAAAATGCGTGTGGATGCTGTACGCTGAACTGAGTTTCAAAATATTGCAGAAAGGCAAAAGGAATTGGCTGAAAATAACCAGAAAGATTAAATTCATTGCAATTGACTGCTGCCTCAACATCAAACAGATGAAGTGAATAGCTAAACACTAACAGAGGAGGAACTTTTCCCATAAGAATGAATGGGGAATGCTTCTCGGAAAATTGGGAATATCTTGGAAATGATGAAAGATAAGAAAAATATAAATAATAACCACAATGTCCTGAATTTTCTGAATATTTTGGCATTCAAATTAAGTTTCTATGTTGAAGTATGCGGAAGTAGTTGAGTGAAAAAAGAAAAAAGGAGAAAGAAAGAACAGGATAACTGCACAGCATCCACACTAATAGTATTGAAACTGCATACCAGTTGTTGTGTTTACAGTAATATATTGAGGGGAATGGATCTTATTTTTCACAGGGCAGGTCATGTCTCACCAGGGATTTTCACCTATGCATGAAGCGTAACACCAAATTTCAAAAATCGCGAAAAGCCACTTAAATGGTTAAATAAATAACTATATGTCTTTTATAATTTTGCATAAGTTAATACTAATAATACAACACAATAATATACAACCCACACTACTTTCCATACAGCTACACTTATATTTTGATTAACAGGCATTTCCCTCTGCTGCAGGCAAGAGAGCAAGCTAAACATGGACTACGGCACTGAGCACTTAAATGAGACATAACAGTTGCCTTACTGTGATCTTACCTGGCCAGGAGTCATGTTTGTTGGTATAGAGGTCCGTGGTGCCATGCCTCCCTGTGCCTGGGGATGGACCTGTATCTGGGCCAGAGCGTGCTGAGGAATCACCAGCAGCTGCCCACTCTCGTTTTGTACAAGCATCATCCCTGAACCAAGTCATAATATATGGGGTGACTTGAATATAATCATACTAGAAATCCAAAGTTGTAATGAATGAAACAGCACACAGCAGAGCTACTACACAGCATGTTCAATTAATGCTGTTAAATCTCACACAAGTATTCACCATAAATCATAACAGATCAGTGGTTTATTTAAGGAATCAGGTGCACTACTCATCATGTAAAGTCGTAATAATTTTTCTGTGTTCTGTATTATATGGCAAACAATCAATAACAACATAATCATCCATTGTTTATTTTTGATCAATGACACATCAATGAAATTAAAATTCAAAATTGTGGAACTAAATAAACAGTAAAAAAAAAAAAAAAAAAAAGTTCTGACTTCACTCACCAGGCGGGATTTGGATGCTTTGTATACTGGGCTGTCCCTGCGGGAGCCTTGGGGTCATCATCTGAGGTGTCACTGCTCGAATCCCGCCTGGACCGACAGCCACGGTCGTCGGAATCCGGGGAGCGCTCGGAATGACAGCCGTCTGTGGAGCTGAGTGAATTATTGAGGGTGGCTCTGCTTTTATTGTATATGACCCTGCGCTCATACACACCGAGTTCGTCGGCTGGCTATTGTTTACAAACGGGGTTTGTATGGCGACACCTGTCTGACACGTAGTATTGGCAACACCAGCGGGGCTCACGTTAAAGTTCCCATTCAAAGTCGCGCCCGACCCTGCGGTTTGCATAGGCGGCCGAGTGAGTGTCACAGTGGGTCCTGTTGCTTTGCTCTCGGGCTGATGTGAAGATACAACACATCGTGAGTTCACGAGAGGCGTCTGAATTACACTGTTTGACGACAGGGGCATTATCGCACTGGCCAGTCCTTTTGACATCACTGGTCCACTGTTGACAGCTGTGACAGATATCACAGTACTGCTGCTGTTACCGATTCCACTTGTCAGCGTAGTCCCCCCGGGAGGGGCAGCGCTTCCTGAACTATGACAGTTCATAGTTTGGCTACTATTGAAAGTGTGAAGTGGGTAGGAGGCTAATATCCCCTGGTTATCAGGGAGAGTAGTTACACATCTACTAACAAGTGTGTTCTCGGGGTCGTGTCCCGTGGTGGAGTCCGTTCTGGCCGTCGTTGCATCCATAGTTGAAACATAGGGACCCCGTTAAGATGAGACCCCCTGCACTTCAACTTGTTTAGGAGCACAAACAATCTTGAAAGTGATGGGGCAAGACTCTCACACATCTGCTATTCTCTGTCAGTTTTTGGCGCTTGCTTTTCGTGTATACTCGGAGAGACACAGAGGAAAACAGCATTAGTAATGTCAGTTACAGTTACCTGCTCCAGCAATCGTCTTGACCAAGTCCCAGCTGGACATTAGCTTGCGTTACCCCCTTGTCCCGGAACTATAGGCATGTAATTACCGTCTGACTCGTGCCTACCCCCGTGGTTGTTGTGATACAAGAAAGACAGTTGTGACTCTACAGACTGTACAGAATGACAAACTCCAGCTTTATTCGCCTCTGTACGTGAAATAGGCTCATCCAGCAGTAGTCCAGAGCCAACCGCCATCTTCACGCTCCTGCGAGCTTATGAGAAGTGAGGCACTCGCCCACTGACATGCGCATGCGCACAACAAATAAGCGTCTCCGTGTAGGGATTTCGGCGAGCTGTGATTGGCTGTTTCACAATGTAAAAGGCGGTACCAATGGCCTCAGTCGGCATTCAACAGGATGCATGAAGTGCATCAACATCGTACTGGAGACGAAATATTTTCACCAAATGTCACATCGTCGTCGGCGTATTTATGCTATCATGATAATTGTACCGCTTCAGAATTGTACCATGCGACTCTTGGTATAATAATAACGCGGTTTACATTAAGTTAAAAAACCAAATTACTGAGATTAATCTCTTTCGGTGCGCTGTGCAAGATGGCTGCACTGTTTTGGCCAGCGAGTAAAGTTGGTGTTGTCAAGAGTCGTTTGAGGGCGCCCCACCCTCCTTTTTACAGAGGAAATGCAGTATTGTGCTGTAGGTTTATTGTCAGCTGTCATGGGATTTAGTTTGGTTCAACCGATCTTACTTATACATCAATGGCTTAAGTAACCATGCGCCCTGCCTTTTAAAATAATTGCACAAAGCAAAGTCTGTTTACTTTACATTAACATGACATAAATCCAAATGTTTGCCAACTGTACTTAAGAGTTACAAATTGGCAGTCCGTAGGCGAAGATGTCTATAAGACCCCATAACTATGATAATAATAATAATAAACTTTATTTGTATACCAAATTTCATACAAAAATGTACTTTATAGTACTTTGAATTACATGCAACAAGTGCTTCACATAAAAGACGTACAAAGAACATAAAAACGGGTATGGAAAAAAAATATAAACTTTGTAATAGTTGTAAAAAAAAAGAAAAGATATAGATGCATAACAGGAATGAAAAGAAAGCTAAAATAAGGATTAAAATAAAATACAGAATTATTATCAAAATTAAGCGAAGAATGGCAGACAATAAAATAGAATAAAACAGCATTTAAAATATGTTTCAAGCCTGTCTGTGGAAAGTGATAGCTGGTTAAATATTAAAGTGGAGAGAAAAGTTTCTAGCTTTTTTTTTGTGTGAACTGCCTGATATCTATGGGTAGTGCGTCCCTACCAAGAAGAAGACTATGCACTAATTAAAGTATACCAATCTTTAAATAAATAAATAAAATCACTACTGCCAGGGATTTTGCATGTGAAACAACAAATACTATTATTAGCCTACTCGGACAGTCAGGTTATGTAACTGTTGAGCAGAATAAGGAAGCGTAGGCCTATAGATGACATTGTGAAATGGTATTTGGAAATGGCAGAAAATACCATGAATGTGCAATTTAAATTGTCATTTCACAATATTTTTCCAATTTACTGTTTAATTTCTGTTTAATGGGTCTATGACTTTATCTTCAATAGGTCCACATAATGTAGTCTATTATATCAGTAGGCCTAATCATTTATTTTCCATTTTCTGGATAAAATTCACCTCAGATAGCCTAAATAGGTGAGAACATGGGCCAGGTAAACCATGATTTAAGTCAAATCGGTAGTCAAAACACTGCCTCGATTTCCCTTAATCTACTCAGTCTACTACCACTAGCCTGTGCAGCCTCACTATCATGTTAATGTGTTAGCAGGATATCTAAAATAAGTTGTCCCTTGATTTGATGAAATATATTGAAGAGGTATTTGGGCCAAAAATTTGAGTCAGATTTGGGTGCAGATGTGGATTCTCAATACTTTTTAACTTTTTCATCATTTTGAAATAGGGCCTTTTAAAAAAACAACAACATTTTGTCGATATAAGTTTTCATTTTTCATTTGTTTTCAGTTGCAGTTGGATCCAGTTTTGGTCACAGCACTGCCACCAATTTGTAGCTGAGATAATGGAGATTCAGTCATTCAAATGGATGTTATGCATCTGTGAAAGGAGTTCAGCTATATCTAGACGAAAAGTTACCAGGGTCAATCAATTAGACGGTAGTACCTGATTTGTCAAGAAGCAGGTCCGACTAAAGTGACGTCATCAACTTTAAAACGTATAGTATTTAGAAGTCTGTTCTGTCAAAATGTTCAACATTTCTGTACAGATACATGTGTTTACTATATAAATAAATCTATTTTCATATGAATAAATATTTTTAATCATTTAATCTTTTATTGGCCAATATAAACAATTATCAAATGATTTTTGTTTTTACGCAGCGTGGAATTGCTCAGGTTTTAGTGAGGTGGAGATGTGCGCTCTCTGTGAGCTTTCTCGCTGGCTCAACAGGGGTTTGTTTCCCACGGCGTACGCCGGCTAGCCAAAGAAACGAACCCTGTTTTACAAACAGGTGAGCGTGCTGCAAAGAGGTGCGTCTCTGGTAATCTTATAAAGCGCACAGGTGTTCTCTATTTGCGCGCATTACTGATTAACTGATGTATGATGTATGCCGTGGGATTTAGCCGCTGCTTTTCATTTTGAACACATAGCATAGCCTACTTCTACTGCGAAAATGAGTGCTGGAGGAGGAACCCCTTACATTGGCAGTAAAATAAGTTTGATATCCAAGGCACAGATTCGGTATGAGGGAATATTGTCCTCTGTCGACACTGATAGGTCCACGGTTGCTTTAGCTAAAGGTAGGTTTATAGGCCCATAGGCAACACGTGTTTTCTGTTTTATCCCTGTCATACACACATTTACTTATACTCCACAAATAGGCTACCTGTATTAAGTTGTGAAGAAATGTAATGTTAATGTCAACCAAACCTTTTTATTTCCTAACAGTTAAATCCTATGGGACAGAGGACCGCCACACAGACAGACCTGTGCCACCCAAAGATGAAACTTATGAATACATAATCTTTAGAGGAAGTGACATAAAAGACATTACTGTGTCTGAACCACCAAAATCACACCATGGGCTTCCTTGTGACCCTGCTATTGTACAGGTGTGTGTGGCTAAGGGACACTTGGCTCACTTTTTATTATACCTCTAGATGTATGGCATTTATGAAAACATACTATATACAGCTGACAAAACAAGTTCCTTTGCCCTAATTTTTGTCATTTTTCAGTCTTCCATTGGCAGCTCCTCTGCTGCATATCACCCACGCTGGAGTCCATACAGAGACATGATGCCCACCTACAACCAGCTAGCTGCTAATTCTCTACTGAACCAGCAGTACAACGCAGCACTGGGCCAAGGTATAGTAAATGATCTTTTGGATGCATCAGATGTATTGCAAAAGTCATATTTAGGCTGTTTTCAGCACTATGGATTATCTGTGGCAGGACTTCACAGCATTGCAGTTAGAAGAGCTCCCATGGTCGAGCAAGCTGTGCAAACTGTGCCGCAGGCCAGTGCTGCTCAGAGAAGGGCGAAAACTTCAGCTCAGCCACAGGGCAGACAGCCCATTCGTCCAGCCCAGCATTCTGGCAGGAGTGGTTCCCAGGTTCAGAAGGAAAACATGCCCACCAGTAAGCAAACTCCACAGTGGCTCAAGAAAAATCATATTGTTTTTTGAACTGCTTTTATTTTTTAATCATAATAAAAAAAAAAAATTATGTTTAGGCCGGGCACCCACCCAGCAGGGAGCTGCAAAGATTCAAACTCAAGGCACTGGGAACCAGAACCAAAGGCAAAAACAAGGTGGTAAAATGGAAAAATACATACTGCCAGTTTTCCTACTGACAGCAATGTTTGTTTTAGTCTAGACTGTTTCTACTGATGAGAGCTTTTGAGGAGAGTAAATACTGAAGACTAGATAAACCTGTTCTAAACGGTTACTAAACCAGTTTTACCACAGTGTTCCTGTGGCATTCGGCTGAACTTAATCTGGTGCTCATGTTCAGGCAATCGCAGATCCAGGAACAGAAGCAGAGGCCAACTTCTTGTGAAAAACTCAAAGCCAACAACCTTGCAGTTCGAGTCAGATTTTGATTTTGAATCTGCAAATGCTCAGTTTAAAGATGATCTTACGAAGGAGGTCGTAGGTATGTTTATTTCGAAGGATACATGTCGGTTATGTTTCAGTGGTCACAATATAACAACTGCATTGTTTTTGTGAATTGCTGCAGTTGAAAAGGTGGATTCTGGTGAGGCCCAGGACAACCAGGGTATCCAGGAGGAGGAAAATCAGGGGGATAAATACTACGACAAATCCAAATGCTTCTTTGACAACATCTCCTCAGACCTTAAGCCCAGGTAATGATCAACTTCTAATGTTTGTCTTCACCTCAGGGGTTTGTTATGCTCAGCTATATATAACTATTTTTTTCATCCTCAGGAGAACCTCCTGGGCAGAGGAGAAAAAGTTGAACATGGAAACATTTGGAGTGCCAGGCCGTTTCCTGAGAGGCCGAGGCTTCAGAGGCCGAGGACGCGGAGGGCAGAGCACTACTGACCAGCGACCCCTCCCAAAAACTGGTAGTGGGAGGGTGTGAAGGCTTTTCTGTGTAATTTTGTTAACATCTTCTGTAAATATTGTAGTTTTCTAGTTATTTAAAAAGTACCTCCCTTTTTTTTCCCCCATTTGAAGCACTTGGAAGTGATTTTTGTTTTTCTCTATCCCAAATATTCATTTAGGTAACTTTGAACCTTTATATGATGTCATATGGTAGAGCTATTTCTTTTAATCAAGCAGCTGTATGCTAGAAACATTTATTCATTGGTAGTTTGTAAAATGGAATGTGAATTTGTCTTTTGAAAAAGGCAACAGGCATGTCATTTAATTTGTTGTAATTTTTGTTTTTTGTTTGTTTTTTTTGTTGCTAAATTAATTAAATCCTTGTCTACTTGTTTGTACAAATGTAATGCCAAACAGCTGTACTTTATTTTTCCCCCTACTTGTAAAAGTTGAAACTGTGGAGGACTGTAACAATTGCTATTAAATAACATGAATAGATTGGTGGTCATCTGGTGCTCCATTAGAGAGAAGCCATTAACAAAGAATGCAAGTTTTCTTTCTATATTCCAGGCTTGAACATGCATCATCCATTTAAACACACAGCATTTGTAGTTTCATTTCATTCACAGTTGGTTGAACTCAGGTCTCCAAATCTTTCAGCACTCTGAAACAAATCGCTGTCAGTAATGGTGATCTCCAACTCAAATGTCAAGAGTCCCTTCATCTGCATAGAGATGAGGCTGATAGTCCATCAGATCTTCCTCTGTCTCCTGAAGAGAAGAGAGCATCAGCAGGAGAAAAGGTGAATTTTGAGCTGCTACAGCTTCATGCATCTTATGAAACAAAGTTCACTACCTACCAGATGAAGTGGGCCCTCAACTGTATCTGAGTTAATTTTTGTAGAGGAAATTTATTATGGTCATGTCTTCAATTTGAATACAACAAAAAAGTTCAGATTAATTTTCTTCAAAGTATTTAACAAACCAAACAACTGTTACTCTACATGCTGGGTATCATGGTTATCAGAGGAAAGGGTGGTTGAAACAGCAAAGATGAAAATATTTGAAGGCACAATAATTGACCATAAATTAGTGCATATTACCTGGTTCCAGTTTTCACTGAACAGGAAAGATCTTTTGTCATCTCCAAAATGCTTGTGTTGAACAAAATCAAGGGAGAAACTGTGATAAACAGCTGACCTACTGAGTATAGTACATGAACATGTTCCAAATAGCTGGCATTAATTTTAGCACATTTTCAAAGTAGAAGAAGCATTATTATTCATTATTGGTAGGTGAAGCAGTTCTTATGACTTACAAACAGGCATTTCTACAGCACATCTGTAGCACATCCAGCTCTGAGCGCTTGAGGACTGGCCTTTCCAGTGATTTGAGCAAATCCTACACACCCACATACATGAATATAGCCTAATAATCACAGATTACTGTAGGTATGTAAGTGTGTGTGTGTGAGTGTGTGTATTCAACCAACATTCAGTCTTCAGCATGCCATGTTTGCTCAGGAGGTTTTCTTATGAACTTTAAGGTCTTTAGTGATGTGGCTTTTTGAAACACTGACTTATATTTACTAACCCACAATGTAAAGTGTTTGCTAAACAATCACCACTCTTTCAAAAGGAGTCTTTTCACCTTTTCTATTGATTCCTGTAAATCAACATATACTGTATATAATGGTCTCAGTACTCTGCAAACTAAGCATAGGGGGCGTTTTATGATGCTGCCCTGCAGGTTCTGGTTGTGGCGTTCTCAAGTTTTACCAAAAGCATAATTTTTTCAATTGCTTACTGGAAGCAGCCAAGTTGTATACAGTTATCAAAGTACCTTGAAATAACCACCAGTTGTTTTGATCATTCTTAGAAACACATTTAGACATTTTCCTCTCTTCCTTTATTATTAAAACAAAGAAATCTTGTGAGACAATTATTTAAAACTAGAGCTACAAAACAGTATTTGCATTGGCAGGGGACACTGTGTTGCTTTCAAAAGCAGTACATAATCCCAACCCTTCTACTGCCAAATATACCTAAAGTCATACTTCATCCAATAATTGTTTTTTATTCTAATCACTGCTTTACTGTTAACGGTTGTGTTAATGCTGTACAAAATCATCATTCATCAACTGCAAGTCCTGGAAGGTAAGAAACAGGAGAACAAATCCTGTCCTTCAAAACATGCCAAAAGAAGAATGGAAATAGGTGAGAATTAATGGGAAATCTCCATATTTACAGTTCATGGTCCACACCTCCAAAACACACCCAGAACCCAACCCACAATTCATAAATCAAAAGAGGAGGCTGATAATAATAAGAGACAATGTGTGGAAGGCAGTTGAGAGGATCCCTGCCCTCAGCCAAGAAGTCAACTATCGTGTAGCAGGTGAGGATCTATTGTGGAGATGACAATGAGGGAGTCTGACTTTTTATCTTCTCTGTCTCTGGAGATGCAGCTCATCACATTACTCTGCTGGTGTATGTTTCCTTATTGTCTGACTGCGGGGACAACAGGGGTGTCTCCTCCATTGGTGTTGGTGGTCTGGCTGTCAGTAGAGGAAGTTGAAGATGTGGAGGACATGCGAGACTTGGCCTCAAGACCCTCAAGGACATGACGAAAGAGTCCATTACTGATTGCTTCCTCATTGTTGTTGTTTCCTTGGACTGTAAGCCAAACAGAACATATTGTCAGGGATGTACCTGTGAAGTGTATCTTTGTAATCTCTGTTCTATTTCCGGTTTCCATACCTGGCAGTGGGGAGGTCAGCACCCCCTCTTCTCCCCCAGAGCTGAAGAAAACATCCAAAGCATCCTGGTCAGAGATGTCGATCAGCTCCATCTGGTCCAACAGGTCCACGTTCACCTCCATGGACGAGATGCTGCCAATTGGAGCTGCAGGAGGGAAGGCAAAGAAATGTTATGCATTTGTATGTGAACCTGCATTGATGTGTTCATGTGCATGGGTTTGCAGAAATGCCACATGCCCAACTCACGTCTCTTGTAGTCACGGATGCAAAGGTGCGCCGAGGACAGGTAGACATCCACATCATGCTGGAAGACCTCCTCGAAGAAACGCTGCCTCTCTCTAATCTTGAGCTGCTGTGTTGCGTCCATGTCTGGAATCCTCTGCCCACGCTCAGTCTCTGCTGCAATCACCACAGAAGGAGCAGGAGTTAAATACGATCACGGGTTTCTATCTGTTACGAGGAGTTTCGAGGCCTCAGAACATATGAAGCTGCATTCTAGTCAAACACTGATAAATTCCACATTACAGTCACACATGGCTAAAATGTTGGTCGCCAGAAGGGGGAAGCATTGAGCTGTGAGTGAGGTAGAATCTCCTTTGATTGGCTGCTGAGGTTGTCTCTCAAAATGAACTTGAAAGTCAAACATTGATTAAAGATATTGTTGATTTCTTAACTCTGAACAACTGTTTTCCATTTGTCACTGAATGAATAAGCAACATATCAGAATGATTCATTCTGATATGTTGATTATTCTGATATCACTAATCCGTCAAGCTCTCCAAACATTCACACTGTATCGGCCTCCACATTTCATAAATCAGCATCCACACATCGATCTGCAACAGAAAGCTGTCAGGTCCTTTAGTTAATCTCATTTGAGACACCATGCGATCCCATTTTCCCTGTCATCAGCATCAATGTAATAAAGCAGAGTGCAAGAGTCCAGTGTGTGCAAGTGGATGGGGTGAACTGTAGCAGTGTGACTGCAAGAGCAGTGAGGAGAGGGGAAATGCTGGACTTTGTCTTGTAGACCATGAGAATATAAAGCCACCACTGAGAGGGAAACAGTACAGAATTTATTAAATGTCTAAGCAGTTTCTACAATATCTGTCAATATAAAGAAAACCCACATTAGAAGTAAATGAAGAAAAGGTGACATCGTGGTGGTATATAAAGTTTCTCTAATTTCTCTGTCTCAAATAAGAACTCCTGTTTCTCATCACTTTAACTGTGGGAGCTCATTTATACATGTTTGCTAATGTGCAGCTACCTAACAGCTTGATATTTACCCTACAGGCACATGAGAGAGGTATCAATCTAACTGGTAACAAAGCACACTGCTTATAGAAAAACATACATTACATTTTTCAGCACCCATTCTTACACTCTGAATATGAACTGACAACTGTCTTTTGTTATGAAATCCCTTTCTACTGTTCTCTTTTACTTAGAATCCATTTCGCACATTAGAGCAGAGAGTGTTACAGTTTTAAGAATCTATTACAACTTGCAGATGGGGATTGAGCTAATTGGATGAGGCTTTCAGGCCATGTCTCAACTGGGAATAATGTCAAGATTAGCCTGTGTTGAGAGCAGTGGTCTATAAATACACCACTGGGTGATGGGCCACCGAAATTCAGGTCAGCATGTTTACAGTACCAGGAATGGATTTCAGGGATTCTCTTGTCTCTGACAATATGAAGAGATTCCCACTGACACAATCGGTCTCATAATGATCTACAGTACAGCCATGACCTAAAAATCCAGAATTTAGGATTTAGTGGCATCTAGCACAACATGGCAGACTCTGTCGACGAGGACCTGCTCCCTCTGCACATATAAAAAGCTCACTATAAGGTAAAAACACATTGATTTTTAGTTTCATGTGATTATACTCAATAAAAACATAATCATGAATAGCACGAATATTCCATTTCTGCCTATAGATGCCCCTAAAATCCTACAAATCCTACACTTAGGATCTTTGATTACTGCTGCAGTCAGGATAAAGCTGCAAACTGTAAATCCAGAAAATGTAGATGTTCCCTGACAGCATCAACAGGTTGCCATCCTCAGATTGCTGCTTCAGCACAGTCCTCCCCACGAGTCACACCCAGACACATGTGAGTGGTGACAGAGGGACACGCGCCTCTCTCTGCAGGTCTGCTCTGCCCTGTTTGACATCCTGCCCCCTGGGCACAGGGACATCACTGGCTCTCAGATCAGACAGGCAGACAGCTTTGGAGGGAATAAGAGTACAACTCAAACCCCAGGGATGGACAGCACCTATGGAAATACAGTATTATCTGCAGAATCTGGAAATATAAACAGGATTCTCAGTTGGCTGAAATTACAAAAATCTACAAACAAATTGAAAAAAATGGATGAATTGACCATATCTGCCTTGACACAGTGATCAGTCTGTTACTGCATGTGTTTGTGTTGAAATTATGGAGCTAAAATAATAAATGAACTATCAACAAAGCATGCCTATGTTTAGGGTTTCTCATACCGATGATTACTTCCTTCATTATCATACATTATGTATGATCCTGTCAGTGACATAATGTCTGTAGACAAAATTCTTCTCTGTAACTCACTGCTCCTTTCATTCCCATTCTTCAGCTTCATGCCTCAGAAATCTTTCATTTATTTCCTGGTCCATCAATGCTTGTCTTCTATATGACGTTTCTCTTCTTGTTTTTTTTTTTAAGGGGTGCCTCCGAGACAGTTGGAGGACTTACAAGGCACACATTAAAAAATATTGTTAAAATATGGTGGAACAGAGATTGATATCTTGCCTTTTAGTCACTAGTATGGGTCAAGCTCCAGAAATTCCACATATGATTCCCATAATGCCAATCAATAGAACCTTTCATCTGAGTGTCCCTGCCTGAAAAAAATTCCTGCATCTTTCATACTGGACAGCTCTGGTCAAAACAAGGCTCTCTTTTAAACATTGGTAATCTCCAAACCAAGCTAAATTAAGCCTGGTTTCATCATCAGAATTATTCAGAGTCAAAGTTTGCCCCTCTAACTATAGCGATTAGTTAGAAGTTTAGCTTTACTGTGGACAGTTGAAAAAATCAATCAAATTTGATGCAGCAAAACGAGAGATATTATCTTTTTCTCTTCATTTTCATGGTGCCTTCATTACCCACAATGCAACTCCACCATCATCAGTGGGGTTGTAGAAACAGACATGCTATGCCAATAGGAGCTTGTCTGCAGCAAAGATGGCAAGCAATCTACAGAGGCTTTGTAATCTCAAGATATTTTTTTTAAATTTTAAAACTTGTAGTCCTCGGCCAAACAGATGCTGACTCAAGTGACATCATGTGAGGCATGATATTGATGCACAGATTTATCAGAAAGCTTTATGCAAATTGTTTTCACATATGCAGTTGCACTCTATACAACCAAAAAAGAGATTTTGATTTTGTGAAATGGTCACACCTCCCCTTTGAGTAATTCTTATCAGTGTTCTTCATCATACAGAGACAAAAAGCAGGTGTCCTTCGCCGGATGTGATGTTAATGATTACGACTGATGTGCACTGAGGGGAGTCTGACTGTGCAGCCAGCAGGGTGCAACTGCTCTTTCGTTCCAGGAAAAGTGATAGCCTCAGATGGCGGGTGAATGATTATAATCATCACTCATCTTTATGGCATTTTGTCTTTGCAGCACTTCTGTCTTTGCATATACATCTGAGGTTGTGAGTCTGCGGTGCTTCCTGCTCCTTGCGCTGTTACACAATCACACATGCGTCTGTTGAAGGGGGCAGTGCTGGAGAAGCAAGATGTCAGTCACAATCAGAAGCTGCCCGTCTGACATGTATGCTTAGCTGAAAGGAGCTCCTTGTTTAATATGCCAGTGGAGGGCTTAATGTCAAACCAGATACTGGATTTGTGATGGGTGAATGACTATGCTTTCTTTTCTTTCAAAAGGAGAGCAGGCTCTAAGAAAATTATGCTTTCCATTACAGACGACAGGTTTCAACAAAATGCCTATCCTGGACTTTTTTCCCCCACTCAGTTAAATAATGATTGATCATTGCATTGATGTTTTCTACTTAAAGGCCTAAGCCTGTGGAGAGCTAGGGTTAGCTACAGATATATATCCTCACATCGATTTTGTTTCCCTATCCAGTTCTTCTTTCCATCGAATCACCTTGATCAATACATCTTCCCTGACCGCAGGCGACCCCTGCAACCTCTAATTAGTGCAACCAACCGCTCACACAGTCAAATCCTCTGTCACCAGAAAACTCTGGTCACGGTGTCCATGTGAGATCACATGTCCAGTCAGCTTTATCTAAACACAAAGTCTTCAGTTTCACATGGCAACAAGTCTGAAGGGCCTGCAGAGATAAACAACCTGCAAGGCTTGAGCTTGACCTGATATTATGTCTTTATTTTGTTAATTTTGTCTTAATTTCTCTCTATCTATCCTCCTGTCTCTTTTCTTTCTCTCAATCTCTCTTTTTTGTCCCTCATTTTGTCTTTCTTTACATTTTGTTTCTTTTGTTCTTGTCTATTTTCTGATGCCATTTATTGATTTCATCATGTCTTTCATTCTGTCTCTTTCTGTATTTTTATTCTTGCTGTCTTTTTTTGACTGTGTGTATCCAGTTTTATCTAATTGTCTTTATTCTGTCTCTCTGTCCTTATTCTGTCTGTCTTTCTGTTTCTCTGTCTGTCCGTCTTCACATCTCTTTCTGTCTGTATCTGTTGCTTTCCAATCTTTTTCTGTCTTTTTCATCCCTGTCTATATTTCTTTGTCACTCTATCTCTTCTGCTTTTCTTTTTGTGCTCTTTCTCTTCTTATATCCCTCTCTCTTTGTGTCTCTATGTCTCTCTTCATTCACTCTCCACCCTTCTGTCTCCCCCTGCTTCCTTCCTCCCAGTGCTCCAGGATTTGAGAGACAGGTCACACAGATCAGGGCCCAAGACCAGCTGGGCATACTGAATGACTGGAACAGACTTACAGGGCTGACCGGACGTATAAGTATGCTACTCTGCCTCCCCACATAAAGAGAAATCCAGATCCTCTGCTCAGGGGGCAGTGGGAGAAAGGGCCCATTCACAGCCTGACAAAAGCAGGGATGAAGGGGAACGGGACGGGCCTGCACTCCTCACACATGATGGTGTTTACAGGAAATTATTCTGGATGCAGTGGAGGGTGAACACCCCTAAACTCAGCCTTCAGTTTCTTTAATAGCGTTGTATCCTTTAATAAGCATGAGATGTTAAAGTCCTCATGTTCTGCCGTTCTTTGCTTTTAACTAAGTTGAATGCATGAACACTGTGTCATAAAGAGAGCCCTCACTGAAGACCCAGGCACAGCTACTGTCACATATAAGGCATAGTTCTCAAATGATGACACAGAAATCATTCAATGCTCGTCCATCTTCACTATATCTTCGTTTTCTTATGTAAAGACCATCAATGTCTGTTTGTGCTTCTTTCCACTGTCATGTTTTCAAGAACAAGACCCCAAAAACACAGGTTTAGAAGAACAAACAGACAACCATCAGTGGCAACACATTGATTTGGAGGCTAAATGAAGCGATAGGACAATTTGGTGTTGCCTACAGGCTGCCATTAGCCCATCACTGAGCTAAATGAAAATGTGATCCCACCATCAGACTGCCATGTGATGAGATAAATGAAGGTCAGGGCAGAAGAGAGGAGAGAAAACTGGCTTCTGCAGCTCTGGCTATAACCCCTCAGTAAACAGTAGTTAAACAGAAGTCCCAGTGGGCCACATCATTTCCTCTTCTGGTTTGATTATAGAGCTGTTTGCCAGACCTTTAGTTTGAATCTATTCATCCAAGCCCAAGCTTCTTTTGAGAAGTGGCTTCCTTATACAAATGGATGAGGTAATCCCAGTTTAAATGGCTGAGGTGGTGGTAAGCACACACATGTGTCGCCTCAGCTATTCCACAGGTAGATCGAAATAGAAGACAAGAAAAAACATCATGCAGTGTGAGTGGTTTAAGCAAAACTGCTTTTTCCCTGTTCCCTGTGTCAGTAAGACCCTCAGTATGGAGGACAAAAAATGCCTTATTTGTCCAAACATAAATACAGTACATGAATACATTCTGAAATGCAGTGTATAACAAAATAAGTTAAGAAATATATAGACAAATGCAAAAATAAATAGAGTAATTCCATTTTAAACATGAAAATAAATAGACAAAATAAAAAACATGCGAATAAATTCTAAGACAACACAGAAGTAAAGAAAGAATAATTACACAAATAAATCAAATGTCTCCTATTCATGTTTACATTATTTTTATATTGATTCAATTACATTAATTTTCATTTATCTATAATGCTATATATATTACACAGGTGGATATAAATAAATAAAAAAATTAACAGAAACATACCAAAATAAATTAGAACTTTTTATATAAATTAAAGACATTTACTTACTTACTTGTTTGTTTGTTTGTTTGTTTGTTTGTTTGTTTGTTTGTTTGTGGAAGTTTTTTTAAAGTTATTTTTCATCTTCCATATGTCAACATAGACGACTCTATGTGTCTCTCACAGACGCTCTGTGGTTTTATATTTAGATGAGGTATGATCACCTGCTGACTCCAGGCCAACCTCCATCACCGCTCCCAACCTCAGGTTCGACCTGAAACTTTAAGGTTACACTTGTTTGGATGGCTGCCCTCTCCACCCAGACCAGTGACTGTACACTCATAAAGGCAGCAAGAGGAGCAATGGAGAAAAGGTCGGGGAAGATGAGATCATTTCCAGAAGAGCCAAAAATGAGGAGGAGGAAAGAAAATTAGAGCATGATTGGACAGAGAGAGGGAAGCCAAAAGTGAGTCAACACAAGGGTGTGGGTTGTAGACATGCAGAGGAGAGAGAGAGGGGGATTCTTCACATGCTGTTTGTTAAAAGAGGACGTCCTGTTATTTATAGAGAGAGATTTTTCTTCATACCTTCCAGTGTGTGAATGACCTTAACAGTGACAGCAGGCTGTTAGCTGTCTACAGCTGGTCATTAGTGGATCAGGGCTGCTATACAGTAATTAATGGTGTCCTCACTGGTCATGAAGACTAGTGGAGGGACTGGTTGAATAAAGCTTAAAGATTTATTAAAGCAGTGCAACCCTAACTGTATGTGCTAATGTATCACAACTTTAAAAAGCCTATATGGAGTGCTCAAACATATCCTGGTCATGGCCTGGTATTTCACAGTTCTGTCTAATGACTGAAAACCGCCACACCGATTGGTTGTATCTCTCATTCCTATGAATAGAAAAAGCTCTGAACTCAAGCGGAACAGACAGGTGGCTTGTAAAATGGACAATAGTATCTGTGGAAGCTGTGCTCTTGCTCTTCTTACACTTTTATTTTTGGCTTCCCCCCACTCACTATTTTCTCTCTAAAAAGCTGCCATTTACTGGGCTCCAGTTGCAAGGACTGTAAATTATTAATGCAAGCTGTTGAGGTGCGTTTGTGTGTCTGTCTGGTCTAAGTTTCAGAATGTCTGGGTTTTCTTTCTCATATTAGATCTGACTGTTTTCTCTAGGACAAAGCAGCGTCCAGCACCATCAGACCAGTCCGTCAGGACAACAATGGTATCAGTGTTAACCCTCTCTTTCCTTTATGCCTGCTAGGATTGCACCCAGACTCACAATAGGACTATTTGTAGGTCAGTGTCTTGTCCCACTGCCCTCTATAAGCCCACAAGCGGATTGTCATGAGTTGTCATCAACACAATAGGCTTCACCAGCTGACTAAGTACTCAAATACCAGTGTGTCTTTCCTAGATTGACTAATCCTCTTATACAGAATGATTATTAACAGTAGATTAGAATTATTAAGTATTAGTAGCATAGGATATGACAAAACAGATGTGCTCCAAAAATCCCATCACATTTTTATCAGATAATTAAATTTGTGGTTGCACGAAAAACATGACATTAACTAACAAGGGTTGACCGAGGGTTCTCTTAATAAGAGAATGGGGCAAACAGAGGAAGCGTTTCCCTGGTTAAACCCTTGCATACTGAGTTCTCTCATGGCAATCAATTCAATACTAACAGTAATCCCTCTTTGTAAGGGAGAGAGCGTCACTGCCTCACCACGTATTTGTTAGGCAGGTTAAAGCTACTCTTCCTTCAGCTAAACGTGAAGGAATGTTTGATTAAACTCACACACAGCCTCTCAGAAATGTCTCCACGCTTTGTTTAGGCTAGAGCAGGGTGGCCTGTGAAAGCTCAGCTAGCTGTGCTAAATACTGTTTTACAATGTGTGGTAGCACGGACTGGCCAGAGAGACTCAATTATCAGTCAATGCTATAAAAATCATGAAAATTAAAAACGTTTACAGTCTACTATTTGTTTGTGTTTCTTATATATTTTTTTAATGCAATTGTTTTAACTAAATTATTTTTGTGTGTGATTAAATTCATCTGCTGCATTTTTTCCCTTTATAAATTTTGGGCAATACTTAATAACGACTCTAAAACTATTATCTATTATTTGGTTAGATTTATTCTACTTTTATATATTTTATTTACTATATTGTTTCAAATTACCTTTGCACACCTACTTCGGTGTATTCACTTACTGGCTATAAGACCTCTACTGGATATAAATGAGGTCACAAAACCAATTAAATAATCCCCCGAATAGGTCTAATAAGGCAAAGTAAATCAAAACACACTTGTAGGTGAACCAGGGATGTATAGAGCATCAATAAGTTGTTAGCTTTGAAATGATATCACCTTTAAAGTTGAAATATCATACTTGTCAGCAAAGTGTTGCTTATTCAAATCCAGTTGAGACGAGCAAAATTATCATTCTTATTTAATAACATGGCCACCTGATAAATATAAGTCCAATAATTGGTCTCTTTTACCTCTACTGTTGAACTCTACCAACTCCAGAGGGAACTGTCTAGCTATGTAGCTCCTAAATGTTTCACTGTGTTCGTTAGCTATTGAGTATTTTTATTGGAATATCTTTTATTTTGTCTTTGTCTGTCATTTGGTGCTTAGCAGGTCGCATAAAGTAGGTTTTTCCAGCTTATCTTGCTGTAACAAGCTGTGTGACAATGAAACAAAACAATAAAAACACCAAAACAGTTAACTGAAAATCATTAAAATGCTCCACAAAGCTGAGGGAAACTGTTAGCAATCTCTTTCACATACACAAGCCAAGTCGTTTGATTATTTGTAAAGTGAATGTTAATATCAAGGTCACTGCTTTAATGTTCAATCCTTTTTTCTGATAATTAGAGAAATAATACATTTCTTCCTCCCGGCAAAATCAGCACCTCAGTGACTAAATTCCACATCATTAACGTTTCGAATATGTGCTACATGGTTTACACATTTAGAAGGGTGTTCACTTGATTAATTGCTGTTATTTTGTGTAGGACTCTGAACACTAAAATATATGCCTGGGGGTCTTGGCTCTGTGTTCACCCAAAGGATTCAGCTGAACACTGAGTTGATGTTAGAGAAGTAATGACCCCAGGGCAGAACAGTCTATATCGGTGAATTGGTAATTTGAATCATCCACCCGTGTAAGACTGTTTAGTATAATAACACACAAACACACACACATGTTATCACCTTAAAGTGCTACAATGCCACAAATGCAATGTCGATACACAGTATTTGCACCATGTGAGCTTTTCTCCTCACATTAGAAAGCAAAGATCCTGTTAGTATTCCTGTTGATTCAGAGAGAGCACACTGCAGTACTGCAGTCAACTGAATATAGTTCCTTTTTACACACAAAAAACCCCCTGCAAAAAAGGTCCCACCTTTCTAGAAGTGTTTGACAGTCATTATTTATCATTAATGTGTTTGAACAAGTTACTCTTCAATTATATTGTCTCTAATGTTTCATATCTCAATATAGAGGTCTATTTTCAGTTGTAAAGCCTTGAGCAGTAAAGAGCTTTTTGTTTTGGTTTTTATGGCCACCTAGTTAGCTCAATCCTTGTTGCACCTTTGTTTTAGTGGTGATTTCCAGATTCCCTATGTCTAAATGTAAGCAGTATGAGGACAGTGGTAGGGATGGCGATGCACAGGAAAATTCCCCTCATTTCCAAATCCCAATGCTGACAGGTATGAACAAATTAGGAGAAATAAATGTGGGGAAATCTGTCAAAACTATAAATTCAGAATAGATGGTAAAATAGGTTAAAAAAACAACATTTTGGCCTATACACCTTGTCAGTGTGTTCAATTTGGTCCCATTTGTATCACCTCTAGTCAGACATTAAATTCCTATAACTTGGTAGCACCATAGAGAAATATACTGTACGTATTTCTCAGTTAAAGATACAGACAGTACATGATACTGATATGGATACATGATATGGATTTTTACCTCTCTAATTTGCTCATTAAACAGAATCAACTCCTCATTCCTATCTGGGTCATATTCTAGGGGGCTAAGCTAAGAATGCATGGAGAATAGAAACAATTCCCTCTACACCCAATACCCTGGGGTCTGTAACACACTCTGAACAGCTGGTCAGTCCTTAACGCCACAGCGCACCAATGTGCCACTCTCTGGCACATTCCCACAGTAATCAAAACGCAACCGAGCCGAAAGGCTGTAGGGCAGAGCAACAGATGGGGAGACGACTTCTCCGAAGTCACATCCCTGATCCTTTTTAGCCTCATGAAATCACACAGTGATCTCACCGGGACTAATTCAGTTTCAGATCTGCAGGCACAATCCCATTAGAAATAAGAGATCATTGTCAGGAGCTCTGCAATGGCCCCAATCCCAGCCTGCCTCAGTGTGTGTGTGTGTGTGTGTGTGTGTGTGTGTGTGTGTGTGTGTGTGTGTGTGTGTGTGTGTGTGAGACCTATTCACTTGGTATTAGTGAACATTACTCAGGGTGATGATTCAACATTCCTGTCTGATTTTTTTTTGGCTGGCACAGCACTTGGACCAGTCACTTAAGGCAACATCAACACAATGGCTGAGCTGTCACAGGGTCCTCTAGCTTATAGCCCATTAATTTGACACCATTCAATAAAATATGGACACTGGAGAAAGTGTTTTAAAACATTTTAAAAGGTGATACATGAAATGGAAAAGATTTGCTTTACCTTAAATACCCCCCTGGCACAACCTAGATGTGTGATGCTTGAGTTTCTTTGCCTTAAGTGTTCAATCTGTGTGTCAGTTGTACTTCTGACAATGAACCACGGATATTACTGATCTCCCCTATAGTATCCTGCTCTACGTCTAAAAATAAAAACCGTGTTAATGGATAAAACTTATGTCTAATTCTCCAAAATTTCCAGCTGAAGTAAAAGACTTTCTGCTTAAGGATTAGAAGTGTTAAAATGACTTACAGGGCAGGCGTTTGTTGTGAAGGTTGGCTGATGAGGAGCTCATGCTGCAGCTGGAGAGTCGTGGGAAACAGAGATAATCAATCAGAGATGATGAGTGTGTGACGGCCGGTCAGCCTTGTGAGAGTTGAGCAGAGAGACTGTTGATCATCTCCCACCTCTTCTGCTCCTACCGACTGATGTAAACTGTCACACCGATGCGTTCCTTTGCCTCAGTGGACTCTGGGCCACTTGGATGAGGCGAGAACAAGTTTGTGGCTTTGTGGAGCAGACCAGCTGACCAATAATAGGAGGGAGGGAGGAGCTGAGGGAGAGTGAGGAATGGATTGAAAGGAGGGAAGGAGGGATTTTACGTAACGGAGTGGAAAATACCAAGGAGCGATAGGCACATGCCTTTGATATTTTTGTCTTCTTACACCCCTCCCTCCTCCTCCCTTCCATCTCTTGTTCCCTGCTTCTCTTTTGTTGTTGGAGATTTAAACCCCCTCTCCTCTGTGTCACCTTCAGGGTTATGTGATGTCACATGAACACATGACAAATGTCTCTGGAATTATTGTAGTGTTATTTTCATCACCCTTTTAATACTTCATTAATTGACTTTCCATTAATAAAGTTTTACTCTATGTAAAAGTTACTTGTGTAAAAGTGAGCTTCACTTCCCAATAGTATCTGCTGTTGAATTGTTGTATGTATAGGAGGTGGGGGATGAAAAGAGAAAGGGAGCGAGAACTTTCTTTCTTTGAATTTAGTAAAAATGAATGTCCTTATGTTTGTTTTTTTTTCAGAGGCTTCACAACTGCCAGGGCCTGGTGCACCACAAACAGCATCTCTCCAGATTCCATTCCCTTCTCTGCCTGCCACCAGGTCAAGATCAACCTACATTTTTCATTGGCAATGAAGCTTAATATGAACTTTAAATTCAGTCCATTTACTATCATTTACTGAAAGTAGAAAAAACACTTTCACAAAATGTCATTTTGGGCATTTATTTTACATTTATCTAGTATTTTACTCAAATATTACACTGCATCTGTTAACCTGCGACTTTCATAAACTAATCACAAGCACCAAAACAAAAGTGTGCACATAAGAAAAAATGTATATATGATTTTAATTACTTATAGGGTGAGTTCAGGTATAATGGAACAGCAGGTAATATGGGACAGCAGGTAAGTAGGTAGGTAGGTAGGTTGGTTGGTTGGTTGGTTGGTCGGTTAGTTGGTCTCAATATAAACTATACTATAAACTACAATATAAAAAAGTCATGTTTTCACAAGACATTTAAAGAATTTCAAATTTCACAGTTCAGCTTTCCTGGGTTTAAGTCAAAATACCTCTTTACTCATCACTCTAGAACAAATGGGGGCATAATGTTACAGAAATATGAGATTGTGCTGACTGATATAAAATACTTCCTTGTATGAAATCACTTTACAAAGATGAACACGACAAGATATGTAAGAATCCAGGAAAATGCCCTCAGACCTCACAGACTTTAGACCAGACTATGTGCTGTGTGTGCTGGACGCCATCTAGTGGACAACAGTTGACATTTCCAGTAGTTGACTACAAAATATTGGCATTCAAGGCATCACAAAGCAGCACTACATCATCTTTTTGCAAAACACTGCATTTGTATTGCTTAGACATTTAAAGAGTGCCTTGGATTGGATGCAGGCAGGAAAAAAGATGCTGGCGTGAGTCATTTTGAGAATCTCTTTGTGAGAATAAGCTTAAACTAAGCTAAGATATCATCCATGACTCTGTTCAAAACAAATTGTACAGATGTTCTACTGAAGAATCACTGAAAATGCCTTCATTTCTAGAATATTTTACACTTATTTTATTACCATAATACTGATAGTTCCTCACACGAGACATAAATGAATAACAATCCTGTACATACACTACCAGTCAAAAATTTGGACACAGTTTCCCATCCACTTGAATGGGAACTATGACTGGTACTGTATGTTTATGTCTACTTGTGCATAAGCATCGAAACTCGCTGCTGAAACTCACATTTGGCATTTGTGAAAGGTTGACAAATGAAACTTCATATACAGGCTGTAATTTAGCAGTTGGGAAGTGGTGGGAGGGACTGGTGATTTCTATCAATAAAAGCACACTCTTTGTAAATGTCAGCGGTTGTGGTGGTTAAGCTTGAATGTGCTACTTGTGGCAACGACTGAAATGCAGCGTCTTACCATGCTGTGACCTCTCTCCAGCGTGCATGTATGTATGTATATGTGTGTATGTATGTCTACATTAAAGAACCAAAAAAAAAGAGAGAAAATAGAGAGATAGATAAAGAGCAAGCGAGTGGGCAGAGGAAGCACGATGTGACTCAAATCGAGAAATCATCTTCACCTCAAACTAAATTCTGCGTGGGCTTTCTCATAACTGGGGGTTCACCTGCTGAGGCCCTGCAAAATCAATAGCTGAGACCTGAGCTGCAGTGCTGCTGATGCAGCTATGAACCAAAGGCCAAGTCCTTTTTGCTTGTGTTTTAAAATGAGATGCAAGGAGGAAAAATAGGCCTGTATACACGGAGCAGGGCGTGGGTGAGGAGACCTTGTTTACCATGAAATGCCTTCATGTTCTGCAGCAGACTGGCTTCAGTACTTAATGCTGACCTTTGTCAGCATTAACGTCTCATTGAGGATGAAAACGTCATTAGGCAACATCGTTTCATTGAGGTGAGAAAAGAAGGAAGTGAGAAATGGCAGGAGTGGCTCTTCTCCATCAGACTGCAGATGTGATAGCAAGGATTCTGTTTTTTGCTTGTGTGTCCAGGCGAGCCTAAAGCAACGGTTTCCCGCCCTCACTACACCAGGCAAAGCGCCAAAGCCATCAGGCAGTCATACGCCTACCATCAGCTGAGGAGCTGCACAGCAGTCTCATTTCTAATTATACACACCAACAACAGAGAGCTATGGAGCCAGGGAGAGAGTGGAATATGGAAAGAGGAAGGGGAGTGTGATTACAAATGGGAGAGTGGCTGAGAGAGCTACTCATAGCAAGCTCACGTTAGAGTTAGAGAGGGTGAGGGAGAGACATCAAATCTGTCTGAGAAGGTTAACAGGACTGACTGACTAAGTGGTGTGGGAGTGTAAAATGTAAAAGCAAGTAGGAGGGAAGAGAAGAAGTGAAAAGGAGGAGAGCGTGTCTGATACACAGTCTGCAGAGCTTGTCTGGATGCTTATGATCATTCTGCTGTGTTTTGCCTTCACACCTATAGCCTGGGAGGACGACAGACAGACAGACAGGTGTGAGCATGGATGTGCATGCTTTGTAAAGATAGGTGCACACAGGAGACAGGTGGATGGGTGGCTGGAGGAGCACATAGGTAAGTGCCCAGAAGCTTTCCTAAAAAACAAATTATATTTATGTAGCATGTTATGATATATGCATTGGTCTAACTCTAAAAGAAGCATGCTTGAGGAACTCCACAGTTCTGAAGGATTCACCAATGGAGGTTAAATTTAGTTGTATTGTGCTGCAGCTCCATAGACAGGAAAAATAAAGCTGATTCTGTGCAATGTTCTTATGAGTGATATGCAAATTATCTTTATCATGATGACACCAAACACTGCTGTGCATACATTTACATCTGTAGATTAGCATCCTGTAATGAAGCCATCTCCTCATAAGGTTACTCAACCTGCATACAACTACAGTAAAGGCCTGTTTGGGTCATGATCTGATCGCGCCTGTGAGTAAGAAGCCCACACGTCTAAGTCGTTTGAATGAATTTACATTTACACTGTAGGCATTTAGCTAACAAATACTTAACTATTTATGTATCCTAATGTAATGCTGAGTGACAGTACATTGTATTTGAATTTTATGTCACCTGGTGTAATGCCGAGTGCTCATACATAATTTCAGTGTGAGGGTGTTGTCTGTTCCCGTACACACACAATCATAGAGAAACAGCTCATATCAGAGACAAGCTTGTCAGGCAGGGTGAAAGGAGTCCATTCAGCAGCAGTGCACAGCTATGATGATGACATAACACAGGGAATTTAGATGAGCTTTGCATTGATGGGCTATAAAATCCCACACTACCCTTGTGTGTCTGCAAAATAGGCAAGAAACAGTCGTGTGAGCATAGTGCATATATTTAGCCGCCCTCAGTGATCTGAATCACCACCGTGCATGCATCTAAGGAGGAAGATGTTATTTCATTAGTTTTGTGAAGGATGCAGCCTGGAGTTGTGCGTTTAACATCCTGGAACCTGCACAATTTCTTGTGTTTCGTGTGGAAAATGCATCCATGAGAACTTTACAACTTAACTAAAAGATAATATTAATCTAATGATAATACCCACCTAGACATTTTACTTTGAATTGTCCTCACTGCAATCTTTCCTTCACCAACCACACTGTGCACAACTTTGTTACCATAGCAACTTTTTTTTTTTTTTTTAGGAGTCACTTAATGTCCATCAAATTAAACCCCATCAATAAAGCAATTGGTGGCTGGAAAGACAGCTTGTGAAGATGATGGTGCAGTCACCGCTGATGTGCATGTCGAGGCTATATTTACAGACAATAATCGCACCAGGTGGTACGTTCAGAGAAGAGCGCGGAGAGATGTTCTGTCATTTATTAAGGAATCTTTGAACAGATAGAAAATGATGGGTAGAGTCTGGATAGAAAATGTAGTGATTTTCTCCAGCTTGGTGCCTTATTTTTGAAGATCTAAAGTATACCAATATTTGTTTATTCTGCTTTTCAGATCACTATGACCTTGGACATAGCTACCCACAAGGATTGCAAAGAAATGAGGTTCTGTGAATTCTCTCCTGGGAGTCATGCAGTTCCAGTGTGAGTGACGGGCAACGTGAGCCAATGAGCTTCACACCAAACCCAGCTGTAGTCCCAGACAGGGACAACCTGCCGCTCAAAAAAAGGGACCAACGATGGAGTTCCCCACCACCACAGCAGCAACAGCAGCAGCAGCAGCAGCAGCAACCGTGTAATGCTGCGACATTCAAGGCGCCCTACCCTCACAGGAGCCACAGTGAGTTTAAGGCAAGACAACCAGGGCCTTTCCAGCCCATACCGAAAATGGTTCCTGCACTGTATCATCCCTGGATGCAGACTCACACATCCAGCAGGTTCAAACCTCAGGTCCTCTCGGCATTCAGGGAGCATCACGGCTGGGCAGAGTGGAGAGAGTCCAGTCCCCTTCACTTTGGATGGGACTTTTCTCACGACTGTCAGCACAACAGTCACTCGTCTAGCACGCCTGCATTCCCCTCAGGCAGCCCCCACCACCCCTCCAGATTCTGCCCTGCCTCCCTGGTCAATGAGGGCTTCCAAAGTGTGGGTGGAGGATTCGGCTTGGAGCATCTCAAGACAGTAAGCGAGAAGAGTTTGAACGCACAGCGGCAGAGCAATGGGAGGAATAAAGGACCATATGTGAGGAGACCAGACAGAAAATGTGAGTATTTTGCCAGGGTTGAAAAAGCAAATCCTCCACATGAGGATCTTTCACTGCAACGTAATGGGCTGCACAAATCAACAAAGCTTGTAAGACATCCTGTGTCTGGACATTCCTTCAGAAGAGACAATAAGTCAAGGAACACATGCACCTCCATGAAGGAGGACACATCAAGATCTCCTGCTCTCACATCCTCTGTGCAGGCTTCCTCCTCCTCTTCGTCTCCCAACCATTTCCCCTGGCTACTCCCTCATTTTGTGGCAGGCTCTCTGATCGAGCTCAGGGACGGGCGGCTGAGGAGGGTGGAACACCTGCAGACAGAGGACTTCCTTCTGGGATCACTGGCCTGTCCAGACCTGCGCCTGAGCTGCTGCACGGTGCAGAGCATCTTTCCCTCAGCCTCGTCCTTCTCCTCCTCCTCCTCACGTCTCCTCATCCTACTTCATGACCTGCAGTCCCAGGTGAAGGGAAATCTCTTTGTGGCTCTCACTACTCACAGCAGACCCTTTACAAGTAGCTGTTATTAGTCTTCCCATACATATATCTACCAAATACTACGTCCAGGATACAGGAGATTCTATATATAGAATCTTTAAGTTGATATACCATCACTGTTAAATGATGACTAATGACTGATTTATGATACATAATTCAAATTCTTCAATCCTGTTAAATTCTTACTATGTCATGCTAATTTTAAAGGTTGGTGATATTTTGCATTTTCTATTGTGAATAAATAAAATGAAAAGACCAACAGCGGATTGATCCTACTAACAAGTAAAGTCTGTGTAGCCAAAGCCTGATACATCTTATTCCTCTGTGCCCCATACACTGCACTGCTCCTATGAAATACAAGCACTTTGATTTTGCATTAATCCGCAGCAGAAAATAGTCCCTAACAAACGCTTTTGTTTGAGTTACATTTGCTAAAAGCTGCATTGCCTGGCTGGTTTAGGAGACATTTTCAAATATTATTGACAAAATAAGGCAGGACATTTACCTAACTTCAGACTCGATCATTTCTTTATGGGTGACCTGCAAGGTTTGGTATGTGGTTAAAAAAAAAAACCTAACCAGTTAGTCGGTACATGCCTGTCTTCATAATTTTCAAAAAATCTTAAATCATTACATTCTATCACTGTGTTGCAATATGATTTAAAAAAGATTTGCACAAGTAGATCAATACCTAATGAACAAGTCCGAAAGCTGCATTTCTGTGTCTAAATGTTCTGAACATATGTAACATCTCCCTGCAGGAGCTGGTGGATGTCTATGACGAGTACCCCTTCTTTGTGCGTGGGCGGGGCTGGTCCTCCTGCAGCCCTCAGAGGACCGCCCGTCTCTGTGGGCTTCAGTGCCGCCAGCTCAGTGTGGGGGATGTCTGCCTGGCTCTCACTCCTGTCTCAGCCCCCCAGTGTCTACCGTCAGCCACGCTGGAGCCAAAAACCTCCCACAGGAAGCCAGAAGAAGGGTGTGAGTCCCTGAAGGCAGTACAACCCCAAATTCCCCTAAGGCCGGAGTGTCCAGCAGGAGAGCAGAAGAAGGAGGCAGAGGTGGTCCGGAGGCGGCACTATTCGGCCCCTGAGTTGAGAGGTCCATGGACTAATTGCATGTAGTGAGGAGCTTCGCTTTCTCATGAACAGGAAACATGTTAGTCTTTGTTGACTTGCTGTCTTTCTACCTCCGGATTCATATTTCTGTGCTTGACTGACGTTTTAGTTGTATCTAAGGAATAAAATATAAAGAAGAATGATAGAAGTAACTCTCAGGATCCCCCAGAGGTAAACCTGCATTAGTTGTTAAAGTAATTCAGGGATCAAACACTAACAATGTGAGTCTAGTTAAACATGAAATTTCCTGTGTGCCTGATCAGAGTCTATTATAATACAGAATATATCATTCATGTGAGAGAAGTACATTTCATGTTTCCATCTTCATTGACAGTGAAGCTGAGAAACATACTGTCGGGTTTCCAGAATATTTTTAGCTTAGAGTTTAAAGTGAGCGTTCATATTATTTCTAGCCGTTCTGACAAAATCCACATTCCATAAAAAGCACAGAATAAAAAAACTCCCTCAGGTGCTTCACTGTTGATCATATCGTTTAAAGTTTATCGCTCTTCTGCCTAATATTATGTATGACTTCTTTTTGATCATAAACATTTGATTTCATCCTGAATAACAGCATATCCACAACGAAAGGAACGTGTCTGATAAAATAGTCGTCTATTTGAGAGCGAAGACAATCTACACCATTATTTTCAGTAGGATACCGTTTTACGCTTCTACCTCTATTTTCTATTTAAGGTGAGAGATACATATAATGTCAGATACATACAGGTATAATCTGTGATTTTAACAGTGGGCTCTGTTGTAAAATGCTATGTTGAATGGTGGATGTTAGTGGGAATGTCTTAATTTGTCTGGTTGTTACATTTGCTGGCTGCTTTTTTCTTTTGTACTGATGCTCCTTTTTAAATCTCTGCCCTGCTTGTACTATTCAAAGTACTTACAGTGATGGCAAATGAGGCACTGTAGGCACATACTGGGTCTTAAACCTGAGAAACAGTTTTCTCACTGTTAAATAAATATGTTATGTGTAAAAATGTCTGCATGTTATCCATTTGTCACTCACAAAACATCAATTTAGCAAAAGTCTTTGAATGGCTTTGAATTCCGCTTTAAGCAACATTTTCAGGTCAAATGAGGTAAAAACACACCTGCTTCTTGTTTGATAGTTTCCATTTAATCTAACAAAATGAAATTACAACTTCCCATCGCCCATCTGCAGCTCTGGTCTGACACCAGAAGGCAGCTGCGCTCGGGATGATAGTGCACCACCTCATGAAGATGAATCATAGACATCTGGCAGACTGCGATATATCACAGGCCTGGTGATATATGTCTTCACCAGGAAACAAGGCCCAACAGTCAGTTCTTTCAGTCTCACACATTGTTACCGACAGTCTCTGCTGTCATGAGCTCCACCACGCGCACAAGCTGCCAGATGTTTTACACCTGACTGGGACCAAATGGTCCCCTGAACAACCGGTTCTACACCAGTGAAGACTGGTGGAGAACAGAATTTTTCATTTTCACCAGAACACAAGCTCATGCAGCTGTTCCAATGGACAAGCTGCAGTAGTTTGACAAGACAAGATGGAGATTTCAGGTTTTATGAGCTGTGAAATCCATTACATAAGGCTCATTTCAACCCAGGCAATGTTTTATATTCTGATGCCTGAGTCCAAATGCAGACAGATATATGCTGCAAATTACGGAACATAGTTTTAGCTGAATCTAGCACTGTATGCTTAGTTTGAGTCTCTGAAGTTACAGTCCTTTTAGTGTCCATTTTCTATTCATACGTAAGGGAGGTAATAGTTCTAAAATTGTCATGGTAGTGGACACTGCATGGCAGGCTCAGCTGCAACAGTACACCAGGTTTAAGCTCTTTCTGAGGCAGGAGCTCCATGGTGACCAACCGGTCCATCATCTTTTCTCTGGTTCCTTCACTTAAGTGCCCCTGCGGATCTGTCAGAGCTCCCAGGAGGGGGTGCAATCAGTTAATGGCAGCCACAGGCCCTGACCACCATATTGCGGTACTTCTTTAGAATGACGTTGGAGCTGTCATCAAAGTAGAGCACCGAGATCCCATGGAGCTGAGTGGGTGCACAGCACGGCTTGGGCACCGACTCCGGGTTGATAAAGTGCACCTGTGGTTAAAAGAGGAATAAATCAAGGTTTCAGTGACTGTGGCTGTCGTAAGGGGGCGTCTGGGACTCACCAGAGTTTGCACAATTGCGTGATTGGTGGCATTCATGTATGAGTTGAGAGGGAAGGCACATTCTCCCTCGCAGTAGTACGCTGCATAGCCTTCTGGTGCTATGATCCAGTCCTGATCAGGGTAAAACCACAGGCAGATGTGAGTTAATTTTCAATTTTGGAAATCAATGTATCAAAATGAGATTAAATGAAAGTTCTGAAGAATACCTGCCACCCCAAATCTCTGAAACTGACATACAGTTCATGCTTTTTACATCCCTCTTTAGAGAGGCCAAGGTTATCTGAAATAAAAAATAAAAAAACATCCAAATATGAGTACACAAGACTATTAAAGGCCAGGTCAAAGTAACTAAATCAAAAATGAGATTTGACAGGTTAAGGCACCTGTTGCAGCCTCCGCTGCCTTTACTGCATCTTGGGCGGTCTTCTGGGGTTTGGAGCGGTTATTCTGGCGCCCTTTGTGGCCGTGGGCAGAGCGGATGCTGCGGAAGCGCACCTCGTTGGCTCTGAAGAAGGCAACCATGAAGGGCTGCTTGTCCTGAGGTCCGTTACCCGTCATCAGCCCCGCCAGTCTTGGCTTCCTCCTCTGGCCTACAGAGGGAGACAGCGAGAACAAAACTCAGGAGAATCTCTAACAGCCACTCAAAATGGTGATAAAACACATTTAAATCTCTACTAAAGATTAATTCACACCAAGCACAGACATAACTTACTGTAGGAACACCCTATACATATATTAAATATGTGGTGGTTGTTTTAACCAAAGGATTTAAGGGGCATTAAATTATTACTACAGACAGACACTTTATCCTTGTTATTAGTAAATGAAAGGCAGTGACGGACCATGGCTGTCCTCCAGGACCAGACGCAGGCCTAGATTCTGCTCAGAGTTGGCCAGCCAGAGGTTACTGGCGGTGGTCAGATCAAAGGCCAGCCAGCCTTCCTCTGCAGGCCATACTTCACGCTGCTCCAGCAGGAAGAGCTCCTCTTCACTAAGGAAATGACAGAATGGACATTTAAAGGCTAAAGGCAGTGAACGCCAAAATATAGGTTTTCAGTTGAGAATCCTTCTTTGGCTGCAGGCTGAAATATTCTAAATGTTCTTTGGATGCACCATGACAGACTTTCATCAGTCACTACGTGCAAAATGAAAAGTTTGCAAAATGCTACAGCGATTAGGTGTCTGCTTTCATTCCGGAAATGAATGGAAAACAACAGCTGTCTGGAGAGGGTGAAAACAATCTAAAAGCATGTGGTGTGCTTAAGTAAATGTTAGCTGCCATTCAAATAACATACAATGAGCATTTAAACAAGCTAAAAATGCTAAGCTACATATGTGGTCCAGCAATAGTGCAATTAGAAAGAGTTAGGATAACTTGTTTTTAAGATGTCTTGCCTATGTACACCAATACATTGAAATTGAACAATGACTTTGATGTTGAAGTGCTTATTTTAAACCTTGTATTTAAAGGTGTTTACATGCATGCTTGGGGAATAGTGTTGGAATCATAACCCATTTTATCCATGATGCAGGAGGAAAATAACACACTAAAAGCAACCAGATGGTTTTAGGGCCAAATAGTGGAATGTTGTTGATTAGTTAAACACCTGAATGCTTTTTATTTGCAGAGAAAAAGACTGAAAGCAAAATATAAGCAAAACAAGCATGAAATAGTCAGCATGCCCTGCCATGGGTGCATTTCACTGAAGAAAGACAGTAAAACCGAAGTTAATTATGTGGGTCTGAGAAAAACTTTTTTTAAACCAGAGAATTAAGTTTGAACCATGGACATGAAAACAAAAATACAAATGATTAAAGTTCTTCAATAGCAAAAGGTACCACACCAGTACTTGATTGTTATATGTATAAAAATGTGTTGAAAAATACTGAATCATATTCGAGCTCCGGGAATTAAACCAAACCCAGAATGAGCCTAAGTTCAACTTGTAACCATGGGAATTATTGATTTGAGTCCCTAAATAGCAAAAGGCACCAATTCAGTGCTTGGTTGTTGTGTGTAGAAAGTTCTGCGTAAAAAATATTAAACAATCTTTGAGTTATGTTCAGGAAACGAAACGTGATGGACGGACGGAACTCATCCTATGTCGCCTCCTATCTTTGTTCATGGTGGGGAATAATAACTAGCAAGGCTGCAATGTTGATGCAAAGGGGCCACTATGTATTCACCCACAATAAATAACCATTATCACTTTCTCAACATCCCAGAAGAAACGTCTTTCGTCTTTAAGGTCAGATATCCCAGACAATAGCTTTGTTTCCATGTCGAGTTTCAGACCCTGAGGCAGACGTCTGTCCTCAGCCCTGCCGCCTGCTCGTCTGTGTGGAGAGGCCTTTGAGTGTCTGTGAATGACAATGGTGTTGCCCTTAACACCATCACCAGCCCTGCTGTCACCGATGAAAGACTTAAATCTACTGCCTGCCCATGATTCCTCCTGTTCACCCATTTCTCCCTGGCAGGCAGAGTCAAGGAGGTTAATGGGGTGGAGAGAATTTATAATGCGGATGGTAGAACTTTGATTTGTGAGTGCAACACAGAAGAAGGCAGGCAGACAGACAGATAAAACAGAAACATGGAAGAATGACCAGCTGTGTGAGAGAGAGCAAACTGACGTCTTGAGGGTTGAGAGTGTTATTTGTGGTTCGAGCCGCCTGCTTCTAAACGCAGGTCCTCTGGGAACGATCCTGTTCTGACTGTGTGAGAGTAAACGTGCTCTGGAGAGAACTACCGTGTTTCTGTAATTGACACTTAACGTCTGTGTAAACAGCATCGCTCCTGACACTACCATCAGCAGAACAAACCTGTGGGGAAATGTAAGCTGACATGACCAACGCAGATCTGTGTGCTTGTACATCAGTCTGACATCCAGTTAAGCTGCTGTACATGCACACAGGGACTCTCTGAAAAAGATGCATTTGAAAAACGCTGATATTCTGGCCTGGTTTGGGAAGTTCATCCTCAACTCAGGTTACTGTCACTCGACCCGTCTCCTCAACTTTGCTCTGTGTGTCTGTGTGTGAAGCATGGATAAGCCACACCCTCGGTAGGAACACCAGCCAGAGCAGAGGCGAGTCGAGTCATTGATAAGGACAGCGAAACGCATGGAAGACGTTCATTCTCTGCTGAAATGAGATGAGTACAGATATTAATTACGTAAATACCATGAATAAAACAATTTGTCTTTCTTTTTGGAGAGGCGGGAGGTCACGTTGAGGGGGCGGCCCACCCCTCCAAATGAATGGTAGGGAAACACTGCATCTTAATAACTTCAGGGACGTCAACGTGAAGTGGAAATGTTTTAGTAAAATATATCCATTTTTGTAAAAATGTATAAACATAAAAGTGCATATATTACTTTGCCCCTGAATTGTATTGACTTATTCTATGGTGCACACATCACTTCAGATTTTTAATATTCCAGTATTTTGTTTTATGACTGCTTACCAGCAAAATTATGTGCTAATTATAAAAAGTTAACATAAAACTCTAAACTATGATGTCAACATGATAAACATTAGTCCTAAACATTCTATACATCAGCATGTTCACATTGTAATTAGGAGAAAATTGACATCAGCATGGAGCTCGAAGCACTGCTGTGACAAAGTAAAGCTCCAGAGAGTTAATGGCATCATAGGTATTGCCAAAGTTAATTGGATATCACTGGATGTCACAAAATCTTAGTCATTTCTGTGTTTGTAGGCTTCTCTCATCTGTCTGATGTAGACGCAAAGCACAACAAAATGTGACACTGCTCTGGAGCATTATAACATTATAACATCACAGCAGCACACAGTTCATGTTTACACACATGGCTCACATTCACAACACTCATCATTAAGCCACCCATGCTGATTTGTTAAAAAAAATTCATCACGAAAAATTTAAATATACATGCACACACAAAGACGTATTTTATTTATTTATTTGTTTAATTTAATTCTATTTCCTGGAGCACCCATGTGATCGGCACGTATGGATAGCATAGCTGTACATTTTTTTTAACTGTATCATATCAAAGCTGCAATCATCACAAAATGAATTAGATTCACCTCCATCACATTAAGGTGGTGGCAGAAATCAGATTCTCAAAACATGTACAAATCAAAAGGGGATACTTTTTTGTATTTGTAATTTGAGTGAAGTGATTCCTAAAAGTTAAACACCACTGAGATACATATGATGCATGATAAAGCAGATAAATCATAAGCAGCAGTAATAATAATAATAATAATAAGTAATAATAATATTAATCAGTAAAACTGCTGTAAACTTTGAGACACACATGAGCTGTAAAGAAAACACTCATACCTGTTTAGAGGCTCCTGCAGGACCTGGTAGAGACTGACTAGGAATGTTTGGTTCTCGGAGCGCTCCTGGATGAAATCTTTATAAATCCTAAACTCTGCTGCGGTGATGGCCTCTCCCTCTGGAATTCTGGAAAGGTCGAATCGAAATTCTCTTACGTGCTGCTGGTTCAGAAGATCTCGATCCTGATCAACTATTAGAGAAGAAAGAGGAAGGAGTTTAGATGTAAATCTTTCCCAGCATTTTACTGTCCAGATATCACTACGAAAAATACTTTATAGCTGTCTGCATCAGCTGGGAGACACATATTCAAATGATACTTGTGACCCTCAATGTGAAAGTTTGTGCATCTGAAATAAAAGCTAACCACTGTGAGTAAAATGAGATGGTAAACCAGGGGTGCATATCTGTGAAAAGTGTTGCTGAATCAAACGACTCTCTGATGTGCACCACTCTGCCCACATCTCGGAGGCACTGTTTCCGAAATAGGAAAAATCCTACTTCCCTGAGAAAAGTGATTGAACTAAACATCTCTTATGTCGTGTCTGCTATAAGTGCCAATGTGGGGGAGAAAAAACACACTCCGGGCTCAGTTTGGCTCCCTGTTTAAATTGCACACATGTGCTGACCACAAGAAAAGGCCTGTTATGGCACTGCCCGGAAAACTGCAGCAGCCAGTGTCCTTTTATAAACACACTCACATAAAGTATAGAGGGAGTCTGTACCACCCGCACCTCCCTGATCATTTTGCCATGTATTACCATCCAGTGATTTCATTCTGATTGTAGAGGATGAAGAAAAGAGCAATAGCTGATGGCACTATGGGGTTTCCAACCCGCCCTGAGCCAGATGAAGCTCTTCAGCACTCAAAGTTTCCAGGAGGAGGGTGATCACAAAGACCTCAATGCCCCCTGAAGCTTTCCAGTGGCGTGTTTTTACAGTGTTAGTCAATATGTTTGTCCTTGGAAAGAGGAGTGGAGGTCTCGGGTGAAGAAACGCAGAGTGGAGCAGCGATTAGCCACCTTAAACACATCCGGCCGACTGGCATACACCATGACATCACCAACATGACATCACCCTGTGCTACCTTGTGATGGTCCACTATTGTTTCATCGCACAGGCAACCATACACACAGCACCCCAATAAGAGAAACAGAACATTTTTCATGGAGGACACATGCACAGTGAGTCACAGTGTTCTGAAAACATTTGTAATGACACGAAAATACACACAAGCCGCTCGACGTTAAGAGCAGAGCATTCTGAACCCTGCTGGTGACTTGTTCGACCGCAATTAAATGCTGGAAGTGAACGAGGGGTGTTTTTTTTAAAGCAGTAATTGCTTGTAAGGACTCGGTGTGTTTATGTTAGGGACCATTAGCTGCAGAGATCAGACCTCAGATATGCAAACTTCCCTCTGGGAGGCATTTCAACACTTCAGATTACTCCTCACACTGAAGGGGCCACACAGCCACAGAGCTATAATCAACCTATAGCAATTTTATAGTGAGTGTTTTGTTGTTGTTTTTTAACAAATCAGCCTGGGTGGCTTAAAATATATATCTGACTGTCTGCACAAAAACAAAATGATAAAAAATGATATGACCATTGTGAATAATAACTGTGTCAGACATGAATTATGTATTTCTGTGTTAGTCAAATTTTCAGTTGTATTTTGTACACTACAAACTCTATTGCATGTCTGTCCATCGATGGGTCTATCTGCTGCTCTTGTCCCATTAAATCTATAAAAAAAATTATGTATAAATAAATAACTTACTTGACATTCTAGGAGTTTAAACCATAACAAACTTTCATTTTCAACTAACTATGAGCATTTTCTTCCCTTTCAAATACATGAATGCCTGCATGTGGTACGAGTTTGACATCACTAATCCTCGCATGGCACTACAAGCACCAAAAAGGCCTTTACTTTTTTGTGCTTCTAAAATGTTGCATCTATACATACATCTGCAGAATCTAAGCAACATGTCTGTTTGTTGATGACAAAGAGTTATTCTGCACATGATTTTAAAAAGGTTATTTTCCCTCTCTGTCCTGGAAGGCCGGTGCCTTTCATGCCCCCAGCTTGGCTGTGTTCACTTGGTTCATGCTAAAGGTAGCTAAGATTAGCACCTACAATTTTTCTGCAACCAAACCACACCTCCTCATATTTATTGCTAAATTAATACATTATTGTTTCACTTGACCTCTCCATAATAATTCATGACTTATCCCAATGGTTGCTGTGTGGACCTACCCTCTTTGTTTTGGTCCTGAATGAGCCGGGCATAACAAGACCAAAAAGAAAGGACTTATTTTCCACATGAATGTTTAAATAATGAGACAGTTAATGAGATTTTCTGGTGAGGCCGAAGAATTTCTTTGTATGATCTTCTTATGCTTCCTACAGATCAGCTTAGCAGGACAAACACATTTCTTCCTGCTTGTTCTCAAAAACACAATACGCTTTCTGTTCTTCAGCAACATGGTCATTCCTCCAGATGTTAGAAGAACATTTTGCATTCTTTCTATTTTAATGAAAGCCAGTGACATTTTAAGCAATTAAGCCTTTTCTCATGCTCTGCAGGTGTGTTGTAGTCCCATACTGAACACATGTGTTTACGTCTCCGGGCAAAGAAGTATAAAAGCCAACCAACATGACGAGTTGCAGAGCAGAAAACAGCAGAACAGCAACTGATAACTAGGTGTTAAATCAGGCTGCATTGTATTTAATCTAGCTATTCATAAAGAAAAGGCCAAGGGAAACTACTAATGTGCAGTGCAAATGCCTTGTGTAATGTAGCATGATGAATGCTGCCTGCTGGTGATTGGGAAGTACGGCCTGCGGTTTGCTGTTCTAACACGTGTAAACATATGCAGCCCTGTATTTGTATCAGCATGTGTGCAATTATGTGAATTACATGTTGACTTCACAATATGAGTGCACAACAAGCTCTCAAATATTATCTAACCAATGGAAAAAAGGTTTGAATAAATCCGGAATAAACAAGAGTGTTAGGAGACCACAAACCTCCGCCAAGACAGAGCATTCCATGCAAAGGGTCCCGTCTCCCAACAAATTACATTCCTATTTATATGCAACACCTAGAACTTGGATCTGTCCATAACGTTTGGCGAGAGGAAAACAGTTGTTTCAGAAGTGTCAGCATTTTCTCTTTCTTCCTAAAATTTAATCACCTGTTTCCATTTAAGTTTCATGCAAATCTGTCAGTAAGTTTCTGTGTTAAATGGCTGCCCTCAAAGGTCTTGTAATGTTTAATGAAGTGAGAAAAAAAATCACAGATCCACCCCTTTTTTCAGATCTACTCAAAAATTCAATGGTTCCCCCTTTGGTACAATGTCCACTCTTCCTCCCAGATTCATGCTAATATGTCATATGTATGTGGTTTAAGCATGATTAACGAAAAATGTCCAAAAAAAAGCCTTAGGATGTTCAAAAAGTGGAAGAAACCCCAGAATCTGCTTATGATAAAATTATTCTGTGCTTGCCAAGATGTAATATCTGAAAACAGGAGATAATTATTTTGTTTTAAATGTTATCCACTAGTTTTATTTTTATCTAGTCTTCTTATTTCTAGACTGAACCAACTTATTTTAAGATTTTTCGTGACAAGTAAAATTATCTTGCTGAAAGGACAGATTATCTCACAAGGATTACGCAATTCTTTCCTCAAATTCAGCGTTTATTTCTTGTATTTTAGCTCTTCTTTTTTGCGGTGTATCCAGATCCACTCCAAAATGTTCTTTCTTGCTACATATCCAACCATCCTACCATGTTTCATCAAAATCTGTTTGTAGTTTATGTGTAACAGACAGAAATAGTGAGGAAAAAAAAGCTGTGACTTGCAATACTAAGAAAAGAAAAAAAATCCTGGATTAAAAACATCCATCCAACAACATTAAATAACAAAACAAGAAAGGACAAGCACACACACACAAAGCAGTAAAACATGATGAAATAACACACATCGTATGCACACACACACACACACACACACACACACACACACACACACACACACACACACACACTTCATCAGCACCTCCAGCATGAACAACTTAAAAACCAGGACGTCTCAGTATATGATGAAATAAATTCTTCCCTGACACAACCCCAACCCTCCCACTATGTTTCAGGAGTACTTTTTGTGTAATCATGCTAACAAGAGAGACAAAATAAACACATTACTTCCTTGTCAAAAGTAATGAGGCTGATCTATCTAAAACAAGAAATACTCAGGATCCCCCGCCACATGTGCGTGTCATTGAAGAAAGACTGCTAGAAGTTATTTAGGTTGTCCCTATTAATTGCAATTTATTTTAATCTCAAATCTGAGAAAGATTTTAATTTTCAAATTAACAAATAAATAAATGAAATGCTTGAAGTTCCCAAAATATCAGAAGAAACCTTTCCAATACGCTGGAGATGTGTACATAAAAGTTTCATGAAAAAAATATTGAACGGTTTTGGAGTTATGCTCCTGAAACTCTCGTCTGACACAAATCCCACTCACAGAATGAAATTAAATTCAACTTGTAAACATGGAAATGAAAAAATAAATAAAGTAAAAAACACGACCGATAAAAGTTGCTAAAAAAAAGCAAAAGGCACCTCCTCGGTACTTGGTTGTTGTGTGTAGAAAAATGTGTTGAAAATATTGAAAAGCATTTGAGACAAGACCACCAACCTCAAGAATGAACCTCACTCCAACGTGGAACCATGGAAAAAAATACAAACACCAAAAATACTGATTTAGCACTTAGCCCTGTCCACCTGCAGGATATACCTGGGTGCACTGTGAGATTAAGCAGAGTAGCTCTACAGCAGCTCTCCCTCACACTGGAAGCTGTGGTCTTTGGAAGGGAAATACCATAATCCAGTTCGGTTTTGAAGAGATCATCCAGAGACCACCAAGATAGTCAGCTCTAGCACAATGTGGGAGACCCAGCTAAAAACTCTGCCAATCATCAGCACAGAAGGCCGTGGTGGGCCCGAGAAAGAAATAATACGTTCTCAGTGTGTCCATTTTCCCTTCCTTCCTCTTTTTAATCAAACCCTTCAGATGTGGAACTACATAAATCTGCTATCAGATTCCTAAAACAATCTCATTAACTTAAGACTGTCAATTAAAATCTCACAGCTCAGAGCATAAAATGTTATCCTTTGAATTTTTAACAGTCTCCAAATGTTTTCTATTAATTACATGTAGGGCTGATGGAAAAATAACTATCAGGTTTTCACAAAAAGGCTTCAGCTCAATCTCATCAACATACAAACAAAAGCGAAAGGTTGAAAGTTTTTTGGAGACGAATCTCAGATGAAAAAACTTCTCTTTTCTCCCTTCACATTGACTCATAAGCCCTGAGGCAGTGGAGGGGCATAAAGAAGACAAGGGTTGATTCTGGATGTAACAACAACCATATAAAAGCCACAGGCACCATGCCGTCTGCTGTTTCACCCTCATATCAGAGCAGAGCTGCCATGGGATCTGAAACAAAGGCAGGATTTGTCTTTTATAGATTCAAAGAAATGACTGAGTGAGCCCCAACTCCTACCTGTGACCCCTGTGATTTACTCCTCTCCAAAAACAAACAAACATGAATGGAGAAATAAAGGGCACACACAAGCACCTGCACTAACAGAGATTACAACAGCAAATCATGGTTTGGTGCAGTTTGTATTTCGGTCAACTGGCCCCTCACTCCAAATGCCTGTTCAGTTCCTAGTCATGTGAAACAAAGCCACAGTAAAGTCTAAGTACACAAAAATCCTTAAGGGATCCTGGTGTAATCGGATACAGGCATGTTGTCAAAACATTTACAGCTAGGAATGCATAATGCTGGAGTTTAAGAGAAGAAAGTGACCTGCAAGAGCCACAATGTCTTTTACACACACACACACACACACACACACACACACACACACACACACACACACACACACACACCTCTGTAGTAATATTACTGGACATTGGTAATGGCTGTTGGGGCACTTTTTGGTGTTCGTCATTTATACAGTCGGTAAACTTACCGAGATTGACAAAACTCATCACCATGTCTGCGTCATTCAGGAAGCGGCTGTCTTGCGAGGTCACCATGGGGGAGACATGGTTCGGTAAAACAGGCTTGTAGTAAGAATATCCGGCCCGCTGTGCGTCTGATGAGATCGCATTGTACAAGTCCAGCATGAACATCGGCGCAGCGTTATGTTTTGTGTGAACGTGTGGCCGTGGACGATGCGGCAGCCCCAGGATGGAGAGGATCTCCCGCTGCATCTCCCTGCGCTCTTGGTTCCTCAGCCGCCGATGGATGAAACTGGAATGCACTTCGTTGTCCACGGAGAAGTTGGAAAAGGTGATCTGGATGGCCACGACGCAGTGACCACACAACAGGAGGATCAATGCCGTCGCCATGGTGCAATTCATCATTTAATCCAAGTGTTACGCGCGGCTCTGACCAGTCGGGAAAATGTGCAAACAGTTCTCCTACTTGTGATAAAAAACACTATCATGTGTCAGAACAACATTTACACATCCACTGGAGTTGCGCGCTATCTTGTTGGCATGTGGCTGTGCGCTCCTCTCTGGGGCAACTTGGGAATGGATTTTATTGAGGCGCTGTGTCAGGGGAGGGGCAGGAGGGTTTTAAAATGGGATAAACCCAAAGATTGGGAGCGTGTGGGAGGGTGAGATGGTGACAAGTAGACCAGTGTCCTATCACAAAGTTCACTTCTCTATCTCTGTAAGAAGATTGGTGGAGTGTGAGCCTTTCAGACCACAGTGCCCCATCACTCTGCCCTTTGTTGGGACATGTTTGTTTGGCCACTGATGTAAGTGGAGTCTAACTGTAAATACCAGATTCTTCTCTTCTTTTAATCTGGCATATAAGGATGGTGATATACTGTAGCTGTCACTTTGTCCATCAAAGCAAAATTTTTTGTCTGAAGCATGACTGAAAACCCAATAAATATATTTATAAGAAACTCGTGAAACAGATCAAACATATAGGAGAGTGGCGCAATTTGATATTCTGTTTTTATCATTCTGGGTAAAAATATTAAACTTGGGCTATTTTGAGTGTGAACTGTTTTTCCAGAGCGTAACATTAAAACTATTCCTATACCTTCAACAAATCTTGCACACACTGGAGTGGTGCCTTTTGCTATTTAGAACTGGTTACCATTTATTTTTGTGTTTCAATGGCAACAATTTATAGAAAAGGGTGAAGTTCGTTTTTGAAGCACCTCTCTCTGTTGCAACCATCCCATGGTTCATCAGTCATTTAGGTTCATTAATAATTTTATTCTCAAATAAATTAGATCTGGATTCAATAGTTTGAATTTTGCAGTTTGCACAAAGATAGTTCAACCCTGCTTTAAGATCACTCTGACGGTAAAGTGAGAAAATCCCTTAATCCCCTCTTCAAAACAGACCTTTGAACTCCGACAATAAACTCAGGCCCACCCTTATTGTTGAAGGGTTTGATCATCAGCAGCAGTATAGACACATGAGGAGACATGCCAATAGCCCTAAAGAACTACTAATGTGTAAAGCACTCCACTGTGACTACTTTAATGGTGAGTTAATGGGTGTGGGGTGAGCAATGAATGACAAAGAAAGAATCTAACACTGAAGCACTGATCGTACATGTGCTCTGCTCAGGTTTGATAACGGCTGTGACTTGATCGGAACATAAAACTCAAGGAAGGATGTAGCCACAAACTGAGAACACCTTTTTTTTCAACTTCTCTCTAAATATATGGAACACTCCAACCAATCCATTAATAAGCCAAGGCGCCACAATCAAATTTTTATGAGCACCATTCACGAGACACATGAAATGTTTTTTTCCCCAGCATGGCTAATCTATAAAATTCATAAAAACAGCAAGAGCCTTCCTCACCCAATAAAAGCATTTGTAAAACCTACTGCTGCTATAATACACTCAAGGGATTTAAACATATCACTGAGTCTATCTCCAAAGTCGCTTGGGTAGTTTTTGAGCCATGAAAATAACAAGCTGTGTTTTGTTCCTTTTTAACTTTTAATGATTATCTTGATTTAATCCGAAACAAAAACAAAGAGGGAGAAAAACAACAACACCAAAAACATAAGCACCATAAATTTCTCTCATGAAACAAGTGGAGTATACAACATTTTACACAAAGGCAATTATTGTACCCCCCCATCAGCACTGGTTACAGTAGTAATCCTCCTCCTCGTGGACTGGCACAACTACCAGATGTCATCCTGTAGCATGGCGGCACACTCTTCAATCAGACCTGCCTGGAGGTGCTGCTGAGTCAGTGGAGGAGTCAATGCTCAACCCACAGGTTTTCAATGGGGTTTAGGTTTGCTCACCAATCCTGAAATGCAATGTCATTCTCCTACTGAAACTGGGCAAAGCACCAGTTTAAGTTCGTTGATCTCGTTTTTGCATGTTGCATTTTGCATGTACAGGCCTATTGTGTGTACCAATAGTCTCTACTGCTGTAGCAGTCTGTAGCTGCTGTGGCTACACATCTGTTTCTGTTGTGCAACTGGCAGATATGTCTATCCTGATTCTGGGTACGAGGCCCACCAGGGCGTGGGCCGTCTGTCGTTGTTCTCCTGGCTACATAACACTGGCGTAGATGCATTCTTTTGGAATGGTGAGCATTCACCGCACTGACGACTTGAGTGGTGGATTGTTCTGCCTCCAGCATGTCAATGGTATAATCCCAGTCATGTTGCCCCAGCCGCCACGGCTGCAATGGTCAGGTACCAGGTACTTTTTACCATAATGGAAAACCGAAAAAGGCGAGTATAGTCAAAGTAGAGTAGAGTCGGTTCTACGCAGTGGAAATGCAGCTTTACACCCCAATCTTCATGTCTTTTAATAGGTGTGGGTTAGTTCAACAGGGCAGTGGCCATTTAGAATCCGTTGGATACAGGCATTGTGAGTGTTCCTCTAAAAATTGTGTTCTCAGACTTATGACCTCACAAAAAAAGAGACAAACATGACCAAATCTTGCAGCGAGAATTGTCCCAAAACATGTGCTACATATATGTAAATGTAAAGCCAATTTTAAAATAGAGAAAAGGTTTTTTCAAATTGTGCCAAAAACCCCCAGCGTGGTGCATTTTTAAATTCCTTGCGTGTAGAAATGATTTAAGAGTGTAAAAATCTATTTTGCTCAAGCTGAGTGGATGATTGACAACAGATCCTCTAACTGGCACATCATCATCCCACTTGTTACAACTGCAGGTTTTACATTATGTGTATAAATGTGTCAGTTTATTTGAACCTGTTCTGTGAAACTGTGAAGGTTTCAAATGGATCCAACACACAATAAATCTTTCTGCCATACACCTCACATATTCGTTGATCATCTCATTCTTTGTTTCAACTTTCTGTTCAAGCTCCCTGTGCAGACGGCTCTCATCTAAAGACAAGCCTGGATTGCCCACTGGTTATATTGTCGTTGCTGTTTGTCTGTTGGTCTATTTGTTTGTTAGTTAGTTATTTAGCAGAATAGCTCAATAAATTCTGCACAGATTTCAGTGAAATTGGGTAGACAGGTTGAATCTGGAAGTGCTGATTAGATCATGAGCCAATTTTGGATCAAGGTGCAGATTTAGGAAATTTTTTGTGGCCTTCTCAGAGGTACACCCTTCTAGTTTGTCTCATTTGTCTAATTTCATTCAGGGTATGTGTCCATATTGGCAAAATATTTCCATTCTTTTACATTAGGTAAGGTTTGAATGCAAGACTTGTGATGGAGGATTTGTATACCGTTTTATCACTTCTATCTAAATAAAGGATATGAGTACTTCTTTACAGAGTGGTAATTACCTACCTTACCTGATCCCATATGTTACACTTCACTAGTATTGTGGATCTTTGTGGCAGATGGATGAAATATACACTGATTGGACAAGGGATAAGATAATTGTATAGAAGAAAATATGTACCCTGCATGCAACAGCCACACGCACTTCTCTTAATATTGAGGAGTACCTTATTAAGTGATGCGCTGTCATGCACTGCCGCCAAGCGTTTGTACCTGGAATTGTGTGCTTCCATTGGGGCATTTTTTTCCTAGGAGAGCGAAGTCATGGTCTTTTTACTCTGCCTCTGTTTGGGAAGTTCTCTTTAGCTTCGTTAGTTGTGTTGGTCATGCGTAGGTTTAGTACAGCGGTGTGACACTAGTTAGAATTAGGATAAGAATATTAAGGTAATCAAGATAGACAGACTAGTGCGGGTCGTGTCTTTGCCATCTTATGGAAAAAAATATATATCAATTACTCGGGTTGTTACGTCACCAAACTGCGACACACCGACAAACAAGCGCCACATTTTGGTTGCAGCAAATTTAGGTGTTTCTAGCGCTCCAAGCTCATATTCATAGTTTAATACATTTTGGGTATGTATATTCATTTATATATGAGACGGTACTGCAAACGACACAGTGTTTAAATGTGGTGTGTGAAAATGCACCGGAAAGTTTATAATATAGTAGCTACTGTAAGGTTAGATGGTCTAAAAACTAGCTAACGAGAACCAACGTGGAGTTATCTAAGTTTAGTCAAATTACTGAAAGACACACATGAATGAAATGGTAGCCCATTATATGTCCATATAATGTGTGTTAACGTTCAATCTTGTTTGTATTTACAAACTGGCAGCGATGTAGTAGCAAGTTAGCGTTGACAGCACCGTTAGCTGTCCAGCTACGTCTTGTCAAATGTCAATTTATTGATTGACTACGTTACTCAAGTTAAATATTCCAAAATCGAATTCATGTCCTCAGTGATAAGATTGCCAGATTGACTGTGTGGTGTGATGAAGGTCCGGAAGTTAAAATAATATAGTGTATGTTAATGCTATGATGTTAGCTGCTTAGCGTTGCACACCTGTAGTATTTTTAGAATCGACGCTATATTCAATTTGTTGGTATCAGCCGTAATTTCACGATATGGCTTTTAATAAGATTGCATCAGAAGTTTGCTGCTTAGTAAACTGCACAGTGCCTCTGTCTTATCTTACAGGTGTACACCAGGATTAACATTAATGCACTATGAGTCTTTTTGGGACCAACACCGGGTTTGGAACCGGAGGGACCGGTGTCTTCGGAAACACAACAACAGACAGCCATAATCCCATGAAGGTATTACAAGAGGAAAGCATTTTACGTTTCTGTTATAAATGCTAATGATATATACACCTGGGTACCTTATGTCTCTACATATGTTGCTTTACGAATTAAGGCTAACAAAGTTGTTAGGCCTCCTCTCTAACCCTGCATGACTTTATCTTGAATAAAAGTGCGCTCTTATATTGAAATAAAGCCATAATGAATCTAGACGCACGAGAAAGGCGTGTTGGGAAACCTTGTGTGCTGGGAGGCATTGTCACAGGTATCAGTTTGTTTCTACACTTCCGTCACTGTTAGACCTTTGAAAGTTACCAGTGAATTCAGTCAGAGTACAGGTAAGTAATGCTGTTGGTAAATGATCGGTGGACATTCCCATCAGAGATATGTTCGAATAAAAAACAGTATTGGTGTATAAGTAGAAAAAAAAGATCATAAAGGCAACACAAGCATCTTTCACCATAGGTTGAAAACTGGACCCAGGTATGATTGCTGCCGTATGGTTATTATTATCATGGAATGGCAAGCCTTATAGTATCTTCACATGCTCCTTGGATGGTCCCATTTCTCGAGTTGAGAAGCCACTCTTCAGACTCGTATGTGCCTTTAAGTCGTAATGTAGGAACAAAGATGTTCATTATTTTATTGATCAGAGCGTTTAAACAACGTGTTGATAACTGGTTGAAGTTTGAAGCTTTACATTGCAAGGTGATTTTGTCAAATCATACTTTGCATTAAATTGAAGAAACCTGGAAGAGATTGGCTGCAAGGAAAAGCATACAAATCGTCATTTTTTTGTAGAGTTTGTTACGAAAAGGATTGAATATAAGTTTCGTTTGACTGGAGAAATTTCATTACTATTTGGTACTGGGTTATTTCAGCCGATACCTTAAAGATATCAAGTTCAAATACCCAACCCTAATCATATCAACACTCTATCATCATAAATTCAAGAAAGTGAGCCGCTTGGATTAGAAATGTGTTGATGCATTGGGTTCAGCCTGAAACATCTGGTCACAATCCAGCTAACTACACTGCTAGCTTGCATTTAACTTTTAATTCTGATTTTGTTGCTGTGACAGCAGTTCCAGAATAGGGCCTATTTACTTTTTGATATCTTTCTTTGTGTGTTCCTGACTTGTCCTACAGGATGTTGAAGTGACTTCACCTCCAGATGACAGTATCAGCTGTCTGGCTTTCAGTCCCCCCACTATGCCTGGCAACTTCCTCATTGGAGGATCCTGGGCCAATGATGTGAGTTATTTATTCATTCCTGATGATGGTTTACACTAATAGATAGATTTTGTCAACCCAAGATTATGGATGGTAATTTTTATATGAGATTTGAGAACAGTTTACTCAGGAGTTACTCATAAGTAAACACAGTTTAACTAGGTTGTATCATCTGACCTCAGGTCCGGTGCTGGGAAGTGCAGGACAATGGACAGACTGTGCCCAAAGCCCAACAGATGCACACAGGTCCAGTGCTGGATGCCTGCTGGAGTGATGTAGGTCTCATCATGTAAAGTAATTTAAGCCCTGCAATAGATGCTGTCTGCTGGGCCTCAGAATAATTTATGATGTGCTATCCTCTTAAACCAGGATGGGAGTAAAGTCTTCACTGCTTCCTGTGACAAAACAGCCAAGATGTGGGATCTTAACAGCAATCAAGCAATGCAGATCGCACAGGTTGAATGAGAGCCCCCATATCAACTATGCGTTTGCAAGAATGAAGCAGAATTATTTTTCACTTATCACAATCTGCCTTCACAGCATGACGGTCCGATCAAAGCAATCCACTGGATAAAAGCTCCTAACTACAGCTGTATCATGACTGGCAGCTGGGACAAAACGCTAAAGGTACAACATTCAGTTTTTGCATTTAGGGTCACAAGAACATCTGGGGGAAAAAAGATATTGATAAATGATGGAGAGGGCAGTTTGAGTGATAGATCCAGGAGTGTGACAGCTTATCAGATGCCAAAACACACCACAGCCAATTATATTAATTACTCTAAGACAGGAATGGGTGCTCACACATTTTTGATCAGCCAAGGCAGCACCTTCCAGATGACGTTGCACTGCAGCAGATGACCACATCCATCCACATCTAAAAAAAAAAAAATAGAATTCAGTGAAATGTGGTACTGAGAAACGTTACAGTTTTTCTTTTTGTGTTTCCTTTTCAGTTCTGGGACACTCGCTCTCCCAATCCCATGATGTCTCTGCAGATGCCAGAGAGATGCTACTGTGCAGATGTTGTAAGTGGTCCATGAGGAACATGGCACAAATTTCAATGTTTGCTGAGAAGATTATTTGGGGGTTTTTTAAACTGTCCTCACTCTTAAATATAGGTATATCCCATGGCGGTGGTTGCTACAGCTGAGAGAGGCCTGATAGTGTATCAGCTGGAGAACCAGCCCTCTGAGTTTCGCAGAATAGAGTCTCCTCTCAAACATCAGGTGAACCGTCCACCTCCATGAGCAATTTTTTTCTTTGACTTGATGCTAAATAAAAAGTCACACTTAATAAGATTTCATAAGATATTTAAATTTTCATGTATGACTGCCTTTTGATCCAGTGTTCTTTTCTGTCATGGTCCTGTAGCACCGCTGTGTTGCCATATTCAAGGACAAGCAGAACAAACCCACAGGCTTTGCACTGGGAAGCATTGAGGGTCGAGTGGCCATCCACTATATAAACCCCCCAAACCCGTGAGTATCCAGTGCTGTTCCCACTCTAGAGGATAATTGGACAGATTGGGTCTGATGGATCTGATTCACCCCCAGTCACTTACTGTACAGGCGATGGTCCTGATTCAAGGCTGGTCAAGACAGATTATCTGCACAAATGATCTTGTAGTGTGAGGGCTTTACAGACATAGTCTTAAATCTTTAAATCATAAATGTCAAAAATGGTTGATATTTGAAATCCTTTAGTGTAGGGATGCACAAATACCAGTATCAGGTATTGGTCCAATACTGCCTTCGTGCTCTAACTTGTACTCTTAAACTTACCCTGATACAGAAGCACCCAATACCACTTTATGGCAACATAATATTCACTTCTGTTATTTGAGCAAGTAGGCAGAGGAGAATCAATATTAGCAGTGTGGAAATTTATGAGGTTCTGCATCTTGACTGAATTGTCTGGTATGTTGCTTCTTGCAAATAAAAAAAAATCTGTCAAAATGTCTGTGGTCTCCCACGTTTGTTAAGATATTAAATCCTTAAGTGTGCACCAGGCGTAAAACAATCAAATTTCAAATGGTAGTTGTAAGGAGACATTTAATGTCTTGCTACAAGTCTATCTTTAATCCAGTGAACTTCAGACATGTTTGGTTATTATTTTTGTTTTCATATAATTTAAAAGAAACTGGTCGTACTGTCAAAATATGACATGATTGTGTTCCCTGATCATTTTCAGAGCCAAAGACAACTTCACCTTTAAGTGCCACAGGTCCAATGGAACCAACACAACCACTCCACAGGACATCTATGCTGTAAGTTGTTCTGAATTTCTTAAACATTGTACTCTTTATAATAGACATATATGTTTGGTGCTCTTAATTAACATTTTATTAGCATATTTTTACTGGATTATAGACAAACATACCAGTTTGTAATCTTAATCTTTTTGCTTGCTTATTGCTGGAAAAAAAACAGGTCCTAGTAAATAAATTAAAGTTCGATGCCTTGGAACTGGCTAAGCTACAACTACAATTTATGTAATGAATTACACCTGGGCTTTTCTTATGATGCATATCTGCAGTAAAACAGTTCTTTTAACCATTTTTCATTTAGTCCTGGCATCAATATCTGAAATTAATACAACAATAATGTCATTAACATTCAGATACAACCATTATAGTATAAAAACTGTATTATTTGAATAAGGTCAAGATTCCCTCTGGTATTTCTGACTTGTCATATCCACAGATCACAATAAATGGGTTGACACCATTTTACTGGACAACCGTTTTGTATCTTTTCTCACACTCAGTCCTCAAACTAAAGTCACTCTGATACACTAACCAGCCTGTTTTTTTTATGTTTTTCTACGTCCCATGTACTAATTTCCATTTTCTCCCATCAGGTGAACGCCATCTCCTTCCATCCTGTCCATGGCACACTGGCTACTGTGGGCTCAGATGGGCGATTCAGCTTCTGGGACAAAGATGCCCGCACCAAGTTGAAGACCTCAGAGCAGGTCGACCAGCCCATCACAGCTTGTTGCTTCAACAGCAACGGCAACATCTTTGCATACGCTTCCAGTTACGACTGGTCGAAGGTACGAGATCGTGAGCAGGTGTTTGTAGTTCATTACAATGATTTTTTTTTTTTTATGTTGGCATGCATCTCATGCTGACCTTCACTCATAGATTGTAATCTGACTTCCTCAGGGCCATGAGTACTACAACCCCCAGAAAAAGAACTACATCTTCCTGAGGAACGCTGCAGAGGAGCTGAAGCCTCGGAACAAGAAATGGTGAGAGAAGGGCAGCATCCATCTGTAAACCTGGAGACAGTGGTCATCGGACGGGGCTGCCCCAGTTCCTCAATGCCCTTGTGACTCACAGTAGGGCCTTTAAAGGCACTGTGTGATCCCAGTAACAGTGCAGATCCAAATACTGCCAAACTGCTACAAGTAGTCATTTAGTGTGGGAATGTTGCTGCACTGACCTGAGTGAAGTCATTTTGAAGGCTTGTGGTGTTACCGCTGTAATAGTTTATACAAGCTGCCTTTGTACTATCAGAAGAACTTTGTTACAAAGCCTGCTGGATTTTTACTGACTTATCTTGCAAATGGTGTGTTCAGTTGTACAAAAAGGTACTTTAAGACTGCTGGTTATTAGATTATTGTAGGTGACAATGAAACGATTCAGGAAATATTGAACATTGGCAAACAAGAATTTACTATGAATCAAAAACCATCTGTCTGCTGAAGGTATTGTACTGTTTACTATGTGCAAAAAGGGACTTGGTGAACTCCTTATCAGAAACAAACAAAGCAAAATCTCAGAAAAATTTTCTGACTGCTCCCTCCTGTCTTTAGATTCGTCGTTCCAAGTCGCATCTCTTGTGGGAAAACGCGGAAGGCCTGCTGCATTATTGTGTTTATACGCTCGAGACAGACCCCCCCTCCTTTCGGCAAACATCTGGACCAATGCCATGATGCCGCGTGCTGTGGACCAAGACAGAGGGTCCTTCCCAACCCACGATGACAGCTGCATGAAAATCGGTCCTAGAGGTCATCATAGAAAAGTTCTATTTGTCCATCTTGATGTTTAGAGTTTTTTTTAATGTGTCCACATCCACATTTTTTGTACAGCTTTCCAAAGACTTTTCATTCTCTCATGATCTTGCTGTTAGCCCATTAATAAAACTGGGATGTAAAATAAATAAGTGCATATTATTAGATTTGAACATGTTTTTTCCAGCCTGAGGGAGCTCGTAGGTTTAAAAATAACTCGGTGTGTTTGCTGTATAAACTTTGGGGGATTCACAGAACTGTATTCTGCATGCGAAACTAGTAACTTGACCACTATCTCATATTTAAGCTGTAAATCTTTTCGTCACTGGAACCCTCACCGAATGGAAAGATAAACTTTGGACTGCATCTCCATCATGATGAGCCATCCTGTCTGCTTGTTTTAAGTTAACCTGCAGGTGGAGCATTTTTCCCTTCGGTGCGTTAACTAGCAGTTTACCTGCAGACAAGTTCAGGAGCTAGGTGGACTGCTAAACCAAACAAATGAGTTCAAAGCAGAACGGTGGGGTTTTTTTTGTCCAGGATAAGGGCTTTTGACAGGGATATGCTGGGATACAACGGGAATTTGGGGTGTTATCAAGAGGGTATGAATGAGGTAGCAAGGGGCAGCGTCAAAGACCATGTGTGAAAAGTGAACCGGTTCATAGAAGAGGAGGTGTGAATTAAATGTCTTTTTATTGAGGTCATTAGAGTATCACCTCTCTGTTAAGCCTGACCCTTGATACTTAGCAGTGGAACTCCAAGGCGGGAAGATCTCCTATGGTCACAGTTCACCGGCTCCACTCAGCTGTCATGGGGCGAAGCTGGTATCACCCCTGCAGACCACTGTCTCTACTGCTCAGTCAAGCTGCACCAACTTTCTTTAAACTAATTAAAACAGAGAAGCTTTCTGGTTGACTGCACTTGTGATTGTAAATACAGCTGACAGTTCTGCAATTAGAAAACTTTTTGGAGTGACCTGTTGCTGTGGATGCGTGGATTCTCCTTATCCTGCATGGAATTTATTCGTGCTTTTTGAGTAGCATGTATAGGAAGTATAACTGTAGCATTACGAAATAGAAGCTTTGAGCTAAAGTACACACTCACCATTTGGTTCCCTTTTGTAAATGTGGCAATGATTTGCTTTTATGATAGGGTAATAAGAGGTGGCCTTTTGAAATTTGTCATATTGAACATTCACCAGTTTCTCTTTGTAAAGGATACACAGCAGTGTATACGTGACAACTTTCTCAAGGAGTTAAATATAATCACACTAACCTTATAAATAATTATAGTAGTTTTAAATTCATCTCTCAATGCTGTACTGCAACTATTCGAAAGCTTATTTGTGAGAACATACTAGGAAGATTTTGAGTATAAAATGATATGTAATACTGTGTGATGTCATTTCTACAGAGATCTATGAGGTGTAAGTCAGACTAGAGAGCAGCACAAGCAGATAAGAAAGACCGAATAAATTATTGTTGCATATAAATGCTCTCTGTTCAGACTGTATGTGACATGACATGATTATAAAGCCACATATAAAGCATACCTTCACTACTACTTAATAAAGCTTAGAAATGTAATTTAGGTAGGAAGACAATTACTTCCTTATTACAGTAGTACATGCACCATGTGGCAGAGCCGCGCTTTTACAGTAGGGTGTTTCTTTGTGTTGTAAAGGACAAAAGCAGGTGCAACTCCGCGCCGGAGAAGGCGGCTAAATGGGAGGGACCACTACCCAAATTTGGACTCTGTGCTTCTGCTGACTGGTCAGTAGCTGTATGTGGGCGTGGCTTTAGTCACGGCGTATAAAAACTCCCGGCACATTTCCTCTTAGCGGCTTTAGAAGCAACCAGTGTGGATACGACCGGAATAGCCTCCGCAACGTGACTCAGTTGTTATTAGGTCGCTTCAACTTTGAGAGACTAATATATATTATACTGAGGCGGTAACTGTTGTTACACCGATGCTGCGACGTTGTTGAGCGCTTTTTTATTTTTGTAAATCCTCAGCGTGCCTCCGGTCTTCTCTCCGGCTGACCAATGCTTCTGCATCAGTTCATGAACGGAGCTCTGGAAGTCATGCATCCCACAACGCTTCAGAAAGACACGACTTTTACTAAAATCTTTGTCGGCGGGCTGCCGTACCACACGAACGATGCCTCGCTGAGAAAATACTTCGAAGCCTTCGGGGACATTGACGAGGCTGTGGTCATAACAGACAGACAGACCGGTAAATCCAGAGGATACGGCTTTGTGAGTACAAACACAGCCATGCAACCATAATAGCCACCATGAGACCAAACAAGCTGTCGTTCACAACTTTGAACACAAAACACTTTGCATGCTACCTATTTGCTGTCCATACCGCTTAGTTCCTGGCTATTGTCATAGCTTGTTTTAAGTGTCTGCATAACATCTGCCTGTATTTATATAGTCATATCTCCTGTATATAAGCATTCAGATTTATGTCCAAAGTAATCCACTGAAGCTTAAACGCATAATTGCACAGCATCTGTTTTTTTTTCTTCGCCTGGATGACTGTTGTTTAGCTTAATAAGGATGAGGGATCACATAAGTTGATGGATAACTAAGAAGATTATATTTCAACATATGTCTGATGGCCACCACCCCCCCCTAACATCCCCAGTGAAGTCACCCCCCCTTACTCACCCCTGAGCAGCCCCAGCTTATGAGTTAGGAAGTGTGTGTGTGTGTGTTACAGCCTGCACCACTTGCTTGCTTTATATGGTTATTTTGGAGCAATAGGAGGTTGACCTTGCTTGCACACCCTGCTCTCTATTGTCAAGGACTGGAGCAGTCGGCCGTATCACATGATTTATATTACAGCTTGGCTGCTGGGAGAGAAATTCCAACTTCAACATCTCTATCTTGTGGCAAAATTACAATTGATTGTATCTTTTTGGCTTGAGTCTGTGGACAGTCCAAGTCACAGAAAACATTTTGAACTTCATAAAGCATAAACTAAGTTGGGGCAAGATGAGAAAAGGCCTGATTTTCTGTACATAATTTACAACTTCATCCTCGCCCAAAGTTGCTGTGAGTCAGGTTAATGTCAAATATTTAAAGACCCTGGTGATGTTTTATTTAAATCTGCACTAATAGGTTACTTATCCGGTTCTAGGCAGATACAGATAGGATTCTCTCTTTGACACAAAGAACAGAAGCAGCACCAGAAATGCAAATATTTACTAGAACCTTGGAAACGCGTATCAGCTCTAATGTACTGTGAGGCCAAAGAAGGAATGGAAACCTGTTATGTGTGCATGTTTACTTCTAAAGGCAGAATTGTAAGACAATTGCTCTCATTGTTTATACATCAGCTCTCTAGCTCAGCGGAACGCATGTCCTGAGAGTTGAAATGGTATCAAACGGTTGTACGTTGAAGCGGGTGTTTCAGGTTAGACTGGCTCGGGCCGATGTCGGTCTGCAAAAAACCATCCTCTTAAAAATCGCACGCCATGTCCTACATTTGCTGTCGGTCCTCACACCGAGGTGACTGAACCCTCTGAGTTGGCAGAACGTGGCAATGGAAACAGAAGGGCTCATGTAATGACAGGAGAGAGAGGGGAGGGGTTGGATAATGGCAATCTCCTTAATATTTTGCCCCTAATTGGATAAGCTCCTTGTTGCTCTTTCCAGATTTCTGCAGGTCTGCCCAAAGCTGAGTGGCAGTCAAGAGGCTGGCTACTGCTGCTGTGGGCAGTTTTCAAAGCATATCATTGTGCTTTGTTTGTAGCTTCCATTCTTCAGGCAAACAGAACCTTAACAATGGAACGCTGGTCGTGGGATTTCTCTCTTGAGACCAACAGATAGAATCAAGACCAACATTTTTTTCGTCTGATTTTGTTTTTGTTTTGCTCAAATAGTTGATGTGTTACTAGCCAGGCACGCCATCCTAACGTCTGTTTGTTACCTGGGACGACGTGCCAACAAGCTTGACAGCATTAGACAACAATTCTTTTGAACAGTGAGGCCTTTGTTGACAAGTCTGGTTCTGTTATCAGGTGACAATGACAGACCGAGGAGCAGCAGAGAGAGCCTGCAAGGATCCCAACCCCATAATCGATGGCAGGAAAGCCAACGTCAACCTGGCCTACCTGGGTGCCAAACCCCGCAGCATACAGACCGGTGAGATTTACTGGGTGTTGTGTCACGGGATAAGTAAATAATCTTGTAAATTCGTGGAAGGAATGGCGCCTCCAGCCTCAGTTGATTGTGATTAGAGCATGAAAAATAGATCATAAAATACAAATATTTATAACATAAAAGAGTAAAAAAAAATAATAATAAAACCAGGATTCAAGGATTCAAATGCACAAGTAAAGGAGCGTTGATTTAGGGCAACCAGGAGAATGATGACATCACTGAAACAAACTTAACAAGTCATTAAATATACGTTTTTTTGTTTGTTTGACATCCTCACACATTGTGTTCAGCTCAATAAGACCACACGCAGCAGATAGTTCTGTTGTACCAGATGAAGTTCTGTGTCTCAAATGCATGTTTTACTGCTTAGTGCACATTTCAAATTGTTGTTCCATTTGTGGTAGGTTTGAAACAGGCTCTGCCTCTGTCTCTCCATGCCCTCTGTGTATTGTTCTCTGGACCTCCTCTGTAAATGCAAATGTGTGTGTCTAACAGCCGGCCTGCTATCTTCCAGGCATATCCATCGGAGTACAGCCCATTCACCCCGCGCTCATCCAGAGGCAGTATGGGTAAGTGAGCAGGAGTGGGCGCTTGTTGTATTCTCTGTGGGACACCACTAGGCTACTATTTCTTTGACAAACATGGCCTCTAGAAAGTACATGTCAGTTTCTGTGTCCACATGCAACTCCAGAAGTAGTCTATTTGCATATTTGGGTTTTGTAGGCCCGGGAGTGCTGGGAGATGGTTCACATATCTGTGGTAATAGGAGAACATTCCAGAGGTGAATGTGTGACTCAATTGTTGGCTTCTGTAAAGGAGTCTCTTGACTTATCATCCTCATTGGGTTCTGTCACTGAGGAGGCTTTCGAGAAGAGGCTGTGTTATAGAAACGGCCTGGTTGGCGTCAAGGAGCCATGCTCTGCTGTGCAGCTAATGAGCATCTCAGTGCACCGATGACTCCTCAACCCCGCAGCCCCCTAAATTCAACCCTCGCCACCATATTTTATATACAAAAACCTCACGTCTGACTGGAAGATCATAAATCAAATCAAATCATAATAATCTTGGGGGTCAGAATAAAAATAAACACCATAAAGTAAAGCCAAGTACAGATATTGGACCCTGGAAAAAGCAATAAATGAATAGAATAAATACAACTTAATAGATTAGCTTAATGGAGCTAGTCCAACAGGAGACTGGCTGAATCTATGTTATGGGAGGGAGCACAGGCTTTATCTGTCTACAGAAGATAAAAATGGCTGCCATAAGTTACAGAGTATGCTTCGTTTTGTTTCTGGGTGGGGAACCTGCACAAGGTCTCTTTCTGTTAGTATTCAAATAGTGAAAGTCTGAAAAAACAGCTATGATCACATTATAAGCCCCACTTTTCCGTTCTCGACATTTAACATTCGTTATAACAAGTAAGCTGTATCTAGCTTTAATGTGAAGGTGTCGTCCTCAGAAACGACAACATAAAATGTCTATTTGTGAGACAACTCATGGTATCCAGACCGAAATGGACAGAAATTGAATGAATGTATGACAGCAAACACTTCTCTTAAACAGCTGACGTTCAGATTGTTGTCGTCTCCTCTCCGGTCATTTTATCGCACTTCCGGTTCTGGCTGACAGTCCAAAAAGCCACATAAATTTCGATCTGACCATTGTCATTCATTTCACATGGCCACGAATCAGATTTGGATCCGATATATGAACCGCATATGAAAGCAAGTCAGATCTGATTTGAAAAGATCAGATTTTGTGTTCACGCAATTCTGAAAAAATCAGATTTGTGTCACATCAACACAAAAACTCATAATTGAGTCATTTCAGCCTGGTAATGTGAATGTAGCCTAAGGGGCATGAGGATTTCCTGATGTTTCTTTTAAGATTAAAATTATTGTGAAACTAACATTTCACCTTGGTCTGTTTTACATTTATATATATAGAGATATAGATATATATAACATAGATGGATAACTTGACAGATAGATACTTTATTGATCCCGACGAAAAAGTTGTTTTTTTAAAATTTTATTTATTAAAATTCACGGTTTTCAAATGTTTACAGGCTAAATTATGTAAAGGAGACAAAATATCAACAAATAATATATCATGAAAGAACTGTAGTCATATTCTAAGATATATTTTCAGGGTGGAAATGAAACAGTTAATCAAGCGACATAAAATTAATGGGCAACAGTAAAGGATAATCAGCTGTTTAAGTCATTTTCAAGCAAAAATGATGGAAAAATCTAAATCCAGCTCAGCCAAGCAATTTGAATATGTCAACTTGCCCTCTGGGAAATTTTAATGGGCAACTATTTTCTGACATTTAACGAATTACACGATCAATCAGTCAATCAAAACATAATTGGCATATTAATATATTATGAGGTAATGAGTGGTGGCAGCCTCGAACATATGGCCACAGAGCATGTTTGTGATTCATCATGGAAACGGGACCAAAGACAGAGTTTATATCTCCCCCCCTTTAAGATCTCACTGGGTCTGGATGATCTCCGGATCAACTAGCGGCATGTCCCATCATGTTCCAAGACCCAAGGACCTTAGGAGGACACTGGAGAGTCCCTTCAAGAGTCTGCACCCCTGCTACCATAATGAGCATGGATGGTACCAAAATCCTGAGGGGTTTGAAATTTAGTGCACAGCTCTGCTCTAGGCATGTGTCTGACAGGTGTTGGTTCATATTACAGCCTTTTACACCCCCTTAATCTCCCATGAACACCACCTCATAGACCCAGAGAGGTGTGCGGAGCACCTGTCTGTCTCCTGTGAGGTCTTTTTGTAACGGCGGGTGACAGACGCAGGCCTCCCTAAGATGCAAGAGCGTACAAGTGGCTTTTCTTTCAGCCCCCAAAGCCCTTGACAACATGTGGTGTGAGGACATAGAGGGGAGGAGGCTTCTGAACAGTGCTGGAGCGTTGCACGGAGCAGCCGTGTGCTGTTTCAGACTCGGTGCTGTGGATGTGTGCGTATAGCTGTGGTCAGCAGATGCCGTGGACTGTGAGGGCCAGAGGGGGTCACCAGGCCAGGAACATTGTTATGATGGGGAGGGAAGGAGTTGTCTGTGTGTTTGCAGATTCATCTCCTCTTATGCATCATCTCTTCCACTCCGTCCACTTCCCTGCACTTTCCCGTGTCATACATTTTCCCCTTTTCTCTTTTCTTCTCACATTTAAGTTTTGCCACAACCAGCAGCCCTTTTTACACGGGGCTCGCGCAATAGCACCGCAACAAAGACCCTTCTCTCGGTCGCCTTTGTTTATTTACACTGAACAAACCAATGGTGGGTAAGGATAGGGTAAGGAGCTCCCAGACCGTCGCGTCGTCTCCCCGATTTGAAGATATTTTCGTCTGATTTTCTTCTTCTCTTAGTTAGCTGCTAACTGCTACTACTGTAGGCGCTTATTAAAATCGATTCGGCGCCATCACTCCCCTCTGCTGTCAGCTCAGAGGTGGAACAACGATCCCCAATCACGCCTTTGTGATTTTTTTTTTTTTTTTTCCTTTCAGAACAGCGAGGAGCAATAAAGACGCTCCCACCTTGAACAGGCTGTGTAAAAAGGGGCAAGCATGTCTGATAGAGGCCCTGAAAACTGACACCTCTGTGAGACTCGGGAGGAGAAAGGGGGGTGTTAAATGGAGATTAAGGGGAGGGGGAGGGGGGGTATTCTGGGACTAATGCTTAATGAGGCTGCGCTCCCTAGGAAACCCACCTCTACAGGTGCCAAACAAAACACCCTTTTCTTCACCTACCCGCTTTCAAAGAATATTCATAATCTTCTCCAACAAAGAGGGAGGACAAGAAGGAATATCGAGTCCTCTTTCCAGTATTGTAAGGTGTTGTTTAATTCCCGCGCCCAGTCCTGTTCCATCTGCTTTCACACTTGGTGTGTCATGCGCTTGAAGGTCAGTTGTGTTATCGTGGAGAAATATTTAGCTGCTGGGTGCGATATTGCCCAGGCTTTTCACATTAGCTCTTTAGCTCGCTATGAGCTCATTAGGCGGCCCACATGATGATGACGATTACTTCAGACTTTATTTATAATGTTTAGGGTAATCGAATGCTCTCTGGCAGGCACGTCTCTCTAGTGTCTCAGCCTGCCATCCAGAGAGTGGCACTATGTCAAACACACCGACCGGCTGTCAGCACAAAACCAGCTGACCTATGATCTTCTGGACGTCAACCTCATTCCCCTGCCGTTGTCCCACAATGCACTTTGGCATCCTGCATCTCTGCAGCCCCAGGAGCTCACTACTGTCCCCCAACTTGCCCCGGTCTCCATCGCCTCTTTTCTCGTTTAGGTCGACATTAGAATCACAGCTAACATCTTTATCTCAGCTCACACCAGAGATATCGCACAACAGTGCTTTGTCTCTCCTTGACTCCCTTTGGGCTCACATTATTTACATGATTTTCCATTCTGCTTTACCTACACAAAGTCACTTTCTTTGGAGCCTAGATTAAGGCAAAGTGCCTGTGGCGACATTCTGCCAAGGCCACGGAGAAGGCAAGCTCATTATGCATGATGTGAGTGAAAGCACATATGCCCCTCAGCATTAATGTACCGTCATGTTTGAAAGCCGTGTGCGAGAGTGAATGCCTCTTTGTAGGCAGCTCAATAGCACTCTTAGCCACAGTGTGGATGGAGCTCATGGGTGGGGGGGGGTTTACATTAATTTGCTTATTCTTACTTTTTACATTCCGCTGTTGTCTGTTTTGTTTTTTGTCTGTCACTGTATTCCTGTTCAGCTGCCAGATGTCTCTGTGAGCTCCTGTAACCTGTTTCTGTGGTTTTAAATGTTCTCCTCATGGTGGAAAAACAGCATTTGTGCAGGGGGAGGGGGGGGGGGGGGTTTCTGTTGTCACCAGCCTATGTCTATATTATATATAAAATTATGTCTATATTTTTAAATGTCCTTTCATACTTTTTTTTTTTTTTTTTTTTTACAACTCAAAGATTTTCTACAGTGAAATTAAACATTTTTGTACCCCTCCTGCTTTTTTGATCACATCTCTGGATGATACAGCAGGACCTTAATAGCCCCTTTTACACAGCCTGTTCAAGGTTGTGCCTTTATTATGTCTCCCCATTCTGTATAAAATTCACAAAGGTAGAATTGCACCCTTCTGCATTATTTTCATTACTGAACATTTTTATTTTTAATATTGCAAATACACATTTCTACTCTTATTATGTATATTTATCCTATTTATCTAATTATTATTTATCTAATTATTATTATTATTATTGGGTGTCTTTACTACTCTTTGTCTTATGGAGCTTTCCAGCAATGTTTTTCACACGATTGTACTTGTATAACCGGTTTGACAATAAACATCTTCAATCTTGAGTCTTGAGAGGGTAATTTTAGCTCCGCCTCTGAGCCGCCAGCAGACGAGGTAATGCCGCCGAATAGACACCTGTATGAAAGGAGTGAGGGCGTAGGACAGGAAAGGGGGTGTGCTGTTTTGACTAGGTATTATGTGCGCAAACCACAACCACGGGATTTAAAAAGCAGCTAGGAGCAGTTAGCGGCTAACTCAAAATTCTTTTGCTTGCGAAAAGCTGGCATGCTGTCTAAAATCATACACTGGGACGGCGTTAAGTCGCTGTTGGTTTGTTCGACGTACATAAACAAAGGCGTCGTAGAGGAGGGTCTTCATTGTGGTGCTATTGGGCGATCTCTGTGTAAAAAGGCTGAATGTTACTGCTGATAATAATCACTGCCATCCTCCTATTCCAACCTTCTGCCATGGTTACTCTCTGCCGTCAGCTGACCAGTGTACCAGCAGAGGATCAGAAGATGCCCACAGTACAGGACTAGTCCCGAGGAGGGGTTTGACAGGAAATGTCTATCTTCCTACCCCTCTCCTCTCCTCCCTCCCTCCCTCAATCCAGCCTCTCCTCAAGGTGCCAGTGATGGCTTGAGAGTGCAGTGCAGTGTGCTGTGATGGATTGGAGTGGCTTTTTATCTTTTCCTTTTCGTATGATATGAACTGAAAAGTTTCTGCTGATTGCAGTGTGACTCTTTCCCTATTATGGCATGGTTTGGGGTTTGCAGTGTTAACTGGTATGTGGGGTGAGTGGATGGAAAATGGCGAGGGGGGGATTGGAGAGGATGTGTGTGTGATAACATCCCGATCCGTGCATGCTTCCATCATTTGCTGTGTTAACTTCGTGGCTGCCTCTCATTGCTGATCCTCCTCTTCTCCATGATTATAATCTGTAGGGCTAAAGATGCGAAGACTGACATTTGAATGCAGACCTTGAAAGGAAGATTTTCATCAGTACTGAGAGTGTATGTCAAAGAGACATTTGTTGTGACAATCTTGTCTGTGTCTTGGGGTGTGTCTGTCTCTGTGTCTGGATGTTATCCCCAAGAGCATATTTCAAAAAAGTCACTTACATCACCCTTTAAGTGAAGGAGGGGGTCCACTCCTCCCTGCCACAACCACCCCATCCATGTAGACAACAAACCCACAAGAAATACTCTAAGTCCTGACTAAAATTAGACTCCTCTAAATCCCTCTCCTCCATGGGTAAAGTGGCAAAGAGAAGGAGAAACGGCACCGTCCCCAAACCCCACACCTCTAATCAGCTACATCTGAGAGCCTGGCACCCAGCCCTGATGAGCTCCCCTGCTACCATTTCCTCCCTCCGCTAGCATCATCACCTGTGGTCGCCTGTGTGAGATTTACACACCAAGTGAGAACTAGGAGATCTGCAACTTCTGCCCAGCCTTCTTGAACTTCCCTTTTTTTTTTGTCTTTTTTTTTTTTTTTGTCTGTGTGTTTGTGTTTCAGTGTGTTCAGCCAGGGAAGAGCAGCAGCTGTTAAAACACTCTGCTGATGCCTGAGGTTGAAAACCTGCCAGTAACGGCTGACTCTATCGTTCAAGCCCTCCACACACACACACGCACGCACACACACACACACACACACACACACACACACACACACACACACCAGTCCTCCCCTCCCGTCTACCTCAGGAGGCCCTACCTAACAGGCTTGGTAGGTTTTACCAACTGACACAGACAGTTGACACAGGTTGAGTCGCCTTCGCCTCCTCACCTCTCTGCCTCTCGTCTGTTTAGTTTTTTTAATAACAATGGATATCCGTCTGAGAACACTTAAATTCAGAACACCTACCAAGAGTTTATATTCCTAACATTCGTCCTCTGGAAGAAATGTAAGCAATAGAATCCAGGCCCTCGGATTTATGTGCTCTGATGCTTCGGCCTTTCCTCTAATAACCCCCCCTCCGTTTGGTCTTTGTGTCTGTTTGCAGGATGGCCCAGCCATACATCTACCCACAAGCCTTTGTGCAGCCCAGCCTGGTGCTGCCCACTCAGGTATCCACCTCCGTCAGCACCAGCCCATACCTGGACTACAGCGCAGCCTACACCCAGTACGCTCAGGCAGCCTTTGAGCAGCAGTACCCTTACGCTGCATCCCCAGCTGGCTTCTTAGGCTACAGCTACGCCACCAGCCCCTCAGCCTCCGCTGGCCCAGCCGTCGCGGCCACAGCCCCGGCGACCGTCCACCCAACCCTACCCTCCGCCGCCGGCCCAGCCCCGACCTTCCTACACTACGCCCAACAGCAGCACATCCAGCCGGACAGAATGCAGTGAGCCGATGAAGGCAGAACAGAAGAATGAGGGATACATGTGGAGGAGGAGGAGGAGGAGGAGGAGGGAGGAGGAGGAAGTAGTGGTATGGACCTTTGTTTGGACAAAGGATGGCAAAACACCCTACAGGGTGACTCGGCTATCGTCAGCGGGGGCTTTCAGGAAAAAGGGTGGGACTATTGCACTAAACGATCAGGATGAGCTGTTTGCTCATTGGTTAAAGGGTGAAAGGGTTGGGGATACTGTCGAGGTTCAGGTTGGGAAGCTAAACAGCATTAAGTATGTGGTTGCTTCCAAGGGCTTCCAGAAGCTGACACTTCATTTTTTATTATTATTATTATTATTATTATTATTGTTGTTATTTTTGCTGTCATTTATTATTGTATTAATGTCATTGTCAATGTTGGTATGCCATTATTATCAATGTTATGTTGTTTGCTCAATCAGTGGAAGTTATGTGTGTCCACGGTACATGTTGATGACTGAGAGCTGTCAGGGTCACGTAACACCTCTTCCCTCCACACCCCAGACCATCTGGGGTGGATATGAAGGGCACTGCTGCGTTAGGACACTGGGGGACTTTCACAGATGTGTAGTGCATTGTGACGAAAGCGTGGTGATTTGGGGAGGCATCGACCGGCCACTCATCCTATCGATGGACGGTCCCATCCAGGTAGCACACTGGCTCATGAACAAACCTCCAGCGTTCATCTTCACACAGAAGGACGATGAAAGATTTCACCTCAAAGACAAAAGAAAGTTTCAGTCTATAAAAAAAGCGGGAGCATTGTTTTGAGACTCTTATGTCAGGATTACACATTTTTACATCTTTTAAATTAAAGAGGCCTTAATAAAAATAAAAACCTCCCTTTTGAATCTCCTGATTGTTTTTTTTGTTTTTTTGTTGTTTTTAAGCGCCCCCCACCACAGGACCAAGTGCAGAGGGCCCTTTCTAACTGGCCTTTAAGCTGTCAGTGACAATAACCTTGCTTGGGTCTTGCTGATTTCAAGTGGATGTAGATGATGACATGCAGTATGTGGATGACGGGGACCAGGAGCACTGTGTATAGATATTGAAAGGTAGCTGACACTGAGCTCGAGGAGCAGTGTATTTTATTTTTTTCTCAATGCGATTGTCAAAACTGTTGCTCTCAAAAAGGACATTCATGTACAGCATTTTAAGATGTTTCAGTCATCTAGTACATTTACAATATTTATATGTAGGTATTTATAAGAGTTACTAAGTTATAATTGCTTTTTTTTTTTTTTTTTTTATTACTTAGTTGTGGCACTGATGTCATTTAACATGCAGAGGCATACCTGCAGATCCAAAGGTGTTGTATTCATTAAATTTTTTATTTTTTTGTCCTGTCACCATGTCAGTGGATTTGCCCAGGTGCACAGCAACTGCATTAGATGCTTGTTTGTAGATCCTTGACTGGCTGAATGAGACATTATCTAGATAATTTTTTTTTTTTATTAAAATGTCTTTTACAGTCCCTTTAAAAAAAACAAGCCATACAAAAATTAGTAAAAAAAATAAACACTTTGTACTTAAAGATGCCTCGTGACTTCTTTGATTAAAAAAAGAAAAAGGCCTTAAACCTTTCACCCAGAGTTCAGAATGCAGTCACCTGAGTTTTAGTGTTTACAGTATGCATTTTTGCAGAGTCACTATCACAACAGAACTGGTCCTGCTGTGATACTGTGGAACCCTGCAGGATGAGAGAGTTCAGTTATGTGTGTCTGCTTGTTATCAAGGCTGTTAAATCCTGTAATAGAGGGGAGGGGGGCAGGAGGCCCAGACTTTTATCAAGCCACAACACCACCACCTGCCAGGGGTGCAGGGTGTTCCCTGGGGCCGACATGCTTTCGTTCTTCTCACTTGAGAGGAAAAAGAGAAAGAAAAAGAGTTTGTCAAAAAGTGGTTAGAAAGAAGCCCCATTGCCCAGAGCTGCAAGTAACAGTATTTTTTTTCACTCTGCCAAACAGGCTCGGCTAGTTCTGTTTCCCAGCAGCGTCTCTACATGTTTTTGCTGACATCAACTACTCAAGATGTGTCACCTCTAAACCCCAGTAAGGCCTGGAGAACAAAACACAGGCAAGGCTGTGAGAAACAAAGACACATCCATTATCTTCTTGTCCGTACCGAGGCTGTAAAAGTGTATCCACTTTGTAATGATTTACAAAACAGGCTTCACAGAGTTCAGCAGCATATTTGTTCCCTTTTACATATCATTCCATTGATTGTGTGTCTTCTGATCCATCTTAATTCCCCCGTCAAACTTGCCCCAAGTTTGTTAAAGGGTCACTCCTGCAATTTAATATGATTCCATTAAGATGACAACTCAAAGAACAAGTCGCACTTTTTACTGCTGATTCATGACACAGATATTTAAACACACTTTCAGAATTAATGTTGCTGTGACCACAGGTTGTTATTGTAGCTTCTCTTCACTTGCCACTGTTTATCCCTCACCATCTCACCTCCCTGTTCTCTGCTTGTGATCTCACTCACATTTATTTACTCAACTTTTGTCATTTGTGTTTTTTTTCCCCTCCCCTCCAACATCTCATCTTGTCTTTCCCACTTCGGCGCTCATGCTCCTGTTTCTCCTCACATGCCATTGTTCCTCTCTCCCTCTCCTTTTCCTCGCCTACCCCCTCTTTCTCTCCGTCTTTTTCTCCTTCTCCTGTTCTCCGAGTGAATCACACCAGAGCAGAGCAGAAACGGAGCCGGTTGTCAGCTTGATGAACGAGGTCATACAGGCCCCACAGACCTTGTTATGCTGAGTCACCATCAGTCCCTCTCTCCCCATCTCTCTTTCACATGCACATACAAAGTGGGTTCAGTCAGATCTCACTCTCCACACGCCTCTCGTTCTGTTGTGCAACTCTGACGTCAAGGGATTCCTCAGAACTGTCATAAAAGCCTTATCAGACCTCAGTGCAACATTAATCACAAACAGGCAATGACACCTCGTCTCAACGCCATGCAGGACATCATTGCATTCAACCAAGATAGCATCATATTTCATAATGAGCTAAATGAGTACACAAACTTGAGGAAGTGCAAAAAAAAGAACTTTTTTATTAATTTTTCGTAATGTAGTTGAGTACACTGATATTTTGGATTTAGAACGCATCACCAACAGCATTTCATTATACCTGTCACTCAATGCAACACCATACACTTTTACATACCTAGTTTAATGAATCTTAACTGGGAAGTATTGTCAGGTAGAAATCAAGATCTTCCCAGTCCACACTGATGACTGACATTTAAATGAAACTGAAACCTCTGATTGATCAAATAGGCTGGAAATATTTATGGAAAAATGTATTTACATATTAAATATTTAAAGTGAAATATAATACCACGTCTACATATTATATAATATAATCCAACACAAATTAAACTGAGTGAACTACTTGTAGAACATTTTCTTTTATATTCTAAAATCTGTAAGATCGGGACCATTTATTCAGTATTTAAAACAATAAATTAGTAAAACACTGTTCAATCATTTTTGACATTACAGTGCAATTACAAATACAGTCACAAAGTGGAGTGAAAATAACTTAAGTGGCAGCTTGATTCTAGCCGGCAACATTACGAGGCAGTAAATCCAACCACATTACAGTAGCTCATTTAAAGCAACAGTACATAATATGACAACAACATGTATACTGATGCTTTGTTCTGGTGGTTTGTGTCCAACTCCGACACAAAACTTCATGAATTGACGACCTGGGGATCAACCATCTCCAGAAACGCTCTTAAAGTTACATATTGCTGCTTTAATATTCATTTTCAACATAAGGTATTTTATGGACCAGCAGGATAATGGCACTGGTTCAGATATTTGTTTTTGTTTTTTTAATCTACCAGGAAGCTGCCAATGAATGAGATTCTGGTCTGCTTCCATGCATTACTAGCTTATTGTTTTCTTGCTTCCTGCTAGATCATGCATTACAGTCAGTATGCCAAAAATGCATCATTGAGGTGATTTAGCATCTTCTTTAGCTAAAAGAATTATTAAATAATTGATAGAGAGGGTACATTGGCTGTAGGCACATTGAGACCATATGGATCAAATGGCAGGATTTCAATGATAGCCTTAATGCAATAGACACATGATTCAATTATTTTTTTCTCCACACTTGACTGTTGTCGAAATATTGATTCAAAATAGATTTTTAACGTCAACCATATACCAATCTTTCAAGCCATAAATCAAATCATGAGCATTCAATATTAAGTCAATGCTTTATAGGGAATCATAAGTACAGTATAATTTTAAGAGTTCCTTCCTTTGTAATGGGCTATTATCATGCATTAACTTTAGGCTATTTCACTCAAATGCTTCCCTATTAAATGTTCCCTGAAACCAAAACTATACGCCTCACACCTGACTGACCCTGTCTCTAGATCCTCCAGTCTGTGCAGCACCTCCGACTACAGTCCCACATGCCTGTCTATGCCTGGGGAGTGTTGGTGCTAGGTTGTCAGATAGGCATCAGATACAGCCTATATTTACCCAGGCTCTTAAAAAGAAATGACTAGACTTCGGAAACGCATCACATGCTCTTTCCCGTGGCCTTTTCCCACGCCAACAACCCATTCAGATAACACGTCTGGAGAGAGTCAGATTTGAATGAGAAGTCGAGACAAGTCAAGTTAAGTGGCTGACAGGGGAATGTAGAAGTCCCTGTTTGAACAGAATAACACGCAGGATGGCAAAACAAGAGCAATGAAGACATTCTGTGGTCATCAGTCAAATATTAGTTGAAGTATAATTTGTGTTGTGTGTTTGGCTGTAACACCCCAAGCTAACAAGGGCGACAAGTCTGTTCAGAACAGTAGCTGACACTCAAACATTTACCATGATCACAGCCTGTGATGGCGAGGAATCGCACTGTAGAAGGTGTTATTTACCTTGATGACATGTTAGGGGTTTATGATTCATCCGAATCACATTAAGCGTAAAAGGAGGAGGGATGTAGGAATGACAGACACACTCCAAAAAGCAACTCCTACATCACACTGATGCCCCGAAACGAAAGACAATGTTTTGAAGGGTGAAGAAAAATGAGGAAATAAGGAGTAAAAGCAGCTCGACTGGGTGTAAAGCTGCCAATTACCTCTAACAAGTTGAACAACCTCATCATTCAAATGAGCTCCAACATATTTAGCTGGCTCAGCCAGAAAGACAAACATGACACACAAACATGTCTCTTAGGCCCAGTGAGGTTGTTATGTAGGCTTGTCAGGGATACAAGCTGTTGATGAAAAAGAAGACTGTAGCAAAGAAGTAAACACTTTAAACTAAAGTTGTGTAACTTTTGTTGAGCAAATATATTTCAATACATACAAAATTGCTTACGATATTGGGTTGTCAAAGGTGCGAGGAGCTTGGTAACTATTGTAAAGCTGGTCAAGAGAGAGGGGTCATTTACATGACAACCGCTTTACCCAATAACGGTAAACTTTTGTTGCGTTTTGGCCGTCCGTTTTCTCGAGACCGGCGTTTTCTGGGACTGAAACGCAACTTTTGAAAACTTTTCAAAACGCCACCCTACCTTTGTCGTGTAAACACTTCACACATGCCTATTACGATCCCTACCAGCCTTATTCGCGTACACCGACAGCAAACAGCCTACTATGGCCAACAAAAAACATATATCGGACTGTCCGGTTTCACTTGTGCTGCAGACTCTGTTGAGTTTATAACATAGATTTGCTGAACCACCACTGTGATCTTATTCTGTAATGTTGATTCTGAAAAGTTACACCACTAACTACCACTCAATCGTTTTCGCGGATCCGTGTATACGACGATGCCACGTGAACGCAGACGGTTTTGAAAAACGCAAAGAAAAAACTTCTCCGTTTTGAGCAAAAACGTTGTCATGTAAACGGGGCCTGAGATATTTCTGGATCAGCGTGCGTTTTCACTTTTCAGGGCTCTGGCAGAAAAGGTTCTTTTCCGATAGCAGGCCTGAATCCCTATCAGCCACTCTGATGGCCCTGTCAATCTCACACCTCCGGTTCATTGTGGCACTTCTGCCGGGGCTGGTGATAAGATGGGCCAGACGAGATAGCCCTGTACAGGACTGTTATTCAAAGTAGATTGGAGTGAAGGGGGTGTAATTAGTTGGTGAGACAGAACACGGTAACAGCTTTGACAGGTTCTGCCCTTTTAAGGGAAGTGTATCTCAATGAACTCGACATCTGTGAATGTAAGTGTGATCTCAGTACTGCCTCCCATTATCACAACAGCAGCTGTCTTTACTTGGTCTTCCCTCTTACCATCCAAGTCAGCAGCTCTGTAACCTTACTATAGAGCAAGGAATTTCTGTCTGTCTCTACGTCCCTCCCATTTCACTAGAACCATTTAGAAGAGCCAAGTTTTAATGGTTTCTGGCACATGACCCAGTCTGAGTTAATTGACCCAAACATTCAAAATAGCCTTATCATGCAATGTTCAAAAAGGTTTTTAAAAAACAAAACAAATCTGTCCCTTTATCTGGATCCACTCCAACATTTAATGGGTTGTTCCCTCCCACATGCCCAACCCTTGTTTGTTTCATGATAAATCTGTCAAGAATTATTTGTGTAATCCTGCTAACAGACAGACAAATTAACCAACAGATGCCAGTGAAAACTAAAGCACCTCGGCAGAAGTACAATTCAAATACTGTATATATTTGGAAGGGGGATATTTCATCTATTTGTTAAAAAATAGATCCAGATCCACCAATTATCTCCTCAAGGTGATACAAAATGGAATGCACATATAGTGCACGCTCAGTAGTAGCGCTCCCATTTCTTGTTTCAGGCCACAGAATGCTGAAATTGCCTAAGGGCGTTAATGAGACAAAACTATTTTCTGATTGTTCTGGTTTTAGTGACAAAGGCGGTGGTGGAGGTACTGTATGTCCTCTCTGAGTGCTTCTAGTTACATATGTTGTTATATCTTACTGTTAGGCCTTGTATGCATGAGAAAATGGCTTAAATATTACACAATTATCACACAACATAAAAGTCTGTTGTTACAGACTGTAAATCATTTCAATTATTGTCTTTGCCCCACAAAACACTCCCTGAACTGGTAACATCTCCAGTTCAGGGAGAGTCACTATGACATACAGTGATTTAATTAATCACAGGAACTCTTGTGTATTTGAGGTCCAATATTTTCCTATCAGGCATCTGAAAAATAGGGTCTATTACAACTAATATAATAAAAGTCACTGATGTGGAAATATTCTTAGTATTAAAATATTAATAATCAAGTTGTTGATATATTTAAGGTAAATCAATGGTTATATCGACTAATAAGGGAATTTTTTTTTAGAATAACCCATAAATTAGGCATTACATTAATAATTGAATGACTAATTGAATATAGAATTGTCATATTAATCTATTGAAAAATAATTGTGAGTGCAACCATGATGCTCCCAACAGCGCTGGTTATACATAATGAGGCTTCAGCTAATTAAAGTTTTATGTTAACATTGTGATAACCCTACAGAGACAGTGTTGAGTGTGAAGTAATTTGGATCAGCTGCGAAAGCTGCAAGCAGCAACACCAAAGACCAAGCAATCATCCTGTTGGAACGGGTGCTGCCTTGGCGAGATCCGAATTAGCCTCACTCAAGCGGAGCCTCAGGAGATCCATCAGAGCTGCGCTGTAATCATAAGCCCTGACACCCCCCACACTCAACAGCCTCCATCCCACTCCCACGACCCCCAACGGCAAGTGGAGATGAGGCGCCGCAGACGCTACACATCCTCTCCTCATGTCCATTTCACACAATGCCACGCCAGTCTGGCAAAGTCGGCATGCTCATACAGAAACAACGTCTCGCCCACCAAACATGAGGCAAGCTTCTCAGAAAAGAGAGCGTTTGCCAATGTAGCATGGGTGACACCCTGCACAGGGTGAGAAAGAGCGCTGCAGAGTGCAAGAAGACAGGAAGGAAAGAAGTGCTACATCCAGCAGTGAGCTGAGGTTAAAATGTATAACATCGATACCACATTCCACAGAATAAAAGCTTTTAACTTCGGCCACAAATTTTCAAACGCTTCTTTGCTGTGTAGCATGTTCAGCCCAAAGGGAGGTTTGTTGGTCCCCTGCCACATTTCCTTATCTCTAGCCACCATGCTTGTACAAACGAGCGCCTCCACCTCGACCTCAAACCCAACTAGCCGCTATTGGGGGCCAGAAAAGAGGAGGAAGGGAGAAAACATAACATGGAGGGGGGGGGTTTAACTACAATAGGATCAGTAAAGTACTAGAAGGAGAGGCCCAGTGCCTGACAACTACTGACAGCTGAGCTTCCTCTTTCAGTGGGGCTTTCATGACCACAAACTGACACAAACACACACACACACACACACACACACACACAGATTGATCCACTTCAGTTGTGCATACAGCAACCGAGTGGTCATGAACAAATTATAACCATTTTCTCTCTCATGCAGACTTTGACATTGACTCTGTCAGACTGTGCTGTGGAGTTGTCGGTGTTGAAGAGGAGCTCTTACATAACAAGTGCTGATGTTCCGTTTGTGAGTGTGTGATGTTATTCTGTATAGTTCTGTACTGGTCTTTTGTGCAACCCCAGTGAGCACAATTTTGTGTGTGTGTGTGCCTGTGTCAGTACTGAATGTATGTGTGTCCACAAGTGTCTCAAGGTGTGTGGCCTCAAACACACCGCAGGGGACGGTAACCGACAGGTGTAAAAGAGGATTCCAAAACACACAGTGACCTTTTTTTTTCCCCCTGTTTGACTTCTGAACTTTTTCTGTCACCACTAGCATGACACGACAGCTGTGAAAATGACCTCTTGTTTGCTTCACGCAGACGTAGAAATCATTGTATCGTTGTCGCTGTGTGAAAAAGTGCACTGAAAGTTAGCCGAAACGTGGCTATCTGTGGGCCGTGTCAACCAGCACACCACATGTATTCAGTACGTTATTAATGATGGAGAGCAGCTGCAGATGTAAAAACCAGGCCGTAAATCATTTTAGTTACTTAGATTTATGTCACAGCTGTTGAATTTATTAATTTTCCAAGAGGGGGAGGGTCCTCCCCTTTATGTTGATGAGTGAAGCCTGATTATTTACAACTAATAATTATTATATTTGAATAATATAATTATCCTATTTGAACAGTGCAGAATTTCCACTCTGTGTCAGGTAGAACAGAGGACTTGTCATTTGCAAAGTTGTTTCAATGAGCTGCAAACATAGCATGGTACCCTGGAAAGGGGAAAAAAATGGAGGAATGTATTAAACTACATGGTTAAAGAAGCAGTTGTGAAATATTAGGCTACGGACAAAATGAAGAAGAAAAAAGTGAAGTGAAAAAGTGAAAAATCTCTCCGTCCTCAAGTCTCGATGTACCCGATGGCCTCACAGACCACCGCCGAGTACATCATTACCTTTACATTTACTAGGTATATTATCACAACCTTCTCTGACCATCACCACATTTGTTGTTGTGGAAACTTTTGACACTTCACTGCACTCCTGCGGTTGTACTGATGTCGACATAAAGGACTTATGGAAGTATGTAGGTGTTGACCGTTTATGGACGGATTTATTTATGTACGTGGGGCCTTAAAAGCCTTTAAAATGCCTAAAAAATAGTTTTAAATTAGCTTTACAGATAATTGTTAGAGGATTTTACCTCTGGACACAGCAAGGCTAGCTGTTTGCCCCAGTTCCCAGTCTTTATGCCAAGGTATGCTAATTGATTGCTGGTTGCATCTTCATATTTACTGTATATGAGAGTGTAATTAGCAAAAGCATATCTGGCAACATGTCCAACTATTCCCTTAAGACAGAGCCAAGTTATGAAGACAGATCTCTCCTTATAGTACTAGAGAAGTGAAAGAGCCAAAAAGGGGCATCATTGGGCAACTTTCAAATGTATAATCCATCCTTTTAGATATTTTTGGCCACAAATTAATCTATATCTTGGTTCCTAATCTCACCTCCCCTCATCACTCATCCCTCCCATTATTTATTTTTGGAGTTTCTTCAATCCTCTCCTATTTTAGTATGTTCCACCCAACTTGATTTTCCCTCTTGTATAAAGAAAAAAGTAAGCTCCCTGTCCTCTCTCTCATAAAACTACGTAGCCCGGTGTGTTTGTTTGTGCGAGGATGTGTTTCCATGCATTAGTTATGTTCCCAATCCTGGAGGGAGTGATCAGTTCTTAGTACAGCGGGGAAGACAGTCCATTCGGATTCACCAGCAGCTCTTTATAAGGACAAGGGAAAAAAGGCCCTGTGCCTCTATATTTAGAAGGACTTTATTGGGCCTCTTGTCTTCGTTTTTTCTCCCCCCACTGAAATCTCTCACCAAAGCCATGTGGGCGGCAGGCCCTCCTCTCCATCGCGGGGAGGGGAGAGTGAGCCAGCCTAATAATGATCTGGGTGATAATAATAGTGCAGAGGAAACGAAAGGAAGATTGGGATAGGATGGCGGGGGGGGGGCGATGAATGACAGAGAAGTGGTGAGAGAAGTGTTCTTCATTGTGTCTCCTTCACACCTCAATGACTATTATCCTCGGTGCTGGTCATGTCCTCTCTCTGCCTCACCAACCAACCACTCCAAGGAAGTCCTGGGAACGGGGCTTGTTATAATCCAGCCCCATGGGGAAAAGACTGGCAACCCACTGATGTCACACAGCCACCAGATGCATTTCCTCCAGTTCAGTTGCTCCAATATACTCACATGGAGAGAGGCTGGGGTGGCAGCGTTGCATTTAATCTATGTGGAAATGTGCATTAATTGCATATGCATACATAGTCTATTTATAGGTAGGCCGCCTCTACATACCTCTGCTATCTGGCCTTATCTCCAAAGAGAAGCATGTTACTCAAGAGCTTTGACCACTGCTGTCCAAATTTACTGCCACTGACAAACAGCACACTAACATGGTGCACTCCTATCCACCTACCTCTCTCTTTCTTATCTCACTTATTGCCTGGTGATTCTAACAATGTATTGTCAAACACTTCATGACACAGAGCCAGCTCTCAGGAGACTTCGCTGCTGAAGGGTCTGGGTGGATAAACGCTGGTCGTGGACTTGAGCCTTTAAGATTTTTAAACAAAGAACTTCATTTAAACCTCAACATTATCAGTTCAATCAAGACGATCCAACTGTTTTTTTTCTTCTCATTTATACCTTTCATACAAATGTGTTTCCATTTATGTTCAATATAGGTCCTTGGGAACATAGGGCCCTTTGTCATGTTCCCATTATGTGTAATAAATCTAGGGGACAAAAACCCTATTGACATAGGAACCTGGAAAAATAGGAATGACTCCCTCCAAAATATTGCCAGTTTTCCATGAAATTTCCCTCACTCATATGAATGAATGGATGGAATGGTCAAGACTGACAACACATTTTCCTACCTTTTCGACAACCATCTACTCTAACAACCCTTTCGACGGTCATTCATTCATTCTTTTTACACAATCATGTTTTTAATTCTCACGCAGCTTTCATCCCCGTCTTAGATTCTTATATTAGTTCGTATGAGGCAAAATACTCAGAACTAGAGCGGATGACATCATTAAAGTGGAGCTGTAAAATCTTGTAAAACGAATCTTTTAATTTTGCTCTCATTCCCACAAACTTCACTCTTCATACATTATTTTTACGTTAATAAACACATACATGATTTTAGCTGGTTCAAAACATGTAACAAAGGCATCAAAAAGACTTGAACATTTGGCACTGTGGCAGGAGTGCAAAGCAACGATGCATATAAGCTCCAATGTAAACTGAAACCAGAAAATTGAGGAGGGAGAAGCAGGGACATTTCTAACCTGCTCCAATTCACACATTGTTGACACTACACACACAAATATCACACGGCCCCTGCAGCAGGGTCTCCTCTCTGGTACAGTATCTGAAGTGATAAGAACTACGGCCTTGAAACTAGAATGGGAGTGCGAGAGATTAGCCTCACCTCAATTTTAACTATAAAATGTTCCATGTACAGTATATACTGTATACATTAGTTTTATTCAACATTCCAATTCATATTAAGAATTCATATCCACTTTTCTACAAAGTTAAGCAACAGTGCAGTTAAAGCAAGGTTTATGAGAAACCAGTGATTTATATTCCTCCCTACGCTTTTCCATGTAATTCTTAACTACTCATTCATATTTTGAGAAAAATCCTTATGTTTTACATCTTTCATACATTATGGCCATTGTTTAACTTTTGAAGTCCACTCATACTAATTAGACTTCCCCATTTAAACTCTTCATACTGTTTTAGTTGCTTCTCCATATACATTATTCATTCATTCATTTTCTGTAACTGCTTATCTAATGTAGGGTCGCAGGAGCCTATCCAAGCTGACTTTGGGCCGGGAGGCAGGGTACACCCTGGAACAAGTCGCCAGTTCATCACAGGGCCTCATAAAAAGATGACCTTTCACACTCACATTCACGCCTATGGGCAATTTAGAGTCACCAATTGACCTCTACTGCGTGTTTTTGGTGATGGGACGAAGCCGGAGAACCCAGAGAGAACCCACGTAGAGACGGGGAGAACATGCAAACGCCACACAGAAAAGTCCCAGGTCCTCAGGTGGATTTGAACCCAGGACCTTCTTTGGCGACGATCCAGATGATTGTTGGGCCTTGGCGGAGGTTTGCGCTCTCCAAGCGTTCTTGTTTTGTTGTGTGACAAAGTAAAGTTTTGACTTGAAGATGGCACTAGAGGGAAAGTCAGGGATCAACAAAATCAGTAGGTTTCATCCTCTGTGTTCCATGAATGTCTATACAACATTTTAAGAGAACTGATCTCATACTTGTTGAGATGCAAACCAATGGACTGAGCGACAAACTGCATTGTCATCTATAGAGCTATAGAGCATGACTAATTATGGCCTTACTTACAGACTGCACTTTCTTTATAGGGTTTGTTCCTATAAAGTTCCTGTTTTGTCATACTGTGATTGAATGGTTTGTCTGTGGTTGATCGTGCTTATACTGTATATAATACCCTGGAGGCGTGACAGGATGAAAAGTGGACCCAACAATCTCTAACTTACCAGTGAGCAGAGCTCAGGCAGGTGGGGCTGAATGAGGCAAGAATATTTGCAAACAAGCCACCAAATGGGGTAGACACAAGAAAAGCATCAACTGCCATGCAAATGAGAAGCAAATGACATTCAAACTAGACCAAGGTAAAGGTGGTGTCAAAAAGCTGAGAGCACAGCAGTGTTTCTGTGAATGTGGTGCTTGACTACTCCGCAATGCATCAACACAGTTGTTTGTGCCTCTGACATACAGGCTAAATGTTTTTTTTTTTCCATATTTTAGCACAACAGCTTTCTGGGGAAGGACCAACCATGACATCATAATAGTGGAAGCAGAGCTGAAGACAATAGTTCTCTGTGCCGACGTAGAGCCGAGGCGTGGCTTGGATGGACAGAGGTTCTTCTCAGGGGACCAGCCGTCCTCAGCAGCTGTCTCACCCTCTGTCTGTATCTCTGTCACACATGCAATTTCAATTCGGCATGAAGCTTACATGGCTTCGGGACAAAGGATCAACTGATTTCTGTTAAATCTCTTTACCCCTTTTATATGTGCGTGTGCGTGTGTGTGTGTGTTTGCCTCTCTCTGTCCATACTCAGTGCCAGCTCAGGAATTCAGAAATGGAGGTGGAGTAGGACGAGAGCCCCAAGGAAGAAAAAAAAAACATAGCTCATACAAACTGGACAAACTGGCAAAACAAAGAGCAGAGTGATGGCATGGATGAGTGTGTGTGTACTTGTGTGTGTGTGTGTGGGTGTGTTTTCCCTAATGATAGCACTTTATTTACCACTGGAAGCAAGATAATTCAGCTCCCATTGTATAGGGTTATAGTCAAAATATACCATTTATCAGCTGTTCGCAATAACCAATTCAAACAAGAACAGTTTAAGTAGCTCAATACAGCAGATATCACAAGTGTTTTCCCCAAATTTAACACAAAATGCTGCTTTTACTGACTACTGCACATCTACTGCTTATCTACTATCTAGATAAGCCACAGAGGTTTTAGGATGCTGTTCTGTGGAGTGATGAAAAAAAAGTGTAACTTTTCAGGCCTATGGATGTATATCTGGAGGAGGAAGAATGAAGCATATAAAAGAACACACTACCTATAGTGAGGCATGGCGGTGGCTCGGTGATGCTCTGGGGCTGCTTTGCTTCCTCGGCCACACCTGCAGCGTTTAGAGGGTAAGATGGGTTCCGTCAGGGATCAGGAAATCCTAGAAGAAAAGGACTCCCCATCTGTGAGGAAGCTTGGGCATCATTGAGCATTCCAAAAGGACAATGATCCCAAGCAGAGCTCAAAGTCCACCAAGGCTTGGTTTCAGAAGAACTCCTGGAACATTCTAGAGTGGAAGTCCCCGTCAACTGACTTGAACCCCAGCAGAAATCTGTGGTGGGATTTGAAGGTGGTTTTCAGCACATAAACCCAGGAATATTAAAGAGCTGGAGGCCTTTGTCCATGAAGAATGGGCTAAGATTCCTCAGGAATGCTGCCAGAAGCTGGTGTCTGGCTACGCATCAGGTCATAGCAGCAAATGGGAGGTCTACAAAGAACTAGAGATCCTTGTTATTAAGGGGTTGAATCATTCTGAGACTGCTGTAGTCAGCAAAAGTAGCATTTTGTGTTATATTTAGGGAAAACATTTCTAATATCTGTTGAGTTGAGATATTTGAACTATTGTTATTTGATTTGTTTATTGTAGCTCATAAATAATATATTTAGCCAATAAACCTTATATACAATTTAGCTTCCAACTGTAAACTCTTGTCCTCTTGTAATTGCCCAAGGAGACAGAGGAAAAGCCTCCAGACATGCAGTCGCTGCACGCCAATATACTGGAGTTCAAGTTATTTACCTACACACTCCAGTGGAGAGCCCTCAACTTAAACAGCCGTAAAGGTTTACAGGCCATGACAGAGTGGAGCGAAGAAGCTCACCACAAAGCTGAATTTCACATAGGGAGAGCAGAGAGCGCTACGTGACTAATGGGAGCTGAGGCTGAAGTTAGAGCCTCATAGAGACCTCAGGGACACACCACCTGGGTAGTTAAAAGGAGCCTAGCCTTTAAAAAAAACCCAGCTCAATACATGATGTGCAAACAGCAGGCGAGCATCATTGAGCGTGTATGAGCAGTGTATCAACAGAACCCACCTGCCCTTCAGCTTACATCTAATGACAACAAATGCAACAAAAGCATGTGATACGCCCAGCCTCAAGGGGCGACCACAACCATCTATTCAGCCTCTCGTTCACCTGTGAGGACGATTCAATGGGTGTGCATGTTATTAAAAGCTGCCATTCACATGCCATTATGGATTTGCGTGGAGGACACAAACCAAAATTGAGGCGGCTTTACTCAATGATTGGGCCATTTCTGCAGCCTCCGGCCTGGCTGCAACCTCTGGGCTGAACATGAGTGTTTATTTCAAACCCGTCTACAGTTGATGGTTTAGCTGTGTTATGGTGGATTTTGTCAGTTTCCACAAAGGATCTTGCTGTTAAAGCATATTCTGTTTATACACATCTGTATATGAAGAAAATCATAGCTGGACATATTTGTCTGGCTTGTGAAAAAATAAACTAATTTTTAAGTTTTTTTTTTTGTTTGTTTTTTTAGTGTTTACCTTATATTACTATATATTTAAAAGAGAAGTTCTTGCCTGAAACATCTATTTGATGCTATTCTAGCATCCTTGTACCACCCGTCTTCACATGATAGTGATTTTTTTGTGCACAGGGAGTAAAACAAACAACGTGAAAAGAAAGAGAAATTTTTTTTTTAAACAAACTATTTTGCATGTTTTTGGGCTATGGAAGCATCCAGAGACGCAGTAGAACATGCAAAATCCACACAAAGGGGCCTCAGGTCAGGATTCAAACTTAGAACCTTCTTGCTGTGAGACGACAGCGCTAACCACTACTTCACCATGCCACCCCTCTCAGTGTATGGTGATTTGATTTCATATTCTGAATCCAGTGGTGTTGATGATGATGATAATGTGATAGTTGGTGACAGAGAAGTGGCTGACTGTTGTGTTGTGAAAGGAGTAACCCTCATACACTGCTGCACGGTGTGAGACACACAGTCTCCTGCTTTATAGTGGGATCAGTATCAGGATATACTAGGAGTATATCTTCAAACAGAACACCACACTGACTCACACCATGTTGGGCTAATGTCATCCAAAGGCCCTTTGTTTACCTGTGTGTGTATTCCGGCAAAAGACAATGACTGACATCTAGTGGTGACTTTGTAAAAAAGGAAGCGTGTGATAATATGTGATATATGAATTGCATAGGGGGCCGAGAGAGCTCAAGGCACTGTAACTTATGAAAAGACAAATACACAAAAAAGTCATCGGTTTGACAAAACATGTGCAGTATTTAGGAGACATGCTGCAAATGCACACTGTGGAAAGCCAGGCAAAAACAAACACATGTAATGTTATAAACAAACAGGAAAAAGACAAGTTTCTTGTATGAAGTAATTGTTTAGTGCACAAAGTAACGGCTACAGAGCAATGACGTCATCAGTGTTTGGATTGGTTTAATATAAACCTGGCTTTAACTATGCAATATCGCCTGCCACTGTGCATGAAATCTGTGCATGAAGCGGTTGCTTCTTTCAGGAAAACTGAAAGTGACCTAGTTTTCTTGCGCCAACAACCACTTGGAAGCAAACTGTAAACAAGTTAATGACGTGCAGACATGTTGTCACACAAGCTGACAACACATAAGAAAACGTTAACATGTGGTCTGTGGTCCTGTATTTTGTTCCTTAATAACTTTTAATGATTATCTTAATTTAATCTGTAATAAAAATGTCAGCATGCTTTCAGATCTTCACTTTCTGCGGCTGCTAACCAGACACCCTCCGGTAGGACTCATTGTCTGCTCTGAAGAAAAGATTACAGTACTCATTTTAATGATGTATCTCCTCTGAACTGCCTGATTTATTCAAACATTTTGTTTTCATAACAACTGTAAACAAAATAAAACACAACATAAAAATTCAACTTACAAAGACAAAATATTTTGACAGAAAGGAGAAAAGTCTCTTATGCATACTAAATGTTACTGATCAAATGAGCTTTGTGTTGTACATGGTGTCTAAACTACTACAGAAATGTTGCTACTGAAATGATGCAAACCTGTAGTAGACTGTTATGATGTACTGTAGCATCATCATAGATACACTGTTCACTGACCATGTAACAGCTGTCTCAGCTGATCTAAATCTTGTGTCCGTTTTCTTTCTTGCACCATTTTTTTGGATAGAATCCAGACATGAGCCTTTCCTTCCTCTATCCATCCAGTAGCTTGAGGATGCTTTCCCTCTCCTTCAGTGCTTTCCAGGCCTGGTCCTTCTCCTTCTTGGTCGGAGTGCGTTTCTTCTGCCTGGCTGCCATGATTCGTCGAAATCCCTCCATGACCTCGTTGTCAGACACCCTGACTCTCTGCCTCAGCTCCTGTTTGCGCATCTCCTCTTTCGCCAACCTGTAGTGGATTAAAACAAATAATGTCAACAGCTGATGATGTATCAATCTTTATTGGATGTACAGTTTATATCACGGTGAATAGATCCACAGTTGGTCTGTGTTCTTACCGGAGCAGCTCCTGCTTACGGGCTCTGTTGTGAGCACTCAGGGCTTTGAGCTCTGCTTGTCTCTTTTGCAGTTCTGCCAGGACCTCATCCTCAGAGTCTCCTCCTGGTCCGGGTCGCTCTTCAGAGTCCAGCAGCCCCTGAGCCACCAGCTCCTCTTTGATCCGAGCCTCCAGAGAACGTGTGTGAGGAACACTGGAGGAGGAAATGAAGGCTAGAATATATGAGATATGTGGCATACAAAATAAAAGGTTCAGGTTGGCAACTCACCTACAATAAATTTATTGTGCCAATTCACTTTAATGAATCAAACTCTCCACCGCTAAAATAAGATGTGGCCTGTGTGGTGCGTGAATGTAACTTGTGTGCGAAAATGGCTGCCAACATGCCAATTTATCTAATGTGGAGAACTGCCTCTCATACATTCAATAGATGTAAGTACCTAAAAGCTTTTCCTTGACTTCGAGGAGAAGTCCCGGCACCATCATTAGCATCCTTCCCTGAAATGTCAGGTATAGGAGAATCCTCCATGGGGGATATAATGTTCTCCTAAAAGACAACAGGATGCAATATTGCAAATTATGCTCATGTTGCAGTGTTTTCCCAATATTCATAAGTGATCAAGATAAAATTCAGTCATTTTCTAAATCTACTATTCATTTTTTTTATCTGATTGAGTCTACACCACACCTCTACAAGGGCCTGGAGCAGACGCTGTGTGAGAGGACCAAAGGGACATCCGTCTTCTGGAGATTCATGCTGGGACTCTGACTTTTTCAACAGGGAGTCCACGTCTACAGTAGTTGAACATGAAGATGAGTATTAAATTGGATACACGTTCATGCAGAAACTACAGCATTAGCAAGTGCAAACTAGCCCAAATGTGCTCATTTAAGGTGCAGGCTGCAGTTTTCCTTCACCTTTGGCATCCAGCTCAGACAGTGGCCCCCCCATCAGGTTCTTTTTCTTGTCGTTGGCTCGTGCTCCTTCTCTCTGCTCCTCCAGGAGATCCTCCTGAGCCCACCGCTGAGAGTAGTGTTTCCCTAGTGCTGGGGTCTACAGTCAACACAGACAGTATCAAAGATCAACATCGATTTAAAATTAAACTTTTTATTCAACAAAATAAAAACACCCAGAATGTTGGCCATGTTATGAGTGATTTTAGGTATAACACAACAACATAAACAGGTACATGGCTTTTTGTGTCATACTTTGAAATACTCTGCTTCATCCTCTGGGGGTTTCAGAAGCTCTTCTAGTAATCTTATCTCTTCATTTGTGATATCAGCACAATATGGCTCAACTGATGCCCAAAATCTGAAATAAAAAAAACAACACATTTCAAATACAAAGATACCTTACCAGAATAAAGCTCATTATTATTACCTTAGTTCTTACTACAGCACACTTATGTGAGACTAGCTTCACTAAAAATGAAGTCTGACTTGACTTAAGGAGCAAAGAGGAAAAACACTAAGGCAAAGCAAATACAGAATAATAGCGACAAGAGAGATATTATAAGAAGCTGTTGTTGCTAACCTGTTAGGTGCATCATTTTTAGGAGTACGGGGAATGTCTTGTGGATCATCTGTAAATTCATACTCTTGGACTTTAGGCTGCAGATTTTTGGATTTGGGTCTGCCAGGACCTGGACCTGGTCCGTGACCACCTTTGCCGTCCAACTTTTGTTTCTTTGGTTTGTGGCGAGAAGAGGCAGCAGGGTCTGGGTCTTTTCCCAGCTTCAAAAAGCGCTTATCTCCCTTCTTGTCCTGCCAGTCTGTGAGGATCTTAAAAGGTAATACAGAGGGGGGTTTACACATAGCATTAGTAACAAGGGACGCAATGTAAACAGTGGGATTTTTTGGAGCACTTGTTTTCATTAGGAGTTCAATCACAGGTATTTGATTTAAGATGACAGCCTTATTCCACAGAGACGAGTTACATGAGAGGGAAGAGGTTCCCATTTCCCCCTACCTGTCTTTGTTCCTCTAAGGCTCGAAGGCGGCGGCTAGCTGAGGAGAGAAGCGTCTCCAGCTCCAGCTGCAGGGTGTCCAGCTCCTCAATGCCGATACCATCGTCCTCTGAGCGGCCGAGCACAGCAGTGTAGCGGGGGCACACCTTCACATGCTCCACGGGCTTGAAGTCGTAGTATTTCAGTGGGGGGCAGTCCTTCAACTCACTCATGATGTTTTGTGGCAGAGCTCTGGCAGTGTCTGAATAACCTGGTAAATGAAGATGGATAGCGAGGGGAATGAAATCTGAATCACGCAGTTGTGCCCGGTTGTTTATCTTGTTATTTTTCTGTCTCTCTAACACGTACACACATTAAATACACGCTCAAGCCAGCTCGCATGCACGCACCCAAATAAACACGTATGTCTGCCTCATAGAACAGAAGCTCGCTGGGCCCCAACTATTCTAACGTGGTATTAAAGCTTGCTATGATATCACAGTTTCGCACTCCAATGATGAAAATGGAGAGTTGATAAATTAACAAGGGTTTAATGGTACAAACCTCAAACATAAACATGTATTCTTCCGTTTTCCAGAGGCACGATTTTTACCGTCTGTGAATGGTGTCCATGATGGAAAAAACCACTGTGTGTACACGGGGGTGTGAAATACATTCGAATTGAAGTATGGCGTGTTTTCGACAAGACAAGACACTTAAGACAAAATCAAAATTATATAACATTACGTAAATAGAAGGTATATTCTCAAAATGTAATATTTTTCAAGATGAATTAGAGAAATCGCGACAGCGTTAACCTAATTCTATAATGGTATCACCGGAACAAACCATATCATGTCATGGCGTAAAACAACTCATAACCGCTAAACCGGTGATTCAATGAGTTAACTGTGCCATGTATATGTTAGAACGGTGTTATTCAATATTTTTCATTCGAAAACACGTTCTAGAAACGTCAAAGGGAGTCCAGGACCAACTGCAACTGAGCGATGTGTCCCCTGTTCACGGAGCAGAATGGACACGTCGTAGGGTACGTTCGTTTTACTTTAAAACGTATTCCAACTGGGCGGACTTATATGCGCAAACAACAAGATTTCTGTTGTGTGGAGAGATCGGCTTCTTCAAACGAACGCACACTATCTGTACTCGACAATGTAGGATTTACGGAAGAGGAGTCCCAGGCGTGGCTGAGGAACTTCCGTCTTTTACAGCACAAAATGGTAAGTCTTTCTCCTGTAACTGTATCTTAATTTTTATTATTAAGGAATTTACATCTGCCAACTATGGCTACATTCGAGGCGAGATTACCTTGCCAGCTCCGCGTACCTCATAGACGGGATTTCTGGTTGGCTGAAAGGAAAAGAGAGGACGGGCATCCTTGATACGTTTTTTAGAAACTAAATTGGGCTGAATTGCCTTTTCCTCTCGACCCCCTTTCCCCTCGTCATTGCGACTGTGATTTCCCCCTAAGCTCTGACATTATATAATTTAAAAAAAAAAACTCTTTATATCATGGGCATTGGTAGCGTGATGGAGATGGACGTAAATAATTTGGCTGAGCAGCAATCTCGGTCCCCTGAAAGCATTTGATTACATTAAGATAATGTAACTACAGTATACATGTTTTAAGAGCTATCTATACACATATGAGTTGTTTCAGGTTGATAGTAATTACTACCATGTTTTTCTTTCTTAAACGATTGTTCATGGCTCTACATCAAAGATATAAAGGTGATAAAACTGTACGTGGGTTGTAACTGAGCAATAGCCTCTGCATTCCTGCATACCACTCATGTTGGTTCCTGTTAAATCTGACCCACACTAGACTGGAAGGTTCAGTTTGGCCATGTACCGTAATCTAAATAACAAATGACATCCAACAAAACCCCCTCTCCAGTGGGACCCACCCAGACATTGATCCAATACAATCTCTCCTCTAGACAGCGACTCTGCGCCCCTACTTGAACGCTGTGAGGGCCACCCTGCAGGCAGCCCTCTGTCTGGAGAACTTCTCCTCCCAGGTGGTGGAGCGTCACAACAAGCCAGAGGTGGAGGTCAGGTATGTGTAGTGGCATGTGTTTGGAGTCAGAAGTCTCACACTGCCTCACAATTTTCCAGCCCTTAAGCCTTTGAGATCCACAGCTGTACAACAAGTGTGGACTTGTGCAAGCGTGCACAAGGAAATGTAGGAAGCAAAAAAATTACACGAGCACGGGCGAGACTTTGACTAGCGTGGACTTGCCGCAGGTATCTTCCCCATACAATATGAAGAATAAATAGTCAGTATGACTTTTAAGGTTATATGTAGAGCAATGCAGGGTCACAGACACAGTTGTATCATTGCACCCAGAGCATTGCAAACACTATATGATGTCACTTTGCTGACTGTATACTTCACCTTGGAAATCTATCCCGAGCATTTGGAATCACGTGTTTATCATCAGTTGTTTATGAGCCGTCAACAAAAATATGATTTTCAACAATGGAGGATCTGGATCTATTTTCTGTTCTGGTATAATGTCTGACTTTTCACCAATGAAATCCATTTGAATAACTCTGAATCTGCATTAACTCAGCTACATATTGGTGGTACTGCTTTGTCTCTACTCCTCTCTGTTACTGTACTGAGACCCAATATACATCATCGCTCTCCAAATAGATACTTTGATCTCTTAGATCTGGATTATGATCGCAATCTGAATCTCTGAATCCATTTGACTGAGGATGCCTGTTTTTATTCGTAATGGATTGATTGTGCTGTTCCTATAGGAGCAGCAAGGAGCTGCTACTTCAGCCCGTGGTGATCAGCCGTAATGACAAGGAGAAGGTTCTCATCGAGGGATCCATCAACTCTGTCAGAGTCAGCATCGCTGTCAAACAGGCGAGTGAAAACAGCAGGTCTATGACTGTGTTTGGTTTTGAATTATTCCCATTTCCTAATTACAGTCTAATGCATTAAAAAAACTGATTCGCTGCAGGCTGATGAGATCGAGAAGATCCTTTGCCACAAGTTCATGCGTTTCATGATGATGAGAGCAGAGAACTTCTTCATTCTTAGGAGGAAGCCAGTAGAGGTAAGACTGGTGGAGGGCTAATCAGGATTATATATATATAATAAAACATTTTTAAAATAAGGGACAGAAGAGAAATCAATATACAGTGCCAGTATGACACAAAGAATCAAATGAAAAATTAATAACTGTGACGTTTTCATATTGCAAAAGCACCGCTTTGCAGAATGCAGAATACCTCAATATTTACTATCTATATTCCTATGAACACTTTTAGATTGATGGGTTTTTTTTTGACTGATCTTCTCGTTTTCTCTGTGGTTTCAGGGATATGATATTAGCTTCTTGATTACTAACTTCCACACGGAGCAGATGTACAAACACAAGCTGGTGGACTTTGTAATCCACTTCATGGAGGAGATCGACAAAGAGATCAGTGAGATGAAACTGTCCGTTAATGCGAGGGCACGTATCGTCGCTGAGGAATTCCTCAAAAATGTGAGAAACTTCATCTCTGCGTTTATGGTTTGAAGGGAAAATATTGACATGCATGTAATTGTGACAGACAGAAATGCTTACATGGAAAACCGTTTGACTTCTGCTGTCCACAGTTCTGATGACAGTGTTGTCCATGGTCCCACACAAGCTGGGAAATGCTGCAAGGGCCAATCAGCACAGGAGTGGAGAACTAAAGGAGCCAATCAGTGAGGATACGAGAGGAACATGACCAATCTGGCGATGACACCCTTTGGAACCATCTCGAGTATTTCCCTGTACTCATGAATATCAATGACTGTATATAATGAAATATTTACTAGTTTCATTTTCAGCCACTTAGAACAAATCCCCAAACAAAGGCGGGTCCTTAAAGTATTAATCAAGTTGATATTCATGAATACATCAATGCTGAGAATATGTTGTTGCACCTCAAACAGCTACGTTTTTGTGTTTCGTTGATGTGAGTCTTTATGTTCTGTCACTGTTGTTTCAAATTTGTCTCCAAAATGTCTCTGTTCAGGAAATCCATGTTTGAGGAAAGTAGTCTGTGTGGCGTTTAGTCGCATATATGGAGCAAGAGCTGTCTGTAAAGAAGCCACCAAAGCCCATGTATTAAAAATAATGAAAGATAATAAAACTGTTGTTTATACCTTTGGTACTTTAACACTGTCCGTCATTCTGTCGTTCACACCGAGCATGTTCTGCTGCCGCTGTGCCTGTTAATGGACTTATTGTCCTTCCAAAGAAGTGGTCACATTATGCACAGTTACCGTTATTGCAGCTGTGAGATGAGGAAGTAATAACTCCATGCTACAGTGTGTGATCAATTTTTGTTGGTGTGTGTGTGAAGAAAAAAAAAGATTCCCCTATTTTGTGACCTTTCATAGACTTTAAAATGAATTGATTAGATGAGAAAGCACTGGCAGATTATTAGAAAATAAGTCAGCCTTGTTGAAGAAACTCAATGAGAGCGATAACGACAGGTTGGTTTATAAAAATAACATCTTTATTATAGTGGAGTTGGGAAATACAAGTCAATATTTTTCACATTTTCACTTGTGTGTGTGTGCCAGGATGTATTAATTTAAGGTCTTTCTCTAGAATCATCAGTAAAAGAAAGTCATCATATAAAGCAAAAGGGATGGTTTTTCACCATAGAAAATCTAATTATGACCCAGTCAAGTCATTTATTCACTGAATCATCACATAGTCAAAATAGGTAGCTTTTTAGATCCATCTTCCATGTCGGTTTGTAACCTTCAAATTGCACATTATAACCGATGACACCTTAGCATGACAGATTGATTGCACAATAAAGTAACATGTCAAACGTACCAGAAAGTCACATGGTTAATACTTTTAAATATATACATACATATACGCAGTGTGTACAGTAGCTTGCAACTATGAACACTGAGGGCCAAACACAATGTGTTCAGGTGGAGCTCCTTCAATTCCCTTAAAAAAAAAAGACAAAAAGAGGTGTGTGTGTGTGAAAAAGAAGAAGAAAAAGGGGGCGCATCACCCAAACGGTCACCACTATGAGCGGGTTGGGCTGATCGTAAAAGTGAAAGAACCTCAGGAATCCATCAAAACGGAGTGAGATAATGAGGCTGCAGCCTCAGTGGGTCACAGCAGGAGGTCAGAAGTGAGGTGGGACGGTCTGCAGGGCGTCTTCAGGTGTACGATGTATGTTCACATTCTGAAAAGAGGAGCGCATCAGTGTCAAGATACCTTCTGAGTAAATATCGCATGTGTATGAACATTCACAGGGAGTACAGAGAACATAGCCTCGCATCAAACACCTCACTCACATCTGTTGCATTTGCACTCATGGCAACTGCTTTTTCTTGAGGCACTGTAGTCTGTATGGTATATGTCATGGTTATCAGGACAGCTTTCCATGTGTGTAAAAGTCTGATCTTTATAGTGATAATCCCACAGATGATTTGACTCTTTCAAAGTGTGCTGGATTCTTCTGCTTCCGTTGAAAACTAATTAAAGTGAATACCAACCTATTTTGTAGCCAACAGATGCTGCTATCAACATAAAATGAGCAATTTAAAAAAAATGTTTTTTTACACAATGCATTTGTTTAGATCACACCATCATGCACAAGGTGGTCATAGCTTTTCAGTGTCAGTGGCTGAAAATAACAAGCATTCATTTTCATATCTCTAAATCTAGACGGGAGGAAATCTGTGTGTGCACAGGGAGTGTTTTGTTCAGGCTGATAAATGGCAACACTTTCATTACACCCCCCGTGGGGCCTTTGCATATGAATGAATGAATGGGGGGAATTCTCCCGTCTTCAGTTTGCACAGCAGAAAGCTGGAAGGGCACCACGGCGAACGTGATCTGTAGTAAGAACACAAAGGGAGTAGTCGGCCTCTCTTGATCCCCAACGTAGCATGACTAAGAAACATCTCGCTTAATCTTACTTTGAAGATTTCCATTCAGAGTAACCTCAGATTCTAACTTTCAGATATTAAGGAGGCTTAAGGAGCAGCTTTCAGGTCAAACTTTGTAAAAATGAAGCACAAGAAGAGTGTGGTAAGGATACATGATATGGTTGAGTGAAGTTTATTTTGAAACATAAAACAGAAGTATCTTCTTGATTCTGGTAAGAGAATATAATATAAGAGGCTTCACAATGTTTAACAAAATGTCTGTACTTCCAGGACCTTCATTAGACAGCTGGACATGCTAAAACTACAGACAAAGTGTAAAAGAGGACATTTCATAAGGAGATAAACAGAGTTGATTTTTTTATGTGCAAAATATAAAAAAGCACAACATTGTTTTGTGTTGTGCTTTAATGCAAAACTTCAGATTACAGTGTCCTGACTTCTACCAACAGAAATATAAGTGAGGAGACACTTGTTCAAATCAGTTCAACACACAAGGCTAATGAGAAAATGAACTACATGGAATCACTGTCGACAAAAAAGGAGCTGGCGTTTCAATACTTCACAGTTGAGATTGCAGCATCAGTTCAACGAGAAAAGACCTTGGTAGGCTTTTCATTTGTTCTCCAAAAATAGGAGAACATGCCCATTCATGTCATAGGATAAATAATCAAAAGTAAAAACTGGATTCCAGTCAATCTCCACCATCATCATGTCTTAATACATATCGGAAGATAAGAACAGTCAATCGTAGGAAGGAGGGGGAAGAAAAACAAGAGGATGCTCAGTTTGGTAGGTGCGTTGTGCGTAAAGAAGGGTAAAGGAGGTTGGGGGTGGGGTGAAGGGTACTGCCTCATTCGTGAGCTGGCACTGTTAGCAAAGCCTCCTCTGATATCCGCGACACTTCTACGTTCTGTTTGATTAAAGAAAGCACAAAGAGGGGGAGGGATCAAAACACATGGGGGATATGAAATCCACAAGGGGAAATGAAGTTAGGAGACTTTTCACATGGTTCAGGTTGTTGTCATTGTCAACAGCTTCTTTGGCGTCAGTAAAGGAGAAGGTAAACTACTGCATGCATGCTTTACTTATCATTCTCTTCTAATGCTATTTCTTAGAAAATCTGATATCTCAGCTAGAAAAACATGAAAAACTTCAGATTTATGGGTAACGATCATGCAAAACTCACACACTTCACCAGTAAGTGTGAACAAATGATGATGACCGCATCTGTTTTCTAACCCTTACATCATATCTCAAAACTCATACATAATATACTGTGTATTCACTGTTATAATACTTGCTAACATCTGCATTATAACATATATTTCAGAGATCTATCTATTCGACTATCAATGTGTGAGTACTTTATCAGAACCTTTCAGGATTAACCACATTAAGAAATCCACATAGAGACATGTTTATCTGGAGGGTGTGAGAGTGAAAAGCAAACAGGAGCATTCGTCATTGTTTCTTGATGATATAATCCACACACAATCCAACACAAGAGGATCATTACTATTTCACAACACTGCTTATAAAACTTGGGTGAAATATACCACAGGGATGTTCGACACCTGATTCTAGAAGACCAACCTGTTTGTGAACCATCTCACCCTGTGTGTCTGCTTATTGTGTTGTTGTGTGTTGTTATACCCACCTCTGGTCTTTCTCTGTGAGTGTTGACTGCTTCCACATTTAAACTGATGGACTCCACTTTACACCCTGAGCATGCAGACAGAAGTTCGGTTTCATTAGTTCAGGTGGTAGCAGAATGTTTTTACTACTATTCGTTAGAAACAGTTATAATGTGCATCATTTGCTAAAAGGAGACCCGTCCTACCGTAGGCTACTGGCGTTAGCTTCAGCACAGTGTGCAGCGAGCATTTCAGGTACGGCAGCTCTTCTGTGGGACGACAAACACACAGAACCGACAGTTTATGAAATGACCTGATCGAGGAACTAGAATTAATGTACATTGTTTCCAGATACTTCTTTTAATCTCACTCGCACTAATCATTTCTGATCTTTATTGTGATTCTAGCAAGGACAAAACTCCACTTTGTTGCATCTTCGGCATTCAGTTAAGAAATGTTAAGTTTAAGAGCCTGAGATATTTCAAGGTTGGCTGTTTAACTGGAGTTCGAAGGCACCTGGGAATTATATTAGTAGACTAATTTATCTGTTCAACAAGCATAAAACTGGCAGAATACAGTGTTGTAATAATAATAATAATATGTATTAATAATATATTGTTTGCTTATTTATATTAAGTATATAAAGTAGCAGTGATATTAAATCCTAACGATGCATACCCATAATCTGTACTGTAGTATTTAGAAAAATACTGAACACGAATCACCAATTTCAAAATGTACATTACTTTTAAAGCATTGTAAAATGTTTCATAAATGTTCCTATGGTCAGCCAGTTATGATAAGGATAGCTTTATTAGGTTAGGTTAATAATTAGAATTTAGATTTGGGTTTAATTTAATAAAAAAAGGACTGTTGGGCCTTTGTGGAGGTACGTGCTCTACTGAGTGCCCTCCTAGTTTTCTGAAGTATTCAGTTAGCAGGTGAATATGCTTTTCCCTCAACTTACATGATCTACTTCTACTTGGCGTGTTCGGTGACTTCCTACATTTCCCAAAGTGCTGTCTAACAACATCTGAAGTTAAACCGATGTTGTGTTTACTTGTGTGTGTTTCTGTATGTGAGCTAAGGAGCCTTATTTACGGACTCATGCCTTAAGACTCCACACGCTCCCTGGGGTTCAGTTTAAAGACTGACCTGCTGTCTTGTCCAGGAAATAGGCCAACAGGCAGCGCAAGACGGCCTGGTGACAGATTACCAGCACGTTCTCTTGCCGCTCCAGCTCCATAATGACCGGCTCCAATCTCTGCACCAGGTCCTCATAGGACTAAGTGAGAATAGACAGAACAAGAGGCACATCAGACAGGTGGAGAGCAGAGTACTACACTGCAAGAAACACTAAAAAAGTAAGAGTGTGAATCTTTAACTTCACCCTCCCATACAATCCATTCTCTTCACACATTCTGCTGATTAATCAATCTCAAGTAAACAGATTGACGTAGTAGCAGGTGGAGAAATCCATTAAAGCCGTCTAGACCAACACTGGCTTTAACAAGATTTCCCAAATCCCTACATCAGCACTGTCTGCCTCAGCACCAAACTAATGCTCAGATCCATCTTCCACCTGTTAAATTAATGGAGAGGTAATGGGATGAACTTAAAGTGAGAACAGACACAGTAAACAACCTCACCCCACGTTTCTGGCACACACTCGCAGGCTAATGTGTTTACTGTCCTCTAGTCTTTAACTAAATCTGTCAGAGAAGCTGCTCATCCAGGCTGAGGCTCATTAGCAGAGAGCAAGTGGCCAGTAGCCATCTGGATGCAGTTTAATGGTGCCCGAGGTTATGTGTGCGTGTGTTCTTACACTCACAAAAGGAGACCGACTCTTGCATTGACAAATTCAAAAATTCAAAACAGACACACTGTTCAGATGTATGCTACCTCAATGTTAACATATACTTTAACAGTTGCATAACTACACTGCATCATCAAACTAAATAATTTCACATTTTAGCCACTGACCTCTCCTTTTGGGTACCGATAGCGGTATTTGTCCTGGTCCCTCAAAGCAAACTCCAGAGGATAGTGGTCCTGGATCTCCTCGTACATCAACTCCTCACACACGCCCTAAAATGACATCACACAGACTTAAATTCTTTCAGTGTCGCACACGTCAGCAAACGGCAACGCTGAGCAGACATGAACCTGATACTCACTGCATCGATCTCGTTCAGGACCTTCCACTGTTCGTAGGGCACGTCGAGAGCCTCAGCAGTCTGGATTGTTCTCTTCATCTGACTGGTCCACACCTTCAGGTCCCTGATGCCCTGTGACTGGATGAACTGGCTCAGGTTTTTTGCAAACTAAAAAGAGAAGAGAGTAACTTTTTAAAAAAAATAACTCTTCTAGTTGGGTAAAAAGGCTGTTCTGTAGACATGTATACAAGTTTGACACACCGCTTTGCCTCTGGGCGTGAGGCCCGAGTCTCCTCCGATTCGACCCTTGACATTGAGCTCACTCTCGCCATGGCGGCAGAGGTAGATGGAGCGCGGGGTGATGTGAATGTTCATGAGGTAGTAGACGATCCGGCTCTGGATGTGGTCCAACACCCTGTTAACCATGTACCGCTGACCCACGTCCATGATTTTGATGTAGGAGAGGTCTCTGAGGGGAGACCACAGACACATGGAGCCTTCTGTTCAACAATGTAGAATGTGGCTGAGCAAAACCAGTGTATAGATTTTAGGAACCCTGCCTCTGTTTGGGAATAATTATTATAAAGAATGACCAAATTGTACTTGAAAATAATTTTTAAGATACTTATTCCCATATTTTTGGACAGCTAGGATAAATTAACAAACACACTTTCCCCACCAACTTCCACCTTACCTGTCCAGGACTTCATCCAGTGTCTCATAAGAGTTTTCATAGCATTTGATCCTCTTCATGAAATCTTCCACAGCTTCTTCTGCGTCACAGTTGGTATAGTCAGGGCTACCCAGCTTCACTTGCTAATCAGAAAAACAGGGACTGAGTGAGTACAGCAAGGACCGAAGTTAATTTTCTGTTGAGATCAAATAAACATAAGCTCACCACTATGTTCTCCTGTATGACATCTGGGTCTTCACACACAGACTCCACAAAGAACACCTGAGAGAAAAAAAAACTAAGCTTAGTAGTGAAACAGTGAATCTAATGCAGTATCACTTCCTAGAATTGTGACACAGTAACTTACCTTAAAGCCATTCTGCTCTGCAAACTGGATAATGGTTTCCCTCCTTTCCCTGGTGGTGTTTGTTGCATCAAAAACCTGCACAAGGATGCAACATAAACAGATTAGTCTTTTAGCACCACCCAGTCTATTTAAACCAATATAGCATTTAACAGTAGACCCACCGCAACTTGGCCACCTTGTTCTGTGAGATACTGTCGCACATCGTTCAGTGCTGCTGAGGCACACTGCCTGTAAAGGTCATGCAGACATTTATGTTACATGTTTTGTGGTTAAAGAAATTGTTATGACAGCCAGATGCAACTTGTCACTCCTACTTTCTGATCTTTAAACCCTCCTCGTTGTCTGGACGGAAGAACTCAAAGGACTTGTAGATCTTCACACACTCCCTTCTGTACTGCCCGACGTTGAACTCTATGGGAAAGGCGAAGTCAAGAACACTTGGGATCATATTTCTCTTAGCCGTGAAACTCACAGCACCATGTCCTGAATAAAACAACTTTATCCTCTAGAACCGATGTTTCTGCAAATGTGCCTTTTTTTCATTAAAGTTTATTAGACTCTAGCACTGAAGCTGAAAATCCTAAGAGATGTCGTACCTCTGGTGGGCACGCCGATCCAGTTAAGATAGCGGGTCAGTTTCTTGGAGATGTAAGTCTTTCCCCTGGCAGGAAGGCCCACTGTCACAATCAGGGTGGGACAGTTGGTCATACAAACTGGAATGAAAGACAAAGAAAGGGAGAAAGATCCATAAGTCATGAGCAGATCACGTATAATGCAAAGGGAAGTTGCAACAGTAAAAGCATAGTGCATCTTTGGGTTTGTTCAACGATTATTTTCACACCTCCAGCACCGTCAGAACCTGCCCTTATGATATAAAGATGTAATATTAACATTAGATTGTCCTTATCTGCATGTATAATCCAGTGCTATCTGCCACGAAAACAAATTCACATCTCACCGCCTTGGCGATGTTGTCAACGAGGAGCAGAAGTGTCTGAGGAATTGTATAACACTACTCAAGACATCTGGAGGAAGCTAACTGCTAGTTCCGACAGTCAGTGGCAGTGTGTGCACAGCTGACTGGGCCAAAGAGCGTCATCTTTTGTGTTACTTCACCATATGCATCTTCTTGAAATGTAATGTCCGTGACTTTAAATTGTCAATAAATGCAGGGGGAAAACACAGTTTAAAGCTGCACAATATAACGTTTCAGCATCAACACTGTATGCACAATAGTCACATTGCAGGACGTACGATGTCAAGTAAGCCTAAGGAAAACAAGCATGAATAACCCCTGAAACCGTACTCTGAGACAAAACCTACCGACAGAATAAGCCTAAATTCAGCTCGTAACTATTGAAATGAAAACATACAAACAAGTCCCTAAATAGCAAAAGGAACCACTTCAGTACTTCTGGGGTTGTTCTGGGTGGAAAGTCTTGCAAAAAAATATGACACAACTTTTGAGTTATAATCCGGAAACAAAATGTGACGGACAGACTGACCCATTCCTCTATCCTCCTCCGCACCACGTTCATTGCAGGGGCTAAGTAACTCATCACTGCTTGATACAAAAAGAAAACTTCCGTGTTTACCATTTTTAATGACTGAAAATATTGCAATGCGGGTTTTTTTCAATATTAATGCAGCCCTACTACAGTCTGACCAAACAGGCCTGGTGAATGCATTTGTAAAAAAAAAAAAAAGAGTATCCTCAAGAACCCCTGATATGTGAATTATTTTATGTTTGTGCTGTGCTGCTGATTCTGCCAGCTCACCATTTTACTCCAAAAACAGATAATTCCACTGGCAGTTTAAAGTCTATTAATTTTAAAATCAGGTTAGGATCCACTGACCTCACAGGGAGGTGGACCAATGTGAGCACAGATTAAGTGCAACAGCACATTCACACAGCAAATCACTCACATGACTGCAGGGATACAATTCCTGTTTACCAACAGTTGGTGCTTGACTTTGGCACACAGCAACAATGAGATGTGCAGCCCTGGCACCAGTCATTTCTCCTCGATGCGAGCAGCCTTCATCTGCGTGAATCCTTACATAACTGTGAACCAGATGGCAGCAGCAGCAGAAATTCATCTGAACTCTGTGAACTGGTGTCCCCGCGCTTATAATAACCATAGTGATATGTTAGCTAGCACCGAACAGATGGGAACCTACGTGTTTAGGGGAGGATTAACGTCCTCATTGTTACCAAAGTTAACCTTCAAACGAAAGACATGAGAAATATCGGTCAATACACATTACACCGCGGCTGAAATAGTTGAGGTGTACATACAGGCGCTAAAAACTGCCGCCACGTTGTCATACTGTACGCACCCTTTCTTTGAGAAATGTGTTTCTCAGGAAGGCCATTTTTACACGGCACCCAAATCTTCTTGAGCGGGTTTTGGGTGAGCTCCCGCGGATTTGACGGCGTTTCTTCCTCCATTCCGTCTTGCGGTGAGGTAGAGGCAGCCGCAGCAGGAACACGGGACCGCTTCCCGTGATGCTGCTCTGAAGGTGACCGGTGTTTCATCACCCGCTTTGCTCCGCGTGGATGGAGACGCGGTAGTCGCTCTTTTTTGTCTCCCTCTCTCTTCTGTGTGCGCTGTGGTCACGTGCTCCGGTCTGGCCACAGTGGAACTCAGGGGTCGGCCGTAATGACCACAGTACAGACGCAACACATCTATTTAACCGTAAGTGACATGAGATGAGCTGGGTGCTCAGCTGGAAAGGGGTTCAGGGGTATTTTCAAACCGGGAAAAGTTTATTTGTATGGCAGGTATGGTCTTTAATTCACTGAGATTGTAAGATGCTTAAGGAGAAATACTAGAGGACATTTCACATACAAGATTTTGGTATGTGTCACTGCAGTAAAGAAACAGGTGTAATTAATAACATTGATGATGCTGCCTGGAGGAGAGCTTAATCTTATTAGATAACCTAACCAGTCAAAGTATCTGCTGTGAGATTCATTTGGTCAATTTGATTGTATTTGAAGAGGCATTAATTGCTTTTTAGCCTTTTGGGGCCAGTAGGACAGCATTAACACAACTAATATCACCTTCTGAAATGGTTATGGAAAATGACACACCCAGCAAACACCACCGGTGACAGAAAATTAGCACTGATTTGGTCATTTTGGTCATCCAATGCCAACTAGTAATACTATGCCTTTTACTCTGGTTCAATACTTCTGGATAATATTACTGTATTAGCTGATGTCTAATGCTGTTTAGGGTCTGTAGTGTATAGTCATTTTAGATCATTTTCACTGAAAACAGCTGCTTGCTTTCTGGATAGTGGTACAATGAGGGCAGTGAGAGTGAACCAAAACGAACTAGGCAACACTCAGAGAGGGTAAACCTCTGCCAAGGAAGCCCAGTTTCCCCATAATTTTATTACACCTAAAGGTAATTGACCAATTACAGTATAACCCTCATAATATGACTCCTTGTCCATGCAAACCTATCCCTAGCATTCAAAATCACATTGGTATTATTATTAGTTTAATGGTTATTCAAGAAAAACAATATTTCACTAATGGCTTTTTTCCCTCAGGATGTAGCTCAGTAACTTTTGAAGATATGTCAAATTTGACTCCTAACTGAATCGGCACAGTTTCAGCTATAATTTGGTCTCAGTTGCAAGCCTGCAGCATTCTAATTTGTTATCTAACAGTAGCACATTTTCCATGAGCCCTACAAATTCACTTGGATCCAGATCATGCTTTAATGTGTGCTAGGCCTTATGGGGATGTCATCAAGTACTTTTTGTCCAACAAGATGGCAGCACTCAGGATTCTGTTTAAGTAACTGAAAGAAATAATGGATCCTCTTCTTTATCCGGATCTACTCCAAAGTTCCATTCTATTTTGGCACATGTTCCACTCTTCCATCAAGTTTCATGAAAATTTGTCAAGTAGTTTATGCGTAGTTGATAATAATGCTGAAAAAGCCCTATTTCACATGGAAAGGGAAGTGACATACTTTATAGATCGGTCCCTTAATCTGGATTCACTCCAAATTTGATGATTGCTTTGCTGGCACAAGCCCTTCCACTAAGTTTCTTGAAACACACCCTCCTTGACGGAAGTAAAAACTGAACGTAATGCACAAATCTTATTGTCTTGAAACCTGTCATTTAAAAGTAATACCACTGGGACCTGAAGAAGTAAGTAAATGAAGTGAATTCTGGGACAACAGCTAAGGAATTCTGCTCTGAAGGTCATACAGACTCATAATCCATATAAAGAGGCATTTTCACTTGTTTACTTGTCATTTCAACTCAACTTAACAATGTGCTTACTTATTCTCTTAATGGTTGGTTGACACCCTGTGACATCATAATCATAATTATTACTCTTACTATTACTATCATTATCATTCTCATTAGTAGTTATTATAAATACTACAAACTGTAATCTCTCTATTATAATAGCTGTTATTGTTATTGTGGTTGAACATGTCTGTGTCCCTGTCCCTCCCTCCCCCTCTCCCTTTCTCTCTCCCAACCTTTCTCTCTATCTCTCTCACCCCAACATGCCAGTCAAAGCATTGGGCCGCCCACATTGAGTCTCAGATCTGCTCAAGGTTTCTGCCCGTTAAAAGGCAGTTTTTCATCGCCACTGTCGCCAAGTGTTTGCCCATGGGGGATTGTTGGATCTCTTTAGAATAAGAGAATAATCGTTCTACACCTGCTCTTTTTGGAACGTGCCTTGATATATCTATGTTGTGATTTGTTTACTTCAGAATATTCAGGGGATTAAAATCGTATTTGTTCTCTGTATTCCGCAGTGCTAAAAATATGACCGTTATATCAGGCTGTAGAACAGCATTCATCCTATGCTGAATAAAAATATCATGGTTACCTTCATAATTCTTCACACTTCTTGAGAAGGAAAATACTGAGTGGTATTATACCTTTAAGGTAGGACAAATTACACCATAAACATTCTAATAGGTGTACTCAGTTCAGTGACTTAACATAAGCATAGCTTTACACAACTTCAACCTATGTGTAATTAACCAGAATGCCACAAAACAACTTTGTGGGAGTGAACTTTCACCACATGTTACATTGTTAAAGACTGCATTGTGTTTGGCCTTATCTTAGCACAGTGGTTTGCTTACATGATTGCTCAATACTTTGCTCTGGGCTTGTTTGCTTATTTCACAGGAGTACGTGCACAATATGTAATGCTGACCGACAATACCAGACAGGTATTGTCTAGAGTAAGAAAAGAAAGCCCAGCTGGGTTCAAGTCATTATTAAGGGAGTCAGACTGGAGAGGCCGTTGTTATCGTACAGCAAATTCTTCTGTTTCTTCTGTCCTCATAAGGACTGAGGTGCTGAATTAAAATGATTAGAAACAATATAATTTAATAATCTAAATCATGCATGTGTTTTTGGTATTCTCAGCATTTAAAGTACAATGTATGAGCTATTTCTAAATATGGAAATTGGCTCATGTTCAGTTGTGCTTCTCTGGATCACTTTGATTTGGAAAAGGAAGGTCTAGAACTACGAAAGACAATTTACTGTCTGTATTTACTGTATTCCGAGCATTGACTCTTTTTGAAGTAAACTGTTCTGCTTATTCTAAAATGTACCAGTGACAGAACCTTTTCATGGAGGACATGTTGAAATATCACTGCAGGGAAAGTAGAGTTGTAAATAACCTGCTGTATATCTATACCTTGGCATAGACAACTCATCATTATCCACCGCTACGCAATTAGTTCTAGATCTGGATCTGGGAGATTAATATATATTTGGAGGGGGGCAATATATGCTTTGTGTCACAGTACGGTAATGGAGTGAGGTAGAGACATGGCACTGCCATCAATATGTAGCTGAGATAATGCAGTTTCAGAATAATGCAAATTAATTTCATCTATATGTGAAAGGTAAGAAGTTAAAGCTGGATAAAAAATAGATCCAGATCCGTCATTATGGAAAATCATATTTTTGTTTAACTCATAAACTGCTGATGATAAACACAGCAAATGATTCCATGGTGGAGGAATTATTTGGTATTACTTGATTTAGCATGAGGCAGATCTGAGTAAAGCCACATCATCATGGCGACGATACATTGTCTTTGAAAAAGGCCAATTGTGACAATAATGTCACACTTCACAGTCTAGATAGAATCACAGAGAATAAAAAAAGCAATCACTGAATGTTTTAAAATTGTTGTTATTCTAATTGAGTGTATTTGGTATGCCATCCTTTACAATGGAATTTGCATCACACTAATTGACTGTTGTTCTCTTATGCACCACTTATGCATCACACTAACTGTTGTTCTCTTATGCACAGAGGACAACCCTTTATGCATGAGTTGACAATTTCCATGAGATGGCAGCATTACTCTCCCTATGTGTGTGTGTGTGTGTCTCTACCCTGGCTTGCAATTTTCCACAATATAAACAACACTTGTAGTGCAATCCAACTTAACAGCCCTGCACCATATTCCATATGTCCTACAGATGTAATGCTTTAATGTTCAGATTCTGTTGGGGGCAAGACATCAGAGAGTTTGGACAAAGGTTTCTAATATTTTGTCCATCTCAGGTGACCATAGTGTCTTTTGCATCGATACAGTTTAGTACATCTCCACTGTTGCCATGCTGTAAGAAATAACCATAGCGATAAATCCATACCACACCAACGTCGTGTCAACAAAGACTGAATATTAGAAGCTTTGCAAAAACAGTAATTACACTGCACAGGTATAGAGGTATGTGACTGCACAATTTCAGGTTAGTGGGCCTATCTGCTCCTCTGTTTGTGTGTTTCTTATGAACTCATCTGATGAACAGATTATAATGAGCCTTAGAGTCAGCCTTGATGGAGTAACAGGGCATGTGACCTAAATATGGTGCGATGGAAGATTTCTAATTAAAAAGCTCATTCTTTCTAAAATTCCCTGACTGCTACTAAACTATATAATATGTGTCAGGTTAACCATGTCCACAAATAAGTGGCACACTAATTCAACCTAAAGATATATTTTTATATCTTTTTTTAGCTGGGTAACACACTGCAGTGTTTTGAAGAAATTCCTACAAACTGTGGCACATAATGTAAAATTTGTCTCGTCAACATGTGCTATTTTTTGTGCTATTTTATAACTATAACAAGAATTTTATTTATATATCACTTATCAAGCACAAGCACAAATTGCATTCCACATTAAAAGATTTACACCGAAAAATTAAAATCAGAAACCTATGTCAGCACCCCTGTATGACATATAAAATGTGGAGCATGAGAGCTCGTATATCATGCAGCACTGAGCCCAAATGTACACCGAACAAAGTGGAAATAAGTATAAAGTAAAATGTGGATAATTGAAATAGCACAAATAAAGCAGACAGTTCACAAATCAACTAGACACCCCTCACAGAGCAAACCTCCACCAGGGCAGCTCAGTTTCTCATTGCACCTAAAAGCAATAGACCCTCATAATATGACTCGACCATGAAAACCTCCCCCTAGAATTTGGGGTAGCTTTGGTAATATTATTAGTTTTATAGTTATTCATAAAAACAATTTCACAAATGGTGGTTTTCTTCAGGATCTGGCTCAGAAACTAGATACAACAAATTTGACGCCTAGCTGAATCAACACAGTTTCAGCAACAATTTGATCTTAGTTGCAAGTCTGTAGCATTGCAAATTTTCTGTGAGCCCTATAAATTTACTTTTATATTTATAGGTTTTATGTCACACTATAGAGCAATAGGCCCTTTCAGGCCATGTTGAAGCGAATGAAAAAGTGATCAGAATCCACATCTGTGCCCGGATATGCCTCAAAATGTAATGAACTATTCCTTGGCCCACGATCCACCCCTACGTTAAATTTCATCAAAATCTGTCCACAACTTTTAGAATAATCCTGCCAACAGACAAACAAACACAAGCAAAAACACAACCTCCTTGATTGAGTTCATGTAATGAGAGTTTATAAAGATCTGACATAAAGCAGATTGATTGCCAATAAAAGAATAAAGTCTTAAATTTCAAAAACGTAAAAGTGCTAAATTTATAGAAGTTCATAAAAAGCACTAAAACGATTCTAAAACAAGCACTGTTTGAATATGTAATGACAATAAGACCATCAAATAGTAAAGTGGATATATAAATGTGCCACCATTACCATTTGAATATGTGATGACAATAAAATATAATACCATAAAATAGTAATCCATCCAGTTTATAATCTCTTATTCATCACAAGGTCATGGGGGACTGGAGCCTATACCAGCTGACTTTTGGGGGAAGAGGCATCTAAATTAATAAAATAGCGATGAAGGCATTCATGTCTTGCACTATGGTTGCAGTAGTGTGGTGACCGTCTGTCATCTTGTTAAGATGAGGGCAAGAAGGCAAAAACAGGATTTGATTGTTCCCTGTTGTTGCTGCGATCCTTCCTATTTGACTTTGTTCACCTTTGCTGACAAAACATTGATGTGAGCACGTTCAGTGGGTGAAAAGCCACGTGAATTCTGATCTGACTGTTCCCACTGCTGTCACATCAGTAGGAATAGATATGACAGATACTTATCACCTCAGTCACATGCAAAAAAATCTGATCTGGGCCACTTTGGCCTGCAGTGTGAACCTAACCTGAGAATCACCAGTTCACCTATATTGCATGTTTTGGGACTGTGGGAAGAAGCATCTGAAGGGAGTCGACGCAGAGACGAGCAGATCGTGCAAACTCTACCCAGAACCTTATGTTGCTGTGAGGCTTGCACCATGCTTTACATTAAAGGAACTGATATTACTATTACTACATATAAATAATAATATATTACAGTATACTTTAATATTACTGTATTGATATTATTTTTTTTTAAAGTTTGAGCAGCCTTTGTGACAACAGCAGCTGCACACTTTGCATGAAATAAGTCAAATCTAGTGTCTGGCTTGCTGTAGCTGCACTGGGACATTAACAGGAAACAGCCTACGTGCTCCTCCCAGCAGCTGCCAGGCTCTGATTGTAGCTAACAGCCTTTAGCCTGTACTTGTCCTGTAATATACTGCACAAGTCATTTCCTTTTATAGTACGTTTAACAGTACACTTAGCAGGAGAGCAGCGTTCACCCCGCTGAGAGACCGCTGCAGCCCATGAGCCAACATTCAGTGTTTACAAGACTTAAATGTTATGCATTGCATCGCAGAGTACTGATCAGCAGCAACGACCATAAACACAACAAACAGCCGGAAAACATGACCCATTACTCTCTGCTGGGGCATCTGCATCATGATTAGTGTTTGGAAAATTAAACGATCGTAAAAATAAAGAGATGACTTACTCTCTACCGGAAACGTTTTAATTGTTTTTTTATTATCATTTAGGCATCAGCCCAATAAACCACCGGCCTGTGTCTTCATTCTGTGTCAGAGTACAGCTGCTCTGATAGAAAACGAGTCTAGTTACTATTTTTTTTTTTTTAAAACAAAGCCTGTCGCCTGTAGTTGATATGTAGGGTAAAGGTCTCGGTGACAGCGCCAACACACTGGCTCTTGTTTACGTCGACGTGCCGCTCGCTGCATGACTCTCTATCCTCCTCCTGTCGAAGATGCCCAATTTAAACTTCCACAAGTCTACCAAAGCCTCCAAAGCGACGTCTCTTACCCGTTCTGTCCTGGGTCTGCTTGGATCGGCTGGAGCAGCCTCTCATCATGGACGCCTGTCTGATGGAGCGGTGTGTGTGTATATGCGAGTCCAAACAGCAGCCTGCTGAGCGCTGCAATGATGCTGGCTGTGTGCGTACACCCACCGTGTGTGTGTGTGTGTGTGTGTGTGTGTGTGTGTGTATGCGGGACCTCGAGTCGGGAGGAATCCTTTATTCAAAAGCTGGATGGAGTGAGGTAGCAGCCTACCTGCCCCCTGCACCCCACCCACCGTGTGACAGCTGGAGGATGTTCCCTGTCCTGACAAGACTTGAGACATGAGTTCGTCATGGTTCCATTTAGGATCCTGCAGTACATAGACTTTTAAAGAAACATGACGGCATCTAAATTTAACCGAGCCAGTTTTGGCACTATAATAACACAAAATCAGTCCTACTGTACCCTTCTTTTAGTTATAACTGGCTGCCAGGACCGCCCCAGTTCCTTCTGTGTTGTGTGAATTCTTGTACATAGTATGTATTAAGTTATTTTGCTGTTTGTTTTATAGAGTAAGGAGCTGGGGCATGAATAAAGCTTGCACACTGATGTGCTGTTTCCTTCTGTTGTCACGTATGTTAATGTTTATGTTGATAGCCCTTTTTGTATTGTCCTCACATGGGAGAGAGTAAGGACTGGGCACCCTGTTAAAGACACGCCTTACGCATGAGGATACGGGTGCAGCCTAATGTTTATAGGAGTTGTTTTTCTTTACTGAACAATGGTATCGTGTGTGTAAGGTCTGACAAGTTTAAGAAAAGCTCTAATTGAATCTGTAGCAAGTGTACTGAAGTAAATATGCAAATCACAGGAAGGATGTTAGGTATAAATCTGCCTGGAAAAACAAGAGACCTGTTGACACGCGTGTGAATGAACTACAGGCTGTTTTGGCTCAGGTTTTTGTGCTCAATTCAATCAACTTGTGAAGATTTGTTTCAAATTCAATTTTTATTTTCATTAGTGTCAAAGACCAAACTTGATCGATTTTAAAGTCACAGAACAAGAAAATATGAACAAGTTAAAGATGGGTACAGATTGTGTTCATTGAATACTTCAAGTATCACATCTAATTAATATGTATGACATATTTCATGCTATTTACCCATTTGACTTTCCATGGGAGAACACTGCTATGATAGCAATTTTTTTTTCAAATTAGGTGGCATGGTTAAACAGAGGCACTCTCAACCAGAAGCTATTTTAGTGGCAGTATTGATACCTTATCAGCAGCCTCTGATAATGGTCACACTAACTGTCAAGCACAAGGCCTGTAACCCACAAGCACAAGGACTGCACATCTGTGGATTAAGGACACACACACACACACACACACACACACACACAGAGAAGATAGACAAGAGAAAGACATCAGGGTACTGTTAAGGCTTACATGCCATACACACCATGAGCGTTAGAGAAAGGGAGCCATTCGACCTCAGAAATGTTCACACAGTGTGTGCAGAGCATGACGGACAGGGGAAGAAACTGTTGAAGGTCAGATAACTCTCAACTGACCTTAAACACATTCTTCCCGCAGACTCGCAGTGAAACATTCTAGTCGGACCTGTCTCACTGTGCTTTATCACAGAGCCTATCAGGAGATAACGAGCAGTCATGTGAGGCAGCAAGTTTCATTTGGTTTGAGAAAGTAGCTATTATGACCTTTCTTTAACTCCTTAGTTTGTACCTTTGTCTACTATTAATACAACAATAAATTGCAAGAAGCCTCATATGGCCATGAAGTGATCAATATTCACGGCAGGTTATTTCACTCATAGAGTGAAGTGTAGGAAGTGTAGACATTAAACGAATTATGGGCTACGGCACAAGCTGGAACTTGCATATTTGCAGCGTCACAGGGGAAGAGTGGAACTGTTTTATGAATCAATCTAATTCCCAAAAGAATTTTAAAAAATCCAACCAATACAAGTATTTCAAACACATCCCGATGTGTCCCGTGATAAGTGCTGAAACAAGTGACCTATGAGTGAACTAACTAACTGCTGGCACATGACCTAATGACAAGGTTTTAAGGTGTTGGTAAACCTCTGGAGAGGGAGGATCAGTGGAATAACACAAGCAGGAAGTGCATCCGACACTATTATGGCAACATCATACTAGCGTTACTGATACATGCTGTAAATATGACTGTGTTCGTCTATCTAATGGCTGACTGTCAAGGAAAAATACTCCCCATTACCACTCAATGAGGAAATATGTCATTTGCAACAGACTGAAAAACTCCACTCACAATTTCCGTCTAATTCTTCACCTCCTATTCTGAGAACTTTAATGCCTTATCTTCAATCACATGGAGCACCAGCTGAGAGGTCATGCTCTTTTTGGGCCACATCTAATCACACAGACATCTCGTATTCACAGCAGTGAAGCCAAGTAGTTTTTATGATTAGCATCCCCTAACCTATCCCCTAAATACTGCACAGGGACCATGTGCTCGAAGTGGGGGAAAGGTACATACCATCTAATCTAAACATAATAACGTTGACCTTTCTGATGGCTGCGTCCCAAATAACTACTCCACTGGTGCTATTTATAGCAGCTTCACAAAGTCTGAGAGGCTCGATTACAAAAGTAATAGTTCCAAGGCACAGAAGATAACATTCTGCACACAACGCCTTTCTATTCACACCTGTATGGACAAATGCGGTCCTTGCATGGAGTAGATCTATCTTAGAGATGAGGTTTCCATTATAAAAGGCTAAACTGTCTTGCTCATGTTGTAATTGAAGTAAAACTGCGGGCCCCTATTTACTGAAAGCAATTTACTCAACACCTATTAACACACACACACACACACACACACACACACACACACACACACACACACACACACACACACACACACACACACACACACAGACACAGGAACTCTCTCAAGAAAAGTGTCACAACTCATCCATGCAGCACAGCTAAGAATTTCCCCATTAGCGTTTACATAAGGCCCTCACACTTACAGGAAGTAGAGAGCAACCCATGACACAATCTTGATGTGCAGCAGTGACACAGAGTTAAATGTAGTGCTTGGTAAACACAACCGTTTTATTGTTGCTTTTGTGAAAAATACTCCTTTGGATTGAAGGACAGTAGGTCACTATGGAGGCTACATGTTAATGACAAGGCAGTCAGTGTCAGACTCTTCTTTAATTCTGAAAGCAAAACACAAGACGACACAGGTAATAGTGAGTGTTCTAATTTCACAGTCTGTCCACAGTGGGTTTGTTTGTGTGATTTGCACATCAGTGCATAGTTACAAAGAAACACTCAAATAGGCAACCGAACATTCAAACACACAACATGATCACTACAAATTGTCAGTGCACAGACTTACTAGGGATGAGTGAGTGAGGGCTGCAACCAGAGTAAGGTTTGCTTAACTTGAAGTTGTTGATTTAAGCCTGAACTTGATATCTGTAAAACAGATGTTGTTATATGTATTATTTTTTAGAAAAAGTTTTACAGAACAGCCTCAGAATGGAGCGTCAGATCAATGTCTTTAATCACAAGAGTAAGAGAGCTCTTGCAGCTCTTTTTGCTCCTAAAAAGTTAATTATTTGTCGCAGGTACTCAGCCAAGTACTCTCTCAACCTCAGCTCTTACAAAAAGGAAAGATCTAAACCAGACATACAAACATAAAAATAATAGATGAGGCCCACGGTGAGCAGAGCGGTTCATTTCTTCCACTGACAGTAGAGACATGTGATATCATGTCTTGATATGTTTTAGAAATGTCCAGCTCTGACTTTGCCGTAGTTCCTATGCTGTTCCTCCATCGCAGAGAACATTTCCTCAACAACCAGTGAGTCCCGCGCTGGTCTTGAAATGATCCTCTCCCGCAAAAATCGTTTTTTTCCCTCCACTTCTGAGCTTCTTGTCTTCGTCACTGGCAGCTCTGCCTGGATTCCCACCAACAGTTTTCTGAATCACTGACTTTGACAGACTGTAGACCCACTTTTGGCCCCTGCAGCAGCCTTTTTGCGTCTCTTGTTCAGTAGCGGGTTACTGGAGGTGTCGAGATCTTTAATCTTCACCTGGTCGTAGTCCACGCGCATGGTCGCTAAAGCGCTGGTCAGCTCCTCCTGTGAGCGAAAGGGCAGAGAATCAGACATAACTGGGTCTATTAGGTCAGTCTCGACTAATCCAGTTATAGACTACAAAGGTTAGGGATTATATCATAAAGACTACACCTATAATAAGTACACCTTAAGGTACTGTAGCTCCAAAAATACAGAAGGCAGCATACGACCAGAGTAACTAAAAACTGCTACTCGTTATCCTGTTTGCATAAGTTATCTTTGACTTTAGCTATAGGCCCTACCTGCTGTTAGCTTAGTTAGCCATAGAGCTAGTGGCCCTGTAGATTGTGCTTGGACTACAACCTGAGATTATGAGGGGATTCACCACATGCAAGGGAACTCAGCACAACTGGGCTCCTACTGATCATGGTCATGACACCAGACTGGGACCAGACACAGCCTCTGAGACTGGCAGAGGCCAGTTTAACGACAGGAGATACAGCACAGAGATTATGTACAGTGGTTCAGATAAGAAGTATAATTCCAGGTAACAATAGAAACAGCGGGTAGGGACCGGAAAGAAGTGAAGCGCCAAAGAAGAGTGAGGGTCATTTATCAACAGCAGACAAAATTGGGTAAAACCGGAATATTTTGATATGTTACTCAGTGAACTGAGGACTTATTTCAACTAAACCAGAGACTGAAGGAACTAAAACTCACTAACAAGTTTTGTGAGTCTTAGTTTGTTCAGTCTTGTTTGAATTTATGTGAAGTTAATAAGTCAATTAAGTTTGCATAAAAGAGAAACTTGAATTCAGAAGGTATACATGTATTTTCATGTTTAGTCAGGAGAATAATTGCATGACTATTTCCTTTCTTGATATTCTGTGACCTTGTTTTGTTATAGACGAAATGCAAAGAGTTTGTGAAATAGCTTAACAAGACTGAGAGGAAATGGAGAGAGAAAATAGATGACGTGCATTTAATGGCCATCGGTTGGAATTGAACCCAGGCAGCTGCTTAGGCCTCAGCCTTCGCACACGGGTCACACGCTATACCTGGTGAGCTACCAGGGTTTTCAAGAGAGCTTGTGAAACATAGACAACTTGCCATTCTTGACCACATCTTATAAATTGAGAGAAATTGTCACGTTAGCAATTAATTATAGCCAGTTATCTTAGCTCAGGATAAAGACTGGAAATGGGGGAACAGGTGGTGACCTTTAAACTGCAGACATCACCACGATCACAAAAGTCTGGCATCTAGACTTCTAATCTCAGGCTTTACATACAGGTGGGTTGGTAGTTGCTCTCTACAGCAGGCTCCAGAGAAGGCCTGCATGCTTCACAGGGTCCCTGCTCCAGGCCAAGACATTAGACCAGTTAGTAACCACTGGAAAACCGCAAATTTGACCTTTTTACAGTCCCGTGTTTGTATAAATTGAGATGAGATGTAACATGTTAATTGGTGAGCTTCAGAGTTGCTGGAGCCAGACTAGTTGTTTCCAGCCTTTAAGATAGCCTAGATAATAAAAAAATATACTGTATATTTAATATACGGACATAACAGTGCGATCAATCTTCATTAACTCTTTGTTCTCTGCATGAAAACAAATAAGCCTGTCATTTTTTGTCAATGTGGTTCTACATGAATTCACAAAATAATATGTCGTGTAGAGCAGTGTGGACCGTAGAGAAAAAACTATATGGAAGCATTCTTCTCAAACAGCACAACGTTTTGTGTTTTTTGGGAAGTGATTGTTCAAGAGCGCAATCTGTGACATTTTTACACAACGTAGCATTGACCATTGCAGAACTCAGTGGCGTATTGTGTACGTATCAATTTCGACAAACGTGTTTTCAACACCTTATCTCTTGAGCCATTCTTATTGAGCTGTTGTGAAGGAATGTGTTGTTCCGCTCATGATTTCTGCAGCCACTGATAAAATACGCAATGACACAACAGAGACACTTTGTACAGTAGTGGGGAATCAACCCCACGGTGACTTGAAGAGCGCAAACAGTGTTCTGTTCTTTAATCACATTTCCTTGAGTAAATCATGGAGAACATTGGTATAAATAACACTGGATTATTGTGTTTAGCGTGTTAATTGTTCAACTGTGTGTGCATTTATGTGAGTGAGTGTGTGTTTGTGTTAAATGATACACTGAATTATCTCATAGTGCAGACTAGAGTGTGATCTCTGCTTCCCCCTGCTGGCTATCGGGATCATGACAATAGTGCTACAAAAAAAATTCTCAGTTTTAGACATTTTAATTAGTTTCTCTCCCTAAAGGATGTTAATTGTTTATTTGTTGACTTTCATGCAGTATTCCAATCATTAAAGGAGCACTTTGCTGATTCCGTGCATAAAATCAGTTTACTAGTCAGGTCAGAGTACTGCTCAGACTTAAAACAGCTGTGGTCTTCTTCTTCCGGCACTGGAGGACCTTTGTTAAAGATGGGAATATGACTCAGATGATGATATAGTGATATCATCAGGGGTATCTCAAACCCTAATTTACAGAAAGCATTATAAACTATGGCAAAGAGGTTTGAAAGATATTTACCAAGCATGCAGGTTCTAATGAAAGATGCCTTGAGCTGCATTATGGGAAACGTAGGATTCAGCATTTTTGGAGCTGATTGGGACATTTTTTTTCAGTCTTTTTTGTTAATTTTATTATGTATGAAACTTAATTGCTGGACGGCTCCTGTAACACTGGTGCCAACCAAAAGAGACTGTAATGTAAATAAGTGCCCTGAGGGAGTCAATGTTGCTCTGTTTCTGACCTTCACATCCTCCCACATCTCCCTATCTTCAGTCAGAACCCGGGTGGTGTGGAGCGGAGTAGAGGGAACCACCATGGACTGCTGCGGAGGGCCAAAACACACACAAAGGTGAAGAGAGGAGCAAACATATGTATAGACAAACAGGAAGCAGAACAGGAAGTATACAATGTCTATTTGTACATGATGCAGATACTTACATTAATCCAGGGGTGGTTCATAAATTGAGTGATGGTCATTCTCTCGTTGGGGTCCGTCTTCAGTAGCTGATGAATCAGATCTTTGGCTGGAAGAGCAAAAGCAATGCTAAATACTACATGAGACACACTTAAATCATGTGTCTCCTGAAGCTTTTCCTTTTCAGGGACAGACTGGCCTGACTGGAAAAAGAGAGTGTGGAGATAGTCATGACTGATTAATCTGACTTATCTCTAAGATAACTCATGGAGGAGTTTGGACATGTTAATGTGATTTGTATCTTTAGAAGTTTAATCTCAAGGAAATCACGAGGAAATACATTTCTTGGGTGTGAGAGAGGAACTAGACCTTCAGGACAGCTCCATATTTACAACAAACAACCTAAATCATAATATAGAATGTTGTCTTTGCAGAGACTCAGGTAAAGACGCCGGGATCCACACTGATGCATGTTGATGCATCTTCTCATCTATTGAGGTTCATTTCAGCTGCTTGTATCCAAGATCTGATTCGAGAGCTTTACATTCCAGCTGAACTCCCTCTTCACCACAATAGTCTGATACAACTCATGTAATACTACTGATGCTGTACCAAACCACCTGTCCAACTCTCACTCCGTTTTCCCATCACCCAAGACCTCGAGATACTTGAACACCTTCACTGGAGGCCTCAGATTTATAGGTGCTGACCCTCTTCTCACTGGGCTCATTGCAACAAGTATTTTGAGTTTTGAGAGTATCACTGACGACAGGAGCTATAATAGTGTTCTCTCACCTTCCTGTGACACCTCAGCCCACTCTGGGTTGGGGAATTCATACTGGCCCATTCTGATCCTCCTCTTCATCCCCGGAGAAATGGCCTGGCCCGTGTTGGAGTAAAATGGAGGGAAGCCACACAACCTAGAGAGACAGAGCAACTTTAAAACCTTGAAAAGATGAGCGTTATCCCATAGACAGAATGCATCATACAACAACATTAGTGGTCCCATTCACACTGCCCCAACAGAATACTCACAGGATGTACATGATGACACCCAGAGACCACATGTCACATGACTTGTCATATTTCTCTGGGCCTAAAACCTCAGGAGCTTATCGTTCACGAAACACACACACACACAGAAATAAGGGAGGATTATAAATGAGATCATCTATTTAAAAATATGTTAACAGTTCATCTGTCAGGAAAATAACAAAGCAACTTACCCACATAGTACGGTGTATAACAGGGGGTCTGTAGGGGGTTGTGTAACGTGGTCTCCTTAGCAAAGCCAAAGTCTGTTAGCTTGAGGACCCCGTTTCTTTCTTTAGACGTGTATAGCAGGTTCTCTGGCTGGTGGGAAAACAATATGACAAAACTTCCTTTAATGACCCAGAACCAATCACGTTCGTCATGATTCGGGTGGTGAACTTTATATTTCGGCACCTTGATGTCTCTGTGCGCGATGTCAATTTTGTGGAGAAAGTCGATGGAAGTGCCGATGTCTCTCATAATCTCAGAAGCCTCTGGGAGGAATAGAGGGAAACACACTCTCTCAAACCAGAAGCAACTCCAGTGTCACACAATAAAAGACACAAATAAAACAGACACCGTGTAAAATAATATAGTATAATTCACTAATGATATCCAGGTTGCCTGCCTCATATTGGACTTTCCTTGGAATAATGGTCACATCCTGTGACGTTTTTATAATACAATCCACCTCATTGTAAGTTCTCACCTTTCTCAGTGAAGGCCTGGTCTCCTCTGGCCTGGATTCGACTGAACAGCTCTCCTCCCTCCATACTGGACACACACAAACACACACACACACACACACACACACACTGTCATATGTAATGTAGAAATAAGTACAGAGAGAGGACAAAAAAATCGGATGAATCTCACAAACTGAAGCACTTCTGTCCTTACGTTTCTTTCATTGCCACTGTAAGTTTGACAAATGAATATATTTACTGTTTTTTTTTTATCTGCGCTTCAGTTTCTTTCAAGGGGAAATGGTGAGTGAAATTGAAATTCTAAAAATTATGAGCAAAAGTCTTCTTCAGTAAAACAGAGAGAAAACTGGATCAAAGAAGTAACAAAATGCCCTAATCGAAATGAGAAATCTGCTTCCCACTCTTAAAAATATCTTTGTGCTCATTTGTCATGAATGTGCATTGGAAGAGGATACAGTAAGAGCGTACAGATAGCTGGCAGAGTCATGTGAATGTGCTAAACTGGCTGCAGTAGACTGCACTGCTGTGCTCCTTTCATCCTCATGCATACAGGAAGCAACCAGTGAGAGATTACAGACAGCACACACACACAAGGTCAACAACACACAGTGTCACATAAACAGCTGCTGTGTCACTAAATGTGATGATGGGAACCAGTTAGCCATGAAGAGCCACTTTCAAATTCCCATGAACAAGAGGACGGTGTCGTTTCTCTGCTGCCATGCTTTGTAGTTTCTTCTTCCTCCCCTGGATTATCATTGTTTGTTTGTTTTTCATTTGAAAGGGTAAGATAGGGCAATGAAAAGTACAAAGCTCAGCTCTGTGTATGCACATAAAGCAGGGTTTTATTACCAACACTTTGTCAAATGGGAAGCCCTGATGGAATCCTGTCCCTCTATCTCACCATCAGAGCCGACATCATCAGAATCAGGTTTATGACTCACCTGAATTAAGGTTAATTCTGCCTACAGTAGCAGGAAGACACTGCAGGCAAACACACAAGGCTCTATTTTGTGTGAAAATCTATGAGCATGTTAGATATATCAGAATTATGGATATATGTGGTTCGCATAAACATACTTATGCAGTATGTTAAGCAACTGCTGAAGCAACAGTTTGAGAAGACCTTTTCTGTATTTTAAAACTGGTTGTATATCTATATGTATGACGTTTGGTCATGTTTGAGGGATTTTTGTGAGTAGTCCTGAGTCTGAAAACACAATTTCTAGAGAAATAGCCTCAATGTCTTTATCTAACGAATCCCAAATGACTAATGTTTTGATGAACTAACCCACCCATGAAGATTGGGGAGAAAATTATGTCTTCAAGAATGCCACAGCTGGGGCAACATGACATGGTGTTATTGGTAAGCTGGAGGTGGAGCAGTCCAGCAGACAAGTTGCCAGGGCGGTGAATGCTCACCATTCCACAATAGTGCGTCGACACCAGCGTTATGTAATCAGGTTAACGACGAAAGACTCCCTTGAGTGTTTTATGATTGTGTGTTGACTTGAGGAGATGACACTATCCTGAAGGAAATATGTGGTGTTACAAGTCGGAGCTCATGTTCTTCTTTTATCACAAAGCTAATGTGAAAATTCCAGTGAAAACGTGGAAAATTAGAGCAACCATTACTTTAGATTTTCTGGTCATCTGTTGACATTAGTTCAGAAAGGAGTCATTAGATAAACCCACATCATCCGTTTTCCCAAACACTGCAGTTTTAAGCTTAAATGATAAAAGAACAGGATTCATCCAAGCCCGATGGAAATCGTTGATCTTATTACTGTCAACTTTTCAAGAATTAAGACAAACTGCCTTGTGGAAAATTTGATTGTTTTGGATAATCAACAAGTTTGTAAGTTTGTAAGCGTAACTTACACTAACTAGAAAGCACTCAGAGATCACGTACCTCCGCTAACACTATAAACCTGAACAATTAGAAATAGTCAATGCAAAATCCTAAAACAACTGTTTTTCAGAGGTGTATCAGCAATGATTAAAAAACAAACATACAATTATTAACAAAAATATTTTTCATTTTTATTTGTCTAGATATAACTGCTTAGCTCTCACAGACAGATGAAATACACTTTAATAACTCTGAATCTACATTTTCTGCGCTACATATTGGTGGCAGTGCCATGTCTCTACCCATCTCCACTATCGTACTGTGACCCAATACATATTGCCCCCCCTCCAAATACATCTTTTTTAGATCTCACAGATCTAGATCTATAATGGTGACACATTTTTTTTATTGGCCTACTATCGTGGGAGTCATTTCTAGTGTGGTGCCAGATTAGTCCAGTAGGTGTCACCTTTGTGCTGTGGGTCACATGTAATATAGGAACTTCCATATGCCAGGCGTCCAGGAGGGAGGAGTTTTTTTGACCACAGCCACGCCATGCTAGTAGCTGTATTGGTTAAATATTTGGCAGTATGGAGATTTGTGGACAATCGTTATGGGTTCTTGCATGTAACACACTGAAGAACTGGAAGTTGGACTTTACAATACAAAGCATTGCAATGCTGAGCGTGTCAATTATTAGCCTGTCTGTGCAGCACTGCAGTGGCTTTGAGTTCAGGCTTAGCCTTAACAATACAAAATGTTTTTTTTTAAAACACCTCAAATGTTCAAACACCCCACAATCTCAAAATGTTGAAGAAAGTCTAAAAGTAAACCAGGATGTGCAGTCGTACCCGGATTTGCCTCCAAATTTAATCAACTCTTCCTTGGCCCAGGGTCCACCCCTACACAAATTTCATCAAAATCCGTAAACAACTTTTTGAGATGTCTTAAGGATCAACAAACAAACAAACAAACACGAGTGATCCCATGACCTCCTCCAAATCTGTTGGTGGAGGTAAATAACAAGAAATATGGAAACATGAAAAGAAAATACAACCCATATTCCAAAAGAGTTGGGCAACTGTGTAAACATAAATAAAAACAGAATGCAAACATTTTCAAACCAACCATTGATGTTCCCAAGTAGATGTAGTGATATCCTTTAATACAGTCATGTGTTTCACAAAAGTTTAGAAACTAATGAGCCTTTCAAAGACGCCCCTTTCATTCCCAATCAAGATACAATCACCTGATACTAATTAACAATCACCTGTTACCAATTGACAATTTCCTGTAAAATGTGCCGAGTTTTCCAAGGTTGTCACATGTTGTAGGCATCAAATATAGCCTAAGAATATGTTTAGAAAGATGAAAGGGATTGATGAAAATATATATTGACTTTACACTGTTTTTAACTACATATTAAAAAAGGCTGAGAAAATGATTATGTTATTTTGTTTATGTTTCACAGCGTCCCAAATCATTTGGAATTTGGCTTCTCTACAGTTTTCAAGTGTTCAGACCGATCAGGGTTTGTAGACTGATGAGAACCGTGGTGACATGTCAATTCCTACCTACCATTCCATGATGATGAGCAGGCACTTCTTCCCATGATGCATGTTCTCATACAGGCTGAGGATGCGGACGATGTACGGTCCACTCGATACTCGCCAGTGGAGCTCCACCTCTCGTCTCGCTTTGGGGCAGTCGTATAGAATCTGGGAGACACAGAGAGAGAGAGAGAGAGAGAGAGAGAGAAAGAGAGAGAAAGAGATGAACACAAGATTAATTAGCGTTCCACAGAAAGCTTATTTTCAGTGGATGATGATAGAAATTGTCGTGGAATTCAATATACATGTCAATATACTTTAATATAATATAACTTTAGTGTGAACCTCTGTATAACCACTGTATGACCTTATAGTCATGCAGTTCTGTGTGCGGGAAGTGACAGGCGTACATCCTGCTGGAGTTGATCAGTTGGTCAGCACACACTGACCTTTGGTGTGTGCGGGGAGTGAGGGGCGTACATCCTGCTGGAGGATGTACGCACACACTGACATTGGAAGGGTATATAAACTGTCGGGACCAGGGATCGGGGTTCCAGTTTATTGCTGTGTATCTTGCATGGTCTGTGAATAAATTGGGAACCCACATGACTTTAAAGTTCCACACTCCTGTGTGTTTTTCACGCCACAACAAAATGAACTCAGCACATCAGTTTCTCTTGCTAAATTCCACACCAGTTCAATATTGTTGTTGACTTTGAGTTGATTCACATTTTGTTTATATTGTATATAAAAATATTTGTTTGTTTCAGCAGCAAGTTGTAATTAAAAACTGAAGCTTTTGGTCTCAGGCAATGTTGAGCATCCATAAGTAGACCAACAAAAAAGTCATCTGCAACTATTTTGATCATTTGTTAAGATTTGTGAGTATCTCTTACATGATTTCAAATTCTAGTACTGTACTTAATTTGGCCTGAGGCAGATCCAAGTAAAACAACATCATCACGGTGACATCCCATAGGGTGTGCTATGTCCTGGCTACAATTATACAACAATTGACGATCCAATTGTGCATAGTGGTGGAACATCATGAGTTGTCCATGCCTGGGTATTTGTATTTTTATTGGCCTATTATCATTATTTTTCATGATATTGGCAAAGTGTTTAAAAAGGCCATATCTCGCAATGTTGGTCAAGAAACCAAAATGCTAAATTTCATCAAAATCTGTTGGCAACTTTTTGAGATATCTTGCAGAAAAACAGGCAAACAAGCAAATGTGGTTGATCACATAACCTCCAACTCTCGTTAGTAGAGTTAACAATGTTTTCTCACATAACAGATTTTCCTCATATCATGTAGGACCATTTCAGGCAGCCTTGTCACACAACAGGGTGGATGTTTGACATGGACAAAGGCGCAGACACACACAATGACATAGTGCATTCTCTGGCTCTTACCCTAACCATCAAATCAGAACAAAGAGTCTAACCAAACCCTTACCTAGACCTAATTCTAACCTTCAAACACTCCTTTGAAGTCGTGAGGATGTCCTCACTTTCCATAAATGACCTCACTCTGTTGGTGAAGGACTTGATACAGTCCTCAGCAAAACACACAAACACACACACACACACACAGCAGTTGGCGGACTTTGACATGACACACTTCTTCAGTCAGGGTGTATTTTAGGGTATGACAGCGATGGAGTGATCTCCTGCTGTTCAGACAGGCGATCTGTTCACAGATCGAGTCTGGAGTACTCGCAGCGAAGCTGACTCATTGACAGACAGACGCGCATTCACGCATTCACACAAACTAAACACCATATGTGAACTTGAAATAATTTCACATCTCTTGGAAACTAAAATCCCAGACAATTAGAACGTCGTGTTTTAGCTCGCAGCTGTCAAAAAGGAAGTGAGGGCCCGGAGTTTCTGGGAACAGGGTGTTGAAAGAAGAAGTTGAGGGTTTCCGCTGACTTATTGCCTGATTGATCACTACATGTGCCTTACTTTGCAAAGTAAAGCAGAAGGCAGGTTTCTGTCTGCTGTGTCATTTATAGCTTTATGGCTTTGATAAGAGCAGACAGGCATGTCAGCTGGTTGCCTTAATTTCCTGCAGGGAACCAGAATTGGCAACAATAAAAGTGGACAGTGTGGATTTAATACACATATTACAAACTAAGGGGCAGACAGAGACGAATGAGAGAATGAGACAAAGTTAATCCTCTGATGGACTCTCTTCTAATGTGGGGTGACATCATGGATATTAAACACAGGCTTGTCCCTGATCATGCTCACAGCCAATCAACCACATCCTCCCAGTCCTCCCAGTCCTCCAATCACCTTTCATGGGGACAGTAAAACCCATTTACACCTTTACCTGATATACCCACAGAGTTGACACTTTATCACATATTAGTGACTGTCAGAGCACTGGACTGTATATCTTGATAAAAAGGGTGGTTTATCTTTACGACTCTACCAATAAAGGACTGCACATAAAGTCTATATCAAAATGGTTTATGAGGTGGTATACAGCTAATCATTATCTGATTGTCTATACCTTCTTTGTGCAGTAATATCAATTGACACAAATATCATTACTGCTATTTTGATGAGAAGTTTTTAACAATGCTCCGAGTCTACAGCCATGCTAGAAGCTCTGTCAGCCTGTACAGTGGTGCGTGGAGCTATAGTGTGACGACAAGATCACAGGGACAATGTTAACATGCCAATTTTTAGCAAGTATGTTTAGCATTAGTTTGCATGTTAACATTTGCAAATTAGCATGTCACACAACATACAGCTGAGGCTAATGGGAATGTTATTAGTTTAGCAGTTTTTTTTGGTCATAAAACATACTGTAGTGTGTGACAAATTAAAATGTTGACTGCATTGCTAACCACTGTCCACCGTGCCTCCACTCATCAAGTTAACTCAACTTCATTTATATAGCACCTGCGACAAGAAGACCTTAGAGTATTAAAATGGAAGAGAAAAAAAACACAACAATCATCAGGAGTAAAAAAGAAAAAATTAAACACAAAGATTATAGCATTACTCCAAAATTATAGATAGATATTTAATTTCCTTTGATAAATATAGAGAGAGCCTGCCATTCAAATATTGAGTGGTACAGTGCCTCTCTACCCCCACCCCCACAATGGTATGGGGGGTGCTCAGGAGGATTTCAGTGTGGCACAGGGATGTCCCAGGTCTGTCTCCCAGCTCGAAAGAGTCAGACAAATACAAATTTAAAGACTCCTGATAACTCAAATGGAATTACATTAAAAAGATGGCTCCTTTCCAGGTCCAACTGCAAAGTGGATTAAACCTCCACTCATCCATTATGTTCAGACCAACATTTAATTAAAAAGCCAGTGAGCTGGTCAGCTCTCCTCACCCGCTCCAGATCCAATATATATTGCCTCCATAAAATATTTCTGCCTTGAGATTAGAACAACAAAGGCAACATTGTAAATCAAGCTTACATGACAATAAAGTACAAAAAAATATTAGTAGGTGCAAAAAAAAAATCCCTTTTCAGAACAATTCACAAGAAAATATACATATGCCAATAACACCCACAAGACAATTTGTGATGTCGTGATTGTTTCCTGTCATCCCTCAAACCTTTAAACAGTCATCAGAGAGCAAACGTGGGTTCAGATGCTGAGAGAAGTGGGTTTGTGGTGCCGGGGGTCACCCTGAACTGATGTTAGCTTAACCCTGCGAGCTCAAAGCGATGCTGATATGGATGCTGCCAGTGGTCAAAAGACAGAAAAGGTATTTTCACTTGTAAACACTCCAGTTTCTTAATAGGCAACAGAAAGTTTCCGATGTCTGTTTTCTTTATTTCACCTTTAAACAGTGATTGTGCCCCCCCATCTGCTTTCAAGTATCCTATCCTTTTTGGCCCTTCATCTTTTGTTTGTGACTTCCTACTCATCTTCTGTCTCTTTCTATCCCAGAGCCCAGGTCTACAGCTCTGCCTCTGACACTGCTGTTTGTTTGGCAGCACAAATCCAGATGGATTACAGTAAACCAGCAAATCTCTGAGCTCCAAGTGGTGACAGGTGACAGGCTGATGGCCCGTGCTTTGCAGCATCTACGTGTGTGAAGGCGTGCACAGAGTGAAAAAAGATGCCACTGTCAAAAACCATGTGCCTCCATGAAGCGATGTAACATCACAGCATAAATGGCCGTAAATTGCAGAGCTCCGTGATCCCATTCAGCCAGTGCGCATGTGCAGCAGGTAAGCTCAGTGGGCAACATATGAACTACATGTAACGTAAGCATGCAAAAAGCATTACTTAGACCACAGCTGTTGCTAGACTGATTATATCGGGGCACGTGCAAGCTCCTATTGGCTGATGGATTCATTTAGCTCAATAATAATGTGGAAAGAATTCATATTTTTGTGCGACCCAAACATGTTCCATATTCAGATGTAGCTTAACAGATATGTTGATACAACCAAGGTAAAAATAAACTTTATTTAAACTTTTAAAAAAAAGGTTTGATCACCAGAGTAAATGACATCATATCAAGAAGCTGTCAAGAATTTCTTGGTTTAATTTTAGCGACAGTAAAACAGGCCTTTTTTTCCCACTTTGGATCTTTATAAGACAAAATGTTTATGAAGTATTCAGTTATGCTGTAAGTCATATATCTTATGTAATAAACGCATTTATTATGTAATATATTATTAAAGTTTATGGTTCAAAGTACTGACTGGACTAACTGATGTGTATTTCGGCCTATGATGGGTATAAACTGGGCTGAGGGGTCTATTCTCCCCCATCCAGTTTATTAACTAACCTTACTTATTATTATCAGGTGACTTCAGTACCTTGAGTGCGCACTTCTCTCCAGTCTTCTTGTTGAAACACTGAAGGACTTTGCCATTGATCCCTAAGCCCAGAACCTGACTGGAGATCTTATAATCATCCGTCACTGCGTTGCGCTTTATCTCCAGTTTGGGATAAGCCGGCAGGAGGAAGTGTGCGGATTCGGTGTCCGCGTCCTCTCCGTCAACAGCGGGGTTAGCAGGCGGCTGCTGCTGCTGCTGCTGCTCGGGGTCGTCAGTCGGGGAGTCCGGCTCTGGCTCTGCCTTTGGCGCTCGCGGCGGTCTCTCTTTTTCGTTTTCATTCTGTAGCATTTTCACCGACTTGTTGTCACCGGTGGAAGAAGAGCGCGTCAGTCAGTCAGTGCGTAAAGCGGAGAGGAAGCCGCGATGACCGCTGGCGGGTTGGTTGTCCTCGGCACCGCAGGAATCCACACACTAATCACACTATCTTTTATAAATCTAATCACATTTGTTCAACTATATAACTGCTTTTCTCACAGAACTTAAAATACTCGTCTATTTTTGAATAACTATTTAATACAATCCTGTCAGAACAACCTTAACGCCACTAAATATTCCAGTCAGAGAAGTCTGAGACACACATCTAGTGATCCTGTAGGTCTGTTTCCCGTCGATCTGGAGTCATCGGCTCACATGTTCAGTCACTGTCACTGTTTGTTTAAGCACCACCCTCCTACAGCTAAGTCATTATTTCTCAACTGGCCCTATGTTGCCGCCTTAAAGCAGCAGGATGTATAATCAGTAAAGTATTTAGTGAGCACATGGGAAACTAGAAAAGCTGTTTGTTGGCTGATGAGAGTAACGGAGGAGCAGATTTAGTGCAAAATTTACCCCAAACCACTGAAGCCGGATCCCTTATCCTCATAATCATTAATAACAACATTACACTAATATGGCTTTGTGAAAAACTGTTTATTGCAAATACAAAATTGAGTTTCCATTTTTGTTTATAAGGTGAAATGAGAAAGTGTTGAATTCTGACTGAGCAATCACAACTGCAATCATCGTCCTTGTGGGCTGTAAAATGATATTTATTAGTCCAGAGCACAGATGAGGGCGACTCCCCGTTTAATCCAATGCCTCTGACTTTGACCTGTGGGCAGCTCCACTGCCATAATATAGTTGGTGGAATGACCGGTTGTAGCCAGAGTCCCTACAAAAGAGCACAAAGCAGTTCAGTAACATGAAGACACACGTTTGTATTTTTCCATCTCTGCGCTGAGTGTTTCTGAGCTGTCTAATGTGCCAGCACAAGGTGTTGGCTGCATGTTGTGGGTGGAAAATATAGAGCTGCACTTTCAGACGCTTCATGAAACAGGACACTAACTGGAATCTATTTTGGGTGGGTAATAAAACCACCAAAAGAGATGCACACATAAACTAGAGCGTGCAGCCCAACACCAAGTCACTCTGAAAAACAAGGTTAACACACGGAGCTAAAGTTTCAATTAATCCATTTCCTTGACTTCAAAATCAATTCATAAATATCTAAAAAAGAAAAGAAAAAGGAAACCTAACAAACAATAATAGCTGGTTTTTTACTAACCAGCACGTGTGAGGGTTTTGTAGATGGGGCAGACATAGACCCCAGAGGTTGGAGGTTTTCGGTTGGGTTTAGGGATCAGCCAGATGACAGCCATTTCTGTGTAGAGTTCCTTGGGCCTGGACTCAGCGAGTTGACCTGTCTCATTATCCCAGCGAGCCCCCTCCAGGAATAGACCATGGATGTAGCAGCCCGTGATTGGTTTCTCTGTTATCTGTGAAACTGACTTCACTATTACCTGAAAGGGATTACAGAGAAACAAGATGATCATCAGCATAAGACATTAAAAATAAAAGCAAACAATATTTAGTCCAATACCTGACAAACAATCAGTAGTTTTTAGCTGAATGACACAAAACATCAGGGTTACTGTCTGACCTCAGAGTCAAATCCAATTGTCTCGACGGAGGTGCCGGAGCGACGGGCATAATCCTGGAGGGTTCCAGTGAGAAAAGCCTGAGGGAAAAAGAAGCCGCTAATCCAGAAGACAGGTGGACTGTCAGCAGAGATCCATGTCTGCAGAAAACTGATCCTCTGAAGCAAGTCTGATACCCAGGAGGCCAGAGGCTTCAGAGACGGGTAGGCCTGGAGGGAGAGAGAGAGAGACGCACGGCTGGTCAGTTGTGTACTCTTGGAAGGCAGAGCCTGGAATTATTAGAGCAGCACAAAAATGTAAAAAAAAAAAAAAAAAAAAAAAATTAATCTGACGTCCTGTACACTGAAATCACTCCCAAATGTCAATTGTATGAGTTTCACCCTCGACTGCATTCAATAAGACGCAGAGATTGATGTTGTAATACGAGTTCGGTTCAAAGCACACAGCAGTATTCTGTACTTTGACATTCTGGGTTCCTATTACCTTAAAACAATCCTCTAAAAATGCTGAGTTGTTTTTATTTTGTGCTCTGCAGAATTCCTAAATGTATAAAACGTGAGGTTAAATGTTTAAAAATGAATATTCTCAGTTGGACTCTATTATTGGCTTGTTTCGAATATGTTATGCTACATAATGATTTTTAGAGGTTGTAACATGTTATCTGATCACTGGTGGCTACAGGGGAACCAGAAAGGAGAGGAACTGTTGTGTGAGTTTTGCCTTGGCTTCCCACGTATCAGGCACCATGTTGTTGAACAAGCTGTTAGCCATATGTTCCAGGTCTGATGACATAACCATGACACCCTTCAGAGCCTTCATAATATCACTGAGGCTCTGAGAGATCACCGCCAGCAACTTGTTATATCTGAAAGACAAAAAGATGCAAGTAGTAATGAACTGGCAAAATCTGAATGAGCACTAAGTTTATAGTCCTTCATGTACCCTACTGTTAAAAACAATAGAAAAACACATAATAATTAAAGTCATGAATGGAGATAAAACATAAAAATAAACATTTAACATTAATTAGTTTGAGGGTCGTCACTCTTAGTAATGACATCATTTTCAAGACCTGTTGTTACAGCCTAAAATATAACTTACATTTGACCTCTCATACTGCTAATTTTCAGAAACAAACAAAAATGAGTATTAGTGTGTAAATTACTAAAAAAGTAACTAATGGCTTACGATTCTTGTAGTTCATGAAAGCAAAATTAATTGCTGACTCAGTCCAAGGACAAACTGTACACAAGACTTGATCTAATTATGTTCACACATGCACAAACGGACAAAAACGGGAAACAAAATATCTTTCCATAACATGATGATATGAACACTTACCTTTTACTTACATTACACCCTAAGTTAAGTTCCAACAAGATGTGCGCCATCAGAATGGCTGCTCTCAGGGTTCTTGCAATGTTAAAGAAAGTAAATCTGTCACACATTAGCGTCATTCATCAAGATCTTCTCCGAATTCAGTGGTTCATTCTTTGTCACATGTCCCACTCTTCCACCAAGTTTGATAAAAATCTTTCTAGCAGTGGTGTGTAATTGATGAAAATGTTGTTGTTGAAAATTGATGTTAAACGAAGGTAAAAATGGGAAAAAATCTAAAAGAAATAATATATCTGTGAGAGACTGACTGGACTGTTGACAGCAAATACAATGTCAGGTTCATAAATCTCTGACTAAGTCAGTCTGGACGATGCTGACATCACCAACTACATCAACTCAAACACGACCGAATGAAAAAGTTGATATTATTACAGTATGAATACAAAGCCATATAATTATGGATACTAATAGAGATATTAACTTACTAATTACCCTGGCTAATTAGAATTCTTTCCTTAAAAGTGAGGCGAGTTAAATATTATCAGACACTTTCACACAGATGGAAGTGTCCTTCTCTGATCTTTAGGGATTACTAAACTGTAGACGTTTGTCTTGTCTCCTGTTGAATGATCATGTTGTTCAATGTTCTGAAAGAACTGACCATTTGTTATAAAGATTAAAAAAAACACAGCTTCATTTGCAGATATGAGCACACGGCAGTCTAGATGAGTGACACGTTATTGTATCAAGATGAGCTGCAGTGTGGTTTGTGATGTTATCTTTTGGTACAGCCTGTTATGTTACCTGATGACCTCCTGGATGAGCACAGTGTTCATGGACTCTTCATAGAGGACCGGGTATTTTTCCCTCACCTCCTGAACACTGAAAGGCTGAGGAATCTTTTCAATGATGCCTTCCACTATTTCTTCCACTACCTACAATTCAAGGAGAGGCACACCAACATGTCTCAGCTGAAGTCCGTGCATTTAGAGTTTTTAAGGTACTGATGGATTTAAGGTATCTTCCCAAACTTTTCATTCTGTAATTAATTACATACTATAACATGCACGTACTACAGTATATGATGCATGTACTAAAAAGGTAAGAGTGAAGATGATTAATAAAAATTATTACCTCTTCCAGATTTTTGGCCCATGCAGATGCAGCTCGAGGCTGCAGACGAACCACGTTTCCCAGCAGGGCAAAGGTCTCATTCTGTGCAAAGCTGATGCTAGCGTTCTCATGGAGACCAAAGATCTCTGGTGTATCATTGATGGGCAAACCACGAATGAATGCCAAATAATCCTAGGGTCAGATTTGCAATGGTAACAGGTCACTTGCTGACACCAACTGTCGTGAATCGATTTGATCGTCAGGAGGTCAGAAGTTGATGTGCTGTGATTTATATGTGACACTTTGCACACTGTAGCATTTCATTCTCAGTCATTTTAAGAGAGGGTCTGGTCTTGCAAATGTAATTAAGTCAGTCTTCTCATTAGGAAAATGGTGCAGCATTTTAAATTGGGATTTTAATTGATTTAACTGCATCACAGACTTAAACATTTGACATTTTCAGGATCTGCAGACATTTAAACTTCACATGTGCAATGCTCTTCTTACCTTTCCTTGTTTAGGGATGGGAGCAAGAACAGATAAAAAAAACATTATTTGTTGGAGAACAATCCCACAAAAATAGGGTTAGTGCCAGTTTTTCCATTGTAAGTGGCAACATATGGATTGGTATGAATAATTGAGAACGTCCTGTCATACAGCCTCCTGCAAAATGTGATCAGTAATATGGAGGTGTGAATGATGCCACATTTGTCTGCTGTATTTTCTTTACCCTTTAAAAAAAGGGTATCTTCCTGTATCTAATCTCCTCCTATTTTAGTGGCCAGTCATTTAATTATAGACATATTGTCATGTCTCGTGGACTACTGTCTTGCATCACTCATTGAGGATCACCAATACATACAGTGAATTACCTTGAGATTCCTAACCCGGGAAAATATGTCACTGATGCAGACAAAGGTTAAATCTAATGCACTATTCTCTCATCATAACCTTTTGTGCTCCTGTGTTGATCTAACCTCGATATTTAGATTTGCGTCTCTCTGCCGGTAGATTCCAGATGGAGAGTAGACATGGTCATCAGTTAGTACAGCGGGACAGTAGAAATCCTCCAGCACACTGAGTAAACATCGTCTGTCCCAATCATCTGTCACACGGCAGCCGTAGCTGATCTCTCCTGCAGTGTATTTAAGCACCTGGACAGATGGAGGACATAAAAGTGAGACAAATAGAGGAACATGTTTGATCTCCAGTGGTAAAACAATTAATCTCTACACAATGTGATGTCGTTTTTGACATACTGAACCATATGAGTCACGTTCAAAATGCATTTTTCCCTCTCATTCAGTAATAAAAATTCCACCTAAAACAACATGTTACTGCAGACAGTAACATGAGTGTTAAATACATGTTCATTTAAGTTCAGCTGTTAAATTGTTGTATTTTTTAGATGCAACAAAAAAATAACAACAACATGATACTGGCTAGATTATACATTGACCTTGTTATCTCAATATCAGCGACTGTATTGGCTAATAAAATACACACATGACACACTCAGGATTTTCTTACTAAAGGGCCTGTTTTTCTGTATACTTGTACATCAAATATCCACATTGATAAATGTTTCATAATAGCAATAAAGTCTGATCAACATTCATATGTACTGCATGAAAAGTTAAGAAGACTAAAGGAACAGGATCAGAGTGATGACAAAACCAGAGGGAGAAAAAAATTACAGCAAGAGAAAAACAAAAGATGAAAAATGAAAATGCAAAAGATGTGGCTTTGGAACAGTGGTCTAAACTGGTGGTTAAATAAATCATAGATAATATTCTCTCCCCCACCTTATATGGGATGTCCTGGTACTCCTCCAGGAACATTTTGAGTTGGCTGATGCAGATGTTCAGGTCCCCATCGCTGAACTCGTAGGGAATGTTAAAGCCCAGAGAGCCAAAGTTCCTTCGCTCCACAGCAACTCCATGGAAGAGACACAGCGACAGGAGCAAAGACTTGAAGTGTGTTGTCTGAGAAGGGGAGACGAGAGGTGAGTTGGGGATACTTCTAGAAAATAGATGTTCTCAAAAACAATACAGATCCAGACAGGCAGGTTCTCTAATTAACAGTGTGAGGAAGAAAAAATAATCAGCAGGATGGTGCGTGAAGATGAAGTAAACCTTGGTGGAGGAGGAAAGCAAATCATCGTTGAGCTTCATGTAGGTTCTCTGGAGATTGGCCTTGATTCCCCTGGGAGGTTCGATGGTTATCTTTGACCCATTTTGGAGAATGGAAACTGGGAACTTGTTGCTGGGAAGACTTGTGAGCCACAGACGGAAGTCTTTGTGCACCTGTTTGGGGATTGTGGGACAGGTGTTGCCAGTGGGCAGGTAAGAATGTAATTAACTATGTCTAGGAATATTTTAGGCTTGTCTAACATATAATACTGCTACAGTGTGCAGTATGTGTGTACATGTGCTCACCTTTACTGGGTCCATGTTCTCTATGAGTCTCTCCAGGGCAGGCATCCAAGTGGGCACAAGGTGACAGTTCTGGATGAAGACCCAGTGTCCTCTTTGCATGGCAGCGTGCATCATGGTCTCTGCTGAGGGGCCCTGAGTCACAAAAACAACATGTGTCGACCACAAGAGTTGTGCAAAAAACCAAAGAGTTTAACACGAAGCTTTAATTTAAGAGACAACCGACACATTTCTTAAAAATTTGATCTGCATTTAAGGGGAGGTCAACATCAGGGATACTTTGGGATACAGCACATCTCCCTTCAGTCTTCAGGAAGGCTGAAGAGCCCTCACTTCACACAGAAACCGATAACACAGTGACGGATTAGCTCCCTAAGAGCCAGGATTCTATATAATTACTAGTAATGTGATAAACACACATTCTCACTGTCACAGGGTAGTGTGTTGCTGATTGAAATGTTTGGCCTGCCACTACTTTTTCACCCTCTTGCCCTTGGCCTAAAAAGGCTGACAGACTGTCATCACACTACTGTTACCACAGGAAAACAGAAATGAATGCCTGCACCACTATTTTATGAATTTTGATGATGGACTCTCATGCCCGTCATACATTTTCTGTTGTTCAGCGGCGTGCTTGTTCTAAATGTGAGGTCGTATTACAGATACGTTCACACTGCTGTCACAAAGATGAACAAGAAAAGTCAAAGCACAAAGAAGATTTAAGGAAAAGATCTCAATTGTGTCACTTTCAAACACTGTGAATGTAGGCTTCAGGTTTGTGGAGGATGAGACTGCATTTATCATAAAACCTGAACATGATGTTAATATGATTGTTTTAAAGCTCCTCTATGTTGTCCTGGAATTTGGCATCTGTGAAAGTAGCATGGAACATATAATGAGAAATAGAGAAAATAACAGAGGTGGCAATTATTAACAACTCAAATGAGAATGGCTGTGATTCACAGTGGCATTCTTCAAGAGTCAGAGAGGGAGAGAGAGAGAGAGAGAGAGAGAATTCCCTGGCATCCCTCAAGCCCTGACCTGGCCTTGACCCAGAGAGATGGCACTCATTTTCTTGGAGAACTGCATGACGTCAGCAAACTTGTAAAGGTCAGCAGCAGGGTCAGTGCCAGGGGACAGGATGAAGATGAGGGGAGAGAAGGGGGACGACTCCTTGAAGACCACAGGCAGATCTGACGTCTAGAGGAGAGATGGAGAAAGAAGGAGTAAAAAAACTATAGATCAAAACAAGCAGAAGAAAGAAGAAATGAGATATTCCATCATTTTAATCAGTGTTTACAGTTTGATTTATGACTTTTTGTGTGATGGATGGCAGCAAATCTGAGAGCAGATGATAATGAAGATGAAGAGAAAGGCAGACAAACTTATAAGGAAGGCTTTTCATGGACTGATGGCTGCTACTTCTGCACAGAGGTATGTGTGGATGCAGAGTTTTGAACCAGGAGTGGCAGGACTGTGACATGAATGGCTTCACACAAACAGATTTCATCCAAAATGTCATATTTGTATACACACTGGTTATGGATTTCATTCTAAAGAGATGTAATCATTCTGTGAATGATAATTAAACTGTTCAGACTGAGGTAACATTGTGAAAAATCTAATCTTTAACAGATTTAGGACAACATGTGAAAGTGACTTAAATCAAAATGAAAAATATCAGATTCCATGTGATTTGAGTCAAATGTGAGGAAAACATAAGATTCGGGTTACTTCCCACGGTCACAGATAACATACTGCACATATTGGTTTTAACGTCAACATTAAAGTCAAGAAGAAGAAGACTCTACCTGAGGTTCTATGAAGCGCTGTCCCAGCTGAGCTGAGACAAAGTCCTGCAAGCCTTGAATAAGACAGTCAGGTCTCAGACAGCGCAGGACCAACAGCTTCTGGAATGAGTCCAGCTCTGTGTCCCACTGTCCTGGGAGCGGTTCCCTATAGGCAAACATAAACACATGCATAGCTTGTTAGATATTGACAGCTTCTGCACAGAACAGGTGAAGGAAAGGAGCGTGCTTTTGTTGACATAGTAGTAATATGCACATGCCTGTGAGGCTGGTTGCTGTCGAAAATTCTCTTGAAACCCTGCAGATGTTCTGTGAAGCTCTCTGCAAGGCTGCGAAATTTGTCCAGAGCACTGAGGGCCATGATGTCTTGCCAAGCATGCTCAGACAGCCAACTGATTGCTGGGTTGACCAGCCCTTGGACGGACATCCCTCCAGATAGCAGGTAGCGCCACTCAACCTACCAGACAATTCAGATTTAATCAAATGTACTTTGATCTCAACTTCCTACAGGAAATTAAAGAGGGGATGGCGGGAATGCAAACTACCCTGTTGCTCACCATATCAACTTTGTTCTCATTCATCATGATGCGGGCACACAAGAGGAAGGCAAACATCAGTTTGTGCTTCTCAAACAAGCCGCGGCAGACGTTGCTGTACAGGCTGAATGTGAAAAATTCATTGACGTTGGCAACTCTCTTCTCCACTGTGTCTGTGAGGCACATGTAAAGAAGAAGTCAGTGGAGGCAGAAAATTATTTTACACAATTGGTTTCAATGTCCTTATGTGTAATCTTGCAACCAGAGAGCATAATAAATAAATAAATATACTGTTTTGAATTTTCTGCGGAATGTCTACCTGCTTTCCCAGAGTTGGCAATGCCAGCCATGAAGATGTCAAGGAACCACTCCAGTGAGTACTGGTACATGGAGTCAACGTTGGACAGGTCCGATACGCACAAGAAGAGGATCTGAGCGCGCACAGCCACAGGCACATACTCAAGACGGGAGGCGTCGATGTCCTGCTCTGTCTGCTCTGCTGTCATTACTTTGACCTGCCAGTAAAACCAGCTTACGTTAGTGGAAACAGTAGCAGCTTATGAGTTTGGTGGCTAAAGTATCGTACATGAGGTTTTGGAGGGAGTTGTATATTGACCTGGATCTCTCCAGCTTTGATTTTAGAAGCCTCCAACACTTGGATGAGCTCCTCATTGTCCACTGGGTTCCCCTCTGTGGAGCTGAGTTGGAACAGGATCTCATCTTCAATATCTTTAAGCTCCTGTTTCATCTTTGCACTGCTGATGAGCAGCTGGCTCTTAGCCTCTTCCAGGTCTGGACGTTCCTCAGCTACCACCAGGCTCAGCAACTGGTCCTGTAGACCACTGGGAACACAAAAAAATGCACATTTACGGAAACACAAACAGTGAGAGTTTATGCACTTGCCTCACATGAAGTCACGAATCTCTCACTGTGGCCCTATTTCAATCAATGTTGTTCACAACAAGAAGAGGGTAAAATAAAGCAGGCACACATGAAACAGGAGGAATGTTTCATTTTAAATGCAATCAAAAATTACATTGCCAAACCAATAAAAAAAATGTTTCCATGCTTGTCTCTGTGTTACATATTGTTCTGTTTGAGCAGTTTATCTAGCTGAAGTAACATAAATCTATTAATATTGTAATAGGCTGCATGCATGGCACTTCTGAAATGAATCCTGCAACCTTAATTGATTTTCTACCTGGTACAAAGTCACAACCAGTTTTATCTGTCAAAAACATCTTACCTGGGTGACAGGGTGAAGTTTATGAGTGTGATGTTGGTGGCCACCTCTGGAGAATAGCGTGGGTTAGGCAGCTTGGTGGTGATGTACATTTTGAAGCTTTCATGGTAATTGATGACTGAATCGCCCAGCTTCAGCCTTGTGCTGCCTTGCTGCTTAAATGTCTAAGGGCCAAAATAAATGAGTTAAGCAGGAAACTGCATGGTAGATATTTGCATAACACCGCCATACAGTACAAGTGGTTTATTTTTAATATGCGAGTGTGCATTCACCTGTTGCAACAAGACAGGTTCCAGAACAGGATCTAACTCCTCTCCTACATTCTCCAAGAGGCAGGGTTTACCAAAGCAAATGGCATTCTCAAGACTGCGGAGGAAGTCCTGGTTACTTAGCTTCATAATCTCCAATCCATTGTCCCGCTCCTGGGTGACAAAAGGAAGCAAGTAAGAATGAGCAGTGGATCAAATGCAACTACAGACACTAGTAAGATTTCCAGAAGAGTTGTAGGTGATGTAGGACGAGAGGTATGAGGTAACCCCTACAATATATCTACTGGTATACCTTTGTATGTAATGAACCTAGTATAGCAACATACTGAATAACATGTATGATACTCTGCTCTGTGATTTCTTGATACTGGTAAATAAAGTATAATTACCAGTTATAAATATCATGTGAAGTGGTAAACTAAAATCTTACTATGGCACCCTTAGCAGTTATGTTGCGAGTACACACAGAATGCTCTCCTCACCATGTTTTTGATCCAGGTGTTGGCTTGTCCCTGAGGGTCAATGAATAGAGTCCAGCGAAGAGAGCACTGGGCAATCACACCGTTCTCCACTGAGAGGCTGTCTTTGGGCAAACCTGATATCTGTGCACACAAACAAAGACAAAGTATGATGACAAAAACTAATAGTCAATCTGATGGTCTGACTATTAACAATTAAGATCTCCCTTAAGAGGCCCTGAAGGTCAGCTGATGACAGGTTGGTTCTGACCTGCCATGAGCCGATCTTGACTGGATCTCCTAAAGTGTTGATCAGATTGAGTTCATCAGAGTGGGGAACGTTTAGCTCTTTTAAACAATGTAGCCACTCCTCTGCCATAGCAGCCCTGTACTCTCCCTAAAGAAAAAAAAAAGTATGAGAACACATAAAAACACTGGCACAAAATGGCTAATCTAGTACAAATGCTATACAATAAATAAAGTTCACATTGAATGCGAGGGATATACAACTTTATAATGTACTTTTACAATCATGCACTAGGAGTTAAAAGAGTCACTTACAGTGAACGGTCCCAGGTATGTTACGTATGCTGCAGATAGAAGAACATCACCTGCCACATTATTGACCATGTAATCCAAATGTTCCACTGTTTCCTTCCAATGGACCTTTTCATCTGCCAATCCACCTATAAGCTGGAGAACATTAATGCATCAGCATGACATAACTATCAAAGAAATTAACATGTTTTCATTAAATGGTAAATAGACTTTTCAAGTCTGTCGACACTCAAACACATTGCAACATTTGCCACATTCACCCATTCATACATTCATGGCAGAGGCTGCCATACAAGGGGCCGACCTGCTCATTTAGAGCCTCCTATCCAAAAAGCAATTCAAGTAAAGATGAAACTTCCATTGGGAGCAACTTGGGTTTCAGTATCTTCCCCATGGACACTTAGACATGCAGCCGACATTGATGGACGACCAGTCCACCTCCTGAGCCACAGCTGCCCCGTCCCATTAGACAATATTGCATTGCATTTGACATTGCATATGTACATAAATAATACATGGATGACATCAAGCCATATGCCAGGAGTGAACAAGACGTTGACTCACTGATCCAAGTCACCAGAAGGCAGGGCGGCAGACATATTCAGTAGGATGGCTAAAAGTACCTAAGTATCCCATAGACCAATGACAGCAAGGATGTCAGCCACTACAAAATACCTCCAGAGGGCTACGACAGGTGCTGAGAAGCCAGTTCAATGGTGAGAATAAGGCCAGGCAACAGCTACCCAGCTGGAGTAGTAAGGTGGTCACGGGAGGAGAAAGATGCCACTGAAGGATGGAAGAGGAAGAGGAAGAGGAAGAGGAAATGACAGGGAAGACCAAGCCCCTCCATGGAATGTAGTATTGCCACATAGAGGGAGTGGCTGACATCAAGAAATCAGTGGCTAGGAAAAAGGTTGGCCTGAGGGACAGCACAGAGGCTCTGATCATGGCAGAACAAGAACAGGACCTGAGCACCAGATCCATTGGGAGACACAGCCGAAAATGTTTGAGAGCAACAAAGTGGGACTGTGGGACTTCAAGTCCAAGACTGACAAGCAGATGGTGGCTAACCAGCCAGACATAGTGGTGGCTGACCAGGAGTGGAAGAGGGTAGCTGTGATAGATGTGGCAATCCCAGCTGACAGTAACATCAGAAATAAGGAGCATGTGAAGACTGAGGAGTACCAGGGGCTGAAGGAACAGCTGGCACAGATGACGAAGCGGAATGCCAAAGTGGTCCCAGTGGTGGTAAGAGCACTGGGGGCTGTGAGCCTAAACTGGGAGAGTGGTTCCAGCAGACTCCATGTACAACATCCTGTCTTGGGAAAAGCTCAAATACTGCATAGAATATTCAAACTCCCAAGCCTCTGGTAGATGACCTGGGCTTATAATATTGTTATTTATTATATATTTTAATTATTTATTATTATTTAATTTGTTTAATACTGTTATGACAGCAATAATGAGGAATTCTCTTATCTTATTCTGTCCTCCATCCTGACCTTGTCTGCTCGGATGAGGCGGGTCTCACACAGGTGATACTTCTTGTCCAGCTCATCTTTCTTAGCCAGGCAGTCCTCGTACTTGGCCTGTAAAGAGGCAATGCTGCTCTCCACTGTTACCAGCTGTTTTTTGACATCATCCAGGATGTGCTGCGTGGCCTCTGAGTCCTCCTGGGCCTCCTGGAGAGCAAGCTGTACAAGTATTTCAATTTAATGTTTAAATCAGTGATTGAGAAATCAGAAGATCTTCGATGGATTTCCACAACAATGGCTCTCATGTGGATTTCAGATTTTACCCTTTTAGGTTCCACAGCCTTGGCCACAAAGTGATATGCATGCATGGCTCGAACCCACTGGCAAATAGAGGTACAGGCTTTGGAAACCTTGGCAATGGAGGCTGGCTGGAATTCCTCATTGTCTATGTAGGGCTGGATTAAACTGATCACATCATCTGGGATGTTGTCCTGCAGAAATGATTAGTGGCAGAATTTGACATCAGTATCAAACATTGAAATTTAGTGTCCATCCAAAGTAAGACAGTGATATGTGTGATATGTGTTTTACCTTATCATACTTAAGGAGACTCTCCAGAAACTTGCCAGGGTCTTGTAGCAGACCCTTTCCTGGTTCCCAGTAGTCATCGACTTTGGTACCAGGCTTCGTTCCAGGTACCTTTTTGGGTTTGATGCCCTTCATAATGCAAACCGCCTCAATAACCAGCTTCACTCCCTGTGGAGGTTGCCGCATGGCTTGTACCTATGGGAAAAATGTTCAGAAAGTGATATTCGGCATATAAATATCCGAGTATTTGAACGACATCTTGCCATGTCATTCACAAAATCCCTGACCTCAGTGACGTCGTTCTTTTTGAGTGACTTGAGGCTGGCGACGGCAGCGTTCAGGGCTGGCAGAGCCTCATCCAAGTCTCTCTGCACGTCTGCTGCAATGGCAGCTATAGAGCGGGCTTTCTCTGAAGCTTTGTCTTCCTCTGCCTGCACCGACTTACGGATCTCCTCTGCAACCACTGTGTCTTTCTGGTAAATCACACTCAAGGTTAATGTACTATGAATTGTTATGTTTTCCAAATAATTACACAACGCAGCTCATGAACATACAGTTTATGTATATACTGTATCTATATAGTGGTCAAGAAAACAAAAGTGTAAAAGTCAACATTTTTATTTAGAAATTAGGTCTTTATTTGAAATTAATGTCATTACTTCCATCAAGGATGTTATGTTTTCACCCGTGTCCTTCTGTTTGTTGGTTGGTTTGTCAGCAGGATTACGCAAAAACTACTGAGCAGATTTCCATGAAACCTGGTGGGAGGATGGGCCAGAATAGACCCCATTCAATTTTAGTGTGGATCCAGATGAAAGAGCAGATCCCCTTTTTTTTTAATTTCTTTAACATTGCAAGATAGGGCCTTTCTTGACATTTTTCCGAATTAGGCAAAAATGACAGAACAAATTTTTACAAATCAGACATGTGTAAGACTGTTTGGCCTTGGTGGACGTATGCGCTCTACAGAGCGCCATTCTAATTGTGCAGTCAATTCAGTGACATATAATAAAACTTTTATATGCGTCAAACAATTGTACCTCTATGGCCTCCATAGTAGCTTCAGTGTCCTTAGCAGCTGCCTCCAAAAGAGGTCTCATTATCTCCAGCTCCTCCTGCATCTTACTCACATCTTCTGCTGTGCTAAGAAGCTATCAGACCAAAGAATGGCAGGTGGTCACGCAAGAGTACTAAGTAAGCATTTGTACAAATGAAAAATCTAATATTGTTATTTTTCCAGTCCAGTGTCATACCTTGGCCAGGCCAGTCTTCATGCGCTGACGAGCGCTGCAAAGTTCTTGCCTCTTGCGTCCAGTGAGACCTGAGAAGTTTTTGAGCAATTCCAGGTAGCTCCTCAGTGTGACGTAGTAGTGTCGAGAAAGCTCAACCAGGTACTGTTCACACTTCATGGCTACCAAGTGGTGGATCTTCGCACACATCAATGTCTGGAAAACGCAACCAATTATAAAGAGATTGTGCTTAATGAAACTCTGAATTTGAACTTTTTTATTCTATTTATATATAGAAATTATGATATACAGTACTTGTTTACTATGCCAATGTTATTTTTAAACCTTCATACCAGTAAAGCACACAGACACAAAAACACAGAGCATCCTCACCAGTCCGTTCATGACTGTGGGGCTGATTTCTAGGCCAGGCAGCTCATTGAAAAATGATGTGGCCACAGCCTGCAGAGCCTCCTCTGGCCAGGCATTGAACCAATCTATGGTGCAACATGTTAACAGTGAGGGAAACTGCCTCAGCCTTGCACGAAACACCTCACCGATAGGACTGCAGGAGAGGAGATGAAGGGGAGTGGTGAGAGTAGGGGAAAGGAAGAAAACGGTATACAAAACTATGTACAGTTACTAACCTCATGCAGAGTACAGTGTGGATGTTGCTGCGGACCCTCCTGATATAGGCAGCCATAAGGTTGGCTTTAGTTGGCTGCTGGCCCAGGTCTAGCACCACTGGCTTCATGGCTGTCAGGATGCGCTCCTGCTCATCTATTGCATACAGGTTGGGAACATCTCCAGAGTTCAAAATGTTGTTGATGTCCTCCAGGAATAACTCACTCTTAATCTGTGGGATTAACATGAAGGTACTGGGTAAAATGCTTCCTTGTCTCTGGAGAGATGCTTTACTTTGTTTATGCTCTCATGCACATGGACTAAAAATAAGTACAACAGTATTCCAGTGCACTACCACAAACAGTACTGTAGCTGATGATAAGACAATGGTATGTGTGTTATATTTACCTGTGTGTCTACAAAGAGAAAACTGATCTGCTTGTTCTGAAGGCCAGCATTGAGCATGATGCTTTTAATGTCTGATCTCCACTCTGTCTGACCGTAGTTCTTAGCCAGTTTAATCTGGAAACACTCGTATTCTGATCTGAATATGGACAAACGCATTATGACAACAAGGCCACAAGTTACTTGAAAGAACCATACTGTTATTTCTGCATGTTTTAGCCCATTAACAGTAAATAGTGTAAATAATTCATGGTTGAACATCTTAAAAGAATTGCAAAACACAGTATATTCTTATATATCAGCCCCTGCTTGTACCTTAACTTTCCATTAATAATCAAAAGCATCTATGGCATATAACAAAGGTAACCAAGTGTTGATTGTTACATATTAATGTATCTATCCCATGTCTCAATCTGATTTGTATAGTGTACTGAAATGAAAGAATGGCTTAAAAAGTAGGACATCAATCCAAAAATGTGTGCATGCTTTGAAAACATTTCAGCAATTACATAAATGAAACAAGCAAAATCCAGTAGTTTGATCCTTTAAAAAAGAGGAATCTTTGGAGAAAAAATACTTCTGTTTCAAGAGAATTGTGTCCAGCCTGCAGTTGTGCAAAGTGTGGGAGTCTCACATGTACGAGGCCAGCTTAGTGAGTGACTGGCGCCCACTTCCATCCACTCCAAGCAGCAGGGCATTGCCCAGGGGCTGGCGCAGGATGCGGCTGATACGGCACACATGCTCAATGGCATCCATGAAGAGCACCAGCTTCATCTTGGTGGAACTGCTCTGGTTGTAGTCCTCCATGTATTCCTCCATCACTTTCATCAGCTAGATGATATAATTTGGGTTAAAAAAAATGAGTTAGGGAAATTAACCTCCCACACAAATTACAATGCAACTACCCATAAACCGACTGATGAGCTGTTCAGCAACAAGAAACATACCTTAATATATTCCCAGATTGGTTGGCACCACTCACCTTTTCTTTGTCTTGTATGAGCTTGTAGACTTTGTGGTCAGCCCCAGGAATCATAAAATCTCCATACAAAACAGGTTGGCAGGGCACAACCTCTTCAAAGCTGCAGTCAAACTCTTGAATGCAGTCCTTCAGGAGTCTGTTGAACCAGTCCCTGTCCTCAGCACACACCAGGCGGTCCTGGAAAACTCGGCAACTTTCGTGGTACCACAGCTGCAGCAGCTGCCGTTTGTCCTAAAATCACCGCAATAATGCAACTTTTGAATTTGTATTTTGAGATATACATTTAAACATTTCCAATATCCTGGGGGACCCATAATATTCAGTCATCGCACAGTAGCACTGATTGTAAGTACCTAATAGATTGATCAAGTGACCAAACCTGAAAGGATATCCCAACAATCTTTTTTTCATAAAGGCAAGGCGATCATATCAAATTAACCAAATTCTGCTGGATCTGACTACCTCTATCATTCCAGCCTCAGCCATGAGGATGCCCTGGAAGACTTTGGATAAGTCTCTGAGGTTGAAGGTGTAATGGGACTTGGCTGGAGTTGGGAGGAGCTTGGAGGTTATGGTAGAGTAGATTTGGATCGTAGCATCTACCAGAGACTCTTTCAGTGGCTGAATAGCTGGCACAGGTCCTGATGATGAGCAGCAGGGAAGAAGAGAGAAGCGATAACATTAAAACATATACTATTACAACTCTGCACTCTTTCACTAGTTTGGTTTTCTGTGTCCCCGACTTACTGCCTGGTTCATTTTTACTCATGTTTTCATCTGAAAGAGAATCAATATTCAATCAGAAATTGTTGTTAGTCTTTTTTTACATGCTAATGAAAGTATTCTCCACCTTGCAGCACCTGTCCTACTGTTAAAGTCAAACACCTTAGCACTCACCCATCCAACTACCCAAAACAGTGGAGAAAATCTTTTTCTTGCTGGCATCCTCCATTTCAGTAAAGGACAGGACGTTGAGGTGTCGTGTGAAGCGTTGGGTGATGGGGCTCCGGCCTCCACCTGGAGGTCTCATGGCACAGATTAAATTGATGTCCACAATATGTTTGAATGTCCCTGTGGAGAAAGGACAGAAAAAGAAAAGAGAAGCTCAATCTACTGACATGTTACATACTACTAAGCGAAAACAACAAAACCCAAACCTTCATGTTAAAAAGTAACAATTAAGATTTTAGGCATGATAAAACACTCCAGAGCAATGTACTGCTAGTGCAATAAGCTAACCCTGGAGCTGTAGTATGCTCACCTATCTGCTTCCTGTCATACCAGCCTCCATGGTCCATCCACTGCCTCAGCAGCTCAATAGGAGGCTGAGCACCATAGGTCTCCAACATGGGCATGTTGAGATCATCAATGAAGAAGATGAAGTGCTTTCTAATTGGCGGTCCAAACTCACATTTCAGTCTGACACACAGGCACACGCATCATTGAAATGGTGAGCAACAAGCATATTGTTGTGTTGTAAATAATGCGTAATTGGATAGACAATCCATAGTGGAGCATGCACACCTTTTCTCTAGTTTACTGTCAATATAATCTTGAGTCTGGTTCGCTGAAGTGCGGGCAGAGAATATGAGGCAGTGTGTGATGTATTCAGGGGGCATGTTCTTCAGAAGTTTGTCTGATATGGTTATGGTCTTTCCTGTGCCAGCTGGCCCAATACAGAGTACCTAGATCACACACAGAGACAATTATAAATCTAATCTAAAGGTGCCTTTTCACAGAAAAATGTAGACAGATGTGGAAAAGTTCAACTACAATCAAAGCACTCACTGGTTTCTTATTGGTCAAAAGCATATCCATGAGGAAGGACATTCTCACTGTGTCAGCAGTGGGAACGACGATGTCTGCGTAATTTGTCTTTGGGGTGATTATAACACTCTTTATATCATTCATCCAGCTGACCCACTGGACCTAAAGCACAAGCCAAACAATGACAAAAAAACAAAAATGCATCTGGTGGACTTGATTGCATAATAAAACTGTAGGATTAAGCATAATTTACTTTTCTGTCTTCATCTCCATCGTCAACCTCCGAGTTACTAAACCCTGCATCATCCAGTCTGTAGTCGTACACCAGGGCCTCCTCTGGAAAGCATAGCTGAATCTGAAGGACAAACACATTTACTTCAATCAAAGTCATTCTAACTATCAATACAAAGCACATTAGAAATAATTTGGTATTTGGATGCTACAGCAGGGATGGTGATATGACCTTTTCCTCTGCCATCTTGTTCTTGAGCCAGGCACTGAAGCGCTTACAGCTGGCTGCGTCTCCTGTGCGGCCTACACTCCACACCAGAGAGAAAAAGAACCAGGGCTCAATCAGCTCCTTCAAGCGGTCCAATTTCTTTTGGGGCAGTGTCCTCTTATCCTGATAGACAATAAATGATTGGTGAGGGGATCAAAACCAATCAAGTTCACATATGAAAAAGCACAGACAGGGTTAGCTTCCCTAATATATGCAAAAAAGTTATTCTAGGTGCTTCAAAAAGCACATTTGAACAAACATCCAAATATATTCATTTACTTGGATTTAGGATAACACAGAGAACCTGCACACACCTCTTTAGTGGAAAAGGGATTTAAGAAACAATCCATTAGTTTAAGCAGACTGTAGGTAAGGTTGCTGTCCAGGGATGTGATGACCTCCTTTACAGATGTGCGAACAAATGTGATGGAGTCCTGCAGGAACCTGGCAAACAGGGATTCAAGCTGCTCCGTGTATGGTTTCAGGGCTTCAGGGACCCGCTTAAGCCAGCACTCTGTAAAAGGGATGAGGCCCAGAATGCTGGGCTCCAGGTAGACCATACCACAGCGAGACACTGTGGCTGGAGATGCCACCGCCAAGTCCTGCACCTCAAACATCATGGTCATCTCCTTCAGAAAGAAGACATAAAACGTCTGAATGCGCACGTGAAGAAGATGACACAGGACAAAATTGTATGAAAGTCTATGAAAGCTCAACCTTACATCAGTGAGTTTGATGATTTCCCCAGAGCCAAGGCACAGTTTCTTGTTGTCATCAAGCACAGTGTTCATGTTCTCAATCCATACAGAATCCACTGGACCATCAAAAATGTACCATTTTTTCTCTTTTTCCATGGATGCGACACCTCCACGGATAAGAGATGAGAGGATACCATCTGTCCTATAAGGTTAGAGAAAAAGGCAAAGTGTCTGTATACAGTAGAAGTCTCACTTTTTTTGTTGTGTAGCTTGTACAGAACGAAGCATCACTTACCACTCATGTGTGATTAAGTCATATTCCCCGTAGAGCTGTCCCACGGTAGTAGACTTGGGGTTGAGGACATATATCTGAACCGCCTCATACACAACACCACTCACAGAGAACTGGCCCTTCAGAGCTGTTAATGCTGCACCTAGAACCTCATAACACTAACACCAAAACAGTTACACTGACATACTTCATACTGCAAAGCAATAATCAGTGTCAACAATACAGTGAAAAAAGACTCACCTTGGTTTTACCTGATCCAGAGGGTCCCACCAACATCACCCCATGTCTCAGCACAGTGGTCTCATACAGCTGAACACACTTACTAACAAACCCTGCAAGCACCACAATAGTATCATCTACTCATCCTGAAAACACAGGCGACTGCATATCTGAAAACATATGCTCCATGCTCCCAGAAACACTAACCGTCCACATCTTTGAGGTTCTTCTTGGCGCAGACATTGCGGATGGACTCTTCGAGCGTGCCATTGTTGAGTGGGTCCCGTTGTGTCTCAGGGAAAAGATCGGACACAATGCTGTTGAAGAGCTTCAGGTCGTCCTGTAAAAACTTTGGTACACTGACATCTTGAATGGCCCGCAAACAGATCAACTCCTGCGAGACAGCGAGATTGCAGAAGAATAAAATATGAATTGGACAGGTAGACTTTTTCAAATGCCATCCAAAAAGTTGTGCCATGTTTTCTTATACTTTATGTCCATCATAAACAAAAGAAACATTGCTCACCTCATTCATGTCAGGATTTTCTCTCTTCAGGTGTCCAGCAGCTGAGATCACAGTCTTCACAGCTCTCATACCAAAATCATAATGATCCTTCATACAGACAAGAGGAAAAAGTCAGCACACATTTATATCTTTGTTATTCCTATATACATAGACATGCACATATACAGGTATAAACATCGCTCCATTTTTTTTCTAGAGTCTATAAAAAAGTAATGTGTGTCACAATATGTGGAAATTAAGCTTTATCTATCTATTTCTGATCTCCTCTGAATCCATAGAGTACCTGAGAACTAAGCAGTTCGGAGGAGAGCTTGAAAGCGGTGGTGATCTTCTTGGAGAGGACTTTGGCATCACTGAAGCCATATGAGAACAAGGAAATCTCAGCTATCATAGTATAGTCAGGTACCATCATGGCCACAGGATGAAACAGGGCCTGTAGGAGACATAATCTCATTTGATCTCATGAACCCCGTCTGCTGATCCTCAGTGTTATACAGTTACTTAAAACTCAATTATCATTCCAAACCTTGAGATTGTCAGGCAGTTCAGAGCGTCCGGAATAACCAGGGTTCATAGTGATGAACACAGCACAAGAGGGGACAAGAGGGATTTCTGTTCCGTCAAACACAAACTGCTCTGCCTAAAACACACCATACACATTTATGTTATTGTTTGTATTGAAATCATGACATTTAATTCTCTAGATTGTATTTCATTGCTGCATTTGGCCAATTCTATATTGGTGAGTAGTGTAATCTCTTCAAATGCAAAAAATGCATATTTTATGAGATAACAATATATTTAGCGAATACAACACTATTCTTCTTTTATTCTTCTTTTACTTTTTACTTAGGTATATCACAGATAAGAATTTTTTACTGACACATATAAGCAGTATGTGTTTTTTTATAGCAATTCAATCATTTATGACACCTGATTCAGACATATGTAATACATTTATTTGTGCTTGTTTGGGATTTTACTTAAAATAATAAAGAAATGCTTCTATAATGGCTCCAGTGACTGAAGCTGATTCAGCTAAAATATATGAAAACGTTCCAATTAAAATACTAAACATGACATTTTTAAACACATTTATTCTTTCTTGAAATGCAGGAGAAAAAAAAGTATAACATATTTGCACAAAATGGAAATACTATATTTATACACAGTACTTCTATAACTACAGTAAAGTACTCTATGGATAAGTACAGTCGATACCAGCCAGTGAATTTCTAGTGAATCGGTTTCTCACCCTTTGCTGTTGGGCCCTTTGTATAGTGGTGATCTGTTGTGCCGCCACAGACAACACTTCCACGTCAATACGATTAAAATCATCAAAGCATGCCCAGGCCCCAGAGCTGCAAAATGAAAGACAGACAAAAGTGTAACATGAATGTGATTGATAAACGATTTGTGATATTTAACAGCAAAACTAATATTCAGTCATGCTTAACTAACTGCCTCTCACCTGGCTAGTCCTTTGAGAAACTTTCCTATAGCTAAGAAGTCAAGCTGATCAGAGCAGTTGAAAACAATTGTTTGGACAGCCAGAGCCTTCCCCAGATCTTTAATGGTTTCTGTCTTTCCTGTCCCTGTTGGACCTGCAGGAGCCCCTCCAAACTTCAGGTTTAGAGCTCCTGTTAGAGTCAGGTAGCATCTGAAGGAGGGAGAAAGTTGTGCATTCAAAAGAGTACACTGAAAAACGTGCAGGGAAGAACAGAGTGAACAACATCAGATTCAAGAACTACCTCTCAGTGAGTGGGGTGATGACCAAACGTCCAGAGTTACCGAGGTACTCGTATCCATACAAAAGCTTTGCATTCAATGTGTGGACGTACAAGTCATCTTTTGCCCAGTAATACCTACAAACAGCACCAGGTCAGTATTACAGTCATTCTGCACACCACAGTATTGAAGAATAACAACAAGTGAGAAAAAAAACATTACAGAACAACAAACAAACAAACAGACAACCTGAGCTGGCTGATCCACTCAAAGTCATTGACGCTTGACACCTCCTGCTCCGTCAGTTTGGCTGCAACATCTTTAGCATGGACCTCAATGACAATAAGGGCAGACAGCACAGCTCGTTGCATCTTGGACAAGCGTCCTCTCACCAGCTGCACCAAGTCACCCAGCTTCAGACACAAAAGGGAAGATGTTGTATAGCATGTACTATAGTGTGCACTACACTTGTATATTTTTGCATAATATGGACATTTGTTATTGAGCTTGAATATTGCCCAATCTAATACCAGGTGCACACCTGTGTCTGTAGTTGGGGATAAAGGTGTCTGTTCAAGTCTCCCTGCTCCAAGGCCTCAGACACCTCTGCAGTCCAGAAGACCTGACAGCCAGCGATCACCACTTGACCAGGCCATGACAACACCCAATCTATACGAGGTTGCTGAGGGGTGAAGAAAGCACACAGACCTTACAAAAACTGAACAACTTAAATATGCCTCCCCTTGAAATTGTACAAACAGTGATACGAGAGAAAACACAGGGTCACAGACCTCAGGGTAGACTTTGAGAGAGCGGTCAATGTAATCCCTCAATGTGGCCTTCATAGATGTCTCAAAGTCACTGAGCCAGTCCTCCACATTTCCAGTAGGCTGCACTGGAAGGACCAACTTCACCTCCTCCCCCTCTTCAGAGTACATATGTGTGACCTGCAGATCTGACTGGAATTGAAGCTGAGAACCAATAGAAGTCTCACTTGCATGTGGTATGCATTTTTATACTTTCAGTGATATATGAACCGGGTGATTGTAAAGAACCATCCAGAACGAACCTGTGCGATGTTCTCAAAGCATTTTCGCAAATGCGGTTGTACAGCGGTGGGATCTTTGGCCTGGGACAGAATCTCCAAAACCTCATTATCTGACAGGAAGTAAAACCTATGGACAAATATGAATTGTACAGTGCATTGTACTTAATGACATATCCTCCATTCCTTTGAATGACAAAAAATGATTACGGACGGACAAACGGAGACACAGACGGACATATTGATATCAATACATATCCTCTACATGTAATGTTGTGTGGAATCAAAAGGTGGACAAATGTGTTATTAACACCATCAGAAATGTAGAGCCAGGGGAATTTCTGGACACTTTTAGTGAAGCTTACCTGGGGAAAGATCCTCGTTTTTTCTCCAAGTACTCACTGAGACCCTTCTGCACCTGCTCCAAGAGTGCGTTGCACTCTTTCAGTTTGTGTAGTAGAAAAGCATCTGAACACAATTCAATCACCTAGAGACAAAGGCATAAACACGCATTTACAGATTTTGACAAACAAATGAGCATTATCATCATATAGCTGTATGCTCATTTCTGTATTGACAAAAAAAACATTGACCTTTGACAATGAAGTGTCGTGGAAGCTGACCTCTGACCTTTTGATTATTTAAGGTTCTTTTCATGATTAGCTTCCATCTTTTCTCCATGCTCTGGTATCTCTGTCCTTCCACAGGCAGCTGCCGGTTGATGTCATCAGAGCTGAAGATGGGCTCCAAGTGAAGCCAGGAGCGCTGGCATGTCAGCCACTCCTCCAGCACATCCTGCAGGCACCAGAAGAGGGCAGCAGCACAACATGAGACACTGACAATGACATTTGCTGATAGTTTGAACTGCGTATTCAAGTTTGTTTGTGTGTGTACTTGAGTCCTTGTGAGCTTGCTCTCCCAGGTATTGATGCGGCCCTCGAAGATTTTTTTGAAGGGAGAGAAGGACATGCTCTGTATCGAGACAATGTGGTCATCCAGCAACTGGGATACTTCGTCTGGGCTCTTCAAGATATAGTTGCCTGTTTCCTTGTAGGGCAACACATCAAAGGAGACCATCGACCACTCTTTCTCCATCTTTTCCAGGGCCTGAGTGAGAAGGTGTGTAAAATAAGAGTCATCTGAAGATGACATATTCCCATGACCCTCGCAAACAATTGCACAACAAAGGCATCAGAATATGACATATCCTCCATTCTAGCCTTGAGTAGTGTGTATTGTTTTGAATATACAAGATGCTAAGGAGAAGATATTATTACAGATGGCAATATGCCCACGTCAGAAAATTAGTCTAAAATTCAAAATATCAAAAGGCAGAACTATGTAATATGGTTGATATGTGTGTAAAGTCTGGTGAAGCTAGAATGTATTGTTTGCCAGACAGGCTCCAGACAAGATGACTAGGCTTCAGACTCACCTTAATAATCCCTTTTACATGGAAACCATCAAAATCAATATCCAAAACACAGCACTTCATACACGGTATTTAGTGTTTGACTCCTGCTCCAAAGCTACCTGTTCGATGACGTACTCTTTCTCTGCCACCTCAGCCACATGAGCGATGTCATTTACATGGTTCTGTAGGCCAAGCTCCAGGCAGCGAGAGAGGGTCAGGTTGGCTTTGGGCTTGACTCTTATCTGAATGAGTTCTGGGAGCATCTCCCAGTGGCGGCTCCTCATCCCCGGGTTCCTCAAGCCCTGAATCAGAGGGACGTGAGGACGGAAGTCCTCGATCTTGCTGCGGATAACAGTCGCCACCATTTGGAGGCCTAGTGTTGTGTGAGACAAAGAAGGTGGGCCATGAAAAAAAAATAAAAAATCAGACGTATGGACAATCACCCTTCACTTTGCCAAGTTTGAATGGTGCTACAAGTCGCCCCTACCAGGAATGTCCTTGAATTGTTTCACACATTTCTGAATTGTCTTGTGGGCGTCTGTAACGTTGCACTCAAGCTGCTCAGGGTCAATAGAGGACAGTGGGTCACTGAGCCAGCTCTCATGCCAACGCAGCCAGTCGGAGGTGGTGGTCCACAGGTCTTTAAAGGGCTGGAAGTCCTTTACCAGCTTCTGCAGACGATCATACTGTAATATACATTTCCCAGTTTGTTTAACAGTTCTGATCAAGGGGGAAATTATCTGGGGTGTGGAATGACAAAATATATACTGACACCATTTTGCTTGATGGCCTCTGTCACTTACGTTAGTAACATGAAGACCAAACAGACGTTCCCTTGTGTTGTAGTTTTGCGCCATTGTCTGGCATTCCCTAAGTTGCTTGTTTGTACGCCTCATCTCGTTGGCCACCTCATGGGCACGATCGATGTCTCCATGGCCCGCTAATCCAGCAACCAGCATCTATTAACAATCAGGGTGATTTAGGGCCAAATAAAATTTGGTTACATTTTATGTCAAACTTTCATAGAATAAGGTCTGTGTAGAGTGGATGGATTTGGAGAAGACCTTTTTTAAAGTACTTTTAAACAGCCCAAACAGCATTTGTGGAAATTCATCGCAAACTCATCTGGTAAAGTGCTGCTGAATTAAAAACAAACTAGTTGGCTCGGCTGACCTGTAAAGAGTCAAGGTGATCCTCAAAGTTGTTCTGGTCAACCAGGTGGATCTTACGAAAGTGCTCCTCATCCTCCACATGCTGGACGCCTACTGCTTCCATCTGACTGATTATCCTTTGAGGCCATTCAATAGCGGTCCACCTGTACAGAAGAGTAACTATAGCAGTCACTATTTAAATATTTAACAACATATATCACTCCTCATTCCACATGAGAACATACAGATTACATTTCAGTTTAGTTTTCATTAGCATGATAACTGATTTTACACTTACTTTTTTTTCATGTCCTCATTTGAAAGACAGTAGCAAAATTCCTCTACTAGGTCATAGTCTGACATGATCTTGCCAATAAGTTCCTGTTGTGGACAGATTGAAAAATGATCATATTTATTGACAAATTAACCCTTCATATGACACATAACAGGAATAGCCATCTCAGGTGTGGGCACCTTGTAACTCTTGATCTGTTTTGGGATTTGCTTCATCCAGTCCCTCTTTTCAGTCAGCTCCTCAATGCTGTTGGGCCTCTCCCGTAGCCTTCTACTCACTACGTTACACTCTTCGCATGCCTACACACACACATAAGATAAAAAAGTATAACATGTGGGAAAAGGTCACTTTCAAACTGAAGTAAATTTAAGTCTTGTGTAAAAACCACTTTTAGAAATAGAAGAAGCCAGGAGTGAGTCCAATACTCTTTTCACACTCTGTACACACAAATATAGTGCTGTATAATTAAGTACTTAAGTGTTTTCTGGCCTCTAAACAAATGACTTACATCATCAACCTCCTTTCGTAGCTTCAGAACAAAGTGGCCCAGCATTGCGTCGGCTACAGCCTTCATCTTTTTAGAAAGTGCCAGACGTACAGGTTCCACACGGACCATAAACGGACCAATGACAATGGAGGACGGCAAGGAGTGTTGGAGCCTTTCCTTTTCCTTGAGATAGTGTTCCACCACTTTCTTCACTTCTTGGATTGTCAGTTCTGCATGTGTATGAGATCTAGCAGGGAAGATATAAATCATTCTGTTTAATGAGGAAAACATGTTGAATGGACCATAAATCTGATCAAATGGCATCTTTTAAAGTAGTGGGAAAACTTGAAAATAGAGTTTTGGGAAGACTTACTTGAGAAGGATTTCTATGTCCGAGTTGTGCAACTCTAAGTGTTTTTCATATTCAGCAGCATAAGCCCTGAGAGGTATTGCTGCTTGCTTCAAAGCATTGCGGGCCTTCGCTCTCAGCTCAGTTACTTCTGGTTCCCACAAATTCACTGACTCCAGCAATGGGTTGTCTCCGATAAACAATTTATGCATCACAAGCTTGTCCAAGACAGAAAAAAGTTGTCACTTAAAGTATACTTGTAATTATCATCATCCATCATCAGTTTACATCCTCATATTTCCATTTTTAATTGAATTCATTCATTCATTTTCTTTCAGATCTTTTCATTCAAGGGCCATTGAGAGTGAGTTCTCTTTTTCAATGTCGCCCTGTATAGAATACATGTGAAACTTTTAAATACAAGGGCTGTGTGTTGGCAAGAATCTGGCAATACAATATGTATCACAATACAGGGCTTACAATTTAATGCAGCATGTTGCAATACTATTAGCAAGGCAAAGAATGGCAATTTTAATTTTAGAAACTGTTATTGTATAAAGAATACATGACAGTATGCCTAAAATGTGTGTGAAAAAGTGAACATTTTATGCAATCGCAACAAGATCTGCATTTGTATATTTATTACAGTCCCTGTAAAAAACAAATAAAACCTCTGCCAAAAATCTTTGCATGTAAACTATTGATTAAAAAAATCTATTTTTGAGAATTGATACAGTATCACTAAACATAATATTGTGATACTCAAGTGTATCAATATTTTCTTACACCACTAATAAATATAAAATAGAATATATGATTGTACAATATAAACAGAATAGATAAACAACAATGCTCTGATGCTCTGTGACTCAGGTGATAGCAGATTCTGTTTTACCTTATCAAGCTGTGGTATGTTGTATGTGGCCAGAATGCCTTTATCAAACAGGTCAACGATGGATGTCTCAAAATTCTCCAGAGGAGTGCTGTAATGAACCCCAGTCTGATCCAGAACCAAGTCCACCAGGAACAGAGGGTTCCTTTTAGGCCTAAACATAGAGAAAAGAGTAATATTACCAACACTATAACAATAAATATTTAGCACAGTAATGGGTTATGACACACATAATTAAACATTAATAAAAACTGACCTGAGTGTATAATGTGTAACTATAAGAATATAAAAATACTGATGCAAATGAGCAACAACATGTGTGAAGATACATATATAAATGTGAATGTGTGCTGATAATATATGTGCAAGTGGAAGCCATCCTACTTGTAGGGGCTAGTGATGAGGTTGTGGCCCCAGACCAGATCCTGAGGACAATTCATCAGGCTGTGGCAGGCGTCCAACAGCAGCTGAGTCAGGCTGACCAGCGAATCTTGCACAAGGAAGCGCAGAGAGTCCTGCAGTTTGAAGCGCACCCGAGTCATCAGTCTGTACATCTTGGAAATCTTGTACATCTCCCAGGAGGACTGGTTCACATTGTACGCGCCCTTGCCAATGCTCGCCAGGTTGGAACGGATACTGTTGCTGAGCGTGATCACCCATGTCTCCCTAAGAAACAAGCTTATCTGGAAAAGGAATGAAAGATTTTCTGCTTCTTTATTCATGCGAAATTCAGATGTCTTCTTTATCCGCGAGGTTCGTCATTCTGGTCATTCTCAGTTAACTTTAGTAAGTAAATCATTTTTCAACCAATATCATAGCAAAAAAAGTTGTTGTAAATCTTTTGGGAACGGTTTTTCTATGAATAAGCCCTGGTGACCCCTTGTCTTAGCCTACATGTGCTACATGTGCAGGGATTCCTAGACAATCAAAGAATCAAATTCTTAGTCATAAGAAATGAAAGCTATTTTGAACTCATAGCCAAGTATTGGCAGAAAAAAAGCTGCCAAAACACTACAATACCTGAGTATGCATTTGGGACTGGATGTCCTCAAACTTGTCCAGTGTCAGTGGTTTGATAAAGGTGACATTGAACAGCTTCATGGTCGCTACTTTATTGCACTCAGACCATATTTCAGATAATACGCAGATCACTTCTGGCTTTGTTAGCAGGGAACGGAAGACGAAAGCTGCTTGGTTCTTCTTATAGTCGAAGTGAGGAGCGGGAACGTACCCTGTACAGAGATAAAACAAAACTGTGGCACTCACCCTCCAAATTGTTAGGTAGTGAGGGTGAATGCCAGGTATTACAAGGCTAAAGATCTTACCTCTTTGCGGCACATACACAGGATCTTTTTGTGGCAGGGTGATGTGTGAAAACTCCTCTGGATGCTTCATCACTACTTCGTCAAAGATAATGCGGTTCATAGTTCGGGCAAACTCCAGTTTGATCTCTTTCTCCAGGTCCTCTATACACTTCTCTAGACTGCACACATAACATAGTCTTTATTTACCCTGCTAGTTAACGATTCAACTCAGAGGGATCTATAATAAAGTAGATCATACTGAACAAGGAGAAAATGACTGCGGTAATATGACAACAACATTACTCACATTTTCAGCCTGAGGCCAGGAGCTGAAAGGGCACATTTCTTGATACGCTGCAGACTGTGAGTATCAAGTGATGGTGTTCCCTTACTGATGGGCATGCAGTCCACAGACAGGTGGTAGAGAAGCAGTGCTTCTGTGTTCTCCCTCAAGTGCAGGGCAAACTGGATCCGTTTGATAAAGACACGTGGATCCTCTGCACTGAATAATAATCTGATCCTAGGTACCCAGTGCTTGGTGCCTGCTAGCATGTTCACTTCTGTGAGATCGAAAGCATACATGATGATCAACATGACAAACAAAGGCTGACAGAGACAAGAAGAAGCAAGCATGAAATACTCTGGATCCCCCACCACGGGTGGATTTCATTGAAGAAAGAGAGTTAGAAATAGTTTTTTTCTGTTAATTGCATTTCTTGTTCATTGCATATCTGAGAAATCAATTTTCAAAATAAACAAAATAGTAATAGAATACTTGAAATTCCCAAAAAAACCTCTCCAGTAGATAGGAGATGTGTCCATAAAGTCTCATGAAAAAATAATTTGGGTCCCGCCTCAGAAGAATGATCCTCAAAGGTTCATTCGGAAGGCTTCCTTAGTTCTTTCAGGTATTTAGCCTCCTGTGAGGTCATGGACACAAGTTTTGTGGAATATTATTGAATTGTATTTGACATCTGCTCTGAAAAAAATAGAATGAAAATGAAAAAAATAACAATGACAAAAATCCCTGAATAGCAAAAGGCACAGATAACCCATTCCTATACGCTCCACTTTGTTCGTGGCAGGGGATAATTACAAGACAATATTGGGTCATTAAAGTGGAAAGACATAAAACTAACCATGACTTTTGCCCCTTTTGTGTTCTTCAGTTCTAACAAGATGTCCTTTTTCGACTATCGGTTTGATGTTTTGGTGAACCTTTTGCACCAGGTACTGGCATTTCTCCTTACTATAGTCAAGAACATCAACCAAATGCCAGGTGTAATGGGAGGAGCTTTTTGGGTCATCTTCAAAAGAGAGATAAGAGTTACCGTCAAAGGATTGAAAATAATGTCCATCTACTGTTTACACAGTATTTTTGAGTACAATTCCTGCCAGAAGGAATATTGTCACCTGTAGGTAGCAGGGCTTTTGCAGGAATAGGTTTTCGATTAGGTGATTGTTCATCATAGCCCAGGACAAGCCAGTCTTCTGGTGTCCGGCAGTCATAATCCTCATTGTCAAATATCTAAGGGAGAAAAACAAGAAAGATTGCTGAGGGGTGGTGCTGTGTCCCACACTTTGGGAATGTAATGGTAATTGGAAAACACAAATGCCACAGAAAAAAGTCACCTCCAGGGGGAGGCAGAGTGACACAGGACTGTCTGGTGCGGTCGCTTGTTCATCACTGCTGCTGTGATGTTTTGCCATCAGGAGGTCAGCGTCTATGCCCTTTTCTGCCAGGAGCTGCTCAAAGTTTAGCTGCAGGTATTCCCTCCGACGTCTATAAGAAAACAACATTGAATAGTATCAGTCTAAACAACAGACCACTACGGCAGCTAATGTACAGTAAGAGAATATCAATAAATATGTACTGAGTGAACTGTGTGTCTCACTCACATGAGGACATTGAATCTGGCCTTACAGTGTCACCACACCACACTACACTACACAAATCACCACAGGAAATGCAAAGAACTGAAAGCTCTATACTTCATAGCACTACATGAATTGTACTCTACCATCATACGTGGTGCACACAAACAGTACATACCGCTCTATCGCTAGCTTGCGAGGGATCTGACCAGGAATTGTTTGGTACGGCATCTGGATCTTGGGGGTACATCCAAGCCGCCAGAAGAAAGAAGTCGGTGATTTGCATGAGACGGGTCCAGGAATAGTCTTTCCAACAAGCTTGTGCTGAGGTGAAGCCTTGGAGGTTGTACCTTGGAACAATATGCAGAACAACAACAACAACAACAAAAATAACACATTTTATTTTAGAGCAGTACAATAAGCTTCTATTAAAAATGTGTCATGACTTAAAAGGCCTGCATGTCTAAAGTTGTCATGTGGTACAATCTCACCTTTTGTTGTATTGAGATCACTGACTTCAAGGATTTGTTGGCCCTGTGACCTCTGCTGGATCTCAGGTCCCACTGTACAAGACTAATAAGACTAATAGTTAGCTAATCTTGGTTTTGGTCAGTGCATAACAGGAGCTAAATATTTTTGGATGAACTCCATGATAACATCAGTAAGATTTGGAAAAATTAGTTTTTCATGATTGTGTGCTTTTACCTGGAGCTTGAATGAAGTGATGTCATCAGAGTCGATGCCCGTCTGACTGAGAGCTGGAGGCTTGTGATCTGGAGGTTTGCTGGGTTGATGGGGCCCCATTGGATCAAAACCAGATACGTTTCTCCTTCTTTTCATCTTGTGCTTCATCAGAATAAAAGCATTTATGAGTGTACACCAAAAATAATAAACAGATATAATAACATTAGCTGCACTGCATAGGGTATGCTTGTCAATATGTTTTAGCTAACATTACATCATGTAAAATGTGGATTAAAACAGCAATGTTCCTAACCAAGGTCCATGTAACGTAGCTGATATTTCTAGGAGGATTGGGGGGAATTAACAACGTACACAGGCTGTCAAATAACTAGGAGCTAGTATTAATTCCAAAATGCAGGCTATCAAATCGTAGGTTAAGCTAGTTAGTTAGCTAGCGTAAACATTTTAAGGCACCTTCAGCTTCGATCGGTTCATACTTTCAAATCGCTTCTCTGAATGTGCTATATGAAACTAAAAAGTACCTAATGTTTGCCAGTTTATCGTCATAAATCAAGGAAAACAAAAAAATTCGACATACCTTATTCCAAATTTACAAGCTGTAGAGTTTTTAACGAGGTAAAAGGTGAGCGTAATTTAAGAAATCTCAGTTTCCCAGTGGAAGTAAACTACCCGCGTGTGTGTTTATGGTTGTCAGGGAGATGAAGATGCGTTCAAGGCGCTGCTGAGCGTCAAGAAAGAAAGAAAGAAAGAAGATGGGCAGAGGATGAAAGAAGGAAAGTAGTGGAATGTTAATATTGAGAAGTACTTAAGGGAGAACAGGGACAGTTGAGCAGTGGGTAAAAATTATGAACCTTTTGTATTTAGGTGACCTGAACATAAAAAAGTAATTTTGTGATCTCAAATTAAGGGGGGCCTGAAAAGAGAAGATTTATCAGAAGCATTTGGTTGCATTTGTTGCTCTGAAAGGTGGCATAATGACCCATTAAGCTCAAGGGGGCAAATACCTGAACACACTGGTGATTTCGGTGATGGATAACCTTTTGCCTTATTAAATAACATTATCATTCGCAACTTGCATTTTGTATTTACTCAGGATGTCTTTCTTTGTTTTATGTAACATTTTATTTGAAGATGCAATGCTGTTTAGTATGACATACACAAAAACATAAGAAATTAGGAGCAGATCCAATGCTTTTTCGCAGCACTGTATATCTTGTACATAATATGTCAGTTTGAGCATGTGGGAGATTGGTACTCAAAGCTGTGGGTACCGCCACAGAAATGTCACACGACACGGTTTCTCCACAGGTATGCACAAGAAAACTCACATCCCTGTTGTTCCCGATTAAGATAGTGATGATAATGGAAGTAATGCTAAGCAAATGGGATTCGATTGGAATTTACACTTTTCTGTTCACAAATTCCCTCTATCTTTTCCCTCCACACTCCTGACAGCCTGAATGTGTCCACACGGGGGGGAAGCCCTTTTGACCCGTGGGTCACAAGGGCATCATAAACTTGCTTCTTTCCCATGGCAGATCACAAGCATCAAGTACCGCAACCCTTGCTCCTGCCCCTGGCCCCTTCAGTTGAAACCCATCAGAGCAGCCTAAGATTGGGTAGCCAAGCACAAATGCATAGTCTCATGTGTCTGAATCCTCACGTGTCACTTGCAAAGGACATGCTGCCGCGCAGATAGGGATTAATTGAGGTCGAGAGGGGACCGCCAAGTAGCTGAGGAGGTGTTGAGTTTTTTGAGGTGAGGGGTCCAAGGTGAAACTGCTTTACAGTGGACCATGACTTGATGTAGATGCTGTGGATAGTGCAATTTTGGGCAGTGGTCATTGCTCAAGATAGGCCAGTTGAAAGGTTCAATAAGATGCCTTCTGCTTCATTGGCTTCTTCACAATGAAGCTCAGTCTCAAAGCAATGACCTCACCCAATGAGGAAGTCTGAACCAAATGAAAGACTTCCCCAAGGGTCTAAATAACCCACATCTAATAATGACATTATCATTTTAGAGTGGCCTGAGCACTCAAAGGACCCTGACCACAGCGGTCTATTAATCATTAGCACATGTCTAACGGTGTTGATTAACTGAGTGAGGAAATCTGGACCCCATGAGAACCACAAGTGTCTAATGAGGTGATGGTCCTAAAAACATGGTCGCCCACTAAGGTTTGGTTGGCAGAACTGCAGCCACCTCTGGAGCCAGGAGCCCACAACGGTGATGGGATTTGACCGAACAGATGTGGCCAGCAGCTCAGGGTGAGTGGAGCTGATTAAACCCTAACAAGCAGCTTTGATCCACCCTTTTTTTTTTGGGACTATTTCCCACTTCTCCCTCAAACAGTCCAGCAGCGGATACCAACATGCTGCCATGAAAGAACTGGCTCAACATCAACCGCTAAATAACATCAATATTAGTCACCCAGATGAGTAATCCATCCTAAAATTCTAATACCTCCCTCCCTTCCTCCCTCTCTCATACTTTTACAGAATTGAGATGTTGTGAGGGTCATACCTTGGTGAATACAACTCCCATTTTACGCTAATGACATCAGCATGTGCTGCTAACTTTAGCTCCTCCTTGGGTTCCAGATGTTCCCTGATAGGATCAAACACTGGCTGTACCCCTCTTACTGTATGTAATATTGTTGGGCAAGCCAGGAGTGCTTAGTACTCACACATATCCCCACATTCCTCTTTACTCCTGCAGAAACCCACAATCCAACCACAAATGTGGGAACTCCCATCTGATTTTATTTTTGCATTGCACAAAGGAATGGAAACATCCATAGGCCTGCTGTAGTTTGCACCAAAATCTAATTAAGCTTGCTTGAAAATAGACTCATTTTCTTTAGATATATAACACAAGTGTGACAGGCTGTCATGACTTGGTTCAGTCACAGATGGACTCTTGGCATGCCAATAAATACTTTTTTTTATTTTTTATTATGCATTTATGTGAGCATATACTGTATGTTTGTGCCTTCCACCATCTAACTGAACTCCAATCAGCATCCAGTATTTCCCACAACCTTAATGTGCTGATCTGTGACCCCTAACACTCTTGATGCTAGTTTGTTCTTTGCAGATAGTTTTTTATTATATACTGTATATATATTTTTAAAGCGCCAAGCTACAGCTTTTTTTCAATCCATTGAAGGTTTTTGTCTTGGCATGTTTTAAGTGGGTGTGAGAGTAAGTTGGAAGAATAAGAAAGCATCGGGTGGAATCTGTAACACATGTCTTTGTGTGTTTTGTGGTAAACCAGTGAGTGCTGGCATTCCAGTTTCTTTATGTGGGTGGGCCAAGAAAGATATATCATGTAGTTGTGTCTGCATGTGTTTGTGTGTCCGAGTGATGTTTATGTGAGGGAGTTGTTGATGCACAAAAATTAATTTTGAGCTTCTGCGGATGATGACATCATAAATAGATATTAAGAAGTCAGAAGACGGAAAGGGCCAGTAATAAGAGTGTGTGGCTGTATGCGTGCTTGTAGGTGGGGAGGATAATTTGTTCAATACATATAAATAAACCATCACTGCTCACCTGAAGCCTGTCAATCATCCTTAAGAATTAATGAAGAATAAATGGTTCCACATATTTTCCAGTCACTTGCAAGTGTGTAAGAGCATATGACCGTAACTATAACTATTCCGTGAACACCCACAAATCCACACGCAAGCTCACAGATCACATTATTGGTTTGGCAAGCTGCCGGAGTTCTTCACAGAGGCCTTGATTTGTCGTCCCGCCTCATCTGGCCTCTATCAGTTTCTGGTTTGACGGTTTAATCTGTGTCATTCATCCTCTCACATCAAAGAGGCAAAGTGCATTCTAAACCTATCATGCTGTCACGTATAGTGCACTCACACACGAGTAGACGTGCACATGAAAATGTTGACAGCACACGTTTAAAATGTTTCTTTGAGGGCTATTAAAAACACTTCCATGACACGAGGATCATAGCGAACAACAGCAGCGGTAATTAATTCAAGCAGCGGACTAACCCAAAGTAATCTAAAGAAATAGAGTCCTCTCGGCTTTATTGGACTTGAACTATCAACCTTTGCAGTTGACCTATCACCTAGACCTTTTAACTTGAAACTATGGCAACTGACAGGCTTCAAGTTAAAGCATTTAAGACTGGTTTCTTGTATTATTTTAAAGTCTTTCTTGGATCTATATATCCGACATCTGTACTGTGTACTTTACTGTATATTTGTAAAAGCTATGAGTCTTACCTCAAAAATTCAATAGAATCATTAACTCTAACCTCAGTTCTTAACTCCAGCACACCCTATTATCCATGCCGATTACCGGTTGCTCTTGTGGCCGGTAGATAACGTCATATGAGATGCGTGTGTTGCTATAGTCTCCGTAACAAACGGCATAACAAAGTGCGGCACATTTGAATTAAACTCGCATAAACTTGATCATTTCAAAACCCATATGCACTAAGCGGATAAATGGTTTTATGGTTGGCAATTTGGAGAAACAAACCAAGGCCTTTTTATGTTGGGCTTTGGAGCTTAAATGCAGTAAAGTCATGTCAAGCAGCTTAATACTCTTCATCCCCAGAGAAACGTATGACGTACAGAACGCAAAGACTGAGAGAGTACATGGAATGAGGAGATGTTAAAGTGTGGATTGACACTATGTGTGCCTGAACAAACACTGAGAATTGTAAGGAAGGGGAAGACCCTGTTGGTTTGACCCCAGCTCTCTAACCCCGGGCCCCCATTAGGCCCTGTAAATGACATAAAGTGAAGCAATTAGAGAGGCAGTCATGGGGCAGGTAGGAGATCCCTGTGACCTTTCCTGGCTGGTATTTGACCTCTCACAGCTGGGCGCCATGATGAAGATACATGCTGAACATTTAGAGATACTGTTCACTTAAAAGAACTAGAGGAGAAAAAAAAAGCAGCACTGCTGAGAATGTTTTTGGGAACTGTGGTGTGGGTTGTCTTGTTTATTCCTCGTTGTTATGCTCTAAACAAGCTCTTAATTGGATGTGGGGTGCTCTAAATTCCCACATCACCAAAAATTATACTTAATTACAATTTAGTTAATGAGGGATTCAATGTGTTTTGCATTTTGAAGCCAAAATAAAGAGTTAAAATAGCACTTGAAGCGACTGCTGTTCTGGTTTATGGCTTTGCTGCAAACCTTGACCTCAAACCTCAGTGACTTACTGTACAATTAATGAAACCTGCAGTTTAGCTGCCTCTGCAGACATAAGATATCAGTCAAATACACTATGAACTCCATTCAGAACATGCCTTATTCTGTTGATGAATGCCAAGCCACAGCTGGACCACACTGATGATTGGAATATGCTATATCCATTATCTTTCCTAAGGCCCTCCCTTCCTGCAACCGGTGAAAAGATGTAAATCTCATTTTTGTTTGTCCTGCTGAGCCAGAACTGACTCTAAATTAGTCCAAAGCTGCCAGAACCGATTTCTGTATGCCACTGACATTACCAGATAACAGTTAATCCCTCATAAATGGCATAACACTAATCTCCCATACAGTTAATCATAACACATTATGTACCACTGGAGTGAGACGAAAGGAGAAAGTGATGAGAGAGGATGGAGAGCCTCTGGGGTTTCATTGTGTGGAGACCTGCCAGATTCTAGCTGATGTTAGTGAGTGGAAAGCAAGAGGAAATATGACAGGAAAGACCAGAGAGAGATGAATGAAAGACAAATGTACAATGGATAGAGATGGAGCGATTATGAGTTCGGAGAGTGAAAACAGTAATAAAAAGTGTTAGTGATGGATTTAGAAGATCAAATCAACACAGCTAATGTCAAATTAATGAGAATTGCTGTCAGTCACAAAAGGAGACAAATAATCCACTGCTGGCTGCTCATTTAACAACATCATATCATATTTTCTGTCAGTACCAACAATAACTACACATCATTATCACCGTTTCATGTCATTCCTGAGCGATTCTGTTTTTGTTCTCCACTCTGAGGAAAACAAGCAGTTCCGTAAATCTGGATAGCATTAAAGACGTTTTGGAAGCTGATCTAGTTCTGTGTGTCTGGTCCAATTTTCTGAGCTTTCTATATTTGAAATGGAGCCATAAAACTGAGGAGACATGGTGTTTATTCCTCTGACTCAAAAGGGAGACGACAGAGTGCGCGTTGGTGGGTGGGGAGGAACATCATGGCTCTGTGAAGGGTCTGACGTGTGTGCAGAATTTAAAAAGAAGGGCTGCCAGGTTTCCGACCATGTGTTTATGATCCTATGCTATAGTGAAGAATGGCAGAGTAATCTATTCAGTCAGGCATACAGATGGAGGAAAGGCGATTTTCTTGTCCAAGTCATTCGCATGCAACTCCATGCTGTCAAATTCTTTGGTGCCACAATGCGCCATCGAGCTGCAAATAACTGGACTGAGGACTATTTTTGTCTCCCTTCTCAGGTTTCTTCCTGGCAGACTTCAAAGACACCTGTAACTTGGGAATACTGCAGCTGGAAAACAGGAGGGCAGACGCAGATAAACTAATTTCCCCGCCTTATTACGAGGCCCTGGTTAGTGGGCGGAGGGGGGGCTGGTTAACCTGCTGTGTGCGCCTGGTTCACATTAACTGCCGTGACGAGCCCGTGCAAGTCGCAAGTCCTTCGCAAGCGCAGGATGTTTTGCTGGATCCTAAAGGATGAAAGTCGGCTTACACCTCAACTCGGGGTAGAGCAACGTCAGTGTGTGTGTGCGCGCGAGTGTATGTGGGCGGGGAGCGCAATGGATAAATACAGGGCTCTCCTCTGGAAATGCGTAAACGGGTAGAGCGCTGGACTTGGTTAGGATATATGGAGCCTTTCGGTTGGCTGTGAATTAATGGAAACATTTTACATGAATGAATTGGCGTAGGAAAAAGACCATTTATCATTTCAATCGTTTAGGCTGAAACACGAACACACAGAGAGACACTGTTTATTGCGCAAAATGGATGGAGATAACCAGCTATCACATGGAAATGAATGACACTTCGTTGTTATGTGGAGCGTTCATTCTTGGACTGACATATGATCCATATTTTTCTGCAAAGGGCGCGCACAATACGCGTCTGTCAGAGGGATGCCCTAGCTGTTCCGGATGATGCTTTTGAACTTTATCCAGATTTTTTTCCCCCGACATTGTTCCTTTAATATCCCAGGATTCATCTAAACTCTTTGGGCAAGTAACTGGCGGTGAAATGCGCTTGTCCGTCATATAGGCATCGCATAATGTTGAGACTTATTTCTGCTGGAAGGCGTTTATCGCAGTTTGTCTTGCAAACACTGCAGAAACAAGGAGAGTGTTTAGCATGCTAGGGAAAGGTCGACATCGGATGGTGGTGGCGCTCTATTGGCTGGTTTTGGTTGTGACGTGGAGCGGGGCAGGTGAGGCGCGTTCTCTTCTCTGTCACTGATGATCATTGATGCTGCTTCTCTAAATCATTTGCGTCAAACTTTTCATTCATGTTTCCCCCACGTGGTTAAGCTTTGCTATTGATTGGGCTGACAGGGTGACTCATCTGCTTTAAATGTCCATGAAACTGATGACCTCATGGTGTCTTACATCTTCATTTACAAGTGATATTTGTTTACTCAATTTCTGCTGTCCTAAAACTAAAGGTCGCACTTGTTGCTGATAAATATATCAGCAGGGGAGCCTTGTGACTTGTCATTACCTGTAACCTGTGACCGTTAATGGTGTCCAAAGGGGAATGAGGAGGATTCTGTGTCACATCAGACCAAGCAACAGTGGAATATTCATGGGAAACAATGGTTTTGATCATTATGTCAGTGCTGAAGTGTGGTGGTTTTTAAGGCTTTTCTGTCTCCGGATAAAACTATAAAAACTCCTATCTTAATATCCACATTATGCTAACATTTAATTTGTCATAATATTGTAAATGACTCTCCATCACCCTCTGTCAGTTTCCAGATGTGTGAACCATGCCTGTAGTCCACCCATAGGGAACCTGGCTAGCGGCAGGACCCTCCTCACCCTCTCAAGCTGCTGTAGGAACAGCTCCTTCCACCACAGCCCTTGCCCCAATCCTCCTGTAACCCCCCACCTTTGCCCCGAGGACACCCACCCAACCGCTCACATGACCGATGACCCATTCATGTATCCGGATACCTGGTGGGCATCGGGGGCAGGCACCACCTTGCAGGGACAGCAGGATGAGATTCGATTGGACTTGGAAACGCAGTTCTGCCTGTCCCATGTGGTTTTGGTGTTCAGGTCACCTCGGCCTGCAGCTATGGCCATCGAACGTTCAGCTGACTTTGGAAAGACCTGGGAAGCTCTTAAGCTCTTTGCACAAAATTGCGACATGGAGTTTGGTTTGCCTGATGATTATGATGAGCCGGGCTCTTTGTGTACATCCCGCTACACGAATGCTACACCCTGTACTGGAGGGGAGGTAAGACAATATGTACACATGGGAAACTTAAGCAATATTTGATTAGGTGCTGATTTGTTCCTGCTTCTCCTCTCAGGTAATATTGCGGACACTGGACCCCAGCAGTGCTACAATATTGGATCCTTATAGTCCAGAGGCCCTCGCCCGCCTCACCCTCACTAGCCTCCGCATCAGACTGCTAAAAGCTCAGACCTGTCCGGCACATGTAAATCCCCATGAAAAGCAGACAAGCCCAGCAGCCCTGACGTCCACATCCACCAGAGAAAGCCCAGCCTCAGCACCATATGCTATTTATACTTTACTGGCCAGAGGGACCTGCCTGTGTCATGGACACGCTGAGTATTGTATACCACACAACAGAAGCCAAGACACAGGACAGGAAAGTAACATGGTGAGTGGCTTTTCCTCTGTGTGTGGGTGCATGTCAGAGTAGAAGAAGAGTCAGTGGTGAAGAGACTATAGGAAAAATATGACGGCTTTGGCCTGTGTTCTATTCCTACCCTGTGTAACACAAGTATCAGGATGTTCATTCCAGATGTGAAATGATGGAAAATCTCCATTTAACGGTCTTTAAATCGCTCGATTTACTCTTTACACCACCCACACGGATCTATTTTAGATTTATAGATCTTGGCAGCAGGTGTCTGTTTATGTCTGCTAATTTAGGTGAAGTAACTGAGCACCTCCAGATGTGTCTTCCAGGTGCCTGGCAGGTGTTTATGTACTCACCACACAGCAGGGGCTCACTGTGATAAGTGTGCCCCACTGTACAACGATCGTCCCTGGAGGCCTGCCAACAGTAGCAGTGGGGAGTCCAACCCATGCCAGAGTAAGTGACCACCAGCAGGTCTGCATGACCCTCAGGTCAGGGGATAGTCATCGTGCAGATGCAGAAAAAGCCAATAAAAGCTTTTTAAGTGTGGAGGGAGCGTAAGAGGAGATATTTTTGACAAGACTGAACAAAAATCTAACAGACTTATGATTTGCCCGTCATCCAAGTTCCATGTTGCCTTTCACTCTCACTCCCCTCCTGATATCCTCACGTTGTCTCTCCCTCATGTCTCTGACTGCTGTGACATCATACATCTCTATGTCTTCAGAGTGCCAGTGCCACGGCCATGCGGATAGCTGTCACTTCTCTCGGCGGGCATGGCTGTCCTCCGGGGGCACCAGTGGGGGCGTTTGTGACGACTGCAGACATAACACTGTCGGGCGCAGGTGCCATCGCTGTCGCCACGGATACCACCGTCACCGGTCACTGCCCCTCAACTCCCCCCACGCCTGCACACGTAAGAGACACGGAACAGGGGAGGGGCATGGACATGTTTTTAACTGTGAGAAAAGTGAAATAATTGAGCTTTCATGACTGATTTGAGATAGATAGTGGAAGTAATTCAACACTGGGGAGGCTTTTAGATCAAATAAAACAGAGCCATAATGTCTTACAGCTCCATCTGCTGGCATGTGTTTATAAAGTCATAAGTTGACAGTAAAAGAAGAGAAAAAGTAAAGATATCAGCAGCATACAGAACTGTATCTGTGTCTCTGTTTCTCAGGCTGCTGGTGTGATCCACAGGGTTCTTTGCCTCCTCATCCTGGAGAGGAGGAGGGACCCTGGTGCCACCCTAGAAGTGGACAGTGCCACTGCAGATCTGGTGTAGGAGGCACAGGCTGCAGCCACTGCCTTTCTGGCTTTTGGGGTTTTGGAGAGGAGGGTTGTAAACCCTGCGCCTGTCCTTACCGCTGTGATCCAACCAATGGGCAGTGTTTGGACAGGTTAGGCACATTCTTCATCCAATGGCCAAATTCTTTATACAGGCTAAACTTGTGGATAATTAGTAACAATAAACCTTGACCTGTTGGGTTCGATTCCACTTTCGCAGCTACTCAAATAACCATGTGTTCAATGTACCCATTGGTGGAAAAATCCCAGATCTGGATCACATGTTTACAATTGATGAAGAGGTACAGTGGTCGAAGGAGCTTGCGGTCTCTGCTCTACATTACACAGGTGAGTGTTCTAACAACTTCATTCGAAGCACTGCTGTGTTTCCCATTAGCTGTAACATCCATCTGCATTGCAAGCCTAAAAACTGTTGGATCATAGTGTTTCATAAAGTGTAATTTATGGAGCTTAAGGTGGATCAGAGCATAACTTTTTACACAGGAAAGTGTAGCTGTAAGGAGAAAAAGCTGAGAAGCGGGTCTGACCTCTGTAAGATCAAACATGATTATGGTAAGAAAAAAATGAAAATTTCTCTTGTTTGAAAACTGTTTGAAAAATTAAAAGCATAGATTAAAGTATATATCACTCGGGCTTCTGTTTCTAATTGTCCTCTCAACCTGTTGTCTGTCTTTGTTGCCCATGACAGTGATAAAGGCCAGTGTGCTGTCCGCTCATGACAAAGGCAGCCATGCAGAAGTGCAGGTCAAAGTTCGCAAGGTCCTTCAGTCAGGCCAAGCAGCGCTCTCTTTGGGGACCATCAGCATCTATCCTCTGTCCTGGACCAGCCGTGGCTGCACCTGTCCCATTCTAAACCCAGGTGAGACATATAGAGAAGGAATTTGTGATCCATGTAGAAAGCATGACTGTTTAGTATATAGTTTCAAGTTTATGAGAGGCTTTTAACTCAAGTTAATATTCAAGCCGACCAAACAGTGGCACAAAAATGAGAACATATCATGCTAATACTAAAGGGATAGATTCAAGATGAGGTTTAAAATGTCCTTTCTCACCAGGTATGGAGTACCTGCTGGCAGGCCCAGAAGAGCGTGGGACAGGCCGTCTGCTGGTCACCATGCAGAGTGTAGTGGTCCCATGGACACCCACAATAGGGCTACTTATTTCAGAGGGCCTGAGAAATGGATGTCCAAGAACCATATGATGCTAAAAGGCAGGACAATCTTCAGAGGATTTCACAGAAATTTATGAGTCGGTGGACAATTCAGAAAAAAGACTGAAAATCACTGGACAACATGCAGTGTCTTGATGGGGGTGGAAATTATCCAAGAGTCATTATCGGTGGAGGCACTCACAATGTGTGGGTATGCAACATAAAACTAGACATGAATGATTGTGTGGTCATTTAATAAACTGTACCCGATGCTTTATTTGCTTACATTTGTTTTCCCACCACAGTTAAAGCTGATTACCAGTTCAGTTTTGCATCCAGTTACAAGATGGTTAAAGTCTGGATTTATCAAGATTTCAGTTCAACAATTCAATATTTTGTCTTTTTACTAGCAAACAGCAGTGTAAAAAAGATGGTCAACATTTAGCCATATAGAAAATTCCACCTAGCCTGTTACATCTTTTGTTATAAATAATAAATATAATACATTTTGAAAGCTAACCATATAATTTTGATTCAATAAAATGTTATGAAATGATAACACTAATATACAAAAATATGAGATATGTTTGTAAAATATGACTGTGTGGTTCTGTCTTTTTGATCACAGTAACATTTTCTTCAACTTCTAAATATTTGCTATTTTAGTTGGTAAATCGAAAACAAAAAAACTCAGACCCTCAACATGTGAAAAGACAAATTACTGACCTAAGAGGGTGTTGTGCTTTTTCTGTGTAAGGACAAAAAGATACATGAAGTTGACACTGTTTGATCATTTTTAATCTGGATATTGTTCAACCATCAAATCTCATAAGGACTGGATGACGTTGAATGGTGACCAACAGCATAAACAGTAGACTGTAGACAGAGTTAGGACAGCAAAAACATTTATGCAGTTAGTTAACAGTTAAGCATGAAAAAACACTTTAGTTCAGGAAAGATAACGAGTCAGGGTTATTCCATGAAAAATCTGTCAGTGCCTCCCACCTGACACCCTCAGAATCAGCTGATCTTTTTTGTACAGTAATGTTTTACCAAAATGTTACCTTCATACTATGAATATTTTCAGAGTTACAGGCCCTTGAAGTACATCGGGTTGGGTCAGAATTTCACACTCTAATTTGTGTTATTTTTCTAGCATTCTTTATTTCTCATACCTTCATTGGTACAGGAGATAGCAACATGAAATTTGCAGGGATGAAAAACACATTCGAGCTCTATTAAAAACTGCAACTAAATCAATTTTAAATCCATTCCAGGTGTCAGTCTAAAGCCAAAACCTCATTTTTCTTCAGCACATTCTTTTCTATAACTATGGGCATCAATATCATGGTATATAATCATAGCTTCAAAATCAAAACTGCACAATTTTAATGTCTATGACATTAAGTGATAGAAACAAATGTTGGCGCCCTCGATGTGTTATCTGTTAATTCACTGGAGAAAACTTTAAAAAGTGCATTTTGGGTAAATTTTCATGGGTCACATCCCCATATGAGATAGGTGGTTGGTCAAAACAAGCTATAGTGTATGAAAGGTCTCACTTTTAGCTATATTTTGATACCAGGCTCATCTTTCTAGATATGATTCCTTCTGTTCTAAAATAGTCATATTTTAACACTCACAAATGTAGCTCATGACCTTTGCGATCAACCTCTATGTTCAGCCAGGGCATGCGACTTGGAAAATATTCATAATATGAAGGTAAAATTTTGCATAGCTTCATTAAATATACATAAGTTAATGTACAAACAAATCAGCTCATTTTGAGAGGGCCAGCTGGGACCTTTTTTCAGAAATAGTTGATTTTATGTGGAATGACCCATCAGTTATTAAAAATTATGACCATTGTTCATATGTTAACAGATGACGATGAAGACCCTGTAGTTTCCACAATATTTTAGCAAACACAGTAAAAACATGCAACTATCAATGTCATGTTTATTGAACGGGGGCTCTAACAGTGGCTTTTCTTTCTGCCCAGTTAACGGTTTCTTAGTCTTTTAAGAGCAAAGGGATTCAACTGTTAAGATGTAGTAAGAGTTCACTTAGTCAGGGTGTATATAACTAAATGCTATATTTCTGACAAGCTGACATTAGCAGGACAAACACATTGTAAATGCTAACAGATCTCTTCATATGAGAACACAAATTAAATTAAGCTCCTATTGCATATAAAGTGAGTCTTTCTGCTAATATCCCTGCAGCAGATAGCTTGGTCAGTTGAATTATATAATTCAACGATTTTTGAGTGCTCAGCAAACAAGGCATACTTTTTTTGTACTACATTGCATTGCATATGCAGATTCAATGCCTATGAGGGTCAGAGCTATGTCAATAAACCCTCTATGTGGGCTTACAAAGGAGAATGAAAAACTGATAAGAGCTCAAAGAGTCTTTTCTGCAGGCCAGTGCTAGTACTCAGACAACAAGAAACTGGGTAACATGACTGAGCTTAGCTGGCAGTTTGATTGTCTGCAAGTGATGTGCTGTCAGATGAGACACCAGACTTGGGTGTTGAGGTGGTTGAGGTAGAGTCAATTTCAGGTAAAGCAGACCCCTCAGCTGGTGTAGCAGAGACAGAACCAGAGTCGGATTCTGCTTGAGGAGAACTCTCTTTATCTTCCTCCTGAGGATACAGCTCAGGGTATCTCTGCATGCACTCCTGCATGTTACGGAAGTGGTCGATGCATTCCGAGCCCTTCACCTCCTCCTTACTATAGTGGAAACAGGAAAAGGCCTCCTTGAACTGAGAGCCACATGGTCCGCTGGCCATGCCGCCAAGGCAAGGGCAGTTCCAGTTGATGTCTCCATTTGGCAGGATCAGACCTAAATGAAGCAGGAAATTAAACAGAAGTTAGTTAACAGAGAACCTAGAGGTAAAGAACACTTGAAAGTCATGTCTAGTTCTTTTCACAGATACTAACCTTGTTCCTCATACGGATCATCAGGGTCCTCTGCAATGAGTTCAGCGTTACTGGGTGTCTCATGGTCTTCCTTGGTCACAAAGATGATACGATCTTTACCTAAAATAACAAAAACCATATAACAATAAATTCTCAAGGAGAAAGCCTGGTCCTCAATAATATGTATGAAACACGTTTAATTCTATAACAAGTTAAATTGAGCAATAAGGGTACTTTAGGTTAGCAACACATTTGTTATTTAAAATGTCTCAAAAATATTGCAGCTATCAGTGTACGAAGCTGATATAATGCTAGAGGATATAATATAACCGTTTAGTTTCAGCTTTCGTCGCACATGGCCAGGTAGCTGACCTACTGTAATATGCTCAAGGGAGCGCTGTTTCTAGAAAGTTAGCATAGCATTGGTGGTTCACTCGATGACATTGCCCTACCATGAAGAGAAAATGAATGGAAAATTACCCTCTTGCCTGCAGTACGACATGTCTGTCGGTGTTTCTGTGCGTAGGGCCTCGTCCTCTGTGGTGAAAGTTGACAAGCGTGGAAGTAATCACTCTGCAACTGCGAGGATTTCATTTGACAAGCTACCCGGCATTCATCAGCCCTGCGACCGCTTCTGACCTGTCGGCTTGCGGGCGCATGCTGATGACGTCACTTGTTTTCCCCCAAAACCCATATATTAAAATTACACAGTATATACAGTACCAGTTAAAGCTTTGGGAATCTATCTATGAATGGACAAATAGACAAATTAATTTGACAATATCCTTCTATTTTAATTTTGAGTTACCAAGTTTCCTACTATTTACCAATTTCTATTCTTGTTCTATTATGCCCTTGTGGCCTTAATACGTTTCAAATAAACTTTACACGTGTAGAAATTTTCTACCAAAATACTCAGGGGACATACTGTGTTTTTAGTCTGTTCTATTCCTCACAGTGATTCATTTCTGCCTTACTGGTGTGCATGACAAACATCTATTGTATCCAGTTTTACAAACCCCGCAGATGCTCTGAAAGCTACAAAGTTTGATACAAGATGATACTCAACTAATAAATATAAAATCATGTATGTATTGTATCTATATGTATGTATTGTATCTATTTTATCATTTATTTATGATTAACCAATTATATAACTTATAATTTTTGGTGCTTGGTGTTTCCCAGTTTTCATATCCAAGTATTGACTTCTAATTGATCATGTCACCATTTTCATTGTTAAATGCAACACCTTACAATCGAAACCTCATAAAAACACTGATTATAATAAGAGAAGGTGGCCAGTAGTGATGTTTTGTCACGTACTATCAACAGCAAAAGGTCTTAAATTGATACTTTTGTCTGCTATGTAAATACTGTGAAACAAGTTTATCTTAAACCTGAGACAGTGACCTCTAGTGGAATTAATAGGTCAAAGTAGATTAGCTGTGTTGCTGAATTAAACCACAGCTGAGACAACTTGTCTCAAGTCTACACGCTAATGTCAGCACAACAGCCTTAACTAAGCTGATAACTATGTCTGAACTTGTTGCTGTGAGTTTATTTTATACTATTCATTTGCTATGCGACGTTGTTCTTCATTATTCAACCTGAAAACAGTATTCTGTAGCTGTCATGGAGCATGCCAGGACAAAGTACAAGATGACAATAGGAATCACAACCAAAGTGTGTTTGAAAAAAAATCTGTGTTTTTAATAACACAAATATGTCTGTTACATAAAGTAAAAGCCAAAATGAAACCCCTTTTCTTCCCTATCAAACCCACCCTCATCCCGACCATCTCGGCAGTATTGTGCAGCAATTCAGTCTTGGAATAAAAGAGCATAACACAAACAGTTTCCTTTGAGGACCCAGAGAGGACAAACACTGTGCCATACATAAGACCAGCGTGAACATAAACATAGTCCATCAAAATAAGACTAAATAAAAAACACCCACAGCTTGTCTGAGGTTACCAGAAACCTTATCAGGAGGACAAGCATATTTTAGTTATGCTTTTAATATCCTACTATTGGCCTCTGCAAACCTCAAGCATGATTGCTACCTGTGATGAACATGATATGGCTTTCTTTCAACTCCTCCCAAATGTCTAGGCACAGTGCTTTCAGCTTGAAATGAGCACTAACATGTTGTCGCTGTCTTTGTGTTCCTTGAACATGCTGCAATGACCAATGCCTGAGGTAAGTCAAAGACAGCACCTCACATGTCTGTGCTTTTAGGCATTCTTCAGTTGATAAGACAGTCATTGGGGACTTAGGCAGCCTGCAGTTAGATGGGTAATAGCTATAGGTGTCAAAGGACAAAAGAGACACAATACTATGCGCAACCTTGGGGGGTAACCAGAACAGTTTTCTCAGCATTAACATGCTAAAGATGAATGGCAGAAAAAAGGTGGTAAAAATGACTGAGGGTGGATACTGTGTGTCTGATGTGTGTCAGAAGGTTGGTATTCTCTAGAAGAGCAGTGCTCCCATGCTGCCCACTTCGCTCTGCTCCTTCACAAAGATTTCAAAGTACTGGTAGATGATGGTCACAGCCAAGAGGATTCCCGTACCCGATCCAATAGCACCTAGGAAGTCAGCCATGACAGATAGCCCTCCTATGCAGAGGCCACCAAAGGCAGCAGCTGTGGGGATGTACCTGTAAATAGAAAATCATGTATAAATACACAGATATTCTCTTCTATGTTGCAAGTAACATGAAAACTGATTGTTTGTAGGTTACTTTGTACCTGTTAAGCTCATGCACCATAGAGGTCTCTCTGTGTCCCCTCATTACCATCTGCTGCTCCTTCAGCTGCTTTGCCACCTGAGACACACAAAGTGAATTACACAGGTTAATGTCATGTGGGACCGACAAAAAGCAAGTTGCAAATGCAAGTACAAACACAAACTTACATCTTTGGCAGAGGATCCTGAGACCTCAATCCAGGTTTTAGAGAAAAAGGCGCAGGAGCCGAGCATGAAGACAATATAGATAACGGCGTGAACTGGGTCGTCCAGAACAGAACCAAATGATTCTGGAGGTGACAGGTAGTAGCAAAGACCACCCACTGGGTAGGCCCGAGCTGGTCCGCTACTCGTGGCGTCCTAAAACAATACGATCTTGTTAGTGAGACGCTGGATGTCCATGACAGAAACTGACCATTACCCTCCTAATGACAATAACAATGAGTCTTGAATACAATCTCCTGGTCTTTAAACGTGTCACAAAGACTGTGATACTTACAGACCAGGTTCCCAGGAGGTTGACGAGGAAGTTGCCACTGAAACGTGTTGAGAGCATTTGAGAAATGACGTAGAGATTGGAGACCAGGGCAGACTGCAGGATGATGGGAATATTGGAGGTGTAGAACAGTTTGATGGGGTAGGTGTTGTATTGACCACGGTAGCGTGCTGATTTGATGGGCAGGTCCACCCTGAAGCCCTGGCGAGGAAATGAATTGCATCAATCGGTAAGCTAGAAATTGTTTCACAATGTGCGGTCCAAATTCCTTTAGTGCAATAAAAGCAGGCATGACAATGGATTGTGTTTCAATGATACCAGCTCACCTGGAAGTATATGACCACTGCAAACACAAAGACTGTGGCAATGAGGTTCATGAGGTTTGGCAGGTTTTGTCTGTAGAAAGCTTCTCTCAGGGCACGCACCTTATCCGTGCGGGTTGCCAAGAGATGAAAGAGAGCAATGATGGCTCCCTCAAACTCAGTACCTGGATAAATAAGAGTCACAGGGTTATCCATTATAATATCGATGAAGACTTATAAATGTTTTCATTCCCAGTATCCATACCTCTGCCAGTGTTGACAGTGGTGGGGCTAAAGGCCTTCCAGACGATTGTCTCACAGATGTTGGTTGCAATGAAGAGAGAGATACCCGAGCCCAGACCATAGCCCTTCTGGAGCAGCTCATCCAGCAGCAAGACAATCAGACCTGCAACAAACAGCTGAAGAAACAGGCAGGAGGTTTGTGTTGAGCTGATTCAGACAGACAGCCAGCTGGTCAAAAAAGATATAGATATAGATATAGATAACCATTTTGCAAGACCTAACATGTATTATGTTCAACTTCCAATTCCTTCATACAGGTACACATACTATAGAATGAGTTAAATATTGTACTTGACAAATAACTAACAACTAATTTTAGCAGGTAAGATCAAGACACTGTTTCCAAATTCAAAGTCACAGGCTAGGAAGCTGCAGTGATAGTTTATGCCCACCTGGATGATAATGAGCAAGCATATCCCTGCACCCATCTCTGAAGGGTCTCCATACATGCCAGTCATAACATATACAATGGCCTGTCCAATGGTGATGATCATTCCAAACACTGAAAAAAGACAGACACAATTATTGCAATATGCAATTTTGCTGCAGAGACAGCTATCACTGATGTTAAGTAAAATAAAATACTTTTTGTGCCTGCCATCTTCAAAGCAAATTTAAAAAAAAACTTACTTTAAAAGGTTTGTCACAAGTTCTAAAAATAGCAAATGCAGTGAGTGGTAGACCTACATTTCTGAGCTCCATTGAAGAGAGCTCTGTCTTTAGGGGTGTCTCCCACTTCAATTATCTTGGCACCAGCCAGCAGCTGCATGATAAGGCCTGAGGTAACAATGGGTGAGATGCCAAGCTCCATCAGCGTACCTGAAGATACAAAGTAAATAGCATAACTGTCAATGCAAACATCAGTGAGTACAATAGCAGCAGTGGCCTGATATGAGATTATGTCAGGCCTGATAACAACACTTGAATTAGATGATTACTCCACTGTAGTGCTGCACAAGACAAGAAAGAACACTGTGTTAAACCCATTTAACAAATACATTTAAAGCACCTCTGTTGGAAGCCAGGATTACTCTCATCCAGTAGAAGGGATCTGCTGAATCTGATGACATGATACCAAAGAGAGGAATCTGAATTCAAAAGAAAGAGTAAAAAAAAGTTATAAAACAGTGTCACAAACCAAAAAAGCATAATAGGTAGGATGTCATTAAGATTTCTTCATCAGCAAATACTAACCTGGCAGCAAACCAGAAAGATGAATAATGTGATTGCAGTCCATAGTACTTTTTCTCTAAACTGAATCTGTGAGGATTAAGAAGGAGGACATCACTCATAGAAACACAGCAGATGAATAATGTGACTTAATCTGAAATGATGTGTGCAAGACTTAAGTATACCTTTCTTTCTGGTTTCTGAATTTCTGGCAAGACTGCACAGAACGGCTTGATGACCTCTAAAAACTTAACTGCAGAAAGAGATTAGCATGTTTAAAGACAAAACCACAAAACTACAATTGCATTTACTTACTCTACACCAAAAGTCAACAGCTCTCATCATTTATTTGGTAATCCTCAACGAGGTTAGTGTAGATGCTACGTCATCACTAACAACAAGCTGAACAGCTGCCTGTGGTCAATTGTTCGAAGCAGAATAGCAAGTGCACACAGGTTAGCTTGAGACTGACCACTAACTTTGATATCGCTCGCAGCTGAATGTTCCGAGTTGATGCTAACCAACTGTGTCACTCACTGAAATTGACTTTGACAGCAAGCAGGTCACCCGATATTTTTTCTGTTAGGGTACTATATTAGCCAATTTGGTGAATTGGAAATCCATCAACGTGCTCACATAGGAAGCGGGTATAAGCCACTTTCAATTTGTACTTACAGTAAATTATCCTAAATGGATAGTTCATACAGCTAGCGTTGACCGTTAGCCATTACCATTAGCGTAATGCTAACTAGCCTTCTAGCAATAAATGAGTCAATAGGAAGATTTGATGTCTATTTGGAAGATATAAGCAATACGTGAAATTGCCTCTGAACGTGACACAAGTCTAAGTAACGCTAGTTAATTTCAAAGTGACAAAATTTAATTTGAATAAAAAAGTTCAAATTAGCTCCCGTTATAAGCTAGCTACAACTCCCCACCTAACCTAACCCAGGCTTGCTACTTGGCTTGCCGACGGACACTTCTATGTCTATTTTTGTTCGAGATTTATACGTCAGCAGGTATTCTAGATCATCCTCAACACGCGTACAGAATAGAAGAATGCCACATACTCCCCATGGTGTCCTTAGGCTGACTCCTGCCGTGTTACTGGTACCAGTTTGAGTGGTCAGTGGAGTCAGTGTGGCTCCATCCAGCCTCTCCGTAAGAAAAGAGAGAACAGTAGAGACACGTCAACAGAGAAGCCGCTAACACACGTCACTTTTCTGAGACACAGACCCATCTTACAGTCTGTGGCAAGAAAAATCTCTGGTCATACAAGAAACAGTAAGCTGTACATAATAGTGTCTTTCAAAACTACTGAATTATTTAAATAAAACATCCACGTTTTTCATTTTTAATATTCATGCAAAATTTTATCTCATATAATACTCTCCCATCCTTTAGAGGGCGCAATACTTTAGACTCAGCACTAGGTCTGATCGGCAGATCTACTTCCCTCCGAGAAAGACCTATGAATGAATGACCTATGAATCTGAGCCATTGTTATATTATGGATCGATACTGGATCAGGGCAGAAATAGATGAAAACAAATGATTAGTGTGCACTGATTACCAAAATACAGACGATCTCTTATTTCTCTTATTTTTGTCCTGCATATTGTTGCATATTAGATTAACCCTTTATTATTTCACCAATATATAATTATAATCTTAATATACATAATTGTTGTTTTCAATGGATATATTGTTGTTGATTCTGGTTGTTTTTTTTAACAGTCACAGCCTTATTTCAGCTTCCCTACTGTAGGCACTGTAGCAGCATTGATAAATTCTCTTCTTACAAATTACAGTGTAATAATGCAGCTACACAACCAGACCATTCACGTTTGTGTCGCTCACCAAATCAACTGCAAGCAACAACTTAAAAACTGGGTCAATTGAAATTATGGCAGAAAACCTCCTGCACAATTGCACACATGTAATGGTAGTCTTAGTAGCTCTCATTTACACAAGTGCACAGTTTGGAGTATTGCCATGTTTGGCACTTTTTTGTTTGACATTTGACATCTCATTGTTAGATGTTGCTATACAGTATTTGAACTACCCAAAAATATAAAATATAAAGTGATGACATTTTTCTGTGTATATCTATGAATATAAATAACATGTTTAGGGACAAGTTTTCTGTATATTGAGTACTTTCACTTTTTATACTTTAAGCATATTTTGATGATAATAACCTACTTCTGTATTTTTTAATGCTTTCACCAGTACTAATGAGAGCGCTCAATATTTCTTCCACTATTGCAGAGAAGAAATTAAACTGTCTGATGTCACATGGAAAATGACAAACAGGATGCACCTGTACTTTGCTTATATTACAGTGATTTTAGAAATGTTTAGAATTACTGGATTACATTAATGTGAATCGATATCAACTATTTAATGGAGTTCAAATTTTCTTAGTGGCAGCAATCTCAGGTTTTTCTCATGCTATCTCGCCACTAGAGCTCAGTGTTGTTGCAGTGATGGTATTTAATTGTGTAGCCTATGTGGGTGTGTGTGTGTGTGTCTCAAACATCAAATCCTCCTTGTTTCATCTTTGTAATAGCAACTAGATGATTTTTCGATGTTGTAATATTCACTGAAGAGTCCAAATCAGTATTGTTTTAGAGGTGGCCTGCCCCTTTGACTCTGGCAAAGAGGAAAGCCTTTATGATCACGGTTATGAAGTGATGAGCTGAGTTAAAGGTGCAGACTACTTGTTTTAATATTTGGTAGCCTAAGACATACTCATTGGCTGGTCCCAAGAAAGTTTCAACAATTTGGGATGCCCTGAAATTGATAGCATTTATATATGACAGAGATTCTGCTATCTATACCCCTGAGAACTGCTCCATGTTTTGTATTGTGTTTCCTGGTACTGTCCTACTATATGTGGACATAAATAAATGATTGAATGTGTGTATAGGGGTGTGTGGGTGATTATGGATACATGTTGTTCGTGGAATTCTATAAGATAAAAACCAAGAAAAATGTTCGAATGATTTAAACTCGGTACAGAGAGGATAACTCCAAGTGTGTAATTAGAGGATTTCGTCAATTCCTAAATTCTAAGTCATTGTGGTATGGGCGCCACAGTGATGTAGTGGGATGCACTTCTGCTTCTGAGAAGGTTCTAGGTTTAAATCCACCTGAGGACCTGGGACTTTTCTGTGTGGGTTTTGTATTTGTATCCCTGTGTTCATGTGGATCCCCTCTGGGCTCTCCAGCTTCCTCCCATAGCCCAAAAAACATGCAAAGTGTGGTAGGTATGTGAATGTTAATGGTTGTTTTTCTTTCATTTGTTGGCCCTGTGATGGCTGGCATCCAGGGTGTGCCCCACATCTTGCCCAATTTCAGCTGGTATAAGCTCCAGGCCCCCTGCAACTCTACAGAGGATAAGTCAGCTACAGAAAAAGGATGATGGATGTATTGAATGTGGGTGAGCACATCTGACTGCACAGTCCAAGTGGCACACTTAGCCACTGACCCATAATAATCAAACAATTGTGTGACAACGACTGGAGCTTTACCAGTCTAAACTCTCTCGACCTGTTCTCGTCTATCACTTGACGTGTTTTTTCAGTAGAAATAACAAACAGATACACACACAGAGGCAGTGGAGGCTAGTTTGGATCTGCCTCATCTGCTCTTTAAAAAAAAGGGATGTTTGTTCCAGTGGTTACATAATGTCTACAGAGCTATGAGCTAACACGAAGGTTAGGACAAGCAAATACCGCTCAAGACTGCTCCAGTTGCTCCCTTTCACAGAATTTTGCATAGCCGGTTCTGTACAAGATTTGTTCAAAATTTTCAAAAAGTCACTCATCACACTGTGGTTGACCTTAAAATATTAGACAGAAGTCATTATTGTGGGGAATTTATTTCTGAAATACTCAAATATAATTAAATGAGTGATCCAGAAATTCTGGTTTAATCTGCAGTTCTTTAATGATCTGGAGAGTATAACATGGCTTCATACACCATCAGTCCCTCATTTCATGTGAAATAGCCTGTGGCCATGCAAAAACATCTATTATAAATATACATAAGAAAAATCTATGCAAATAAAACATGAATACTAATACATTTTTTATGCGCCCCCCCCCATTTTGCTTATTTTTGTTTTTACATTTTTAGGCATATTTGAACTTGGGCGATTTTTTTTTATTCAACTATTCCACATCAGCACAAACTGGGTTTTTCCAGCAGTGGGGGCATCTGTGTGTTTGGACATAACGTTTATAGTTTTATAACTCAGTAATACTGTTGCACTAATTACCTGTGGAGGACATTACCTTATGTGAACTCCAATGTATCGCCGTATGCCTCATACACAAAACCCCAAATGGAAACTACTTCAGTATTTACATTATGAATTTGCAGAGAGACTAACATATTTAAGTAGGGATGTTGTGCCTCAGGCTTGGTTGTGTTAAGACTAAAGTATCCTGGATTACCTACTCTGTACTCATGAACCAGCATTAAGTCCTAAAATGAAATGTTGTACATAATGTCTTCTCTTTACCTGCCTCTAAAAGTTCCCATTTGTTGAAACAATGCTATAAAAATCTTCTTTATATATGATCACAATCATTCAGTTAAGATCAATTACTTGTTGAAAATTCATATTTGATGATTTTATCTTATTTTTTTATTTTTTTTGCCGAAAGAGAATTATGACTATTCCACATCCAATGGAGTTATTGTAGCACAAGGTGGAACTGCCTGGAGAAATGAACCCTAATAAGGCTATGAAGGTGATTCAACAAAATGAAAATTTACACACTTTTTAATGGCAAAAGAAACTTTGGTGTCCAGTTTGTTCTGTTAAACACATCTACACATGGCATGATGATCAAGAATCTTAATATACCTTTATCTGTATAAACACAGAAGTAGGTATTTAAATCCCACAAATGGGTTAAAATAAGTCAGGACAGGTTTTTCTTTGTATTGCAGGATTTTAAGCCATATTTATTTTATATTTATTTTATCAACAACATGTGGGAAAAATATGTCAATATTTTGTAAATTGAACCATTGATTGTTTTGTCTATAAAATGTGAAAGAAAATCTGAGAAAAAAGTGAAATCTTTAACTACTTCCGTTATTCTGCCAGCAACCCAAAACAAGACATGCAGTTTAATATCATAAATCATATAAATATAAATAGTTAGACGTTAACGCTGTTGAACTGAACAATCAACTAATTGTTTTATGATTGGTGATATTTGGAATTATGTTTTACTATAGGCTATTTCTTCATAGTTTCTACGCTAAAAGCTGATATTTGATAAAGAAAATCGAGGTAGTGGTTGAAATATTTGACATATCATTAATGCTGTCAACACAGAGATAATTATTTTAATATAAATGAACACTAAGCGATGAGGAGTTATGACTAAAATGAACTGACACTCCCCTTTAATGCCACCACTTCCTCTCCATTAGTGGCTAACATACATGGCAGTTTTCAAATGGCAGCTATGTCAAAAACTTCTTTCTCAATGAGAGCGAAAGCCCAGCCTTTAAGATCTAAGAAACAGAACTCATTTGATGTGGTAATAGCTTGTGCTGCTTCCCCCAAACAACCGCTGTTATCATAATACACCCACATATACACATATATACACATATGTATCACATATAATATCCAACCGAATGTGTACTGACCTAATTTTCATGGAAAAAAGACACAACACGCTGATCTCCACCTACAAAAAAACCAGACACATGCCTCCACATAGTGATGACAGTGTTGCGTAGTGACACAGACATGCAGTCTGCCTGAGGTTTTGGGAAAACGACACGTGGACAGGAACAGACATGCACAGTGATGTTGGTCCTTGGCTAATCGTCTAATTCCAGTCTGTTCCAGATAAGTCAGACGTTTTGGTCCTTATTTTTTGAGATGAGTAAATGTAAGCAGTGAAGTGTTCCTGGAGGCATGAATGGTGAGCACTTCAATCAGCACAAAATACATCAGCTCATCAAAAACAAAATTACTTATCTGCATTTTGCGCACTTTCTTTGCCTTGTTTAACCATAATAAATGGTCCCCATCTATTAGCCATGAGCACTAGGCTATATGTAAACAGCATTTGTATATTTACTGTATAAATGTGTATGCTTGTGGTTTTGTTCAGATTCCTGCCCATCAGCGTTCATGAGGGTTACATGAGTCCTGAGCTGTTCACCAGATGCGAATGAGCATTAACACATAAGTAAAAACACAAATGCAAACAAATACTATTTATGTACAGTACATGCAGAGCTTAACCCACCAATGATGAATGATAGAAGTGGCTCCACAAGTTGTGGGGGACTGAGACAGAGATATCAGTGGTTAGGATAGAGAGAAACATTATTATTATTCTTGGCTGTACTATATATATTGAATGTTTTAATCCACCTGATAGACACCTGCCTATCATGGAAACCCCATCAGACCAGACAACAGTCAGTGTTTGGAAGACACACAGTCCAACTGCTTCACAATGGTTTTATTTATTCACTGTATTTATCTACTTTTCAACCCTTAACCCAAGCTGCTGTAATCCCAACTAATCCAATAAAGGCCGGGCAGTGTGATGGGAGCCAGATAAACACCCAATGACCACTTCAAGGGCACCGCGTCTTCCTTTAATGGACCATCATGGGTGATCTTGAGTGAAGCGTGTTTAGTATTTGTTTTTCTGTGCTTCTGATGGTTCATTGTACAAATCAGGTCAGTGTTAATGTGTTTGACAGACTGGACCACCACGCCATGGGTACGACATTGGCCTCAGGCCAACTCTGGGCCCGACGCCTGGTGGGCAGCGTCACTGCAGCCGTTATGTAACACTAATTTCTTTTTGGCTCGACTGAGCTTTTTCTCCCTTGCCTTTGTCATCCATTTGCCTGCCTTACTCCTCTGTGCACTGTCGTCATTTAATCTTCTTATAAGCAGTTGGTTTGAATTTAAACTGTGTTTCACAAATTATTTATTATTTATTTATTTATTCCAACACTTTGGCGCTGACTTAAATGTTTCATCAACCGCTAGATGGATTGCCACAGTTTAAGTAAAGTGCCACAAATCTGCTAGCACGGCTGTTGGCCTTGCTTTCATGCTTGCAACTCATGTCTTTGTGATTTCTAATAAGTTTGTCTTGTTAGAAGAACCTCATTGGTATAGTTTAATCAGCAAATGAGAGCAGAACTTAGAAATAAATCCTTTTTCCAAAATGAGTATGCAATGTCTTTGTGAAATCGTACTGTATGTGTAAGGAAAAGGTGGTAAACCCTGTTTTCCCATGATGGGAGGGGTTGGAGTTAGTATGTGTCTTTATACCTGAGGATGAAGAATTGAAAGTGAACTCTTTTGGTGAGTCAGTAGCCTATTGTGGCAAAACCTATAGCTAGCTAATGGACACTATTCCAGAGGTGATTGAAAAGCACAGGTCAGGGGATGATAAAAGAGCATAAGACATTGAGTGCAGTCCAGTTAAGCCAATCATTAAGAAATTGAAAGAGTGTGGCACAGCTGCATCTGTTTTTATTATGAAATTAAAGGGTCTTATTTCTGTTGATCAGTGACACATTAAATCCCCTTTGATTCAATGTTGCAAGACAATAAAACATGAAAACTTTCAAATGAGATGAACACCATTTATAGGCTACATCAAACCTGACACACATGAAAACAGGCGACAGGGAATAAGCCTCACGAACAAGTGCCATAGATCTATCTGTCCACCCATTACATCATCCTCACCCTGAAGCACAGCTGCTATAATCTCTTGCAAATTGACCTCAAATCCAACCTTGCATGAATATGTACATATACTTACACTTAATTGTGGCTCAACTCTACTGAAATCACTTATACATTTTAAGTCAGAAGATTAATCCTCACAACCATCATCATCTTAATCACATAATAATAATCACATATTTTTTCCCCCTGCATAATCTTTATGAGCTAGAACTGCATTTTTCTACTGTCTGTCTTTCATCTCTTCCTCATTACATTATAGACCCATTTATGTAACTGCCTGCACAGAGCTTGTCACCACCAAGTCAACTAAATTTAGCACCTGTCAAAACAGGCCATACCCTTGATTCATGCAGTTCCTGCATTCTGTCATAATGTCTGAATGAATCTGCCAAAAATTGACAGTTTCCCATGCTCATAACTAAATATACACATCACGTACAACATTCTCCCTATGCTTACATACACTGCTCATATTCCACTCAATTACAAATTCTTTTTAATCAAGTGAAAAAGCTGGACACACATGCTATCTTGATCTGAGGAGGCCACATGTAAACCTAAAAATGAGATTTAAATCTACACTTTATCACAGCTGCAGTATTCAGCAGGATTATAAAAATTAAAGGTATCCAAAAAAGGTTTCTCCAGCTATTGATGGTTTAATGAAACAGGTTTTGGAATGACTGTTTGGTGCTGTCGTCTATAAATAGGGAAAGCTTGATAGCACCATGTATTTGAGCTGAAACAGCGCTGACTGGTTTCAACTCCCCACTCTGTTTACACAGCCTGAGGAAGCAGCATCCACCTCATGCTTGTAAAGTATGTGACAGGACAATAGAACAATTCTCAGATGGCAATGAGAGGATGCAGTGAGACATGGTGCTGGGATGCTTATTTCATTTCTTCACTAGAGACTCTTAAAAAGGGAAAATCTGTGTGTGTATTCTGTCTTTCTGTGTGTGTGTGTGTGTGTGTGTGTGTGTGTGTGTGTGTGTGTGTGTGTGTGTGTGTGTGTGTGTGTGTGTCTGTAAGCATATGAAAAAGTTGGATGGATTATGCAATAAGAATTTGACTTCAGTTATGCGGCATTCATCAGGATTCATGCAAACATTCACATTGTGAGAAAATTAAAAATGGATTTACACAGGGTGTGACATGCACACAAACTCACAGACAAGTGAGTATTATCTCTATGTGAGAGTCTGTCAAGGGCAAGTCCTGTAAGCATCAAATGGCAGAGAGGAAAGTGGAGCTGTGGTGGTGAAGCGCACATTTGGTTCTCTGCATGCAGAAGGACACGCAGTAAAGCTGTGAAATGGTTAGCTGCCTTTCCACAGTGTAGTAAGTGAAAGAGCGTCATAGTTATTAGATGACCTCATTCTGTGTCGGGTAATGCTAAAATAGCTGCTAAAATACAAGGAAATGAGTCGATGGCTCAAACAAGGAAAATTATTTTTTCATCATGCATGACCTTGAACTTTAGCTGCTGTAAGATTACTTTTGCAATGCAAAGTCATGGATTTATTTTCTGAGGTCACACAGACATCAATCGTAAGACAGGGAGCTTTGAATTAAAGTGTGCACAAACATTTCCACATGTAAGCATGCACAATGGGCAGTTACCGAATAAATATCCATTGGACGATTTGATGAATGAGAGTAGTGACGGAGTGTATTAATTCATGTAATAGTATTCTATTTGTGGCCCAAAAAGTGATGACACTATTTCATTGCCTGCAAAGGCTGCTGTTGCCATGGTGATTTTAACCACTGTTATGCAACTGCCCCACATGCAGTGCTAACCTTTACAAAGCAATGGGGTATGAGGATGCACATGCACACACGTGTCTGCTGTGGTCTGCAAGCACTGTGATACAAAACAATAGTATGCATATGGTGTAATATACATGTGCATGAACACAATATGATGATAGAATGGGACCATTCTGATGGTTAAAAGCAGCCCACTGACCCTGAGGCACCATCCCCTGCTATTCTCATTATTGTGGAGATAGAAGCTTATCTTTTCTGTCTCACCTCCTTTCATCTATCAGTCTTTGTATCCCTCTGCAATCACACAGCGCAGCAGCATCACATACATGTCCTGCGTCAGGACTGGCTGTGGCTCTGCAGCTGATTGCTGGTCTATAAAACAAATACTGGGGCGCCCAGATTCCAGTTTACTTAAGGCCTGGCTTCAGTCTAATGTCTCTCTCTGCACTGCTTTTACGTCTCTCTGCCCTCTGCTCTCTGCTCTCCCCACAGGCACGCCACATCTTGGTTTGTTATGTTGTGTTGAAGTTCTATTATGTTTCGCACCTTACAACATCCTCACATACATACTCCACACATGCACACCTTACACTACTGACTCACTGATGTCTCACTTCCATATGTAAATAGTTCATTTAATTAATACTGTAATTTGTTTCTAATTTGCTTTAGTTTGGTTTAATAAAGTATTTGGTTAACTGCTTCCACATGGTGTGTCTCCTTGTTTGTTGTGGCCGTCTGAGCCAGGTCATAACACGTATATTTAGTATACATAAAGTACTGAATTCTTCCATGTATGTTGTGATTGTGTTTGAATCAAGTTCATTATAGCCAGTATGCTTTACATCATACCCCTTGGGACACATGTCCATGTGACAGATGGTGATATGCAGGAGGTTACTATTTTCAGAATTAAATAAAACTCACAGCCTCCCAAGAATGTATTCTAACCAATGTGTGAGAACATAATCAGGCCATGTTAGAATGATATTTAGGTTCTAATTTAATTCAAATTGGCCTACGTAGCTGTGGATGAGAGTACGCCATGCATTAACACTGAAAAGCCAAACATTCCTAACATCCCCTAAATATAACACTATGCTTTATATTTCTGACTGATTTGAAATACACGTGTCAGAAGGATGTCTGTGCCAGCGGGACAGTTCATCCCAGAGAGAGAAAGAGACACTGAAGTGGTGATGACCCATGCTCTCTGTGTACACACGGCACTCCTCACATCACACAGGTTGTCTGCCTCAGACTGGTTGGAGATGGCCAGGACTGGCTGAGGCAGCCCAGGGCGGCGACATCCTCCTCCAGGCAGAACAACCCCCGTTTCTATTTTAACAACCCTGCAACAGATTAATTCCACTAGACTGGGGGAGACAAGTCTAGGCTGTGTCCTGCGTCTTGGCCGCACGCCACAACAATACAGGATGTATCTGCAGCCGGCCTCACATCCTGAATATTTACATGAATTTGACTGCTACACATTTAAGTTTCATGTCAGCAGGAAGTCTGTGATTAAACACCAAATCTGGAAGAAGACACAGACGTTAGCACAAACCCAAGTCTTTAATCAGCCCCAACAGACAGTGGACAACACATAGATACAAGGTAGAGGTATCCAAACATGTCAAATAACAATATTAATTCATATCATTATTATAACATTAACAACATGGAATGTAGTACTGTTCATTCACATTCTTTTAGAACGTGTAGTTTTTTATGAAACATATCAAATAACTATATATATATATATATAATCTGTCTCTGATAGCCTTATGAATATAGTCTCTTTGAGTGAAAAGGAAAAGAAGGATGGGAGAACGAACAGGCAGTAGAGGAGAACAGAGAGTGTGAGCTCCCTGCATCTCCTCCCATCGACTCTGTCCTCGAACACATACAACTCCTGCTCTCTCACATAGCCCTGTCTCAGTTTAAACACACACGTGCTCAGCAGAATGTATTTCAGTGCATGTTGGTGTGTGCAAAATGCTGATACTTTCTTTGGAATCAGACACAAGGAGAAACATTTCGACTGTCTCAAGAGTTCAAACAGCTTATATTTGCTGCCTACCCTATTTGTCATAATGGTGGACTGGGTTAAACAGAATGACGGCAATGGGAAAATCACTGCATCGATCACACAGATGGCTCTTCTATGTTACGCAAATGTCAGTTTCGTATCCTGAAGATGGAAACACACAACAGGAACATTAAGAAGCACCAATGGCAGAAGAAGGGATGGTGCCCAATGACAGGCCAGCTACAACAAGGTCAAGTGGAGAAATCATCCTCCAGTCCTCCTCCTTCTTCCAAAGGTAAGAGCTTGTCTTCATTCTGGGCTGTGGTTCTCCAGCTCAGAGATGATGGTGATCAGGTTCTGGAGACCAAAGAGGTAGCCGCTGTCCAGGCCCTCATACACCACGCTGTCCCCCTGGAAATGTCTGCATGTGGTGTGGGCAAAGTCTATCATCTTCACATCCACCACGGGGCTGCGGGGGTCTGAGCGGGACAGGCGAGCCTGGCTGACACCCGAACTCCCGCCACTACTGCTCCCGTCACTCGATGTGGAGGGGCTGTGAGGAAAACCAAGTGCACCTGCTACTTCCCTCACCTCCTCCTCCTCCTCTTCCTCCAATTCTGGCTCTACCTCTGCCTCCTCCTCATCATCCTCATCCTCTTCAGAGAGGCCGTCCTCAGTGTGTTGGCGTGGGTGTTTTTGTTGGGACGCTCCATCATAGATGATGAGCAGGGAGCTGGAGTAGAAGCGGTAGGATTCACAGGCTTCCAGAGCGGCTTGCATGTCTCTGAGCCTGCGCAGCACCGGGGAGAGAAGTTCTCGTCGTAGACGGCGTCCGCTGTGAAAGAACTGGAACAAAGCCTCCTTGAAGTCCGGTAGGGACAGCCTGCGGCCGTGGAACTTACTCATGAACATCAGCTGGCCCGTGTCAGAGCGGTACACCTGAAGGGATGGAGAAACATGGAGAGGTTGAACAGGAATAATGACTATATTTATTACACTCAATATCTGTTAAACTGTATTCAAAGTACTTAAAGTGCTTAAATTTGGTTTTATAGTCAAAAGTTTTAAAGTCAAATTACGGCAACTGTACAACAAATGTTTCTTTGATTTTTTTTTCAAATGTTCTTTGATTTTTTTTCCTTCTAATTTCTACTTAATTCCCACTAGTTAAACATGTATGGAGCAGCTGATTTGATTGGATTTAAATAGTCAGAGTTGTAACTGAGGTTGATATCTATATCTCAAATAGCTAATGGCCAGTTGTCTTTTTACTGATTTCATGTTCAGAGGTAAATTTGGTGCTTGACCAGCACTAACTTCAGACATTTTTAGTTAGTTTCCTGGACAAAACATGGTAGTCAAGTTATTAAAAGAAGAGCTACAAAAGAAGACAAACTACATATAAAATGTTAACAAACAGCTTCAGAGGTGCTTGTAGGTAGATTTTATAACTGTCTATAGTAGCCAACAGCTGGCTGTAGCCTTATAACACACCTATGAGAGTGGTATAGATCTTCTCATCTAAGCAGAAAGCCAGATTAAACTATTCCTTTAAGACATTCCCGTTAACACAGACACCAGCGGTCACTCAAACCTCACCTGCATGCCCGAGAGGCAGACCCCTATCGAGGATGCCGTGCTCTGCTGACACTTGCGGATCTTCACAGCCTTCTTCTCCTCCGTGGCATCATCTCCATGCTGCTGTGTGCCCATCTTCAGGTCCAACACACACGGCATCGTGTGCCGCCACGTCAGGTTCTCCAGTAAGATGAATTCTGGAAACTGAGTCAAGGAAGTCGAGTCCAAAAATGACAACCTTCTTTTCTAGACTGATCAGATTACAACTGACACTTATGTTATTGTTGTTACAATGGGTGCAGGTAAATCACAGCATTATCAAGTAACTAATGGAAGGGTTTTAAACGCAACTCCCAAGGACAAAGACATTGATAGCTACAAACTGTATTAGATAACGGGTCTCAGTTACAACCCTGATTCCAAAACAACTCTGTAAAACATTAATAAAACAAAATGTGATAATTTCCTAATCTTTTTTTAACCTTTAAATCCATTGAAAACAGATGATAATCCAAAGTTGTACCTCATCAACATCATTAATTATTGTAAATATGGGCTTATTCTGAATTTCATGCCAGCATCATGTCTCAAAAAAGTTGGGACAGGAGCAACAAAAGACTGGGAAAGTTGGGGAATGCTCAAAGACCTGATTGGGACATTACACAGGTGAAGAGGTTGACTGGTATCAGGTGATAGTGTCATGACTGAGTATGAGAGGGACATCCTCAAAAGGCTCAGACATTCATAAGAAAAGATGGGGAGAGGTTCACCACTCTTTGAAAATCTGTGTGGGCAAATAGTCGAACAATTTAAAAGCAACGTTTCTCATTGTACAATTGCAAGGAATATGAGGATTTCGCCATCTACAGTCCATAATATCATCAAAGGATTTAAAAGAATCTGGAGAATTCTCTGCAACGCAAGGGGCAACGACAAAAAACAACATTGCCCAGGATCCCTCTGACGACACTGCATTAAAAACTGATATGATTTTATGAAGCATATTACTACATGGGCTTGGGAGCACTTTGGAAAAGTGTTGTCAGTAAACACAGTTTGTTATTGCATCTACAAATGCAAGTTAAGACCACTGACTTCTTCTACAATACAATACAATACAATACACGTGGCTTCACAGCAAAGGAGTCTGGATAGACTGGACTGCACCTGTCCACCTTGAATACGTGTGGCACATTATGAAGCGCCAAAAAGGACAATGGAGACCTCGGACTGTTGAGTAACTGAAGTCGTATATCAACCAAGAATGGAACAGAATTCCACTTTCAAAACTTCAACAATTGGTGTCCTCTCTTCCAAAATGCTTACTAAGTGTAGAAAAGGTGAAGTCACACAATGTTAAACATGAACCTGTCCCAGCTTTTTTGAAACATGTTGCAGGCAAATTCAGAATGATAGTATTCATTTAAAAAAAGAAAAATTAAGTTTATGAGTTTGCACATTAAATTTTTTTGTCTTTGTACTATAGGCCTATTCAATAGCATTTAGGTTAAAATGATTTGCAAATCATTGCATTTTATTTTATTTTATTTTACATAATGTTCCAACTTTTAGAATTTTGTTTGGGTTGTTTTGGAATTGGAGCCACTGATAATCATGAATAGGTTTCAACTGCATACAAATAGGCAGATGTTGCCATGTTTTCTGGTCTGAAAGTCGGAACAATCAATTCTGTCTCTTTCCGCTGTGATATTGAATGTTTGCGAAAAAACGAATAAAAAAACAGCGCAGTCCTCAGTCAGTAAAAGGATACTATACTGGTTACGGTGCTTGGCATTCTCCTTCATCTTCTGCAGGTGCTGCTGTTGACACTTGAGGCTCCAGGGGTTGTATTTGAGTTGGGGGATTGCGTTACTGTGACTGTGGTCCAGTCTGTAGTAGAGCACCTCGGTCTGCCGCAGCCACTCCAGCTCCACATCCTCCTGCAGCTTGTGAATGCTGACGGCAGAGGGAGGGAGAGCCTGATCAGTTTTAGGCACAAATAATAAAGGAAAACACTAACTCTGTATCTGCTTGTGTACTTGGTTAAAGCATGTATGTGGATAGTAGAGTATATAAAAAACAAGACGGCAGGGAAAAATAGAGGCAGCCCATGGAATAATGTCTCACAGTATTTAGAAACAGTTTTGCCTTAGATTATACGTGTAAGTCAGTGAACGCATCATCAGTTGAATAATGTGAGTCTTCAGACAACAGCTTTTCCATTCACGGAAAACAAAACGCTGCTTTAAAGACATAATCCTGCATAATCCTCACTGTACTGCCGTCACTGTCAGACAGCTTCTTTCATCTCACCTCTTGTCCTTGTCTTTAGTAGAGTGGCGGCTTCGTCCATCTTTGCTGTAATTTTCGCTGTCCACAAGCAGTGAGGATGCCATCGGTTTCCCCCATTTGAGCATCTCATTTTTGGGCTCGCAGTCGGCTAAGGGATCCTTGTTCTCCAGATCTGCTGCGGGGTCACTCTGGAGGGGGTAAGCGAAGAGGCATAGGTTCCCTTCTTCATCCTCCTCGAAGCTCACAGACACCACACCTGAGAGTGGGACATAGAGGGAGACTTCTGTTAAGCTTTTGTGTCATGGAGCAGTGAAGAGATTATGTCCCTGATACAGAATCAAAGCAAAATAAAGCTGAGAAAATGAAGTGACCTCTTAAGTACTGAGAATCTTCTGTCCTCATCTTACTGGACTTTGACAGAAGTCTTTGTCTATGCTCTTATTTCTAAGACATCTGCTCCAATAATACCTCAACCAAACTGTGACAGACTAGAGAGGATGGGACAGAGATAGTGAGCTTTCAAAGCAACCCTGGAAAGGAAAGAATGAAAGACCAATCAATCAATATAAATATGTAAACAATGGGTTTTAATTGTGTAAATCCTTACACACAAAAATAAACCATGCTCTTAAGTAGGTTTAATGCAAACAGGCATATGGCAATAAAGAGAAAATAATAGCCCAAACACAAATGACACACGACAAAAAAAATAAAGTCAGTTCTGTTTATTATCAAAAATGTGATCTCACACAAAATGATGAGTAATATACATTCCATACAGCTATATAGCATACAAGAACCACAAAGCATCACCGGACACATAAGCAGAAAATTAGACAAAGACAAAGAGCACAACGAATAATAGTCAGCGTGACAGAAGAAGGTCCGGAAGATTCCAAAAGATTGTCTTTATCATAAACAGCCTTTCCCCCCAATGGTGTCCAATAATATGACAGAAGGAGAGGAGGACTGAGAAAATAAGGGAAAATAAAGATAAAGAGGAGAAAATGCTGACAAAAAGAAAAGAAAGCACCTTTGCCGCAAAATATTCATGGTGGGAAAGGTTCGAGAGATGTAGAGGTGCAACCAGTAAGAGGTGAACCAGACCAACAAGCTATGTTTGCTAACGTCACTTGCTGCTTAATATTTCATGCAAAGGGTGTGGTGGAGGTTGTGTAGAGTGTCGCCTGAGTTGACCTTTTCCGATGACCTTATGGTCTCTTTCCATCAGCTTCTTGGATTTCTAGATCTGAGTGAGGAAGAGTCTCACTTGGCATGCTGCCTGTGTGCCGGAAAAAGAAATGGGGCCAAACCTGACTTACCTGTTTTAGTAAAGCCTCGGACAAACAGAACATCACAATCGGATGGCCTGTTTGTAGGAGGCCAAGTGGGAGGCTCAGCTGCAGCACCCTCCTGTGGCACAATTCGGTACATGCTTCTTGCAGGTACCTTGGAAGAGGACTTGAAAAGGGTACAAAAAGCTGCATTTCCTAAAACTCTCTAAATTACCACACAGCCTGCAAAAAAGACAACGCAGGCATGAAAAGCACCGATTCTCACCTGACACACAGAGCGATGAAACAAACAAAAGAAATGCATACAGCACAACAAAACACAACAGCCTCATCATAGGTTAGAAGGGTCGTCTGCATTACCTCTATACTGGGGGGTAAACTTCCTCATTGCAGATGGCAGACTCTTGTAGAACTGATGTTCGCGGGGGATGAGGGGCTTGCAGATGGTCTGTTCCCCGAAGCGCAGGACACAGCAATGTCCCCCCACCTGGTGTACGAAGGGCTCAAGCATCACCCCTTTCTCCATGTAGCACTGCTGGTGCTGCAGCTGGTGCTTTTGCTTTTGCTCTGCATCCATGGCCTTCTGTGCCTGATCCTCCACAGCCGGACCCATCCTCCTCTGGTCCCGACCACACTACCATGGGCATTAGCCTCCTCACGCACGCACGCACACACAATGCGGTGGGGGGGGGCCCTATCTGGCAAGGATGTGAACACACTCAGCCACACACTGCAGACCCACGGAAGACTATCTCGCATTAAGGTTGCAGGTTTTTCCAAATTATTCCACCAGTGTCTTCAGAAGCCGTTGCTGTGATGATGATCTGCTTCCTCCGAGCTGCAGGGGATTCTGCTGGTCAAAAAAAAGACAAAGAACGGGAAGGAGGAAATAGAAGAGAAACGGAATAAAAAGCCAGGATTTAGTGGATGTTTAATTCCTTTTTATCTCCTCATCTGGCAGTTGTTGAAAATAAGTGCCATAGAACGTCCTTTAAACAATGAGGTTAGAACAAGTGCTGCAGTGTTGGGTCCTGCTTGAGTCTTCACTGCAGCCTGGATGCTCTCTGACAACTGAGGGCTGGCTCACCACTGCTCAAGCTCCCTCACGCCTGACACTGGGACAGCCCCCATCACAAGCTATCCACCAATCAGGAGCTCCCAGAGCAGGTTGTTGGGCGGTAACTCTTTCTGAGGGACAGGAGGAAGCAAACAAAGACAGTAGTGGGAGGGGGAGTCTGGGGAGAGGGAGAGAGAGGCGGGGGAGGAAGGAAGAACCAAAACAAGAACGGAGGAGGCACGTGAACCCAGCTGTTTTTTTTCTCTGAGATGTGAGGGTTTTAACAACCGAGAACAAGCAGCGTTAGTTCCTCATATTGAGTAAGGTGGAAGGAACAACTGAACAAGTTTGAGAAAACAAAGACAGAAAGTGACATGAAGCACTTTAAAATACACCGTGGTGACATTTAAACAAAAACATAGGAGTCAACCACACAGAAAACCTGACATGAAAGAGGCAACATCTTTGGTATGAAATTAATACACTAAAAAAAAAAAGGATTGGAAAAGATTAACACTTTTTTTTTATACTGTAGTAAATATCTGAAGCATAAAATGGCCAAAAAAGAGAGAGAAAGAAATGGCAACAGAGGTCAGGATGTTGTGTTTTGAAGATAAGGTGGAGTAAGAAGGTGGGGTGACGAGGGGGGGGGGGTTGTTGAGAGCTTGTGCTGTGTAGTGGAGTCTATAATCCTCATCTCTCCATCTTCAAGCCCTTCCTGACACAGATATCATATAGTGGGCAAAACAACATTTGTCTGAGACAGTCAGTCACTCTTTAAACTGCTGGTGGGATTACACAACACAGACGAGGGTTTAAGTGTTACTACCAATATTAATAAAACAATTCATCAGTGTATCGTTGCGTGTTTGTGAGCTCTAAAATATCATGCGTTTCTTTGCATATGTATATCACTGCACATTACAGTAGGACACAGGCTGTTTGTGCAGGGAGAGAGTCAGAAAGCCCTGCGCTAATCTCTCTAATCCTGCCTCTTGGAACACAAGAGGAAAATAGGCCATGGCAAACAAGAATAAAATTGCCGTGTTTACATTTACACAAATCCTGCTTGGTCTCAGCAGGGCACGTTTTATTCATTTCATTTCATTCATTTCAATTTCCTACTAATATAAGTTTCTAATTGTGTTGTTAAAAGGCAGCATGTGTAAATTCATTATTTGACCACGGCAATAAATGCAGCATTTTAAGCAAGGATAAGTGTGGTCCCTGAGTTTATGACCATGTGCTTGTCTTGCAGCATAATATATAATATAGCATAAATATGCTATATTAAAATGAGCAATCTCAGAGAGAGTCATGAATGAAAGATGGTTGGCAATATCAAGGGGGCCAGCAGGGAAATGAGGATAACATGTAAGAGACCAGAGTGATATGGGAACAAGAATTGTGGGTGTCATCTTCCTAAAAAGACACAACACATACTATACTAATGGTATTTGACGCTCAACAAGTTCGGACAGGCATCTGATTGACATCCACAAGCTCACAGGCCAGCTGGCATTAACACAGACAATCCCAAATGTGTGCATCTCAAACAGACATGAGATTGATTTACAGTAAATTCCTCTGCACACATTTAAAGGTTTACTACCTTTAAATGTGTGCCGAGGAATATAACAGAACAAATTGGAAAATGACTGAGAACCATGACTAAGAAATGATTGGAGATACTACTGAAAGCAACAGAAATAAAAAGTGGAGACAAAAAGGTGAAAGACTTTATAGAAATAGGCTGAGTACAGCATTGGGCGGTTAGCATTCACATTTCATAGTGCCGATGAGCATTGTGCCAGTTTTAAACAGAGAAAACAGGAAGTTGGAATCCAGCCCCTCATCTCCCCACAACAGCCCTGCTGTTAGAGGAACACCTCATGACAAGATCAGAACATTTCCAGCCTTGACAAAAGGGAGACGGCAGGTTTTAATCCATCTAAGAAGTTCAAAGAAGCATCTTTGCAAATGGATTTCAAAATGCTTTTTGTGTATGCTCTCTTCTTCAGCGTCGTGACTGTAGGGCAGTCAATGTCAGTTTTAGCATGATGGTTACGAGCCCGATTTAGTGATCGGACACTCCAAAAATGTCGCTATTAAAACCAACCAGAATCCCCATAAAACAAACCAGCTAATTAACTATATAGAGGGTCAAAGAGGGAAGAAGTAAAGATATATATAGTCAAGGTCACCAGTCCATCAACAACAAAAATAGACCATGACATTCCATTTGCAAAGCTGAGGTTTTAAGTTCATTCACATACAACAGCATCTTAATTAGATCTACGTGTGCAGCTGTTGCTATGGAAAAGCTATGAACTACCCAATTAACAGCAGCTACAGCTAAATACCAAACCTACAAGCATGTTCTTAGTTTTTCTTCCTCTTATCAGTTTCCTTTGAGCAGGTGTTTTTTCTACTTGCAAACTATTGCAAAGCGGTTTCATTGATAGTAAAAAAAATATTCAAATTTACATACCCTGTTTACTACATGTCTCTGGCTTGTAGGGGCTAGTACTGCATCTTGAGGATACCAACAGTGATGCAAGAAAATACTGCAAAAAACACACATACAGGTCCAGACATTAAAACCAGGACGCATCCTCCTTGCTGTAAAGGTGACTGCAGGAGCTAAACACTAAGCTGAAGCCATCATGTCACCTTCACTGCATTATTTTACCTTAATTAATGCCTTTGAACTGTGCATTACCTTCTGCTCCACACTCAGAGTTATTCAGAGTCAGAGACAACTGTCTCAACATCCTCACCATGATCAACACATTTACAGAGATCAGAGGGATCACTTAGCAAACTTAATCTGTGAGCTTTCATCTATCAACAGGTATGTTATTGGGGTCATCGAGAGGGTCTATGTTCCATTGAATCAAGGTTGTGGCAGCTCCACAAGGCTTTACAGCACATTCAGATGTCCTAGAAATGTGATCCGCAGATACGACTGGAGCAAGAGAACCCGTGCGTGGAGGGATGGTTGGTGCGCGTGAGGGGAGGAGAGTGCAGAAAGGAAGGGTGGTTGAGGTCTGTCTTGTGCCCTTGTGTGGCCATAGACCTAAGAGGAGGAGACTAATATGGAAGTGCTGAGTGGATTTAGTTATAAAACAAATGCAAGGTATGAAGGCATTAGAGGGGAATGTGAAGAGCAAAATAACAACCCCCTCATTCCCCCACCCCACCCTCCAAACACCCACTAACAGGCACAGATTTGGATATTACTTCAAACAAAAATCTCATAAACTAGTCTTTTATACATAAATGTCACTAATACATATTTAGTGAATGCTGAGAAGCTCAATTTGTCATGGTTTTGGGAACTCTGTTGAGGTTTTGTACCGCTGACCTCACTGAGTTTAAGAGCCTTATAAAGATTTAGGATGAGATAAATAATCTGAATGAGGCAGCCTGAGTCTAGATTTACCTGGACTGATTTACGCAGTGACTCATATTCATGTACGCTCAGAAGCCTTGAAGTTTGGGGCACAGATATGCAAAATCACATAAAAAACAAAAACAAACATGAACTCCCCAAACAAACTCATCAATTTAAACACACACACACACACACTCTTCTAGCCGGGCACCTGGCATGGATTTAGTGGAAAAAGGCTGACCTTATCTGTTTGGTTATTTACAGGGTCATTCTTCAGACTGATCACCTCAGATGACATCACACCAGATAAAGCCACTAACCAAATCCTTATGGGTCACAAAACAACTGAGGCCCCACTAAAAATAACAGGCTATAAGCAGTTCAGGCTGCAGGGTTGCTATTCATAAACAAAGTCTGCTCCATGCCAAACTTGAGGAGAAAGAAATGCAGGGATCATGCAGAGGAGAAACAATTCATAGGTAAATGGGACAGACATTGAAATCATTGCTGCACACAGGCCAGAGAAAATCGAAAAGAAAAACTTCACAGTGTGTTTATTGTAAAATCAAATTAGTCCTTCCACAATAGCGCAACACATTCTTACAGCATGACAGCAGAAAGCGTGCAGTCCACACAAAGCAGACCAGATAGAAGGTAACATTAACATAAGCATTTAGCGTACCAGTGAATCAATATGATTTCTGTTGAGATTAAAGTATGTACAATGGCTGGTAAAGAATGTAAATAACTAGGCTGGCTAGTTATGATTTCTCTAAGGCAACTTTGTTCATTAAGTTTTGCTCAAGAAAGTGACCACAGGAAATAAAATGCTTCAGTAAGTTTGCCTAAGCATCATTCATGTTATTATTATAATACAATTCGCCTCACAATGATGCATTAAATATCCCAGAAAGCAAAACATCAGGCATGTTGGAGCCTGATATGCACCAATCCAATGCAGCAGGTATATTCAACAGCATTCAACATAAATGTACATTAGCCAGTCTTATGACTTTAGAGTTAGGACAATGGCAAATGCACATGTATTTAAAGTTGCTGTTTGTTCATAAGAGTGGCAAATGTACATTAATTTACTGTGTTGAGTTGCCTGACCCTACTGACTGCAATCAATCAACAATTAGTTGCTCATTTCAAGACAACTGTCTTATTTTCTCTTTTGTTTTGTATTATTAAACCATTTCTTATCCGATTACTGGATTAACTTCTGGAATAATCAATAGAATATCTGATTACTACAATAATCAATAGCTGCAGAGCTACATTAATTGGAGCAAGAGTTGCTCTCCCAAATAGTCTTTATATTCCTGAAAAGGAGATGGTTGGAAAAACCCTGTGTGTATATAAAACACTTTTAGTCTTTTGTGACTGTAAAAACAGTGCAGGACTCAAACATCAAACAACAGTTCTGACAATGCCTCTCTTATTTCCTGTATGAGGAGGTCTTGTATCTGATAATCCAAGAGTGCTGCCACAGTCTGTGGCTGATGGTGAGTCACTGAATTAAGGAAATACTTAGCTGTTAAGTGACCGGAAATAGGGATATGAACGTCACAAACCTCCTGGATTGAGCCTTAAGCTGTCCACACTTCTCAGAATCATTAGATAGAGACTACACAATGCAGTTACAGCAGCTCCAGTCTGGCAGACAACCGCTAACAGGTTCTTACACTACTGCCTCATGCACACTGTGGTTTCAAGACTGGAACAAGATTCAGCATTCACTGCCAGCAATATAAGGCACAACATGATTAATGAATTTGTAAGCAAATTATAATTCATTGAAGGTGTTTTGTTTTTGATGTTATGCTGTTCTTCTGTGTTTGTTCCCATTTTTTAAAATGTCTTTAGCCAAAGTGGAAAAGTGTCCTTGTATAATGACATTAAACCCATTTTCCCGAGGTTATTTCGGTTCTGGCATTCTGCTCCAACAGGCATGGACTGGACAATTTCCATGGCCTTTTGGCTGTGTTCCTCTTCTGCTGCTGATGAAGGTCAAATGCCGTTTGGCCCAGCCACACTCTTTAATTCAGTTTCTAGGCAGCCTCATAGATAGGACAGACTCTCTTCTGTCCCACAACAGCACCATGGCTTGGTTTGAGCAAACCTTTGGCTGACTGCCTCTCATATGGGCTACGCTCAAACAAAAGTCTGTAATTCTACTCAGAGGAAAACAACAAGGTTATTCCTAGGAATAGATGATCAATCCCTTGGTAGTTACACTATCCTGATGGCATCTTGGCTTGTGGGAGACTTTGTGGGAGACTTGTGGGTGACGGTGGAGCCGGTTGTGTAGGGAAGGCTGCCAGTGGATGAGGGCCTGGTTGTAGTTGGTTACTTCATCTGGATGCGTTGAGGTCTTCGGGAGGTGCCCAACCTGCACTGAGTGTTTCGGCCTTTATCCTCAATGCTATCTGGTTGGCAGGCCGGCAGCGGCGGCCAGGTCACTGCCCCCTCTTATCCGATTCTGCAGGCTGTAATGGCTGTACTTACTACAAAATTTGGCCAATGTGTGCAGCCATAGGGAATTGAGTTTGGAATTGGATGAAACAACACCGGAAAACAACAGTTTTACTGCCAATAATTCCCTAAGACCCCAAATTACACAGGTCAGTAAAGTGTCCCGGTAACACTGTATACATGTAGATGTGTTAATGTTGGTAGTAGTCTGTCTGTAGTCGCTCTGTGTTTGGCAGGGACTGACGAGTTGGGTTACATTGTCTGAGCAAGTGATACCTGTCGACATCAGTATCACAAGCACCTGGTCAGGCTCCGGTTGGCTGTATAAGGGCCTTGACATAGTTGTATGTCAACCATACTCAGCACTCCTTCCATAGCTTCACAGCCAGCATTGTGACAGTGTGGCCACTGAAAGGAATACCAGGCAATACAAAACTATATACAGCTGATGCTCAAGATGTAATAGCATAGGCTAGGGCTGAATCTGATTAGCTCTAGCATTTCCTTTGACTTGTTAATGCACACTATCTGTTCAAATAACAAGCACTTCTGCTCTGACGGTTCCAGCATCATTCGGATGTATTCAGTATTCTGTGGCTCAGGAGGCAGAGCGGCCCTCCAGTTATTGTAAGGTCAGTGGTTTGATTCCTGGTGTGTTAATGTTAGTGTTAGTGATTATGGTTGGCTCCTGATGAGCAACTCTGCCATCACTGAATGAATGAAACAATGCTGGCCTGTGTTGTAAAGTAGTTTGAGAGACTAGACACCTACTATAAAAGTACATTACAGTAACATTATTTAATTATCATTAAATAGAGGACACATTCTGTAAATATTCAGTGTTTTACTGGCAAAACTGTGACAAATATTGTTTTGTAAATTCACAGCAATACAGGAACGAACTGTATATTTATAGTTCATAATATACTGTAATTCTAAAATACAGCAAGAACTGTATAAGATGCATTACTTTGCAGATGAAGCTGCTGACAGATAATTACTATAAATTTACAGTTAAAGGTTTTGCAGTGTTTCAAATGATCTCAAGACAATCAATAAAGTAAAAGCAGTAAAAGAGAAGACGCTCTTGAATAAAACGAGGAGTACATTAAAATGTGCTTGTTTCAAAGCAGGTGGTGCTTTCTGGTCAACTTCACACCACCTGCTCTCACAATGGACGTTGTCCTGATATTGAGCCATTTAAAGTGAGTGCCTGGGTGTTTGTGTCAAAACAGTACATGAATCATTGTCATTTCCTCACCTCCAAAGTGTGTCAACTCCTGTCATCCATCATCCCACGTGAGGTGACGGGATGGAGCGCTGTACATGTCCTTTGGCACATCTCTCACACTATATATAAGCACACGCACACACACACTCTCTCTCTCTTACCATAAATAACAGCACTCATACACCTTATCACATTCTATTAAACGCTGGGCGCTGACATAAACTCAATGGCATTCCCTCGGTGTAACTCTCCAGACTAGCCAAACATAATATGGATGCACCTACTTCATGCCTTACAGGACAGGCCATTAAAGTGGTGACAGCACACTGTCCAAACCATGTGCATCTATTACGCTTTCAAAAGGATGGGACAGAGTCACGTTCATAAAAGAGGCATGCATTTTTAATAACAAACAAATATAATGGGAATATGAGATGAAAATTGGATGAAATGAGACTGGGACTCCAAGGAACAAGGAAGAATAAGATTTCAGTGATGGAGCTGAATCCAGTACTGAATGAAATATGAAGCCTTGACTTGAAACCTGATACCATCATATCAAACGAAATGTGATCATTGCAGTGAGAAGGCAAGCAACTCTTTCACCCTGGACACCCAATACTTCAAATCAGCTAAGCATGCAGAGGGAGCACAGTCTCAGCCCCTGAGTACTGATACCCAGATGAATATTAATCCTTGGAAAAAGCACACACACGTGCAAAAACATAGAATAAGACTCTTAGATTAGTTAAAGCAATTCAGAGGCTTGGTGAAGGCCGACCTTAAGTATGCACATACAGTACCTCTAACACAGATGGGAAATAATCTGTCACTCACAAAATGCTTGCAGATGTTAGATGTAGACTTGCTTATATAGTCAATGTTTGATCTGCCTTGTGTGGTTGCTTTTTACACTCTATTATATGACTGAGAAAATGTATCTATTATTTTTCAAAAAGTTATTTTAATTATATTGCTCCACACAACTGCATTGGAAACCAAATATGGCCCAATTAGTAATGAAACTGTATGTAGTTTAAAAATAAAACCATGATTCCTATAATTAATGTGGCCACCCATTGCTATTATAATGTTGGAAGAAGCACCATTTAGTGCGACGGAGGCCTTATGTGGTATTTCAGAAGGGCAAAAGCAGGTGACAAGGAAGAACCGTGAAGCTCCACTGTAGCACAAGAGAGACGTACATAAGCAATGTGATGGAAAGGGCACAGAGACTCCTGGGGTTTGGGGCACTGGATGTGATGATGCTTTCTGTGTAGGTGCTGATGGTGGAATCTTGGCCTTGTTCCAACATGCTAAGTGAAGAACACCTGAGGATCACAGAGAGAGACGAGAGCTAGAGAAGCTAAATGATGCACAGTGGAAAAGTACTGCAGATTCCTCTATGCAAGTGTCTGAAACACCACAGCATTTCTCACAAAAAAATTCTTACTAGCATCTGGTGAGTAGAGAGGGCTAATCATGAAAACTTAAAATACATGTTGGGCCAAGCGATAAAATGATCTCTGGGGGATCTGATAAAAATTTATGTTGATAACAGAGATAAATAATCTCTATAGGGGATCTGATAAAAATGTATGTTGATAACAGCGATAAAATGAACTCTATAGGGGATCTGATAAAAATTTATATTGATAATGATAAATTTGGACATTGTTCCTTGATATGTGTTGCTGTCTGTCACCTGGGGGTGTGGTTATGCTTACAATGGCAGTAGTCAGGAGCTTAACTTCACAGCAAAGCCCACAGAAGAGATATTTAAATGGATTTTACAAGTTATTTTACTGGAGTCAACAAGGACAGTGCTCATTATACATATGGTCAACAAAGGCAGTATGATCATGGTCATGATCATGGTTTAATGTGGTATGGTCTGTAAAATGTCATCAGTTGCTGCCAACCAAGGAGGGGAAAAACAAATCTTTTCCGAATCCAAGTTAGTAACTTTTTCTATTATGGTTTGAGACTTCAAAATTTGACAATTATTTACTGAATAGTGCAACATGTAGTGACTGGAGATGTGGAGACAGAATGACCTGTCAGATGATTTCATGAATGATGGTGAAACTCTAAAAGGTCACATAGCAACAGAGTCTCTCCCTCTAATGACTTTCTTATGAGGCCTTTGTGTCAGTCTCAAACCAGGGGATACCAATGTTCTGTACAGATCCATCTACAATTTCCAAGGCTCACGAATCTCTCCTCACAGCCAGGACAATATCTGGCATCCTCATGGACTTCCCCCACTGGCTGGTGTTAACTCACAATATAGCTGACTTTAAAGGCTAACCTTTACCCCCTGGTGAGGACGTTTGTGCTCACATCCATGCATAGGTGACCTATACGTGTAATCTGGGTTGTCTGTAGCTCCCAGTATGAAACATACTCACATGACACTTGCATGACCTAGCCTGGTAACACCACACCTGAGACACAGTCGGGGTCAGATGGGAGGGTAAGGAAATGAGCCAATAGGGAGGAGAGGGAGAAGACTCATGGCAGGTGGTAAAACAGCTTTAAATGAGAGCTCAGAGAGGTCCTTGCCCACCTGAATCTCAAACACCTTTGGCCTGGCTTGATGTGCTTGACGGACCGTCCCTGCTAGGCTCTGTCTACCTGCAAAAAACACAGGAATGCATGAACACCACTTCAGTGTTATGACTGTGGATATGTTGCTAAAGAAAAGGTCAAGTGGGTTAAACACACACATGGCCACAAACAAAACTAAACGCCCAAAATAGAACGGCTGTTTCCATGCCACTGACCTCCTCCAGCCTGACATTGTTTTTGTCATGAAGGATTTCCTTAAGTGGATTTCTCCAGTGGCCAAACCCAACAACTGCACTCTCATCAAGTCAGTGACAAATCAAAATCACTCTGCCTAACTCTCTTGTGCACAGTATGAAGGGAACAGCACACACACACACACACACACACACACACACACACACACGTACATGTGCACACTGCAGTCAGGCGGACCCATTTCAGAAAGAAATGGCATGTCTGAATAGTCAGGAGCAGGACCATAATAGAAACCCTTTGGTTGTCATTTTCTGAATATTTAGGTCCAGCACATGACTCACGGGGAGGAACAGAGTCCTGCAGTGCCAAAAATAGAAACCAGAGTAACAGATTGCATTATCGAGTCCTTGGAACAGAGAGATGAGAGACAGACAGGCTGAAAATGTGGAGAGAGAGTGAAAGGAGACAAACGCCAGACGGACATGATATGGATTCGAAATGAGCTGCCAGTGCCAGCATCTGCTTAGACAGTCCAGTGATTGTGCAAACATAGGTTAAATATATAAACTCAACAATCCCTAAAAAAAAAAAAATGGCTCTAAATGAGAGTCTGCCAGGATGGCAGAATGTGAGCAGCACGGTGTGAGGTGGAGGGAGGAATGCAGCTGGCAAACGCTCAGGATTGTACCACAGAGCAAAGTCAACCTCTCATCGAATGGAACGGCTTCGTTCTCAGTGCCCTCTGAATGTATCCCCTCTCGATATATCGTGCTCTACTTCTCTGTCCTCCTGGCTCCCTTACAGAGCCATACATACTCCTTTCAAACTGGGCTCACAGCTACTAATCAGGAACATTAATCCAATGAGGAGATAATCACATGCAGTCTCAGGATTAAAACTCATCACACTTTCCATGACTGAGACGTGGTGACTAAATGGTAAGTCCCAGGCATTAAGGAGAGTGATATCCCTCACACTCACCTTGTTGGTTAAGGGGAAGAACTTACATTTTTCACACAGGCCAAAGAAGCGGTGCTCGTTCCACGATTGGTCCTCAAATGAGATGCCAGCAGTGTTACTTTCTCTACGCAACACAATCCTGATGAGGTGTCATCTTCCAGTGTCAAGGGCTTATTTCTCCTGTTTTGATCTCAGAGAGGGAAGCTCTTCAGTACTGCTGTGAAGTTACGGACCAATCTTTAATGTAACGACCGCCTTCTTTAACACAAGCCCACAGGGAGAAGCATTAGAAGATCTTGTCTAAGGTTTTTGGACAGAGTGCATTTCTGCCACCATCATTAAAGAATGCTTCCATCGCTAAGCCAATGCTTGCTGTCTAGCCGCTCATCGCCGTGTGACATCGTCTCTGTGACAACTTTAAGTGTAACAACCTACACATAGGAGCAGAGATAAATACCCTCAAAAGCTAAATCAGTTCAAAAACATACATAAAAACATACCCAACATTTTAAAGTACCCTGGTTGGTAAAGCCTCTAAATCCCAGTTAGCACAATGCCAGTAGACGTGGCAGTGTGTATGAATATGTGTAATAAGAGCTCTCAGGTCAGGGTTTCAGGAGATTAGCAGGGGCTGATTGATTGACTCCACAAAGCTGCATGCCTAAAGGGGGCAGAGACTCAGATGCTAACGTGTTATGCCTTAAGAGTTGGTGATAACTGAATGACAAGCGGAACCACAAAGGCAAGAATTGCTGCAATGCGTCTTACATTATGTGGAAGCAGCACTTAAGTAGATTAAACATTGCAGTTTGTTATGTAAAAATAAAAAAATTGCCAGCGTTTCTTGTATTTTTAAAAGTACAACCAGAGGTCTAATATTCAGCTCGTGTCATTTATGCTGTAAAAAAAAAACATGGATGCTTGTATGAGATATTGGTTGACATCAGCCAGATCTGCACCAGGATTTCTTCATTATTTCACTTGAAACTAACAATTATCTTCATTCATTAATTAATTGATTAATGTGATTCAATGGACACGATTAATCACTTGACCAATAGCAAAAAACCTAATTAAGTTCAGTGCAGGATATATAATTTAAAGAGAATACCAGCATATTTAAGAAAGTGGTAAAACAGAATCTCTATTAATAAATTCCATTATCTGTAGTCATATTATAGATTTAGATTAGATGTGTTTTACCTGGGTTATAAAGTACACTAAAATAGAATTATTATGCAAATATACAATTACCTGCTCACCAACAAACAAACAAACAAGCCAACCAACGGACATGGGTGAAAACAAACCTTGCCAGACATAACTGCAGATTATAACTGCAGATTATTATGCAACTATATTATGCTTCCATTGTGTGTGCTATGTATAGCTAAACATTTTGTTTGCATCAGCATGCCCACATAAGCTATGGGAGACCATGTGACATAAAATGACAAATGCCCATGAAATATGAGGTGCTAAACATTTCAGTGAGACGGCAGCTCTTTTCATCCATGCAACCAACTGGCTTCAGTTTTCAATGATACTGAATACTATCATAGCATGATTGAGGCCAGCAAAGCCCATCAGATCCCTCATGTGTGTGGGGGAATCCTCACCATAACTTGTATTATGTAAGTACTTAAGAATAGTCTGATCCATGAAGGGAGATCCCAGAGAGTTCTAATGGAGTCATGTGACAAAAGGCATGTTCAATGGCTGGGCTAGAATTTGAAGTGAAACTGGAGGATGTCAAATTTACATCTGAACAAATTACAAGTCTAACCATATAAGGTACACAATTTAAAATCCAAATAATGGAAAGTAGCCTAACTGACTGATTTGTAGTAAGAACAAAATGAAAGCCAGGCTAGAGCTGAGATGATGACTCAATCAACAAAACATTTGCTGGTATTTGATTAATCATGTAAGTATTTTTTTGTCTTATTATAGACATTCTCTGGTTCCACATCTTGGGTTCTGGATTAATGGTTGGAAAAAGCAAAGTATTATACAACATTATCTTGGGTTCTAAGAAACTTTGATGGACATTTTACATGGGGTTCTGAAATTTTATAGAAAAAAGTGGTTCATTCATTGAATAAATAGTTGTCAGAATAATCAATAAACAGTTTCATTGAGTTATGCAACTGCTAATAAATATTATTTGCTTATTTTTATTATCTTACTTTGTATATTTTAGACTGTTATGAACAACTATACCAAGGCAAATTCTTTGCAGCAAATCTGTTTCTGATTCTGATTGGGATAACTGCAACAAATTCATATGAAGGTTACATGACACGTGTAATGTAGTATTCTTGTGTCAACAAGTGAGGTCGTTAATCATCAGTGTATGAAAATTTGGAGATGATGGCAGTGGCTTGAGGAATCCAACAGCAGTGGATTCATGGTGACCTGCCATACTTTTGTAAGCACACTGGAATGTGTGTAGCACCAGAAACATAAGAGCAGTTTGTAGTACCAAGAGAGAACAGGGCTTGTTGAAACCAGCTCAGATAAAGTCATCGTAGGAGTTAAGCATTTAGCTACTATATATTTCCCTCAGGAGTTGGAGGAGACCAAAATGTAGCTAAAAGGAGAGTATTCTGTGATATTCAACTGTATAACTTCAAATTAGCCAGAGACACACTCTATAAATGCTAAATGTCTAGAAAGGGAACTGCTTACTATCATTTTCACCATAACATATTTATGAGGTCAAAACATATCAATTTTGTGTTTTAGTCCCAAGTAATTAAATGTAGAGCAAGTTTTGAGGTAATTCTCAACATATGAGGTTTGGTCATGCTTGACTGATTTTTATGAGTAGTCTTCAATCTGCTAAAATTTTTTTAGAGAAATAACTATATGTCTTTATCGAAATAACCCCAAATGACCTCTCCCTTGTTAAGTTAACCCATCCCTATAAAAAGGCCTGAAGACGTGGTAGAGGATGACATCTGCAAGAAAACCATAGATGGAGCAACATGGCCTGCATCATGGCATTGGCATGTTGGAAGTGGGGCAGTCCACCAGACAGGTCACCAGGGTGTTGAATGCTCACAATTCCACAGCTGGCAGTAGCAGGGTCATGCAGCCAGGGGAACAACAACCGTCCACCTGGTCAAGCACGTGTAATGACCCTGAATCAGGATCAACACATCCACTGATCATCCCGATATATGATTATCCTGATATTAGATATGTGGATGAAATCCTGCACCTGTTCCACTACTAAGGGAGAGAGAGCAATCAGTACAACAAAGAGCACCTTTTCTGATGAGCTCTCTCTCTCTCTAGCTCCATTCCCCGAACTGCTTCCACTCTCTGTCGCTCTACTGCCACTGAGCTCTAACCAAAGCCCACTGCCACGCTGCTGTCATCAATGCTGATTGTATAAAATGTAAACTCTAGTTGTGTCATCTGGGAAATTTACGTTTTTCATGTTGTTTTTGTTATTGATTAAATTAAGATAATCATTGAAAGTTAATTAGGAACAAAATATGGGTTGTTGATTTCACATGACACAAACCACACAGGCAAATTTGCAAATAAACAGTGGTGTGTTTTTTTTTAAATCACTTGAGTGTACATTTACTTAGGGTAGGTAGGTTTTTTTTTTAGCTTTTAATGCTTTTATCTGGTGGTTGTAGTTAGCATAGCCTACTAACTGCAGATTTAGATAAAACATTCAAAGTGTGGGACTCCTAAAATATGATGTGTTTCTTCACTTAAAACTTGCCAACATTATGATGAAATAATCAAACTTTATAGATTAATTTATATCAAGTTGTGAATGCAGGCTTCTCCATTGTGGCGCTGTTATCTGTGTATTTTATCCACCACAGCATGAAGAAATTTGCACACAACCCCTCCTTTTGTGCAGTGCAAAATGGTGAATTGAGGCCATTACATCTTCAGAAAAGTAAAAATGTCATCTGTTTTAATGGAACAATCATGTTGTTAAGTCTAATATAATGCCTGGCGATCAGAGTTACAGAACAGGTCATGAGTCTGCAGACGGAGAGTGGAGGGAGACAAGCCACCGGCCTCCAGACATATGTCAGTACACAAATGCTTCACACAAATGTTTTATTTCCCTCATTTTCTGGGCCTTTGACAGATGATGGGAAAACTGCAGATGCACACACACACACCACACACACACCCCGCCCCCATGTGACAAAAACACATGTGCTCAAAAGTACACTGACAATGATTCACACATTTACACCAGAGAACAAACAACATTACACAACCCAACAATACAGTCAGTGGAAAGTGTGACTGTGCTGCTGACACATGTTGGCATGGTGCAGCACATACTGTAACTAATAACCTCAGTCATTAACCCTTGTGAGCTCTGAAACACAGTATGAAATATAGGGGCATGAGAATGTGATGTAAGACTGTTGATGTCCATGTAACCTGGACAGGTGAACTTGGTGGTGTCAGTTTCCAGATGATTTCAATGATCTTCATTTGTCTTGGAAAATGCATGCATGCTGTTGGTATGCACACCCTCCACCTCCCAATCACCATCCAGTCTTCGCAAATTCATCAACTTCGTAATGTCATCAGCCTCTTCAGCCTCATCAGTCTCAGCAGAGTCATCAGCCACCACCACCACCACCACCAGTGTCTGGACTCCAATGGGGGACTTATCTTGCCACCGCTCAGGGCAGATCACCTTCACAATTTCGCTGAAGAGTCTTTTTGAGAGACTAATGATCACTTATCATCTGCTGCAATAAACATTAAATTAAGTGTTAAATTACAGGAAACTCAAGTGGAGAGCACCGTGTACTTTTTTTTCATACTTCTTCTATTACTCTTTGAGGTGCTTTCCAATAAAATGTACTATTCCAAATGAATTTACCAGAATGGTGTCAACACTGCAGAGATACAGATACGATCAGATACAACCGGCTGATATTTGAAACCATTGTCTAGATGTTACAAAAGCACTCGAAGTTCAACCAGCATTTGAGTAACATTGTTGGTTGAATAGAACAATTATTGTAAACATTTTTTCTGATGCAGCTTTCTTTTAATGACGTAGATCAGCACCCAGGCAATAGCAAAGGTCAGTGCAGTGCAGAGAAAGAACACCAGTCTGAATGGCAGCATCTGCACGGATAACACAGAGAAACAAGCCTCCCCTCTGTCATTGGAGCCTGCTCATGGAGCAGTGAGTGGGTTTGTTGCTTTCTACTCTGTCAGTATGAGAAGACAATGCCTATTTTTTGTTTGAAAGGACAAAAGCATGGTCATACTATGTTCCCCTCAGACAACCTTCCATTGTCACATTTGGACTGCGAGCATCATGGTGGGTTATGTCACAAGACCTCCACCACAAGACCATCTTAGAAAAACATTGGCATATTTCTCTTCAACAGGCCAGATCTCTCCAATGCTGGGACACATTTGTTGGAGTTATGTAACTACTAACACATATTATGTTTTAATTTACTTTCTGTTGTCTTAATAGGTATAATTTGACTGTTGGGAGCAATCATACCAAGGTAAATTCTTTGTATGTGAAAGCCAACATGGCAGGAGATTTTATATTTTGAAAAAAAAAACAGCCTCAATTTTAAGATTCCTAATACATACATGTTAATGTAATGACTTTGTTTTACATGGATCTGCCTCATGCCAAATTAAGCAATACTACCTAATTATTTGACCCTGGAAACCTACTAATTGCATTTGGAATTTGGAAAATGTGATTTCCCATAATGCTGGATCTGGATCTTTTTGTTGTTGTTGTTGTTGTTGTTGTTTTTTGTCAAGATCCAACTTCTTACCTAACACAGACACATGAAATCCATCTGAATGACTATTAATCTACATTATCTCGGCTACATATTGTTGGCTCTACCCCTCTGCCCCCCTAAAATATATATTTTAATCTCCCAGATCCAGATTTTTCATGAGATTTTCTTCTTTTTTTTTAAAGGCCATATCTGCTTCAGTATCTGGTTAAAGATTTAATCAACTCTTTCTTGGCGCAGAATCCACCTCCACACAACATTTCATCAAAATCCATTGACAGCTTTATGAGATATCTTACAGAAAAACAAACAAACAAACAGAGAAAACAAAGAGAAACAAGCAAGAGTGATCACATAACCTCTCTCGCTGGTTGTGGTAAAAAGAACAAAACCTTGGGTAGCACAATAGAAGAGGAATTCCTCTCCTAAAATAGACAGATGTGCAATAGATGTCATGTGTATACAAAAAAAAAATCACAATTTATAAAAGTTGCGATGACAAAAATACAGATAAAAGCAAATTGTGAAACATAAATGAAGAGCATACAGTAGTTCTAGGACAATGTTATGGTTGATGGTCCAGCAGAGACACTCAAGACAAAGAAGGAGTATGAAACTAGACAGAGAGAAAGAATGAGATGCACACAGTCTGGCACCTTATGGAAAACAGAAACAAAAACAAAAGAATTGAGATCAGTGGTAATCAAGTATACAGTTTAGTCTGGCTGGAGCATTTTACTCTATGAATGATATTAATATAAGTTGAGACCAGGTTCCATGTGCTTGGCAGTATGACATCAACCCTTCTACTACTCAGGGCAGAACCTATGATGCAAATAGGACAAAAACAGAGGGAAGGTTTGGTGGGTAGAGGTCACTGCTGCTTCAGTTATGCAAACCCAAGCAGACCAGATGTGCTTAGAAATAGAACTAGACTGAATAGAGTTTTTTTTCGGTCCGGCTGTCTAGATGGCTGTCCACCTGCAGATTTCTTTCAACAACTTAACTGAATTGGAATAAAGCTTGACTGGCATTTTCAGGCATTCTTTGTACCGCTCCAAGAGCAATGGGAACAGCAGTGGAAACACGCAGTGAAAGGCACACATAGAACATTGACAGAGAGAGATCTTGCATAACCAACAGCACAGGATATTACATGGCAACAAATTACATAGCAACAAACAGAATTCACATAAAAAAGGCACACAATGAGTTTGTGATCTCCAGTACACAAGATGCCCCCAGCATCATCCCCACAAACAAAACGCACAGACACAATTACATAGTCTGTTTCTGAATTAGCCATTCATGTAATGTCATATAACACCATTTTTTTTTAAATAACCTTATTTGTAGGGGGATATGCTTATGTTGTGGTGGGAGGGTTTTGGAAGCCATAGATCAAATATCTTGAATTAAAATTAGCATGCAGAATTACATTCTTATTTCTTATATCTTCTACAAACTGCCTAGTACCTGCATGATTGATTAGAAACTGGAACTTAGGATATTTATCAGCTGTTTTGCAATAACCAAATCAGACAAGATTAAAGACCTCAAGACAACATATTACATACTTAAGAATTTTTGCCAAATATAATGCAAAATGCTACTTTTACTGACTGTTGCAGTCTCAAAGGTATCAAACCTCTTAATAACAAGTGTCTATAGTATTCTGTAGAGACCCTTTTGTTGCTATGACCTGCTGCAAATGTGATGCATATCCCTACCAGCTTCTGGCAGCGTTCCTGAGGAATCTTGGCCCATTCCTCACGGCCAAAGGCCTCCAGTTGTGTAATGTTCCAGACTTACGTGCTGCAACCACCTTCTTCAAATCCCACCAGAGATTTTCTATGGGATTCAAGTCAGACAACTGTGACGTCCACTCTAGAATGTTCCAAAACTTCCTTTTAGAATGTCCAATGACGCCCAAACTTCAGCTTCATCACAGATTGTGAGATGTTTTTCTCTAACATTTCCTGATACTTGATGAAATGCATCTTACCCTGTACTGTACACGCTGCAGGTTTCCAGTGCCTCAGGAAGGCAGGCAGCCCCAGAGCATCACAGAGCCACCGCCATGCTTCACTGTGTGCTTCTAAGTGTTTCTGTCTTTGCAAACTGTATCTCTAGAAACTCCCAGTGCCTTTGCTATCATTTGTATGCTTTTTCTTGCTTGTGCAGCAATCTCCTCCTTTAACTTTTTAAACAGTTCACTAGCCATATTGCTAATACACAGTAAAATATAATATGTAAATGTAGGCCTTAACAGAATAAACTTTGGGAGTCCACTGAAGGAGGTGCATGAGGGTTTGTACAGTGTTTTAACAGCATCCAATTTGTAAATGTGTGTTCTTATAAGGGAACCTATTCAGGTGATTGAATAATTTTGAGACTACAGTCAATATTAAATGCAGCAATTTGTGATGAATGTGGAGACAAAAATTCAAATCAGTTGCATTAAGCTATTAGAACTGTTCTTGTGTGATTTGGTTATTGCAACAGCTATTGTTTTTCCAATAAACCAATCTACAATGGATATGCAATGGAGGTTGGATGATTTTGCTTCCAATATGCAGATGTAATATTGAATTTCCCTCCTGAAAATCAATCAAATGCTATTTTTAGTTATGTTATTGTAGCAGCTTTAAAAAACACTTCAAAAGCAAACGAGTACAGGAACAAGCTGAACTGTTGGTCTCCTTTTGCAAGAAGTTCGATTATTGTTGCAGGCCTAAACTGTGTGGCCCAAATAGTCATGGTAAAAATTTTCAGTTCTTTCTATATTATCATTTATCTTTCTGTCTTTTTATGTGTATTTCAGTCTGCAGATATTGTGTTCACCATATCTGTTGTGTTGTTTTCTTCCTGACCTTGCACCACATTTTGAACAAAAGATTTTGAAAAGAACATTTTGCACCTTTTCTATCCCCTCCAGCCAATTCCCTGCACTGGTAGCTCTCTGTCTGTTCATTATCAATGCACTGTTGATTGCACATCACCATAGAGAGCTGGTTGGCTATTCATTCCTGTTTTAATGGGAATGACGCAAATCCCTGACCTTTTCAGTGCCCCGTGGCCTGGACATTCTCTCTTGGACCATGGCTCTCTTGCCTTTACATGCCTTGGCTGGACCTCAGACAAGTTAGAACAGCTGAGAGACTGCCAGGACTTCCAAGGATAACAAAGGAGATCCCATAGACCTGCTACACTCCTATATAGTGTGTATATTTTAACATCAAGTGCTGTGAATTAAGGGTTTATTTTTGAAGAGTCCAGAGTTGGTGATCATTGGAACAGTAGAAAGATGGAGTTTTTATGGAGTTTTATTCCATTTCTGTAGAATTTGAATGAAGATGACAATGGCTAAAACAAAACAAAATAATCTTGCCGAAACCCGGGATCGAACAAGGGACCTTTAGATCTTCAGTCTAACGCTCTCCCAACTGAGCTATTTCGGCACATTTGATCATAAATGGTATGTGCAATGTGTCACAAGGACCACCAGGGGTCGGTCTGAGCTATATACAGTTAATACTGTCAGTGTATAAGTCAATCACATGCTGTAAATAGTATATGGCCTGATATTTCTCTCTATACTGACATTGTCCTGTAGCCTAATGTTTCATGACTTGTACACTGAACATGCTTGGACATTCAGCTTTAACACTTTTGTATTGTGTTATGACTGAACATACCACATTCCTTCCTTCCATTATACTATTGCTATTTTATTCTAGTTATTGTTTTCTATTACTTTATTGTGATATATGCAAGTGGAGGCCACTGTAAACCACTTAGATTCCTTGTATGAAGAAGCACACTTGGACATCCCCGAAAATCACGGAGATCAATCAAATTTGGCAGATGATGCAAAGAAGTCAAAAAATTGAGGAAAGATGGAGCTCATGATTTGATTGACTAATGAAAGATGGAACTGGCCAGTTGATTGGCGTTTAGACAGATGGGGCATGCAGTGTGGTTAGTTGTCATTGATGGACCTAGACATTTGATTTGCTTGTAAAAGATTGTCACAATTGGATTTCAAATTATGGATCTTGTGATGTGCTTCCACTAATACAAGAGTTTTAATTACAACAAACTCGTCTATTAGGTTTTTCATTACTACTACGACTACATCATTGACTACTATGGAGATGGAGTAAAGCGCTTTTATTACATTAACATCACGGCTTTTACTATGGATACTTCTACTACATAGCTCTTATAATGACTAATCATCAGTTGTCGATATTGCTTGGCCTTCTTCGAACGAGTCCTTCGAGGATGCAGGCCCTGAATTTGGGCACCGCTTGGATGTAATTTTCAGCCACAAAGCAACCATAATCAAAAGATAGTCCTTTCTTGCCGAAACCCGGGATCGAACCAGGGACCTTTAGATCTTCAGTCTAACGCTCTCCCAACTGAGCTATTTCGGCATATACAGAGGATCATGTGGCGTATGCAATCTGCCACAGTGACCACCAGGGGTCAGTCAGATACTATACATACAATACTGGTTTTAGTGTCAGACACTATCACTGCACTGTCCACTACAGTCAATACTTCATGTATTGTAGAGCATAATAGTGTATTTCATAATACGCGGTGTCAGACCACCACCAATACGTCTTGTGCTAATCTCGTTTGTGACAGGATGGTGATTGATTCTACTGTAACAGAAACAAATCTTATTTTCAGGTGATTCCATACTAATGAAAACATACTTATGAATATTACATTTCATTTCTGTCATATTCTGCCAATAAATCACCGTAAATCTTACACACTCCTTTAAAGCATTTCCAGTATTTAAACATACCAGCTCAAGATAGATTAGAATAAGAAAATAGTGTTAAAAAGCGTGATACAGAGACTTAAAGAGTGCCACGTTGAATGAGCATGACAATGACTGTTAAAATTAGGGTTTTATAAAGGGAGTTCGATTAGTTTGGCGAGAGCAATGAAACTTAAGTTTCTGATCAAACAAACGTGTCATACTCTTTCTAAAACCACGGAGAAAAATAGCCGCGAAAGGCAGCAGTCAAACTGAACACCGGTAAATAAAATTTATGCCAGGCATGAGTATTGAAGTCTTGCCTTAACATACCTCCCGAAATCACGGCGATCAATCAACAGTATGTAGCTGCACAATGAAGTCAAAAAATGGAGAGCTTTGTGTGATTGGTAGTTGAAAGATGGAACTCATGATTTGATTGGATAATGACAGACATTTAGAAAGATGGGGCACGCAGCGTGGTTGGTTGATGGACCTGGGCATTTGATTTGCTACACGCTCAAATTATGGAGCTCCTGATGTTTTTTAATTTGTTGTAGACGTTCAGCTTTCCATCAGCCGAAATAGCTCAGTTGGGAGAGCGTTAGACTGAAGATGTAAAGGTCCCTGGTTCGATCCCGGGTTTCGGCATGTGAATGAAAAAAATGCATTCTATTATAGTTGCTCTTGGAGTTGTAGATTATAGTAAAAGGGTGGTTTGCATTCTCGATCGACGAAGGACAAATGAGACGGCCTGAGATACGGAGAATTAGTGAAGCACTTCCATTTTACACCTTTGCTTTGCGAAGCGCCGCGCCTCTAGTAGTAGCCATAGTAAAAGCTATGGCGTCGGCATAGTATAAGCGCTTCATTCCATTCGGCATACTAATAATGGTGGCAATTCTCTAAAATATAAACATATATAGGCTAAAAACAAGACAGCTTAAGTTTTTGCCCACTGCTGTTCTCCTTGACAACGTTATACTTTCTGTTTACATCCCTCAAAGTATAAAGGAACTATAGTTATACGATATATTTGCAGCAACACAGCGCTTTTCAGTACAGCGCAGCACAGAGGCTCCCAAACATTATTTTCGATTATTAGCAAACGATTATTTTCGAATGAATATTTGACGATATGTGGCATATAAAAAATATTTCTTTGGCCTGTTGTTGGCCTGGCAGGGGGTCTAGTTTGTCTGGTGGCCCGCCAGGCATGTATAATGGTAGGGGGAACCCTGCATAAACTAAAAAACACTCGAGTCCAGATTCAAAGAGTAGGTTGTCAGGGTCAATTAATTTGGTGGTATGACCTTATTTTATATTTTTTGTGAACACATCAAAGACAACGTGCAGCCTAGTGTTGAATGAATATTTTTCCCGACTTCCCCCTTTCGTTTCTCTCATCTCTGGGACAAATACCATAGGACGAGCAAATGAAAGAAACGAAACCTAACTCGTAGCTTTCTGTTTCCCGTAGCTTCTCTTGCCTTACACACTACAGTTTCCATCTGCTACCTCAGTCTCGTGTGTTTCCTCGACCACGGCGCTTCAGTGAATTTTACCCAGTAGTTTTATTATTTCGAGTTTGCGGAAGACAATACTTCATCATCATGAACACTCTGAACCAACAATATGAGGAGAAGGTGCGCCCCTGCATTGACCTCATAGACTCTCTTCGCTCTCTAGGTGTGGAGAGGGACTTGGCGCTTCCTGCTATCGCCGTGATTGGAGACCAGAGCTCAGGGAAGAGTTCGGTGTTAGAGGCACTGTCAGGGGTAGCTCTGCCAAGAGGAAGCGGTAAGTTTTAAATAATAACAAGCATTTGCTTTTATATTGAATATGCCACTGAAAGAATTAAATTATTTTTGTTGGCAAGCAGTGGTGAATCTAGGATTTTCCTAGTCCAGGGGCTGTAAAGGGGCCACATTTTTGACTGAGGGGCCAAGTATATGTCCAACATCCATGGACATTTCCTTAGTAAGATGTATATATATTTCACGGGTCATTCATTGTTTGCCATTGACTCTATAGCTTTGAGCGAAAACACACTAAACTGAATACATTTAGCAAATTGTGCCTTGTTCAAGAACAGCGGATGTCAAAAAAGCTTTGCAATTAAAATTCTTAATTTTCATGTTTTTTTTAAATTTAAAACTGGGATGCAAAGAAAAAAATACATAAGACACTTTTTTCCTAATACCTAAGACATAAATTATTGTTACAAAAAAAAGACAAGTGACAGGACAGGGGCACTTCAGGGACCAATCAGATTTCAGCAAGGGCGGGGCTGTCAAACTCAATTTCATCCTGGGCCACGTCAGCATTATGGTTGCCCTCAAAGGGCTGGTTATAACTCCAAGACTATATAAATTTATCTACTCTTTATCATATTACATAATTGCCTCTGCATTTGATTATTATTGGTTTAAGTAATAACTTGATTAATGCTCTGTTATGTCACACAACATGTCTAAATCACACAACCAGTTTGGATCTGACAGTTCAGACAACAGTTTTCCTTTACTTTGCATGAAAAGAGAAATTTCTTCCTGAAGCTCAAAAAAAAAAAAATTGCTTGAGGACGGCACTCCTACTCAGCCACCATACTTCTGTATGGTATGGCACATCTCCATGTTATGAGCCCACCCTCAAAAATAGTTGAACTAATGGTGATCCAGGCCCCGCCCGAATGAAGTCACCCTTTTCATGACTGGGCATTATGTTATCCAATTCCAGAATCTTCCACACAGAGCTTCTTAGTGGATAATCAATGGTATGCTGTCAGGGGTGTGCGGCTGTTACTTTTTTTTTTACATTTTGTCTTTCACCAGTCCAAACAAGCCAGTTCTCTCGCCACACATTACTGGTGCACCATCGGTAGTAAGCCCCACCAACTTTTCCCATGGCCAGGGTAATTTCATTTTACTTATTTACTTATTCGTATGCTTCAACCACCTCTGGGGATAGTGGAGGTCGCCATGGGGTCGTCATGCAGCACTAAAGGTGAGCCGCAAGCAACATCTTCACGTGCTCATTTGAGAACCAGACCAAAAATTTTATGTGCGTCCCTGACAGTAACACTATTCATCTTAATGAAGCAATAAAAAAGCAACTGAATGTGTTTATAATATGCATTTTTATTACAATCAATTATAAGAAAGGCTTTTGCTAAGGTTCATAAGAAGTCTATAACAAGTGTCTTAAAATTATTCATAAATGTTTATTAATCAAAAATAAACATGTTAATGATGCAATATATGCACATAATCTTATTAATCATAAATTCTAATATAAATCATAAGAATCTCGTAAGGGCCTAATTACCGACTAAAACTCACGACAAGGACCTTAATATTAGGTGTTATTGATCCCACTTTGATAAACATGGTATATGAGTAACATCAGATTTGCTTTTCATAATTTTACCAATCACACTGTATTTCACAAATTATCCCCCCCATCCTTCACTTATTTGAAATTCAGGCATTGTGACAAGATGTCCTCTCGAACTGAAGATGAAGAGAACGAAAGAAGGAGAAGAGTGGTATGGAAAGATAAGCTACCAGGACCACGAGGAAGAGATAGAAGACCCTGCAAATGTGGAGAAAAAAATTCGAGAAGGTCCAGTATACAGAATCTTAAATGACTTTCAAAATCCAATTGTTGAATGGCGATAGCCTTGCTTTTAGGTTTCAGTAATCAGCCTTTGTAATCACCACACATCATGTCTTCTCCCTACAGCTCAGGATGAAATGGCTGGAATCGGACAGGGAATCAGTGATGACCTCATCAGTCTGGAGATTGTCTCACCTGATGTTCCAGACCTGACACTCATTGACCTGCCTGGCATTGCCAGGGTTGCTGTAAAGGGACAACCGGAGAACATTGGAGACCAGGTGTGTTAGTTCAGTGTCCTCAATTAGTTGATTAGGGCAGAGCAACTATTGATTAGTATTTTTGCTTGAAATGCCCATCCCTACGTGGGGATGTATGTCTGATGCTCACCCAGCATGGATATGTTGATCTGCCTGCTCTCTCTGCTGGTGACGGGACAGCCAGGTGAGACAGTTGGAGGTTGCCATAAGCGAAGGGGTACGGTGGTGAGCTGGCGAGGATTCTCCCCAAGCAAGTTTGCTTTTCTGCTATGAGACAGCATTCCTGATACAGTCAAAAAAAGGAACTTCAGCTAAAACTCCTGACCTTGAGGGTTAATATCATCCATCACAATGTTCCACTGTCGACATCATCTTATACAAATACAGTAGACATCGCTCAACCCTAGTGTTCATTAGGTACAATTTCTTTGGTAGACAATTGTTCCAAGGAATAATATGGACAGTTAGGTCAAACTTGTGCCGTATGCTTCCCACCACTACACAACACCTCATGCATTACTTCCCTCATCAACCATTCCAAAAGGAAGACCCTCAGGCCAGAAAGGAAACTGCCATGAAAATCATCATTGAAGATTTTTATGCTTTTATTGCCTCACAGGACTTCTAGTAAACTATACAGTTTTAGTTCTGTAATATCTGCTCATTATGCAATTTGAAGTGATTTAATCACTTGTAAGAGTTGTACTATTTATTTACTATTTGTAACATGATGTGCAACATGAATGAATGATTTCAGATTAAGAGCCTGATCCGTAAATTCATCACAAAACAAGAAACCATCAGCTTGGTGGTTGTTCCAAGCAACGTGGACATAGCAACCACAGAGGCTTTGAAGATGGCACAGGAGGTGGATCCTGAAGGAGAGAGGACTTTGGGTAAATAGGGATGATTTTAGTAAAGGTCCACTTGGCAAAGTTAGATGACTTTTTTGGGGATAGTTCATTTTCTCTCCTCTCTCAGGTATCTTGACCAAGCCTGATCTGGTGGACAAAGGCACAGAAGAGTCGGTCATTGACATTGTCCATAATGAGATCATCCACCTGAAGAAGGGCTACATGATCGTCAAGTGCAGGGGTCAGAAGGAGATCACAGAGAAGGTGTCTCTCAGCGAAGCAATAGAAAGAGAGAAGGTCTTTTTTAAAGACCATCTGTATTTCCAGTAAGTTCATTCCTTTTGGGCAATTTTAACAAATATTGCCATGATCATTCATCATTGCTGTAATTTGCATTTGTAAATTAGCTTCAGTACCTTTTTATTCTTGCTGTAGCACTCTCTATGATGATGGTCATGCCACTGTTCCTAAACTGGCTGAGAAACTCACAATTGAGCTGGTGCATCACATCGAGGTGAATGTCTCTTATTGCTTCATTTTAATAAAAATACTATATAATTTAAGATTAATCTTCTTAGGTGTTAATGTTTTGACCCATGTGTGATTTGCAGAAATCTCTGCCTCGACTGGAAGAGCAGATAGAGGACAAATTAGTACAGACTCGAGCAGAGCTGGAACGATACGGCAATGGACCCCCATCTGATGCATCTGAGAGACTCCTCTTCCTCATTGATGTGAGTTGCCTCACTTTACCATTTAGCTGGCCACATGCTCACCAATATGAATTTGACTGTATTGTTAAACACAAAACACCTGTGAACAACTGTTTCTGCTGTTACATTTATGCTGCAGAAAGTGACGGCATTCATTCAGGATGCTGTCAGTGTGACTACAGGAGAGGAACTCAAGTGTGGAGACAGGCTCAACATCTTTTCTATGCTCAGAAGAGAGTTTGGGGACTGGAATGCTCACCTGGACCGTTCAGGAGAAAACTGTGAGTATATCATTTTGATCTGGTTTTTAACTGTCCATCAGCTAGACTGAAATATTAGATGGTGTGTTGCAGTTAACGAGAGGATTGAGCGGCAAGTGGAGGAGTATGAGGACAGGTACCGTGGAAGAGAACTACCAGGCTTCATCAACTACAAGATCTTTGAGTTTATGGTCAAGGAACAGATCAGACAGCTGGAAGAACCAGCTGTGAAGAGACTTAAGGGAATAGGAGGTATATGATTGAATAAACTTTATACTGTATGTGTTTTTCTCCTGCTTTTTTGTTTTATCGTACGAACCACCAGCGAAGTGGAGATAGAGCTGCTGTATCTTCTTCAATTTCTGTTCCCTCTAGATGCAGTTAGGAAGGTTTTCATACAGCTGGCCCAGAACAGCTTCACTGGATTTCCTAACCTCTTGAAAACAGCCAAGGTAGCCATTTTCTAATAGTTTGATTGTGGCATTCACATTCATTCACTCTTGCATATATTTAAGGAATGTTCAGACTGACAGTGTTCACTACCAACATTCAAATCAAAATTACAAACACATCATTTCTCACTGGCTTTTCAGGTCTAAACCTAATATCCTTTTTTTGGACAGTATTTTTGACTACCCCATAGACATTCATACAATGCTTCTGTCTTATTTTGTCTAATTCTCTTTCTATGGCTCAGTCGTTTTTATTGGTTCTCAATGTTTTTTAATTTTTTATCCCTTAACTGTTTTTATTTGTTCAAATGTGTTTTCTATTTTGTTCAGCTCTTTGGGCAGCCCTGTTTTGTATTTTAAATGTGCTATACAAATAAATTGACTTGATTTGACTTGACAGAGATCTTATTTTCTAGGCAAAGATTGAGGCCATAAAGCAAGAGAAAGAGTCTACTGCTGAATCCATGCTGAGAACCCAGTTCAAGATGGAGCTGCTTGTTTACTCTCAGGATAGGACGTACAGCAGCAGCTTGAGTGACAGCAAGAGAGTGGACGATGAGTCAGAAGAAGAAGAGAAGCCCCTTAAATTCCGAAGTCTTGTGAACAGCATGGACAATCATGCAACACTTGAGGAGCTGTTGTTGCACCTTAAATCGTATTACAAAGTAAGCTATAATTAGGAACGATGATTCTTGAACAAAAACAATGACAGCAAGGTAGAAGACAGAAAGAATGTTTTTTAAGAGCGTGTCAAACTTTTCTCTTCACTCTTTCAGATTGCCAGCCAGCGTCTGGCTGACCAGATCCCGCTGGTGATCCGCTACCAGATGTTGCAGGAGTCTGCCGTCCAGCTGCAGAGAGAGATGGTGCAGGTGCTTCAGGACAAGGACAGTTCGGAGTTCTTGCTGAAGGAGGATTGTGACATATGCAGCAAGAGGGTTGCTTTGGAAAGTCGCCTCAAACGCCTCACACAGGCCCGTGCTTACCTAGTGGAGTTCTAGAGGGGTTCAAGATTTAACACAAGCCTTCCATACCTCTTAAACTTGTCAAATAGTATAGTAGTGGTTTTAGGGTTATCATAAATCTTTCCTGTGTCCAGTGTATAATGGACAGATTTGTATTAGATGTTACAGCTTGGTCACTACAGGTCAATGTCAGTGAATGGGGTCTTTTAAAAATTGTACTATCCACTCCTATTAATGAAATAGTGTAAATGCCTGTTATTTCGCACAGCAGAAATGAATGTTTCTTACTGTATCATTAGACTTGAAACATAGCCAAATTCATTGTTTTCATAGTGGTTCAAATGTTTTTTTAAATAAAAATTGTTTTGACCCAAAATGTCTCATTTTTAATTTCAGATTGCTTTCACAAGCATTACAAAAATCTGTTCTTAGCAATGATGACTTAAGAATACACCATTATGATCACAAATTAAAGTACTTTAGCTCCCCTTGTGGTAAAATAAAAAAACCTTGAAAGCAAAACAACTGAGTTGTCATGTACAGAACTATATGTTCTAGAGATATTCAAACCTGGTACATAAACATAACTGCTCTATCCTTTGCATCAGTGAATATAGTTTCTCTGTCAGCAATAAAGGCTCCACCAGTGATGTAAATACAGTTGATTCAGGCCTGACTTCCAGTTGACTGATCCATCAATACTACATATATATAGATTTGTTTTCTGATAACCATCAATATGGGTTTTTAGTTTTAAAGAGACATTGAAGCTCTTTGAAGGTGCCTAGGCCAAAAAAACCCTACTATCAAAGCTTTCATCATCAATGTATATTTGAAAACCTAATATTGAAAGTCAAACATTTTTCAAGGATATTCAGATTAAACATATTCCAAATCTTGAAAACAACTCTTCAAATTAAGCACTTAATATTTTCTTTCAATACATGATACGAATTCTGATTCAACTATTTCAGTCTGATGTATCTCTCTTGCATCATGAAATCCTTGTCAGCTTGCAACCTAATTGAATTATTCAAAATGGAGTTACCACTATTTATGAGTTATAGTCAGACATCTAAAAATCCACTGGTTTGGTAGAAAAATAGAACAAGGCAGATGTGGACAAGTGAAATTTATTCAAAAATACATACAAAAAACTAATTTAAAACTGGTTCACACCATGTATCTCAGTCACGATTGCTATAAATTCATTCCCCATTCTCAGCAGGGCTCTCCTGATTGTTGTCATCATTGTCTGACTTCTCATCATCTAGGAATGATAAAATTGATTAGTAAGACACATGTACCTCCACTCTCAAAATTTTACAGATGAAATGGGTAAACGTTTGGTGTCAGATCAGCCGATACTGAGCATAGAAAAACAGTGCAAAGAACTAGAATGCCTAACATGGCACCCAAATGACTTTGTTTACTCACTCTCAAGTGTCTGCTGTAGTTCCTGTATGGTACTGAGTAGCACATGGAACTGCTTCTTCCTTAATTCCAACTTCAGTGGACAAGGGGGGGAGAGAGTAAAAAAAAAAAATTTTTTTTTTTTTTTTTTACAAATGATTGGAGATATTACAGGTTGTAATTTAAGAGATGGTAAATGTTTGTACCTTTGCATCTACATTCTCCTTGATGTGAGACAGTTGCTGGAGTTCTTTGTCAAGTGCCTCCAACTGCCTGTAAATGATCAAATCAAAATTAAGCAAATAATATGATAATCAAAAAAGCCAAAACTGCTCTAATATGTGAAGCAGAACAACTACCAATATAATCTAGCTGGAACCCATCAGACCCCGACTTACTTTAGTGTTTCATGTCGGTCTGGGTGTTGCTGAATAACCTTTGCTAAAGCATCATACTCTGGAAGGAAAGAAATGAGATCAAATTATGAGACAAGCAGAAATTCAAAGTAGCTCAAAGTAACCACAAATATCTTGGGATTTTTTCACAACATAACATTTACACTTCTGACACTAATTTTTCTAAAATGATTGATGACTTCAGTATAAAAATGAGACAGAATCTGATTTGAATCATTGGCCTCAAGGTAATTTACACATTTACCTTTTGAAATGCAGTCTCTAACAATCAGCTATTATGGTTAAAAATTAATTGGATGTCTGAAGGAAATATTTTTCCTAATATTAAACTATGCCAGAGCTTAAAGATTTTGCCTCCATGCCCTCCAACACATGCACACACACACACCTTGCCTATAGAGCTGCTGCATACCAAACCTGAGCAATATGCACTTTTAAATTGTGCAATAATGCTACAAAAGTGCTGCTGTCTTATTGATTTATATATGACAGATGTTGTTTGTCCCTGTTTTATCTTGTTCTTATTTTGTCTTAATATTTTCATTTAGCTTTAATTTTAGTCTGAGGTCACCAAGCATAACTTTGTTGTGCATCTACAATGACAATACAGTGTCTTGTGTCTTATGCCACATGACAATTGTGAGTCCTAAAGCCTAGGACAGTCTTGAAATTACTATTTAAAGATATTCCACTCTCAATGATGTAACACAGAGAAAATGAGCACATCCTCACACAAAGCAGATAGTTTTTTTCTGATCAATAACTAAAGCCTAACCCACTGAAAACAGTTGACAATTATTTGCAGATTTATAGACTAACTGATTGGTCATATTACTGTTTCAGCACTGTATTTAACTGCTGAATTTAGTGGGTTTACTTTAAAATGGTAAGACTATACCTCCAATGTTGAATTTGGCATTTCTCAGTTTATAGAGTAAATCTCTCCTTTAAATAATTGCCTTAATCAAGCTGGAGCACTGAAAATAATCTTACCTTGGCGATTTTTCCGTACTCTCTTTGCCCTCTGAATTTCTTTCTTGCATTCTGCTATCTTCTCATGTGCAGACGTGATGTTTTGTTCTGCAATGTAGAGATAAGGTTAGTTTGTAACGCTGTATTACCATGTAAACCATACATCTCTTCGTACTGACTTTGATGGAACAGTTATTCTATTAAGTATGTTGTATATACACAGATGATGAGTTGTTAAGAACTTGTCTGCACACATAACCTAGAATCCACATAATGTCCTACCGATGTTGGTATAGATTTTCTCATAATTCTCCATTTCCCGGAGGTTCATGTCATAAACCATTAACGTCTTGCCCATGGAGAACTCACACTGGGCCAGTATGCCCAGCATCCTCTGATACTGTGTGAACCTGAGCAGAAATGCAAGACAGTTTATTACACAAAGCAAGTTCTTCACTACAAAGTCCAAGGCTGCGGTCTGTGCAGCCCACTTACCCTTCCTCTGGGGTCCCAGGTGAGTTGCACCATTTCGTGAAACTCTTTAGCAGCAAATTGATTCGGCGGTCGTCACCAGCTCCATCTCCATCAATGAGAAGACGTTTTCGTATAACTTCATCTACAATAGGGAGGAAAACGAGAATCATACAATTATTTAGATAGAGCAGATTAATGGCCGCTGAGCTAACTGTTAGCTAGCAATTATGGCTACTGCTTCTGTTTTGAAAACAAGCTTCAACTACGAGTAAAACTAGTTAGTTTTTAGCTGTATGGCCTGGTACATAATGATGTTTAATAGCTTTGGTACATTTCTACACGTAGCTTTTACCAGAGAGCAAAATAAATGACTTATAATGTTACTTACCATCTGTAACAGCACCCATTTCTCTTTACGGTCTTCTTCTTCTTCTTCGTCTTCTTGTATTTCTTCTTCTTTGCGTTTGCAATTCCAGTATGTGCAGCGCGCCATACGCACAGCGCCACCTACTGTACTGGAATATGCAATAACTAATTTATGCTAGTCTCCCTGTTTCTCTTTGTATTTATCTTTTTACACTCAAGGGATTTAAGAAACGCACCACTCGTTTTTTTTTGTCCCTAATTTGGGAAAACCTTTTCTACATTTTAAAATTGGTTGTAAATCTATATGTAGGGCAGGTGTTGTGCTAATTATCTCTCTCTTTCTCTCTGATTTTTGTGAGTAGTTTTGAGTGGGAAAACACAATTTTTAAGGAAATAGCTAAATGTCCTTTAAATCCAAATTACCGTTCCCTTGTTAAAGTAACCCACCCCTAAAAAAAGACACAAAAATTGTGAAGAAAATGATATCTACAAGAATGCTGGGGCAACATGACCGGGATCGTGCCATTGGCATGCTGGAGGCGGGAAAGTCCACCAGACAAGTTGCCAGGAATGCTCACCATTCCACATTGGTGTATCTAGGCCAGCTTTATGTAACCAGTGGAATAATGATAGACCATCCATGCCTTGTCAAACATGTGTAAAGACTCAGAATCAGGATCAAAATATCCACCTGCTGCAAGTCACAAACTGGTTCTGTTCAGGCACCGCATCTCAAGCAGAGACCATCGACACCCATAATAGACCTGCAATGGGCAAAAACAATAAGAAATTCTATGAAGCATGATGGACTTTGAGCCTGATGACTTTACACTGGCACTGTTCTGATAGACTACCGTTGCTGAGCTCTGGAGGAGAATGATGTCATAGGTCTGGAATGGCAAACGATGATCCCCGACCTAAACCCAATCAAAAACTTGCTTAATTGATTGAATGTGACAGCTTGAACATCCTCCACAGACTCCGCAGCTATTCCGTACAGCTCTGACTGTGGACTGGGCTGCCATCCCACAGGAAGAAATCGGGAGGCTGTGACAGTCTTCGAGGAAGAGGATTACTGTTGTAATCAATGCTGATGGGAGACAAACTAATTACTGATTCTGCATTTTTTTTTATAAACTAATTGTTTCACCTGAGGACTTTAAGGTACTTATGCTTTTTTTTGTTGTTTTTGTTATCTATCCTTGTTCATTCCTAGTCTCTCTTACAAATTCAAACCTTCCCTACCTTTGTCACCCTTTATAATGAATGCCATGAATTCATTATATTTGGCACCATGCATTATTATGTGTTCATAATTTTGAGTTACACTCCACACATACCTGTCAATAAATCAGTATGATAAAATCTTCATTTCGATAGAACTACCAGAACTACCCCTCAACTTCTTCCTTTATCAATCTTTGCTCTAACTGTTTTTGCACTCTATAGTATACCCTTTATGTTATATTTTTGCTCTGTTTCTATATATAGCTGGATAAACTTTATTGGATAACAGGAGGTGAATTAAGTAGTTCACCCTGCCATGCAAATGGACACAGAAGCTAGCGTGGTCAGAGTTTAAAATTTTTTTCAAAGAAGTAATATTTCTTGCCATTTTTATTGACATGTTGAAAGGGAATCAAAACATAATCAAAGGTAGTTAAGAAAGTAGACTATATCAAGTTTGGTTGCTTTTCAGTTTGTGGTTGATATAATATTTATCCAGTATACAACGTAGTTAACTAAATCCTAACATATAATTTAATCAAAAACAGGAATACAATCTATTTTAAGGCATAACCCAGACGCACATAACAAAAGGACACAAGTAAAAAAAGAAAAAGAAAAAAAGATGTGCACTTGCACTGACAGAAAAAGCACATTGCAAATGCTCCAATGGTGTCTGTATTTGCAATCATCTTAAAGTGAGTCACTTTCACTTCTGGAAGAACAGGAAAAGATGTGTAAGTGAAAGAAAAAGTACTAATTCACCTTGCTTAGCACCAATCATGTTATGATAAGAACATCTTAAGAGTACTTGAGGAACCTTTAGCACTACCGGTATATACAGTTTTCTAGCTGTGAGGAGCTTCTCCATTTCCTTTAACTATTACTATTTATATTGCTATTCAACTGAAATGCTATGAGGCCTTTGCATTTTCACAATATACAACTGAATTAGAAATCACATGTTATCTATTATGTTGTTCTCAAAATAAAACTTAAATTGGAAGGTTCAGTTGCATTACCATTTGGTGTCTGTTGGAAAAAAGTTTTTCAAACCACACAAAAATATCCTGGAATAAATGAACTAAAAAATTAAGAGGCAGATGCTTTCCCTGACATGTATACAAAAAATATAACTTAATCTACAGCAATTCTAAATCTTTCAAGTTCATCTTTCATTTCTTTAACTTGAAATAACACCTCTTTCACCTTGCTTGTAGTAAAATTATCACATTTCTGAAAGTTTGTAAGATAAGATAAGATAAGATATCCCTTTATTAGTCCCACAGTGGGGAAATTTACAGTATTGCAGCAGCACAGTGTACAAAAAACACAGCAGGAGTAGGGGAAATAATATTTTAAAAAAATACAATACAATAAAGGAGGGGGTAACGTGTCTCAAAAATATTTTACAAAAAAATACTATTAGTAGCAGTGTGTTTCAGTGAAGATAACATAGCGAAATACTCTGATGAAAGGAAGTCGAGGACGGCTGTAAGTGTACTTATTTATGTTATTTATTGTGTGATCTCGAGATAACGAAGCTAGTTTGCTTGTGATAACAGGTTGATTTATGTCGTTATCTTGAGAAAACAGGCTTTGTTAATCCATCATTATTATTTTTCCTTAATATTACTTAATGTTTATTAGAGATCAGGAATATCTACTTATGTATTTATGGGGAGAGAGAATTAGTCAAAATTTGCGCTAACGTTCACCTCTCTCATTGGAATGAATTGACTATGCCGCCAATCCCCTAAAGGGGCAGGACCACGGGAAATGAACCTTCAATGAGCGCTCCAGCTTTGCGTGCGTCATTACGCAGTGACGTCTCTGTCCCAGAATGCAGTCTGGTAAACAGACATGGAAGCACCAGGTGAAGACCTCCACAGAGGCTGAGCATTACATTCGCTGTTTCCAACCGTCTTCTGTCCCCTTCGCCCAGTGCATCCAGTGTATTTACACCTGCCCGGTGTTACGTGTACGTCTACAGCATCCAGAGTCTTGGTAAGAGTGAAGTTATCGTTGATCTGTTACGATTGACAATGACTTCTGCTATGTTGTCAGCCACCTTCTTCGCTAACGCTAGTCATGGCTGGCTACAGGCTTCAGCTAGCAGGCTAATGTAGCCACCACTGCTTTCCAGAAACGTTTGTACCAGTCACAGACCCACACTTGATGGGCCATACATTCTTAGCACAACTCTTGATAGACATTATGTCTTTTCAGATACCATATTTACCTTTAACGTTTACTTTGTATTCTTTATTTAAATATTCTATTGTGTGTTAATGTTGTTGGTGTGTAGCTAGGTTGCCAATGATGGAAGCAACGCTCTTAATTGTCTCTGCTAACTGCTGTTAGCTAAAAATCTGGATTATCCTGTCAAGTTATACTTACCTGTGAATAAGAGGTGCTTCGTTTGCAAAGAAACTACATAGTATTATCTTTTGCCAGTCATGACCTTTGACATACTGTCTTCATATGGCCCAAACCACAATTTAAGTCAGCCTAAGCAATGAGTATTGGCATGTTTATAATGCAAGATTGCAGACTGTTTGAAAAAAACAATGTTATATCTATCTATCTATCGATATAGATTCATATATATATATATATATATCTTTTGTTGTCTTTCAATGCAAGCAATTTCTCGAGGAGTTTTGTTAACAGCTGACCAGAATTCATAGCAATAAATGTCAGTAAATTGCATGATGTTTGTCTACATTTGCCATAATTGCCACAGTTTGTAATATTATTACACTGATTTTAACCACTTCTCCTACCATTTATAATGAAAAGAAATGGTATACTGGACACAATCCAGTCATGGTCTCCATCTTCATGACCAAGCCACTAATGTGACCCCCCCCCCCCAAAAAAAACAAACAAAACCAAACAAAAAAACCCATAAACTATATATATATATATTTATATGCCATTTTAAATATGCTTCTGATTGGCAAACGGAATATAAGAGGAAAAATGTAGGTGCCTAAATAACCAATATGGGAGTTCCCTGCTATGACATGTAAAATTGTTTACTGTATATTCAGTCCAATGTCAAATGTCATTATTGGGTCATTTCATGACAACTCACCCATAACCCAGAACCTTTACCAATTCATTTTATGGTTACTTTAAAAAAATAATTATGTGAAAACCTCTATTAAATTCATGGAACCTTGGACAAACTCTGCTCAAAATGCTTTTTAGTTATGAATTTTTTTAAGTCTCATAATTTTTGCAATCGTATGTGTATTCTAGGTCTAACAATTTTCTCCTTTTTACTTGACTGGGTTGAAATCTATATTGCACATTCTAGAAACCCCATCCAAGATGACATCATATATTGGGTAACTAACCAAGCCATTGCAAGCTTTGACTTTCAAATTTCCTGAACAAAATGAAAAACAGGCTCAATAAGTATACAAAGGTGGAAAACCTTGAACTTATAGTACAAGTATCAACCTATTAAATAAAACCATTGAAGATATTACAGCCAATGAAACATGTGCAAATGTAGCTTTTCAAAAAAATAAATGATGGAGTAATATACCAGTTTTTCATAACTACAATGAAAATGAAATTTTAACAACTGAAACTTTTAATGCAATCCAATCATGAGCACCAGTCTTAATCAGAATTAAGTTTCTTTATTTTGCATGCTGATAAAACATGTTCACGTCAAGTTGAAAGGACAAACAAAGGCGAAGCAAAAGCAAAGCGATCGCAAAACAAAAGCAAAGTGGTCAACAGAAATTATTAACACCTACTCGTTCTCTCAACAAACAAAAACTCACAATCAGGTGCCGGTGATATAGATTATTCCCTCTTCTGCCCCCATTGATGCGCAAACACACCCATAACTACACCACAGGTGGCCCGAGTGACAGGAGTGCAACCAGAATACATCCCTTGCTCCGACACCTGGTGTAAGATATGAAAGCATGTGTTTCAATTAAAAATTTAACAATTGAAAATTTAAAAAAAACTTTTATTTGGATGGTGACATATTAGTGTCAACAGCAAGTCTTGCCAAAGTGACTATTAGATAAAGGTTTTGAGGGTGTTTGATGATGCTTGGCGTTGGAAGCAAAATTATCAACCCCCACTGTAGATTAGATTTATTGGAAAAATATTCTATTTATCAGCTGTTGGTAATAATGAAACAAGAACAGTCTAAATAGCTCAATCCAACAGATTTTACAACTGTTCTTGCAAAATATAACACAAAATATGACTTAAACGGAAAACTGCAGTCTCATAATTATTCAACCCTGTAATGACAAACATCTCTAGTGCTTTGTAGAGCACCCTTTGCTGCTATGACCTGCTGCAAATGTAATGCATAGCCAGACATCAGCTTCTGGCAATGTTCTTTAGAAATCTTAGTCCATTCCTCATGGACAAAGGCCTCCAGTTCTGGAATATGGGTTTATGTGCTCCAACCACCTTCTTCAAATCCCACCAGAGATTTTCTATGGGATTGAAGGTAGGCGACTGTGATGACCACTTTGGAATGTTAATAATAATATCTTTATTTATAGAACACTTTTCATACAAGAGATGTAGATCAAAGTGCTTTACAGTAAAAAAAAGAAAAGAAAGAAATTGCACACTGAAACATGAAACAAATCAATTAGACAATAAAAAAGACAGTAAATTGTAAAATGTATAAAATAAAGTAAAACAGAAACCAGGCCTTGGTGGACTTTGAGGTGATACCTGATACTTGATGGAATCCATTCCCTCTACATGCTACAGGTTTCCAGTGTCTGAGCAAGCAAAACAGCTCCAGCTTCAGCATCGTGCTTCATATAAGCAGGGTGTTCTTTTCAGCATATGCCTCATTCTTCCTCTTCTAGACACACAGCTGATCCATAGGCCTGAAAAGTTAAAGTTTTGTGTCATTGCTCCACATAACAGCATCCCTAAGCGTCTATTGCTTATCTAGATGGTTTTGAACATACTGGGGCTGACTTTTCTTGTGCTTTTGGGCCACCAGTGGTGTATGTCTTGGAGTTCGGGCATGCAGTGTCTTACTGTGTCAACTGAAACCTCGGTGCCTGCCGCCGCCAAGTCTTTCTGCAGGTCTTTTGCAGTTACTCAAGGGTTTTTTGTCCACCTGCCTCATCAGGAATCTGGTGGCAGCTGTTGTTAACTTCCTCTTTTTCCCATATGTAGCTACTGAAAGTTTTAACTTTGAACTTGTAAACTATGTTTCCAACTCCAGAAACTTTCCGTACGTTCGGTGTCTTTTTGTATCCTTTTCCTTGCTCGTCCGGGGCAATAATCTATCACTTACCTTTTTGGACAGTCCTCTTGATTTAGCCATATTGCTAAAATATGTATTTGCATTATCTACCTCCATCCATATATTACTATATGTATGCATTATTTAAGACAACTAAAGCAATCATAAAAGGGTATGGTCTCACTCTTTAACAGGGTTTACTGAGAGGCTGGTTAGGGGAGGTGTGTAATGGATTGGATTACTGCGTAGTGGTGTAGAACTCCATTGCACAGCCAAGGGAGGACAGTGTAGCCTTCATGATATTGTCTTATAATTCCATATTCACTTATAAACTCAAGGAACGTGTGATGCTGACTTGACTTCTCTCACTGCTTGTCTATGTGTGCTTGGTTTGTGTGTGTCTCCAGATTTCCTCTCCAGTGTGTTTGGTAGTCAGTGATCACCCAAACTCATGAGGATCGACTGATTAAATTAAGAATAAGTTCCTTTTTTCTTGTTTTGTCAAGGTAAGATCTCACAGCTACTCATTACTCCACACTCAATTTTGTTTTCTATAGCTATACAATAATCATAAGTAGTTGTATTGTTGTAATAATCCTCAAAGGTTGAGTCGGAAGCAACTGGACCTCTATCTAGGGTTTCATGTCTCATCCAAGAGGCTTCTTCAGTTCCAACTTACTGGTGGGGGAGTTTCAGATATTTAAACACCTTCCTAACATCTTCAAACCCTCAATAGAAGTCCAGTTGCTTCTGATTCAACCTTCAAGGATTACTATTACCTGAATGAATGAGAATCTTTACAACCCCCTAACCCTAATTCTTATTCTGTTATGCCATTTGTCAAATTTTTAAATGCACTGTTGTGTATACCACAGATTTATACGGTGGCCGAGAGGACTCACAACAAGAATGCAAATGTCACAACACAAACACATTATCTACCGCATGAATGCAAATTCTACGATACAAATTCAAAAGCCAGAGAATACAATTGTCAAAACGGAAGATGTTTTTTTTTTCTTCAGTGAAATAAAAATCCAAGGAAGAAGAGCAATATCATTGTTGCAGTAGTTCTAGTAGCCTCCAATCGGAGATTATTTACTTTAAGGCTCACCAGTTAAGATAACTTAATTGTTAATTGATGAGAAAAAACCTTAAGCAAACATTTATTTACTTAATGACATCAACAAACCTACCAGTAGTTACTTGCCCCCATTATCTTACAGATTCTGAAAGTTGCTATCAACGAAATAGCAAACTAACTGTAACACAATATTTCCCAATTAAGTGTGTGGCTACTAAATAAAAGTTTTTTTTAAATTTTCAATGGTTAAATTTGTAATTGAAACACATGCTTTCATATCCTACACCAGGGGTCGGAGCAAGGGATCTATTCTGGTTGCACTCCTGTCACTCGGGCCACCTGTGGTGTAGTTATGGATGTGTTTGCGCATCACTGGGGGCGGAAGAGGGAATAATCTATATCACTAACATTAGGCGGAGTACATAAATATGAAAATATAAAGGTATTACTTATCAAATGGACAAGAACTTTTTGTCAACATCTGCTGACTGATTACCGGTTTTGCTCTTCGTTGTCGTTTTTAATTTCACTTAAAAAAGAACGTTCACTGTTTTGACACTTGCTTTTGTGCCTGTGGCTTTTGCATTCATGTTGCGACTTTTGCATTTGTGTTGTGAACCATCTTGGCCACTGTAGATTTAATATAGAATCTTGTAGAGTTAGAGAGTGGAGAGTGGAGAGTTGACCCACTTTTTGCTGAATGTAATGCAAACATAATTTGTACAGTACACACTGAAATGATATAACTTTACATGCGTTGTCACACTGAAACTATAACAACATCTAACATACTTATTATGTCTACTCACCCAGTTGTTATATGCATGTAACATTCATGTGTTTTTTGATGAGCCAAGGAACTTAAATGTAAAATACTGTAGTCTACTCAGGTTCTGGCTTGATGCCAGTTTTAGACTTGTGTGGTCCAGAAAATGATCAAAATTCAAGCTTGAAGCCATCTCTTCATAAAACTATGAATAATAAGATGATCATATCTTTTGGAACACTTTAGTACAATCTATCAATTTTTGATGTAATAAACACAGACTATAGGGAATAATATGTTTTTGAGATACTCAGACATCCTCAGGGCAAACTTCTTAATTTGTACATCTGAATTCAGTGTTGGTTTTAAGACAAAGATAAGGTAAGATATTCCTTTATTAGTTCCACAATGGGGAAATTTGCAGTGTTACAGTAGCACAGTGGATAGCAAAAATAGAATAAGCAAAAATAGGAACAATTTAAACAGAGGAGAAAAATATAAAATACAAACACTATAAACATAGTGTGGAGATATAAAAATATATTGGAATATTGCACAGGGATTGGTGTGTGTGGTCTACTGGGAGCAATGGTGGTTGTACAGTACGCTGTATGTAAGCTTGACAATTGCAATAGAGGGCAAAGCTCATTTTTGCCACAGTCTTTTTAGGATAACCTTTATTCATTTAACTTTTGTGACATTTATTGGGCCGATTATTTTTTTCAGATATCCTCCATTTTATAGAAAAACACAGAAGCCTGCTTCAACTGTTGCTTGTTTTTCTGTCAGGCTGACAGATGTTTGTCCTTAGGATTTCTAATGATTTGAGGTAGAAAGTAAAAGTTGTTCCATCAAATCAATTACTACGTTATGTAATAAAATAGGAAGGACAGTGCCACATGAAGACTGGAAATGTTTATTCCATCAGTTAGGTCAGTAGGTTTATCTGTGTAATGAATCTACTAAATGTTCTCCGTGTCAAGTCAACATAAAGAACTTCCACTTATTGTGCTCTTGCCTGACAGTTGAATATGCGCATCATTGTGGTAGATCACACATTTCATTTTGAAAGTGAAAGTAAAAACTTGGCTGCAGATAACGTCACACATTTTTACACATCTGAAAAATTCACTTCAGTGTGCTGCGTAATTGAAGTGGATCTTTATCACAGTTACTGATCTGACATCCATGAAGATCAAATTAACTTACCTGTGAATATGTTTCTCCTATATTCCTACTGTATGTGTGAGGACTTGCATTGATGCTAATTTTTGCAGACAATACGTAATACTGTGTAATGTGGTGCTACAAGTCTCAATTGTTGATCTGACAATCCTAAGAATGTTGCTTGTCACATTTGGCCAACTGTATATTATTAAATGATAATGGATAATGAATATATCTTATGAATCAAAACATGATTGGCAAATAATTTTTCTATTGTTATTGCAAGATCACGCAAAAATGTGAAGTTGAGTTTAGGTCTACCAATGTTTTTGCCTCATCGTGGCTGGTACGCCTTAGATTTTAAAGGTTATTTTTTTCTTGGCATGGACAGTAATTTAATATTTAAACATTGATACTAAGAATTTGCATAAACATGGTGTTTAGTGGCCTTACACTGTATACAATGATAATTTATTTACTGATCACACAAACAAGCAGGTCATTTTATTTATTTATATAGCCCAATATCACGAATTTACCTCATCCTCTCAGTACTTGACAGGATGTAGGTTAACTTTTACAACTCGGCAGTATATTTTTTAATAATAATAATAAAATGTATTTGTATATCACCTTTCATAGAAGAATTGCACCTCAAAGTGTTTAACAAGAAAGAAATTACATGCACAAAGTACTTCACGTAAAAAAAGACACAGAAAGTATAATTATTAAAATTAAATTCTAAATTGCAAGCAGCTATGATGCACTTTGCAGAGAACACTGATGTGCATTTAAATGAGCATGTATAATATAATACCACAATATAACATATGTATTATCTATGTCTGTATTTGTATTTAATAAGCAGCCTTAACATTAACAATCAGCCCAAGCAGTTAATAAGTATTGCATGTAAAATCGATCACGGCTAAAGCTAACTAGCCTTCCCATAAACCGTCAGACAATCTGCTATTCAATTCGGTAAATGTCATGTGTTTTGTAGGCTTTTTACTTGTTGCTTGTCAAGTGGCCACTCAGAGGGTTTCTTTGAGGGGCGGGTGCGGTGGAACAACACGCGTTTGCCCGTGTCAATCAGTGGAAAAGTCCTCCTATCCCGAGCGCGACCAACTCTTGTGTTGTTACATTGTAGCGGAAAGAATGTCGGAAAAGGCCGAGGATGACGTCAGAGGGGAGCAGCGCCGAGCGGCTAGGCAGCAGCTGAAGCAGCAGCAGATCCAGCGGGGAGAAGGCTTCACAGCAATGGCGACTGTTGCGGAGCGGAGACCATTGCCTAGTCCAGAAATAATGCTGGGACAGCCTTGGAGCAACTGGATCGACGCCGCCAAACTCCACGGCAATGACGGTGAGTTCCATAGCGTCCCGAATGTGCGCTAGGTAGCAATGTGGAGCGCGACAGTTGCCAGTCCTGTCCTTTTTTGGCCGATTGCATGCAGTTTTTGGTGGAACATGAAGAAACAGTACTGGTAGCAACAGCACGGGCAGGCAAGCAAGTGCAACTATTTATTTGTCTGTGTGTCGGATCGCCTCTTTTTCAGGTGCTGAATTGGAGGAAAGTTTTAAAGACTTCGGGAAAAATCGAGAAGCCATGCGTTTGTGCAGAGAAGGTGAGAATGTTTTTTTTTTTCTCTGTAGGGCCAAAGGTGTAATTTGGTTCTGGAGGTTTGCACACATACACACACAGATGGATTCAAAACACTTTACAGCTTCGTTCGGCCAAAATGTTGAACCCTATCGTTACTCAAACGCATCATGAATTTGTTGGATAGTAAGTGAAACGTGTGCCTCTTATTGTGGTAGTTGACATTTACATCTGACCCTAAAATAACAACACTTAATAACTTAGACTGTGATAGTTTATAGGCCAAAATGTATTAATAATAACGTCATATTCTGTTTGGACCTGCATGTAATGGGTTTTATTCAGCATTATTATTAAATCTTATTCAGTATTATTTACCATTGTACACATGTAATCTATTATATTTTATGTCTCCCTTTATCTGAAGACAACAGTAAAAATTTTGTTTCCTCAAGAAATTTATGGCAGCAAAACAAATTAGGACAAACTTCTGTGATTTCTCAAAATGAAAACCATAAATGAAAATGTTACTGTTAAAACAGCATCTGACTTTTTGTCATCTTAGTCAGATCTTTTAAATTGCTATGAAATTTTGACGTTCCCACACTGCTTGACCACAAAATCTGACCAACTTTGTTGTCACTACATAATTGATCAGGATGTTGGATTTAAGATAACTTTTTTTAATGTTGTTGAAACATTTGCTAATGAACCACCGGGCTTTATGAATTTATGATTCGATGAGGCCTTACAAATTTCAACTCTGAAAGTCTGTCATCATCACCATGGATAAAAACTGATAGCCAAATGATAGAATGATTATGTTCTGCTCTATTTTCTTCACCCTGGGGCTGAAATGTATTGTAGGCTTTACTAATACCGTTTCTGAAGGCTGCTGTTTATTCATTCTGTAATATCAATAAATGTAGTAGTAACAGTAGCAGGGTAAGGTTCAGTTATGTAAGAATAAAGAGAAATAACATAATCTGACACACATCATCTTGCTTCTGAGCTTTTTGGGAATATATCAATTGGCATTTACTTATTTGTCCCTTTTTCCCCCGGCCTGAATTATAATCAGCGTCAACACACGAGTAAGTTGTTATAGCCAGAAAATAGCATCTGATTTAATTATGAATTCACAGTCACAGGGTTGACATCAGAATGAGCAGGTATACAGGATGAATTGAAGACTAACCTTTTTATACAATTCAGAATTAATTATGAATAAACTTTTCACTACTTTCAACTACAGTTATACAGTGATGCAGTTTGACGCCAGGCTCTTTTAATGAAAGGCGTCATGCTCCACTATTTTAATTAGTCAAGTGGACAACCCTCTTAAAAGCATACACACCTCGATTAGAGCAGCACATCTGGGTGCTTTGGCTGATAGTCAAGCCCTTGTCCCTTTGTGAGCAAAAGCAGACCCTCTAATTTTACTGGTAATTCTATTATCAGTTTAATAGCATAAATAAAAAAATATCTTTTGCTTTTTAGCTATTAGGAGGAAAATCCTATGGCTGATCTGGCAAAATGCTGATCAACAGTCTCTGTTTGTAGATATAATGTTTGTTGATGGGTTGTTTTTCCTGTTTGCCTTCATCAAGTGGATGAACTACCTCACAGAGGTGTCACCCTCACATATTGGCTAATGTATGTCTGACATCTGCCACTTTTTCCTCACGTCAAAACAGGTTAATATAATGTGACGTGATTAATAGCTGTTTGCGCTTATTACACAACCTTTTACTATGAGCAGAGAGAAGTAGGAGAATCAGTTTGAGCCCCACCTCCTTACGCTACTTTATGCTTTTTAAATGGTTTATAGTTGGAAGGTAGGTCAGCTCAATTTATATGATTCATTAACTCTGGCGGCCTTTTGAGTGGACAGCCTGTGAAACCATACTCTACTTGAAAAGGAGGCATTTTGTTGTATTTTTCAAGGTAAAAACTTTAGCATCTTACGAATCTTTTCTAATTTGCTCAGCTATACAGGCTCAATCGGCACACATTTCATTAACTCAGTGCCATCATTATCTAACCTGTGATGATGTGTTTGCCAGAGAAGTACACCCATTGACAGGCCAGTTCCCGCAGTTTACCATTTTCATCCTCTCCAGGCCACAGATCTCTTCTTGCATTGTGCGAAGCAGTAGGTTTTTGGAGGGGTTCTACCAGTTTGTTCAATTTGACATTAGAGCACTTGTTCTCCCCACAAAAGGGCATGTCGTTGTTCGTATGACATAAAACTGACGTATGCTTGCGCTCATGTATTGATAGACATTTCAACACTTCCACAGCTACTTTTAAACACTCTGCTTAAATTTTCTTTTTATCTCCTGCTCAAGGACACACGAGCAGGGCATGTCAAATGTGACCTTGCAGTTATAAGACGGTCATTGCGTCTACTAGGACACCAAGATTAAGATATGTCCTTTCATTTGAGCTCTATTGCAGAGCTAAGTGTAGATAGAAAATAAACTCTTAGATGTGTGGATATAATTTGGCAGACAAAAATCCCAATAATAAAGCAAGAGCCTCAAGGATTATCCTCAGACTCTCAACACCGTCATTACCTCAGTCAATAGCAAAGAGACACAGTTTTCTGACTTGGGTGAAAATCAGACACTGATTTATTCAACATTTTGGAGGCACACATGTGTTGGTCTTATTCATGCTGTGCCATCTGTGTGAAGTTATATCTTAATGAGGAATGACCACCAGGAAAGATGGTTCTTTTGACATGATTTTGGTTTACACTTATTATGTCATCAGTGTGTTCAGCTTTAGTCTCTTTTTTCTGTTCTTTTAAAGAGATGCTTCGATACAATTTATCAGATTCCAATACTTGAACTAGCATGTTTGTCAATACGATTTCTTATTCATTTATTTATTTATTCATTTTTTATAAAAGCTGTAAACTGCTACCCCTGCATGATTGTGTTATTGTGTTATTGTTGTGTGGCTTCACTCAGGTTAAACTCCTTGAACAAATACGGAGAATGAATGTCATAGAACAGGGGTCAGCAACTACATTTTGTCCAATGGCCAGGATCTGTCTATGCAGACAGTGTGGGGGCTTTACTTAGAACTAAATATATCAAATTTATTTAGACATAATTAGATCTATTATCCCTTAATATTTGAACTGTCTCATACAAATGTTTGTAATCTTACTAGCCTGTGTCAGTATGAACAAATACACGGGGCAACCAGATACTTAACCAGAAAACTCTACCAAGGAGGCTCAATACGAAACCTCACAGTTCAACCACCAATGCATGAGTCCTCATCGTAACAAGAACTTTATGATCTCAGGATGCAAGACAAATAACCCAAGTGATTCCTATTATGTCTAATAGACAAGTTTAGTGATTCTGCGCCAACTCTGGAGTTAGCTCCTCTAGCCCGCATTCAGCTCCAGGGAATTTCCAGCCCTTGGTGCTGGGTGGTTTGGTGGATGGTGGGTCCACAGAGGGGATGCAGCTGGAAAATAATCAGATTCTGTTGAATGGATGAACAAAGAATTGCTGAATTTTTAGCTTGTTGCCAGGATCTGGCAAGTTAATTAACAATTACTCTCATGACACATTGAGCCTCTTCAACTGGTGAGTAACGTTATGCACATATTTTCTGAATTAATTTTCTACTGACCAGATGGCAAGCTCTGCTCGGCCATATTTGTCCTGCAAGCCACAAGTTGACTATTACTGCCATAGATCTTTCATTGTTTAATTAAGTTAATTAATTAAATTTTCTCGCATGTGCTTGTAGTTGCACAAGTGGCTTGCCGTTTCTGAATATTAGCTACTTGTACAGTTAAGTTGCATACAGGTGCATGGGGTGCTGTGGGTAAGTAGCAGGGTTCCATTTTGGGGGTAATAAATTGGATCGGTGGATAGACTTGTGTACCCACCAAAACCCGATTCAGGATTTTAGGCAGTACGGAGGGCATTTCAACCTCATTTCCACTCAACATGTTGTTTGTTTTGAAGGACAGAATTAATTGCAGGCTGCTTGACAGGTCACTTATCTGATGTGGCATTTGCATTGGTTAACAGTGTGGCACGATGCATCGTTTCAGTATCGATATTACTATGTGCGCGGTGCAATAGTCACATTGCAGGACGGGCAATGTCTAGAGGGATAAATAAACTCAAACATGTCATGACTGATTGATAAACGGTAAATGAACTGTACTTAAGTAGCGCCTGTCCAGTCTGACCGACTGACCACTCAATGCGCTTCACAACACAAGCCAGCATTCATCCGGTCGCACACGCGTTCAAACAGTGGTGGCACAGGCGCCACCTTGTCATCTGCAGCGATAACCATTCACTCAAACACACTCACATCAATGGAACAGCCATTGTGAGCAAATAGCGGATCATTATCTTGCTCCCTGGGCCACAGTCGTCCCATTGATACGAAAGGAAAACGCTCATGGTTGTCATTTTCCATGACTGTTCTGCAAGAGAAGTCCGACTGATGGAACATAATTTACTTTGATTTAATTTATTTTGGATACTCAGAGTTTGTTGCTAATGATTGACAGTCTCTGAATGAACAGCGACTGTGTCTCAGATCGTGGGATGGTCAGTGACAATGAGATATGCCAGCTTTAAACTAGCCATCAGATCGATTTGCAAAGTCCATGTCACTCTAGCCAGCTCATGGTAAAGCGTGATTGTCTCTGGAGTCTGTGTCAGAAGGAGGAATAATCCAGTGGATGTTTACATTTCCCAGACCCGGTATGGACTTGTGATGTCAAGTAAGGCAAACAAGTCATTCATCAACTTTTTTTGCTACTTGACACATAAGGGAAATTCTGATGGCTCTCATTTTCCTTGATGAATCTACGAGAGACTGCCAGATAACATAATTCACTCTGATTCAGGTTCTTGGATACACTGAGTTTGTTGTTAGTGAGTTACATTCAGGCTCTGAATGCACAGCGAGTAAATCTCGAGAGCTGCCATCGTTGTTTGGTGGAGAGATACGCCAGGTATACCCTTATGTTGTGAAGTCTGCGTCACTGTAGCCTGCTGATGGTAAAATAAGGCTGGAGTCTGTGTTTGGAGAAGGAATCATGCAGTAGATGTGTGTATTTCTCAGTCAGAGTTTCTCCAGAGTTGTTGGTCTCACCAGAGTTGTTTTGTGGGGATCAGTGGTAAAACCTTTAAAGTTGTTTTTCCCCTTTAGGTCATGAACGGGATTGGAACTGAACAATTTTTTTGGATGTGAGGAAAACAAAAGGAAACTCTTTACCAAGTGGAGTGAACTCTGGGACTGTCTGGGTCTTCTTTTCACCACTAAGCCACTACAAAAAAGTTCTAGAATGATTCATTTTTCCAAATAGAGTATTTTAAATCATCCGGTGCAAATCCCATTCTTTTTTCATATCACAATATGTATTGCAAAAAAAATGAAAATATCACAATGTCTTTTTCCCCCCCAGTGTCTTGCAGCCCTAGTGTGGCCTGTGTGCATACCCTAAGATCACTGCACAATGTCAGAAGCAAATGCCATCAAAGCTCCCAGCGATAAGAAAATTTGAGCTTTTCATTTTTCAGTTATTTAAAACGGTGTAAGATACATTATATTGCACACAGTGAGGTGGTGGCTTATTTAAGAAGACGCCTGCTTTGTGCTGAAGAAAGGCCCTTTGGAACTTGGATGAAGTTATTGTATTCTCAGGTCACGAAAAGCCTTTTCAGAAGAAGACAAAGATACAGAATGGTCATTTAAAAATTCAAGGCTGTGAGGTCATTTCACATGAAACTGGTTTGAAACATGTCTCTGTCATCAAACAGCATTAGACTGTTGTTTGTGTCATGGAGCTGATCAACACATGCTGCTTGTGGCACAAGAATGTATTTGCACGAGAATGTTATCCTCTGTGTGTGTGTGTGTGTGTGTGTGTGTGTGTGTGTGTGTGTGTGTGTGTGTGTGTGTGTGTGTGTGTGTGTGTGTGTGTGTGTGTGTGTGTGTGTGTGTGTGTGTGTGTGTGTGTGTGTGTGTGTGTGTGTGTGTGTGTGTGTGTGTGTGTGTGTGTGTGTGTGTAGTAAGGCTATTACAAGTGGATGACTACACCTCTCCACCATGACTCACCACTAGATTCCTCCTATGGTGTAACCACCATTCTAGCACACACAGTTGATTAACACCTTGTAAAAAAAATGTATGGCAATTAATGACAACATCTGTTTTGCTTTTTTTTTTAATGAAATTTTACTGTGTCACTGTCGCGGTAAGGGATGCTGGGAAATGTAGTGCCAGTGTACGCCACAGGTTAGATTTAGTCAGTGTGTGTGGTGTTCAGAGGCAGCCAGCCTTGGATCATTCATCACTGCTGTGGATGAAGATGCTGAAATATACTGGACTGTCATTCTCTTCCTCTGTCTTGTGCTCACAGGCTGTTTTCCTCCCAGCTCAGGTCCTCTGCTCCCTCTCTCTTTGTCTCACCGAGGCCTCGGCCTGCTTCTCTGCGCTGTTTCTTGCAGTGTTTTTTTTTTTTTGTGGCTTTGCTCATTTGTTCTGTCTTCTCTCTCCTCCACCATGACTTCCTTTCTCTCTCTCGCCTTTTCATCTGCTACTTGCACAAGGATGAAGATTGAGAACAAGGCTGGCTGGCCATTTTAGCGGTATGGTTCAGTCTGTGCCAGCGCGTTGAATGGAGAGTGGCAAGGTGATCTAACCGAGCTGCTATTATACTCGGAGAACGTACCAAGTTAACAACAGTAGCGGTTTGGGAATGTGTCCCGTTTGACCTTGCTATTGATCCTGCAAAGAAATGTGGTTGGACTGTTCCAATAAAGGATCTGAGAGAAGCTGGAGTTTTAGTGGAGAATTCTAGGCAAGTTATTGATTTAGCAAATATGTGTACTCTCTCATTATAACCTCAATTTGCTAATGTTACAGGAGTCTGGCTCATAGAGAAAATTGGATGAAGTCAGACATGTAGAACCAGAAGCTTATCCAAAACTTGTAGGTCAGCTTCCAAGTACTGCTTTAACGGCTTGCATTTCTGCAAGTGGCAACCAGTGACCACTACCCTCCTTATCACATTTCTGCACTTGTCCTCTTTGCAGAGTAGATGGACTAGGGCTGGACGATCATGACTTCAAATATTCTCTGACAAGTTCTATAATGTAAATATTCGGGAACTATGAAAAACAGGAAACTGGAGGAAAAAAATTGTGCTACTGAAAGAGGTTGTGTGTTTGTGATTTTAGAATAATTCAGTTCTCAAGGCATGTTGGGCACAATGTTTTGGTTTTCCATTGTTTTGGAAAAATATTTTTGCGATGGCTGAAATGTTTAAACCCACTTTGTTCCACAGTAGCTGTGGGAGCCGTATCCTTTGCGATATAATATAATGGCATCTGTTGTTTCATTTCATTTCCTTGAATCCTTTGCATATTGTGTGGCATATGTAAATGCTTCTGTTAGCGTGTTAGCGACAGCTGCACTGCGGATGTACCTGAGTGCTTGTCAGTCTGTTTAAAAAAAATAATAAAAATGATCTCATTCAGACGTGTCATTCGTGGACGTTGACATTCATGCTGCTTGTGCTTTTCATGGTGCACCTGAAAGTTGCTCTGCCTTATGCTTCATTTCCAGCAAAGTGCTTTTGGTATACTACCCCTGGAAACCATATGAAACCCATAATAAACATACCTAAACCCTAGATCTGTTAATCGTTTTCACCACAGACAGTACTCTTAAACATAGGTGGGGTTATTGCCAGGGCTTTGGGGGTACCCACTTTTACTTCTCCACTAGTAAGGGAAACAACAGAGGAGACTTTTCACGTTCTTAGGAAGCTGCAATATTTATTGATTTTTACACTACCTACTACATTACTGCCATTGTGACAACATACAAATTCGTAAACATTTTGAGTTTTTTCTTCTCAGTATGTGGTTGTTTATTACAACAAGAACAAAAACTTTGTTTTAGAGAAGGCTGCAGGCAGTAAGACTACAGATTGCTGAAAAAAACCTGGGAAATCCTATATCAGAATGAACCTTTCTGCTTGCACTGATCGACCAATCAGAGGTCCTCAAGATGTTTTATTACCTCAAGAGTGGAGTGACAAAAACAGGATGGAATGGAGGGTTTCTATTGGTACTATCCACAACTTTTGATTATGGAAGCGCAAAAATAAATGTTCTAACGTGTAATGAATTGAACTGAACCAAACAGCCTGGTGGATTGAGCTGTTATTGATTGTTTTCATTATCACTCACTGTGTTTTCAGATTAATCAATTAATCATTTGCTCAATAGAATTCAAGAAAATGCGTTGAAAAATGTCAGTTTCCTAAAACACAAGGCTACTCATTAGGAGCGATACAGTGTCCCCACAACATTTAACGATCAGCCATTCACACTTAAACTCACAGATTGATGGAATATCCGTAAGCAATTTGGTTCAAGATAAGATAAGATAAGCCTTTATTGTCTCCCTTTGAAGAAATTTGTCTTAGGCATTCGAGAGAACAGACAGTCCACATAACAACACTCGTATACAATCAAAGCATAACAACATAAAGTGTCTTACCCACATCAGCATCAGTTCAGTGTCTTTCTGAAGGATGCTTTGGCATGCAGCCGGAGCTGTGGATCAAACGACCGATCGAGCTACAGCCACTCCAAGAGGTTGTTCTTCTTTCTTTTCACTAGTGTTATAGTTATATCTGACTATTTTCATTTTCAAATTTTTTTCAGCCTTTCAGTCGCTGACTTCAGACCATCAACAAAGAAGCATGAAAGAGATTGGAAAAGTTACCAACGAAAAATCCTAGTTTTTTGGAAAACCATATTCAACATTATTCCTTAATGAGAGCTCCTATTTTATTTAAAGCCACAAATCATCCACACCGACACATCTTGTACGTGTTGTGTTTGTTAATACCTTAATAAAATTAATGTCTCCACGTTAATTCTTTGACAGCTGGTAACCTTTACATTGTTGGCTCAGCCCTTTTGCTGCTGCTGCTTACAAGGACATGTTCTCTATGATGAATGGGGACTTGTACTTTGGAGTGATCTGTATTAGCATTTGTAGACTTTTCTCATCAGGTTTCCTAGAGTGAGGTCTTCAGTATTTATCTCCATGACCATGAAATGACGGGGTGATATACTCATTGATACGTCTGTCCATCTGTAATCATTTTTTGTCCTCATCATATCACGCAAATTAAACATACGAGCTTCACAAACTTATAGATATATTAACCATATTATGTAGTTGTGCCGTTTGATATTTTCATTTTTTTTGTGTGTGGTTGCCATGAAAACATGTTTTTAGGTAACTCTGAAGGGGTGGTCATTTTATGTGGAGCATATATGGCAGACTGTATCTTCTTGCTTTACAAATCTTTTCACATAAATTAATCACGATAAGTAGCTGTACCTTTCAATATTTTGATTTTTCAACAATTTCTTTGTTGCATTTTCCATGGAAAGACTATGTTAAGGTGACCCTGAAGGTTGGTCCGCTTCTCCATAGCTTATATCCAAAACAATTTACACCACTATAGGCTAATTTGTTGTACCATTTTTTGCGGGGTCGGCGAGATATGTCTACTTCAGATGACTCTTGTTTTAATATTTCTGAAGTGATTACTTGTTTTCATTGTCGTGTACCACAATGTTATCTGAATTACCCAGCACATTACCAATTTTTCGTTTTATCTTTAGCTATTATTGTATCATGACAATAAATAATGACTGTTTCTATGCAGATTCATGGTGATACCAACTGCGGCACCAAGAGAATGTACGTTTATTATATTACTCTACTTGACTTGTGCCCTGTTGATCGATTTCTTTCCCCCTGTGTACAGACATGCCAATATTCGGCCAGTGTCCCGCACAGGACGACTTCTACCTGGTGATGTGCAACCACTGCGGTCAGGTAGTCAAGCCCCAAGCCTTCCAAGCACACTACGGTAAGTGTCATGGACATGAACTCAAATACACAATCACTGAAAGAAATAAGCTTTCTATTCACTCCTAACCTCATTGCCTTGAAATGGTAGGGGGGGGAGGGCTTTATGTTGGGTGAATTTTGTCCTAAATGTGTTTCAGTTGTAGTCGATGAATTATGTGTAGTGTCTTGAGTCTCCAATGAAGTGCTACAGCTTTTATAGTTGTCAAGGTCAGCCACAAGAGGGAGGTATAACAGCACATGGCTCTTACATGAACTGTCCTTCCTACTGTGGTTAAGCCAATCAAAGAGAGGTCCCTCCCTACAGTTGTATGGAGTATAAGCTTCCAAAATGAACAGTGGGATTCATTGTTATGTGAAGTGTGTCAATACTAAATAATTGTTAGGATGCACCAATCAGACTTTTTCTCTCCCCATACTAATTTCTGTTTTAATCCTGCACTATCTACCATTATAGAGAACCAATCAAATACCTTGTGTAAAATGGAAAATTAAAGCAATATAATGCTCTAGAGATTGAGATATGGCCCTTAAAACTGAATCAATGACCGTCCATATCTGAATGCATGTAAATGACAGTGGAAAGACAAAAGGTAATATTGACATTGATGATGTATTATATTGTGTATCAGTCAGATTCGGCCAATACCCGACCTTCACGATAAGAAAACCTTTATAAACGGATTCTGACACCATTTATGCTTCTGTAACTATAAAATGGAAATCAGTAGACATGAAAGATTACATTTATCTGTTACATTACAGTTACAGAGGCTGTAGTTTAACACAAATGTTCCAAAAAAAAGTTTAAACAAATATTACTCTTTCTGTTCCTCTATCCAGATCAGCGTGATGGAAATCAGTGCATTCGTTTTTACATAATCTGACAAACAAATGAACAGACACAGGTGAAAACATAACCCCGTTGGTGGAGGTTATAACTATATCTGTTTAACATAACCTGTATGCTACGAAATTCCTCTATTATTGACTGATTCATAAAGCTTTCTGAGCAGTTGCTAATAGTGTATCCCTTGGAATTCTATTCAAGTAGGGCTTGAAAGAACCTGGAAATGGCTACAAGAAATTATTTTCATTATCAATCATTCTGACAACAATCTTTTTGATGTATCAATGAATCTGTTAGTCATGCCATTGTCAGAAAATCACAGAAAATGCTGTTCATAGATTCTCAAAGCCTAATTCGATGTCTTAAAATGCTTTATTGTTTTCTGATCAGCAGTCAGAAGTCAAATATATCTTTAAAATGTTTGGCTCTTTTTTTTATTATAAATGACTTAGACGAGTAATAGATTATAACAATAGATGTAACAGATATAACAATAGTTACTAATTGTTTCAGCTTCATAACTGGAGCAGTCCAAAAAAGGGAAAATTCTACCGCTGTGATATTATTCATGGCCGTTCAGGGTAGAAGTGGCTCAGATTTTCTTTCTGTCTTCCTCCGTCTGATGTCATTGTAGGAATAAACTGTGTGGTGTTTGGTAAAGGTGTTGATCTTAGCACCACTGAGATGGTCTCAATATGATTTTAGCAGTTAAGATTTTAGTTGTCTTTGCTTCTCGGCGGACGCTAATCCCAGCAGGGACACTCGCCTCATAATGGGAAGCTGCAGACTGCCATTTTATGCATTAATTCATGAACTTTTTGTCTGTGCTTATTGGCAGGTCCAAGCCAACTTTAAAGGTGCATACTCACCTACCGTATCAGAGTGTACAGATGCCGTCCCTATTGAGACAATGAACGCAATTTGGCATTGTATTATCAGCCGATGGCGGATAGTATAAATTTCCCATGATCTGGCCGATAGCTTATCACGTCTATAATTATTGTGCACCTTGAGCTTAGATAGCAAGGAAAGCTTAGTCTGTTTATTCCTTTCACTAGAACAACAAGGTTATTATTGTTGAACAAATAGTGCACTTGGCCAGGCCTTGCTACGGCTTGAATGTGGACCTTGCAGAGATGGTAGTAAGGGCATCACACATGTACGTACATCTTTTTTTTGCCAGGGATTCCCCTCAGAACTGAGCCAACCGTTAAACAGCGTGAAATAGGATAATGAGACTCCTCCTTTTCCTTGTGTCTGTTGGTCTCCGCCCATCTATGCACACATTTTTCTCGACTCCTCTTTTATTCTTCATCCACTGCTTCTGCTGTTGAATCTCCTCTCAGTGTAAGCGCTGTTAGAGTCACACTGTGTTTTCCTGGTGTGAGTTTGTGTGCAGGGTGTGCTATTGACTGACTCAGACAGGACAAGACAAAAGGGGAAGGAGAGAGGAAGCGAGCGAAGGGAAAAGAGGGGAGAGCATGGCTGCTGAGAGGAGGGAGGATTGATATTAGGAGTGTGTCATGAATGACTGAGTGTGTAGAGAGACGCCTCAGGTGAGAAGAAATAACCCTTAAAAGCATTTAATAGGGTAATTGAAAGAAAGCCAACAGTTTCAAGGTGTGTGTTTTTTGGTATTTGTTGGGGGGCTGAGGGAGTGGCAGCACTGTGCATGCATCTGTATCAGTATCTCATCCACTGTTGCTGTAGCAACAAGCTTGTTTGCAGATCATCTGCTGAGACTGAGCTTTGGCCTATGGCCCTATTCCCAGATTCACCATGCAGTTAGCCCAGTAAAAGGTTAGCTAGCCAGGCCCACACCTCAAGGAGGCTAGCTGCCAACACAGATGCTTTCTTTGAGGGCTGCTAATTAGCCCCTGAGTCTATAAAATGTCAAAAATTGTTAAAAGACAAAACAAAAAAAACTAATCATAATCTTTCAGAGTCCAAAAGTAAAGTGGAAATTGTCTCTTTTGTTCAACCACAAGTCAAAAAACCCAAAGACTCTTCATTTACTGTCATTAATGACAAAGAAAAGCAGCAAATCCTTACAATTAAGAAGATGGTATCAGAAAATGTTAAACATATTTGCTAAAAAAAATGACTGAAACGATTCACTCTATACTGGAGCATTTGGACACTAACTGTACATACAGTATGCACAGTTACTCTTAATGGAGTCAAGCTCTGCCTTAAACACAATCAGGCCAGTGAACGTGATTGTGAAGCGGGCAGACCTTGGGTGTACTAACTCCCACCTGTAATTGGATCCTGAAGTTTCCTACAGACAGACTACAGGTTGTCAGGATAGGAAACAAGATCTCTCCTGAGCTCGCAGTCAGCGCATTTAACCCCCCAGGGCCGCTGCCTCAATCTCAACTCTGTGCCCTCTACACCAATAACTGTGTTTTTGACACAGGATGACAACATCATCATTATCAAATATGACAATTCCACGATCACTCTTGGCTTCAGTAATGGCAGGGATGAGATACCATACCTCAATTTGGTACACAAAATCACAGTCTATGGAGAGGACACGCGTCACTGCAGGAGAAAAGCACCAAGTATTCTCACCCAGCTCAATCTCTGTTCTGATGGAAGAACTCAGGATACAACCTGAGACACCACAGACTGGTGAACATCACCGCTCACAAGGCCCGTTTTCCACAACAGTCATACTAGTTGGCCAAGACTTGAAGGTGGCAAGGAAATACTATACGCCTTACCCCATTCATTTCATACCATGGACACTTCACAACACACCTCACAACATGCAAAACACCTGATAGACAGAGAAGTATCACAGTCCACTGTCCTCCATTGTTTTGATCAGCCATACACAATAGTGCAGTATTTCTGTACCAGAGTGTCTATTTTTTATATGGTGTGTATTTCTTTTACGTTCAGTGTGTAATTATTACAAATTTCTGTATAAAGCTGACTCTGAGCAATGCACATAAAAAAATTCCAATGTACTTGTACTGTCCTGCACCTGTGCAAATTGCAATATATTTAAAAATATGTATTCTATTTGATCAATTGATAGTCAAAATAGTTGGTAACTAATTTTCTTTCGATTTACTAATTGTGGCAGCTCTATCAGACTCTGTTAGTTCTGCGTAGGTTGTGTCCTCTTACATTCACTACATCTTTGCTGGTGATTTTTCACCCCTCCTTGCTCATGTACCAAAGTGTTGACATACATAAGCCCCCCCCCCCATATCTGTTTCTCTCTCCACTTATGGTCAAGGACTGTTTGACCGCCCTTTGACCCCTAAGTCCCAGTAAATTTGGCCAACATTCAAGACTTTGGTGCAAGTTGTAGTAAACTTTGGGAGGCTGCGGCCCTGCTTTTTTTTTCTTTCATCATTCCTGCTGTGGCACATAATTCACTGTAAACTCTCTGAAATGAGTCTGGTTTGTAATGAAATGGGTCTGTGCTACGGAACAGCAGCGGAAATATCAGTGGAATTTATTTTGAGTGTGCTATTTCATTGTTGTCTGCTGTTACTAAAAATAGCAAGTGATGAGAGCTTCCATTTGACAACTCAAACCCTTCTATGTTTATTGTGGTAACACATGCAAGACACCAATGTCTGATGTTTGGAAACCATGGTGTGCTTCAGTTTTCCTCAGAGGAAAAGAGATTTAGTTTTAGACGTCAGCACTTAGTGATGAATATTTTTTTCCTCTTCTATTTTTGTCTTTCCATCCTCAACTCCATATCACCCTAACCTTTTCTACTGTCATACTGCCTTTTATCGTTTAGCTCAGTCGCTGCTCTAAGAAGCTCAGGCAGGAAATTAAGCTTTTGACCTGTTGCCTATTTCTATTTCAGGCTGAGTTGGCATGAATCACAAATGCTCACTACTGTCAGAGGAAGATTTCAATGTTACCATGTGTCTTACCTTTTCTCACATTGCCACATGTACATGTGTAGGTTAGTCTATTGTAGGGTTTAATCAAAGCTTTATCATACTTCATTCTGGTTATCTTATAGAGTTTACTATTATTGTTTAATGCCAGCCTTGTTTATACTTCCTCTCCAGAGAGAAGACACAGTTCTGCCAGCAAGCCGGTCTCCGCCTCACCCTTCCCAGTGCCAGTCAGGAACCGTGGCAGTGGACTGGGCTCTGGGACAATAGCCGGAGTGACAAGCGGAGGCATCTTCGGTCGTCCTCCCACCGCTGGATCCAGTTTATCCTCCTCTTCAACGTCCTCCTCCTCCTTAAATCCCAAACTCCTCAAACCTGCCAAAGAGAAGCTGCCAGGCATTCAGCGAAGACCTCCGTTTGCACCCTTCAGGATGATCCAGCCAGACAAAATGTGAGTTTCACTGTGCAGTGTTGTCTGTTACTGGTGGCCAATGGCTCTGCGGTCTCAACCAGTCAACTTCTCAACTGGAATTACTGACTTTAGGGAAAATAATATTTCAAAAAATAAAAAATTGCTCCTGCTCAGATTTTTTTCAAGTTAGTTAGTTTGGTTCCATATTTATTTTCAACGTATTTCCACGTTATTTCAACAGTTATCCAGATTCTAAGAAGTCGAAGATTTTTCTCTTTTCTTTTTTTCTTTTTTTTTGTGGGGGTGGAATTGTGGGTTGATTAAATCGCAGACACCTTTTTCCTTCGCTGTTGCTGTTTTATCGACCTATGAAAATCCGCTATCACTATCTCCAATGAATCAGCCTGTGTTTGAGATGTTCAGAATTTAACAGGCTGCAGTCTAAAAGAAGAAGAATTGTAATGTGGTGTCGTTTATTATCTAATTCTCAGTTTCAACCTGCATCTGTGTTTAGGGCCTGTCAGAGAAAAATAATATACCGTATTTTGACAACTGCTTCTTTTAACTTTTGATAAATGATTGATCATATTAGATTTATGTTTTGTCCCTCCAGCCCCATCCATACGTGCACATCTGTCACTTACCATGCGTTTCTCACTGGCTCCGTGTTTCTAACTCTCAGCTTCCTCCTTGCTGCCCTCTTCATCTCTGTAACCTTCTCTTCCAGCCTCACCCCAGCTGTCAAGGTGGAGAAGATGCATCTGAGGGTGGACACGTCTGCTAAGCTGGTGCAAGCACCATCTGCCCCCGCCACCACCTCATCCTCCTCTACATCAACCGCTAGCATCACTATGAGCGCCAACACTACCACCTTCACCACCTCCTCCTCATCATCAGCCCTTAAACCAGGCCTTAACTGTCCCTCCATACCAAAGCCTCCATTACTGGCCCCGGGTCAGATTCCCAACGGCAAGGGCCACCTCTCAGTCCTCTCAGACAAGAAGCAGGATAGCAGCAGCAGTGCCAGTAGCAGACGCCATCTTAACAAGAAAGTGACAGGTCAGTTGGAGGCAGTATTGGAGAGAAACTACTGTAGCAGTTCTGCTGTCAATATCTTATATTGTCAGACCTGATTCTTGAATTCAGTTAAAACTGGAGGGGGACTTTGAGAGAGCAAACCTCTATCAAGGCCACATCGTCTCCAGCAAACACAAATGGGCCTAAACTGCTAACATTGCAAGCTTTATTATCTGCATATCTGTGTAATCACAGATTACACTAATTATAAAAGTAACTACATACCTCAATTTTTAATAAGACAACAAATACTAAGGATTGTACCATATGTACAGATTTATATACCAATTTATACATGTACAAATTAAGAACAGTGTTGTGTAAGGAAGAATAGTAAAACATCAAATATGAAGACAAGAATCATACACAATGGAGGTGTTGAAACAAAATATGACAATTTTGTCAGGAAATGTTCTAGCTCACAATCCTTGATCTGAATCGGCCTCCAAATCCTCTCACCCCATTCCAAGGGTCAGCTCTGTACAATAATTCATTGACATCTGTTTAGAAATCTTTGATATATTCCTCTAACTAATAAGCAAACATGCAGAATGGTAATGAAAACACAAGCTCCTCGGCTGTGGTGATTATGACGTACAGTAGTTTGATAATGTCTCATACATCTAAACATATCTAATCTGAGGCTTATGTTTCACTTTCAACTTAAGAGTGAAGCAAGTTAAGAGAGGAAGTGATTTGTTGCAATATGCAAGTAACCATCTTCCGCTCCCTCACTTTTCTCATGTGCCCTCAGAACGTGAGTTCAATCCAGATATCCACTGTGGCGTTGTGGATATGACAGCTCGGAAGCCATGCACAAGATCCCTAACATGCAAGGTAACCAGTCTCTCTGTTTTGTGCTGTGAATTAGGGCTGTATAAACTGAATATCATTTAAAACATAAAACTATGTCTTATAGTTTTCTTACGGTTAACAAATCATTAAAGGACCAAATAATTTAAGTTGAAATAACTGTTTGTAGTTGTCGTCAATATTTGTGTGAGGAATTGCCGTGATCAGTTGATAACGGGGGTCTGTGCATTTCCCTTTCAAAAATGGTTGCTAAATAGTGCAATGTATATAATGATGGAGGGTGTGGTCTGTGTACATCAGCACAAACTGAGTTGTTCCCATAAGTGGAGGCATCTGTGTCCTTGGACACAAGTATTGTGGTTATAGGATTTTTGTCATCATTTTCACCAAAGTCACTCATTAAGCCAAACATCTTATTGACCTTTCCAACATGCCACCAGACACATTCCTTAAGCCAGCGGAGGGCGGTGCCAGGGCGGAGGAAGCGCTTTGACACGCTGCTAGCGGAGCACAAGAACAGAGCAAGGGAGCGGGAGAGGGAGAGAGAACTCCACCAACCCCATTCCCAGCAAAACCCCTCTCTCAGGGACCCACACCCCTCCTCCCACCTCGCCGCTGCCTATGACGCCCACCTAGTCGCTCATGGCAACGGCCCTGCCCCAGATGCCACTAAGCCTTCGTCACTTGGCAAGCCCAAATTTCACAGCCCTGGTCTTCCACGGTATGTCTTGCTCTAGATATTCATGTTGTGTGTATGTATGGGTTGCATGTAGTGACACCAAACAAACTAGACTTCATCTTTCAAGACCCGTGACCACATATCTGTATTTTATATACTGTACGTCCATATTTTTCTGGTAGAAAAGCACTGACAAGGGGCTGGGGAGCACTGGGATGAAGTGCTTGTATGATGAGAGTAAAGAAATGCTACATCTTGGTTTTGATTGGCATTAGTCAGGTAGTTCCCTTAATATTATCCTTCCAGAGGGTTACCAACATTTAGAGTGATAAAACCCAGTAGCACACAGTGCCCAGCTAATAGGTAATCACAAATAGACTTTTTTTCTCTCTGATGGGATAGTCTCTGTCTGAGAAAGCTCAGCATTGCTAGTGACAAGTCTTGCTCCATCTAATATATGAATGTTTGTCTGAAAAAGAGTGATAGTGATGACCCTGGCGCCTCTCTGAAAGTTCAGATATTTTCAGCGTGAATTGCGTGGAGCAGCTGCACAAAATAGGCGGGGGGCTTTGAAAAAAGATGCTGGGTGCAGTGATATTTCTCTTGGCGGTCTCATGTTGCCGCATGCTCCGTCTCCTCATTGGGAACAATTGAAAACAGACACTGATGCTCAGAAAAAAAAACAAGTGGACACGGGCCCTTAGAGGTGAAAACAGTTATAATAAAGCATTTGACACATTTTGTATGACTACCTTAAACAGTTTTGATGATTAAGGTGGAAATTACTGGCCACTCTTTCTGTCCATCAGACTAAATAGCAGTCATGGAGGGGGTACCCTCGGAGACCCCGCATTTGTCTATGAGTCACCTCACCATCCTCAAACTACCCATGATGGGTTTTCCCGACCCTCCAGTGATGAGGGAGAGAATGAGGAGCGAGAGGACAACACTGACAAACTGGATTGTCACTATTCAGGTTATCATCCTCGACCGGCAGCTGTAAGTAAACTCGAAGTCGCTGGTCTCTGATCAGCCTTAACGTATGAAGCACTGTAGATTTTTCAAAATTTGTTTCAGACGTCAGTGCTAGAAACTTTATGATGAATTTACATTACACTTAACTGGTGTGTATTACACAAAAAAAGTCATCAGTGCCCCTCTCTGTTCCCAGTACTGTACATTTGGAAGTCGACTGTTTGGGAGAGGCTGTTACTCCTTTGACCGGAGATGGGACAGAGTGCGATGTACCCTAACCACAATGATGGACAAGCATGTCAACTCTCAGATGTGGAAGTAAGATAGCTCAGATTTTATTATGGCCAAATGATATAATAATCAGCCATCTTGTTTTTTTTATGATCAGCATGCTTGACTTGGTAATAGTCATAACAAGTGAATGATGATTTTCCTTGTTGCAGGAAAATCCCCTTGGCCTTGGAGAACTCCTCCTCCGTTGCACCTACCCATAGGACAAGCACAAATTCCCACAGTAGCACTCCTGCTTCAAGCTTCCTTGGCCCCCCTGCCACCTTGTCCCAGACTCCTTATAGCCAATCCTACGAGGGCAAGTCCGTGCTCTCCTATGGGACCACTCTAAATGCCCGCAGCTCCCCGCAGGGTGGGGCTGAGCACCCGGCCTACGGCATTACGCAGGCCCGACAAGTGTCTTCGTCGCCGCAGATGCCTTCAGCCCACTCGTCCTCATCCTCCTCCTCTTCAGCTCCTTCCCTAGCCTCGGGCCGGGCGCTTAAGTCCCGTTCCTCCAGCAGCAACACGACCAAGTCGTCATCGTCCTTCAGGCCCAAGGAGATCTCCTCTGGCTCCTCCGCACCTGTCATCCCCAACTCCACTGGTGGGGGAAGCAGTGGAGCCAACAGTAATAGTAGCAGCACTAGTTTAGGCTTGGGAAAGAAAAGGAAAAACAGCTCTCTTCTTTCTTCATCCCATGGCCTCTCTGACTCCTCCTCCTCTTCAAATGCCAACTACTCTTCCTCCTCCTCCTCTTTCAAGAAGAACTGTGCAAATGTCGGCAGCTCAGGGAGCACCTACCACCACAGCTCATTAGGTTCTTCTTCCTCGTTATCATTATCCTCCTCCCACAGTGGAGTTCACAGCGTGGGTCTTAACTGTGGCCCCACTGTGCGGACCAATTCACTTAGCCTCAAGGCTGAACCTTCTGGAGGTTCAGCAGGTGGCTCCTCAGGGCCACCAGCACGAGGCCCTCCCTCCGGCAGTCCTGCAGAGTCCATCAAGCGCATGAGTGTTGTGATGAACAGCAGTGACTCCACCCTTTCCCTGGGACCCTTTGTCCACCACCAGTCCTCATCTGACCACCACACCAGCTTCAGCCACCACTCCTCAGATGGGCGCCTGGAGAGCAAGAAGCGCAAAAGCTCTCCTGCCTCCAGTGGCATTAATAGTGGAGGTGGGGCAGGAGGCCTCGGAGGAGTAGGGGGACCAGGACCAGGTAGACCCAAAATGGCCAAGTCACCTGCCATTAACAACATCCATGGGAAGCATGGACGGAGCATTCCAGGGACACCAGCGCTACCAAACAACTCCCATTTACATCAGGTGGGTCTGTACTATCCCAATCAGGATGCATTTTAATATCAGTTTAGATTAATGTCAGTTTCAGTCATATGTCTCCCACATTTCACATTTTTAAACTGCAGAGTTAGTGCTACTACAGATTTAGCCAAAATGTATCTGTAATACAATTGTTTAAAAATTGTGATATAGAGAGAGACAACAAGCCCTTTGTCTTGTCCATTTCATCGCAGAGCAGTCCACTGTAAAATGTTGTGAGCACAATCAGGAGCTTTTGCAGATACCACTTTCTTCAAAGTAAATAAAAACTGTGAAGCAGAGGAAGGAGAGCGCTTGTTTAAATTAATCGAAGAAACTGATGGACCTCTCTGTACTTACTTAGAATGTGTTATTTTTACTGACTGATAAGGACAAAACAAATGTATGCGGACAGATTACTGAACAACCATCTTTGTTTCCTCCCTCTTCCCAGCCAAAGGCTCGTCCCTGACAGCGGGGTCTGGCTTCTGTGTAAGGAACTGGCAGGCGATGGTCCGGAGCAGTCCGCGTACCACTCTGGATTGCACGAGGCCTTCAAAAATCAGACCCACATTACTCTCAGCTTCCCACAATCCTCAGGGTGGAGATGATCTGGACTGCCTAGTGAAGTCAATGTGGTCCTTACTATTTCTCCCAAAGCCATGTGTGTGTGCTTGCGTGTGTGCGTGTGTGTGTGTGTGTGTGTGTGTGTGTGTGTGTGTGTGAGAGAGAAAGAAGGGGGGGGCGCGGCGGTGGCACTGTATAGGTTAGCCTGGAGCACCAGGGATCTAATGAGTAAGCCAAGGATCCCCCGCTCAAGTGTTGTCCCAGTATTCCAAGAGGTCTTCCTGTCTGGTTAGAACAGTAGCAACAGCGGTGGGTGTCTTGAGCTGTGCTTCTAAGCTCATTGGGTTCAGGTTAAGGGCTGCCGTCATGACTCTGAGCAACTGGGGAGAAAACCCGCTGATCTCTTCCGTCTTTGTTAGAATGAGTGTGTGAATGTGTATTTGTGTACGAGTATTTTTCTCATGTCAGATTCTGCTGGACTACTGGAATTTCCAACTTAAAGACACCCCCAGCGCCTGATCTCAGAAGCCTTGGAAGAGAGCAGGAGGAGCAGCAAACTGTACTTGCAAGACCTTAAACAACACACAATCACCATATTGTTTCGCTTAATGCTAGTATGAGTCTCTGGTGACATGTTGAATAACCTTGGGTTATGCACTGTAGCCTGAGAGGAGCCCATAAGGAAGATCTGGTCCATTCTTTTATTATCCAGAATAATTATGCAAGTGGTACCTTTTTATGATTTCTTATGAGCTTTTTACACTGAACTACAAAGAGTCTTTGTAGATATCGTGCGGAGACAGTTGTGCTTTCAAATGTGAAAAGGACGCCTGATGTGCCCTTTTGATTGAATCTTTTGTCAGAGGAGATAGCTCGGTGTTGAGGACACCTGTTAATTTTCTGAACCTTTTCATTGTGCAAAACGATCACCACAGTAGACCTACCCCCAACTGTGAACAACACTAGATAACTACTTTCTCCACAGGCACTGTTGAGTTGTCCACAAAGATAGCCAAAAGCTGCTGTCAGCTTTGCCAACTACCTTTTACTAAAGGTTGGGCAATCTTGCTCATGAAATGGTGATGATGCATTTCTTGTGTGGATATGAAGAAAATCTGTGCAAACAGCATTGTTGTTGTCGTCACAACTTACCTACTTTTTACCCATACGGCTGTGTGAACTCCACAGCTGCTGTGAGTGGATGTGAATTGTACTGTTTATTTTGCCTACATAAGGAATCAGGTATGGTACGTCTTAACTGGAGCAAACTTTATGCACGTCACCTGTCTTCTGTGGGTTTGATTGCCCCTCCTATGTGTAACCACTACCCAAGCTCTGGGTTTTAAAGTTTCAATGCCTCTCCCTGACACTCCGATTTGTGTGGTGAGAAATAATTTCTCACAGTAGAACGGATAGGCCAGGCATTATAACTCTATTCCTTTGTCAAAATGGAGTCTTAAATCAGGCAATAGTTGCCCATCTTGTTGGGATGTTTGCATATTTTGAGTAGTCATGTGGGTTTCATGGTGCGAGATTCATAGAGATGGCTTCACAGGACATATTTAAACTTGTGGCAACACTTGTTGACTTATGGAACCTCTACTGATGTCAAAATAGTGTGGGAAAGTTGGGAAGACAATTTTTTAAAAAGAATCTTAAGCTTTTTTTCCCCTCGTAGCCTATGTATCAAACAAGTGTTGAAGTATCCATATTTGAGAATACATATTTTGTTAACAAATTGTACATAGTGATATATGTATTTTTGCACAGGCATTTTTCGTACACGCTGGAATTTTGGTACAATTTTAGAAAAAATCATTTATTTAGTAACAAGGGAAAAAAATTGTTAGTGGTTCACTGCCAGGTCTATATAATGCAATACACCTATATGTAGAAGCTGAAGCATCTCATGAATCGTGTACTGAAAACCTTTAAAGGAACAAAGATAAAGTGTTGCCACTGTAGCATGTGTCTGTCTGACAGAGGATACCTTTATTCACTTTTCAAGGTCTCAATCACTTGTGCTTTTATAAGACGTTTTACGTTGCCTATGAATCAAAACAACAAAAGAGAAGTTACACTATGACCCAATTAGCCTGTGATTTTGAACTGTCCTGCCGGCTTGAAGCCGTGCCCGTTGTCTAAGCAGTTTCCGTGGACTCTTCAGTCGTACACTTTGTAGACCTGAAACACATTTCATGATTGAAAACACTTCTTTTATAAAAGGCTGAAGGGACTTGAGCAATTATTGCAAGAAATAGGAACACTACAAACAGTTCTACTGCTTGCAGTATTGTTGCCAAACAAGTAATTTGAATCACAGCTTTTAAAGAAATAGTTTGCAGCTTTTAAAAGAAATATCAAATTAAGAAAGTGCCTGAATTTGTTTCACCCTGACTGTTTGAGGACAGTATTCTTTGGGTTGTTTTACCTTACTTGAATGTTCGAAGTGTTTAGGAGTTTGATTTTTAATCTGCCTATGAACCCTAAATGTGGTGAAACCGGAGCTTGTCAGCTGCCCATAATGAAACACTTTAATATTGCGTTTCTCTTTGGGGAGGGGTGGGGTTTATCCAAGTTTTCCAGACAAGACATGAAGATTTTCTGCTGGTCTCAGTGTGTGGCTTAAGCCCCCTTTGGTTTACTGGGATTTGTACGTATAAACTTTAAATCAAGTGTTTTGTTTACCCTCAAACTCAACTGACATCTTGGCTTCGTTTCCAGTAGGAAACATTGCGAGGATGCTTTTTTATTTTTTAGCACCATAGACTTGGAATGTGAAAGTGAGAGAATACAGCTCGTGTTTGGGAGGAAAAATTTAATCCACCATTCATGCTATGTAAAAGCGTGTATAGATTTTTTTTTTGTATACATTATCAAAAACATTTTCAGCTGGACGTGTGTATTGGCTGCTATGTAATTCATGGAAAAAGATAGGTTAGAATTAATATTTAAAGAAAAAAGATTGTATAGTATATTTGTTTTGTAACAAGTTTCTGTAAATAAAATAATTTATACTGCTATTTATATGAAATTATGTCTCTGCCTCTTTCCTAAAATAAAAAGTGTAATGCAATTCCAACAGTTAAACAAATTTTATTATATACACAATATAAGTCACTTTGTCAGACAAACTACAGGTTTGGGTATACTAGGAAGAATGATGCAAGTCCCCCTTTGTAATGAGAAAATATGGCCTCCATGGTTACATGTTGATCACTCGAGACAACTTCTGGACTCTGTTGAGCAGCAAGTCGCCTTTTTTGATGGTTTCCTGGTACTGCCAGTTTTTGCTATCGGGTCTGCAAATAAAAGGAAGAGATTTAAGAGTTCAGCCTTTTGTTAATGGGTGTTTTTCCCAACAACTATTATTTGTTATTCAAACATGTATAGTAACATTACCTATTGGTTTCCACGATCTCATTCACTTTATCAATTTTACAGTGGAGACGGCCCGCAGCAATGAATCGGGAAAGTTCCCTGAGGAAGGAGAGAAGATTTAGTTTAGTTAAACAGATCAAAAATCTGTTATAACAAGACATTTCCTTTAAGAAAATCTGAGCACATGGTCTGGGGAAAGAAAGGAAATATGGCAAGTAAATCCAGATCTGAGTTTGCACTCTTGTGCTTAAAAAAAAATCTTGATATGACTTGAATTTATCTCACAACAAGTTTGTACAGTACATGCACTCCAACATCACTCTGCTCTACAATCTTGAGGTAAACATTAAAGGGAAGTACAGCTCAACCAGTGTACAAAGGATGTGATGCAAGGAGAAAATATAAAAAAAACAACAACTTACTGGTCGATGAACTCTGTGCTGACACCAAAGGCCTCAGCCATGTAGCCCAAGGTGAGGGATCGGTAAGACTCTAGCAGCTGACTGTAGGCTTGGATCCTCATCTCCCTCACATAGTAGCGATAGTGTGGTGCAAAGAGCCAGTCCTTCTTCATCTCCTGTTCCACCGTGGCTGTGGCACAAACAGAAAAGTTTCATTATTGAAGTGCCACAATTTTGCCTGCAAGTAAAACTATGTTCTGACAGTAAAATATATTAAAATAAAGAAACAAACTTAATTTAGAATGATACAGCTAAATAACACGCTAGAAGTAACCAGATAAAGAGTTTGTTTGCTGATGTTTTCAGTGTTATTTACATCAATAAAAGAAAAGTCTTCCTCACCCAGAGACTGGAAGAAGACAGAATAGCGGCACTCGTAGAGGGAGAACAGATACTGGCGAACAGTGGGCAGACTGTGCAACACCTCCAAGATTTCTGCTCCCTTAATTACCTGAGGAAGAACACATTTCATTGCATACATAATACCAACTTACACTCGTGTGTTCTCTCCCATAACCTGGATGAAGGTGTTCCACAAATCTACTACATATATGGTGATAAAGCAATTAGTTGAATTCATCACTTTTGACACTGCTTACACTTTACAATTTACAACCAAAAGGAATCACAAACATCCTCAATAGTCTTTCGTGAGTGCATACACTGTCTCCTACCTTTTCACGGAGGTCAGGCCTTTTGAGGGCGATCATGCAGACGTAGACAGTGTAGGTGACAAAAGTCTTGTAGTCCATGAGCTCATAGGAGGTGAAGGTGGAGACTGTGTCAAGGAAGAGCTCAGCAGCTTGTTTGAAGTCCCTGATGGCCACACAGTACAGGCCCTGGTAGACCTTCAGACGATTCCTGCGGTCCCAGTCACCACCCTCCTCTATAAGACTGTGGAGACAGAGATGCATAGGTAGATGGGTACTGAAACTGGGTGGAAATATTTCAGAACAAGGACAGCAGAACCTTTACCTCTTTGCCTTCTCTGAGTTGCGTGTAATGAGGTCACTATCCATATAGAAGAGGCCAATTCTCAGTAGGTAGAAGACGATATCTAGTCTGTGACCCAGAGCCACTGTCTTGTCATATGTCTTCCTGAAGGCTGTTAGGGCACCCTCCTGTGGACAAAAGAATGTGGTTAGTGATGTATATTGTTCTGTAAATGTGCTATGGAAAAGATGACCAACCATCAGAGTCAAAAGAAAATAGTAAAGAGTAAAGAGAGTAAAGCAAGGATGTACAGTTTGCTAGATATGCTCTGGACAAAGTGACCACCTTTCAGAGTAAATATTCAAAATATAAAAAGACACAACTATATTTTATGGTTGAGAAGTGTATAAAGTTTGGTGAAGCTAAAATGTGTAGTAATGCAGATCCAGTTCGGACGAGTAAAATTTGTATAACATTCAAAATGTGAAAAGGCACAACTATTTATTCGTATTTATTCTCAGTATGGTAGTGGCTAATTCTGTTAAAAGAGAAATAAAGAAAACAAATCATCACAATTTCTTCAGTGCGGATTTGTAGAGGAGTAATAATGTTTTCATTTGGCCTTTCTAAATCACACAGATCATTGCTTCAGTAAAGCACTTATACGAATATTGCATCTGATGTTACAATTTGCATAGTGATCTGCCATTGTCCATTTCTACTTTCCCAAGGTATTTCAATGAATATAGAATAATAAGACAATCAAAGTTTAGGAGACCTACAGTGTGTCATTGCATTGAGTGTCAGTGGTCACAAAACAAATATAATTTCTACAGGCCAAATAATCTTAACACAGTTGCTATATGCATACTTGACATGTCAATGACCTCTGTCAGGGTCTCCAACGTGACAGATTACACAAATTTACCACATTAGCACAGGACATTAAGTTAATGCAAAGAAAGTCTACTTGTAGAAGTTTTATATGTTGACTGTTAAAGAGTTGATGTTACCTTGTCTCCAATTCTGATCAGATATTCAGCTTTGGCCATCATGGCATCCCGTATCTCGCTCTCTCCGAGATTCTTCTCTGCATCCTCCAGCACATCATCCAGGCGCTTCAGTTCCTCCTCATTAGCCTTCTTCATTTTGTTCAGCAGGTCACCGTCCAGCTGCCACTTCAGGTCCTTACACAGACCCTCATAATACGGCGCCATATCTTAAACAGAGAGAAATCAGGACTGTTTAACATGTGGACTACATTACAACAGAACAAACACTAAAACGTCGCGCATGCCATTATGACCAAGAGAGGTTTAAAGTTGATGTTACTAAAAAAAATAATGAACTTAAATTTGTGTGGTCTCTTCCATTTCACTCCATGCAAAGCCAAGTGGAAGATAAATAAAATAATATAAATAAAACATATCATGATCTATGAGGAACTTCACTTAGTAAGGTTAGGCGTACTGCTTGTTGCCTAGCTATCAGATAAAGTTAGCTACCTTGCTGATTCCCTGTAATATTTTGATATTTCTTTGCTTTTCTCTAGCATTTAAAGACATTCGTATACCTACTACAATCGCACCTGCGTACATTAAAGGCAGCACCATGTATGAAACCATTATATACGATTTATAACAATCTAGGCCACAGTAACAAATACAGGCACAGCCATATGCTAACTCACTGTTAGCTTTGATAGCGTCCATTAGCTCGGTCTTCACTTTAGCATCCTGTCGATGACCGTCCATTGTGAGCAGAAACTTGAGCTGTGCTATCCTCAGATCAGGGTTCTTGGGCAGACCCTCTTCCTCTAGATTCTCTAACGGCATTTTAGTCCAAAATACAGACACAAACACAAACTGAAGGCTTTCTCTGTGCAGAGAGTCCACTACTCGCTGTAACCAGCTAGTCAACGATGACTACGGAAAACACCGCACAAAGTCTCTTCCGGGGGAGCGTCAGTAAGTGAGGAGAGAAAAAGGGCAAAGAAGAGCCCAACATTTAATAACCAAAATATAATCTACTGCCCTCTAATGGACATGAGCATGAACTACAACTGCGACCCAATTCCACGCATGTTATTCAATGGATTTAAAAACGCACCACTGTGTTCATTTGTAAATTTGCTTGGGAAGTTTGCGTCGTATGAGAATAACAACCCGTATTTTGTGCCCTACTCATTTTTAATTATTATTTTTAATTCAATCAGTGACAAAAACAAAGAGACAGACACAACTGGAGTAAACAACATTTTGACAATCAGTAGGATAATTAGTATGTCCCCAGTAAGCATTAATTACACTAATGGCTCAAAACCATTTAGTGTTCAGTTCAGTGTTTAATTGTTGACGCTTTATAGCTTTAAAATACATGCTTTCCCATAATTATGCTGATGTTGTTCAGGTCTTTTCCCTCTACAAGCTCCCCTTAATTAGTAAACATTGTGATTAAAAAAACAACTACAAACATTTGAGTTGTAAACAGATGCACTTTTTAATTTGAATCCGTAATAGTGGTTCTTGATTACAATAATAAAATAGGAGAAAATCGGGCTCCTCTTAGTCTCCACAGTATCTACATAAGTTACTCTCTCGAAGGTCCCATTTGGCAAACATTTCCTGGTTGACAAGTGTCTTGAAATTGGTTTTAGTTATAAAATCCTACAGGTGACATCAAACATAGTTGTGTAAATGCATCTTCAAAAAATCAAATGCAAATCACCTTCCCCAACAAATCCTCCCATATTGTCTAAATAGCTATCAGCAATTTCAGTGATTTCTGCAAAATCAAAAATTGTGATAGTATAGAATACAACCAAAACAAGCCTGATCGGATGGATTGTCCTGCACAGTAAAGTCCTTCCCCTCCACCTGAAGATGAATAGCTAACACAGGGGGACTGCTGAGTTACTCTATTTGTGGTCAGAAAGTTTGAAAAATGTCAATGATTACCAACTTGAGATACTGAACAGAGTCCATACAGTCAGCCTAAATGCATTGTAAGGTGCATGCCTGTGAAGACAGAATGGGAACTTTGTGGCAACAACTGGTAGGCTATTTTTTGGGAGTTTGTTTAATATATTACAGTATAGCTTTTATATAATGTACATGTATCTATATGTATAATCCAAACATTTATACATAGTCTGCTATCACTGCTTTTTTTCACATTATGCATTTTCTCCATTTTTATTTACTGTGGAAATGGTAGAAAAACAAAGTAGCCAGTTGTATTAGGCAGCCAGGTTGTTGTTGACTTTTTTGGAGCTCAATAACTCATCTAAACCACAGTTTTAGTCTTTCCACTAAGTCATTATGAAATTGCCGAGTCATTTAACTTTGTACTTTATACATCAATGTCATTTTTATTACATTTACCAAGAACAATAAAATAATCTAGCAGGACACCAATTATTTCTAAATCCCCTTCAGTTTGTCTTTAATTAATTCTTAATTCTTATTGGTAAACATGTTATCAGGTGTTCAGTCATCAACTGACACACGGAGCGGTCCTCCATGCATTCATTGTATTCTCTGTGCTTTTAAGATGTTATTTTCTATATATCAGACCAAAACGTTTTTCTTTTTTTATTATATTTTATTAATGGTTACGATAGTAATAATTTTCAGGTTAAACATTATACCTGTAGATATCCTGAATGATTAGGATAGAGCATACTGAAAATATATATACAATATAATGTATCGTGTTTCACCATTTTTGATGATTAGCAACTAACGCTGCTCTTACATTAGGATTTGCAAATGACAGTAGATGTTCCCATCATTAAATACAAAATATAACTTCATACCTCAATCATTAAATTGAGGTATGAATTTATATTTTGCATATGTTAATTAAGTTGGATATGTTGAAGGAGCATGCTTAGTGTCTTGCAGAGAGGCTGCAGACCTTTCTTTAAAACTTATCACCCTCAAAACATATGACAAAAAGATCATAGAGTTATAAGAATTGAGGTTGAAATGACCTCTATTGGATTTGTTTCTAATCACTACTGATTGCTATGTCTATTGTTCACTCTCCTTTGTAGACTCGGGGAAATGCTTTGATACTCATCTTCATTTTGGGACTTGGGGGAAGCTTTCATTCTGGCTACCACGTCACTGATTTGAGTTCTCCCTCACCGGTGAGACACATCGATTTTCATCCAGTTGTAGGGTTCTTCACCTCTCTCTCTCTCTCTCTCTCTCTCTTCAAAATCTTGCACCAAATTTTCACAGTCAGTCAGTGGTAGAGACTAAGAAATAGTGTTGTTGTCTGTTTAAGTGAAAATTAAAAAAGGAGCATGGCTTTTGTTGCATCCTCACTGCAGTATATAAAGCACTTCATCAACAGCAGCTGGTATGACAGATACCAAGAGTCTGCACCTCCACAGACAGTCACAATGATCTGGTCCCTCATTGTTTCCATGTATGCTGTGGGGGGAATCTTAGGTGCCTTAAGTGTCAAATTTGTTGCAAGCAAACTGGGAAGGTGAGTGAGAAAGACTTAATACAGCATTCAGTCCTACAGCCCAAACAGACTTTAAGTGATGCATTTTCTCATCAGAAAAAAAATGGTGATCAGCAACAGCTTTCTTGCAATTATTGCAGCAGGGATCATGCTGACAAGTAAATACGCCAAATCATATGAAATGGTTATAGTGGCAAGGATCCTGTATGGCTACTCGACAGGTAAGCCGTATTCAATATTCAATGGAAAGCATATATGCAATATGTTATTACTTGAGTCCTTAACATCCTCTCATGAGCTGCAGGTTTAGGACAGACCATCCATTTAATGTACCTTGGAGAGATTTCACCCGTACAGTTAAGAGGCATTGTGACCATCACTTCACCGACCTTCCTGTCACTTGGAAAACTGTCTGGGCAGTTTTTTGGACTAAGGTATGCACTTCTTTAAGAAGAGCTCAAAGTTCACTGAACACACAAAGTGAAGAGTTATGGTCTGCAAATTCATTTTTAGGAGATATAAGTAAAAATGCCGTTAAAAAAAACTAATCTATACCAAGACTTATTTTTGTCATTTTGTGTTTATCAGTGAAATCCTTGGTCGTGACGAGCTGTGGAACATCATCCTCTGTGTTCCTGCAATTTTCTCGTTGGTTCAGATTATAGTGATGCCTTTTCTTCCTGAGGCTCCCAGATACTTATTCATAGAGAAAGGTGATGACAAGGCTTGCAAAAAAGGTCTGTATATTTCACCAAATTCATGCAGTGTCTGACCAAAGTGCCTTTAGAAATATGAGCATGAAACACACACACACACAAAAAAAACACAGACAATCAAATGAGCATAAGCTGATTATGCTTAAATACATATCTAAGTGCTAAAGATCCTGGTTACATTTTAAATAATCGTATAAAGGAGTTAGGTTTGTGGATCATAGATCATTTTTATCACTCCGTATAAGAAACACCTATTAAAATGCAACTATTTGAAATGTTTACATGAGTAAAGGAGCATATTCCCCTTTTCCCTCTTTTGTGAATTTGTTTCTTTTGTCCCTCTCATCTCAGCTCTCCAGAGTCTGTGGGGCCAGGGTGACTACAAAGAGGAGATGGACGAGATGTCAGCTGAACAGGCAGTCATCGATGCAGCCCAACCAAAGAGCTCCCTGCAGCTCCTGGGGGACAGTACTGTCCGATGGCAGCTCATGTCCGTGTTCATCATTTCCTTCTGCAACCAGATGTCGGGCATGTCTACAGTGAGAATGGAAACGTCTTATTTGATGCTAATTTTAGCCTCCAAATGATGATCAGAGGCTCTCAAACTCAAACCAATGTTTCTCTCCTTCCTAGATCAGCATCTTCTCTTTTGACATCTTCCAGAACGCAGGTATCCCGAGAGACAAGATCCGATATGTCACTGTCGGTTTTGGACTGTCTGAAATCATCACCTCATTCTTCGGTGTGAGTCATCCCCTCAGTCTGTATCTCAGCTCTTCAGACATCTTTACAGCAGTCATGGCCATCTTGCCTGGGCAAGAAAGGAAATGCTGCTTCTTGAAATGTTAAAGGCGATTTCTTGTGTTTGGTTGTTCAGTTCAGCCACTCAAACCATGGTCACCGGTTTAAACAGCTGCCACTATCACCAGTGTCCTGTATGTCTTTTATTTCCGACCTTAATCTCACTGAGGGACGGTAAAAATGACAAATAATTAGCTTTGACCATTTAGAAATGCAGCATAGCCGACAAGGTTATTCAGGCAGTCAGCACAAGTCCAATGACACACTTTTCTCAAAGCAACATAGCGTATATTCAACATATGGTGGTGTAGTTACGCTGTCAGTGCTTCCCTGGCTGCTGTCACAACACTAAATTTCATATTATAGCCTCATAGTATTTACTAGGGGGGTAATGCATTATAAAATTAATGTGTTAGAATAATAAATTACTTTAAGTTGTGTTAAAGTAATATACTTCTAGATTTTTATTAACTTGAATTTGGCAGTACGGCTCTGTTCTGGGATCTTCTCGTACTTCCATATTTCTAACATGTAAGCCTGAAGCAGGGAGATCACACCTCCCCGCAGGGAGGCAGGGAGAGCAGCGGCAACCATCCATAGAGTACAGAACAGAGCAGACATCATTAACTACAGACGTTAAATGGATTAAGCAAGAGTAGGCTGGCTAAAGCATTTTAAATAATTCACCCTGCATGTGATTAGCCAATAGGGAAGCATGGACTCAGATGAACCATCACCTGATGTGGCCTGGCTTAAGATCAGCCGCTAACATGAGAACAGAATATGATACGATTATATGATTTTTTTTCACCCTGTAGTAACCAAGGTAAATAATGGACCCCTTTTTGACATATCTGAAGAATAACATAAACCAAAATGATAGACATTTAACTTGTTGTTCAAGACCCATTTCTGCCTCAGTAACACACTCTTGCGAGAGCCGCAAATCTGTGGCGAGCATATTAAGGTGTCGGATAAAAGAGCGACAAAACAGGCTCAGACATGACGTTTTTGACTGTATTTAGTGTTGTGTTGTTTTCATAGGGACAAGCAATTGCCCTTAGTAATGTGTTACTGATGCAGTGTTAACTAGAATGGCTTAACTCAGTGACTTCATAACCTCCTTGGCAGAGGTAAGAATGCCCAGTGGGGATGGGCAGGATACACAGGAGGTGTATATTAGGTCATGCCACTGGCGCATCTTGTAATGGGTCATTTTTCTGCTGTTCAATATTGCCTACCACTGGATTTGTAATGAACAACAGTGAGCTTTTGTGCTTTGCTTTTAAAATGCCAAATCATACAAAGTAATACAAAAGTATTGTGCCTTACTCTACAGACAATGATATAGTAAAGCAACTTATTACTTTTACATGAAAGTAACCAGTAATATTTAAGACACTGCATGTTGAAAGTAACTTTCCCAACACGGATGGCCATTAATGTCTCTGCTGGGGAGGGTTGTTATGGAACAGCAGAGCAAATGATTGACAGAGAATGTTTCCTCACCATTATTTAAAATCCCGTCATTGTTTTGGCCTCTGTCTTCCAGGGACTGCTGATTGAACGTGCAGGGAGGAGGCTGATGTTCTGGGGGGGTTATGGTGCCATGAGTGCCTGCTGGGTGTTTGTCACTATCACGCTCAACCTGACGGTGAAACCTGTATACACACACACACACACACACACACACACACACACACACACACACACACACACACACACACACACACACACACACACACACACACACACACACACACACACACACAAAATCAGATATTTCATTCATTCCATTTATTTCACCCAGTTCAGTGGAAAATTTCCAAAACCAGTTTTACAAAAGAAAAAAGGATAAAAAAAAAAGGAGCAGGACGATAAAAAAAAATCATATGTTACCTGCCCATATCTTCATAATAAAATAAAAATATAAACATATAAACAATACTTGAGCAACATTATAAGTGTTTGTGTAGAGAATTCCACAGTTCACCTCACTGAAATATACATCTCCCTTAATGTAGGACCTGCATACGAACATTTGAAATTGAATCTTCTTCCATGATCCTCATCATTTGAGTCAGCCATGCAGGCAGTTTTATCTTTTATTTTCACAGCTTTCAGACATAAGTGTCTGTGATTTCTGTCTTTAACCAGATACAATAAAGGTGAATTGACATTTTTCTGTCCTAACAGCATTTAAAAAAATACATTAAACAACCTCAACAGCAATATTTCTTCCTAGAAACACTGTCTCTTCAGTGTAAATAGTTTTTTTTTTTACAGGAACTTTCCACTAAAGTCGCTGTCAGCGCCACAAAAGACTTCAATTGTATTGAAATGGAGCAACACAAAACTGTGTGCATGGCTTGACATCGCTAAGGCTATGTGAGAAAACAGGCTTTTGTAATTTGAGTGAATGGACCCTGTAAAAACCTTTTAAATAAAGTAAATGTAGCAGTAAAATAGTTACTGTGAAAATTGTATAAATACCAGATTGTATTAATATTCACATATAAAAAAGTCTTCCTCATGCAGGGTTCTGGCCAATGGGTTCCATACGTTGTCATTAGTTTGATGATCATCTTCATCCTCTGCTTCCGTGCTGGACCTGGTAGGTACTTTACACAGCTCAGTGACGATCAGCACACAACACAGTGTTCATGGTTCACATAGAGAATTTGTTTGCAGTAAAAGTAATACATTGTGACATCAGGGGCAGCTGTAGCTACTCTCACCACTGAGATCTTCATCCAGTCTGATCGACTGGCAGCGTTTGTCCTCTTTGAGATCGAGCGCTGGGTGGTTTTCGGTGTGCAAGGCCTCTTCTTTCCATTCCTTATTGTGAGTACAACAAACAAAAAATATTAAGCAACACACAAAAACATACACTATGAATCAGTTACTTTAGATTTGTGATATGTTTTGACATTTAGCGGTATATCAACACTTCTCATGAATATCTTTTGGTGTGTATTAGGTATTTAAATATTATCAGAATCATAATTCATGTGTCATATTGTACAAAAAGAGAAATATAAGCAGATCAAAACTCAGTCATCTTTACCTTTTGTTTCCCAGAATGCCCTGAACTCATACTGCTTTGTGCTGTTCGCCTGTGTGTGCCTGTTGGGTTGCCTTTACAACTTCTTCCTCCTGCCTGAGACTAAAGGGAAGACCCTGCTGGAGATCTCCGAGGCGTTTAAGGCCATCACTGTCTGTGGGAAATCCTCGTTAGAGAGAAATATAGAGGAGACCAAGTTTTAGGAACTGTTCATTATTTATGGAAGGAGAGGTTGTGGTGCAAAAGGTATTGAGGCATGGGAATTTATTTTTTATGCAGGGGAGGTAATTCTGTTGCTGGCATTTGTTTGGTTTGTTTGTATCTGAATCTGTCTGTTACGAAGTTGTAGAAAAGATATTGATTAATTGTATTGGAGTGGTATGTTATGGCCCAAGGAACAATCCATTAGATTTAGGCAATCTGGATAATCATCGGGATCCAGAATTGTTTTTAAAACAATTCTTTTACTTGGATTTTGCAGAAACATCAGTGTTCTGTTTTTTTGTCCACAGCTGGCTGTGTGTAAAATTCTTAGCATCACACATCTGATGAAACACACATCAATGTAATGTTATTCTGTTATCTCCGTGACTCTCAGTTCATTCTGGTGCTAACATTTTTTTTTTCCTTGATTGTTTGTATACATTACCTGAACGCACTGCAAATTGTTCTGTGCTTGCCAAGAATTAAAATCTTAGATATGGAAACATGAGATTATGTTGTTTTAAGTTATTTACTAGTTTTTTAAAATCTTAGTTTACTTATTTCTAGACTGGAACCAACTTTTTTTGAAAGATTTCTTGACAAGTACAATTATCATGCTGCATGTTCAGATAATTCTACCAATATTAAGCCATTTCTCCTCAAATTCAGTGTTTATTTCTTGTATTTTAGCTTTTCTTCTTTGCAGTGTGAAAGACCGTTACATTCTGTCAAAGATTGCTGAAATGATGTCTGATCTTTATTCTCTCCTAATTCATACCCTCCATACGATCTGAGTCACATCCAGAACAAAGTTAAATAAACTCATCAGAACTTTAGAAAAAATCAAAAAGGGAGAACCGTCATTAAATGTGAATTGTTTTGATGAATTCTACTTTCTTGTGTGCGTCAAACCTTAAATAAAACGTCATGTTGCACAATATAATTAATATATCTGTATTTATTCCAATTTAGATCACTGCAACTGAACTGTCATGCATGTTATTGATACCTGATAAAACTACTCCTGCAGTTGCAATACATCTGTCACTAAGAGGTCAATAGTTTCCCTTTTTCACCTCTCCAGCAGTAAATCATCCACTGCTCCCTTTGGACCCTTTGTGTTCTGTTGTCTGTTCTTTATTGTCTGGAATTAAATCAATAAAAAACTGTCCCTCAAAGTCCAACAATGTTGTCTTCTGGGCCTGTGGACAGAACTCACATGGAGGTGGTGGTGGTGTTAATAACCATCACAGTGTGATTATGTATCTTTTGCTGAACAGTGGAAACTGCGGGTGCAGCTGACCGGTATAGGATCAAGCTAAATGCTTAACTATACAACAATTTAGCATTTAGCAAAAATGCCAGGGCTATTCAGTATGTGTTATGTAAATGCACCGCATTGATCTAACACTTTTAACGCTAGAATCAGATACACCTACTCAACATTTTCTTCCTTGGAATGCTTTTTTTTTTTCATTGCCCTCATGCCTTCCCCTAATGTACTCCTTATACCTCCAGAATTAGTGTGAATTATGCAAACCACAGTTAAGCCCTGACCTGTGAGTCCTCCTCCCCAGCAGCTCACTGGCTATAATGATATATATTTGCGCCTTTGAAGGTCTTCCATTTCTTACCAATAGCCAGCAGCAGTTAGAGGCTGTAGGGTCTTTATCAGGTAAGCCCACTCAGTCCACAGTCAGGCACTTTGAGGATAGGAAATGTGATTGGCAGGCTCATCATCCTGCACTGATGTCCTTCTGTGCCTTGTTAACGCTGGAGGCGGATTAACTGGAGGATTGATTGGAGAAATCATAATGAACGGTTTACTGTTGCAGACCTGGGAAGTCCCTGCAACACAATGGCACAGATGATTGGTAGACAAGTTTAAAATAAATTGACTTTTACCCATTTTACAAAATGTCCAAGGCAATCAGATGGATCTGTAATTTACGTTTTTTGGGAAATATACTGAATAAAGTCTTAGTCTCAGTGGCTTAATAATGTTTTACTGCTGTAATGGCTGAGTTATAACAACAGATGGCGATCTTAATCTAAGATGCAAAAGACTGCTTCGCATGCTTATGAACAGAAAGCAGTATCTGAAGCCCTAAGCAAATTCATTTATATTCACTGTCAGGGTTGAAAGGTGCTGTTATTCAGTTTTAATCTGAAGAAGCCGATACAAACTCCAATAAATCAGTAAATAACTGCACATGCTGTTAGTAGTATAACTGATATTTTAGCATTTGGTATGCTTTAAATTACAGAACTTTGGTTACAGATTATCAAACTTGTCTTTCCATCTAGTTTGGTATCAGAATCTTCCCAGTAATTTAGGATTTTATTGCCGTTCCTCTTTTGTGTATGTTTTCTGTTTTAACTATTACAGCAGTCTCATTCAGTTGATGGGGAACTTGTGCTTTGTCCATATTCCATTCAGTAGAGTTCAATAGGCATCTTAACTTTAGTACATATTAAATATACTATTTCTAGGGCTTATTTAGTGGTTTAATAAACATGTATCTTAATATCGTTCCAAAGTTTGCATTAAAAGACACAAGACACTAACATCTGAAGACTCTGCTTTAGGTTATATTGTAAAAGTCACATTTTTTACAGTGCCTATGGTCTTTTAGGGCTTTTTAAAAAATATCTTCCATCAAGATTCCCGTAAAAAGAAAAAAAAAACCCTCCTCCAGTTCTGAACCAATGCATAGCAAAGAAAAGGTGACGTGAGAGCCATCATTCTTGTGTCTCTCCGCCTGGCAACACTGAGCTCACTGTCAGCACTGCAAACCAGAGAAGAGCGAACACAGTTGGATGTATTTCAGATTAAATGGGTCATTGTTCATAAGTCTCAAGCTGTATACCTGGACGATTTCTGGTCAGTGAGTAACTGCTGATTTCCCCAGTGAATAGGCTGTTCTGTGTTAAGCATGTGAATATGATTATCAAATGAAACAATGCTATTTACTGCACAAGATGCACAACACTTCCACCTGATTAGATTGTCCATTGTGTCTGAAGATTATCTACTTTGTCTAAGTGGGAAAGGATGAGTAGCAGATGTCAGGGGACTTAGCAGGTCACACTGACACTGGTAGTGACCTCAGTGAAGGACAATTTCAATGTGTCTGTGGGAATGAAACCTTTTTTTGAGATTCCATGGAAAATGCATATCTTAGAGCAGTCAATGTTCTGGGCATGACACTGGTGGAATTCTTACTGTGTAGGGATTCTCATTAACACTTAACATTAAACAATACCAACAGATGACACAGGATGTACATTATAGTCATCCTAAGTCATTTTGTTACCACTATATCTAAATCAAAAGGCCAAATCTCAGATGTGGCAACCTTTCAGCTGTCTGGCACCAGGCTACACATACGTAAGGAGGGTCATTTGAGAAGGGAAATACCTCACTGGTAGCCTCTGTGGACAAGCTTCCCATTCATAGTTTTATCATGGAGGAGTCTGGAGGATGGAGTCACGCCTTCAGGTAGAATTTGACTCACCTGATCTGACTGCTTGTCACATCCAGTGTTTGGATGAAGCCAGCAATATTTCAGATTCCATGTCTGCGTGGAGCTTTCGCTGTACGCTAATATACAGTTATCATATACAGGTGGAGGAGCGGCTCTGTCAAAAACGTAACAGAGGAAAAGAAACTTGTTTATCTGTTCATGATGCAGCCGAAGAAACCATAAGATGACTCTTGTGTAACATTTATATGTATTTGTGTTGGTTTGCAAATTTAGTTGCGGAGGAAAGGTAGACTGTACCACCAACAGTGAAATGTACTTTATATTGAAGTCACTAAATATGAATGATTTTAATGCCCTATTGCTGTGGGGTTTGATTTAATAAAGGTCTTGAGGTTAAGGCTCTTTTTTGCATAATAGAGGATATGATCATAGGCTATAAGGATATAAGAATAGTGAAGGAATGTTTGCTAAATAACCATTAAAGCTTCTCAGATCATCATTTTCATTTCATACAGCAGACATTTCATCAAACAGTTGTAATATATTACAGCTACAGCTGAAAATGTTTTAAGACAAAAGGTCAATTTCCTTTTATATATGTTGTGGTAAATTGTAGGCCTTGCAAGTCTTGGAAAAAATGTGTTGCTCTAAAGTCAACATCACTAACCCTCTCTGTCTCATTTACAGCTGGAGGAGGTAATTGGTCAATCAATCAAAGTGGACGGACAGCGAGAGGTGGTGCTGCGAAAGAGAGAAGAAAAGGCAGGAAATGAGTGACTGAAAACGTGAAGAGATACAACAAACATAAAGGAAATGCATGAGGTAAACTAAGGAACAAATGTGAAAGGTGTTCTGCATTAAAAGTTGCTATGTGAGGGTGATTCCATACAGGTGGCACACAGATGGGACCCCCTCCTGGGACGTGAGCTTGTTAATGAGTCACAGCGAGAAGAGGAGGTGAAGGGGGATGATATCATGAACCAGAGAAAGCCCTCTGGCAGCACAGCATCAAGGTACCCAGCATGCCATTCGCCATTATGGCGAGGTGCTGATGAACCCGAAACCGGCAGCACTCCATGCCACATGTCAGACTGAACAAACGCTGGAAATGAAATATGTTTTTCTTACTGAAAGACAATATCAGGCATAAAGAAACTTATTACATGCTCTAATTAATGGAACAGAAAATGCATGATTATTTAAAGTATTTAAATTAAAAAAACAGCAAAAACTTGAAGTCAAGGCTGTTGAAACAGGGATTAGTTTGAGTGGTGAAGCTGAGTCGGATACAAAGTGTTGACCTTTCACAGTAGAAGCAAGTGGAAGGGCAAAGGTCACGCTTAAGAAGTGAGAATGCATTCTGAGATTAGTGGGTTTAGTCAAGGTCAACAAGTCTAATGCTGTGCATTCCTCATGCCTCATCATTCACTATCCTTTTTTTTTGTTGTTGCAGAGAATTGGCAGAAGCAGAAGCAGAAGCAGAGGCAGAAGAGAAGGAGAGGAGAGTGTCTGTCACATTATATACTACATCAACCTCAGAGGAATGAGCTTGTCAGACGTGACGGTTTAACTAAATGACTTAACAGAGGGAATTCTGTGAATGGTCCATCAGGGAGGGAAATTCCCTGCCGTTTATGATGATTATGGTCCATATTGAGAGAATGTCCGAGACATATCCTGATGTAGTGTTGGAATAGGGGAATTTCAGACTCCATACTACATGTACCCGTAAAATCGAGCTGTGCATTGGTTGACAGTCAGGTGCTGTCTTTCCATAGGAGGGGAGACTGTCTCAGTCATTCCTGTCACGCATCTCCAGCACAGTGCATATGAAAGCAAGCTGGTTGTGTGTGTGTGTGTGTGTGTGATAACACACCGTGGCATTCTTCATTTGTAAATAATTGAATCACATCTATTTTAGTTTGCTCAGAGCACAGCTGTAATTTGCAGCCGATCTGCTCCTAAAGACCGGTAATTAAGGCTTTTAGAGTCTCCCAAAACTGTTCCACCGGCATAAACTCATGACAGCTGTGCATCTGGGCCTTAACACATGTGTGCCTGTTAATTAAGATGGTAAATTTTCCAACTGCAGTGGACTTTAACACAAAAGCACTAAACACACAGAGTAAGTTTGTGTGTGAATAAATGCAGTTTAAAAAAAATCTATTTTCTAATTAATATCATTAATGAAATGTTGGACCTTAATACACAATAGTTTTGATATAAGCCATCCAGCTTTACAAAATAGTGAGGATATGATTCAATTTTTATGGTTTTTATAGAAAGTGTCTCTTTCAGAGAAGTCCAGCTTTATTACATTAAAATGTTTTTTTCACTGGCTAATTCTCTTACTAAGCACAAATGACACATATAATCTGTATTAATAGTGAATTATATGAGCAGACAGCTAAGCAGATCATGAGTTTTTTGTCGTCATGCTCCTATAACATGAATGCATTTCAGACCATTGTAACACCACTAACAGAGCTTGTCTGAGGTTATTTGGATCTTGTCTATTTTCACTTTGTCACCTGATTTGCTTGCTGTGTCTCCAGTGCAGACACAGAGCTCAGTGTTAATGAAAGGCTGGCTGTCAGTTCTCCAGACACCAGCGCAATCACATGAGAACTTTTCCATGGTGGTAGTTATGTGCGCTGATCAATTTGCATGTTAAAATAAGGAGAATCATCTTTTCTTTTTTTTTTTTTACTTTCCTGAATCCAGAATTGTCCCCAATAGGAAGCCGCTCTTTCAGCTGCAAATAAAAATTCAAGATCTTACTTAAGTCAAAGTTAACCTGCAACTAAATATTATACATAAAACATACCTGTGTTTGCATGCAGCAGTTGTTTTGTTATTCCATTTGCAGCACTGGGCGGCGCTCCTGCTGTCCAGGCCCATAATAAATCTCAGTAGTTATTTCAAGTGTAATAAAAATCCTCCTTTTAATTTTTTGACAGCACCCGTATGTTTCATGAAGACATATTATTTAGTTTCACTGTATATCAACCATGTAACCCAACCACTGGGGGTGCACAAATCAATGTACTCTTGGTGCCGATCCCAAGCCCGGATAAATGGGAAGGGTTGTGTCAGGAAGAGAGCGAATCGAGAATCGAGAGCAGCCAGAAGTAGAAATATCAACTTTGCGTTACACAAATATATGAAGCACACTGTAGACATACTTAATTGGTAATATAGTAAATGCTGAGATTTAACCTCATTCCAAAACATGTAGTGCAAGATATCAGATGTCCTGCATGTAATATTATGAGCATGATTATTGTGCTTGATACAAAATATAGTCCTAAGACATGTGCAGATAAATATAAAAGGTTTCTTCATGAAGGCCACATGTTCTGGAAATATTATACAAGTAACTCATGTTAAGAAACAAGTAACTCAATTGGGACATTGGGTTTGGACAGAAAAGCAGCTCTATAAACATTAATGGCCGTATCAGAAAACAATAAAAACCTCCTTTTCCTTGACAGTAAACTCTTTGTGTAGTGAAGCTACACAGCCACTCATGGATATAATTTATAAGCAGACACAGCTTGTCTGACGACATGACTGTTGCAACTGGAAGCATCCACGCCTCTTGAGGATTACCTCCCCACCATCCGCTACCTTAAATATGGCAGAGCCTGGGAAGCATATGGCTTCAATCTGTGGCATCTCTCACTTTGCCTCCATTTGCTTTTAATTAAACACAAAGACACCACACACTTGGATAAAGACCTGGCAAGTGATTAAGAAAGAAACCAGAACGACGCTCAGTAGAGAGCACACAACCACCAAGAGTTCCATTTAATTCAATCGTGCCTTATCCAAAATCAAACTAATGACCCTGTAACTATAATTTATGGTTACTGGATTTGTAACAGCCAACCATTTAAATCTGGGGTGTCTGGATCTTTATTTGTATCTGCACCAATTTGCACACACTCATAGACACCAACACCCTGATCACGCCTGGTTCTTTTCATCATGATTCATGCCCTTCCCTGGAAAATTAAAGAAAATGTTGAAAAGCAAATTTAAAGAAAGTATAAAAAAAAAAAAAAAAAAGAAAAACCCTTGATCCGCCCCCCTTTATCCAGATCGTCACCCATAATGGGGTGTATGCTGAAATCTGCTGAAATGCATAATCCTGCTAACAAATCGACAAACGGACACAGGTGAAAACACAACCTCCTTGGCGGAGGTAACAAACTAATATGAGCTAAGTGTCAGAGAAGCTCGTGTGTCACGGACAATAATAGAATATCCACATTGCTGAAGACACAAGTCCACATTTATGGACCAGGCCAATTAGCAGTGTGGCATAATGCATATCACATTTCTACAGCTGGCTTTGTCATGTGACTGCTGACTAAACGAGGACTCCTTTCCCAACACGTCTGGGAGTTTATTACAAGTGTCCCACAGTAAACATGAAAACTGGAGCACACGTCTTGGAAGCGGAGATTATAGGTGAAGTAAATGCACTAATGTGCCAATCATGTCAACAGCATTAGTGTTTCATCACCTCTAATCAAGAGATAAGTGTTCACACACTTTGTTCCACACGTGTGTGTGTGTGGATTATGGGGGCTAGAGGCAGTAATCCCCAGACCACATGGACGTCAGAGACAATCCAATTTACAGTATGACACTGCTTAGCATACAACCTGTTATACAGTCTGTACATTATATTTAAATAACAGAGATTAACTTTAGGATTTGATGTGTTTCTTTGAGCTCATGTGATCGTCAGTATGGCATCCTCACAATGAAAACGCTAACATGCTGATGATTATCAAGCAATGTTTACCATGTACAGCATCTGAATTCAGCCTGGCATGCTAAAACTCGCTCTATAAATGCAGCTGAGGTTGATGGGATGTGTGATGTGAAATGTGCAGGTGTTGGGTCATAAACCAAAGTATTGGATAAATTATGTCCAATTATACGTAAGATGACGACAACACCAAATTAAAAAGGCAAGGGTTAACAATTCATCCACAGAGAACGACTGTGGTGAATTTCATGGCAATCCATCAAATAGTTGTTTCAGTCTGGATTAAAGTGTGTGTTAAAAAAATACTTGCACAGAATGTCATCAGATTTCAATACCTGCGTCTATAGACCTTTGTCAGCACTAACGTGTATGGGCTTCTGCAAAAAAACAGAGCTTCGGTGGCATCTGCTTCTAGGACAATGGAACTCTTATGTATTTGAATGTGACGGCACCCAGTACCATCAGTCCAGAGGAGGGTGACTGCAGTCAACCTCTACACCACATTGTCGTTCATTTGTTCATAACGCAACACTGGTGTCCACATGTCACCATTCTCTGGGGAGACACAACAGCTGTCAATCAAAACACTCACTGAAATACTCCTTTATTCCAAATGCAGGACCAGGTCAGCCAGATATAACATGCATACGTTGTTTTTGCCATTTTCTATCTCTACATTATAGATATTTAATACATAATTGAATCTATCCATACAAAATATAAAAATATGTGAGGCCTCATTTACAATCATATTTACACAGACTTCCTTAACTTAAGTGAAATTAATAATTCATTTATCTATGTACACACTATGCACTGAATACAATAGGAAAGTAAATCCTAAATCATATTGCGTGAGAAATCGAAACTGTTCCAAACCGATTACCTTGCGCACTTGTTGCTGCATGGAAATGAAGTTATGAAAAACTGCACATCAGCTTTTGTGACTTGATGTGAGCGGACTTGATAGAACTGCATGTTAACTGTTAGCTGTTAATACTCTGTAACATTAAGATGAACAAACATGCAAACACTTTTGCTTTTTCACTGTTTACTGACTAATTCATCACTGACTTTCAATTACATGATATTCAACACTCAACAATACTGAATTAATGGACTGTGAGTTTTGTTTATTTTTGTTCAAGATAGAGGATGTTAGTGTACACAAGCTGGACAAAGAGTCGTTTACTGTGCCAACCACCACAATGTTAGGAGATAATACAATTCTTGCTTTTTCTGCGTTTGCGGGTGTGTAACTGCCCACTGCGGTTGGGTCCTCCCATCCCTGTGTTATTGTATTTATGGACAAGCTCCTGGTTGCTGAGGTAGCGCAGCTGGATGGGTCTGGGGATCGGCTCACCCAGGAAGTAACCTTCATCCTCTGATTCTGAGGATGATGAGCAGGTAGAGCACCAGTCATCATCATCATAATCATCCCAGGAGTATTGATTCAAGCCAGTGCGTCGGCTAGCCCCAGGGTTCTGAAGAGTCAGGTCTGAAGTGGTCCTGGGGCACTGCCTGAAAAGCTGGGGCTGGTATCTTCCCCCTCCTCCTCCTACTCCAAACTGGTCCCTGGCACTCCTTGGTGGTGGGAAACGGTCATAATCCTCACAGACACGCAGCTGTGGTCTTTCTTGAGGTCTCGCTCTACGCTCTGCCACCAAGTTGAGAGCGTTTTCTGAACGAGAACGACGGGATCGACGGGAACGGTGGTGGTGGTGCCGGCGCCTCTGGGAAGTCTCCTCTGGAGCATCTTTCCGGATACTTGCTCCCCTTCCGCCTCCACCATTGACACCACCCACCCTGCACTCGCTAATGGGTGGCAGGCGGGCAGCATTGGCGCTGCTCACCAAACTCACCCTATCCTCTTCCTGGAAGCTGAAGCCAGGTGGTAAATGAGTCATACCCATACCTACACCCATGCCAGGTGGGTTGCAGTACTGCACCTGGTACTGGGAGGACCTGGGAGGATCCATTTCCATGTAGGACTGACTGGCAGTAAAGCTATGAATGGACTCAGAGCTACGAAACTGCACTGAAGAGTTGAGGGTACCCATGTTACTTTTCTCTGACACGTTCATTCCAGAGTCTTTGCTCAGGTCCGGCATAGAGAAACGAGAAAGATGCTCCTGACGCTTTGCTCCTCCATCTGCTGAGTTGCCTGTTGGGAAATAAGAGTTAGATTCAGTGCAGCCCTGGCCTTTATTTCAACATCATCACAATAGATTTTAGTGGGGGCTGAATTTCAGATTACAAGACAGGCAAAGTAAGCACAATTTGTGATGTTTATTATCAACAAAAAAACAGCACAACTTCCCATGGCCATGCTAATATGGTGACAAACCAAAATCAAGGCAGGGCAAAGGTGGAAACGACCACTACCGTACCCACCTGTGGCATTGGACAGGGCCAGGGACTCCATGGATCCTCTTGGGGTCTGCTGTAGAGGGGTCAGTTGCTCAGTGAAGTTAAGTGCATTGATGGGGTTTCTGCTTCTTGCCGACTGATTTTCTGCTGGAGGACCAGAATCTCTGTCCCTGTCCCTCTGAAAGCCGTGCAAACTGATCGAGCGCTTGTCAGAAGTGAAGCCGTTGTGGTGCTGAGAACAATGAGACACCTCTGTGAAGCTCTTTTGTGACCTCAGTTTGGGTGGATAGTACTGGTCTGGAGGTGGCTGTTGGAACCATGTCTCATTGAGCGAGTGACCCTTCATGGCTGAGATCGGTGGTCTCTTCAAGCCTCCATTCTCCTTGATCCGGTGATCCTGTTGTTGGCTGTTCTGTCCAGAGCAGCTGGGGTTATAGGCAGTTCTGACATTGCACTGGCTGAGGAGCTGTAGAGGGGTAGGATGATTGACAGTTGGGTGTGATTGGGATTCATAATTATAGTCGTCGTCTGCCTGCTCTTGGCTCTGCCACGAAGGTGGCTCACGAGTCAAACTGGGTGTTTGGCTGGAGAGACTCAGAAGATCCATTTGTAAAGACAACGGGTCCACCTCCCCTGAAAATCTCTCAGTCTGCACTCCACCCCCTCCTCCTCCACCCTTTTCTGTCTTGGAGCTGCGTCTGGACTCTCTGGTGGAGCGAGCACTTTGAAAGGCCGAATCAGAGGAGTCCGAGCCATTGGGCTCCTCCCCCAAACTGCACGAACGGGAGCAGAAGATTTGGCCCTGCTTGGGCAGGAAAGGCCGACCCAGTAGAGAGCGTTTACAGCGTGCACAGCAAAAGCAGCCCTCTGTGGCGTGCCAATGCTGCCCATCATATGTCATCTGGCCTTGGTCAATGCCTGCAGGAAAACACACACATAAATCCACAGGGTTTATGCAAAATGGCAATTGTGGGGATCCAGTGCAAATGTACAACTAAAATACAAAAGTCTTTATCGAAGAGCTTGAAATTAAAACTCTTTATTAAAAATGCTGTTTTATGTGAGAATAGGAGCATATAACATAGTTACAGTTGCATTTTTTTTTTATTTGAGTAAGAAAATAGAGCTGGAGGCTTTCACTCAACTGCTTTTGGGGGGAAACTCATTATTGAGCGTATCCAGCATTGTGTAAACACATCACACTGAGTATGCTTGCAGTTGTAGCAGGGGTAAAGAAAAACAGCTCTTTGCTAATGGCTGCCATCTGGTGCTGGTTGTTTTCTGATGGTTTCAATTTATAATCAGTTGTGTTTTTTGGCCAAATATTTTTCTGTATCCTGTCTAACAAATAATTACTGAGCAAATTTGTTGAGAGGTATGTGCCAAAATCACACCTGGGCGTCCTGTTGGAGGGATGTGCTCACATGCACACACACATGCACGCATAGGCAGAGGTTTAACAGGAGGTGGAGTGGAGCCAAGAGCCAATAATATGGATGTTTCCTCCTGAAAAATATCCCCGTTTCCTCTCAGTTGGCGACACTACAGGTTGTGGAATGTTTAAATTTGTATTTAACGGACTCTTGATGCGTGCATCTGTGATAAAAAACAGACCCTGAGGTTGAAAAGTCGATCAATCCGGTCATGCCTTTGCCCCAGGTTTCACACTGTATAATATATACTGTACATATTTATGTGCTCTGTAAACTAAGGCCTCTGTGGCCCTCTGCTACATGCCCTTGTCTCAAATGTGTGACCATGGATGACTTCATTCAGTGATAAACTGCTAAAAAACAAGCCCAAGAAAAATTAGGTCACTCTTTCACCGTCCTTGAAAAAACAAACTTTTCTCAATGTATCCAGCATTAAAATATTTATTCTGTAAGGGGTTCTTTGCATGACCTGCTGGTGATTAATGCTATTTGTATTAACAGTGATAGATTCCGGGTGGTGCAGCATACCAATGTGTTCCCCGCAGGAGTCGCAGTACTCGGCGTAGAGGGATTCAAAGCAGGCGCAGCAGTAGGGCCGTCCCTCCTTCATGATGTACCGCTGGCCGCCCAACACAGTCTCGCACTCGAAACAGCAGAAGTGCTTCATGTGCCAGTGACGCCCCTCTGCCTCAGTGCACTCATCCGCAAGGATGATCTAAGAACGGACAGATAGGAGAGAGTATCGTTTATCGCAGGGTCCTCAAGAGGTAAAACCTCAACTGGTTTATTACTGTGTGCTGAATGATAGGACAAAGGCTCACCCTGCCTCCCCCACCATACAACACCACCGTCTTCTCAGCAGCTTAGTACTCCAGATCATCCTCTCTGTCACTGAGGCTAAGGCAGCAGGCTAATGTGTGTGAGGAGTTGTTAAAATCTAGATGGCGCATTTACTTTTAATTGTGCAGCCGTTAAAACCCCTGGGTGCCTTTTGAGCACTAGCAGTGTCCTTGTTCCCATTTGCAGAAAGAGTAAGTCAGTGCTAATGGTTAATGGAGACCAGGAAGTTCAGAGCTGACCCCGTTACACCATAAAAATCCATGCATATGTTAAACTGTGACAGTGTGAGCATCATATGACAGGTGTGTATGTAGGAATGGAATACTTGAAGGCATGAGTGTGTGTCTCTACCTCATCACATGCAGTGCAGCGAGGTTTCAGCCTCTCGGCGTGGTGCCGGCCGCAGTAGATCTTTCCGTCCTGGTGGAAGTAGATGAGGTCCACCAGGAGCTCACTGCACATGCTGCACACGAAGCAGGCTGGATGCCAACACACACTGTGACCTGCGCGGGACGCAAATACAGCAATGTCGCCGCCATTTATTTGGCCTCCGCACTAAAAACAGGAAAAAGAAGAGAGAGTTTCTATCAGCATGTTCTACCCCTTTCTCTCCCTCTGTTTCTTGTCTGACTCTTACATGATCAGTGTCAAAACAAAGGTAAAATGCTGAAGAACCCCAATATTCTTCCAAAGGAATTCCTCACGTCATTACTGTTTCACTATGGCATGAATCTGAGTAATGGTCATGTGTCTCTGGTCCAATAAATAAATAAATAAATGCAAACTAATTCATGTAAGTTTCTGATCATCACAAAACCAAAATGATTTTTCAAGTTTTGAGGAGCGACACTGGATGGTATCATTACGTCCTTAATGCGAAGTGACTCGGCACGTGACGTGAGACAGTGAAGGATTGTACTAATGAGCTACCAGCTATGAAGGGCGATTTAACTTCAAATCAATATCACGATTATTGTAAACGTTTACCTTGATTACAATTAATGAATGATTACACTTTATAAGCTTTTTTTCCCACTGCCTGCAAAGTTCTCTGACAAGGTCTATACCATAAATAGGCTGAACTATTAAAACTGGGATTTCTTTTTTTTTTTTTTTTTTCTGTTTCACCTTCACTGAAGCCAAAATGTGCCCAAACGACGGACACAACATTCGTTTTAGGTATATGCTCCTCTGCTATTTGTTGGTTGTTTTGTGCTCATGTCATCATTTTGAGTGAACGCAGACTTAAGTCGGTTGGACAGGGCGGAGGCACATGACTGAACATGGCGTAGTATTTTTTTGAAGGACTGTTCATGAGCAAACCGCACTGAGGAAAGTGTCAATTGAATGAAAAACCAACATAAGAAAAATTAAAAATAAATTAAAAAATGCCTTCATAATTTCCTACTGCTTCAAATTGCTTATTTTGACCAACAGTAGTCCAAAAACTCCAGGATACTCAGTTCACTATCACAAATGACCAAGAAGCTGGAATTTGGGAATGTTCAAAAAACCTATTGCATAATCAATTAATGGTTTCATCTCTAAAAGCAGATCCCAAGTGAAGACTTCAGAATCAACGTTTAACAGAAAAGTCAACGGTTTTCCGAGAAGTTCAAGAGCCGATTTCACGGGATCTTTAACAAGATCAATATCAGATGTGATACTGATCCAGTGTGTCGGATTGGTGCATCTCTCTCTGTAACACAGTTTCACATACAAGCTGGACTAAACTGACAGTGTGTTTGCATGTGTGGCTGGAGAAGGCACGCACAGACACACCAATAGAAAACTGAAGGACGTTGGTGGAGCAACATGGAAGAAATAAAAATGATGAGTGATGTGCGGCAGGATAAAACATTGAGTGTAAAAGTGGCGAGGTGAGAAAGATAAATGGGAGGGAGTGCAAAGGGGAAAGGTCGGGGAGCAAAAGTAGATTTAGAGGGGTGTGGAGATGGAGATGGTGGGAGAGATTCAATCAGGTTATCTAACTGCTGCAAGGCGGCTAGGGAAGTGAGGGTAATTCAATCAATACACACTTTCCCAACAGTCTGCTCCTTCATGTGCATGTTTGTGCATGAGTGAATGACAAACACAAAGCATGGAGGAGCTCTACACCTACACACGACATAGAGTAGCTCCGTTGCACTTTACAGACTCCTGAAGGCACTATAAGAATATACGAAGAGAATATATTAAGTATTTGTTGAGACACTGCATAGTATGGTTAAATGTTTTCAGGAAACAAATACCATTACTGTTTGAATGACAGGCGAGAAAAAGGAGAAAATGTGTATACATATATGTCACCTCCAGATCTCCTACGGATCAACGCTTTGAGGTGAGATCGACAAGGTCACCACACTGTTATAAAAGCAGATGTCTATTGCCTCTCTGCTCTTTATATGTCAACATAAAGCACATCTTGTACATCACAGCAAGACCTGGAATGTCAGCAGCCTGTTCGTTATGTCTGTCACATGATTCACTGCTTCCATTCCACTGGACACATGACCCACCTCTGATCTTGTCTCACTTCATTCAGCCTTTTGATGGGATACAAGAGGTACATGTTCAGAACAGTTTTACTGCCAAGTATGTGTCCACATACAAGGAATTGGACTTGGTGTTCTGGTGCTTACATAGACGTTGACATAAATCTAAGCATAGATATAAAATAGAAAACAGAAGGAGAGACATCGACATAGAAGACTCGTGTAGCGGTGCTGCTTTCAGATCAGCTTTGATCAGGTCATATCTCTTGACTGTCAAGGAGAGAATAGGAATATTCTCTTTTTTTTGTAGTTCTTGGCAGCTACCTGTTTGCAGATCGCCCCCGTCATCGTTACGGGAAATGGCCTGACGTTTCCACGGCCCAGGTTCTCCCGTTTGCGTTGGTTACTGAAGATCTTCAGTTCTCGCTTCTCTTCATCATCCAAACTGTTGCAGTAGCGTACCTATAGACACACAAACACACACCACAGACAGATGAAGGCAGGTACTTGTGTTTTAAGTCAATAAGGCATCGTCAAACCTTGGTGTTGTTACCACAATGAAAGGAAATGGAAGTCATTGACGGTCATCATTTCCTGATTAAGACTCTTTGTGCTCTCTTTCACAAACGGAGAGATCGTATTTCTGCTCCGGGTTTTCCCAAAAGGCTTTGCAGAGGCGGATGAAACGTTATTTTCTATCCATTTCATCATTTCATTTTCCAATCCAGTAAACCGAGATTAGCTTTACCTATGCGGGAGGAATTAGAAGTAAAAGAATAAATAATCCATGAAAATTTCCTGCAAAACAAAAACCAATGAGTTAAATCACACTACAGGACTGTAAGCCCAGAATTTCCACTTGCAAATCGCTTTTGGAAATTGCAAACAAAAGACCGGAATCATTGGTAAATTGGTGTTAAATTCAACTCGCTAGCAGTACAAAAACGCAATCCAAGAGCTCGGTGATGCCTTGCAGATGGCCGAGAGACATATAGGAGGATAAATATCTGGATGTGGACGGATTAGAGAGCCATCCAACGAGCAACAAGCCAATAAGATCAGACCCTCTTCTGCTGCCATCTACAGCAGGTCTCTGAACACAGTCTTGATTTGTGTTTCCCAACCTGGCTCAACTTGACTCAACTCAACTGGGTTTGATTAGGTAAAAGTACCTGGTACCTACTTTTATAGTGTCGCCTCCATTGAGGTTAAAAAAAAGCAGAGCAGGTATTAAAAGGTGACATAAGAACACTGATCGGTTAGAGAGAATCGAAACTTCATCATCAATCCGTGGCACGCATGGAATATCCTGCACAGCACAAAACTATGGCCGCCATCTTCAAACAGCCAAGCTACTACAGCGGCTGCAATTTTTTTTAATTCAGTGGAAACGATTACGGGAAATGGTAACCCGAATAACCAGACTGTAATGCATCGAGGAGGTGCAGACGTGCCCGTCTTTGGTAGCCGACGAAAGGATCACGAGGTGAACGAGAGATGTGTGTTGTGTTGATGATCAGCTATGCTGAGGCAGCACTATCCTCTAATGGAAGACGGCCTCCTGAAAAGTACCAAAGTTGAATCGAGTCGAGAGGAGCTGGTAGCACTTACTGGAAACACAGCTTTGGTGAGGAGCTCCCTGAATCCAGTCTCTCATGCTACAATCACACGCTTTTCAGGATTTAGATAATCTCATCGTCAGTGCTGAACCACAATACAATCAGGCAGCTATGAGTTTTCATTCACTTACAGTAACATTTATTTACATCTAAAAATGTGTCACCCATATTCCTTTGTTTTTCTTGGAGCAAATCAGCACATCAACAACTTGAACCACTTGTCTCTTCAGTCACTTCTCGTGTTTGTTTTCGTGACAAAACATATTTTGAAGACATGACAGACTCATGACTCCAGAAGCTGGCAAGTTATGCTCTGTACAAACCACAACGACGTCAAGATTCCCGATTACGCGACAGAAAGTTGTGTAGTGTGAACGGTACAGCGATCAGACGAGTCAGAGCCATGTAGTGTGACCAAGGCCACATGGATTCAATTATGTCTGGTGCAGTGCTCACTGTGGGCCGTGTCTCCACACTTGGACAAACAATCAACCAATGAAAGCTGGGAAGACTTCTTGCTGTAAATTGAGTTACAGAAACAATCATTTTTAAATTGACGTACTTCAATGATTTTCGTGGAAAACTTCAAATGCAAAACTAATTTTGGCTTTATTGGAAAACAGACAAAATAAGCCTCTGAAACAGATACTGGCTTATATCACCCCAATGCTACACTGACTAATGACATGAAACAACAGTCTGATCATCGAACTAACGTAGATATAGAGGTGGTAGAGGTGGTAAAGGGTGCCAGATTTATTATAGGGAACTTGCTCATGACAATTATACTTACATCTCCAGATCAATTTGGAATAACGAATTGTTGAAATAAACATTTAAGTAGGCTGCTACACATAAACACCTTGATATATAACTTCCACCCATTAAGCAGACATTTTTTTTCCTGGATCCGTCTCCTCCCTTCTCTCCTTTCATCTCTGTGTAGCCCTGAAGGAGGGGAGGGAGGAATAGATAGATGGATTGAGGTGGAGGGGGAGGGGGTCAGTTGGGACTCTCACCTCATTGTCGTGGGGCGGGAGCTGGTGGAGCAACTGTTTGATGCGATATTTCTCTCCTGGGCTGTTCACATAGGGCACCTTGTCCTCAGGCAGGGAGCTGTAGTACAGATGAACCTGAGCAGGAGACAGAGAAGAAGAGAGTGATGAACAACCACATACCTATAACATGTTAACTAGATGATTAGCATTTAAGCAGATGAGTTGATTCATCGTCTTATCTATAAAATGCCACAGAATAAAGGTTCATCAAGAGCTTTTACACTCTTACACTCTTCTAATTGCTTTTTTTCTGTACAACAATCTAAACACCTAAATAGATATGCTTAATAATGATATGAGATAAGCTGCGAATCCAAATTTGGGAACGCTTAACCTGCAAATGTAAGGCATTTTTATTTGATCAACTACTCAAAACACTGCGAGTTAATCACTTCAGCACAAAGAGGTGCAATAGTCCAAAGACAAACTTAACAGGATCCTCAACTAAGAGTGACCAACACCCACACTCACACACACAGTTAAAATTACTTTGATTTATGGCCCACCAGCAGGGACTAATGGAACCTCGCCTCTCCATCTCTGCACATTAACATGAGAATATATTCCTACCCTGTCAAATGTGGACACATTAATGCACGCACACACACACACATACAGCAGTGACAGTAGTATTAATGCTTATCTGGCTATTACAAATTATGACAACATTCTTTACATTGCGGCAGCAGGCAATGGGTGTCACCTCTGAGATATTTCTTGCCGTCTTTTTTTATTGCACTGTAACAGGGGGCCGGGGTATAATAAAGGTCAGGCAGTCGTCTGTGAATGTGACTGGACGGGGTGCTGAGTAAGAGAGCCAGAGGTTAAAGAAAGAAAGAAAGAGGAGGAGGAGGAGAGGCTAATAAAGACATGATGTACATGTTAGATGGATGAAGAAAGAGAAGAACAGAAACAAGAACAATACAGCACAACATATATAACGTTAAGACTTGAATGGAAACAGAGGAAACATGATCGATACTTGCTGACCAGGTCAGGACAAATTTAATGACCTGTCTGTCTACTAAATGGATCTACTGACTAGACGTAATCAGCTTTGTCCTTGGCAATAACACACAGTCTGTCAGACAAAAACACATTAATATGAGTAACAGACCAAAATCATAACCGTATTGCTCTTAAAAGTTCTCATGTCCTAAAGTTTCATTGCCATCAGTCTGTATCAAGAACATTCCTTGCAGCTTTATACAAACATTTCTGTTATTGGGATGAATTTATAGCCTCTTTTTGGAAGTGTAACCCAATTCCTTCTGCTCTGCTTTTGTTGGCTTCCACTGTTGTTGACGAAGGACACGGGATCCGTGTCCAGCAGCGCGGCTTAGGATGCGCAGGGGGGGGCGGGGTTATCTAGCATAGTCCATGAAGGACTGCCTGGTCAAGGACTGATGAATCACGTGGCGAGTGCAAACACAAGCTTCCTCGCATACACAGACATTCACTTTACTAAAGAGAAATTACAAAGCATGTGTCCAACAACAACAGGGTTACAATCTAGAGGTGAAAGACACACTTCCGCCTGCAAAAGATCTAAAGACGGCGCGCACACACACGCACACACACACACACACACACACACACACACACACACACACACACACACACACACACACACACACACACACACACACACACACACACACACACACACACACACACACACACACACACACACAATGGACACGGTTGCAGGGCGAGCCAGGAGGAGCAGCTTGTGATAATAACTGTAATCGAAAGCAGATGAAACTAAAGACAGGGCAGAATTTCGAACTGTACTGAAAGGAGTATTTAAAAAAAAAAAAAACCCAAAGCAAATGCTAGGACTCTGCAAGTGACTGACTGAGTGATCGCTTCACACAGCTGGTTTCTATTGCTGCTAATGGCCAGACAGCCAGAGGAAAAGACACCACCAGGCACCACTCTTGACATTCTGTCAACACGACACTTTACAGTGGTGAGGCTGAGCACAAAGGTACCATATTGTTGAAAAAACACTGGTAGTTACGGCCAAACGTGGTGCAAAAGAAGGTGTTTTCGTAGTAAAGTGAGCAGATTAAATGGCTGTACTCTGTTTGTCCTTTACACGTCTTCACTGAGGTGTCCAAGTGCCTGCAGCTCAAACACTACAGCCGTCACAGTTGCGGGAGCAAATACAATGTGGTTGAATGTTAAAAGGCCTGGGATGGGTTCATGAAGGCCGGAATGTAAGCTATACTGAATGCATTAAAGGTAGTTGCCATTTTAACAAGACTAAAGCCAAGCTAGCACCTCTGTGAGACTGTATTTGGGAACAGAGTGCTTCGAGCAACTAACATGCTCACAGTTACAATACTAACTTGCTGTTCTAGCTTGCAGCCAAAGTGCTTGAACTCTGGCTGGAATGGGTCCGGCTCTGGAACAGGTCAAACAACCCTGAGGTCCTCTTCAGACAGGCGTGTGTCGCTTTCAGAATATGAAAATACCTCTGCAGTTTGTACAAACCAATTACAGTTGCAACAAACCTGAAAATACTTTCTATTAACATATCACGTTTGCAAATTAAAATTAGATCCTGCTAGATGCCGAGCAGAGTCCACACATTAGACTGCAGCTCTTGCTATGTGATGTGGATGGAACATATTCCCCCTGAATATAAGCAAACTAACATGAAAACGGCCTACGATCAAATATGCCTAGCAAATTGAAGGATTCAGTAAAGACATGCACACCTTCAGGGATCCTACAAAATATTGTGTGAAATTTCAATGAATTCCATCCAGTGGTTTTTGAGGAGAGGTGGGCAGACCATACCCTGCTGCGTACATATGGACGTACAGACAAGGGTAAGCCCATGTGTCCCCTTTGTTGGAGCATAAAAATAGAGCACCAGTTACATCTCTCTGCTGAGCAGCACACTATACTTGGCCTTCACAAGATGCGACCTGGCAACATCCGAGAATTTATTTGAGAAGGATGGAGAGGAAGGGAGAAGAGGAGGCAGTAGGAGAGAGAATATTGGCAGGAGCTCCTCATAACATCTCTGACACATTAAGTAACGGCTGTGTTTAGTGATTAAGACTCATTCTCTTATTAGGCCTGAATGTTGGAACACTCACGGGACAGTTGATTACTTCCAACTAAGAGCCGAGTTCTCCTCCACAACACTCAGATACATCTGATAGAATATGGAGTCAAAGTCGACTTTGATCCACGGCCAGCTGAACAGGAGACTCAAACAAAGCACCGGCTCCCTTTGGGAGAAACCTAACCCACTGTTTAGATCCTAGAGCTTAGCTTTGTGTTTACTATCTCACCGTATTCTCTCTTTACCTTATGCAGAGGAGGGCCGGGTGTTGAAAAGCCTCACATCAGGTGCCTCCCCACTACTCTGTAAGAAGTTGTAAAACACGTTTCCACGACTTAAATGACTTGGACGTCGGTGTAGGGGAAATAGAAATTGCTACAGCTATGAAGACTTTTCATCTAGAATGTTTGAAATGTTCTTAATTGCCACTTTTTTTTTGCTTGTGTGATACTTCTATCAGGGTTCCATTAGGGCCTGACTGTTCCTGAGGTCATATCTCCACTAAAGGAGAACCTAATTGACTTTAGGGTTAGACGTGTGACCTTGGAGGGACATGAGAAATAGCTGCACTCAGATCTCTGAGGTGAAAACAGGGCGCAGTGCTAATATTGTATTGACCAGTTCATTCCACTGAGATCATCAACAGAGTGGAACCAGCTTCCATAAACGCTTCCACTATCCTATAAAACTGGATACCCTCCATCATCTGCACAGCTAACCTTACTGTATTGTAAAAGTGGATTTTCTTCAACGTGCATAAAACCATTTAATGCATGTATGTATTATGCAGGCTTAGCTTCATTGTGGCAAGGACGGTAAAAACCTACTTTTTGCAGGTGGAATAAGATGGAGATCTACATTTGAAATCAATTAACTTGCATTGTAAAAGTACAGTTTACAGTGAGCTTTTAGACGAGTGCAATTATAATCTGAACCCAGAACTCTCTTGGTCATTTGATCTCTTCTTAGGAGTCCTCTTCCATGACTCACTGTTCTAAACATCTGCTTTTGGACAACAAATAACACTGCACTACATAAATTGAGGAAAGACACAAGAATTGCACAAAGCTGTGGGCTCAAACGATTAGGTTGAACCATTTTTTCTGCTGTGGCATTTCAATTCGGACAATCGGCGCTTCTGTGGATGCAAACTCCAAATTCGGATTTATTCCCTCCACAGTGGATGAGACCTAAGTGTGACCAAGAAGTGTCCACAATTGGGCATGACTGACAACAGCAACAATACCTGTTCTGGTTTGAGTCCTGGTGGTACCCAGGCATACTCCTCCAGGGCACAACCAGAGTCGTCATCTGAGGTGGAGTTCCTCTGGAAGTCGTACATTAGCTTGGTGACCGTCTTCTCCATCTCTACAGGCATGGCTGTCAATGCATGCTCCTCACGACGACACTTACAGTGCACGCAGATCTTCCTAACGTGGGCAGACATAAGACAAAGAACATCTGTAAAACCAACGTCGTATGCAGACTGCACATGTTGAAATATCTACTGGAATAAGAGCCTCAGATTAGAAATGAAAACAAGTCAGTCATTCAAACGCCTATATTATGTTGCTGAAAAGTGTGATTTGTAGTTTGAAAATGAAATGTTATAATTTTCAACTCATAACACACTATCGTTAGGGTGAAAACAACCACTCAACAGTTAGTAAATCACTATGTAAATAGAACTACATTTGGGACTATAGGGTTTCAGCAGAAACAAGATGTCATACTGTGGTTGCCATTTGGGACCCTGGAGCCGGCCATTAATCACAGAAAATAAAAATAATACTTTCTTCCCCAAAGGTACCCTCAGAAAACCGGTAAAAAAAAGTAAAAACCATTATACAACCTACTTGCTTGTAGGGATAGTAAAGGCCCCCTAAACATTCTGTGAGGTTCTTGACTTCTGCTCAATCCCACGTGGAGCCTGTGCTTGTTTGCAGACCCTCTACCCATAAAGGATGTGAACTTCACACAGTTTAAAAAGGTCAAGGCCTCACAATGTAGCTCTCACAGAAAAAATGTGAGTGCCACATATACAATGTTCAAAAATCTCTGATGTACCGAGAACAAAGACATAATCACAAACGGGATATGGAAATTTGCAGAATAAAGCCACTGACAGTGATAGAAAGCAGTACTGTGTAAAAGCCTTAACATGCACATCCCAAACACACAAACGTGCCTTCCTTATGTACAAGGTTAGTTGCAAACACTGGCAGATGCTTGGCCACAGAACCACTAAGATACAAAATGGAAAGCATCAATGAGAGCGTTTCCACAGAAAAGACATTTGGGAGTGTTTGAAGCTGACACTCCTCTTGCTCGCTGCTCTTTCATCTCCGGCAGTGTCCTGAGAGTAATAAAGTCAGTTGTTGTATTTCATAGACTCATGGAACTATGTTGGAGTGTTGCCTGACAAATCATTGGGATTAACAGCCATGAATTACTCCTGAGAATGACACAGAACTTGTGTGATGTCTCACAAACAGCAGAACAGGATGTAGGTTATATACCTGAAAAGATTTTAAGAAAAGCACCTTCAGCATCTCTAAGCTATGTGGACACAAAGGGAGAAACCATTACATACATATAGATTTCTGTGTCCTTGACAGCTCTAAGTCCCTGAATGAAGAGAAAACCCCATGGCCAGAAGGTCGCATCTCACTAACCCTTGCTGCCCCTCAGGTTGTCAAACCAGACAATCCCATTACCTTACCAGATGGACGCCTGCTTCAAAGACTGACAGACCTACGGAGGAGCTTAAGGATGATTAGGACACTTTTTGACAGACTGGCAAAAGGGCTGGCTGAAGGTCTGCTTGCATAAAGTGCTTGGAATACTGGCAGCACCATGTGAAGAGCCTGTAAAGTCTGATCTCGTCTCCATCTCAAAGCAGCACTTATTCGGCCAAGGATTGAGTCTTAAGCCCCATTCACACAGTGTTTTCAGCACGCGACTTGTACATCTTCATTCCGCCCCGACGTTCTGTGTGAACGCAATGAAGGGGAAATGGGGCTGTCTGTTTGTTCCACCTCTGTGATGGCAGTGGAGGTAGTAGCAGCGCTGAATCACACATCTGTGTGAACGCGAGGTGGAAAGGTAGGATGGAGCTGTGATGTTTGGACGATGTATTATGCGTACGGCCCACACCGGATTGTTGTTGTTCAGCCCTTGTATTGTTCAATGTGAACAAATGAAGGCGTTGTAGAGAAGGGACTTCGTTGCGTCATTGCAGTGCGATCTCTGTGTGAAAGAGGCTTTAGTTAAAGCACTTTCAGCCTCACTGGCTTAGCAATGATGGATTTTGATGATAGAACAGACACTGGAAATACTTTCAAACCACTTGTTCCTCTCCAAGAAAAACATCCCACTGACTTGCCACAACTGGTCATATGACATATAATCCTCGAAAAGAAAACATACAAATATATGTTGAACGAAATTTCCATCACCACTTCAGAATGTTTGCTATCTGCCAGGACGCAATTACAGTCAGCTCCGGCTTTCAACACGGCCCTGAGCAGACGTAGACCTCTACGCCTCTGCTGTCATTGTGGAGTTACCAACTGACTTCATGAATATTAAAACACATGAAGTGGCCAGATATCACTGTAATGAATATTGATGGGTATGATAAACACCAGTACGGCTGCAGCTCAAGGAGACAAAGTCATCAAATTGCTGTCAAGCAGGCAGACTGGAAGAAGGGTGTTTGGCAAATCCCTTTCCCAGCGGCATGATGCAATAGCCAGAGGCAATGCTGCTTGCCTCGTTACAGCCCAGCATCTTTATCATTACTAATTTAAGACCGATTAACTGGTTGACACACACAAAAGGTGCGTGCATCTACAGGAACACACCCTCCCAGCAAGGATGTGATTTAGAGAAAAAGACAAAGGCCCCAAGGGTGAGGACCAAAAGGATTTACCATGTCCTAATTCTTAAGTCCAGATGTGTGGCAATGATAGCCTTCCTCCAGTGATTCACATCACATCTGATCACCGCTGGCAGAGATACTGTAGGCCGATAGACACATGCTGTTCCTTGCCTTCCCTTCTATCCCCATGATTTACGACACACATCATGCACATGCTTGGGATTTCCCCTCCACTGAAACTTAATCCCCGAGCTTCCCCTTGTAATCTACATGATTTCAATTCGAAGAGATTTGGGCACTTTGGTAATACTAGTCAAGTGCATCACCGACGTCTCATAAATGACTCAAAGATAAAGAAAAGGAAGTTAGAAGGCATGTTCTTTATTCATATGGGATTGACCTTTCATCTCCTGGGAGATGTAAAAGCTGCTCTACCATTGGTCAGTAGGAGGGTGACGTTTGCTCAAATCCTAGAGGGTATGTTGTTCAATAGTAATCCCTGTGACCATGATGTCAGTGGGCAATGATTCACAGTTTCGGGTTAATTATCATCGCCTTGCTCCTCTATATTTGACCTGTAACCTCGGTGACGAGTGGTTTTAATATATAACTAGGGTCTGATAGGCTCCTCTGACAGCTACATAGACTTCTTTCAATTGTTTTAGGTAGCTGCTGCAAGATCTTCGGCAAGCATGGTCTCGTGTGGCCAAGCAAGCAGTCTTAAATCTCTAATCAAATGTTCTATCCAACTAAGTGTGCTTCAAAGCAAAGCACAAGTCGACTCGTAGAAATTATCTTTGCAAAGTACACAAAAGGGTTAGGATTGTAGCCCTTGTTTGGTTTGGGGACACAGTTGGGAGACTATATACAACTCAAGCTTTAGAAAACCATCTGACTCGACTGTATCCAAATTAGTCGAGGAAATATAGTTTTGAAGAGTTTGAGGTCTCATTCCACTCTCATTCTTGAGCAACCCCCAAAACCACTTCAGCTTTTCCATGGCATCACTCTAGATGGTGACATTAAAATCCCATCTTTAAATGGAAGCTCTGCACAAAAGTAGAGGCTGGATGATAAGCTAGGAGAGCACAGAGGAGAAAACAGCTGGATGCAGACTGCAGCCAAGTCTTGTCTTCTTTCTTCCTGCCTGTGCTTTTGTTTTATCTGGAATAAGTGGGGGAAGAGGAGGTCAGATTGCACTCACTGCTACGACCCTTTGTTTGGTGAATACAACATTTATATGCAGTGTTTTCAAGCCGTTGCTACGATTTTCAAGCACTTCGATGAATAGTCTTAGACTACTAATAGACTTTTGCAAATCACCAATATACAAGCAAACAACGTCTTTGTTGCTACACTGCATGTTGACTTCAGAGCTGTTAGGAGTTAAACATGACTGGAGGTGTTCCTGACAAGAATCAGGCTCAACAAAGACGTTTTCCATTAGTGACCAATTAGTAGGAACCAGATGCTGCATGTTCCTGAGGACAGAGATTAGGCCTGCATACACCTGTCATAACAAATTATAGAGAAGCAAAGTCCTGCCCTATTTTCCACTAACCTCAACCTGATGATGACTTTCTTCCTCTGGAATGAACAGTAACATACGCACATCTTTGCATTTTTAGCGAAATACAACCGTTTCAATGACAGCTCACATGAAGCTCCACCAGTTGAGATGAATGGCTGCTGTGTGAATATGGTATATGGAAGTATAATGCACACCTAAGGACTTTTAAGGGATGAAGTTACGAATCACCGCCCTAATCTTGGTTGAAATTATTTTTGCTGTCCAATGCAGTAAACAGCCACTTAAGTTAGATTTGCAGAAGACTGCTCCAGTATGAAAAGACCCTTTTCTCACCATCTGTCCAACAACTGATTGGTGCAGGATTGTGTGAGAAATGGGAAGCAAAATGGAGAGACTGAGTGCTTTTCAGCTGCAGCCATGCTGTACTGACTGGATCATATTACTTATTCATTTAGTGCTGACTTATCCATAAAGAGATACTATTTTGGATGGGAACAGAGGGAGTCATGGAAGGAAAAGCCTTTCAAGACAAGACTTCAGATCCGACTCAGACACTGGTAGAACCAGATCATTAGTAAATCAACAAGATATTTTATTAAAAGGCTTTGGTATACTAATTTATGATATGCTGCTGAAGAAAATACCTTAGCAAACCCATTAGTCCCTCTGGGAATCTTAATTGGAATGTTATGTTGAGTTTCAGTGGAAAAAAACAGTAATTGCTTTTCTCCAGAGGCAGTTGTGGTTGTCAGTGACTTTGCTGATTGGGTCTTTCAGTGCCTGTCAATTCAGTTAAGGTTGGTACTGATCTCAAACCTGAGGAGCCCAATGATACTGCAGCCAGCTGCTGAAGCCACATTATTCATTACTGACCCCACTGGTCCATTCATGTGCTAATCAAGTGACCCTTTACACTTCTAAAAGTTACCATCTAAATGGTTCAATTAGCCTACATTAAGTCTAGTAATGTTCTCCTCAAAACAATTGCCATGGAGCTGCAATTATGCCCTTTGTTTCCAGTGCAGTTTGCAGCAAATTCCAGCAGACAGTTAGAGAATTTTAACTGGAGATTCAAATAAGAAAATAACACTTGACAAAAGAAACATCACGAAACCAGAGACAACTCAGAGTCACTTAAAACTGAACAATCAGAAAATAGTCTCCAGGCTTTGTCAAATCCTGTTACCATCATCAATGTGATATATTTTGTGTCGTCAGTTGTTGTATCATTGTACCCAGGGCATAGAACACACAATGGTGATGTTGCCATGATGAAATTGCAAAACGATGAAATACAAACTAATCCCATGGACTCCAATCCTAGAAGTTGGAATCATGCATTTATCATCAGTAGTTTATGAGTCATCAACAAATATTCATAATTTCCCATAATGGCAGATCTGGATCAGTTTTTCATTTAGAACTTCTTTGCATGAAATTCATCTAAATGACTCTGAATCTGCATGATCTCAGCTACATATTGGTGGCAGTGCCATGTCTCTACCCCTCTTCCTTACCATACTGTGACCCACTACATATTATCCCCATGCAGAAATACATTTTAATCTCCTGGATCTGGATCTAAATTGCACATAGTGGTAGAACACTGGGCTGTCCATGCCTGGTTATTCTTTCATTTTGATCCAGAATCTGCATCCTTTATTTGGATCTGCATCAAACTTGACTTAACTCTTCTTCTCCCTAAGAGGCAAGAATACGCAAAATTTTTACCAAAAAAACCTATAACAAGTTAATTGCGAGGTAAAAATAAATATCTCACAGATGCCAATTCATTTATCTAATTATCTACAAAGCAACCTAAGGTCCATATGGCACCGACAATGCGCAACAAAGACGTTCTGGCTGGAGGCGCACAGTAGTTTGACCGTTGCGCTACAGGGGGTGTGGGGTGGGGGATACAAGCCATTGAGAGAGGACAGTGCGAGTCCAGTAACTCGGGTTTTATTGCTGTACGATGAAAGTTATAGGACTTAAAACTACTTGAAGAAGAAGGCGAAAACGTAGCCTGGTTAAAAAGCCCACTGGCTTTAAATTAGATAGAGGGCTCCCATAGTTAGGATACTGCGACTACATTGTGGACGCGTTTTAGAGAGAGTAGAGGTTAAAGAAAGAATCGATCTGGATCTCTTAATACATTTCAGACACAAATCTCATTTGTTTTCCGCATTTAAAGTCCCAACAAAGGTCGCGCAACATAATGGCTCCAAGCACAGAAATAAAAACGGGCAATAACCAGCTGCTTACCTTCTCACAAACTGCGGCGATTGTGGTCGTGTGGGTTTTAAAACAAGTCTTCCTCATGGCAGAATTTGTCACACAGGTCCAACGCCACAGCTTTGCCACGAAAACACCCCTCTCTCACCCGCTGCGTGGTGTCAGCACCCCTCTGCTACATTTACCCCCTTCGTTTAAACGTCTTTTGTCAAACCCCCTGCTCTCCGCAAACACATGCAGGAGTTCAGCAAACGAAGGAGAGCGCAGACGAGGTGGACCGACTTAAAGTGCGTAAAATCAGATCTCCCTTACGCATCCAAACAAAATCACGGGTTCGGCCAAAGAATTGTCAAATCCAAAATGAAGAAAAGAGAAAACTCTCCTGGAAGCAGAGCAACTACTGTCGAGTCAGAGTGAGGATCCGTGGGGACTGTAAGGAGCATAAAGCAGAAGAGCGCTGGAGCTGCTGTGCTCGCTGATGACCGACCCTCTGAATAGCAGCACATTAATTCTGAACCAGCGTCAAGCGCGTATAAACAACATGATTACTTCCGGTCTGTATTTCAAAAATAAAAGCACCATCGTCAAACGTGACTACCTGTGCCAACTAGAGGTAATATGATTCATCACCCACATTTGTTGGTTGGTTTCTCTGTATTTTTTGTTTCTCCGCAAGAAATCTGGTCTTTTTTTAACATTATGCCATGAAAAAAAATAATAGGCCAATGAAAATAAAAATAGACAGTATTTATTGGGCCACAGTAGATAATGGAGAGGAATAAAGACACGGCATTGCCACCGATTTGTGGCTGAGATAACGCAAATTCAATCAAATTGGTTTCATGTGTCTGTGAAAGGTAAGAAGTCACATCTAGATGAAGAATAGATCCAGATCTGCCATCTTGGAAAATCATAGCTTTGTTGGTAACTCATAATGATAAACACATGATTCGTAAGACTTGGAGTAGGTTTCCAGGGACTTGGGTAGTACCACTTAATTTTTCACAAAGCAGATCTGAGAAAAGCAACATCATCATAGCAACATCACCATATGTGTGCTATTATTCTAAATTAATCTACTAAATGGTCACATTGTGATTTTATTTTCCACCCCAAACATCTACATACATATTTCTGCTATGTAACTTCAATCATAAAGACATATTCTAAAAAGGAAGACATTTTTTAATTTTTTTATTTGAGTGAGTTTGTGGCTGAGAGAAATATCTCAGTGATGAAGAACCTGCATTCTGCTGAATAGGTAATATTGAAAGCTCTGGAAAAAAACTAATAAGTGGACTTTGAGCTATAAAGGTTTTTTTCATCATTACTACATTGAACGTCGCACTTAATCCCGAAAGCCTGGCAATATTCTTCATAAGCCTCGGCTACATAAAGATGCAATGAACTTTCAGACAGCCCTATTTATTTTTCTACAAAGTGAAAACAGTCAATCAACCCCCCTTTTATTTTAAAGCTTTTCTTTCAAGGAAGAGTCGCTAACTTCCTGTGTTATGGTCCCTCTCCTTTGACTTGACACATACACACACACATACACACACATACACACACACACATACACACACATACACACACACACACAGACACTCTCCTCCCTGCATGCTAATGTCCCAATCTGATGTCAGCAAGTCAGCATCCCAACATTAGGGTAATTAGCAGTGTGAATGTTCTGGCAGGATTTGCATGCGAATGAAATCACTTCCCCGAATCAACTGGCTCAGAACAAGAGGGAGAGCGAGAGAGAGAGAGAGGGGAGAGAGGAGCTACAGGGAGCTGACCTGCATGAAGAAATTGGGATGTGAGCCCCTGTAAACATAACAGCTCTGTTTAACATAAGAAGTGGATATTAGCTGGAAAAGGCCTACAGACTATAATGAAACTCCACTGAATAAAAAACAATTAGCCTAAAGCTACGATATTAAATCTCCTGTGCTTTTATTGGGCCTGTTGGTATTTCAGGCTGACCTGCCAAAGATTAATTAACAGAGGACAGGAGGAGATTATAATTATAATTTACTGCCATTTATGCATTTAGATATCGTATATTATTATGTTGTCACAATTAGAAAATGCACTAATAACATGTGTCACTTTCTTTCAAAAAGTGCTTAGCCTGTATAAATATATTTTGCTTCCCACAATTATGATCATTAAAATACAACTGAACAAAATACAGTCTACCACCAAAAAAAAGAATAAACAAATAAACACAGCGGGGAACAGGTTTATGATCAACACATGGTGATGTCAGCTTCATCAACCACACAAACAGCAAAATTGTTCTCCAACAGATTTGCCCCACCTCAGCTATTTTGTTTCCTTACATGGCAATAACCTAATGCTTTCTCTCTTCTCTTATTCCTACAATGAGTGGTAGGAGTGTTAAACAATGTCCTACTGTGCCTCCTTCCTCGCTTATTTGTGTAATGAAAAACTGGACAAGAAAAAGGAAAAACGCCTAGAAGTTTGCTGCCAACCTAAGCTTAACAGATTTGTAGAAGATTTCAAAAGGCAACTTGGAGGATGGATGTCATGACAGCGGCTTAGAGAGTAATAAAATCAAGATTTGTGTATACATTTCCCAAAGCTCCCTGCTGCTGCCTGTTGGACAAACACAAGTGAAAAAACAAGAACCGTGGAAAGGAATATGAAAAGAAATTGCTTTGAAATAACAAGGAAGAATTTTGCCCCTGAAAACATGGCAGCGCTGAACGACGTCAGTTTTTGAGGACAGTGCTGCAGTCTATTTTCTCCGTTCAGGAACCGATCCTCTGGCTGCCCTGGAGTCAGGCTAAAGCTTTTCTGTTTAGTGAAAGCCTTCATTCTGTCCTGGATTCTTTGGTCACACGTGGCGGGGCAACTCTCAGTAAGTCTCGGTCTCATACATTAGTACACATAATTGCGGCCCCTTTACGAAGACAAGAATATCAATTACAGCTCAGGCTGTACTTATAGCCTATCTACAAGATTTTACAATGAGCTCTAAGTGACAGTGTCCTCTGCTTGGACCAACAGCAGAAAGGGTCATCTGGTTTGGGGCCAGCCATTTCCTCCAATAAGTCATTCCCTTTTCCCCAATAAACTGTTCCCTGACCTGTAGTCGAGCTGTTTTAAATGCCGTGAGAGGAGTGGATAAAAGCACAGAGGCCAGCTTAAGGGACATACCACAGATAGCACTGCCTTCATGGACTCTTGGCATGCACAGAGATGGTAATTTTAGACGGTGAGCCAAACAGGTTTACTCCCTTCCTAAACATGCATTAGAATATTGAAGGCTTTTGTCTTTATCAAAGCACAGGATGAGCGATATTGTAAATACATGTTCCCCCAGGGCTGGGAGCCCTATCCGAAAGTTGTTGAAAGAAAGCTGTACTGCCTCACAGGGTCTTATCCTACAAGAACATTATTCACGTCTTACCAGGGAAGGAACTGATTTATATACTGCCTGATATGGTCACAAAAACGCTCCAGATAAATCAATGCTTTTATCTCCATTTGAAATGTAGCCAACATCCCAACATGGCCTCCTCATCTTTATTTCTCATCTGCTTTTTTAGGAACACCAGTCTCCTCTCCTTTCATGTGGCAAATGCTGATGGCTATCACTCTAGAGTCAACACATGAGGCAGCTGGGACTCACCCCAACAGCTGATAGCTCAGACATGTTGGAGGGGAGGGAGAGAACTGGCTTCCCCTCCAATATAGCTTTTCTTCCCACTGCTGTAATAGGTTGGTTACGCACATTTATTTCTAACTACTGTACTCTGTAATGCATCCAAAATCTAATCCTCTACTGGCTACTTAATTGTGTTTCTTAAACCAACTGGCCTGGAAATGAGACAACCATAATTTTGAAAGTGGGGTGAATTATAACACCATATCATTACTCAGCAACCGGACCTGTCCTGTGCAACAAGGTTAGTGAGCACCGTGGGGATTTTCAATGTTTGACTTGAGAAAAAATACTAATATTTTAAAGCTGCAATTCGAGATCCAGGACCTCAGTGAAAACAAAGACGATTTGGAAAGTTGACCAAAGAAGTGTAACGTGTAGCTATGGGTTAAGATTAGCTCTCCAGAATGACAAAACAGACCGTTAAAAAGACGTTAAAGTTAAATTATGACAATAACTATTAAGGGAAAATTAAGGTGCCTCTATGCCCAAAAGAAAAGTGTTTGTTGGAGCTTCTAAAGCTGGATTTATGCTTGGCGACAGAGGTTAATGGAAGTCCTGCTGTAGATACCTAGGGTGTAGATTTCAGCATCAGGGGCCGTTTACACAACGACCATTTCACCCACAAAAATGGAAACCTTTTGTTGCATTTTGCATTTTGACTTTGAATGTGGGCTATGCATTCTGTAACTCGGACAAATATAGCCAACAAATAAGGGGCACTGGGTTCGGTGAATGGGGCATTGGAGATGATGTGGAAGTTGTTGTCAAGAAGTGCAGATAATCATGATAAGTTTGTTTGCTTCCCTGCTGTTCAATAACTGCCCTTCTGCTACATTAGGGGTTTAATGATTCATCGGAGTACTTGCATCCAATTACAAAGTTAGTACAAAGCTTCACTGGTTTTCCCAACCAGCTTTGGTCACTGTGTCGGTGGAGAAGCCTTGTATTCAGTGAGAACAGTGTCATTCTGAGGACACCCTGACCTGCCCTCTACCATAAACTAGCAGCACTCTGGTCCAACTATCCAGCCCAGAAAGCAGATTTAGTGTGACACAATACTAGGGGCTCACTGTGGGTTCATGAGCCCCTCTGTACTCATGTTCCACAGCAGATAAGTGGCCATTATTCATCCCATGTTGAACATTAACTGGATTAATTCTGCACGGGTTGAGGAGTGAAATTGTATTTGTCCAAACTGAGGGAAATGGCAAGGAAATGAGAAGAGTAGCCAGCCTGGCTGAAATTCTAATTAGCTTGGGGGTTCGTTAGAACACACACTCAACTCTTGCTGCAGAGACCATGCAGATACAGAGTCCTGGGTAAGCCATTACGATAGAGTGGGGAAATATAGGGAGACAGCAAGAAAGAAGAAGAGAGTGAGGGGGAGGAAAGGAAGAGAATGGACACTTAGATACATGCTTAAAGGCCTTTGGCAAGGAGGTGACCTTGCGGAGTGACTCCTCAAGGGGACTGGAGCTATTTTTTGCCCCTCCTGGCACACTTACACTTGGGCTCTTCAGCACAGTGGAAAACACACTTCAAACCCTCCACCTTCATCTATCCATTAGTCCATCCATCTTCACTGTAGACAGTACTCTCCAGGGCAATGCAGCTCAATTTCCAATGCACTGTGCCCGACAACAGCACTTTGTCAATGAGATTTTCTCAGAAGTACCGTACATGTGGAATCTGATTCAAAGAACTAACTAGGTCATACTCTGGTTTGAATAAAAGAAGAGGGAGGAACAGTCGTAATAAGTGAAGAAACGGCGTCGTGGACGCAGCGGGATCTGAGGAATGGCGAACAAGTGGGAATGAAAAATGAGTTTTGACAGTATATTATCACTGTGACCATGTCTTAGAAATATAGAGACATTTGGTAGAGGAGAACCGGCGCTCAAAGTGCTCAACCTTTCCATCTGTACTGAAGAGTAATGTCTTAAAAACAAAATCAGATGCAGAAAGATCGTGTGGCTCCATGAATGAACCCTCCTCCAAACTTCCCACGTTCAGCACCCTGCAGTCATTTCTCTGACTCAACTCTCTCATTCAGCCTCCACTGATGTTTCTTCTTCACCTTGTCATCATGACCCACATCAGTGGTGTGGGTGTTGATACTGATTTGCTGACTCATCTCTCTTTTTCAGGGTAGCTTTTAATTTCACAACATCACTCCATCAACTAAACCTCTTCTGACTTTTATTTTGGGCGTCCTCGCTGTGAGAAATCGTCTTGCATCCCTCACAAGTGGCCGCAATCACACGCTGACGTTAATGATGTTCTATAATTAATAATGAACTCATACTTCTTAGCTGGACCACAATTTTATGGTGGCAGTCACAGTCTTGACATATGACCTTAACCCCTTTATTTTTCATGAAGCCATTTCAACACAAAGGCCTTTGTATGGTGTTTGAGGTGTTTGAGGGTTTGTATGCACTGTTCTTTATAAATAGGCCAGGTCAAACCAGTGTATCCAGTTGGGGTGAGAAAGCACAACAAAGGAAACATATGTTGAATGTGTATTTGGGTGGTAAGCCTCTGGAGCAGGCCCGATGCTCAGTAAGGTTTTGGAGCTTCCATGAATTTCAAATCTAGAGATAAGATGCCATGAAAATAAAGGAAAATTAAATAAAGGTTATGTGTGAGAAAAATGGAGTAAAGAGGGAAATAGAAGATGAGGACTGAGTAGACTGCAAGAAGTCTTTGTCCTAGCAATCCAAACAGTCTGTATTTGCAAAAAATATCCAATGCCAAGGAGGTGTTTTGAACTCCAATTTCTCCAGAGCTCTAGCATAATGGTTTAAAATCAAACTTAGTTAAATAAACCCCAACATTCAACTATGCCATGTTTAAATATTTAGCTTTCGAGAACTTGTGGGACAGACAAGAGCAGTCTATCACACACGGTTTGGCCAAAGGGCACTCTGGAACAAAGTAGAAAAATGTAAATGAACAGAGCGCTGCACTTTGGCTACGTAAAACTACACAAAATACAATTTTTACAGTACGTCATGAGACAATTTATGTTGCTGCTTTGAATAAAATTGAATTTGAACAAAAAACTCCACCGTGAATCATAAAAGTAAGCTTTAATTTAACTTGCAGCGCTGACATTGTGGTATTGTTCAAAGCATTTTAGTCTTTCCATGAATAGCATTTAATTAGTAACTGAAACTTGAAAGAGCATTTTGTGCTTTACATCTATGTACATGCAGACTGATCTATTAGCACAGACATATTCGTATAGTGAACTCAAACAGAGTCTGTTAAATGAATTAGTACAAGGTAATAGAAGGGATATGGATACAGAGCCTTTAGAGACATAATATGGAAATATAACAACACCATTAATGCTTTGATTGTTCAAAGAAACTCCCTGAAAACCTGGTCTCAACTGGTTTTTCTCCACAACATTAAATATTCAATATTCAGTAGGCTAAATAAGCAACAATTACAGTTTGAAAATGTATTATCTTCGCTTCACCAAGACTGTTAAGGTATTGTTTCATCAGATTTGATTGACAGTGACCTGGCAACATAAGCCAATTACACAACCTCATCAGATTTTGAACACAATGAAATGATGTTAAATGTAGACTGGTGCAGGAAACTGTATGACATCAGGTTTTCCCAGCTGAGCTCCACCCACTTCAAGTCAGTGAGAAGAGCACAGACAAAAACATAAATCTGCAGTTTGAAAATATTATGTTCATGTGGGATCACTTTGCTTATAGCAATAAACTGCCTGAGAAGGGGCATTTACAGTTTCATTATTTCAATAAAATGCTGCTTTTCCGTAGCTTTTGTGTCCTCACAGGTGGCCTCATAGTGGAGAGAGTTCCATACATTGACAGAAATAACAGATGTAACAGCTGCTTGTACATTGCCTGTTTGCAGTGGGAATGGTAGGCCATTTAATTTCCCCATGATTACATCTTTTACACTGTTTACCCTTACAAAGGGATGGATGATGAGTAGATATTGCAAACACATACTCACACCACGCTCCAAATCAATAAGGCCACCACAGCCATCTCCCAAAAGGATCCTGAAAGCCTGTGGAGGTTATTGATTGAAGGAGATTTTGCCTTTTAGGGACGTGACAGGCTTGCAGTCTGTTTCATCATGGGCGAATAGAGATGGTGAACCCAGGGTTTTATTGACCTATCGCTGCTGAGAAGTGGAACTGCAGGCAGCACAGATAGACAAGGCTGCGGAGAGGGCTTGGGAGGAGGAATGAGTCACAGTGAGTGATCCAGATCCCATTAAACAATTTTTATCAAACCAAGGTCAAACAATTAGAGTGAACACAGCTTTGAGCAAAGACAGACTTTCAATCTATAACTTCTCATGCATTTTAAAAAGCATTGTAGGCTTGCTTTAAATACCCCCAGTGAGCAAACCATTGCCCAGATCACGTCAAAAATACGTGATTTCCGGACTTCTGGAACATTCTCTGGACGTCCCAATTTGAGTCGGAATGAAAGTTTTTTTTCATGTCTTTATTTGGACGTTAGGCCTATATTAACTTTATCAATACGGCCTGGAACAGCTTATCCAAGTTATGTACGTATACACAACTTGGATATGCTGTTCCAGGCCATACTGATAAAGTTGATATGATGTACAAAAAACGACGTATAAAAAAACCCAAAACTCATTCTGACTCAAATGCGGATGTCCAGACGATGTTCCAGATATCTCCCATCTTATTCCTCACTTATTGTTGTTCCCCCATTTAAAGCATGACCCATTAGGAAGAAGAGAGAGAGAGAGAGAGAGCAGGGTCCTGTGAGAATCTACATCACCATGGCCCACTAGATCCAGGTTGCGGCTTGAGCTGCGGTGAACCTCTGTGTGAGGTGTGTGTGAAAGAGAAATGTGTAAGTGTGTGTGAGACAGAGAGGGAAAGTAAGAGAGCACGCGTGTGCTGCTGAGACGAGGGGGAGGGAAAAGTTACACACAAAACCCAGTGTCTCTGATTTCTTTCACACCTCTCTTAACACGCTTTTCACAGCGTATTTATTCACCCTGCGGGCTCCTGGCGCTCCTTGGGTTCTCCAGGCCACAGACGAGCCTCTGTGCTGCACCACTCAGGCAACAAGGAGACCAAAAACAGACCTCTTACACCCCCCGTGGAGCTCCAGACACAGTCATGTCCTTCTGCTGACCCACATATATGACATCACAGCCTGGTGCATATACTGACACAGAAAACATAGGGACCGCTTCTACGTATATGCACATGCATACATGAGCAAGATTCCATGTGATTGTGTGCTTATTTTGTATGTATAGAACTCTAAGGTCACACACACACACACACACACACACACACACACATACATGTGCATAGTCACACACATAGCTGGGAACAGTGAGGTTAGTGTGGGATTGGGTAAAACAGTCCAAGGTAAGAGTAAAGGATAAGAAGAGCGGAGCATCAATGAAGCCACTGTTTCAAAGGTGCAGACCGACTGGGAGAGCAACGAGGAATATGAAAGGCTGCCAAGTATTCAGACACGAGAACAAGGGCGCACACTGAGAAGGCACACATATACACCTGAATTAAGAACACATACTATACACAAACATACCAACACATGGAGAGAGAGGTGGGTTATCTAAGTGCAGGTTAAATGTTCTGAAAGACTCTGCATTTACCTGCTGGTGGTGTTTTTTTTTTTTAGAGAGACAATCTGCTGCTCTTTTAGCTCCGTTTATGTGTGGGTGGCTCTGCACAGGCGTCACTGGCAATAAACGAGTCATTCATTCTTATGAGCACATTAACGACGTAGATGATATAGCATCACTTCAGATTCATCAGATTCCAACACTTGAAAGGCAGGAACACGTAAAAGACCACAAACACGCATCGTCGGCATAATTTTGCCCTAAGATTGGCCAATGTAACATCAGGGGAAACAATGCTTGAAGTTATTTTAAAAATTTACATATTTTTGCAGCTGCTGCATGAAGCATGGAACAGCTAGTCGATGTGCATCATTCTTCTCGCCTCTGTTGCTTGGATCCAAATAAAGACTAATTCTAACCAGACATAAATATTCAGTACAGTATACAATATATATATAAGAGATATTGCCAACATATGATGCTGCTAAGACACGCATTGGGCGTGTGTGTGCCAAAAAAACACATTACCTCATACATAAAACCATGCAAAACCATTCATATCAGGGTTTTTACAAAGCTACTGTCCTTCAGCTTTCGGCACCACAACAGAAGGTAACATACTAATCTGTGAAAAGGCACAGTGGATGTCTAATCACATCACAGCACACACTTTAAGAATGATTGTTTGGTGCCTGTTCTGGCTCTTCTGGTGTCTGAGGCAGTGTGCCAGTCCATAGGCTACACTGGATGTGCAAGGCTGCCGTGTGTGTGTGTTTGTCAGCATGTGTGTATATACATGCCAAGACTGTGCCAGCCACAAGACTGATGGTGGCGTCAGAATAAATCACAGTCTGCCATTCCTTCCCTGCAGCATACCACGAGGTTAGCAGATCGAAAAAAGACAGAGACCATAAAAACAGATCATAAAAGCAACATCAATGGGTGATTGAGCGAGTGAGAGAGGGGAACAGGGGAGTGTGAAAAGCAGGACGGCTTTTGAGACGGAAACACAATGAAGAGGGGGGAAAGAAACACATGATAGGGAGGGAGAGCACATGGTATCACCTAGCCCTTCCATCTATAGCCAAGCTAGATGTCAATACAGCCATGCATTGTCTGGATTTGACCTATGGATAATTGCTGCCCCCAAACCGTACTACTCCCATTGTATTTACACCTTCCAGTGGCTTATGAGGGGGGACACTCAGATTCTCTATTGGTCTGATCCATCATACACTCTGACACAATGCTGCTGCTATACTATCAGCCAATAAAAGGGAGGAATTTCTAGACAATTACAGAAATTCCATTAGGCCCCGGTTATGACAACAGTTTTGCTATGCATTTATAAAAGTGCAACATTCATAAGACAATGTTGTGAAAAAGATTCTTTTGCATATGGATCTGCAAAAAGATTGAAAATGCTGTAGTATGCATGCCAGGCTAGTAGCTGGCAGTGTAACTTTTCAAAATCAGCACCACAGAATAACAGTTTCAAAAACGTGTGTTTTCAGGACCCCAAAACGCAAATGCCGTATGACAGAAAGGCCAAACAACAACAAAAGGTTACCGTTTGATGCAAAAAAATGTTAATAATGTTAATGTTAATAAACCAGTCTTGTGACTAGTCCCTACATGCAGATCTTAACTCTGCAACTTTCTGGTGTGACCTGGCCTAAATCACCCAGAGTCCTCAGTCAATATGGCCAATAGCTGCCATCCAGCCTCAAAGATGACCCCTTAACACGGAGACCTAGAGGCACATGATCTCTATTGATCATGAGCAATTTTGCATTTAGTTGCTGCGGCTGACCCTGCTTGTCCATCTGATCCACCAAAGGCCAAAGATCCGACCAAGGGGACCGCGTCACCGTGTATTGATTACACATAAAAGTCAAGAATCAACCAAGTATTTCAACAGATCCTTTTGGGACAGGCCTTCATCTTCTCAAACAATATCTGATCAATACACTGGATGGGTCAGCAGGTTTAAGGGAGAATAATCCCAAGATTCAACATCTCTTGATTCTATAATGAAAATATTAATGATATAAAAATGTCCCCCATGTTGGGAAGCAGATATCAGCGAGCATCATTTTTGATGACCTAGTACAGATCTCAGGGTGCACACAGCGCTGCCTGAACAACCCATGAACCCCACACATCTGGGACACATTTAGTACTTATGTGCAATGCATTACATATTTCTGGAAACAAAGGCCATTCTTGAGTGCGTAATCTATGGATGGGAGTTTATTTCTGCTTCTCATGTTTTGGTATGTTGTGACCTCAGCATGGTAAGCAACGGTTTTCCTGGAGGAGCTGATGAAAAAAAATGACTGAGGGGTGACAAAGGAGGGGAGACAGAGACATTGGATAAAGGAAACAGGTTTATAGTAGAGAAAGAAGTGGACAGAACTGAAAAGATGACATATATATTAAGCAAAAAAAATGCAGCTCCTCCAGCACTGAGTGCTTACAGTCTCAGAATTCTCAGCTGAAAATGACTTTTTTAGTGGAGAGGGGTGAAATTCATCACCCTAATGGTCAGCAAATTGGGTAAACTCTCAAGATCCTACGCCGGGGGGCAAACTCCGATCATCAACTTGAGGAGTTCTGGCTAACTTACTGACCTTCTACAGAAAGAAAATGAGAGTTCAGGGCTTTGAAAGATGGGTCAGTAACTAGTGTTGGGCTTTTGAAGGAAGAATTTGACAATAGTTTGACATTTTGACAATAGCTACAAGTTGAACTTGAAAAACGCTGCTGGGACGCAGTTAACTTGGCCTAGTGCAAAGACTTAAAGCACGAGGAAGCTTGGCTCTGTCCAAAGGTAAAACTATCTGTCTTCCAGCACCTGGATAGATCCATGCTTGCTTTTTCCCCCCTGCTAAAGTTCTTTTGTTTAGCTAAGCTAAGCATCTCCAGGCTTTAGTTTCATTTATGCAGACATTAGAGTTCCAAAATGTTAAAATATGCCTCCACTAATACAGTAATATGATATTACTTTTCATTACATCACCAAAATTGTATCGTCCTTTAGATTTAAGACTCATTAAACTTTGAAACTATCAAAGAGACCGTACAAAATTGATGTTCAGGATTTCTTGATGAATAAATGCGAAAATGTGGGAATGCTTACTGTGAGATATTTCTGTAGTTATCCTTCATCTACGATAGATGAAAGAAGAAAAAACGAGTGCTTTGGACAAAAGAAGAAGAAGATTCAAATATTTTGCACTTAAACTGCATCAATAATTCATTACTGTATCGTCTCTGCTGGAAAACATGCTAAACATTACTGAGTATATTATAATTTTATACAGTTAATGATGAGCAAAACCAGTATGACTCCAGCCAGGGTTTATGCTACTGACCCAAAGACACTTTCAGATAGCCTGCCTGGGCCACGTCTAAATCTCAGAGCAAACCTCAGTCAGACTCTTTTGAGGCATCAACCTACTGGTGCCTTGCTATCGTTTCCACCGGCTTTCTGGACTGAGTGCTAAGCAGAAGAGAGGTAGCGAAGCTACTGGCCGAGCACCCAGTAGGGCTCAGAACAGCCTCATCTGGTCTGCCTGCGCTCACTTAGGGCTCTGCCACGGTCTAATGTTCAGCCAAACCTCAGAGGTCAGGGACAGAAACAGGGAACTGTATGTGTATTTAAGAGTCTATACCCGTAATTCTCCCATATATATATACTGCAGAAATAGGATATAGGAATTTCAAGTAGTTCTCCTCGGCCCTAAACAACATAAGCTATCAATTTAAATGCTAGAATGAAGATTGCCACTTCTCTCTTGTTTTGATTTGGGCTGGGTTGAGTTAGAGGAGAATAAGAAGGAACGGGCCGACACTGATGCAGAACTGCAGCTGAATAACAGAAACTGTCGTAGTCAACTAGGTGAGATATAACAGGGTCTTGTCATTGAACTCTTTCACCTTGAAAGACAAATGCAAATGTCAACATCTGATGTCATACGTCTGCTTTAATGAAAGACAACAAGCCTCTTACTGACAGCAAAGATTGACGGAATATAAAACATTACATAAAGGATTACAATTGTGTAGGGGCATTGTGAAGTCTGTTTTCTTTTTGTACAATTCAAACCTATCAAGAGACATTTGACTGTAACTGAGGGAAACAACATACATGACAACTAGGGCTGGGTATCCATACTTGATACGTTTAACATTCACCTGAAATAACCCAGTACCAGGTGATTGAAACTTCTCCAGTAAAACTACACCTGCATTTGATTCTTTTTGGAACCACAAACAATACACAGCCCGAATAACAACCCCACAAAATGACTGCCTCCGAAGCATTGATGAGAAAACTTTATAAAAAAAAAGAAAAGAAAAGCTATTATCTTTATTTATTGTGTGCTTATTTTCTTTTTTGGCAAGAAAGTCAGCGACAATAACCTCATAAAAGTGGACAGAAAGAACAATTACATCCAACGAAGAGTGAAAACGCAACCAGATGAGCTGATAAACAAAGGATTCACAAGGCCTAACATCTGTTCTGGATTATTTACACTAGGGATGTTTCTATAATGACAAATGTCCCTGAAGTTTATTAAACGGTCTAAAAGCAAGGAAACACTCAGAACATTGTAGACCATTTTTTGCACGTATAATAAAGGCTATTTGTGAGTGTTAATCACATTCTTCAGTAACATAATACAACAGTTTACCAGTAACACCAGTAATGGATGCCTGCCTTTTATAAAAATCACATTTGACTTGGAATTCATGTCATGTCAGTGCTGATTACGTCAATATGTAATTTAAATGGGTACTGCAGCAGCTAAGCCTAAACAAAGTCACTAAGGGGCTGTATGGACAGGATCAATTGTGGCATGCTGTATTCAGAACCACTTAATAGTATCTAGTGAAGTTACAGAGTCTGACTTCCCTTTCTTGTCTTTCGTGGAACATTTATTGCTCAATCTTCATGTTCTTCAAAAAGTTATATGCAAGAATCCAAACCGTTGTCCATAAATCTCCAGACAGCCAAACATCTCACCAATACAGCAACGCGTTGTTCGCTTAGCATCGTGGTAAAAAAATCATTCGTGCTCCTCTGTCCAGTAACGTATGTCGTATGGCTAGTACTTCTGGCTCCTAATAACATTTAATTTACATCATATCATGTGTGTATTATTAGCACAATATCAGTATTTAATTTTATGGTCAATACCAGTATATTGTGACACCCTAATTTCAAAGAACCACTTTTTTTTCATTATACATAAAGGAATGCAGGAAAACATGGTGGGAAGCTCTTCACTCTTAAAAACAGTCATAAAGTCACATTACTGTGAACCTATCTGTAATAGAAATAGAGAAGGATGATTGATAATGGGGTGACAGAGCAGCACAATGCGAAACAACAGTGAGGTCAGACCAGTACATCCCCTCTCTCTTTCCCACTTCCTGCTCACTGGTCCAATATTGCTTAAGTGTTGGCGAAGTTGGATAAACTCCTCGTGAAAAAGATGACGACGGCACTTCCTGTACTACCGCCCAGCGTGAACAGCATCTGAGAGCAACTACACAAATATTTATTAGTGATCACATCTCTTTTTAATCTTTTTGACGGTGTGAACATGATGATAAATTGTGCTGAAACATGAATACTTGAGTTATAATCCGAGACTTGGGATAAAAGCCATAACTTTAGTCTGCATGGCTCTGTGCTGTTGTGCTAGATGAGTCATTAACCAAGCATATGGCATGAGTTATTATAATTCTATGGTGTACTGATGAAAAATCACTTTTAAAAAGTTGAGTATTCAGCACATAAATGATAAACTACAGGCAAATTACACAAACTCATAAAGTAAAACAAATAAGTTATTTCACATTTATTGAGAGTAACCAGAAAAAAAAATCATCCTTATTAAAGTGGAAATGTGCTGCAGTACATTTGTCTGCCAATCATCGCATTCATACATCTGACGAACACCTAATTGGTTTATTCACCTTACTTGGAAAACACAAACAAACTTTACAGAACAGCAGGCTAAGGCCAGTTTCACCTTCCAATATAAAATGATATTTATAGAGTGACTGCGACGCAGCGACCACACTAAACTAAACTGTGTATGTAATCACACAGAGAGTGAACAATTAAGCTGGGAAACAATTAACATGAAGGATGTAAAGTGGTGGCACTGAAGGACCTGCACTTCAACAAGCAGCGGTAAAGAATGTGTTTGTCACAGCGGGTATTGGCTACCAATAACCTCGCTTCTTCTTCTTCTTTGTGTGTGTGTGTGTGTGTGTGTGTGTGTGTGTGTGTGTGTGTGTGTGTGTGTGTGAGGCTGTCAGCTGTAAAAAGCTCCATGTGGTTGCATCTTTGTTTGGTGACAGATTTGGGTTAAATAAGATGCTTGGAGGCCAGACATCATCACATGCAAACACAGAAGGAGCGACTGTGTAAGAAGGAGGGAGAAGATAATTGCTGGAAAAGCTTTTCTGTCACAAAACACACCACGTGACTCCAATCAGAGAAAATGACAAGTGTTCTGACAATATTATCGACTCGTAACCAAACATGAAAGCCGTGTTCCTTGGGAGTCTTGCAGGGTGTTTAATAGGTGTGTTGGGCTTGTTCCTCACTACATCAATTTTCTTTGCTGGAGCCACGCAGCTACAGATTCAGTGAGGAACAGGGGTACTCTGAGTATTCATTTTAGTATTTGTATGAGTGTGTGTGTGTGTGTGTCTGCGGTCTGTGGGAGGGGAAGAACTCTGCATGCCCCAGACCAGAGCATCTAACAGTATTATACAGATTAATTAATAGCCTGAATCTGTTCCCTATTATCTCTGTATGCTGTACAGTGTAGATGGGGGTCTTCAGCCACATGCAGAGCTCCACGGGGGGTACGGTATGCAGCGATTACCTCAGAGAAGGGGCCACAAGGGATCATTTTAATTACCAAAAAAAAAAGAAATGAAACCTCAAACATATATCTCAATGATGCCCCCGTTGCCCACAGCAACAAGAGGCTGCAAAAGAGACACAAGTTGATCACACAAAGACTAGTTCTTTCAACTGCAGAAACACATTCATCTCACAGTCATCTCAAGTGCATCCAAGTTGTCTGCTTCTGGGGAGTTTTGAGGGTGTGGGGCAAAGTGGAAATGTGTGTATGAATGTAGAGGAGGGGGGGGGGGGGGGGGGGGGGTTGTCAGAAAGCAACAAGTTGGAGGTCATTGTCCAACTTCAAAGCCCCTCATTCCCGTCTTTATGTGCCGTTTTACAATGCAAAGGCAGACAGACACCTTTGAGTTTCTGGTAGTGTGTAAGTTTCATGTGTATGGGCTCCTCTTGGTCAGGATGGAGAGATGGATGGATGGATGGATGGATGGATGGATGGGGGATGGGCAGAGGAAGAGTGAAAAAACAACTTTCTCCACTAAATAACATTGACCTGAGGCAAACAGTGGGGCCCTTTTGACTTCTGGTTGGGGGCTGGGGGTTAAAGGCAGTGACCGCTTTTACACCTCGATGTCACCAGCGCTCTGTGTGTGTGTGTGTGTGTGTGTGTGTGTGTGTGTGTGTGTGTGTGTGTGTGTGTGTGTGTGTGTGTGTGTGTGTGTGTGTGTGTGTGTGTTCGTGTGAGAGGGACAAAACTATAACTCTGAAAGAACCTTTCAATCGTGAGAAAATGCAGACAGACAGGAAAGAGGAGAGGGACAGAGCTGATAGAGAGGGATAGAGAGGTTAAAAAGAGTTTTATTTTAAAAAGAACTCAGACAGTTTTGTCGCACAGTAGTGGGTGCATAAAGATAAGAGCTTTCCAAAGCAAGGATTGTACTGTAGCTATCTTATCTACCGGCTGGGTTTTTGTTAGAGACTGTGGGAACCTTCAGGGCTGGTCAGAAAAATCTGTGTTTCTCTGAGGAAAGAAGAAAATCTGCCATTGGAGATGTAATAATGTGGAGGGCTACAGGTCACGGATAGTCTAGAACGCAGGGAGCCAATGCATTTATAGTATAGTGTATTCACACACACACACACACACACACACACACAGAAAACCAGCACTAAATAACTTTTTTAACCTGCATACCTACAAGACAAGACGTCTGCATCGTTGTTTATTTAGCCCTTTGCATACACAGACCACACAACACCGCCTTAACAAAGATCTTTCTCTATGCCATCTTTGTTTATTTACACTCAGTGGTGGCATGACGCCACCCCAGTGTGTGATTTTAGATAGCATGCTGGCAAATAAGGCCTGATGTAAAAGAAGCAGCAGCTTTATTTGTCACATTCAATAATGCACACAGTACAATTTAGCAACATTTGATCTCTGCATCTGACCAATCTCTGAGGAGCAGTGGGAAGCCAACTGGGGTTCAGTGTCTTGCTGAAGGACACTTCGACACATAGACTTCAGGGGACGGTCAAAAGCTGCATCAGCGTCCAGAATGATGTGTTAAGCAGTGTTTTGTTATCGAAACAACAAGGCATAAACAATTCTTTACCCTCCGTACATGGCGGTTCATCTCATCCTGTGCTTGGAGGTTAAGGAACGCAGCCTTTTCGAGGCAGGTCTGCCGCGCCTTCATTCGTGCTGATGCTGTGTTACACGCTGCGCCTCTTTTCCTCGTGGAACGCAAGCTCCAAAATAAAAGGCATCATAGAGAAGGGTCTTCCTTGGTGCACTTTTGCTTGAGCTCTGTGTAAAAAGTGTTGATTCGACACTATTACCACCTCCGTTGACGGCCCTGAGGCAGAACAACTGTGACTCCCCATTCCTCATTTGTAACTTTTATACAGAACTGTGAGGCAAAATAAAGGCTCGACAGTCCAGCCTTGAACACGCTGTGTAAAAGGAGGGCTTTTGTCAATATTCACATGTCCATTGTCTGCTTGGAAGTGTGTAACCTTGCTTGGCTCGGCAGTATTGCAGCGAGGTCTGCGCTAAGCGCTTTATGAGCTAATTAAGGTCTAGCCAGGACTGGAAAACTAGTGATAAGGCCCGTCTCCGGACCTCTCATTAATGCTCTACGCTCCGTTGGGGTCTCTCTCTCTCTCACACACACACACATACATACACACACACTCTAAAACAACACTGGCAGCTCTATTCACTCATTAATAAGCAGACTTCCAGACTGATTTGTCAGATTTTAACCATTTGGGAGCCTGACTGGGAATTTTTTTTATCGAAAGTGAAAATGAAATGGAATGGAAGTTGTTGCATTTGTGGGCCACAGATAAAATAATAAACTGATAGCTGAATTCTGTAACCAGACAGCAACATAGAATGAGCTCTTCCCCATCTCTCTCTGTTCTTACAGGTCATTGTGGCCGTCTCATAGGAGGCTACGCTGTAACTGCTATGGCATGCTATCTAAAATCATATACAGGAGCAATGTTAAGCCTAAGCCACCGTTGGTTTGTTCAGTGTAATCAAACAAAGGTGGTGTAGAGAAGGGTCTTCATTGTAGCACTATTACATGACGTAGGTGTAAACAGGGCTCGTCTCTCCACGTCTTCCTTCCACTAAATTTGATAATTTCCACCCTTCACCACATTCCTTTGCAATTCAAGGACAACCCAACATGCAATAGTGTGTGTGTGTGTGTGTGTGTGTGTGTGCTTTTCAGGATTCCATTCTGTATAGATTTGGCAAAACACAGAAGGAGGAGACACGGATCACAGACCGCAGGGAATTAATCTCTACACCATTAGTGGCAAATTACAGCGAGAGACGGAAACAAAGATGGAAAGACTGCAAGAAACAGAGGAGAGAAGTCCTGAAGAAGAGGATATTTCAATGAGGAGAGACTAGTGGAGGAAGTAAGAATGATTGTTTCTTATATAAGATGATATGTGATAATTATTTAGACTCTTCAGGGAGAATGAAATGCAAAATATTTATCCCCTTTTGGAGTGCGGACACTGGTGGAGGTGGCTGGTGACTCTCCTGAAGCTGATGAAGGATGGAGTTGGTGAAGCGTCAGACTGGGTGGTGATGGGGAGGTGGAGGGTGTACATAACAGCAGCATGAAAGAGGAATGGAGAGAGTCACATTTTGAAAGACAGAGGCAAGATGATAGGCTAACAATGAAGGTGTGTCGCTGTGCTGTTGGATAGATGTGACCACATGATGAGAACAGCTGATATGTCAAATTAACAGCCTGGGACAATGACAGGAGAAAAATATGACTGAGGATGCCTGGGAGGCGTGAATGCCGGGATGGTATGGGAAATAAACTGTGGAATGAGAGACAAACTATGGCCAACATCTTCCTGACTGCACTTTCACTAGAGCTTCACATGGCAGGGAAAATAATAGCTTACAGCAACAACAACAAAAGTTGTGCAGAACTATGTAGGCTGGATTGCTGGAAAGATGACTTGTTTGGAAATGGACCAATCTACAGTTTGTCTGTCGGTATGAAGTGGAGCCAAAGTACACACACATATAAGATATCCCTTTATTAGTCCCACAGTGGGGAAATTCACAAACACACCAGCAGCACTGCAGTGACCTCCACTATCCTGGTCATAAGACAGGCATCAGACATCAGAGAGATAGTTCAACTAGTCACTTTTTGGGGTGTTTTTTTTTTATTTTTAAAGCCAAAAATAAACTAACATCCACTTTTAATCCCAAAAGTTAAACAAAACAAACAAACTCTGAGTTTCCCCTCAAGCTTGTAAACAGCTCTTCCTCTCCTCCAGAGCTCCCAGCAGCTCCATACCACAGTCCTCTCTACTGGGTAAAAACCCAGAATATTTTCATATCTAACACAAAGATGTCAGAATTTATTTCAACCAAACTAGAGTAAGTGATTGTTGGGACAGCTACACAAATATAACAACAATTGTCAGTTGTTGAGTTGATGGTGGACGGTTGGAAAGTTTTGACATATTGTCCAATCCTAATACAGCCCTTCAATAAATGCGACCCATGCTGCACACAGAGCCATCATGGTTCTAAAATAGAATGAAAATTTGCTTGTCCTTTATTACATATTCTCAATTGAAAACAGTACAAAGACAAGTTGGGACGGTGGCAACTAAAGACTGGAAAAGTTGTGGAATGCTTAAAAAACACAGGTTTGAAAAATTCCACTGGTAAACATGTTTAGTGGTAACAGGTAATGGTAAGATTGGCTTTAGAAAGGGGGACCCTCAAAAGGCTCATTTGTTCACAAGCAACCATGTCATGTTATAACCATGTCGTATAAAGGATTGTTTTTATTTAGGTTTTAGTGTCCAAACTCCGTGGACAGTCATACAAAGACAGGAGAATGTAAGAGACAGCCATCATCCCTGTCCTACTTTTCACCACATTTCTCCTTCTCACTCTCCCAGCTTCAGTCTTTTGGGAGGGATCAGTGAAAAGCAGCCTGTCAGCAAAGTTCAGTATGCTATACATACAGTGTTGTTTCCTCTAAATTCAAAGCTTCCCCATCACGATCAACGCAGGGGAGCGGAAATTCACTTTTTTTTCACTGCAGATACCAACTAACAGGTCTCACAATCTGGTGTAAAATAGCGAAGCGGACAATTACACGCACACATACAGTATAGCAGAACATACATCTACCACTGCATTGCATCAAACGTTTGGTTCTACAGAATGTAGTTGTTTTTTTTAAAGTAAAATTGTGTTTTTTAGTAAAGTGAGAGGTTTCAACTTTGTACATCTAGATCCTCCGTTTCACAATCCACGAGGAGGCAACCGCATGCAGAGATGCTGGTTGAAAAGGACACTTTCAGATTCCTCTGAGGAACATGGACACTTTGTTTACATTAACCTACAGGCAAATATTTGTGGCTGAAACACATCATAAACCGCAGGTCAAAAAATGTCCATGGCGAGTCCTTGCTGATCTGTTTGGTGTTGTGCACAATAAGCATGAAGACCCACATATGGACATCTGCGTGGGGGAGGGGAGATACATTTACGGTTATCCATTGTTCTGCACACTGAAGACATACTGTTTGTGTGTTAGTGTCAAACTGGCATGTTGACATTTCAGTGTACTGGTGACAGCAGCGGAAACCGCAGGGCAGCACGTCTTGTTTAGCACAGAGGAGGAATTTACCATTTGTCTCGACTTCCATCACTCGCTATCTGTGTGTGTGTGTGTGTGTGTGTGTGTGTGTGTGTGTGTGTGTTGGTCTATGGAGAGCCACAGTGTCTTGTGTATTACCAGCCTGTCATACTGAACAATAGGTTGTTTTACAAATCCACTTCACCCATGGTGAAGGTAAAAATGTGAAGGTATGTGTGAGTGTGTGTGTGAGAGAGAGAGAGAGAGAGAGAGAGAGAGAGAGAGAGAGAGAGAGAGAGAGAGAGAGAGAGAGAGAGAGAGAGAGAGAGAGAGAGAGAGAGAGACAGAGAGAGACAGAGAGAGAGATTGGGATACGGTGGGTGGTAGGAAGAGACAGATCATCTGTCATAAGTTCCTGTGTGTAAACATTCGTGTGTGCTTTGCAGTGCAGGAACTGGTCACAAACTCCTGTGTGTTGTGTGTGAGGGTTATCCAAACATCCAAACATCAGTATGTGTGTGTGTGTGTGTGTGTGTGTGTGTACTTCTTGGCATGATTGAGCATGTCTCATGGCCATGCCAAGGCTGTGGTTATTCTCCAGCCAGAGGCGGAGGCAGAGGAGCACAGATACTTCATTATGGCCCCATTCATCACCCCTGGGACAGCTTGGCACCACTCTGAATCCACCCTCCAGCCGCCACCCCCCCACCTCCCTCCAACCTCATCCCTTGCTCCTCTGTACTTACAGCTGTACAGGTCTCTCTCTCAGCATCTCCTCTAACGCCTTCACCTCATCTTCTCCGGTCTGAGCTCCTCTGTGCTTGTTGCTAATTGGCTAATGGGCTGCTGCATCGGAAAGAGAGCAAATAAGCATAAAATGCTGAACTATTCGTTTTTGGAGGTAGCTGTTTGCCTTTTATATATTATCAAAACCCAGAGAGGCCTCAATCTTTTTCATGTAATAAAAACGCCCTTTATAGTACTTTTCCTAACCTTTTGAATTTGTGTCTTTGGAGTACATGAGTGGGGAGTCTACCTGCTGTCCCATATGGTTGGCATTCAGCCTAATTAAAGCTTTTGTTTGTTCCACAAACTGGGTGTATTACCATAAGTGCTCCCTGAAGTCTTGTATTTATGGCAACTTGGCATTATAAACAAGGATAAAAGGAGAGAAGACAGTTTCTCTACCCGTCCCCATAGAGACAGAGGAAAAGTTCCCAGGCAACACGGACGCTAACCAGTAATACCAGCTTGCATGCCGAGGCGCTGACCATAAATAGTGCCACTGACACATACACTGCTTGGATTTCACCTTTAATCATCTTTTAGTTGACATCTGGTCATATGGAGATGGAGTTAAAAAAGAAGTTATTACACAGCTGTTTGTTTCATATAACAACAAATCTGAATGTCAGAATCTGAAGACAACTAAGTGAAACTCTTGGGAAGATTAATTGATGTGCTTCTGCCTATCTGGCTCTCCATCTATGACACTAATCGAGTCTGTCTCTATGCTTATCCCACATAGCAGTCATACCTCTGAGACTAGCTCAGGGTGACCCGAGGTGAAGACATATGTCACTGAAACATTGACACAACACCCTTAGCTCACTGGCTGAGTTCATTGCAGAGAAAACAGACTTTATAGGTGAGAACCACTCATGGCAAAAATGGAGGAAATGCTATCAACTTCATACTAAGGGCATGAAAAGGAATTGCTCTTGGGGTAATTCAGCTCCTAATTATCCTCCATCAGGGCTTTAATGAACTGTGTGAGAGCTGGCGCTTCCTCTGCTCGTTGTGAAACCAAAAATAGCTCTGTTTTGTGTGGCACATGAAGCAGATAGATCAAAAAAAAAAGGAATTTCCACTGCCAAATTTTTCCACGATGAAACTTTTTCCACAGATGGAGGTGGTATGTTGGGCTGTTACGGAGCTCTGTGTTCTTGACCAAACATGATGGAAAAACAAGGGAGGTGTGGAACAAAATCAAATTAGCCCGTTGCTAATGTCGCGGCTCAGCTGTGGGCCTCATTTCCTTATTAGCCCTCACAGGAGATTTAAAGCCGCTCCACATCCCATGAAACTCTAATACATCTCTTCAAGTGAAGTGTGTGGGCCCTCCGTTAAATGAACTCAGGGCCACTTTCACAGCAATCAAGAGATGGGGAAAGGCGATGGGTGAGGAACAACATCTGGGGCCTCTTTGATCACTGATGACTCTACGTGGGAGAGAAAAGGAGAGAGGAAAAAAAGCATGCTTGAACATATTTCTCTCCTTGTGTATGTGCTATCAAGGACACAAATGACTCTAAGTGGAGAGATCATCCGCTGTTGAAAATATCGCTTGTGCAAAACTCATTTCCTCCCTCGTCAGCAGAAAACTTCAGACAGAAAAAGTTCAACTAGAGGATGCAGAGGTCTCCCACTCCTCAACCCATCACCTCACAACAACACATCTAAACTGCTGCCATAAGGCCTTTTTCACATTTCTGAATCTGGTTGTGTTTACAAAACATGTCTTCCATTGTGAACCTTGAACAAACAATGCAATTGTTGTGTTCGGGTGAATCAGCATGACGACGACTTGAATTCCATGAAATCTTATGGTAACTGACGTAGCTCTGTAACCTAATAAAGTTTTTAGGCAGCACACAGCAAGAAAATGAGAACAGCGGGTGAAGTTGTGGTTGAACTGCAAGGAAAAGGAGAATGCAGCTAGCTTTACTAACATCATTTTGACATGCTGCTACAGTAAGGAGTGTTGTTCGGATGGGTGGTTTGGCTGCCATGTGACAAGAGGGTCACATTCTTTTAGGCACCCCTCGTCTTCTGCTTCTACAGTTTCATTTTTACCAATCATTTATGGTTTCGTGGATTCCGTCCTGGTCAATTTGTCTCTCTCTGAACCGTTTCCATCTCATCTGCGTCAATCCTCTTATTTCCAAGCCACTCTCTCTCTCTCTCTCTCTCTCTATATATATATGTCTCCCTGCCTATCCATCTTCCTCTCTCACACTCCTCCTCCCTAATCACTTCCATCACTCTCTTGTGAGTATGTGGGGGAAAGCAGGCCCTTGTGTTTGACGGACAGGTCCTTAGTGCAGACATCTCCCCGTGGTTGACCTTATCAGTGGCCAAGCTTGGCAGAGTTGAGTGGCAGGCTGCTTTTTCTGGCTGCACTCGCCTCTGGCAGTCTCCAGAGCTCTCTCTCTCTCTCCCCCTCTATCTTTTTCTCTCTGTGTGAGAGTGTAGTCCGACATATCTGAGAACAGGCCAGTCTGATAAAAATGTCCAAGTACACAAAGGACCATAACTGCAATCTGTTGTTTAATTCTAATTTAGCCGGTGCTGATATAGTTCCTTTATTAGAAATGACCTTCAGATGTTATTCAGTAAATTCAGAGTTGCTGAAAGGGTTTTTGTTTCAGTAGAGACTATCATAAGTGTGACTCAACCCAATTGCCCTGTTTCTCTGTCATTTTCTCTGTTGGTTTGATTCTGTCTGATCCCTCAGATGTTCGTCTGGGAGCTTACTTCTGGCCAAATGTTTCAAGGCTGATGTTGTCTAGCACTAGAGGAGACGAAGTACAGGTTAGGTACTCCTCCATCATCCATAGACAGAAAGCAGTAAGCTAGGATGCAACAAAAACAAAGTAAAGATAAGGAAAAGAAGCAGACAAGTTATGTATGTGTAATCTTAAAATAAATCTAATCTTGTTTATAGTACCATTACGGACCAAATGTCAGAGGCACAAAGCTTGACAACTGAAACCTTCAACCATGCTAGAGGCTTGGCTCTAGGGACGGAAATGACAGTCAGTTGATCCACCACCACTGAAATACTTAACATCTATTAGATGAAATGCCATGAAATCTTATACAGACCTTTGCTGTCCATACATGATGAATCCTGTTCATTTTGGTGATCCTCTGACTTTTTCTGAAGCGTCACCACCAGGACAGATTTTCCACTTAACCTGCGAAATATCTCAAAATCCTCTGGAAGCACTGGCACTTAAGTTTGTGCAGACATTCAAAGTTAATCCATCCTCAACTTTTGCTCTGGCGGCACAATAATGTCGACATTTGTTATTTTCAATAAAATGTCTCAATAACTATTGGATGGATTAACATGAATTTTGGTCCGGACATCTATGTCCTTATGAGGAACAATTGTAATAGCATTGATGATACCTTTTCAAGTAGACCCGTAATCACCTCAAATCTTAAATCTATCAATTTTATTATCACTGAAAACCTGCAAAACTAATATTATTCAAATCAGCTTAGCTTTACTTTGTATTTAGTGCCAATTATCAAAATGCTTGCATGCTAACAAGTGTACTAAGCTGTCAGTTTAGCATTGTCACTTTGAGCAACTTAGCATTCAGCTCAAAGCACTTCTGTGCTTAAGCAAAGCCTCACAGAGCAGCTGGCATAGCTGTTGACTCTTAGTCTTGCTATTTAAAATATCCTTTCATCCAGGCTGCAACTTCAGGATATTGCCAGGAGATGATGTCTCATTCTGAATATGTGAAGAAAATTGTGGGTGGTGAAAATTCACAGCTGAAGAGTGAAGAGTTATTTGACTGAATCTTCATAACAACAAATCCTTGACTCTTTTATAAATTTGACACTGATCAAAAGAGAGGAGTCATGATTTAAAGTAGGACACAGATGCCCCTGCTACTGGAAAAATGGAAAAGCACAATTTGTGCTGATGTGGATAGATAATACCTCCTATCATCAGTGAATGTTAGCAAAATAACATCTAAGTTCCAATGTGGCTAAAAATGTAAAAATAAGCAAATTAAATAAATCAGTTAGGAGATGCACACATTTACAGCCTCTACAAAGTATGTGTGATATATCCATCAGTTTTTGAGGAGATGTGGAAAGACCATATCCTATTATGCACAGGACGTATGTTCGTATGGGCAAGAGCAACCCTATATGCCCCTTTTGGCATAAAGATGGTGAAAAATAATGGTACAATGATGGTGGCAGAGCTACAGTATACTGAAAAAAATGAATGACAATTATTGTCCTTTTTAGAGAGCCAGATGATGAAACACAATTAGGTTTAAAATCAATGTAACTAATCAATGCAACTCAAATCTGATACACCGCTGTGAGCTCCTTGACATCGGTTTGTTGACAGCACACAAATGCAGACGGTAAGTCTGGCAGCGAGAGGAAGGATGAGGGGTGAGGCGACCACTCGCTTACCAAATCAATTGCTGCACTTAGTGCCGAAGGGGGGCAAATAAAGATCAACTTGCCTCTGCTTTCCATCCCCCTCCCTGCCTGAGTCCAAACCTTCTGCTTAGCGTTCTGAGCAGATCTGAATTCTGTCTTTAGTCCGGAGTTGTTTTGAGGTCTGGAAAGAGGTGATAATAAGATGAGAGGGCAGGTCTTTCCACAACTGTTAATTAATAGATTTTATCTAGTATTTCAGCTGACGATATAATTCCCTAGTAACACGTTTAAATTAGTCACCGCTGAGTCCATATTTGTAGGTGTAGTGGTTGTGGGTGGGTGCTCCAAGCCCTGGTGCAGAGACGCTGTGAGCTGCATGGGGTTCAGGGAGAACAGGAAGCTGCAGGACTCACTGTGCAGCCTCTTTTTTTCCCCCCTCCCTCTTTAAACCAACCTTTCACACAAGGGTGCCATCAACAGAGCTGACAACATGTCTGTGTGGAATGCACTCTGGCAATTTACGGACATACTCGCACAATAAATACTGCTGAGCCAGGGCTGGATCTCACACTTGTAAACTGTTCTTAAACTTGTCACATCTGACATGATTTGAGGCATAACACACAGGCTTGCATTTACATGACAACAGTTTTTCCTTTGCATTTAAAGAAAAAGTTCTGCGTTCATACGTCAATGTTGAGAAACATGCAGACGGATCCGCAAAAATTATTCGTCGTCTTTCCTTGTCAGGTAAGTAATAGAATGTGCATGCAAACTTTTTAAGACTCAAACTGGTGATCTCACAACATTTGCGCCAGTTTACACAGCGACTTAACGGTGCTGTTTCCCAAAGATTACACTCAGGGAACAAGTTTCAAAATTCTGCATTTTCAGGCCCTTAAATTGTTGCTGTTTTATGCAAAAAAAACATTGCTGTGTAAACAGTCCCAAGGATACCAAGATCGGTCTGGCAGCAAAACACATGCACTGACATATATAGGCATGCACTGCATGGTGCAGCCATGTAAGCACACTGAGCCATGCACACCCCCATGGCACATGCACATCCAAATACATTGAACCAAACAGATTGGGAGACAATGGTCTGGTCCTTGCCTGGACCTAGCAACCAAATATAACATTGGGGCTAAAAATAAAAAAAGGGGAAGGCATGTCGCACAGCTGTGAGATTTGTGTGTTGTCAGCTCACTTTAATCACAACAGCTGAGATGACAAGGCAATGCCGCCCAATGCCTTTTCCTCTTCTCCCTTCTGTCCCTCATTTCCTTTCTTTTCCCCTCTCCCTCTCCCTCTAACCCAATCCATCCCTACACTCTCAGTCATTGCTCCTCCCTTTGCTTATCGCCTGACACACTTTTTCTCACTTCTATCTTTTTTTCCCCTTGTCAAAAGATAAAGCCACCTACTCCTGACAGCATCACTGGCAGCTCAACAAAGCAGCACCCGAGGGAATGGAAAGACAAGATTTTAGTGATGCTTTTTACATACAGCAGTTGTCACAAGTCAGTGGTAATTCACTATCAAAATAAGACAGACAACACAGTTGCTTGAAAGATACAGATTCAGTCAGACATGAGAAACACATGCAGCATAGAATGTCCAAACTGTTGTGGTATGCAAACCCTGCCAGAATTCAAACATTCCATAATGTGTAAATCGTCAAGGTAAGTCAACAGTGCCCTTAAGAAAACTAACCATTTAATGAGGGGTTAAGCTATCCAGAAAGAAGGTGTCAAAACTCAGAATATACACCACCCAGGGGAGAAGTCTTGACTCCCTGCCAAAGCCAACTCGTCTTCTTCTAATCAGCACCCAAGAAGCAAGCACGAACAAATCAGCAGCTGAATGAAAAGTATAAAAATGTTTAAAAGTTACTCACCGCTTCCCGCTCCCCCCTGGCTGTGCCAGGAATGATGATTGGGGAGGTGGGGGGGCACTAGATGACAGAAGGATCTCAGAGGGGGCAGAAAGAGCAGCAGCAGCGCAGCAGCCTGAAGCAACCACTTTCAATGGCTCGCTCTAATTGAAAAAATCTGTTTTCATCTCTCTCAGATGAGCGAGTGTGAGGGAGGAGAAGGAAAAGAAATGATTGCCTTGAGCTGAGGTGATGAGGAGGAGAGGAGAAGTCCTGCTTGCAGATGTTCAGAAGGGTACGTATGAGTAAAGACCAAGAGGAAATCAGAGAACAACACAGTTTCTCAACGAACGAATGCAATCAGGGTTGACCACCAAGCTGGTTGCTGAGAGGGCAAACAGTCCACAATATTAACCCCTCCCACTGCCTGCAAACAGTAGTCAGCATTTTCCCTAAGCCCCTTCCCCATATGCACATAACCCGTAAAAGTTCTGGCAGTTCTTTGAGCTGACATCATGTGGGAACAGGAAGAGGGTTCTGTTCCATAAAGCCAGTTTACAAAATAAGCCAGGTTTATTCCACTTACTCTGACTCCTTTTTTTAAGTGATTCGGTTCCATAAAGCAATGCAACATAGTTCAATTTCAGTTACCATGGCAATTTATGCGGGGAAACAAATCTAGTCCAGGGCAAGCCGACGATCAGGCTAAGCCTCAGTTGTTGCTTAATCAGAGTAACACCGACCCAACATAAAAGAGAAGATTTTAGCAGTAACTCTGTGGTGGGCTTCCACGTTATTTGACTTCAGTAACCACCATCAGTCAAACAATTCAAGTTTATAGAAACTCAAGCTGAATAAATATTAAATTAAATAGATTATAAAATGAAAAATGATAAGTTATAGACCCATATAATTGTTAAATTATATATCAAATCAAAAGTCTCAATCAGAATCATCCCAATTGAGTGGTAGCAGCTACATCAACAGGTAAGTATAAATGTTAAGAATTATATTCACCTGATATATTCACCTATCTAGAGCACTGCAATGAGGTCCCTTCTCTACAACGCCTTTGTTTGTTTACATTGAACAATACAAGAGCAGGACAATGCCGCTCCGGTGTGTGATTTTAAATTGTGTGCCAGCGAGCAAAGGAAGCGCGACGTACTGTATATCACAGCAGCGTCAAAGGTAAAGGACGATTTACCTTCCCTGTTACATGATGAGTTGATCTCGTCCTCTAGTCAGATGGTAAAGAGCTCCCAAATGTTGCGCTGTCTCCCCAATTAGAAGACATTTTTGGTTGATTTTCTTCTTCGTTGAGTTAGCTGCTAACTGCTAGTGGCTACTTTCAAAGTCTTCTGGTTTTGGGCCACATGCATAATATGCCGTCAAAACGTCACAGCCCTTTCCTGCCTTTTCCACCTCGAATGAATGCACTCTGAATGCACGGATAATAGATTTATGCAACATGTGTGAAAATAATACGAAAATAATACACTTTTCGAATAGAATCTGAATTCAAATTAGGTGTCATTGGCTGTACAATGATTGATGTTTATGTTTTTAGAGACTTCTAGTGTAGTCGTCTCTCCCTCCTCTAAATCCACAGGAGCAACGGTCTATGGAAACATCTGCTAGAGCACTTCCCAAAAGCTCTCCTCAGTAAAACGTAGACTAATGTACATTCAGTGAGTAGCGGATAACTTAAATCAGCCCAACTTGACTGCAACCTTGTAATGGGTCTCTGGATGCCAAATCCTAAACTAACCATATCCCAAAATGGCTGACTCTGAAGGGAGTCATCCCTCCATGCCAGTCATATGTCAAATAAATACAGGAAGAGAAACGGTGAGGGAGAGAGTTACACAGGAAAGGTTGATCTATTTCCGCACAGTCTGAGGTTGAGGTTTCTGGCACTGTCAGCAAGTGTGATGTGGGCAGAATGTCATCACTTGTTCTGTGGTGCTCACACTGTGCACCTACTGTTCTCTGGAGTGTGGAATCCGCAGACCCTCAGCTGTAAATCCCAAGCAGGGCTGCAGCCAATAGGGGAAGCTCTTATCCACACCTGACAACAAAGATCTGTTGTTCCTGCTGATGACATGCACAGGTATTCATACAACATTTGCATTTCACGAGCTCCGATACAAACGCACACAAATAAAGCAAAAAAGATGCTCAGGCAGGGAAAATTAAGCTTTCATAATGTCAGTAACCAATGTGTTTCAACGAAAGACGATGTTTCACAACATTTATGTAGATTAGATCAGATACAGGCGACAAACTATGACATCTCATGTTTTCTCTCCTACCACTCATCACTCAAATTTAGTACAAAAGTTTACCATCAAGCTCAAAATACGCTGAGAATAACCCTGCTGTGGTACAATACATCCTCTTTATGTAGAAGAGAATAGCAAAAAGGACCAGGATAAAGGCTCCACCTGACTAGCATGCAAGAGTTCTTGTGCAACAATAAGCCCTCACACCTCACTCTCCTAATGACCGACCTCCTGCTTTTTAAGAAGTGAGATCATTTATCACTGTCAAAAAACAAGACGTGTGTGAAGAGGGCCAGAGGTGCATCCAGGAGGAGGGAGGAAACACAAAAATGGCCCCACGTCTCCCCACTCCCACAAAGAAAGGATGAGCCATGTATTTATCCCCGACTTCCCCTCAGACACAAATGAAGTTATCAATCAATCCCATAATCACACACAGAGAGAGAGAGAGAGAGAGAGAGAGAGAGAGAGAGAGAGAGAGAGAGAGAGAGAGAGAGAGAGAGAGAGAGAGAGAGAGAGAGAGAGAGAGAGAGAGAGAGAGGCATTCAGAGAGCAAAGCGGAGGCAGCCAAAAACACTAAAACAGTATAGCATAGTAATAGCATCAAATAGCAAATTGCTCCAAAATCTGATGACATCTACAAACGGCTTTTTTCTATTGTTGTTAAATTATTGTGTGCATGTCAGTGTAATGATGTTTCTTTAATCAGACAACACTATCACAACATAACGCTCTGAATATTCCGAAGACACATAAAAAATACAACTGTCAGAGCAGGAAAATTAAGCAATACTACGAATAACAATTTTTACCAAAAAAACAAAAAACAAACAAAATCTGTGCAATCGTGGAGATAAGTGAACAAAAATCATCAGCCGTCATGTCTACCTGTGAGAATACATCGGTAGTCATATCGAGTAACAAAGAGCGAGTCGGTTTGCCACTTGTGTCTGTTGTGAGGCCATTGTGTCATGCTGAGCACGGGCTTTGATTACAGACAGAATGAAGAATTATCAGAAATAAATAATGGTCTGTGTTGTCAGACAAACCTTCTCTAAAATCCTCAAATCTATCATCTTAGATGAAAAGATAAAGACAACCTTGTAATAATGACGATAATTAAACCAAGGCTTCCTTCTTTGTGTGTGCATCTTCCAGACACGTTTATCACATGTAACCACAAAAAAGCCGAGAATCTGTCTTATGACCCAGGCTGTTCGGTGAACTTATCATCTCATGGTCTTCTATCTGCTCCCTCAGCTTATTAACTTGGCTGCATTTCTCATTCAGACAGTGTGATGGGTGATGTGAGGAGCGGTGAGGCCGAAGACCGTGAGCTGAGCTTCAGCCAAGAACGACCCTGAAATAGAAGGAAAGATGGAGGAGGATAAAAAGGGAAGAGAAGAAGAAGAAGAGAGGAACAGATTGAAATATGTTGTGCTATTGTTTGAAGGACAATGAAAACAAAGAGGGATGAGGAGCGAGAGAGGAGAGTAAATGGAGCGTGTGGCCGGGAGAGAATTCCAGAGCCTGAAATAAAGAGGGATGAGGAGGACAAGTATGCACCCGTTCTTCTCATCTCTCTGGCCTGGCAGCCAGCCTTTTGGCAGGACTTGTGGTATCCATTTCAGATGGGTAACCCTGCAGACACACACAGGGAGCAAAGTTAAAGCAACAATGAAAACCTAGAGGGGAATTTCGAGGCAGAGTGATTTCTTTAATGCAAATAAAATTCTAGGGTAATGCGCCACAAGTAACTGAGAAGTCAAGATTGGGCCTCATTAACTAGAATAATTTTTCACAGCTGTTTCCGATCTGTTTTGTGCTTCACGTGGACCAAGAAGAGACATGGAAGGGAGAGGAGTGGAAAAGAAAGAAAAAATGAAAAAAGGGCAAAGAAAGAAATGGAGAAACTGGCAAAATAAAGAGGGACAGAGAGGAGATGCTGTCTGCCACTTTGAAAACGATTTAACAGCCAATCACACACACACACATACCCAGAATGGCATACAGGAGGAACATGCTCAGTGAACGCTTTAGGGCCAATCTCTCCACTTAGAGGAAGGCTTGGATTTCACAACGCCCAGTTATTTCACTTACACAAGTAAAACCCATTAAAATTCCTGCTTACAGTGAAGAGGCATGGCTACAAGTTCACGAGGGTCCTTGTTTCCTCTGTATCTTTTAATCCCTTCTTCTCTCTTTCCATCTCATCTTTCAATATTTTCCCCTCTCATTGCCCTCAACGGATTTCCTCATTTCTTCTGAGGAAGAGCGGAGACACACACACACACACACACACACACACACACCACACACACACACACACCACACAAACACACACGCAGACAAACACATTTATTCACAGCACATTCACACATACTCCCATGTGCACCGTCAAAGTTTCCCAGTTACTGTGTCCCCATTAGCCTTCAGAAGAGTACAAACCAGTTAATAACCAGTGCATTTAATTTGTTAATCAAAACAAACAGAAAGACAATACAGTGAAATAAATCAACTGCTCAATGAGAAAAACTTGCTGTAATAAGTCTGTTAAAATAAGTTTTTTTAATGATAATGAGGGATGAAGGGTCCAAGATGAGAATTAAAAGATCTAAGCAGTCTAAGCAGATGGTATAATGAGGAATGTTGAAAACAGGTCATAATCAAAACACTTTTTGGGCGGTGTAGGGGGTTGCAACAAGAAATACATTTAAATAGTATGCAGTCAAAGTTATTATCTTATGATTCGATGTAGATAAATAATACACCACTGCCAATTTCGACTGGAACATTTAAATAAATGATTTACCAAATGTGTCAAGCATAGTCTCTCCCTTCAAGTTTGCTTCATTCTCAAATTCCAAATAATTGATTGAAGATGTGGGACTCTTTTTTAAAAGAAACACATGCAAATGCATTTGGGGCATCTCCAACTCCCTTTTGCTGGTTAAATCTGAGCCAAAATAAGGAGCAACGTACAAAGCAAGTGGCCTTTAGCCCCTTAATTATTCATAGGTGTTTTATGAACATAACATGAAATAAACCTATCAGAGTGTCATCTCCCATTCCCTTTAAAAGCCAGGTGCTAAGGGACAGGCATATAGTCCTTGGACAGCGGACCTTCACCTCCATACATTGCACTGATATTTAACAAAGGAGGACGACTGCTGTGCATCCCTGTGTGTGCAATATGCCTAGTGATGCGCACAGATCCCAGTCTACAGAATGGGTCATAACAATTGTCATTCTGATCAATAGTGGATGCAGGTGGGTGAAATAATACATCAACAATGTGATAACTATGTATTACATTACCTGAAGGGGTCCCATCATCAAGTCCATCTCTGCTGTCTGTGCCATTTACGCACAAGGCACAGCAGTGTTACTACAGTATTTATTTCCCAACACGACAGCATCTACACGTCAATAAGTCACAAACACAAATTCATGACATGAAATTGTTTTGAGTGAAGCAGCTGTCCTGCAGGTAAATCCTCAGACACCGGTTGAGGTGCAGTGAAATGTTGTGAGTCTCTTGATCAGGAAAAATAATTAGTTTGGGTGGATGGCAGGTGGATGAAAATGTACATGAGGATGTGAATGATGTCAGAGCTAGTCCGTGCATCACTAGTGTGTAAAAAGAAGAGTGTACATGTGATGTGAACTGGCCCATGTGGGTGCATCTATCCCTTTAAATTGCTGAAAAAATATTGCTCCATTGATATTAGACCTAGTTTTTGTTCATCAGTGGCTCATTTTCTGTTGCCTCATTTGAGCGATGGCCAGCAATGTAACACACCTTGTTTGAACACAACACTCCTATGGGCACACAGATGGATGCAAGTACATTTGCTACTTACACAACACTGGCGCCGGGTGTGAAAATTACAACTGCGTGACTTGGAAACTAGCAATAACCCTTTTGCTGTGAGCCACATCACTTTGCGCCAGGTGTAACAGAGCGTGCTAGTTGAGCTATTTTGTAGTGAATGGCTTTATTCCCTTTATTCTTTCATTTCCCTACTTCCATTATAGAAACTGAACTGTCTTCATACGATTTTACCTTTTTCAAAAATGTTCAATTATTTGAATTGTGACAGTCACATTGTGTCTTTTCCTTTCTTTATAATTTATGATATCAACATTTTGCAAACTTGCGTCATATATAATATACAGTTTAAGGAGTGAAACTGTTCAGAGCATTTCAAGTCTTATGTCCTAATTCACAGAGACATTCTTGCTGAACTTAGACAGTCTTCTGATCCTCATCTTCCCAGACATTCCATAATGAGAGGTCGCTGTTCAGTCAGACACTCATGGATCTCTTTTTCCCATTTGGTTTATATTACATCCCTTTTAAAGTCCTCTACAGGATACTGTTTAAAGACTATAATTTCAGTTTTATGATTTTGTTTTTTCTTTGTCATATATATATATATATATTTAATAGTGTGAATTTAAATGTAGTGTCATCAAGTTCCAAAGTTCTGAAAGCTATTGTTGTTCCTTAGAATTGAGTCTGCAAAATGTCTAAAATGTCAGCTGGTGAATCAGATTCCAGTCAGGGTCATCACATCATCAACCACACCTCAGCGGGAGTCCTAAAGACATGCACACAAAGTCTTCCACACACACACACACACACACACATGTAAACACACTTGGCTGAGTAACAAACCTCTGGCTGTGATTGCAGACAGTCCATCTGCAGGAGGTTTTCTTGTTGGGAATTAAACACAATATCTCATCTGAGACAAAGAATGTATCATGAAATCAGACACACACTAACTCAGGCATGTCTGATTAGGCTATGACCCGAGTGAACCCTGACCTGTTTAGATTATCTGTCTGTGGGGTCATATATGTGTGTGTGAGTGTGTGCGTTACCACTTTCTAAATAGTGACATAGGCGTCTCTTGTACAAGCTGCAATTCATGATCTAACCACAAATTTCTCAACGGCTTTCCCAACAAAAGCATTGCGCTCGTGTCATCTGTGCAGAGTGTGTTCATTAGTGTCACTTTAAGTGTGTGCATGTGGAGTTGTGGGTCTACATGGGCGAGATGCCGTCTTTGTTTATCACCACAGCCACATTGATAAATTATGGCCGAACGCCTCAAGCCGTGCAATTCCTAACGAGCCCTGTGCCACATCAAAAATCAGAGGAAGAAAAACTGGTGGAAACCTCCCTCAATAACCTGTTCCAAGTGTAACACTCAAAAGCCTCTTCCCATTCACACAACACATGCTTTGCTCTCCGGTCTCATTAAAACCCCATCACTTTGCTCTCTTGTGCGGCCAAACAAATACAATCGTAAATTGAGAACAGGGTGGAGGAGCAAAAAAAAAAAAAAAAAAAAAATTCCACAAAATGGAGGCGCTCCAATTGTGGTGGCTGTGGTTTCACAATATGGGATTGGTGGAGTGTAGCCAAAACAGGCGCGTGGTCCCCTGCTCTGACAACAGCTGAGGCCCTGAGCCCCCCACCCAAACCCGCTACTCATACAAACACACAGAAGGTCTCCAGGGATCAGCTCAGTGTGACACAGTGACACAATCAATCAGTGGATATTGCTTCCATTGACAGTCCCCTAACAGTCTCCTCCTGTTTGATGATCTGTCGCCCTTGTTTCTCTCTAGCTCTCTTACTTTTTGCAGTTTTGGTTTCCATATCAATTTCCTTTCAATTCTTTCATCCGCTACTTTACTCTTTCACCACCATCCACTTAGCTTTTTTCCCCAAGAAAATACCACACACAATCCCACAAACAGGCAAGCGAACGTCCGCAAGAACATGTCATTGATCTTAGCCCCTAACGCAATCAGACGACAGAAAAAACGATTCCTTCCTTTTGGGGGGGGTTCGACGGGATGAGGAGGGGAGTCAGAGCACAAGGGCTCATGCATATTTCATATCTAGAATGATACACTTGCTGGGCCTTGCATAATGCAGACACTGATTAAGGATGAGCTTTGGGGGACATGGGGGAATTTAAGTTGGGGAAATGAAATGGAAAACGAGATAGCACCCGCTAACTATCGTATCTCACATTTTTTTTGGAAATATAGGGTCAGTGATTGCTGTTGTGGAGCAGCAAAGTCTGCAGCATCTCCCAATAGATGAAGCAGTTCAACTGTTTTTAGCCATGATATAACTGAAGTACTGTAGTGGCAATGGCATGCATTAGATAAGGTAGAGAGGCAGATGTAGTTGGTTGTCCACCTTTTTGATCCAGATATAAAAAAAAATATCCCAACAACCCTTGGTTGGTTTATACTGTTGCTAAATATTTGCAAAACTAATAACGATTCTATCGGACCCTGATGTACTTTGTATTTAGCGCTAAGATGTTAGCATGCTAACTTGCTAAAGATGTAGACAATGGTAAACATTACTTGCCAAACATCAACATCTATAAAGACAGTGAAGGCGCTCAAAATGTACAGCTTTTCAGAGGTGCTAACGTGGTTTAAGTCTTGTCATCAGATAATTCTGATTCATTACAAAAGATTTCCAGAGTTTTTGCAACAATTCCTGATAAGAAGAACATTATATTCCCCAAGTTAACTGGCCCAGAAACACAAAATACTCCCCATGTTAGTCAGGCAAACAGTCAAATTATTATTCAAACTGGAAGGTAATGGATAAACTTCTTTCAATAGTGACATTGAGAATTGACAGAAAATTATGGCCAAAACTGAACAAAATAAGACCCGAGTTGTAATAAAGTTTAATTATCTTTTATTAGGAGAAGGTGAAGCACAAAACACACAAAAACAAAGGAAATGGTAAATTTCCCTAGCTGTGACTAATCCTCTTCTTCCTTGGCTCCCTCTGCTGTGCACGATCCAGTTCCTGTTAAATAGATGTCATATACCAGACTCTCTGTGAGGAAGCCAAGCCACTAATCAGTAAGGTTTTCAAGACATATGGTCTGAACATCCTCTGTATTCTGACTCAACATCTAACAGAAGACTGTGAATAAAATGGGGTCAACAACTTCACCGTGACAAAGGAAATGCCTTCCCTTTAGTGGCTTTAACAGAAAGCTGCTAAGTCTCTAATTCCCCTACTTTATCAGTGGATGTAGGCTAACATTTAGACAGGAAACAGAGTCAAAGCAGATACAGGAGGAAGACGAGTTTAAGACGGTCTATCACTCAGATGGAAACAGGACAATAAGCTTTCTGGCAGCAGCGTGTCGGTTTAACAAAGCTTCTTGTTGGCCTTCCGCTTTCTTTAAAGCCTCACTTTGCCTCCATTTCTCAAGGAGAGATTCGCTCACACACATTTCTCCAGTTTCCTCCTTCTCCCTGTTCTCTCCTATCGCTGTCTGGGATTGCTGGCAGTTTAAGGAGCCATTTCCATGGCGTATTAGTTAGTTTTAATTACTTCTTTCTCAACCCAAACCTCCTCCTTCCTCTCTGCACAGCCACATCGCTCAATCCAGATGCACCACGCATGGGGAAAATACGAGAGATGCATTTCCATTTGCCACTAGGGATGTCCACAATCCAATTCTACACAAGCAGATGTCATATATCAACCTCTCTCTGAGGGAGCCACGCTACGAGAGAGACAGAGGGGGAGAGGGGAGGAAAAGAGGAAGAACAAAGGAATGATCAGGGAGGCTTTTGAAAGGCACAAGGCTCAAATTCAGACACCACATGCTACAATACAAGCACACACACACACACAAACACTCACAGAAGGATTGCAACAATAGCGAGGATGTGGTTACCACACAATTATGCTACTTCTCTACAACGTGCATATCATCTTATTTTTACCCCCTATTGACTATGCACACCATTTCCATTGAGAGATTTCCTTTGTGCTTTTGCGTTTGGGATAAAAGGCACAATAAAGGTTGTCAGATGGGCTCATTATGATTTGTTGGTGCTGAAGTCGTCCGTCTCAGAGGAGGCTGGGGTTGACTGGCTGTTATAGCTGGATGGTGGTTTGATAGATTTAATGGGATACATAAATGACCCATATCTGGTGTTAACTTGCATCCTGGGTAATTAGATTCTAATTAGACTATACTCTGTTTGCGTGAACACGCAAGAAATTCAAACTCAAGCAAAGCTGGAGATGTTGTCAGAGGTTACAATGAGCAGTATTAATGATGAAATGCATATTTGCTGCCAACTTCTCAATTTAGCATGGAGAGAGATTTGTTAGCTGTGAAGTCAGGGCAGTTTAGTAGACTTTTCGTGACATTACACACTTGCAGGGGTCGGGGTCACAGCATCATGAAAAGTCATTAAGGTAAGTTGTCTGGAGACCATGAACATATTTATGGAGATACTTTAACGTGGACCAAAGTGGTGCACTGAGCAACGCTGCCATCCACGCTACAGACAAAACAAAAAAAAACAGAATAATATAAAATAACTAATAATAATAAGGATGTGAGGCGAGTAAGACAACCAATCATCCACTTTGACAACATTAAGTTGAATCCTTGTGTCCTGCATCTGGACGGGTTTCCCTTGGGTGTTCACACTTCCTCCAACAGTCAAAAAAAAAAGAAAAAAGAAGCCGATTCAGTGAATGAGTCCATATATAAATGTGCCCATAAGTGTAAATGTGTTTGTCTGATCTTGTCGGACTGTCTGCTTTATTAGCAGGTAAATTAAGGATGGTCCTAGTATTGAAGCTCTACATCCAATCTGGGTACGATGGATGCATAATGAATGGGTGGATTGATTGAGTGTGACATGAGATATAAATCTAAGGTCCTGCTCTAAATGCATTCAAATGTATTTTGAATATCACTTAAACTCTTGGCCGATATGTGCCGTCCATGACGTGTAAAGATACTTACAAAGTACTGAAACATATGACATCAATTATGTAAGGTCATGAGCTGTTATTGTGTGCTCAATGATACATTTTTTTTAATATTTTTGAATATCAAGAAACACTCATGAACAGCAGAATGTGGCTTTGGCTGATCTGTCAGCAACCAACAAAAATGTCACCACTGCATGTTTATATTCATATCTGAAGTGAACATCAAGACTTTGACTAACAACTCGCTGGGTAATGAGGAATTAAGCATTTGTCAGTGTATGACAATGACAACATTTTGCCTCCACTTTCTCTCCCCGTCTCCTCTGTCCTTCCTTTCATCCTCCTGTCCCTCCTTCCCTTTCTCCCTCCCCGTCTGTCTCTGTGCTGGTGTCCGATCTGTGTCCGGGCCCTTCCTGTTCATGGTTCATGGCTTCAGCCTAAGATGATTCTCTTGTGGCGCCATGAAGCGAGACAGAGAGGAGAGGGGAAAAAAAAATCTCATTAAAGAAGGGATCATCTGCTGTCAACTACCGGCTCGGCCCCAGCCGAGCTCGGACGCAGAGAAAATACATATGGCCAGAGAGACCCACCAGTCATTTGGAGTGCTGCCATGCTGCACACTGCTTTGTGTCAGCTGTACAGTATATTGGACGGTGTGGTTTATTAAACAAGGCAGACTGGGAAAGCTCAAAACAATGGAACATATGAAAATCTGATGATAGATATAACTGCCATCGCTTTTTTTGGGGGTCACTTTATATGTAATAAAATACACCTGGGCACTTAGAAAAATGAAATAAGAGCTGCATTAAGCCACAGAAAACCTACTTGAGCAGTGGAATGAACTTTGGTCTGAAAAAGGTTAAATCAGAAGAAAATTAAGTGGCAAATGAGGAGAATAGTTGGTGAATTGTTGTGAAGTGAAGATTAAAATAATTTCTTGATTTGAGGCACTGGTAGAAATTAGATGCCTGATTAGACCTCATGAGATCCTCTCTACAGAGAGGAGCAAAAGAGTTGTATTATCTGTTCATTGTGTATAATCACCTGAAATTAAGAAATGCTGCCTATTCATTAGCTTAGAATGAAGAGAACCCTTTATATCTACATAACCATCCTCCTTCTACAGTAGCCCAGAATGGACAAACCAAACAGTGGTTTTAAAGGGAGCCTTTTGTGTTTTTAGCAGCCACCATATAATTTTATACACACTTGGAAGGGCAAAGTGAGGTCAGGGCGGGGTTTCCAACTTTACTGCTAGATGTCATTACATTTTACACAATGGAACCGCAACTTTACTCACTGTATAATTCTTTCTGTGGCTCTAGAGGAATTTTCCAATTAAAAAAAACAAACAACTCATGATATCAAAGCAATATTTTATATTTAATAAATGCTATGATTGGACTTGTGTGTTTCTGCATCTGTCAGTGATGATGCCAGAGGTATAGATGTTTTTTTCCTATAGGTGACCAAATTAAGTGAAGATGATCATGACACAAAATTACTTTTATTGCATTTACTATGTACATAGACATAAACCACAACAAAATAGAACACTGCTCAGCTACAAATTACAAGAGGCATGTATTTACATACATATTGGCCAAATTTACAATAAACGAGTACCATACACAGTATTCATAATGCAGTATTTGAATATACACACACACACACACTGTTTAAGCACCGAAGCTCCCCTGTGGTCATCGCGTATGGATTGTGCAAAACAATGATTATAAATAAGTGTCTTGAATCTCAATTGTTTAATCTCAGAGTGAACTAGAGTAAACCATGGAGTGTTTATTAAATAAGTATTAGTGATTTCAGACACAGCCCAGGAGCAGAACTCACAAGAGATCCTCAGGTTAAACGTAGAAACATTTAATTGAATCAATTTTAAATTATGAGTTTAAAGTTATGTTATTTTAAAAATGTAAGATTAATTTACAAGTGAGATTTAAATTTATCTAATCTTAATGGAAATTAATTTGATGTTTTACTTAAATTTAGCTTAACATAACACCACTAACTAGGACTTCTGAATTGAAAACTGCAATTAAAGTTATAAATTAAACAATTCTTATTCTTTGATTCATTTAAATAACTTTCTGTTAATCAGTTAGTTGTTTCAGAAAAAGTGTCTTGACACAAAACGACTTTGAATTGATGAAGTTCATGACTTTCATCTTATTCTCGTTAACATTATCATACTCTCGCTGTTCCCCTAAGTCACCTCTCAGAATGACTCAGTGGTCATTTGATCATTTACTCAAATTGAATTCAAATGAAATCTAATCCCATTTAATTGCCTCATCTTTTCGGCTGCTCTCTCGTTCTCGTTATTGTAGAGCTTCTTCAAGCCAAAAATCATCTTTGAAATGGACATTTCTGCCCTATTTTCTCCAAATTACACTTTACACACCACTAGCATTGCAAATTTTCACCTGAAAAAGGTTGCCTCATCCCAAAAGATACCCCTTTCTCAAATTCAGCACTCATTAGCAGAAATTAAAGTAAGGCTTTTGCACTACAAAAGGTTGGAAAGATGAAGATGTAAATAAATGCAAAATTGAAAATGGGAAGATCAAGAGTAAAAAAAGGGAGGAGGACAGAAAGAGGGACTTCAAAGTGCTGCTGTGTGGACGACTAATCGTTCCTTCTGGTGATGGTGTGTACAACGATGGTGTCAGCAGCCAATTTGCACCACCTGAAACCCAGCAGATACCCTCACACTTCTCCTCATCTCGACCCTTCTGTCTTCTTTCTTGTGGAAGTCTGGAGAATAAGTGTGCTCACACTGCCTCTGCATCGTTCTCCAACATATCCAGCGATGATGTGACCTCTCCTCTCTGGTGTCTCCCAGTCAAACCTCATTTCCTCTACATCAAAACCCCACCCCTGTGAGGTGCTCTGGTGTGACAAACCAGCTCTCCTCTGAGGTGGCTTAATCAGAGGTGACGCTTTAATAAGGCAAACGCGCTGCGAGCGGGCGAGAGAAATGGTATTTTGTTTCCCATCTACATCTCGAGGAATGCCAGTTCCTTATTTTAACCAGAAAACTGACGCCATCCAGAGCTACAGACAGGCCCGAGTGGCCATTTAATCCAACGCGGCTCATTAAGTCTAACCTGATCAGATTAATATAAATTGACGGGGACGGCCAATCTGTACCTTTCCATAGAACCTGCACTCTAATAGGCAGATCTAGAGCACATGTGGCCCAGTTTATATTTGAAGCTATATTTGCACATTTTGCAGACGAGAGATGGAATAAAGGTCTGGAGGGTGTATGTGTGTGTGTGTTTGTGTGTGTGTGTGTGTGTGTGTGGAGCATTAGCCAGTTTGTATGAGTGTGTATGCAACATATGGAGAACAAATTAGACACCACACAAATCACCGAGAATTCTGGTGTGTTGAGCAAGACTGGCCTTGGATGCTTCTGCAGCTCTGGGATTTATTGAACTATGCAGGGAAGACTGTCCGTATCTGTCATATAACGCTATATTGTCAAGCCCAGATGTTCTGTAACGCATTTCGAAAATGGAAAGGAAGATGTCTTTAATTTCACTTTGATTTTTGGACATTTTTAAGTGAAACATTCTGATAGCAAAGTCTGGAAAAGTTGTGTTCAGCAGTCTTCTCCAGGCATTTCAGGAGCTTTGCAGCAGCAGCGTCCTCTCATTAGATTCAAGCTATCAACACGTGTTCTGCCAGGTAAAATTACTGTTTTTATCACAGGAGTTTGGTGACAGCATTATAATGACCGACTTCCATCTGGAGGTAATACACTGATGAATAAGTACCTCATACAACCCCGCTTCATAAAATTCAAACTAACCATTTAAAAGATTGCTTCAGAGGAGATAAATAAAAGAACTTGTGAAACAGAAGCTGTCAACAGCAAACAGTACACATCCCACGCAGCAGCTCAAGACAGGACCTCATAATATGACCAACTCCATACTACAACAACTGTGGTTCAAAATTGTTCCATTAAGGAACTAAAACTGTCTCCAAAAGAGAATAAATTGATGTTGTTGCAATTCAAAACCTATTTCAGGACTAAATTGCAGTGAAATGAAATGACTCATCCCACCAAGACCTTCAGAAATATCACTGAGAAGAGTTGAAGAACAAGCTGCAGTGACGCAAGACTGGAAACGCACAGCAGCAGAGTGGGTGTAAAAAGACTGGCTTGAATAGAAGTAATCACATTTTTCAGTGTGACTACAGAGGGGAATAAACATGTCTCATTCAAACTATTAACCTAAAAGCTGAGCACTCTAAAGGCCCATTTATGCTCCCTCTACATACGTAAATGGATACGTCCATCTGTATACAGTCTATCCGTCAACGCCTCCATACTTCCTTACGTCCTTTACATTGACATTGATATAACTGCAGGAGGGCAGTGACGTGCCAAAAGTTCTGACAACAACAAATATGGTGACGGTCGGAGGAGGTGGTGAAAATGTACCTAAATTACAAAGCGGCAAAAGTGGAGGTAACGATGTAGGTGGTGGTCTGTGAGGCCTTTAGGTACATCAATACTTGAGGACGGAGAGTTTTTTTTCCACCATTTCACTTTCTTTGTTGGGTCCATACACATTTGTAGTGCCTTGCATGAATTGTAGCTACACTGCCCTCAACCATTTCTGGTGGTATTGCTCCATTTCGTCCATCTCGTCCGTATCCGTTAGCTCTCCAAAAACGTACCCGATTACGCATAGAACGAACGCAGATGGAAGCATTTAATTTAGCTATATATTTCTTTACTTATTAACTCCACGACGAGGTTAAGTGATCGGTTCAATTCGTTTGGCTGTCTGTTGCAGGATTACGTAAAAAACAAGACTCCGGGAAGTTACGTTCCCGAGCCATGAAGGAGTCACATAACCTCCTATGAAAATCGTTTTATAGTTTGGTTTTATATGGATTAAATTATGATATGATGAGTTGATTTGTGAGCTTCAGAGGTGCTAATAGTTTGACTTTAGTACTTTAAGTCACACTAGCTGTTTGGCAGTTTTCAGTCTCTATGTTAAGTGAAGCTAAATGGTTACTGGTTATGGCTTCATGACAGAGAAACTTGGTCAGGAATATGGCCCCAAAACACCTGATTTCAAACTTTCAAACTTCAGTATAGAGCAAAGAGTCAAATTTTTTTTTTTTTTTTTTTTAAATGTGGATTTTTCTTCCCAACCTTCTCTGTCTTGAATGGAAGCCAATGGAACAAATGTGTAATGAGGCTCGATTAACATATGACCAAACAGCAAACAAAGCCATAAATCTTATGACGGAGGACCTGGTCCCTTCAACAAACTCAGGTGAAACCCTGAGGACCAATTCACCTCTCAAAGCCAATTTATTCCTTCTTACTGGTTTTTCAGGTTCAAGGACTGAATTTTAAACAGCTTCCTGAATTGTAATGACTTAGATACTACTTCCGAATCAATGAATGAAAGCACTCTGAAATATGATCATGATGGATGCCCGCTTCGCAAGGGAACCCCAAAACTAGCCGCCCCCCCTCTGCCAGGCCAACCTCTGGACCAAAATAAGTCCCACATGTGCACGTTGGGAAGGAGCGTGACCCTATTAACCCTAAACGAAGCCTTTGCTGGTCTTTACTAATGACACCCCTCACCCTGCCTCGTCTGGTCCATGATGACTGACAGCTACGGGCTGCACACAAACAAACACACCACATCATTGGACATGGGCATGCATACACACAAACACATGCACACAGGACCTGTGGAGTCTGGTTGTGTGATAAGGAGGAGGTCAAACAACAGATGGCAGCCGGAGGATTAGTGCAACTCAGTCAACTTCTGGTCAAACACACACACAAACACACACACACTGTTGTATTACAGTGTTATAGACGTTGTCATTACTCTTCTTAAATTATATGTCATAATATTGTTTAGTTCAATCTACACATGATATCATATTTAACTCCCTAAACACGCGTATAGCTGCAGTAGCTGGGTTGGCTTCACACATCATACCTAATCTCATTGGGTTTGAACCTCCCAAATGGCCAAACAATACATCTGATCAATCCCACGATGACAGTGTTTATTTTTTTCTAATTTCTCTTAAACCATTCTTCGATGCTGGATTGTTTAACTGTCTGCACGAAGCAACCGGAAAAGGAATTATCATTCTTTGGTTAGTCTGCAACTGGAAAATGCGTGTGCCACGTTAGAATGTATTTGGAGTCATTCGCTTTAAGGGGTCACAAAGCAACAGGGTTGGGAGCAAATGCCAATTCAATGCAAATGAACATCGCTAATGTTTAAATAAAACATCACAAATTTCAAATGTTTGATAGTAGAGGAAAGTTGAGAAAGAGGCAAATAATAGGAGAGAAATCAATTAATCAAAATGCAAAAATGCAACATTAAAGTTACAGTGTTATAATTGTCAGTTTCACAACCTGTGATCACACAATTGTATATATTAAAACAATTAAATGAGGGATGCTCTCTGGTACTATCTAACAACCAACCAGATCGATGCACAGATCTAGTGTCTGATAAATACACTGATAAATAAAGCGCATGTTGGTCCTTCTCCTGCTTCTTCATGTTACATCCTACATTAATGCCTAAATCGGAAAGATTGATGTTTTATCTCTGTTGTGCAACTGAGGTTGTAAACTTTACAGGCCAGGCATGCTTACGCTCCAGTGCCAAATCAGTGTTCAGCGGATGCCTCACAGCTGTCTGGTAGTTATCACCATAGTCACTTCCACAGGGAAGCGTGAAGCCGAGGTTGAGCAGCATTATGATTCTGTCCCTTCTGGGGTGAATCTCCAATTCAGCACAGATTTCTCAGAATTAGTAGCTGACATGCGATGTGCATGGGTAGAAGTCTCTGCCTGCCTCTAGGTCTCTCTGGCAGTTCGAAGAACTCAGACTCACACACACTTATTGTATTTTTTATCACTCTTTATTATACCCTGCTGGAACACACAGGCGTTGACTAATCAAAATCCAATTGCATCACGCAGGCAGGCAGTGAGGCAAGACCAACTGACTTGTGAGAGTGTCTGCATGTGTGTCCATATGTGTGTCGTAGCGAGAGCCCAGTGTGGGTCTATTGTGTTTGGGAAGTAGACCTGTCCACTCTCCCTTCTGTTGTCCCACACCATTAATCAGACCAGACAAAATAGTCTCAGCGCAAATAATAGGCACCACTAGCTCTGAAGCTAAACCAACAAAGGCAAAGTCCAACTCAGTTGATACAGAGAAAATCAAATAAAGATATTTTATTTTTTTGCTGCCGAGTCTGTTCACACTGTCACACACACTCCCCCAACCAACCCCACAGGTTTTCAATGGGGTTTAAGTCAGGGCTCATCGAAGAAAGCAGATACTACTTTAACAAAAAAACGGAGGAATATTCTATTATCTTTAGTTTGACTAGGATCAGGTAATAGTTGGTTTTAGTCATATCAGGGGATTCACTGATATTTAATCGTTACTTTATCCATTCCACTTGTAGAGAACGAATAAAGAATAGATTTCTAGTTACAATCATAAAAACCATCTTGGATAGAAACATAAGCAGTGAGCCAGCTTGTTCTGCTCCAACACCAGCCAGAGCAACAACATAAACTCAGCAGCACACTAATAAAAAAAGAATGACTGCAGTCAAATTAAAATTTCATGAACATGACATCTGTCTTCTGAATGAGTGAATAGCAAACGCACACACAGAGGAGAGAGAAGGAGCCTCGAACAGGAACTAATGGAGAGGATTTTTTTTCTTCGGACTTGATAATAAAAGGTCACAATGAAGCTTGGCGTCCCGGTGCTGTCCATCCCACCTTGCATTGTAATCAGATTGAAACATGAGATTGGCTATTTGGCCTAAGCGCCATCCAACAATGACACAAAACTGAGGCACGCGTTCTGGCTCAGGTAACAAGCTATTAAATATTACAGGTTTGACCTCCGCCGAGACCATCCTGTCAGGCACGCGTGGCAGCGTGCACACAAACACACACAGTCCTGCCTGGGCTACACCTGCCTCAGACCATCCCAAAGTTAAACAAACACTCCCCAGCATTTAGCACCTGCTGTCGCACATGCTAGCCCATACCTGTCACATCCCACATGTCTTACACACACACACACACACACACTCAAACATCATATCCCACCTGTGTGAGGACGCCAATATCAATCTAGAAAGCAGAAGCAGGGGAAGAGTCAGGCAAAACACGACCCCCACATCCCCCGTATACCAAGATAACAAGAGAGGCTCAATCTGATTGGCTGGAAACCAGATCGGGAAACAAATGGGCCATCATCATGTGGCTGTGACAGACGCAGATCAAACAAAAGTTAATAAAGGGATATGTAGATGTGAAAAAATGGCCTTAAAACACATATTACACACAAGGCTCATAAGCCAACAGGATGGAAGTTAAAATGCTCCAAAAAAATATACAGTGTGAGCAGGAGGCAGGACTTTCCATACACTGTGGATTATCCAATCTGTCCTCCTCCTCGATCATCAGCAGACCTGCAGGCAGACAATTTATACTTCACTCCAAATATGCTCGCACGGCGTTCATTATATATCTATTAGTTTCAGCACAGAGAGGACTTTAAAGAAGCTGTAATGAGGAGGAGGAGGAGGAGGTTTGGTTAAACAGATAAATAAATAAATGCAGAGATAAATAAAAGGGAAGACGGGGAATGGTTTCATCAGAGTCAAACGAGAAACAAATTACCCCTCAAGACCAGTTATAAATATTGGAGCTTTTGATCTCCGCACCAAATGAGAGATTCGGTCGGTTGGGGAAAATGATGAGCAGGTGTGTGTATGAATGAGTGAGTGAGTGAGTGGATTAGTGAGTGTGTGTAATGTGGACAGTGTAGGCCCCAGGACACGATATTTCACAGATGGAGTTGAACTGAGGCAAAGCTAAGCTCACTGTTAAAGAATGCAGAGATACACAGCGCCCGTCTGAAGCCTCCCTGACTAAGCAAGCCCAGTCAGATTTACTGGTCTGAACTCCCAACTCTCTGTTAGAGCTAACGTGGACTGTTGAAACCACACCTCACCCCCACCTTTTATTTGTTAACTTCATTTATTTGTTCATGATGCGATTTTATTTTGAAATCACGAGTTTGCTTCCCTCTTATTCCACTCATCCTCTCTGCTCTGTTTCCATTGTTGTTATGGACGTAATTATGGATATAAGTTGTAATATTACCGTTCTCATGGTTCATGTATTACAAACACAACTTGTGTATTTCATGACATTGTACTGTCTAGTCGATGTTTAATGTGTTATTTGTACCACCGGTATGTTGATAATGACTTTTAAAGGTAATCATACCGTTAATAAATAATGCTCCAGCTTGCCTTGTTTGTCTGTGAACACAAAGTTGACACAGTGTCAGTTTGATACAGTAGCAATGGTATGGTAAAGGTCGGTTGTCGAAGTCCATGTTCAAAATGTTATTTATCAAATTCATTTACACATCTTTCATGTCAGTTCAGTTTGCAGGACAGACGTCAACCCGAATCGTCTGAAATCCACATGAAATCTGTGATTGTTCTAAAATATCGCGGGACGCCCGGCTGAGTAATTTGTTATTGGTAACAGGGATGAGTTTATGTTGCATCAACTTCAGGCCAAAATACCTTTCCTGGACCTATGACTACTTAAAAAAAAATCTTGTCTGAAGCTTTTGGAAACTATTGTGAGCCATGACGCCTGCTGCTTTCTGGTTGGCCAGAGATGAATCCTGTTGTGTGGGATAACCCCAGGGCAGAGGATTAGATGGGAGGAAAGGGGATTTATTTGTTAAAAGCTGACCTCTGACACGCATACAACAGCCTTTTGAATAAACATCAGATCAGGCCATTCTGCTTTCCACCTCTGAACTCTGCAGTCACTCTGTCACTTAACTAAGTCACATTCACTGTCACGGCTGGACAGGATAACATGGGCTTAAATGTGGGTCTGTTACATGACAGAGGACCGATGGGAGGGTTGATGCTGCTGAGAGCATAGAAAGTGTGACTGCACATTATTCCCATTACATCTGCCTCTGAGACTAATGCCTGATACACTGTTCATGAGACTCATCCTCTAATAAAGTGGACTAAGTCAAAGGTGAGATTCAGGCTCTCATGTTGATTACATTCCTTACTAGGCCGTACATGTCTCCATAATATGTATCATAATTATAGTCAAAGCTAATTTCAGATCTTTCAACACCAAATTCAAGACTTTTTTTTTTTTTTTTTTTTACAGTCTGTCTGGTGGCCCAAACTACCAGAGTATCAGGTTAAGAAGTAAATAACAGAGGGCCTTTATAATGAATGGCTACCATGCAGGTCAGTTAGTCTTCTCTCTGGTTTCACAAGATGTTCAGCTTTACAAATGGGAGGAACACCTCCACAACTCAAGCCCACTTGGGGCCGCACTGCTCAGTGAAGAATGGATCATGGACAGTTCGCTGCATATGTCTGTCTGTCTCACAGAAGGAAGTCAAGTCACTCTCCTGGTGATTAGAGGATATATTAGAGTCGAGATGAAACTAAACCATGTAAAGGAAACAAAACTCTCTTTTGGAATCGGATTACTTCGATGGCTGTATTAAATCCAAGTTATGGAATGGTCGTCAGGTTTTGTTTCTTTATTATTATTTGTGCTGAAGCAAATACAACTTTCAAATCATGGAAGACTGAAATGTGTCTTTGAACCATGGCTCCAACAGACCTCAAAATAGATTTCTCTCTGGGTATCAACTCTACCTATACAGCCCTGAGCTACTCGGTACAAGGAGAGAAAAACAGGTCAGGAAAGTCTGACGTCAAAGAAGCAACACCGACCTCTTTTGGTTATGACTTCTCCATTTCTCTTATATGCATGTTTTCTCTGTCTCCGTATTTATTGTGCTCCTATTCTCATACTGTGCATGTGCAGCACTCATTAAGCCAGCAGCGAAGTTACAGCTCATTCATCACCGTGGCAACCAGTCAACTTAAACAAATAAACTTGACCAGATGAGTGATAAAGAGAGCTTTAAACTGCACAACAAGGAAGATGATGGCTTCAATCTGACGGCTGCGGTAACTTTGTCAGGTGTCTGCGATGCCGGCTTTTATTCTCATCCATCTTAATCCAAATGACTCAGTGTCTGTGCCCACGCTGGCTCTTCACTATACACATAGGCTTTTAAGTGCGTCGACTTCACATCTCCTGTCGGTACAGGCCACGGCATGTACTGTGAAAATATGCTATGTGTTTTAATTCAACCACCATGTCATCCATCTGTCCATATAGTAGAACTGTGCCAAAATACCATCTTATAAAGTTAACACGGGGAGTGCAGAGAGCTGCACTCGATTAATCTGATCCCAGTATGATAAATAGGAATAATCAAATTGCTGTGCAGAAAAGCCAAATATATGTCTGAGGTAGTTCGGGAACTTACAGCCAGCATACAACACTTGACAGGTTTATTTTTTCGGCTGTAAAAATGTGCTGCTATCATGGTCATGATTCTTAACATAAAAACGAGACTCTACAGCTATGCTATTAGCTCTGAGAGGCTGTACTGAGGCACAGCTGTACTTTGAACTAGATTCTGATGAATGAAAGGATCACCACACCTGTTACAATTCATCCTTGGGGGAACATGAATGTCTTTTCCATATTCTGTGCCAATCCATCAAACAGATACTTCACTGGATAAATGGAAACTCTGATCTGCTCGGGGCACTAAAGAAAAGACATAAATTCATGGAAATCCATCCAATAGTTGTTGACATATTTTCATCTGACAGACTTAGGTCCCAGATTTTTGGAAAGCACACGTATTGATGATGGTCTCAACGACAGGCATCTGTAGGGCTATAAGTGAAGCCATAAAATGTTTCTGAATTGTTTCAGATGGACACTTAAGCATCACTGCAATCATCACAGTTGTCTATTTTCTCACTGGTTTGTGTATGTGCGGACCTGATGCCTAAGTGAAGCAGTGTGCTACTCTATCAGAGGACGCTGGCCATGCTTCAGAGCCTTTTTTCATCTCCTGGATCCTGCCCCCCTCCAGCTTGGCACTGAGAGCCAACCTACTCTCTCATCCATGAAGAACAGCCTTCACTTAAGAGCTTCTCTGCTATTAATACTCTCTTCCTAACATATGGATGCTTTATAATATATGGATTGTTTTTTATTTGCAACCATCACATTGTGGCCTCATGGCGTCTTGATTGGGATATTGAGTTGATTGGGAGTTGTGTATCACACTCAAGTAAACATCATAGACTTTCACTGTTATGCGGATGACACCCAAGTCTATGTTCCGTTAAAACCTGGCACTACTGATGTTTCTCACATTATGTCCTGTCTGACTGATATAAAAAAATTGGATGTCTGAATGAATCCAGATCTGAGGTAATTATAATTACCCCATCTGGCCCCAGTACTAGCAGCATTAAAAATCTCTCCACTGGTCTGGGTGCCTTATCTAAAAATCCACAATCTAGGGGTCATTTTTGATTCAGATCTATCTTTTGATACTCAGGTGACCAAAGAAATGCAGTCCTGTTTCACTCAAATGAGACAAATTACCAAAATCGGGTCATTCCTTTCCCCTGCCGACTTAGAAAAGGTCATTCATGCATTTATTTCGTCCAGACTAAACTATTGTAATGCACTTTATTCCGGCATCAACAAGCGCAGCATCCAAAGAGTGCAATTAATTTCAAAACGCTGGCGCCAGGCTTTTAGCACATAGCAAGACAAGCGACTACATTACACCAGTCCTTGCTGCCCTTCACTGGCTACCTGTGAGTTTTACTCCTTGTTTTTAAAGCCCTGCATGCTCAGGCTCCTGCCTATATCTGTGATCTGATCGCTGCCTGAGATCTTCCAGCAGGGCCCTACTAGTGGTTCCAAAAAAACTTTGCAGTTCGGGCCCCACAGCTGAGAAACTCCCTGCCTGGAGATGTCAGGCAGGCAAACTCAGTGTCCTCTTTTAAATCTCTTCTTCAAACACACTTTTATCGTACGGCTTTTTCTTAACCATTGGCGTTGTTTTAACTATTTTTACCATGTTTTAATCGTTGTATGGGATCTTACTTATTTGTTTTAACTCTAGCACTTTGTAACTTTGTTTTGGAAAGGTGCAGCAGACACATGTCACCAATTAAGGTTGGAGAAGAGGGTGTTGTAAAGACACAATGGCATAGATCCAGAGGGCACTGGCTGTTTGCATAGACAGTGATAATGGGAGCCCTTAGCATTATATAAATACGAATGCATTTGTCACTATTCTTTGGTTGATCTGCAGACCAACACAGCTTTGTTACCTTTGCTACTGAAGTCTATCAGATGCACAATTTTTAAGCATTGGTGAGTTATTACCTTTATGTGGCATAGGAAATCCACCACACACACAAGCTCAAGAAATACTCCAGGCTAACAACAAAGATATATATATATATATTTTTTTTAATAGATAGACCATTTTAATTAAGTCCCGTTTTTATGCACTGTTATACATAAGAGCCAGTGAGAAACAGTATTTCGTTTTATTCAGTGTATGGAAATATCTGAATCTGAAGATAAAGGAACCGCATCACAGCTCATTCAGCCAATCAGATTTACCCTTGACTCATGCAGAATTGTGAGCAGAACTCAAGACGACACTTCGCCCACTCCTCTAATGACGACAGATCACACATAAACAGAGAAAGACAGGGGGAGGATGAGAGAGAAATAGATGAATAGAGACATGGGGTGAGCACCAGGAATAGACAAGAGTCAAAGCTATGACAACTGAGGACTTTAATTCGGTAAAAAAAAGACAAGTATGCGCAATTTAGCAAACAAAATTCTCTGCACACGCACGTAACTCGTTTTCCCTTTGACACATTTGGTCTAAAAATGGAGCATCAAAATCAATACAGCAAAAGAGCCTCGTCTTTTCTCCTCTGTGCTGTTTGATGGAGTGGCTGTATGGGCACTTTCTTAAATGTTAGACAGCAACAGTCAATTGTCTCTGGTCAATATGCTACTTAAGCCAACCAATAGTCAGTAGCCTGGCTGAGTCAATAAACCAATCAAATAATTTAACACTGCAGAGTCATCAAGCTCCTCTTTTGCAGTTTGGACAAATGAGAGTTTGAGTTCCACTGGGATTTGGGGTCTGTAATGAAAATAGGACAAGTCATTAAAGTAATGGCACTCAAAGAGAAACTGTCACAAACTCCCTGACTTATGAGGTTGACCTAATAAACAAAGTAATGATCTCTGAGCAGCGTCTTCCTCTAGCCGTGAGACTCTGTTACCATTTGCATATTAATTTCCGGTCATTTTAATGCTCCAGATTATGCATCAGCCCATTAAACAAAAATGAGAGCTGGGATATCAGACTACTTTGCTGTTGTACAATACTGACCTCTGTTGGCTTCTGCAACCTTAAACAGAAAACTACACCAACTCCTTCCAAAATCACCACCACTGAAGACGTCTACCGAATACATGAAAACATATCGAGGCCGGTGTGTTCAAACCACGCTGTCGGTACAGCTCTGATTAGGGGGTTTCTCTTCCACACAGCCTCCGGATGGGAACAGGTGGCTGGACACAGAAGGGTTGGGGGGTGGGGGTGGGGGGAAAACACGAGGAGGAGATAATCAAAGAAGTCTTTGAAGTTGTGCACTCCTTAAACCTCGGTGCAATGGGCTGGCAGTCTTTAAACTGGATAGATGAGGAGGAGATGCACGGATGGATGAATGCAGGGAGGAAGAGAGGGGAGGGGAGAGGAGTGGGGGGGCGTCAGAATGATGGGTTAGTGAGCTGAGGTGGATGAAGTGATACAGAGGAAACATATTAAAAGAAACAACACATGAAAAGTGGAAATAAAATACAGCAAAGGGCCTGGGGTAAAAATAAAAAAGGCAGCTGTAAGTAAGAAGAAAGAACATAATGAAAAGAAATTACATTATATCTCACCCATTGGCTGCCGTGGTCTCGAATTCAATCCATTAAGTGATTCAAGCAACCAGGGATATACTGAATAATTGTTAAGACTGCTCAGAGCTCCTGCACCTTGTGGGAGACACACAGCTGGATGTGAATGGCAGCTCTCTGAATGAGAATTGAGGTGAACAGGTGTGTGTGTGCATCCTCACATAAAATGAAAACTGCTACGGACCAGCGATAATGTGTTTCACACTTTTCTCTGTCACTGTGTGGGCGTTAAGATAAAGAGGCGGTAGAGTACTATGTGTTACCACTGCCTGCATCAAATTCTTTATGCAACATGCAAATCCAAACCATGCTATTAATGGTAGATGTGCTTTTGTTCAAACCACAAAGAGCAAGAATCATTTGCACCTTTACAGCGCAATGATATCACCGAGCAAAAAGGAAAGAGCTGAGCGTTCCGCCAGCCGGAGTGCATGAAGTAAGTATCGCAGAAAAAAAGCGAGGACGACATGAATTAACTCTCTGCTAGGGTGGGGAGGTTTGAATTGTAGGTCTGAGCACAGTAAATGATAACTTGCAGTGCATATGGCAGCGGTGAGCCTGCCTCCCTTTATTTCCAGTGACAGTTCAAAGGCAGCTTAGCACACTAAGCCTTCATTAAGGCATGGATCAGCACCGGGTCAAAAATTGGGGTAAATTAGCATTGCTAGCGCTCAGGTCATGCAGAATTACAGAGGTTTGCGTTGAGAAGGGTGAAAGCTAGCTGCAACCGATGCAAGACTGCAACCTTGTGTTAATTCACAGCAACAATATTCAAGTTGTGCACAAATAGTGTTTACATTGTGACACGCAATTTCAGTCCAATCCTTTGATGTAATTGTGACTTCAGAGTTCTTTTTGGATGGATAAGTGGGGCAGACGTGATTTAAAAACAGTTGGTAAGGCAGAGAGATTAAATTACACTCATCATTACGTTTATCTCCATGTGTGAGCTGATAAAATGCTCACACTGAAACCAAACACACACTATCGTCTGTGAGGGAATAAAAAGGACTTTTCTGATGCCTATCAGTCTTAATCCAAATGCATGAGCACCTGTTGGAGATGACCTTGGTGAAGCAGAGAAAATACTGGAGGAGAGTAAGGCTGGCTTTACTGCAGAGGCTGCCAGAAAACATGTCATAGACTTACACAGCTGTCCAATACAATGAAGTTCTATATTAAGACCATATGAATATATTGATTTTGATTAGATAGCTCAGTCATTGATTCAATTGTGCTGAAGTGCAGAATTGCATTTTTATGCAGTTGTGCACAATTTGTCTTTTCTAATTATGGATCATAATGTGGATACCTGCTTTTTTTGTATGGTTTATTATTATTACACTGGAAAAAGAAATGAAAGAGAGCCAATTCACAATGCAAACGTAGCCATTTATTCATTTACTTATTTGTCTCGTTTCATTTACATTCTATACCCTACTGTGATTGTTTAGTTCTGACCATCTGAGACGCCTTCACCCCACCAAAAATCAAATCAAACTAAATTTATAGTCTCTTATCAAACAGTTTGGATCTTATACTTGGGCCGACAGTGTGACCTTGCACACAAATCAGCTACTTCAATGTCTGTATTGTAAGTTGGACATGTTTGCCTCCTGCTGGTTGGTTCTGTTCGCTTCTCCACATGAGAGGGGGGGGGGGAAGGTATCAACCAGGGATCTTAGAGCTCAGGGTGGAGAGAAAATCTTTAAAAAAAAGAAAAAAAAAGGGGGGGAATCGCAGATGTAATAAATTTTTCACTGAAGTGAGAAATCAGCCCTATTTCGCCCTTGTTTCATATGCAGCTTAAATTTGGAGTGCATACGCTGTCAAACATATCACACACCGCTAATAATACAGGAGCAACAAAAAGTTAAGCTGCAAAAGCAATTGTAAGTATAGAGCACAGCAGGAACCCAACACCTTACAGAATCTCCTGTTACACATCCAGAACCCACCTGGTGCAGGAGATAACACAACCTGCTGTCAAGCCTTATAGCTCTTGGCATCCATCTTTCTTTTACGCATGAAGCTGACAACCGTATGCACCACATATGCTCACCTAAACAAAGACTTTCACACACACAAACACACACTCACACTTAAGGGGTGTCATATGCGTGTAATTACAAGCTGTATGTAAACTAGATGAGAGGTAGATAATTTACTCTCTGCTAATAAGGTCTAAAAAACACACAGGCAGCCAATAAAACAGGCAACACAATGACACTTTGTTGCAAAAGAATTTAAACAGGGGAGGCCTGGAACATTTTGCAGGAAAAAGCAATGCATTGATATAACAACTTTAATCAGCCCAGATTACATCTAATAGATTATGGTTACATTGTCAAGGATTGCTTTTTACATTACCTTTTAAAATATGGGAATTTTTAAAGTCTAAAACTTTTATTCATGATAACCAAATGTTCTATCAACTGATGAAAAGCATGTGTAACATACGGGGTTTGTTTGTGGCTGACCTGGCGGGTGAAGAAAAGAGCCGCGTTGCATCATAATCAAGCAGCAGCATTCCATTCCTGGTGATATCACCATCACTTTGCTTTGAAAACGTGAGAAAAACATCTATGTGCAGAGCAATTTATGCGGGCCAAGAATAAAGTTGCAGACATCTGCAAAGGCCTCCAATTCAAACCTGAAGAAACACTTACAAACAAGAAACATCATCCCACATGTTGTTGAATACACCTATAGTTTGTACTGGGGTTGTTTTTCTTTTTCAGGGGTAATTTGATTTGACCAACTGTAATGTTAAAATAATGCAAAGTCCATTTTAATTGATGACGTCTTGAGATAATGGAAGACAAAAAAAGATGTGTGCAACTTAATTTTTTGTGGGTGCATCCATTTAATTTTCTCAAATTCAATTGATTATATTGTAAATTACAAAAATTGCCATGTAATTTGGATCCAGTGACTGAGCCAACTCTAAGAATCACAGTGCACTTTCTTAAGGGAAATGAAACACTGTGTGAATTAAAATTGACAGTGAGAAAATGTGTCAGAAATGTATGGTCGCTTTACAAAAAGCATTTCTTTGCTTGTGTTCATTATTAAAACCCCAGCCAATCTTAACCAATGAGAGAGAGAGGTAATGAGGAAGGCTACAGCAATTCAGCTGAATTCTAGTTGAGTGTGTTTTTTTGTGTCACATTGCTGTGACACTGACAGGCCCCTCAGGATCAGGTTCTTTCTGTGACCATCATGCATAATGTTCACAGAGATCGCACCAGTACGGATGAGACGAGGGGAAAAACAAGTGGGAGAGAGAACAAGAGAGAAAACAGCAACAGAAAGGCAACCGTGAGAATAAAAGGGGAGGGATGGAAAGTGACAAGTTCAGGCCAACACTGTCTGAGAACCCAAAGGTTAAGCTATGATTTATACAGGGGCATCGTGGCTCTCAGGGTTTGCACTATCTGTGAACATCAGTCATACGTCGCATGACCCAACAGGCCTGTCAACAAAAACCAACTTTCAAAATAAATCTCCACTAAATGACAAAGACAAAAAAAAACATTCACAAAATAAAGCTTAACAAAACATAAATAGCTTAACAAATTATTTCTTTTATTATTTTGCCTCCCTACATGTGCTATCATGGCTGTTGTTGCTGTTTCCTGCTCAAGAAAACCCAGAGAGGGAGAGAGGACAGCATTTCAGGGAGACTTACCATCTCCATGCAAATACACAGACAGCCTTGGTGACAAATCTGCTGTTTCTATTGTCACCGGCCACCAATGGCTTCTTCCCCCTTACCTCATACCGAGTTTTCTTCTAAGTCAAAAAAGCCAGAGCCGATTCATATGCCTGGCCGCCTTGACAGATTTATTTGCCAGGTCGTCTTGTTAACACAGTGAATAGCGGTGGCTGGCCTGTGTTATGTAAATCAGACTGGGTTACCGAGGGGACAGACATCAGCAAGCCATTCAAGGCCGGGGTTAAAACTCAACTTCTCTTATCCCCTCTTGTTCTACTGCAACCCTCCCCTTTTCTCCTCCTCTTTGCTCCCTCACTGCTGCATTTAGCCTGCTAAAGTTTCAGCTAAAGCCCTCCTGCATACAAGGATGGCCTTTATCCATTGTCGGTCAGTTCTGGCAACCTCGACTAAACACGCTGCTTTAAATGCAGTTTTATGCTGAGCTCTTGGCCAGAGGTAATGAAGGAATAGCAAATAGTAAGATCTCATGGTATGAATCCTCCTTTGTAGTCATGAGTCATGTCTGGACTGACCTAACCCCACCAACAGGTCAAGTGTAGCCATTTAAGCCCTCATTAGATGCAGCTCTAAAACGCATTGGCAGCATGCATAAGAGGTTCATGTGATCAGGCCGATCAGGTAGCGCATTCACACTCAGGAGGATGTTAATAATCTTAGTAATGAGTCTCATTAGGACAAGAAAATTCAATTAAGCCAAAGGCAAGTATTAATAATTCAGAAGGAGCATGTTGTGCAAGGAGGATCTACTCCTATTCCAAACCTGGAGCCCACTCCGCTTACTGAGTTACACAGAAGCAGACAGGTTACACAAGCTCTTCTTTCATCTGTCCATTTTTTTTTTTTTTTACCTACATCAAGGAAAGCAGGGCATCCCAGGTGGCCTTTTTCTAAAGCGACTTCCGCCACCTTATCCCGAGAGATCTCAAGGAATGCTGTGGGAATAACTCAGAGTGTCATGAATCTTCTAACAGGCCTTTCAACATGCCAGTCCATGCTAGGTACACCTCCAAACGTTGTTATCAAACGGTCGGCCATCCAGACTCCTGAACTGTACTGCTGTCATAATACAGAGGCAGTGGCTGCAGCAAACTTCCATCACACAGAATGAGCCTGAACATCCCGCAGACAATCCTTATTTCAGCCACTTGTGTTTGCAATCACTTTTTTTTCTTTCAGTCACAAGGACAGAACCTTTTTTTCTAAAGCAAGCAGACACAGATTATTGGGTTTAACATTAACAGCAAATTCTTGAGGGTAATGTTTTGGTAGGCCTGGGTGATTTTAAATACCCAAAGCTCCTCTCTTGACTCTGAATGGGACATGCCTCAACACACTCAGTCAACTTGACTATAAACACCCCCGGGAGTTTAGCTTCGTGGAACATCTTATAAAGGAGGCAGAACAGAAAGAGCAAAGAGAAAAGAAAGGGAGAAAAATAGTGCCTGTGTTGCATATACTGTATCTATTGAATATTTAGAGAATTCATCAATATTTCAGTGAATTCTGGGAGAAACACATATCAAAAGTGTGGAGAATGTTAGAGAGACTGTGTAGCGTAGCCTAGCACCCATTCACATGGGACTTATTCTCTAAGACCTTAATTATCCTGGCTATGCCTCAGCAAACAATACCTGTCTGCCAACACTCAGAAATCAAACAATGACAAAACAAAGCTTGCTTTACAATGAATCCTAGTACATATCGTACTTGCAAGAGCTTACTGACAGACTTCTTATGCACATTAACTCCACTCATCAAATTTTTAGACACATTTCCACGACGTGGTACCGGCTCTACTCGACGAGACTCGACTCAGCTTTGGTATCAGGTACTTCTCTGGAAGTCGTTTCCCAGTAGAGGATAGCACTGCTTCAGTGTAATTGGTCATCATAGCGACACTGCATAAAACTGCTGTGACGTCATCTTCAACGCATCAACGCAACACACATGCACCCAGAAACAATGGAGGACACTGACAGGATGGTGTTCTTCATTCTTGGTATGTGACCGTTTGTCACAGCAAGTAGCTTGTAGCTTGATGCAAAAAAAAGAAAAAGAAAAGGCAAGTAGAGTTGAATTGAGGTAAGCTAGTACCACATAGTGGAAATGTGACTTTAGCGTCATGTAGAAATGGATGTCCTATAACAACACGTTGTCAATGTAGGGGTCAAGACAACACAAGAGGTCCCGAGATTTATAAAAGGGGTCCCATTATTTGTCTAATATTCTTAGATGGGGGAGGGTTATCATTTGGGAACCACTGATTACAAATCATCTTGGGAAAACATGACTAAAGCAAATTTAATGACAATCCAGTTATTGAAACATTTCACATAAAACCACAAATGTGAACATCATGGTGGCCCTGGAGAAAAAAGGTCAGCAAAGCCATTAGGATCCATTCTCTCTGCACCATGTATATCTGCACCAAAATGAATGGCAATCCATTCATGGATCAAGAATTGTCTAGATCAGGGGTTCCCAAACTTTTCACCCCCAGACCCCCCAAAATAACGGTGTCAGTGTCAATACAACAATGCACCACAATAACTCTTTATATTTACATTAGAAAAACAAATCCATCTGAAGCTGTTGTTTAGCCCTCGTGAGCTTAGCAACAGACAAACAACATCTGGTATGTGACCAGTGCAGAGAGTATGTGCACACCTACGTCTTCCATCTCCCAATCTCTAACCTCAGGGTCACTTAAAGTCCACCACATTCCAGAACACACTTTTACTACCATACCTCGCTAAGTTATCATGAAAACACATTTAGATTTACTTGAAGGAAAGACAGGAAATTCTTTGCCAAATAGGCAACTTTTCTCTGCATGAGAAAAAGACTCGTGGAGCTATAAACAGCCTTTTTACCTCCACACACAAAGTCTGGCTCCTTTAGTCTGTGTCCACCGACAACGTTTTATTCCAGGGAAACTGTTGACTTTTTATTGTAAGACTGCAAAGACAGGCAATTAAAGGCTGCATTCCTGAGCCTGCTGTTGTCCCTGTAATAGTTTACAGCATCCAGGGGGGCTGGATGTCTTTACGGTTCAGACCCTCCTCTTCTATTGTGGATTGCCATTAAGAGAGAACAAGCCTATCAAATCCATGGCTGACAGGTCAACTTCCAATGAGCTGGCTTGAAGCTGGATGTTTTGCCAAAAGACATGTGATTTATTGTGCATTTCTGAGTAACTGATATTAATAATATTAATGCTGTGCTACAAAAACCAAATCATATTCTCTTCCTGCCTATTTTTGTTGATCTTATCATTTTGGACCTCTCTTTTCGGTGGAGAAAGTCAAGCAGCTTAGCTTTGTTGTTTCCACAAATTTAGCTTCAGGAGCTAAAAAAAAAAAGAAAAGAAAAGAGATCTGACACAGCTCACAACATTCCTATTAAGTCAATACCGCTAATAAAGCGAGTCTTTAACTGAAGTGATTGAATAAGAAGTGATGAGAATCAGCTGATACTGATCCACTAACAGCCTGGTCCAAATCACCCGCACTTCCAATCAGGATACTTATTTTTACAGTACAGTTTGTTTCAAAGCCAAATACATTTATGTCTCTCCAGTTGTTATATAGTGAATATACAGGCAGGCCTGATTCCTGATGCACAAATGATCTTGGAGCACACAGATATACTGAACAACGGTTTCCTCACAGTCAGGGTGGCTGATTCTATTAAAAGTACCAGAAGTCTGAAAGGGTCTGAAAGGGTACATGACAATGGAAAATGGTTGCTATGCTAAAATGATATTGGCTTCACGATCTGGGTACATATAGCAAATAATAGTGTTATCTCTCATCATGTTGGTGTGGTGGATGCTTGAGCTGACATCAGACTGCATGCGTGGTTTGATATGAAATGCTCTCCTCTCTTTGGCACGGAGACATCCGTGTATCAGAAAGGTGTGGGTTGGTTTGGTGCATGGATTAAAGCAATGCCGTTACCTCCATTTGTGGAGAGAAAAGCCAGGACACTGTTCTCCACAGGCGGCACAAGGCTGTCCTCTCTGTGGTTCCTCTGCAGGGTTCAGCTTGTGAGAAACAGAAACAGGATTTGATCAGTCATGGTTTGCAAAAGCTTATAGACAACACAGCCTAAGCTTCTAAATGTGGATTGGCTACCTAGTTGAGTCTTCTTTGCGTTGCCAAGTTTATTAAACCTTTGGGCAAACAGTTTTCAGAGCACCCCAACAGGGTGTGCAGTACTAATGTGTCAATTGAAATATTTTAAATGAAGTTCTTCATGTCTTTTGCATTAATTACTGCTTAAAGTTCTAAACTAAAAAACATACAAGCAATAAACCATGTTGGCTCTTCATCAGGTAAAAAAAAAGGGAGGCACTGAGCTTAAATCCTATATTAATAAGATAAACCACTGCTGAAAGTGAGAAAACATATCTTGCATCATGTTTTTTATTTCTGTGGTGTTAATTATTGAGGCTTGTGCCAGGCTTAACAGAAGAGATGTAATTTGATATCCATAGCAACGAGACAGAGAAGGAAATTCACATCAAACGATAATTATTGGAGCAAGTCGCGTCATGCGCCATGGAAACCACCAAACATTTAACTTTATCTCGCCTACCTACCGATCTGCTGGAATCTCTCCTCCTCCTGCTGCTGCGACTGAACATGACAAGTTGATCCCAGGTCAGTGAAGGCACCGTCGGCCACTGCCGAGACAAATGACGCGGAGGAATGAAGGAATCAGTGCGTATTTGTTCAAAATTCGTCACTGCTTTGCCGAACGCACCGAGCCCCGGCTGCAGCTCTGTACCATTAACCTCCTTTATTAATGAATGAAGCCGCTCTGTTCCGGATCGCAGCTCCACCCTTTTTCATCACAGCCAATGGAAGACCAGAAAAAAAACTTTTTAAACAAGGAGAAACTGTAATTACACTTCGATAAAAACCATTCATGTGGTGGTAAATGACAGTGTGGATGTGTTCTGTCGTCCAGTCTGAGAACAGCTCAAGGCAATCAGACCCTGTAATCAGTGAGGAAATAAACACTTTAATTGGATTCTCCAAACAGCCTTTCTTCATAACCAGTTTGCTATTATTAGATCAGCCAAACAGAGTTTGAGGTCTGAATGCCCATGGTTGTTTGTTTGTTTGACTGTTTACAAGATATCTCGTAAATCTATCCACAGATTTTAATTAAATTTTGTGTAGGGGTGCATCTTGGGCCAAGGAAGAGTTGATTGAATTTTGAAGTGGATCCGGAAACTGATGTAGATTCTGGATTCTGGACATTGTGAGATAAGGACTTCTTAAAAAAAAAGTTTTGCCAATATGAAATCAAATAAAAGCACAGTGAAAATAAAAATACTCAGGCATGGAGAACTCTCTGCATTACTGGATCCAGGTCCCTGTCTGTGAGATTAAAAATATGGAGGGTGGCAAAATGGGTCACAATATGATAACATAGAGGGATGGCGCTGGAATAGTGCAGAGTCAGTCATTTCATCTGTTCAAAGGTTTGAAGTAATATTTTGACGTAAAATTGATCTGGAGCTGCCATTATGGAAAATCATACTTTTGTTGATAATCCATAAAGTACTGATTATGAACACATGATTCCAAATGCTAGGAGTGGGTAACCAGGCTCAAGGAATAAGGTGGTATTATTTAAGTTTGAATAAACCACACTTTAATGTCAAGGCTGAGTCACAATTTAACAGAACACAACTTTGAATCAGGGACAGCAGATCATTGATTCATTCCAATACTCTCCTTTAACTATTCTCTCTCTCAACATGACCAGTTGATCCTTGGTCAGTAAAGGCATGACCATGAGGCAAAGTGTTTTGATTTGCTTGGATTATGCAACCACACCACTATATGCCACTAAATCCTTCACACAGGACCTTTAAGTAGTAAGTAGTAGTTGACTTTCCAAGTGAAAATGAAATGAGGAAAATCTACTTAAAGTATTTAAAGTAATATAACTGAATGCAGAAAAATGGCCATATGACTTTTAATGAAGTTTTATTTTATATTGTTATTTTACGAATTTTATTTTATATATTATTATTATACAGCTGATTGTTTTTAACCATCAATAAATTGATTTCTTGGTTTTTAAAAATTCTGAAAATAGCGAGGAATGCCATCACAGCTAGATTCCGAAGCAACATTCAAAATGCTTGTTTCGTCCAACCAATCGATCAAGCCTTAAAATTAAATCAAAATTAACTAACATTTTGTGTTTCTCTTCATTTTCTTTTGCTGTTGTTGGAGTGAGAATAACAGAAAATGAGACAGAGAAGCAGTCAGATCTCTGCTTTGTCTCAAGGACAGACTGGTAAACTTGAGACACTCAAGTGGATATATAGGTGGAAAAAACCCTAACCATCCTTGTTATACAGCAGTCTGGAGTCAAATGATGTCGGTGAGACACAGACAGTCAAGAAGAAAAAGATGACTGATGCAGACTCACACAAATAAATGATGTTATTTCACACTCAGATAAAACATATCCTGTATTTGGGCGTCTAAAATGTTTGCGTATGCTTAAAAATTTAGCCTGAGGCTCACTATTGAGACTCAGTTCAAAGTCATCATAGATTACCTTGAGGAATGATGCTGATGATGATGGTAAGGGAAGTTGACCCAGAGGACTCAGGACTTTAAAAATCGCCTCATTAAGTCTTAAGTTAAGAGTCTAAACACTGTTGGCCGAATTGAAAACAGCTTGCAGGCTAGAAGAAACGCAAATAGAAGTAGAGATAAGCTCCCTTTTTTTTGTTGAGCTGATTTCTTTTTTTTTTTTGCTGCTGTCATTGTGGAAACAGAAAATTCCAGGATTTCTAATTCTGTGCATTTATCTCACATATCTTGCCAGGGAACTCTAGACCTGCAGACGTCTGTCAGGGTCAATTTAGCTTCAATGGGCAGTTGCTGGCAAGGTGGTGGACATGGCGTTCAGAACTTTCGGGAATGTCTAGTACAGCCTGAAGCCCACCGCTGTTTAGGCCACAGGTCTAATCCTGTGTGGGAAGGTCTGTGAGATTAACACAGGAAAACTGCATTCTGTACTGACCTGAAAAAGATATGGAAATACACTGAAGTAACCATTATTGGCTATTTTTTGTTGATATAGGAAATTAATTTGGCTCTGCCTGTATGAATTTTTAATGGCATTTTTTGTATTTAAAAAAAAAAGATTTAACTTAAAGTCACCTGCAGAAGGGGGACAGTTTCTTTGTGGTTATCTTAAATCTGAGCTTGAGACATGTACATAGGAGCAGGATTTTGTCACACAACCAGAGTAGTTGGAGAGCCCACCATGGCCTAATATGCAGCTCAGAAAAATAAAACAGGGAGAAGGAGTAGATGTAATTTAAATACATTTTAACAAGGTAATGTAAGTTTTTATGTATTAAATGTGGGGTAAAATCTGTGTGGATGTTAGTTTTAAAGTACATTATCAAAGGATCATTTTCTTTTTTGTCTGGTGAAACATGCTCAACAGTGAATTCTATTTATTTCTGAAGGACATTGTTCATGTCCGGTAGATGGTCTGATAAATCACTGTTATGTATACAGAGACTATAGATTAGAGTCATAAAACACATCTGTCAGCTCACAAGCCAGACGGTTATGATGGTGGAAGGTATGTGATCATAATCAAGCAGAAACAACTCTCGACAACTCTTACTGTATTTTTACAGTAAGAGTTGTACTTGCATGATACATAAAGGACAAACTGGATTTATATACAATTATATACAACTGTGAGAAGCACAAGGCAAGCCTGGCATGTGTCAGGCGTTTTATTTCCTTCTGATCACGGAGTCATTTGATCTCATACATAATGCTTTTCATACGTCAGCACCAAACTCTGCTTATACAATATATGCAGATATGATATACACATAAATAAATGCATTGACAAAACAGGAAACGTGCTACTGGACAGTTCATTTTCTGGAGATACTGCATGACCAATGCCTATGTACATTCACATAAAGAAAAGTTCAAATAAATATTTGCATATAAAATGAAGCATAAGGACATTTTACGTTGTAAAACTTCAATAATACATTTACAATCGCTTGATAAACATGTGGCAAAATAGTAAAGTAAGATAAATACGCTTCAATATCTTAATAATCCCTTCATTTATGATACCTGAGAACTCTGTTGACTGAAGTAAATTGACATTCACAATGAGAAGTGCATTTTTCAGTTGTAGGTGTAAGACACTAAATGTTTACTTCCCCATGCCTTCAGAATTAATTTCCGACTTGTGTAGTCGTAGATTAAGGTTGTGAAATTCCCTTTGGCTGAAGTTTGCACGTTATCACACGAGGCATTGAAATAGCACCAGATACAGAAAGGCTTATAAAAGCAAGTATGGCTTATTAATCAGTTGTACATATAATATGTACTACATATACACACAGTTAAGGCTTCAGTAAAGTACAAAAAGTATTTCTTTTTGGATTTCTTCTTGCTTCTGTAAAACGTCTGCTCAAAAAACTGCATCAAACTGGATAAAGAGAATATAAAAAAAAATACAAATACACAAAAAGATACCCTGATGTCACAAAAAACAATAAGTCAAAATGTTCTGACTGGAAGCATGTACAGTTTGGACAGATGCTATAAAACAAAAACGGAGAGAAGAATATGAGGTACACAAGGCAATAGTTTACCGGCAGCGTCTGGACAGAAATCACGCTGCAGGGCCTCTGAGCTTAGCAGTTTTAGGAGGATCTCCAAGGCCGGACCAGTGGATTATATCTCTGGAGCATCTACTGTGATTTTATTGGCCTGCGGTGAAGTCTTTCTTTCAAGTTGCTCCAGACAAAACACCCTGTCTGCTCTGTAAAAGCTAAAGGCTAATGGTTCTTTCTCTTTCTGGTCACTGCATGCTATACCTGAGAGATATGCAGGAACACAGAGGAATTTGATTCTCTCTGATGTTTAGCAGCAGAATCTCTACAGTTCTTGTAACTTACAGTCTTCTTCTTATGATCCAGTAATGTGTTCCAGTGTGTACATACCTGTGTGTTGTACTGCAGTGTGTTTGTGTGTGAGGGTAAACGTCTCACTTCCTCCCTATGTCTGGACCATGTGAATCCCAACTCGACACCAACTTTTTTTTGTCATACACAAACTTCATTCTTCCATACCTGCCATCTTGCTACTGCAAAGAGGCTGCAGCCATTCCAGCAACACTTGGCTTTTTCCTGCAGTGTGTTGCTGTTGCAGCTGATACTGGTCCTTGCTAGTTAATGAGCTTGTGTGAAGTCTTGCAGCTGCAGTTAACAGCTGGAGACATGCAGGTGGAGAAGCCTGACCACAATCCAGTCGCCCTCAGCTAAGATCTGGAAAGGTGTCTGGACGGGCATTTGTGTGTCAGTAAATGCGTCAGTAAATCTTGCCTTAAGTGATAAAGGTTTTAAAAAAAAAGACCAACTGATTGGAGACACCTTGCAGCACCGGCAACAATAAAATGACTGTAATTAAGGAAATATAGCTGTCAGAATTGATTTGGAAAAAAAATCATATGGCTGTTTGACATGCACTGTGGAGGAATGTGCTAAAAAGTCCAAGTTAGAAAACACATTCTAGCGGAAATCTGATAAATGACAACTGTGCGGTGTTTGCTATTGAACACGGCAAAATTATATTACAATACAAAAACAAATGGAGTACAATAAATACGACACCTTTATCCTGCTATGTACAGTACTTACAACGGATTCATTTACACTATACACACATGGGAGTTAAAGAGGTCATTTGATGGGCGGATCTGAACTAGGAGTTGGTTGCAGCACCAAAGAAGAGGGACGTCTAGGCCAAACAAGAGCCTGAAGCAGACTGCTGAGATGAATGGGAATCAATGCTAAAAAAAAAAAGACATGCAGACAATATTATCACTCAGTCAGGTGCAAATTAAAAACTGCACAATAGTATATAGACTGGCCAAATGTGCATTCAGTGAACTGCAGATTCTTTTTAACTACCTTTGCAAAAAAATAAAGACTGAAAATATAAACCTGGTTTATCCCTCTGCTTTATGAGAATTAAAACACAAATACTTACTTAGATTTAGTAGTTGAGTTGTTTATATATCCTACAAGGGAGTAACAGCAACCTACAGTCACATCTTTTTAATTTGAAATGAGGGGCTGAACTCTTGTCTTAATCTGGATAACACATTGTTCTTTTTGTAATATAAACTATTGCTTTTATATAAAAATAAAAAAAAGTGTACCACACCTGTTTCGTGGCGTTAGATGTATTCCACTATCACAGGCAGGCTGGAGCCAGAGGAAGGTGTACATTTGCCACAGTAGCCTCCACACATTCCTGACACTCTGCTGCCATCCTGTGGGCACATGATTGATATCATCAGTTATCATCTTGTACTAAAGAATGTTTTTTGATTTAGTCGTGAGACCATGTTCACATCTTGCTTGAATTTCTTTGTACTTTGTACTGAAGAGACCTTTCGTAGAAGCATTGTTCACCTGGTGATATGACCTGACAGATGTTAGTTTTGAAGGATCTGTCAAGAAAAAAAGACTTGAGGTAGTAATTGTTTGTTCCGCCTCCAAGTCGTTTGAGGTTTTCATCACTATGAACGGTAATTGTGGCAGGCTTGTTTTGGGGGCTCTGAAATGAGCTTTTTCTTTTCACCAGGAACTGGGTAATCACTCTCAATAATAAAGATGAATTCTTCACACCTCACTCACACCATTTCCATGTGGTACAGTGGGAGGTTTCGTGCAAACATTAAGAAACACAAATTAAATTGCAGCTGACGTTTATACCAAAAGCACTGTGCCACAACATGTAAGCCACAGCGTGAGGTGAGTGGTTCATCTGATCTCCTCTGGAGTGCCCGCTCTTCATCCAAATTTCACAACCTGGCTTTCTTTAAACTGCCCAGAGTGGGCCAGATGGATAACAGACTGTCATCACTTTCTGGCACCTCTTGTTGTTGCCTTGCCAAAAAGAACTTTCCAGCTTGGTATCTCCTCCAAAAAAGGGGATTAGCTGCCCGATGAGGGAGAGCACTAAGTTTATGGAGAGAAGTGGAGCTGGGAATACAGAACCCACTTGAGACTATGGCCACACTGAGGCCAAGAAGATATGCAGAGTGACGGGAAGGGAATTCTATAATTGAACTGGTATACTCAAAATCTCTAGAGTTAAAGTTTGCTGTAATTTGGGGAGTTTCCCGAGCGTATGGACCTTTACATATGTGACATGTTCCCAGTACCTGTGATTTCTGGATATTAGCCACTGCATTATTGCCCTGTGAGATCCATGAGGTGTCGTCAGCGACCTTAAAACCTGTCCCTGAGAGGTTGATTCTGAACCGCCCCTGAAAGAAGAGAAACACACACGGACAAATTATAAACACCACATAGAAATATATTTAAAGATTTAATAGACGTTATTAACACTCAGCATGTCCTTTGATAAACAGACTGATTTACTTCCAACAGCAGAAATAAAGCAAAAGTGAAGCACAGCGGAGATGCTCAACCCAAAGATTTCCTTCAGAGGGTTTTCAAAGCAAAGTGAATCACAAGTGTCAGTAGATTTACACAAAATGAGTAATTATAGCTAATGCACAGCACAGCAGTAGTTACAATCATCACCTGAAAAACAATAAAGCTTAAAAGGCTTCATTCCATTGAGGTAATATATCCACTACAACAAATGACAGAAAAAACAAAAACAAAACAGTAATCAGTTAGCTAGTACTAGTGTTTGGCTACAACTACTGCCTCCTGTTGGAAGAGACAAAGACATAATATTGTTATAATCATGGTGAAAATCTAATATCATGACAGACCTATGTGAGATCTTCTAAGATCTGCCTTATGCCGGATTTCTTTGTGTGTTTTTTGTGTGTTTTGTTCGTGTATTTTGATTGTTCTCATAGAACATATTCCAAAACCTCTAAAATGATGGATATTAATAAAGCTTTTTGACTGAAGAAATGTTAATATGTCATAGAGTAACAGGAAGAGCACAGGTGTAATTAATAGGCACTCATTCTCAATGGAATGACTTACTTGGAAATGATAAAGCCATCACTTGTGTTATTAGCTAAGGTCTGCTGTGCAAAAAGGGTAATTTCTCCTCCTGTCATATAATGAACAGTTGTTGTTGTTCTCACCTGTGGACATCGTGCGGCGCTGTAGCAGTCTCCAGCTGTAGCGAATGGAACAGTCTTGCCCTCATGAGTGAAAGCGAACCTCCAATCTGTAGCTGAACAACAACAGATACCACAAAACTCATCAATTACGGTGTGACAAATGTGTATCTTGGAATCCGTTGCTATAGGACCTCAGATGAACTTTTATAATAGCTAACACCTGCCATTGTGACCAATCCTTGTGTTATTTAACTGGTTTAAATCTAGTCGCCGTTTTAAGGCCTAATATCGGGATAATTCTGTCTACTTTGAGCACTTATAGTTAATCCCATCCAGCCTTGTAATTGTGTGGTGCTTAAATGAACCTTGAAGACACGGTGAGGCCAATACTGACGTGGATACTGTTGTGTGTGTGTTTGTCTGTTGCATGTGCATGAGCCACTCACTGATGATGTTCATTTTGCTGCGGTCTAGGCGGACTTTGGAGAAGGTAGTGAGGCCGGTGGCGGTGTAGTCTCTCCGACAGTCACAATCCTCCCTTCTGGAACCATTGGCTGGACACTGGGTGGGGTCATTGAGCCTGCAGACAGAAAGGAGTCTGTTGGATTTTGTAATTAAACTGACTGTTCTCATCGTTATTCTGTTAGCCGCTTATACCTGAAGCCAAAGATCTCAGAAAAATTCTCCCCTTCTCCAGACATCAAGGTGATATACTCCTGTGGAGTCTCTGTCTGCATTCCTGCACAGTAGACCTGAGGAGAACGACATGATACAAACCAACATGATTGTATGAAGCATATTACTACATGGGCTCAGGAACACTTTGGAAAACTGTTGTCAGTAAACAGTTCTTCCCTGCATCTACAAATTCAATGTAAGACTCGACCATGTGAAGCACAAGCCATACATCAACAACATCCAGAATGCTGCCAACTTCTCTGGGCCTGAGCTCATCTGAGATGGACTGACACAAAGTGGAAAAGTGTCCTTTGGTCTGATGAGTGCACATTTTAAATAGTTGTTGGAAATAATGGACCTCGTGTCCTCTGGGCTAAAGAGGAAAGAGGCCGTCCAGACTGTTACCAGCACAAAGTTCAAAAGCAAGCATCTGTGATGGTATGGAGGTGTGTTAGTGCCCATGGCATGGGTAACTTGCACATGTGTGAAGGAGCTATTAATGCTCAAAGGCACATACAGGTTATGCTGCTATCAAATTCAGGGATGTCCCCCTTCATTCCAAAAAGACAATGTCAAGCCACATTCTGCGTGTCTTACAACAGCATGGCTTCAGAGTAAAAGAGTCTGCCTACTAGACTTGCATGCCTGCGGTCCAGACCTGTCCACTATTGAAAATGAATGGCACATTATTGAACACCGAATAGGACAATAGGCTGTTGAGCAACTGAAGTCGTATATTAACCAAGAATAGGACAGAATTCAACTTTCAAAACTTCAACAATTAGTGTCCTCTCTTCACAAACACTTACTGAGTGTTGCTAAAAAACAATCAAATTGAACAGTTTGAACAATTTAAATATATTGTCTTTGTACTGTATTCAATTGCAATTAGGTTAAAGAAAATCACAGTATTTTGCATTTATTGACATTTTACATAAATGTCCTACTTTTTAGGAATTGGAGTTGTAAAAAAGATCATAAAATCTTACCTTGAGCGATTTTCCTTGAATATTGAGAAAATGTTCGCTGTCTGGGAGGGGGCCATTCACAGTCTGGACATCCTGACAACTAGAGGGCAAATGGCCTTTGAGACATAAACGAAGTAGAAATAAGTAGGGATACAGCCGTGTTTTATAACAGAATGCAATGATTTAACAAAGGGCAAGCACTTGGGCTGTATACACACACACGTGCATGCATGCGCACAAAAATGTCAGGAGGCAAGTCAAGTGTGGCAAATTGTTGCGTCGAATCAAAGAAAATGAAAAGCCGCTCACTCTTTGAAGCCCGATCCTACCGTAGGGAAATAAATACACTGAACTATCTTTGATGCTTGCTTCAGATCATAAATATTTTGCTAGAGGCCAAATCTCTGAGATGACTGGATCAAATCAAGCAATACCTAAAACTGGCATTCATTTGGCCTGTATGTGGTCCTGGTAGCCTTAACCGTTGTTAGAAGAGCAGCGGTTTTCTTGCAATACTCACAGTTTGGATTTTTGCAGACTTTTCTAGCCTCGGGCTTGCTGTCTTGAGAGCACCTATTGCTTTCCTGACCATCTGCTGCCACACACTGCACTATCCTGTCCATCACACCATCACCACAGCTCGCTGAACACTGGAGGGGAGAAGAGAACCATGACAGTGTGATTATTATTATTATTATTAAAAATTCATAATTTATGCATGTTTCTTTCTTCTACTGTTATGTGACTATTAGAAGTTGAGCGCACTGAGATAAACAATCGGTGGTGCAAAAGGGGTGCAATGAGATGATGTAATTATAACAGCTCCTTTAATGATACGGATAATATGATGGAAATAAAGCATTTCTGTTTGTTTCAATGCACATAACAACAGGCGGATTGTTATCTATATTATTGATATCAAATTTAGCATTTCTATGCATTATACCAGGAAATTTGTTAAAATTGAGAAAAATAATTAATTTTGCAATCAATCACAAAAATAGACCTTGGTGAATCATAACAGCTTTCTTTCACAAGATCTCATGGTTATATTTAAGAAGACTTCATACCTGCATTTCCATCTTGACAAAATGCTGATGAGTATATTTAGAACCATGGACTCACTTACCTGTCCCCAGATTCCAACCCTCCACTCCTGTGGCGGCAGGCACGGGTCCAAATGACACGGCATATAGCTCTCAGGTGGCGTGCCGGGGCAGTTGGACAAAGACTGATGGCCATATTCATAGTTGTCATTCTCCACATGCACCTCGCTGCAGGAGATCAGACGCTGGCGGTAGCCCTGACCACAGCTGGCCGAACACTGGAGGAGAGGATAAATCAACACTATGAACCAGCAAAAATTAGGAAACATGAGTGATTATTGACATTTTTGCACCACTGCATATTAAAAATTGTGATTCAGAAGAATGGTCCTTTTGAAGAATGAAGGTAAACAGACTTTGTACAACTCACATCTCACAGCCTTTAGTGGGACAACACAATTTCAATGACACACAACCACCTTTGCCTCTCACCTCAGTCCACTCCCCTGTGATCCAGATTAACTCACAGGCATGGGTGTTACAGCTCTCTATGTCTGGAGGTCTGATCTGGTTCACACAGTACATCTCATGGACCTCGTGCTGGTAATGGTCCACACACTGCAAGGCTCGTTGTCGATGGCCCACTCCACATGACTTACTGCACTGTAGTAGAGAAAAAGCCGGCCTTTTACAAAGAGGAAAAATCCTGTGGCATTCCCGCCACATAATTAGGCCAATTTAATGAGAAGTTTAATACTTTTCATTAAATTGGCCTAATTATGTATAAACATGTGTTCAGGTAGAAACAGGAGACCGCATGTGCAACAACAAGTGAGGATTCTCAATAATCATTGATGCAAACATGATGATGAACAGGCTGATCTGTGTTGTGAGCAGTGCCTGGGTTTTCAGCATAAAGATGTCAAAACAGTGGATAAGAGCTGGGAGGAAAGCAATTTGTTGTTAAGCAGAGAAGCCTGAATGGAAGACACGGTCAAGTCCTAAGAAGAGATTACACAACTTCTGAATCCTGGGACTGTTTACAGTACATGTCAACAATGTGCCTAATGAAAGGTCATGGCTGAAATTCACTAGCAGTAAACAACTGCCTTAAGTCTTAACATCCAGGCCTTCCTGCAAAAGACAAGATCATCACAATACAGTCACTGCTTTTTACAAACAAGCATGAAATACTCCGGATTCGGCGCCACGGGTGCATTTCTTTGAAGAACGACAGATAGGAAGAAGCCATTTAAGTTGTCCCTGTTCATAGCAATTCTTGTTGCATTACTGATAAAAAAGTTCATTTTTCAAAATAAAATAAAAAAATGAATAAAATGGTTAAGATTCCCAAAATATCAAAAGGCACCTCACGGGAGATGTGCATATAAAGTTTTGTGAAAAAATATTTAACAGCTATTGAGTTGTGTCCCAGAAACTCTCATCTGAAATCCAACTCAAAGAATGAGCCGAAGTTCAACTGGTAACCATGGAGACAAAAAAGAAATTACGAATGATAAAAGTTCCTAAATAGTAAAAGGTCCCACTTCAGTACTTAGTTGTTGTGTGTAGAAAATTTGATGAAAAAATATTACAACAATTTTTGCGTTATGTATGATGGATGGATGGATGGAATCTATTCCTGTATACACCTCATCACTTCGTTGATGATGGAGGATAAAAAAGTTTTTCAGAACTTTTTCAGAATTTTATGCCACTTTCATACTCAATCATGATACCATCATCAGTTACCAATGAACCTCTTTACCTGTGGAATGGTCCGATCTGGTGTTTTTGATCATTCCACAACCTTCCTAGTCTTTTGTTGCCCCTGCCCCAAACTTTTTTAAAGATGTATTGGCATAAAATTCAGAATACGTATAAATTTACAAAAATCACTTTCTTGTTCATTGAGTGTAAAATCTCATCTAAATCTTGTCAAAAATATTCAGAATATTTCCTACAATAGCGACTATTTATTTTAAAGATTCACAATGGCCCTTATACTGAATTGACATTTCCAGACCTGTAATTTATTTTAATGGTGTTGCAGTGACAGAGGTGTCCTTCGATCAAAACCGTAGATTGATGTCTTATTAAATCCAGGTCCATGTAGTAACTCAACTAGTGCGACATTCAAGCTCACAAGAGTTATAATTTAAGCACTAAAGATCTCAGAGAGGCTTCCACTTGCGTCAGAAACACTCTGTGGTGTTATAAATTCAGAAGACTCCAGCTGGTCTTCATCACTAGTACAATGTTGAACAAAGTCAAACAACTGAAAAAGTGGGAACTGCTATTGTGCGCTGTGCTGCTGTACTATGCAGGAATCAAACAAGCTCTGCATGAGGGCATCAGAGTTTTAGTTTTGGTAAAACCGATGGTAGACCAGAAGTATTTAATTCTATTAGACCGATAGACGTGTGAAACAGTACTGATAGATTTGTGAGTCATTGTAAGAGTAGAACACGTATAGATATGTTCACCCCTGCCAGGTGAACTGTGGTAATTGCCTCCACTTGTTCACTGGTAGGGAGGGAGCTCCAAACACATCTCAAGACTAATTAGGCTCTACTTTCTGAGGAGACATTTCATGCTGTTCAGTGACCCAGATACAAAATCACTTGTGAAGAACAACCTCCTGCTGCAGCTGTCTGTTCTAAAAATGTCAGCTCTCAACAGGAATCTATAGCCTCTAGCCTATGAAAGACTGCTGAAAGTTACACAGCAGGAATGTATGTATTAAATATAGCCTAGGTATGACTGCAATCTTATCATAAAGCTCTATCTTTCATAGAGCAGATAGTAGATAACATTAGTGATACACTTTAAAAAAAAACTTTTGTACTGATATTAAATACTACGTAAACATTTATTCTAAACTACAATATATATTATTGACAAAATAAGCAATCAATGATTATTATTAACGAGTTTAAATGAAACTCGTTTAATCTATGTCATCAGGGCTGTTTGAGTGTGATTAGATCAGATTAAAAAGACCCTCAAAATCTGTCATCAAATTTTTATTCAATGTCGGATATTAAATGAGATCTGTCCACTTATAACCAGAAGAGCACTGGTTAAAAAGATCTTTCAGAAGAAACAATAGTGTGTTTTCATGTAGGAAAATATAACCAACAGTAAGAAGCTAATAAAACTGATTTTCGTAAAGCCTTTATTAAGGCCTTTAATCTATTTTACCTTCTTCTGTCAGTCACAGGTGTGCATTAACTCTTCTCCAGTTTACTTAACCATTTCATTTACCAAAATTCAATGGTTCCTTCTTCGGCACGTCTCCCACTCTTCCACCAAAGTCATAGATCTGCCCCTTTATTTGGACCCACTCCAAAATGTAACGATTTCTTCCTTGGCACATGTCCCTCTTCCACCAGTGTTACAGTAATCCATCCAGGAATTTATGAATAATATGCAAAAATGTTACATTATACAAAAAGCCCTTCATTGCAGTGTTAAAAAATAAAATAAAAAGAAACTTATAAACCAATACACCCCTTTCATCAAAATCTGTGGTGTTGTTTAACCTTAATAGAAGGAAATGGGGAAAAATGCTATTTTAATGGGAAGTGAAAAAATACCTAGATCCGCCCTTTTATCCAGGGGCATCCAGGGGGTTCACTGTCATATGACCGACCCTCCTACCAAATTTCAAACAAACAAACAAATAAACAAACAAACATACACTAACAAACTAACTATAAGGGCACTCAATAGAGTACAGACCTTCTCAAAGGCCGAAACATTTTTTCATACTATTAATTAAATTAAACCCTAATAGAAATGCAACAAGACATGTGGCCATCAGGGAAAAAAAATGGATCCACCTCTTTATTTGGATCTATTCCAAAATTCAACATTTCCACTTTTGACACATGCCCCACTTTCCACCAAGTTTCATCAAAATCTGTCAAGAGTTTAACCATAGCTGATAGATGTTGAAAAAAAAAGCCCCATCTCAGTAAAGGAAGTGACATAAATTAATTGATCCACCCCTTTGACTAGATTCAGGACAAAATTAGATTTCTCTCATGGCACATGTCCCACCTTTGTGTAGTTGACAAAAGCCCCATCTTGTAATGTTATAAAAGCAGGAAAACAAATCCTAGATGCGCCTCTTTATCAGCTCCACTTTAAAATTGAATGGGTTCTTATCCCGCCACATGCCCAGTGTTCCCACCAAGTTTCATGAAAATCCGCCAGAAAGTTTTGTGTAATCCTGTTGACAGACAGACGAACTAACAGACGCCTGTGAAAACCGTGTCTGGTTGGGGAATCAGCCAATCAGCCAAGAGCGGAGTTGCCCATTTTATAACAGGGCTTAGGGTTTGTTGGGGGAAAAAAAAAAAAGGCTGATCATCTGATTTTCATCAGGGCTCCTCTCCTCCTCCCTGCTCAAACTCAAACAGGGACTCAGACGTCAGAGGACACAGTTAAATCATCCTCGCCCGCGCAGAGACAGAGAGATAAAAAGCCTGGTTTAAGGTTGTATCTTTCTATACAGCATTCAGGACTTCTTCAGCTTACCGTCTGCCACTCTCCCTCTCTCCACCGGTACCGAGACTGGCATTCGCTGACCCGGCAGCTCTGGCTGGACGCCGGTCTGGTGCGCAGGGAACAGCTGCTCTCCAGCGGGCTCCGTCGGTGTCCAACCTGGCAGAACACCTCCCGTCGCTGGACGCCGTCGCCACATGATGCTGAACACTGAAAGGGAGGACAGGTAAGAGCTTCTGTTCACTGTTAAGTACATTGTTTTACTGCATGTTAAATAATCACATTTTATTGCTGTAATGCCCCGATACACATTAATCCCTACTTTAAATTACAATACTTTAATCTAATAATACATCTGTGGTATCGTGGTGGGACAGCATTTAATTGAGGGAATATTCTTGACTAAAACCAGCACATATTTTATGAAAGGTACTATACTATGTATCATATACATATTAGCAATGTATTAATATATATTATCTATGTCTTATTTATATTATTTTTGTTCTAGATGTCACCTTGTGTCCCATCATATTTGATTTTCTTGACTACTCAAGTTTTTATACTCACATTCGTTTAATGGCCAGTATCAATGTATATATTATATATGAAAATGTATACTTTAATACTAATATAATACTATAATTTGATTTTCTTAACCTGCCAAAGTAAGCACCACTTCAACTCTTATTTTAACGATATAAATGCATTACACTATATGCTTAGCATATTATTGAGAAACTATTATTAAGGAAATACTTCATATTTAGTTATTGCAACTAGGTACCTACCTTCATGTTCATATTTAACTTCTGTGCTTTGTTTTAATACTGATTGATGCTGATGTTTTTCTACAGAAATGTGAAGAAATTCAAGTTTGGAACCTGGAAAGAGGAATCTGTTTTGTTTTCAGTGTTGGTGATTCTGGACAATCTGTACTGATGTCAATGTAATGCTTCTAGACTATACATAATGCATCCATGATCATAATACACTCAATTGATTTAAAAACGCCACTGTGCTCATGCGCAAATTTGATTGGGCAATTTTTTCATACAAAAGTAATCATTTGCTTCCTTATTAACTTTTAAATATAATCTCAATTTAATAACCTACAAAAAATAACACCAAAAACAGAAGCACCATACATTTCTCAGGTGAAACAACTGTAGTAAACTATTATAATTAGTGTGTCCTCCATCAGCATTGATTACAGCAGTAATCCTCCTCCTGATGCCCTGGCAGAACCTCATGTCATCCTGTGGGATGACCGCCCACTCTTCAGTCAGAGGTGCTCAGAGTTGCTGCTGAGTCTGTGGAGGATGTTCATGCTGTCGCACTCACTCAACCAACCAAACCCACAGGTTTTCACTGGGTCGGGGCCCGTTTCTGAGGTGCAGTAGGCGCATTTGTCAATCCTGATTCTTGGTTGTTACATGTTGTGGACAAGGGCATACCAATAACACAGTCCCGGTCATGTTGCCCCAGCCATGGCATTCTTGCAGATGTAGTTTTCTCACTAATCTTTGTGCCTTTTCATAGGGGTGGGTTAAGTTAACAGTGGGGGAAGTCATTCACGATTAGTTGGATAAAGGCATTGTGGTTGTTTGTCTGAAAATTGTGTTTTCAGATTCAAAACTACTCACGAAAATCAGGCAAGGTTGACCAAACAAATTATACTAAAACCTGCCCTACATATACTGTAGATGTACACCCAATTTCCAAATAGAGAAAATGTTTTCTCAGAGAAAATGTTTTCTCAAATTGGGCCAAAAATGAGTGGACATAATTTATGCAGCTTTGAGGGTTTTTTGGGGGGGTACATTAAGACAAAGTATCACCGATGCAATGTATGGGTTTGACTTTGTGAACATGAAAATGACAGAGTGAGATTACCATTATAACTGCTCATATGTTTGCAGGTTCAGGGAGCAGGAAGTGATAAACATCTCCAGATGGTGAAGCTGAGATGACATCAGAGACCTGGATGGGTTCCACCACAGGTTCATTACAGACCTGGATGGGTTCCACCACAGGTTCATTAGCTTAAGATTGAGTCTGTTACAGACACAATTTCACTGTGTATTATCTTTATTACCTGTAGGCAGTAGGACTGTGTGGTATGACCAAAATATCATTTCCAGATATAGGCTATTTCGTGTCCAGATAACGACATCATGATAACATATTGCAATATAGGACATTATAGAAAAGTCTATTTCTTTTACATTTTGAATTATATATTTTTTAAAAGTAAAAGGTATTTATTTTCCCCTTCTATTTTGAACTTTTTAACAATTTTCTTTTAGCTAAATGTCTAACAAAATGTAAAATATTGATGTATAAAATAAAAAAGTGAATAGAAAACACATGATTCATGATGTATAAAGGGTGAACGGGATTAGTGGTGTTTGAGTCTGTTCAGTGTTTCCCACAGATAGACAGTGTAACTGTGGTGGAGACACTGTTTATTCACTAACTACTTTAATCTGCTCACTTCTCTTTTCCTCAAACACACACCTCTGCGCCACACACACCGCCAGCCAGACCCTGCCTCTTATTATCTGCTCAGCGACATAAATAGACTACATTAACCTGGAGACATTGCACTACAATTGGCACATTTGTCTCATTTTGATTTGGATGTCATTAAAGAGGGGATATTGCACATGGAGGCACAAGAACTGATTCAATCTCCAGTTCCACGCTGCTTGTTACAATATTTCTGCAAAGAGTTTGATTTGTAACACAACAAAACAAATATATCATATTTAAAAAAATTGTATTGTGAAACAATAGATATCATCATATTGCACAGCACTCTGGGTAATCATGCTGTGGTTGACGAACAGCCTTGTGTGGAGTATCATTTTCTCCTGGCATGTGTCCTGCTCCACATCTGTTTAGAGCAGATGAAGTATGACGTCTGAAGCCTGTGGCTCTGTGCTGGGTTCAGTGGGGTGAATTCAGTGAAAGACGAAACAAGAGAGAGGCAAAGAGAGACATATAGAGTAAAGGGAGGGAGGGGAGGGACAAGCACCAGGCTCCCCAGCAGCCCAGGTGCCTGTTGTGTTGTATCTGGCAAGATGGTGTTACTGGACTGCCTCTTTCCTTTTTGGTAGGGCATGCAAAGATAGCACTAACATGTGGTTCCCATCCGGGGGGGGGGGTCATTGGAGGAAAGAGCAACAGTGATAAGGAGGATAAAAGGGACAGAGAGGAGAGAAGAAAGACGGCCAGAGGAAGTGAAAATATAGATGAGAAGCATAGATTTACAGTGGCTGGTGCAGAGGGGGGGGGCACGTCCCTCCTGCTGTCATATAACTGTGCTGTGAAGCTGCAGCCCTGCAGACACTACCTATTTACAGCCACTCCACGCCTGTGCTGCAACCACCATGTGATGTGTTCAAACACCCTGCCTTAGTTAGTGGCCTGAAATGGTGCAGTAATACACTCAGGTTTAGCTGCAGATGTTTCACACGTGCACATATAAAGCAGGCAAGTAAGGGATGAAGTGGAAAGAGTAAAAACATGTCTGGCAGGGTGAGAACAAGAGCAGCTGAGGGGTGTTTTAAGGCAGGGTCAAAGAGTCCTACCTCTCCCCACTTGCCAGTCTTCCACTTGGGACATCGTCCACCTCGACAGCGCCTCTGCTTGCTGGGTTTTGGGGACAGAGCCTGGCAATTTTCCTCGGGGATGGGACGGCCAGAACCAGTCACGCAGCTCACATTACGGGATTTGAAGCCTCTTCCACAGGTGGCGGAGCACTGCAAGATGTCAAAGAACAAAAAGAGTTATATTAAAATAAAAGGGAATGTTTAATTCTGATGTGTTTTTTTGTTTCGCTTGGTTGGAATCTTTCAAGTCAAACAGCATTTATTAGGATTGACGGTGCAGATAATTTGTTGAATATCATCTTAATGGAATCAGCATGACAGCACAGCTATAATTAAAACCAAGCTGTATGAAGATGTACTGATTGATTGAAGATGTAAATAATTTGGTGGATATTTTTCGACTTAAAAAAACCCCTGATGTGAGACTGAGTCACACGTGCGTAGCTAGTCCAATAAAGGCAAAGCGTGGTCGAGCACCCCGGCAGAAGTTTGTTTCACTTCCGGGTTCATCGAGTCACTGGAAGTCTAACTCGGTGTGACAGGCAGACACACACAAACACACACTGAGGGAGTGGAGAGGGGCTCAGATCATCAAAGGGGGCGGTGCATTTGGGGATGGATGCGAAGCGACAGTTTGGAAGTTGAATAAGTACATGGCTCAGCGTGTGCTGCTGTGCTGGCCAGCAAGGGACTGCACTAGAGGGAGCATGCCATGACCTCTCACCTCATTCTGAGGTGAGCGCTCATGAAAGGAGGGGCTAGTAGAATATTTATTATACTTTTTAAATCTGGGCAACCCTCATATCACTGTTTGATCTGTGATCTACCAGATTTATCGGAATTTGACTCGTGTTGTTAGTGATGTCACTGGATTGGAGCAATAAAGACAAAAATGATGATTCACCTTTATTCCTTCGCAAGAAATAAATACAATGAGTCATTTCAGTATTGTGTAATTCTTGTGCTGATATTTTTAGAATACATTTTTCAAAAAACACTGAGTGTGTTGCGTATGTGTCCTTGGGATGACACTTTGAAAAAGGAGAGGACTCACGTCCTGGTTGATGCCATAAGTCACTCACAGTTCTGATATCAAATACAGGCTGTAATAACAGAGATGTTTTTTTTATTTATGCTATTGCCTAACATGAACACAATGTACAAGAACACATTTGTTTTAAATCCACTGTGGAGCGTTATTGGGTCATCACAGGACACTGGGGATTCCAGTACAAGTTCAAATCACAGAACAAAGCCTTAACAATCCACAGTATTCTTCCAGACTGTTCTTCTGTTCTAACATCAGGTCACTGCTATAATATTTTATGTATTTTTTTTAAACTTTCTTGCTGTTGTACTGAAATGCCTCCAGAATACCGTGGGAATCTGTGCAACTGGGCCACATTAAAACACTGTGTTTATCAGTACACAAACCCCCACATGCAGGGTTTATTAACTTTGCCCACCAATTCTCTGTGTACTGTAATTATCCAGAGCAGTTCATTACTACAAACACGACTGTTCACACACTCATGTTTCCTACTTAAGTAATAACTACACTATATAAACAGTTTAATTAGCATCAAATTTATTTGCAGGAGGCAGAGTGGGTTGTCCACTAATCACAGGGTTGGTAGTTTGATCCACACATCCTTGGGAAAGCGTCCTTAGGCAAGACACGGAACCAAGTTGCTCCAGATGGGCAGCACAGTACTTTACATGCCAGCTCCATTACCATGAATGTGTATGAATGTGATGGAAATTGTAAATGTAAATAGCTGCTAGAAAATGCATGATTCAAATCACGCAACTGCAGCTAAAATTTTTTTTCCAGGTACAGGTACAGCATCGGTCAGCACCATGTCAAATAAAACCCTGTTAAAAGACCACTTTTTAATATCAATAGAGTGCTGGGGACTTGGTTTTATTTTTTTACCCCTGGATCACAGCATTTCCCAGAAGTCTGTCTGCTGATGGGAAAAAATGACCAAGGGGCCCCTTCCCAGATTATACATGACCTTTGACCCAAGCTGCATTGTCTTGCCAATGCTTCCCTTTCATTCAAGTTACTGTCACTGGCCCCCACAGGAGTACAATGTCATCAACCTGTGTTAGACCAGAGTAGAGGGGCCTGAAGGGGCAAAGGGAGCCAGTTTTGCGCCACTAGGCGACCCAGAAAAAGGGTGATTGAACAGCATAAATTATTAAATGAGAGGTGTACTGTGCCACTGTCACACAGGACTTAGAAACACACTGTAATTACCATGAAGCTTGAGTTGGTCATGCTGAGTTAAACAATTCAATATTGGGCCTAGTAGGAGGACTGTAATGTTGAATGTTTTTAAAGGTCTGCACTTGCATCTTTTTTTCTGACTTTTTTTGACAACCAGTCCATGTTATAAAATAGCTAAATTAGTTGTGAGTTTTTTTCCTTTGTTTTTTTGTTGTTGTCTGTTTAGACCTTTGTCTGCTCACTGCATGTGACAAAAAACAACATGTTAGATTATAGCCTGCAACGTACAGTTGAATTCTTCCCACTTTCCAATGTAATATTTTGTACAGTGCATTAGTAGATTATTTACCAATTCAGACTTGTTGGTACAAGTGAACAATAATCTGGACACATAAGAAGTTATTTATACTGTATTATTAGCCTATTCTAATATTACAGGGTACACAAGCATGACTCCTTCAGAGCCACATACAGGTACTAAACAATATCTTCTGTTGTCTATGATTTGTACAGCTTTGTTTGTAGTTTAGAGATCAGGTCTGCTAAGTTTTAGGTGGTGTAAATTCCCTGATTCCCTCTCATTTATTAACTTCACTTCTTGTTCCCTTGTACGAACATGTATATTTTAGTATATACCATACTGGTTAGTGTAAAACAATGCATTGTAAAAAGGCTAAGAATTATGCTGTGAATTGCGGTCCATAATCTAAAAATTTACTGGAATATTTTGTTCAAATAAGAATGAAAAAAAGCCTTTGATAGTACCTCTACTTCACTTTAATTGTAACCTTTTCTGGAAATGAACAGAAATCCAACAAATCCATAAAAAAATTAAATATTGACATAGCATTATAATGAAGCAACAATAAATACAAGTAATTACATAAATGTACAGAAATCTTCTTGAAACACAGACTACAGAATACTGCCATTTGTGAATAAGAGACATGCAAAATACTTATTTCAAGAGCCTGGTGTTTGAGCTGCACTGCTAAAAGTTTGGCAATAAGGAGTGAAACTGCTAACACTGGAAAATAAAACTAAACAGGAATAATGGAATATGTTCTACTTTCACTGATTGAACCTAGATTAGATTTTCAGATGCCTTACAATCTCACATGTGGGAGTCATTGAAAGGGATAGTTCTAATTAGTGCATGGTAAAAAATGTACTCACTGCTGTGTTAACAGGCCCTTAAAATAAGATGTGATGTCAGTACAGACATTTATGACCAGGAGGAGTCAACTGGGTGGGCTGCAGGTAAAGGTTGCCTCTAACCACAGATTCTGGATCAGTTTTGACTGTCCACAGCGGGATGGTAAGCATTGCAAGGTGGGAGATGACACACACACCTCGGGTCTGTGTTTAAGGCCATCACCTGCAATGAGTAGCCTCAAGAACTCATGCTTAATCTTAGCCAGCCAAAAGCCCTCCAGTGCAAAGGAGAGAAAGATACGGCAGGGGGGCAATAAACAGAGACTGAGGTAGACACATTAGGTTGGCTCAGAATAAGAGCTCTGGATACAAAACACTATTAACTTCCCCTGTGCTCACAGGTATCACGTGTTCTGAGTAAGAAAATTTAACAGCCCATTCTCAGAGAAAGTTTGATGGACATTTGAAGACAATTCAACAAATTTTCATCAGATCTGTGATATATTTTGCATTTAGCTCATGCTCATGGAAAGAAAGTTTTTTAAAAAAAAGTACAGAAAAAGCAGCACCAAAAAGAAATGTGCCACAATAAACACCTAACCGACCAAAAACATCATGGTTACATCTCCCTTGTTTGGCCAAAGCACCACTAAAGTGTACTTTAATGGCTAGTTGCGTTATTTTTTGTTCCAAGTGAGGTATTGTTGAGCATAGCATATTTAGCAAGTAGTACGTAACTGAAAACATTACACACAATATAAATACACTCATATCAAAGCACCTTTGCATCAGAGAGATTTAAACCTATTGTTTTGGCCACACTAAGGAAATCTGGGTCAAAACCCTCTGCCAAACTGAAATGCAATGGCTATTAGTTCTAATTACCACAAACTTGGTGAGACACTTTATTTTACAGTGCTAGTAAAGCGGTTGTTTGCTGGTGGTTACTACTGATACTGGACGTTTCAGGAACTTTTGAGTCAACATATTCGTGCTTCAGTGTCAATGTCATTTTAGGGCAGCACCACTGTTTGTTTCATAGCAGAGGGTGAATACATAAACTGTAATATAAAGTGTCTAAAAAAGATTAGTAATTTCTCTAAAAAAACACATGTGCCTTGAGACAAACTGAATTCTTGATACAATAGAAGCATATAGGACAAAGATGTATGTATAGTACACAGCCCTATGTAAGGTGGTGCTTTTAATGTTCATAATAGAACATCAAGTACATTGTGTAGCGCCACATATTTGGAGATTATGGGCCATTCATTCTTTGGATAATAACACAACAAGGCATCGTTCTGTATATTCCTGATATACAAAAACATTCATCAGTATTTGCATATGAACAACGATTGGCTAAATGTGCAAATACAAACAGCTAAGACACAAAATAAATCACTTTTTTAAAAAGTTAATGCTATATACAAAAGATAAAAAGGAAACAACATCTTAATAAATTATCTTTAAAAACAATATTTTACAAAACTATCTTTGATTGTGATACAAAGTGATCCTGAATTTTTCAAATACTAGAAACAAGGCTCGACAACAGTTTTATGGTAAGTAGGACTGATGACAAAAACGTTCTTATGGTCACAGCTGTCAGTGAAGTATTTTGTGATGTTGCACTTTTTTTGGCATAGTGCAAGTGAGCGCATCTTTGCCATTCAAGTGCAACAGTGATCAACTTTCCGAATGTCTTGAGGAAACGTTGACCAATCGTAGAGGGGGAGCAGGAAGTGGAGGAGGTTTAAAGTAAAAGCAGAAAAGTGGGAGTGTAACTTCTCCAGTGCAAACGCACCAAAGTTATCCTGCCTCTTTAAGACTGTTTGTGAAAGAGTAAGACTACAGATATTTTAAAAAATGTGAGGTTGAAAAACAAGGCAAAAAGAGTATTTTTTATGAGCGTACCGAGCTCCATGGGTCTGTGCTCCAGTGGGGACTAGACGGGCATGGCTGAGTATTGCACTGCTCACGATCTGGTGGCTTGTCATGGATCTCGCAGCTCAGATCATTGAAACGCTCGCCGTTTGGACGCTGACACACGACCAGCCTTGTCTTTATCCCACCTCCACATGGCTTAGTGCACTGAAGACGGCAAGAATAGAGGTTGTGTTTTACAGATGAGGGACAGAAAAAAATAAGACCATTTCTTTGATGTGAAAATAGATGTTTTGTGTGAAGCATGGAGAATGTGAGCTCAAGTCTTAAGGCCCATTTATGCTCCCTCTAAAGACGTTAACGGATACGTCAGTCGGTAAACGGTCTATCCGTCAACGCCTTCATACTTCCATACGTTCTTTACGTCGACATAGATACAACCACAGGAAGGCAGTGAAGCAACAACAAATATGGCGATGGTTGGAGGAGGTTGTAATAATGTACTGAGTAAATGCAAAGCAGCAAAAGTGGAGGTAACGATGTATTCGGCGGTGGTCTGTGAGGTAATTAGGTGCTTCGAGACTTGAGGACGGAGTTTTTTCACTTTTTCGCTTAACTTTTTTCTTCTTCGTTGTGTCCGTACACATTTGTCGTGCCTTGCTTGAATTGTAGCTACAGGGCCCTAAACCATTTCTGGTGGTATTGCTTCGTTTCGTCTGTATCGTCCGTGTACGTAAACTCTCCGAGTACATGTCCGATTATGTGCGGAATGAACGCAGAAGACGTACTGAAGGCTCCGTCCATCTCCGTCTTTAACGTAGAGCATAAATGGGCCTTTAGCTGACTTCTAATACATTTTCAAACATCCACACAATGCAACTACTGCATCAGTCAAAATAATTATTCAAACTCAAATGAGCATCCAAGAGTTCACAGTTTTCTCTTTAAACAGCAGTACAATAGAGTCTTTCTTACCTCTCCCCAGTTGCCATAGATCCACTGTGGACATGGCCCTGACTCACAGGATCGCTGCTCATTGGGCCGACTGCGATCCTCACAGCTGTTGGCAGGGTACCCATTCTCATCCTGGCACACTACTACCCGCCGCTGGAAACCTCCTGCACACGTGCTGGAGCACTGTTATTACAGAGAGTGAAGAGTGGACACTGTCAAATAGATGGTTCTCGCAAATAAATGGTCAGTGTATAGATGTAAGTGAGTCCCAGATGTTCATGCTGCAAATAGTTCTAGACATAGACTTGATGATGTAAAACACACATAAGTAAAGCTACAGCAAAACAGCTGTTAAATCAACAAGATTTGTAAGACACTAGTAGATTAAATGCACATGCTCATAATATATCGAAGGTCTCCATTATATATATAAATATATTGTGTGCACAAAAAGCATCCACTCTCCTTCAGAGAACAATGATAAGAGACATCTCATGTCAAATAACTGACCATGTCTGCTGCTATATTAAAATACACATCACATCCTCAGGAGGACAGAGGAAGGAAGAGTTACCAGAAATAGCTTCAATCACTTCCCAGAATTATTTAGAGGTCAAAATTATTTTTGGAAAAGTCATTATCACAATACATTTAAAAAAAAACAAAAAAAACAGCCCCACTGTGGTTGAACCGATGTCGATGCAAAGAACACAAGGAAGTATGCAGACATTGATGGATTGACCGTTTATGGACGGACGTATCCATTTATGTACGTAGAGGGAGCATAATGGGCTTTAAGGCATTTGAAGGAATCATTAGTTCTTTTGGGAACTGTGCTTCGGATTCAGATCTATGCAATTCTCTCGTCTTCATCGTCACTATAAAGATACAGCCAGGTAAACAGCTAGCCTAGATATTTCTAAAGGACCAGTGAAGCTCACTAATTAACATAATTGTTAAAGTTATGACATATTTGTTTCTTTAGCTTCATATTTAGTGTAAAGACATAAAATTGGTGTCGATCATCTCTCAATAGAGGCCTACAATCTAACAGTTTCTTTAATACAGACAGAGACTGTATGGAATGTGTGACATCATTTCTCTCTTTTTTACTATTGCAATGCCAGAAAGACAGTTGCTACAATTTATCTCACTACCAAAAGAAAGCCGGCTTTGTCTAATTGTGGGCATGAAAAGAACAACCTTTCTGGTGAGTCCTGGTGTGGACAAGTCATTTCCCAGTAATAGAATTATTACAAAAGTCTAATTTTTTCACCAGCTAAAATGTTCTCCAGCTGAAGGTTTGGTTGCACAAGATCAAGCACATTATTTCAAATGTCAGACACTTCAGAAATTGTTTGTTGACCACTGTGATGTGATACTGCTGTGTGAAAGATGCCTCACCGCGCCCCAGGGTCCAGTCCGCCATTGGTGGGATTGGCTGTGGGTTAAGTTGTTCCTGGTGCTGATGGTTGATGAGGACGGGCATTGAGACATTGCACAGTCCTGCTCTATGGTAGGACGATCGTCTGGGTCACACTCACTAGCATTAACTTCTTGGTCACTGAAGTTGACGCATAGCACCTGCCGCGTTGTCTTCCCCTGTCCACACGTTACTGAGCACTGAAAACATGCACATACAGTGGACAAAGAGATTAGTCATTAATATAAATGCATATGCACTTGTGCATAAGGAACAAATTTCATCTATTTCCGACATATTTAAATTGCTTCAGTCCAGTGTATTTGCACAAATTGAAAATATTAAAGCAGAAGTAGTAATATGAGGCAACAATTGTTATTTTGATACAATTTTTGCCCCATTTGTCTGGGACATTAAAATCTTGGATGCACCAAACTCTGCATCCAACTGTAACTGAAGATACTTAAACCATTTCCCCTGGAGGCAGCAACTGCTAACAGTTATGGAGGTGTTGACCCCATTTACACTTCAATGGAAACCCACCCCAAAGCCTCCTAAAGGGCAAAACAAGAGCCAATCGGCAGAACTGTGTCAACTACATACAGATGGAACATTAAGGCCACCAAAGTGGAAACCCTCCATACCTCAGCTGGGCCTTAAAATTACCCACAAATTTCACAGACAAAAAAACTATACTGGGCTCATTTCCTGAAAGCAAATCAATCTGAGCTGTGTTGTGTCAAAAAACCATAGAACTCTTCATTCATCCATCCATCCATCCATCCACTTATTACACACCATGTGTGTCTCCACTCATTGCACATCCGCACTAACCACTTTAATCTATATTTATTTTATTTTATTTTATTTGTTTTCTGGAGATTGGACTCTTTCTTTCTTAATATTATCCTTATTACATATCTATATTTAAATGTCAATGTGTACTCTATTTTTTCAATTCTGTTTTGTTCTGTTGGAGCTGCTGTAGCAACCAAATTTCCCTATGGGGATTAATAAAATCTCTATCTATCCATCTATCTACTTGGTGATGAGGATGCCAATGACATTCTCATTTATTTAGAGTTTATAATTTATCTATCTAATCAATCTGAAGAAAATGAATTGTTATTTTGATGATTGATTAATCGTTTCAGTCATTTTTCATGCAAAAATGTCAAATATTTGCTGGTTAATGTGAGAATTCACTGTAACACTTTTAGATAAGGTACACAAAAGTTTGACTAATTAACAAATGAGCAAATGATTGCTAGGTAACCATTCATTAATGAGTAATCACATTTTATAGGGTGGCCTATAATTAGGCAATGAAACAGTTAGGAATAAATCAGGAGCAACATGATAAATTATGAATAGTATTTCCTTAATACTTGCCTATATTACAGTAATGTATCAGTAATGATTAGTTCATGATTCATATCTATGACGGGATTATACTGACAAATTATTGAATGGTTAACCATTCATTGCTAATTGCTTAAACATTAGTTACTGTCGCTATGATGTACACAAATTAAATGAGGCTCTGGTGAAAGTTCAGTCAAGAAGACGTCACACTTACGCCTGCAGTTTCTTTCTCATACCATCCTGCCATTCACTCCTCTAACACATCTTAACATCCTGCTGTCATTGTTTGGGGCTGTTCTCTTACGCTGGTCACATTCCGTACAGATAGATTTCAAATGGGTGCTGGAATAGTTATAGCAAATGGTGATCATTTGAGTTTCGTACCATTTGTTGGAAAAAAGCAGCAATCTGAAGATGTTAATTTGGGCTGTGGGACCATTGTGTTGAACATTTATCACATTTTTTCAAGTAAACGATCAGCTAATCAAATAATCAACAAATGAATGGATAATGAAAATAATTGCTGGTTGCAGACCTGCTCTCATTCCAGGTATACATGGTATGAAATAAATGGCCCCGGCTCTGGATGACTATGCAGTTAAAGGACCAAAGTAAACATCTTTCAGCGTCGGAAAAATAACACAAGGCAGATCTTCTGCTGAGCTCTAATGGCGTCGCACTCAGCTCCTGCACTTTCTGTCTTGCATAATGTCATCTATTATGCTTATGCAACAGCTGTCTACTCTAAAACCTTGCATGGTATTACGCTGTCCAGATGTTTACACCGCTCTGTAACAATGTTATGCATTTCATATAATTTCAGATACTGTCAGAAGACTTTACACACAATAAATCAAAGTACATGATGTAATTGAATAATATACTGTAGGTTTTCCAGGAACTGAGAATACAGAACTCTCTCATGTTGGAGTGTTCTGCCACTGCAAGAAGGCGGCTATTTCACTTTGAGGTAGTAAATCATGTGCTGGGGCAGGGCTGTGAAATCTTTTTTGGCCTTGGGATGGACTATTTCTTTTTGAGGGGTCAATGAGTACCTTTGGCTTGGTGATACATGTCTAGATGCGCATGCATGTGTGTGTGTGTACATGGTGAATAGGCCTGCAGTCTGGCTGTACTGTTTCACCAGGACTCTGATGAGAAACATCTGTCAAAAAGACTGGAGCCCCTCACTGCAGCCTCTTGCATCTCACATCACACAGTCCTTCTCTAGTCTCATTCCAGCCCTCCTCCAGGCCTTGATACACACTGGCCTTCCAGCTGCCACCCTGTCTCCACATCTTGGCTCACACAAACATCTACATAGCATGTGCAAATTGTCAGTGTTGTTTAAAAACCATGCAGAATACACAGAAATAAATAAGCCTTGCAGGAAGATAAACATCTGGATAACAATATTGATGACACACAATTTAGATTAGTGCTGTCTGACTGTGTAATGAGATGCAGATCTTGTGGAAAATGCAGCAAACTCTTTTCAGAAATTCCACTTATGTGAAACTGTCCTCTAGCTGAAAGAAATAAAGGTGCAATTTCTAATTCAGAGATAATGTCTGACAACCCTGTTAGATACAAATGAATAGATAATGATGGTGTTTTTCTTACCCCTGTCCATTCCAGCACTTTCCACTGTCCGCAGGCCACTACAGAGCACACTTCCCTGGCAGGGGGTTTTGGTAAGTGGGCACACGCCGACTCCTCTGCCACACCGCCCTGGTTTTCACGGCAACTCACATAGCGCATCCGTGTTCCTTTGCCACAGCTGGCACTACACTATTGTGCAGAGAAGAAAGGTTAAGAATCCAGAAACCAAGAAAAAGACACATGGATTGATTGAAGATGTGGCAGAACAACCAACCTGGGTCCAGGAACCAAACCGCCACTGGGTTTTCTGGCCCTGTTGGGAGGGGACTTTGGTCCCTGGGGGAACAGTGTGGCTGCTGGGACACTGGGCCAGTTCACAGTCCTGTGGAAGCGAAGACAAATACACCTATTCATGCAATGATTAACAAAATGAATATACTGTAACAACATCTGGCCCTGACCGTAAAATACCACTAATATCAGAGACAGCTCCTCTGACATGGGACAGTCATTAACAAACTTAGGCAATATTCCGATATTCCAGCTCTATTTGAGACCAGTTGTGTTTCCCATCAACCGTCTCCACCCACCGTACCAAAACAACATTAACAGGGTCCCCCCTGTCAGTTCAAACTATGGATTGTGGCAGTAAGCCAGTCAGCATTAAGCCCTGATCCTTGTCATAACAGGTCATAGTGGAGTGGTATTCAGGGCTCCAATACCAAGGCTGGCGTGGTTGTAAACTCCACCCCTAATCCCCCCCCCTTGTCCATCACCTTCCGCCCTTTCCATTTTTCAACTCATGCCCTCTGGTGCCCTCTGACCCCCATCTATCGGAATGACGGCCTTAATCAGGTTGCACAGGCTCTGAGCAGGTTCCACATTCCACACTCCTGAAGGAAGCAAATAGTCCTCGTGGAAGCGCTTGGTAGCTGTACGCAAACTTCCTGTCAGACTCCTATTTTACAAGTATAAACTGATGACATATTCTATGATGATTTACATCTTTTCCAAAATTATATATAGGATCAAACAATGTTCATAAGTGTTCAGCCTTTGTTCAGTCTATGTGTGGAAGTGTCGAGCAAGGCGCCTCTTGCCTCCACCTCTCTCTTCCTTGTACAAAGACCTCCATCCATCTATCCGTCCCTCTTTCTCTAAGCCCTTCTTGGTGGCTGGTGATGGTGGGACTGGCGACCTGGTGGTCCACTTCATGGCTGGATGGTTAGAATCACAACGAGGTTGGGTGACTGCTTCAGGGTCACTGGCGCTGCCGGCCTAAGCGCCGGAATTAAGAGCCAGTGCGACTGAAGGGGGGCCTCATCCTGAGTCTGCATGCTCAGCCCTCTGAAATGGGTTTACGCCCCACGCTGTCCAAACAAATCTCTCATTCAGCTCAAAATGGGTTTCTTTGGTGTTTCTGTGTTTCTTTGTGTGTGTGGCACACTTAAAAAAACCGATGCGCAAACAGATTCAAACAACATTGACTACTTCCCACATAAACCTGAGAAACATGTTCTCAGTCTGCATTACCAGTTGGTAGAGATGGGAGCAAAGTATTTGAAACTGTAGAATAATTCTTTCAGCTAGCCTGTTTTAAGTATTAGCAATTAGTAATAAAGAATCTATAATTCAGCAACATTTAGCTTTACTTTTGGGGTTTCAATCAAAGAGTTGTGGGTCTCTTTTTACAGATAGTGAGGCCTGTGTAACTTAGGCTTCTGCCTTTCCCTCTAGACACGACTCGATCAGAAACTGTATTGAGACCAGGTGGAAATGAAAGGTGCGTCTTTTTAATGCCCTCCTTACCTGGCTGTCAGTGGGTCGGGTAGCAGCATTACATTCAGTGTCATCCATGACAGCACCATAAGAGCCAACCACACACTTCACTGCACGCATCTGGTAGCCTGGCCCACACGATGTAGTGCACTGGGTTCAAAGAGGGAGCAAAAAAGAGCAAAGAGAAAATGAGAACGAGGCAAAGAAGGCAAGCAGTTTATCTGAGCCATAAAAAGGCTTCCTTTATCTCTCTAATCCCCTTGCAAACATGTTAACATCCAAGTTTCAGACAGATTAAAATATCAAATACACGAGGAGCCTTCTGTCTTCTGTCCATTTTGGCCAAGAAAGAGGCTACCACCCCTCACTCTCTTCTGCCTCACTGCCTCCAATGAAACAGGGTCAAACTTTTGTGGCGGCAGCTTCAAATACCGTTTGACCATGCTTCATTAAATGATTTCAAATATACCTTAACGTGCGCACATCCTCTGATGGGGGCCGCAAAAATATCTCACATTTTTTCAGTTCTCTGTGCAAACACACAAACGAGACCGAGCCTGCACACACAGACGCACACAGACAGCATATACTGTATGCATAACCGTATGTAATGCTCTTATAGAAGAACACGCAAACCCAGATCATCAATAGCTGTTTTATATTTATTTTGACAGGATGTGCGCTGCGTCTAAACAGGCAAGAGAAAAGGGGACAGCGCTAAAAGATGAGATTAGTTTGACTGTTTCATCCACTTGGTTTACATTTAAGGAAATCCATTGGATCCAATGTCAGCCTCTCTGCTCCTTCCCATCAACTGGGTAGACTTCTAATATGAAATCTACGAATCAAGCCATCTGGAAAAGACTCTTAAACGTCTTGGAAAAAAATACCACTGCAATACAGTGTAGCGTGATTCAGATTATCATGCAGTCTGCAAATCTTAGAAAAGAATACCTGATGTCTCAATAAGGCTAATAATGTAAACTGTGTTGTGTTGCCTATTCTTAAATATTAATTTATTATTTATCATCACACATTAAGGATGTATGTCCCTGAATTCGTCACCTGCCCTTCAGTTGTACCGCAGCGTTTTCATCATTGATCTTCTGATCGTGAAATAAAGTATGGTATATAAATAGCATTACTGTTTACACTCACCTGTCCCCAGGGCCCGACCTGCCAAGAGGCACACTCCTGCTGCTGGCATGTCTGCACTGACTCAGGTTTAGATGAACCACAAAAGCGGTCGTCTAAACGGTCCTCACCAAACTGACACCAAGTCTGACGGTGCTTATAGCCTTTTCCGCACGTCACAAGGCACTGGAAGGAAAATATTGCAGCGTTTCTAGATACATGTGTCAACAGTACATTACATGAGCACTGGTTGGTCCCAGCCATTGAGTTTGCTGGAATTCCAGAGGAAGATTACTTGATGTTGTAGAAAGCAAGATATGCAGATTTGAAAAACAGCTGGCTGTTACAAGGGACCCATAGACAGAGCTGGAGTGTTTATTTATGTGCGAGTGCAGTGCATACACATTCAATGTGGTGTAGGTGTTTGTATTTAGCAGCACCACATGGGAGATCTGAAATATTCCTGGAATGCAGCCCAAAGCTTTGCAAGCACCTCGCTCTACAATGTGTAAACTGTACAGCAGTTAAGTATGATCTGACCCAACAATCTCTGATTTCCCAAAGCTCACTAAAGTAGAGGGAGGGGAGTAACTCTCACAAAGCTGAGACATGCACAATCAGCACTGGGATTTTACATTTGACCCAGATCACTGTTTCCTTAAACTTACAGTATATGCTCGACTCTGTTTCTCTTAACATTGAACAAACCCAACTACATAAACACCAGGAAGTCTCCCTCACACATATATGTATAATGAAGCGATTTTACATCCTAACAGAAGCTCTCAAATTACATAATCATCACTCACCTTACCATGTTTAATGACTGATCTTCCTCTACGGACAAAGAAATTACTGTACAATTAGAGTTGAACTGACCTCAGACCAGTCCCCAGTCTTCCATTGTGGACAGAGGAATTCATTGCAGGGTTGGGTCGTCTGCTTGTCCCTTTGACTGCACTTGCTCTCATCACCGCCAGCCTCGGCTGCCTTTCGACACACTGCCCCTCTACGGCGGGTGCCCCCACCACAGCTCTTGGAGCACTGCAGCACAAACAACTGAATATCAGCAAGTGTAAAAACATACATGCAATCTGTGATGAACTTCTGGATATATATTCATGTACAAACCCCAGGCCTCTTAAGACTCATCTATGCTCAATGTTAAAAATGGATACGGATAATAATACAGATTTTGCATTCATTTAATCCGTTTTTGTGCACGTTTTTGCGGATACAGACAAAATGGAGCAGCGCTGCCGCAAATCGTTGAGGGCAATGTAGCCATAACTCAAGCAAGAAATGACAATGTATTAGACATTTAAAAGGGAATTTAAAAATGGTGGCACTTTTTGAAGATAGGTTGTGTGACCTGGTTAGAAATTTTTAACATCTATATGATGTCACTTCACCCAGACACCGGGGAGAGCTGCTGTTACAGAACAGCTCTGTGCGTTCCCCTGCCTGATGTAGGAGGGCCACCAATGCGAAGCAAGTAACCAAAAGCCCTCTCGGACATCTGAAAGTATTGGAAATGACGTTCATTGCCAATTTCTCTCTTCAGCAGAATGTATTAAATGGACTCTCAGACCGCCACCGAGAACATTGCTCCCTTCGCTTATTATTATTTAGTAGCGACAGCCTCCTCTATCGTTGCCATTTTTGTTGTCGGCGAACACTTAGACTCTTCACTGCCCTCCTGTGGATGTATTACTTAACATCAATGCCAACGTAAAGGAAGCATCTAAAGGCCCATTTATGCTCTACGTTAAAGACGGACACGGCGTAGGACGTAACCTTCCGTATGTCTTGCGCGTTCATTTGGAACATAAATGGGCCTTAAGTATGTTAGCATTGACCGATTGACAGGCCCTCTTACCTCTGACCAAGGTGAGTACTCCCAGCCACCTTCGTTACAGTCTCCATGGCAACCTTCTTTATCATCAGGTTTGTGCTGACCGCTACAGTAACGATCATCAACCTTCTGGGTCTTGCTATCTGTACGGCTGATCTTGGCGCAGTATATTTCCAGGGTACGATATCCCAGGCCGCACTGGGCTGTGCACTCACTCTTACGAGCCACATGCCACCTGCATCCAGGGTGACAGGACAAATCCATGTCAGCTTTTTCAAATGAATGAGTGAAGAAGGTTGTTGACTGTTTCATGTAGTTTGGTTAAACTGGTAATGCAAACCTGAGTTCACATTCAGTGTTGCAGGGTTCAGTGATGACTGCAGGTCTAGGTGTGCCGTGACACCTCTGGTCTGACACCACCACCCTGTCTGACTCTCTGCTGCAGAGAATCTTCCGCTTGCGCTCTCCTATAAAAATGCGATGATGCAAGTTTAGACAGCAGGTAAATTTAAAAAGTAAAAAGTCTGTTATATCTCCAAAGCACCGTGTATCAAACAAAAGTCAACATACTGTATCCATTTGGATTTGTTTGCTCTAAAATAAAAAAGAACATTGCACCCACTGTATATCAATCCTCATATAAAAGTCAGCTACCTTTGACTTCCTGACCTCAGCTTCAGCAAGACCCTTCAAGTAGTTGTCTGAGTTGACGCAACAGCTTGCTCATATATCACATATATCAGTGGTATGGGAGCTCGGTGTGCCTCAGACTGCCAGAAAAGCCTTATAAATCATCAGTATCGAAAGGTGCTGAAGCATCACATGTTCTGTGTTTCTCCTTCTGTGTGAACTCATTGATTTCTTTGGAATCTACTGTAGGTTGTTCAGGCAGAGCAGTGTCAAGAAGTGGAGACAGAAATTCTCAGAAATGTGTGTGAGTCATAACAAATAACTGGTTTTTGAGTTTACCTGCAATCCGCCTCTGCATGGCCACATACTCTGACATATCAAAAATCAAGCCAAGGACAATAATCTGCCGCAGCGCACTATGAGGTCGAACTTTTATCTCTTGTTCCAAACCTATGTGTCTAACATGAACCTGTCAAGTCTACCCAGACAATCCTCTCTCTCCTATAACTCTGGTTCCCGTGTCTCCTTTACTCTTGACTCTCACACCACCATTTATCATTAACCACTCCCATCATCACTTTGTTGTGCCAACCCCTATACCTCCCCCTCACCTTGGCACAGGCGGCTGCACTCCTGCCAGGGCCCATAGGCATCCCAGAAGAACTGCTGAGGTTTGTCCTCTATGGGTATGTTAAAGGAGTACCTAACATCTGGGTTGTAAAGATTCCCCACAGACAGCACCTGGGGAAAATGCAGGCAACATGATATGCATTATAACACAGTATGATTATGGATTGTAACGTCATGAATTGTCCACATCTTCAAAAGCAGGGTTAGTGTTTACCTGGACAATAATCTCCTCCTCGATGCGGTCAGTACAGTTGATCCTCTCAATGACATGATCAGAGCCACTGTACTCGATGACGGCATTTCCTACTTTTATTTCCCTTTTGAACATGCTGACCACAAACTCTCCATTAAGCAGGAACTCTCCACGGCTATTTGATATGGCTGCAGGGAGACAGAAAACACTCACCAACTGTGCTGGATCCCACTGACAGAGACAGCCAGAATGAGTGCTACTCGATGTTTGATCAAACTGTCTTTGCATAATTTCGACGTAAGAACTTGTGAAATTTTGTGACATTTAGGGTTAGTTGTTACCAACTAAGGAAAAAAATAATCACCTTGTTTTGCATGTGACCAGGTTGCACTGTGGGAACTGTTTTCATTTATAGTAAGGAGCATGCAGCAGACAGAAGTCAAGATTTATTGGGGTAATATAATCCTCTTTTCCTGGAGAAGTCCCATCCAGGGGCACCCTGCCCTTTTCAACAACCAGTCTGCTGCACTTTTTCACCTTAATGTGATTATGGAGCTAATTTCCTGGATTTGTTTTCCTCGCCATTTCACACATTACACTAATATGACCACGGAGAGAGGCTCTCCTTCTGGTAAATTTGTCTCCACTTTGGACCCCCTAATGCCCATAAAAAGATACATATGCAATCCAGAAAGGGTGACAGTGAAAACCCAAATTCAGAAATGTACATGTTGACAAAGCATACAGACAAACACATGCACACAAATATTGAAAAAAGAAAATATGCAGTCATACAGACATTATACAGGCAGACACACATTTTTTTTAGCTTGATGGAATGGTGCCCGGGGGTTATTTGTGCTCAAGTATTAGTACGCTCGTGCCAACATGACATGAAGACATATCCAGACTGACAGACATATGGTATAGAAATACACACATTCGCAGAAGCAAAGAAAAAACACACCTGCGCACACACACAAACACACGCTTGTAAACCAACTGGCCTTGGTGGAATGGTACTGACAGGCCTAGTTCTGGCTCTTTAACATGTTAGTATGCACACTATATGCCAACCCCTTAAGTTTGCAGACTTAACAGATAGACAGTTTGAGAAATAACATGCAGGTCAGTAGTTTCTTTTCAACAAAATGTTGGACGTCTTACCGAGGTAGTTGTCATCCTCCGGTTTCCCTGAGTAGCTGTGTTGACGCACATCTATATTTGTAGATCCGCTGGGTATTCGCACTACTTCATTATAGCCTGCAAATGACATCAGTAATGGTTTTGAATCATTATTATAAGGAGTTCTATGCACATGCAAACATTTATTGGTGCAGTGTAACAACAGTCGCTGTCATTTATACTTGAAAGTATGAAAGTATATGATTGTGATTGGGTGTGAAAAGAGAGGCTGTGACTCACCATAGCGGACGATGTTGAAGGTGCCTGCCACAGTTTTGCAGGAAGAGTTGTCACCTCCGCACACGCCACACTTGTCCCTCCTGGCTTTAGAGTTCAATACATGGTCACAGCCCGCTTGCTGCTCAGTTAAGAAGTAGAGGGGAAGATGAATAAAATATAAATTAAGAAAAGGCTACAAGGCATATAAATGGTGGTAGGAAAGGGACAAAAAGAATGAAAGTGGAAGAGGATTTTGAGCAAGAGAGAAGATTGGATAGAGGATAAGCGAGAGAAACATATGAAGTAGTAGGCTAGAAAAAAAAGGAATTAAAACTGACTTTTCAAAACAAAATAAAAAGACTTTATTTCCATTTGCTTGTCAAAAAGTTCAACACTACAATATTAACTTGTCTTCTTCTTGGCCACGACTTGATTATTTCTTGATGAAATACTGATCCTGAAAGAAATAATTAACCTCAGTGACTCTTAAAATAGTTGCATATGAACTTATTGAGTTGAAGACATCAACTGACAACCATCTGAAATACATTTCCTTCACAAAAAGCATACAGGAAATGACATCAGCTGTGCCTGTAGTTGGACTTTAAAAGACTTTTTGATTTTCTGTAATGGGTAACGAGCCTAGATTTTATATTATAACATGGTTAAAATCCACTTGACATAACCAAGATGAAAACTTAATGAACCGCAACCTAACAAAAATACAGTGTGTGGTTTTGAGAGTACCCAGAGCAACCCGCTGCTTCTTTCAAGAGGCATACTGTATTGATGTGTATGGTATGTTAGTAATCAAGCTTTCAAACTAAAGCCCTCTCTGTCACTCAATCTGTTTGAGGCAATAAACACTTTCTGCTTTGGCAAATGATTGAAACAACTTTTGAAAATATTTGGTGTACAGATTAAAAGAAAGCGATTAAAGAGATTATATCCACTGCTCAAAGTGAATTACTCTCTGTTTTATGACACAAAAGAAAGCTGTAAAAATCAGCTGAATGCAGCCAAATGTACAAAACTGAATGAGTGAGGAACCTCACCCTGCACAGGCCCTGGACACAGATGTCGTTGGTATCGGGTCCACATGGTGTGCCATCAATGACCCTGTCCCTGAGTTGATAGTAGGCTGTGCTGCCTGCCACCCTGCAGAACAGCTTACATCTGTCCTTCATCAGTACTAACCGGGGAGAAGCAGGACAGAGATAAAAAGTTAATACCAATAAATGTCAACATCAATCGCACATTTTGCACAAGTGGAACAGAGTTGACAGAAGGTGCGTGTAGGATGTCAGTAACTGAAAAAAGGGTTCTCACTTCCGCTGTACTTGGGCACCCAACGAACATTAGGAGGTAGACCGTTGATGTTGAAGTGCCTGCCGTCGAAAGCCGCACATTGTTCCTCCCTAAAGTCCTTCTTCTGCTTGGAGCAGGGCTCAGAGTTACAGGAACGAAACTTCATTCGGCGACCCACACAATACATTCCTCCATTCCTGGGCCTGGAAGCAAGATTGAGAAGATGAATTCTTTGGGGCACTTGGGGGCAGGTCTAATCTGCCATTCTGTTGGAGGCGCAAACAAAGGGGTCATGTTGTTGAGATTGCACCATCATTCAGGTTATCACGCTGGACTATTTCGATGTTTGTTGGTGCCTGTGTATAACCATGGAGAAAGTAGTGTAGTGCAGAACCCACAAGAACCATCATACAATGAAAATTGAGGACTGGAGCTCTAATTATGTTTTTTTTTAATTTAATTTCAGAAGCATGAAAAAAGCCTGAGATAAGAGCTCTGTTTCAGGACAGCTGGCAATAAACTGCGTATCCAACACATGTTCCAGGATGAAACCAGGATGAAAGACAACAGTGACCAACTTTTAAAAAAAAATCATGAAACAGCCTTTTAAGATCTGCCATCAGAGGACCTGTCTTGTTGAACACTAGCTATGGAAAGAATTCCCTTAAGGAGGCTTGATCTCTGGAACACTGACTTTGGCAGCTAAGATGGAGACAAGGTCCACTAAGCATGCATGACTAAAAAGAGATAGACTGCTCACACGGGTCGGTTGCATTCACGCACGGCAATCTTGATGCCGCCTCCGCATGTCCGTGAACAGGTACCGAAAGGACTCCAAACTCCCCATGCCCCTTCCACGGCTGTGGCATCATGCTCTTTGGCTATACACAGGCCATGTTTGCAGTGCTGCGATGAGAGAGAAACAGAAAAAGGCAGAGGTAAGATGAATGAGGAGCGGGAGAAGATGAGGTGTGTGAGTGAAAGAAAAATAAAGACAGAAAAAGGGAGAGGAACAGACAGTGTGAGCATATGAAATCTTATCCATGGAACTGGCAACACATCTATCTGCTCTCTTGCGCTTTGATGCTGATCTGGGAAAAATTATACAGTGAAGCAAGCGGGAAAAAAAAGGAACAAAAAAAATCATTTCATGGCTGTGTCTGTCTGGACAGAAGACAAGAAAACATCACGCATGTCGTCAATGATTGTATCTCAGCTCATAACAGGAGGATAATCTTACAAGGTTCAGTAAATAGAAAGGCCAGTTTACGTATTTAGTGTGGTGCACTCTGGCATGGCATGAGATGAGGTTGGTGTAAACATGAAAAGGATTTGAAATGTGTGTGTATCTGTGCTGCTTTGGAGTTCGTATGGTTTTAGTGTTCTTTCAGTGTTAGAGGCAGGGAGCCGGGGCTTAGTGAGAAAGTTGTTATTAATACCTCAACTAAGTCGAGAGACTTCCATCATTAAAAACTTCATGCCACCTATACTTACTGTACATGGCAGCCATGATCAATCACTAGACTACATGTGTTTCAAAGCAGAGGTTTGGAAATTTGTTTCATTTTGTTATTTTGCACTCTGGTCTAAAACACCTGAGAACAATTTTATGGTCACAAGTCACAAGAAGAATTTTGAGATCAAAACAAGGAGAGCATTGTCAGATCATCACACAGAACCATATGACTATTAAAACCTAATTTAATGGATTAAAATATGGAAAATCCCACTGAAATGTTGAAAACCTTTTTTTAACATATTCATCCCAAACTTTTGCTCTGATAAAAAGTAGTTAAATTTCTTACTTCTTGCTCCTGACACTTGGGAGAGAGAGATGAGAGATGAGAGATGTACTTTTATTGATCCCCCGTGGGGAAAATTCAATGACACGGCAGTAGAAAGTAAGAGGTAGAAGCAAGAAGCACTAAGAATAAAAGTAACTAAGAATAAAAGTTACTTCCCAATGCTCCTATAAACAGTGACTCTCTCTGAGCATCCGTCTTTATTTCCTCATGACATTTACCTTTCCAGGGGAGCAGTCGGTGCCGTCTGCCCACGGCATGTGCTGGGTCCTGCAGCCTCGCTGGGCGCCCTCCGGACTGGTGCACCACAGTCTCCGACACTGGGTCTGTGAGATGGCCACACACACAGAGACACATGCATATGGTGTTAACTGTGAGATTCCAGCAAAAAATTAGTTAGATAATCAAAACAAAAATATTAGAAATCTGCATGAATGTCATGTTAAATAACCTCGCTGTTGACAACTTTCTCAATCCAAAGACATGCATAGACAGAGATCTAAACGCTCATTATAAGACCTCATGCCAGGAGGTGACTCCATACAATCAATTTACTGTGTCAGTCATCTCATATTCCAGGTGTTTCTCAACAAGGGCCTGACATGCCCTTTCTGTCTGTGTGGAAAATATGAACCAAGAAAACTGTTTCACAGAGATACTTCTGCAGTATTCATATAAAATCAACAAAAACAACTATCTTTTCTCATATTACTGAGGAGTTAAAACAACACTTTAAAGGCCACAGCACAGAATCACAACACATGATGTTTACGCCAGAGACCCAACAACATGACAGCTTAGGTTCACAAACAGCCTCCACTCACCATATAAGGGCACACCTGTGTTCCCGGCCCAAATATCAATTCACACTGTTTATTGACATTGTATATCCGTCCAGGCAGCTGCTGCGAGAGACTGTACAGCCTAGAAATGGGCTCGTCAAGCAAGCACTCACCATATCCTGTGCTATTAAGAAATAAAAATAAAATGACTTAAAGAAAAAAAGGGGAAAACAAGAGACACAAACAGACAGAAAACACACTCAGTACAGCCGGAGAGGTCATTTTTCTGCACATATATAGAACCCCTACTGTACACACTTCTCAGTGTCTTGACAGATTTCTGTTTAGATTCAGTCCGCTACATGTGCAAGTGGCCTCAGGAGTAGGAGGATCCAGGAAGAGCTTTGGATTGTTGGATGCATGGAAAAGGATTTTGGAGACTACTGTCCTAAAGTCGTCTCTTCCTAGTGTGCTCATACAGTGTGCCCACATTGCACTGTGTGTTCTTTTAATAATTACATCATCTTTAAAATCATATCTACCCTGAGCTTGAAAATAAAAATTAATTGTAAAAGAAATCTAACTACATAAAATGAACACTTCTTTTTACTTGACATTACTACGTTCCATAAACTATATGATTTCAGGCTGTTTGAGATGTTCAGAATATTTCGTCTCAACAGTAGAAGAAAAAAAAAAAAACGGAGAAAAGAGTATGACATACTCGAGGAACTCTGTGATGTACTTCCTGCTACATTTGGACCACATCCAAGGGTTTGTGTTGTAGTTAAGTGTGGGAGCCATCACATGTTGCTGAATCTTAACTCCATCCTCTTTACACTTGTTACTGTCGTCATGAGGCATGTTGAACCTAGAAGAGAAAACAGAAAGACACGTGAAGGTGTCATAAAAATGTCATTTACTAGAATGGCACTCAGTAGTTCGCATATCTCCGCCAATGCCCAACAGTCCCTTTTAATTCAATCAAGCCTTATCCAAAATCAAGCTCTAAGCATCACTTAAGGTTACTGGATTTGTAACAGCCAACCACTAAGACAACAAAAAAATGCAGATGAAATCATAATCTCCATCGGGAAGAATAATAGGTTGATAAAAAATAAAACAAAGTTAAACTAACAACAGCATTTATTCACAACATTAAAAAAACCACACTAAAGAGAAAATCAGGGCTGCGTTCAGCAACCAAATGTGTTCGACAGACCTGGTTCTGATATACCATATGCTTTTGGCTGTACTTCAAAAACTGTCAGAGAAACATCAATACAGTTGAAGCCCATCTGAATCCTTATTATCTCAGCTACACATTGGAGGTGGTTGCAGATTTGTAGCCCATTTGTTAGTGTTCAGGAGCTGGGAAAAGACCAACCCCTATGAAAACATATGGATACCAACCCCATAAATATTCTACAATTTTTCATCAAGATCCATGCATTATTCCCTAAGATTTTGTTTGAATGTCAAAAAACACCTTCTCTTGCAATATTAAAGGAAGTGAAAAGAAAATCCTGGATCTACCACTGTATCTGGATCCGTACCTAAATTCCATAGGGTCTATTCTGACCCACTGAGTTTCATGGAAATCCATTAAGTTGTTGTTGAATAATACTTGACAAACCAACCGACCAACCAACAAAAGGACACGGGTGTAAACATTTTCTCCTTGACAGAGATAATTATCAAGAGAAATACGGAGGAGTGAGAGCTTTTCTTCTTTCTTTCCTTTTCCTTTTTTACTGCCTGTGAGGAGTTTGGAAAGTCAACAATATTAAATTGTACTGTGCAATGGACTGAAAGTGTAGATGTGAACATCAAGGATCAGTAAGTATAAGAGAATTCAAGCTACTGTAGGGTGAACAAATACGATGGTTGGTGGTGAACAGGTACCACACCACACTGCCTGCAGCCCACCCCCTGAGCTACTCAGCTCCCCACCTGACGGGTACTATAACACTGAGCTCTGGAGCTAAGCAGTCGTGAAGAATGTTGCCGCCTCTTGATGCGGATAAATGTGGAATTAAACAATCCCACATTTTTTGTGGTTAGAAAGAGCATTTGTTAGAGATGATGAGGGGCTGTTAAGGTCCGTAACAGTCTCCAGTGTAGAAGGTTAAGCCCCACCCCCAGCTCTGGCTGACTCAGGACATTGGACAATGCAGATTGTGCCGAGCAGAAGCGGTCAACAAATTCTGAGAATCACTTCATAGATGTTTTTTCTCTTTTCTTCTGAGATGAAAAGTGGGCAAAAATTAAGAGATGGGATCAGAGGCATGTACACGCATCAAAAAATACTGTGAAAACAGAAAGGAATGCACAGCTGTTGTGTTGATCATATATGCTAGAATGACTTGTCCCCATCAGCTGGTAAGGCATTTGTGGATTCCTGAAAAGACTTTTGAAGCTCTACCCATGTCTCACTGAAGCCAAAACTTTCACTTTCTAGGAGTGACGACAGCGGTCGAATTAAATCACTGGAAAGATGAAAATGGAAAGCTTACACATGGCCAAGTTCATGGGCGATGGTGAAGGCAGTGCTGAGTCCATTGTCCTCGCTGATACTGCAGCTCCTGTATGGATCACACACCGTCCCCAACTCTGCAAGTCCTTAAAACAAACAAAAAAGTAGATTCACTTCAATTTTCCTTAGCAACACCTTTGTAATTTTCCAACAGGATCATAGCATCACCAGCATGTGAAATACAGTATTTATTAATACTGGAAGTCTGTCAGAGTCACTTACCTAAGGTGTCACACTTATCCCTTGCTCTGCAGATGTCTTGTCTGTGGTGAAGAAACAGATAATGGGTCAAAATGAACTGTAAGAACACTTCCTCAATCCCCAGGAGATCCTCCTGCTTCTGGGAGCTTTGATGCAAATGGTTCTCCATATTTTATACTGATTCCAAAGTTATTTTGGTCAGGGGGTATTTGGTACAAAACCTTTTTTAATGCATACACTGTGTACAGCAAAGAACTTGATAGCTTGACATTTTTCTTGCACCTGGTGATTAGGATGGCAGTGTCGTGATGGGAATGGTGGTTATCGTCCAGGATGTTCTGGCTCTGCTGCCAAATGCAGAAGTTCTTTAAAGTGGTTTGTGCATTAAATGAAATGGCTGGACCATCCTGAGAAACACACAAGAAGGCATAATTAAAGGTATGGTTTCACTGATAAGTATGTTCCCCACATGCATTTAATTGTTCAAGTATGGAGAATAAAATAAATTTAGCAGACCTACCAGCTCGTTGTTTATTATGACTAACTTTACAATCACAATGTTTATTAGGTTGCCAATGCTGGGGTCCTTGTAGATCGAAGATACCTGGGTAAAGGAAAAAAAACATTAACTTAAACCTCTGAATGAAAACATTTTTAAGGCGTGAATGGCACAGCTTGCCTGAGCGATGATGCACTCTCACACAAAGTTTCATGGAAATCAGTTCAGTAGATTTTGAGTAATAAGAGTTTTCAGCCAGAGTTGCGGTATGGTGGCGTTTTGAAAAGTTTCCTCTCTGCAGCCCACTTTCAAAAGTTTGCAGTATCAGTCCCCAAAACTGCCTTTCTTGTACAAACGGACGGCCAAAACTCAACAAAAGGTTTCCGTTTTTGGGTGAAACGGTCGTCGTGTCGTGTCGTCAACATTACCTCCTTAGCGGCGATAATAAGGCTAGTTTTAATATTGTGATCAATGTTTTACACTATTTTCATTCACTTAAACCAGCTGAAATATGACCCAGCATCTTTATTGGTAACACTATCATATTCAAGCAAGTACTGGAGAATCTGATTTCATTATCAAGCTGATAATGGCCTGAGCCCCCGTGAAGAAGGCAGCCTTTGCCAGGATCAGAATATAGGTCATCTCAGCCTCCCCCTGAGGACTGTCGGCCCCTGGCGCCTGCAGAAGCTGGTATTTGAAGTGTAAGAGAGTATGCGGCCTATGTGACATACCTGAACTTATTTTTAACATTCATCAAAGATGTCAGGGAGGCTCTACCTCAAGCTGCCCTCTTTTCCCCCCTGGCTGTTTGAAAGTGGTGTTTACCCCTGACCTCGGCTGCCCTTTTCCCTCCTATGGCCCTCCTCAAAAGACTGGCGGACCGACTCGCAGCACGCACAGCACAGCATAACAGGTACATGCAGTTAAAGCACAAATATGCACACATGGAGCTATTTTCTATCCATATGTGTGGACAGTGTACAAACACATAAACACACTTCCATCTCCAAGACAACCACCAAACCTTTTCTACAAGCAGCTATGAAGCCGTTTGTCAGAGCAGAACTTACTATTGACATTAATGTGAGTATGTAGTGCTGTAGGTTGCTGCCGTGATGCTCCACCATTTTGCTGTCGGCCACCAGCATGACCTCAACAAAGCGCGGGTAGGAGAGGAAACGCTTTGATCTCCTGTGAGGTCCTGAGTCACCGCTGCTATCATTTGATGGTCTAGCACTGGGACTGATGCTCTCTGATCTGAGCAAAGCATCGCTGGCCACGCCGGCGCTCAGTGACTTCACATGGTTGAATATGCCAGCACTGACCGCAGGGACTGCATTGGACACGGCGGTCACCCCAGCTGCTTGCCTCCTCTTAAGCTTGTGTCTCTTATGTCGGTGTTTGTGTCCTGGTGAGAGAGAGGGAATAAGAAGGAACGACGCACGTGTAAATAAATAAAAAATAGAGGGATGACGATGAATACATTCTGCCCAGAGAAAGAATGAATAAATGTTTGGCCTGAGTGAATGTGTATAAAGCTGCGACTTATGTAAGGTGGAGACTTATGAACAAGTGGGCTTTGTTAAAATAGATTGCTGCCTCTTACTGCCTTTTATTTATTGTTGCTCAATGAATGGGTCCACAAATAAACACTGCCTGGAATGCCTTTAATTTCTCTCTCCCTCCTCTTTCCTATTCAGCAGAGGGGAGAGATGAGGGCAAAGAGTTCAGGCTAGGTAAACCTGGCACGCAGCCATAAAAAAAAAGGAGCACAAACTGACATGAACACACCAAAAGAAGGCAGTTCAACAGGTTATTTAATCATGACATTACATGTACTTTTTTTTTTTCTTTTACATGGTAACAATAGAACTTTGTACAAGGATTAATCCTTGTTGGACAATGAGCTATGATATCACACAATGAATTTCATAACAGGTCATAACAGGTTAAAAGAGAGACACACACACACATTCACATATACAGCCATGTATTCTTGGAAGACAAGTATTTCCAGATTCATTCATATGTTGATTACTTGGCAGTTTCAAGTTGTCATGACTTTGCTATAATAGAATTTACACCAAATGTTCATGGCAGTAGGTCTACTTAACGTTCTTATCAAAGAGGCAGAGGAAGTACAAGAGTCAACAGGAAGTTCAGGCGGTAAACTTAGATGGGATGATAAAGGGTGAACTTCCAAATGATTTTTCCTGTATGAGAGCTGGAAGCCTTCCTCACTTCTGTGCTGCAGCTGTAGGCGCTGCAATCTGCAGGCTATGACATGAAACATGAGCCCATGAAGTTTCACGCTATGCTTAAATTCTGTCATCACGCTTCTGTTTGAAGCCCACTATAAGAATGACCAAGTGACAAACGATGAAGACTTCATTATTCCTATTTTCCATTTTTCTGTTAATGTGCAGTCAAGAATCCAGCTGTGCAGCAGAACCGTTTTCTTCATTTTAATCCTTTAATAACCAACACGCTGCAAGGTTTTGTTTGTTTTAACCAGATAAGTTTCATGATTCTACGGTACCATGCTATGATTACTGCCATAGCTCAATAAGCCCAGTTACTATTACATAATCACTTCCTGTTACAACTGATAGCAGACACACTGCTGGTGGTGCAGTGCTTACGCCAGCTTCTGTCTGTGGAAACGAATTTAAAGGTCACATGGCGCTAAAGTCTCTAGTCACAATCTACATGTAAGCCATGAAAGCAGTTATATGTACATGAATCAACCAGGTTCACTCTGTTTTTCCATATACACCCTATGGGACGCCCGTGCTCAGAGGCAGTAGTATGCTGGTTAACAAGAAAGAGGACATTAGGTTGGACTGGAGTAAATACTAATCCAGCTAATTGGCTATAGGACCTCAGTGATGTCTTAATCAATATTGGTTGCACAGACAGCTGTGCATGTGTGTGTTTGCGTCTGTAAGTGTATGTGCAGAGGCAGTCAGGTTGTGTATGTTTGTCACATCTCGTCTGTGCAAATTGCATCATCATACATCATACCTGAAGTGTCACAAGCTGAGTTCTCCCCGGATGTCTGTTTCTTGGGTGCACTCTTCCTGTATACAAGATGAGGTTTGGTGTGTTCCTCTTCAAAGTGATATCCTTGATAGCTGTGTAGGGGCTCCACAAAATACTCCGCCTCTGGAGACCTGAAAGTGCCGAGCTGGAAAGCAGAAAAAAACGCAAAGCAGTTTGTCTCCAACCATCAATCCATCTCCTGTAACAAAACCTACAATATATGCAAACATGGTTAGAACTTACAAAATAGCAAGTAACAGTGGACTGTGGTTCATTTACTATTCATTAGAGAAAATAAGCAATGCAGAGACCCGAGGGCTTTCATAAAAAAAGGTAAAGTAAGCAACTTTTCATGCATTTAAAAATGGTCCCAAAATAGGGGAAAAGGATAATTTTGAGACCTGTGATGCCTATCAGGAAAAACAGTGAGACTGCATGCTCTTGGCAAGCATGCTGAAAGCCTCGTTACATACAGCATGTTTAGAGTGACTTTCTGACTTGGAGGTCTGTGATGGTCCAGATAAAGCACATGCAAACCCAAGCACATTTCAAGTGTAGTTCACTGGCTGTGAAAAATCGTCATGGCATCCACGTGTGGCACAATTATGTTTGACACCAATCATAGCAGAAATGATCAGAAGCAATAAGGATTATTTTGCATGTGTAAAATTTAGGAGCTGGGTGGACTGCTCTTTAGCAGGGAGGGAGAAGGAGAAGCTTCCTACAACACACCATTAACAACAGTGTGCTGCACTTTAAATGACCTGAGGAGCTGGCTAGACTTAAGAGAAGCTCCTACACGATTCCCTGCAAGAGTAAAAGTGTCACATTCTTTTAGGCTGTACAGAAATAACATACAATTGCACCCAGCAGCCTTTTATAGAATAAATGTGCCCTCACAGATCTAGAAAAAATAAGATATGGGCCATAAATATCAGCTCAACTCCCTAAAGCTCTCTGCAGAGCAGACCATTTTTTAAATTTGATTTATGCTTTGGGAAGGAATTGACCCCTTACTCATATCTGTCAACTAATTGTGGTTTTCATGTATAAACTCAGTGCACTTTTCCTCCACTCTAAAACGCATGCTTCAGCAATCCTGGGAGTGGGACCAATTTGTGGTGACGTCAGTACCACCCGTGCTCCCGCTGTTGGCTACTAGCGTGCGTAAAGACGTCACCTACAAACCGGGAGACCGGAGAGAGGTTAAGGAGGACCCTAAAAAAGTAGTGTTCATTAAACTTGAGTGTAAGCAATGGACTTGGGACTCTCGCAAGTCAGCGAATTGGACTACTTTGAGAGTTATTTCGTCTCTGGAAGCATACAACATCCATAAATCCTTAAATCAGTCATGCTGTCTCACCATTATTTTTTTCTTTAATATTTTCAAAACCAGCTTAAGTTGCTCCTAATTCTGACCAAAAACATGGCCTATGTATATTATTTTAATTTTTTTAGCGGGAGATGCGCATTCTTTTTCTAAATGCGTGTTTAAACGTCACACTGTGTTATTGATAAAGGTTCATATTTGCACGATTACTGCCAAAAGCAGATCGTGCGGAAAGTTAGAGCGATAGTCTTTCATAAGCAATAATGACCCCTAAATACCCCGGTAGCAAAGTAAAACACCCAGTCGTAAAATCGTCACATGCACGGCGAGTCGAACCGTGCGTAAAAACTCACCAGCCCGGAGCATAAACTGATGACCGCCGCATGTTCTCCTTGTGCATTTACATGTCCCTTATAGAAGCAATGCCTTAACTCCGTGTCCTCCTCATCCACCTCCCCATCTGTTGCAAAATCCGTTATGTTATCTCTTTGGGGCCATCCGAGCACTGTCACAGTGTAGAGAGGTGCGATAAATCCCGAATCCAGCGTGAGGTTGAGGTGATAATTCTGTCCAAAGGCAGAAATCCTATAGTGGATATTTGGCGAGGCCCAGTGATCCGTAGTATTGCCGGAGCTGTAGTCTAAACTTCGTCTTTTCCTCTTGAAGTGCAGACTGGTTGGAAACTTGTCACCGGCTTCATTCACCCGCACCGGCGTAACAATCTCATAAGCGTCGATCTCCTCTATTACTGGGAAATAAAGGCAGAATGACAAAAATGCAATTAAGGATGAAGTAGCAACACATTATGTTAATCGACAAATTAGTATTTACTTATCTCCTTTTTTCAAAAAAGTTCTTTTACAGCATGGAGAAGAAACACTGGGGAGTAGAAAGCGCTACAACTCTTGCTTGGTGGAGAAAAAAAACTCATTCATTCTCTGCTTTCTGTGTTAGAAAATAACTCCCTAACAAAAAATGCGGGATTGTCAGGGCGGCAAACTTTACCTGTGCTTGAATTCAAATGCAATGTCCTGGTAGATGCGACTGCATTTAAGATATCAAGGAATAGTAGGAATCCCAAGCCCCAAAAGAGCACATGCATGATTGTCCACGTTCAGAGGAGAGCGACAGTCTGTATTCCTGTAGTAATATTGTATTCCTCCGGTCACTCGGGGCTTTCCGCCTCCGGTCCGCCTGCCACATCCAATTTTATTATCCTTGACTCTTGAGTGGATGGTCACTGGCCGGTGAAGTACACAGTTGGGACGTGAGCGCTTCTCGGATTCCTTGGCGAACATGCATACTGCAGACAGGGGTGGGCTGCTCAAACAGCAACTGCTATGGGCTCTGCTGAAATGCTGTGCACCAGCTTTCTCCCCCAGCTAGGGGCGGGATCAGCCAGCCAAGGTACACCGCTGCTAAACAATAAGGCCACTCCCGTTTGGAGTGGTCACATATGTCCACTTTGGATTATGAGATATGATTGATCTGTGATTGTTTGAGCTGTTGAATAACACCAGCCTAGCCCAGGGACCACACTCAGGACCCCTAGTGACCATAAAGATGAAAGTGACTTTATCAAGTAGTTTTATGGGGTGATTCAGTGGTAAAATTGCAGTATTGGCAAACTTAAGTGCTTTTAAAAGCTTTGGTGTTAATCAGGTTTTAGAGGGGTGGGCATTTGCAGAGTGTGCAGGACATCAGTCATCATGACAGTGAGGTGGGGCCCATGCAGGAAATGCATGCCCTGGGGCCACAAGCAAGATAATGTGGGCATGACTGTATAGTAAGAAGTTCACAGAGTGACAAAATGCTAACTGGCAAGCACTATAGTCATTTACAGTAGTGATTTGAGGTCTTAAGTAGGAGCTGGAAAAGGTATTGTACAAGAATAATAATGGTTTTATGAGCTATAGTCTCCACAACAGAACAATGCTATACACTGTATAGGAGCCTTTCTAGGTGCCTTTGTTATGTGAAGGATCAAAGAGAGGGCTATCCAGTTTGTTGCCTGCCCCATCCATGCTGCCCCCCCCCCCCCCCCCCCCAAACACATACACACACACACACACACTACATCGCTGTATATGTTAGCCCTCTATGAATTGCCACCTTATGTGGTGGAGGGGTTTGAGTGCCTGAGTGACCCCAGGAGCTATGCTGTCAGGGGCAATCTGCCCCTGGTAGGGTCTCCCAAGGCAAATTGGTCCTTGATGATAGGCCATAAGGGCGGTTCATAAAACCCTTATGAGGGACAAAAACAGGATCCAGTTTACCTCACCTGGATTGAGGATACAGGGGCCCCACCCTGGAACCAGGCTTGAGGGAGGGGCTCGTCGGCAAGTGCCTGGTGGTCAGGCCTTAACCCATGGGGCCCAGCTGGGCACAGCCCTGAAGAGCCACATGGGTCCATCCTCCAGTGGGCCCACCACCCACAGGAGGAACCATAGGGGTCCGGTGCGATGTGGATCGGGCGGCAGACAAAGGTGGAGGCCGGACCAATCCCCGGCTGCCAGAACTGGCTTTGGGGACACGAGAGGAGTCAGCTGAGGAGGTTCGGGACTTTGGTTAGGACCCAGGACGTGCTGGAGGGATTATATCTCTTGGCTGTCTTGGGAAAGCCTTGGTGTACCCCCAGAAGAGCTGGTGGAGGTGGCTGGGGAGAGGGAGGTTTGGGCTTCTCTGCAGAGACTGCTGCGCCCGCAACCCAGACCTGGATAAACGGAAGAAAATGGATGAGTGGGTGGATGGATGTATATGTTAGCTGATAGGTAGCAGGACAGACATGACAGAAATAAGTTTGAGGTAATATAGAAACGGTGTCGCCATTACATAGTTTGTCCACCAGAGACCACCAAGAAGGTTATTTTTCAACACCAAAAGGTGTATATTATTGAAAAAGTTCATTATTCTTTAAATGAAAAGCATAGCCTGCTACTTATTTATTGGATTATATTGCCTATTGGCCAATGCTTGGAAACTGTAACTATTAACATCCACTATACATACCAAGAAATGATATAATTATGAACAATATAAATATGACTTACTTAGGAGGTATGTGTCGGAGTATTAGACCTTTTTCACAGCAGACATTTAGACTTGTCACAGCACGAAAGGTGAAAATACTGTTAATGACAACTGTATTCCAGCCAAATGTCCCAGTAAGGCAAACTAGTGAGAGGGCATGTATAATCCTGTCACACCTAAATGTAATGGACCATCAATAAATGAGACTGAAATGTTATCTCAAACATAAAACTACTGATTACATGAACCCTGCTCTAGAAACAACCTGTTTCTCAATATATATGATGTAATTTCAGCAATGTAGGACGATATATCAATCATGATGACACATAACAAAACATAGCAAAACATAACATTGATACAGTACATAAACGGATAGAAAGTTGACATAGGATGACATAGATCTAATAAAGTACTGTCAAAGATGCAAACATTTCAATCACTGAAATCCTAGAAGGAGAAGAAAATAAAAAACTCATTAAAAAAGTATACGTCTTTGTGGCTTATAGAGAGAAAAATAACATAAAATAATTGACCAACTGCTGTTAAACGCTAAATCAAACACAGCTGGATTTTTTTCCTCACTTACTCTCTGAAATTCTCTGCACTCTCTGCCTTTATTTGCAGGAAAATATATTCTGACAGTAAACGCTCCACCTCCAGACTTAAATTGACAGTTTCAGCCTTTACAGCACCTTAGTTAGTTCTATAGTGGTTAAAAGACACATCTTGGATGAGTGGTGAGTGGATAATTAATTAAGGATGGACATTGCACTACCTGGACCAATAAAAAAACATGCACAGACATACCAATTGTGTAACGCTATAATAGAAAAAAGCAGCAGGTTGCTAAGTGCTTAATGGCAACCACACTGGAAAAAGAATCTGATTCTTTTTCCAGTGTCTGAGCAGTGCATGCTGGGATAGCCTGTTATAAATTGTTCTGAAAACATGAGTGAATAAATGTATTCACACAATAAGAGCAGAACATGGTAAGCACGTTAGAAGTATTATATTGAAGATAAGATTGGAACTGTTCCCAAACTCAGAGTCTGACAAAGGAAAAAAACATTGAGTCTTGTTCTTAACGCATCGAGACCAGTAGGAACATTGATAACTGAGAGTAAACAATTTTCAGATTAAACTGACGACATAGGTCTACAGAATATAAACCACATTGCATTATCTTTTAAAAAAATTATGATTCATATTAAGGTTTTTTTTTCAGGAAACATGTTTCAAAAAACATTACATACATATTATTTTGAGAATTGTCTAAACATACATTCTTGAGCAGCGATGCTAATCTTGCCCCATCAATATTAAAAACAGAAGTAAATAGTTTGAATTAATTAATGCTTTAGTATCACCAGCATCTCTATCCTGGGATGAACTCAAGTGGCTTCCATGTCGCAACTCCAGGCACAGCCACATCACTGCAGGCATCTGTGGATGTTTCCTGCCCTACAAGAACTTATGTGGTGGTAAATGCTAACAGCTGGGACATGACTTTACAGCTTCATGTTTTCTATGCGACCAACACGCTCTGCCATTAAGGAGAGTGACTTAAATTTGCAGGTGCATAGCTAAAACAAAAGCCCCATATTAAATGCCTGTGGTATCCAGTATAAAGAGATGACTATGAATACCCACAGGACCCTTACTGAGGGAAATCGGTCCAAAAAATAGCTTTGTCGCCTCTGTCATTATAGTCATTACATTTGCAGGCCTGTGGCGTTACAAAGAGCCATAAACATTTTTTCAGAGAGACCATGAATAAATTTCACACCAACACTTAGAATAATGACTTCTGCTGTTCAGGAAAACAGCATTAGCAACAAAACAGCCATGGCACACCCTGCATTTTGCCCCAGCGTGATGGAACTAATTACGTATGATCTTAGGGGTCACTGAAATGCCAAGATTGGTGGTTAAAATTAATTAAACACACTTTGAGGTCTTCAGAATAGCCCAAACAGTTGCTTACAAGAGATCCCCGTCTTTGCACAGGAGCTGTTTTTCTCCTATTTTCTTCTTGTTATTTGGAAATCGTTACACACGGTATAATTTATAACATCAACACAGACAGTCGTAGGTCACACACCCTTTAAAATACAAGCTTTCATTCACAATAAGTCCCTTTTCTGAGAACTCTCCATAAAAAGGTTTTATAGCTCAGGGGTCACAGATAAGTAAAAACAGTTGTTAAACAAATGTCCCGAGACAGACATTTAGTGTGTAGCAGCTATAACTTTAAGTGGACAATTAAATCTTTAACTTTTAGTTCCACTGGACACCCTTCCTTTCAAACTATGAATAACTAATTCAAGTTTATCAATGAATGACCTTTGACTATGTGAAGTCAGTGCCGACATGGTGAAGACAATCTTCTTTTTTTTTTAAGGGGCACCCATCTTCAGTGAACTGACCTTTTCCCCATGTTTCTCAATGGAGCAGTCCCTACAGCTGTGGGTGTATTCAGATGTGTGTGTTCTCAGTATGGTCATTGAGGTCATCAGTCACCCTTCCTGAGTTGTGCGCAAGCAGCATCATTCAGAACAGCTATCAGCAGTGTAAACTTCACTTCCCCTCCAGATCAGATAGTGGGCCGACAGGGAGCAGAAAGCTTGAATGAAGTAGTCGAGCCTGGCCTGGGATTTCAAAGAGATACGCTCTAATTGTTGAGCTTTCAAACTCTCGTTTCACTTTGTCTCTCTATCAGCCCCTGACCCCCCCACAGACTTTCTTGGCCCAGTGAGCTTGTTTTCATTTCAAGTTAATATCCATGTGTAGTCAATTGGAAATCAAGCTCTATAGTTTACAGACTATTGAGCCACTTAAGCCAGTTTTGTTGTGGTCCTCTACAACACACACGGAAAAGTAAAGGATGTACATTCTGACATGAAAATTGAATTCCCAAAGTGGAAAACAAAAGTAGTGTGAATGAAACAATAAATTACATTTCAATCAGGAGAGACTAGTGGTTGAACTAAATAAGAATGTATATTACATCAAATTATATGTGTTAATTGGTATGTTGGAAAGTCCTTGGTGTCAGAAAGTCTTTGGTGCTCAAACTCTTCACAGGGAGATGCCTCAGCATACATACTGCAGTATTTTCAATCGTTTTTGTGGATCCATGTGTACGGGGATCGTTTCGAAAATGACGCCGCGTGAACGCAGAAGGTTTCCTCGGGTTCACAGACTTGAACGCATGTCTTACTGCTGTGCAGTGAGTATGTGGATGCCAGAGGCTGGTGGATGTAGTGTATATATGTTATCTATGTTGTTGTCATTTTTACCCCAAACCAAGCAAAGAATCATTTCAGATCCTCTGCCAGTGCAGCGTGAGCATTCACAGTCACAATGTGCTGCATTCCCTGCTGTCAGTCATTGTATGTAAGATGATCAGGTCAACTAGCAGGACTGGACGGGGCCTTATCCCCTGACCTGAAGGCAGTGTTGCCATCTCTAGGAAGTGTCTGGACTCCACTTGTCATCCAGGTGTTTTGGTTGGGAAAGTCCCAGGCTTGTCTACGGTAGCATTGTCAAAGCAGTTCCTGATGTTGAACAGTACAGTTTCTGTGTATTTCTTTTAGTCCTGTTGTTTCAATATATTCCACTCTGTGTACATAAAGCTGTCCAGTAGCTAAGAGAGTGCTCCCTCTGGCCAGGTTTTTATAGTCTTTGTGTGTTTGTGTTTGGCTTTGTTTTTCTCCTGAGGGAAGTACAAACTGGGATAAAAAGCAATGAGAAGTGATCTGATCGGATTAGGTGTGGGAGGGGGACGGATCTATATGCATTCTTTATGTTGGAATATACATTGTCAAATGTATTTTTCCTCTAGTAGAGCTCTTCACACACTGGATAATGTTGGACACTGTGTTATTTAGTGTGCTATGCAAACATGTACTAACTAGCACTAAACACAAAGCACAGCTGAGGCTGAAGGGAATGTAACTAGTTTAGCCCGGTTTTGGTTATTAATCTAAATGTTGGACAATCAAAATTTTGAAGTGATAATGGCAGGAGAGAAAAAGTTAAACAATCCCCAAAATTGTTTCATTTCATCCAGAGGGGGTCATACTGTAACTATCCAATAGTTGTTGAGACAGTTTTAATGCAAAATCACAAATATCAACCTCATGGTCATCCGAGAGGAAATGTCTGGGATCATCAAACTTAATGATCTTCTGGGAACCATGAATGTCTGTACAAAAGGCCACTGTTGCATGACATGTGTGTTTGTGTGTGTATCTGTAGATAATATATGTCATTCTAATGCATATGGTCCTACAGCAAATATTCCCATAAGAAACATGATTTCTGTGGCTGCACATGCATCACATCTTTCAGAATGGGACCACTTGTACCTCTAGCAGTGACTGGGTAAACACCCACAGACACAGAGACAGATATCTCCCTCAGACCTGCACACATACATGTATAACCACACACAAACAAAAACAGATGGACACATATGCTCGAATATCAATTTATGTCACTGTTTTGACTGGTAAAACAGGCAACGGGTGATGAGAGCTTTAACAGCGTGGGAGGGGAGGTGATTCCATAAATGGGCTTTCATGATGGCCCTGGTCAAGCTTACGTTGTGTGAGAGCTGAGTGAAAACAATTCTCAAAATCAGCAATTAGGGTGTTGGAGCTTCCAAGGACCTCAAGATAAGGGTCTGGAAACTCCCCAAGTAGTGCAGCAGCTGTCAGTGGGTCTCTCCAAAATCAGAACGCTTCCCAGATTCTCCGACTCTCAGTGGAATGGCAACAATAGAGTTCACACCAGAGACCAAATTACTGACCCCAGAATGAAGAGAGGAGGAGGAAGAAATCAGAGGTGTAGTGGGGTGTAGCCTGGATACCACTGTGAGATGATATATACCACACACTAAGGTGACCTGAACTTAATGGTCCACTGAGTTCCAAAAAGCTCTCAGTGCTTCCACGAACTCCTTTGTTTACAAAAGGCTAAGCTAAGTGAGCCACTAAAACTTAATAGACAGGCATGTATTCTTTCATAACATTATTATGTTGAGTGAACTTGGTGAAGGTCAGGAGCTGCAGTTAGTGGGGTTGGCACAGATGGGGGGGCATAGTTAGATGTATGATATGCAGTCCACCTCTCCTAGTCTGACTCACCGTAATTATGATATTGTGTTGTAGTGATCGTATTTCACAGGGTCCTGAAGTCATCATCCTCTAGTCTCACTGGCCCCACATCCCCAACATGCTCCCCCTCACCTCACTTGGCACCTCGTACTTAACAAAAGGACAGCATGATGACCTAATCACTCTCAGCTGCAAGTGAAAGTGAAAAAAAAGAAGAAAGATGCTGTGACACCCTTCTTACCAGCAGACTTTTTGTGTGTGGACACAGCACAGCTGGACTGACAAAGTGAGAGAGAGGGGAATGAAGGGCTACATGGGGATCATCACTTTTCATCACATCACTTCTCCTCCGCTGATGACACACACATTAAAATTTGTCATCCAATACGACAGGCGTGATCCTAGGGTTCTTTTTCTCCAGCTGTTTTACCCAGTAACAAATATTGCCATGTTTAATGAGGGTAGTATAGACTTACACTCACACGCTGACTCGCGTGTTAATCTAAAGCACATGTGCTTTTCCCTTCCACGTGTTTGCTTCCATGTATGTTTATGTGAAATTTCAAATGCAAGTGAAAGTTTTACATCAAATGAAGTCATGACAAAAGGGATAATCAAAACGCATCGGTTCATAAGAACCTTTTTGCCGGTAATTTCTCCCTGTTCACACATAACTGTACAGTAAAATCTGTTTCTCCTCTGCTCATCCAGCCCTTTGTCAAATTGGGTATAGTTTTGTGTTCTGGGTCAGAGATTCCATTTTGTGGCTGTCAGAGGGCTTGCAGAATTGGCTGGCTCTGGTCCTGCTGGCAGGGCCACTGTGTAAATGGGTTATTTGGGACCAAGAGGAGCCAGCAAGCTCAGTATAGCTGACAGGTGCATAGCAGTGTGCACCAGGACCCCAGCTGGATGTGAGGGGGAATTCTTTACCACAAAGTAGGCCTATAATAACACCAGGAGGGTTTAAATGGAAAGAGGCAAAACTGTTCAGGTTCTGTTCAATTCCAACAATTGACACCTGAAATATTTCCATCACTGGTGACAGAAGTCAGACAGGGTGGACAGAGGGTCTGTTTTACTTGCTTAAGTTAACTGGCCATCTAAAGACCCATTTATGCTCTATGTTAAAGATGGATACGGACGGAGACTTCTGTACGTCTTCAGCATTCATTCTGTATGTAATCGGAGACGTTTTCGGAGAGCTTACGGATACAGACGAGATGGAAGAAATGGAGCAATACCACCGGAAATGGTTGAGGGCAGTGTAGCTGCAATTCAAGCAAGGCACAGCAAATGTGTACAGAAACAACAAAGAAGAAAAAAGTGAAGTGGTAAAATGAAAAAACTCTCCATCCTCAAGTCTCGATGCACCTAATGGCCTCACAGACCACCGGATAGACTGTTTACAGATGGACATATCCATTTACATACGTAGAGGGAGCATAAATGGGCCTTAAATCTAATATTTCTGAAAAAAAACAACTTTATCTCTTAAACAAACTTTTGTCACTCATCTGATTTAATGCGTAAATAATTATTTTGTGGTTTTAACATAGCATGGCGAATGGAGCCAAGTAATTACTGTGATAGCTTCAACTGACAGCATACAATATGTGCTTTGGACAGCTGAAATCTCAGGATTGCATTACAACATGGAAAGGTTCAATGCAACCGAAATGAACTCAAATTAAAGCATGACATATGCTTTGAAGTTGTCACATATTGTAAAAAAATAAATAAATACATCTTTCAAATTGGATTCATGGAATAATTTTTTGTTTGTAGCTAAATAAAATAATCCCAGTGAAAAATGGTGCACTTAACTAAGAACTAGGAACAGATGATTGTTGTTGTTTTTCTCCATTTGGAGGAACCAAAGGAACTAGTTCCAAAACTGTAAACAGTACAATATGCATTATGATATAATAATGAAAAAACACAGAACACACTTTGAGTATACAAGAAAGCAACATTGCAGTCTTTAAACTCAGACTTTTAGCTTTGTCTGGCCTCATCTTATTGACTCTATAAGCGGATGCTTGTGTAAGGCACTACCATAATCAGCACTCCTCAGCCAGGAGTGGGGGCCTGATGGGGGTGGTTGCATTGGCCCGGGACAAGGTCATCAGGAGGTACCCAACCTTCACCAAGTGTTTTGGCCTTTATCCTCAATGCTCTCTGGTTGGCAGGCCAACAGCGGTGGCCAGGTCGCTGCCCCTCTCATCCGAGTTTTCAGGCTTTCCCTGCCACCCCCCAACCAATTTAAAGCACACTCCCGATTAAACTGTCTTACCCAAAAAGCAGCGGTCAGCTACAGTTTGTCATGCGAGGATGGGGACCACAGGGCCACACAGGTTTGGGTTTGACAGCTTTGTCGGGTACATACAGTATCTAAGTCTGGCAAACAGGTTTGCAGCAGGTTGGATTTGCTTGATAAGATGGCAATTTGTTGATTTGGTTGTATATACCTATGTATATTTGTTCCCACAAACAGCATAAATAAGTGTATGCCCATTGCAAGCAACACTGGTTAAATTGGATTAAATGAAGCGCTACCTACTCAACCATTCTTTTGACGGAGTCCTGTAGCTCCAGCCTTCCTGGAAGAGCTGAAGCGCTGCTAGGCAGATTCAAGGGCATTTTCCGTCTATGCCAAGAATACTAGGACCCTGGCTAAAATATGCAACACAGGAGAACATGGCCTGGATCACATGTGGACCAGTACATTGCCTTGCTGGTCCTGACAACGGATGAAGCACTGAGAGGCAAAGTCCATTATTACAGACCACGGTCCAAGGTAACTTTTAAAAGGCTTATGACACAGATGCGTGACTGCTCGCATTGGAAAATCCAATTCTATGCTTATGTTACAGACAAGAATTGATGACCACCCTCATTGTGACACAACATCAGGTGTAGCTTGCACAGATGTCTATGTCTGATGATTGTACACAGAAACTGAGAAATATTCCAGATGTGCTTGGCCAGTTGCTTTGGGCAGAGGAAACATGGCACATGGGACCCAAAGCCCACTCAACACCTTAACCCACTGCCGCAGTCCTGGCAACACAGCCAGGCTTCTGCAGGCATTTGGCGTTAGCCCAGAGATGGGCATCCTCCACCTTATCAGCCCCAGAGGGCAAAAGGGCATAACCAGTGCTTCACAGCCAGGCTCCTCAAGAGAAGAGCTTGTTGCCCAACACAGCAGACCATCATTACCAGCTTGTCTCTGGGTTCAGTATCAATGAGGGAACGTCCAACTATGAAGCAACTGAACCTACTACGGCCTTTCTGCCTTACAGCAAGTTTGACCATCCAAACATGGCCCAAGGTGTGGGAAAGCACACTGCATAGGTGGTACAACAGCCTCCACATAGATCCTCATCTATACAGGTGGGTAAAGGTGCCATGTTCATGTCCAGCGGTGGAGGGAAAGCACAGAGGGTGAAGCATGCTGCTACATAGGACATCCACTGGCTCTGCAGGGCTTGAGCAAGTCATCTTTTATGCCTATGGCAGGAGTATCTTTGAGGGATATGGCAATGAAAACTGCTTTTCCTTTGGTAGACAGCCAAGGATGTGAGTGAACTCCATGCCCTTCAATCAGTCCTACATGCCTTCAATGGAAGGCAGACAGCTCTGGGGTTACACTGTGGCCAAATATCCCTTTCCTGCCAAAAGTTTTAGCCCCCAGCCATGTTAATCAGGCCATAAAACTGGAGGCATACCATCCTCCCCTGTGCAAGCCTAAGCTGGAGAAGTGGCCCCAATTTGCTGTGTCCAGTCATTCGGCCTGTACATTTTAGCAATGCAGAACTATTGGTATTAAGAGCAGCTGTGTGTATGCTACAGCAGCATGAACAAGGGATGTACACTGTCTAAACAAAGGCTCTCCCACTGGGTTGTTGAGACAATTAAACAGGGTTATGAAATGGCAGATTATTATCTGGCATTCTACCAGGGATGTGGCCATGTCCTGCACCAACATCTGTGCTGCAGCATCCTTGTACTTTTACATGATTCTGTCATCTTATTGTGGCTCCTGGGTCCACCCTGCCATCAGATATTCTGCCATTGGCTTCTACAAGTTGACCAGTAGGTGGGTGTCAGTTCCTTGTGCCGCTTGTGGTGTGTGTCACCTATTGTCTTACTGCCCGTGGCAGTCAGGAAGGGATGAAACAGAACAGAAATTACCACTGTAACTATGGTTCTGTGATTTCCCAGAAGACTGCCAGTCATGGCTGTCAGTTGGAAGCTTTCAGGGCGAGAACATTCTGAGTGCAAAAACCTTACAAAACAAACTGGAAAATACTCAAAGATAGGCATGGAGGAAATTGAAAAATAAACTTACTCTACAGTATTAGCAAGTTCTCATCTTATTCACTGCACACAAATCACAATGGAGAAGGTAAAAATGGTTAATTGTTTCTGCTGAGCTTAATCGATGCAGAAAAGCAAGTGTCCATAAACAGATATGATCACCTGTAGATGCTGTAGCAATAACCTGGACAATTCTTTATTTTTTACTCTACCAAAAATACAGAATGTTTTACACGCTCACTGCTGCAAATGGACCTTTGGCCATTCAAACCACATTGTGTCTCCACCTATGGGTACATTTCTGTTAAGGAATGGCTGGCTTCAGGGGTACAGGAAATATCCCATGTCAAGATTCCTTCAGGAAATATCCCATGGCTGGAATTCCTTTGGATTACATTCCCAGGAAACAGTTATTCCTTAGTTAGATAGAAAGTGAAGATTCACGTCTATGAAGGAAATTGGGTCTTGTAAAAAAGATTGCTTTGTTGTAAGTGGAGACATATATGAAGCTATTGATACAAAAACACAGGTAGATGGTATTACTTACGCAATAAAATGTCAATGAAATTTTAGAACACACATAACTTATTATGCCTTTGGATCATTTTTGATACTCCACTACGTCGTGTGCAGTTTGGCTGCTACATGCATTAAGAAATTATATAACTGTAGTTTAATACTTGTTATTAAAGCAGGCTTGCAGAAGGGGGAAGGGCAAATACACCTACAAGATCAGCTTTGCTCACACTTGCTCAGCTCTTGTTGTCCTGTTTTTCACATTTACTCCCACTTGGATCACCCTGGGGTTCAGTTTTGATGCAGTTTAAGCAGTGGTGTCTCAGTTGAGGTTACAGCATCACACATTAGTTTGAATTTCCCATGGGACTCAAGTTTTTTGTCACACCTTTGGTCAAATATTAGGAGGGTAACCTGAGTTACAGCATACGGATCAAATACCTCATGTTTTTGTATTTTAGTAAGAAGGGCAAGTGAGTACAATTGAATACAGGCGTTCTGAAATAGTGTGAGTGACTCTTAGCAGCTGTACTCTGTTTAGAGCACGAACTAAACCATCCCTCTCCAAATTAAGAGTAACAGGGTAATGACAGTCTTTAAACGAGTCACAGAAATAATTTATGTGTGCTATTATGCATAGAAATGACTCAAAAACAAGCAGAACAAAGCACCTGGTGTTTTGGAGGTACTGAGACTCAGAGTGGTTTCCTAAGTGAGCCAATAGGTGGAAAAATTCATCACATCCCTCATATGTGGCACCTCATTGTTAATCACATCCTTTCAGGTCCCTGACCTGAAAATAGCAGTACAAGAATGTTTTAATATTACAGGAATGCCAACTTTGACACAACATTTCTAAAAGTTAGAAACAGCATGTGATTTAACCAAGTAAGCTGTGGCAAAAAGCTGCATTGTTGCCTGTGTAGGAGGAGCAGGTTTCTGTTTTTCACATTAGAAAGTCAGAGTAACCATTTTCATATGTAACACACATACCTCATCTGACATTTTAACCTCTACACATATAAAAATCAACAAATGGCTCATCTCTAATCAATGTTAATTTTCAGCACAGCTGTTCTTTCACGTCTTGCTCAGAGACAACAACAACTGGACAGGGTTGCTGGCAAAACATGAGTACCGTGTGAGTTTGAGCCTATAGTCCAATGCAGATTACATGACCAGTATTCGTGACATGAACCAATTGACACACAAACACTGGGAATGGCATCCCTCCACTTATCGCAGTGAGGCTGCTCAGCAGTCATCATTCACAGCGCAGCTAATTAGCTTCATTTGCCACACCTGTTGATCTCGCAGGCACATACGCAGTTAACTATAATAAGCCCAACATGCAGAAAACAGTGACTTGCAGTTAGAAATGTGCATCATTGTTATTGCTGTGGCTGTTCCCCAGCAGATTCCCCAGTGTATTCTTGTATTTTCCCCCTTCCACTAGTCTCACTGCAGGTCAGTCTGTCTCTCCTCTGTCTGATTTTGTGTGTGCGCCTGTTGATGTGGGTGCAGTCAGCCTTCTACAGTCTACTGGCTCTCAGCTCTGCACATGTTGCACACCTGTCTGCAATCAACTCATCACCTCTCCCAGTCTGCTCACCTGCTTCTAATCAGCTCGCCGTATTTCATTTCTTCTCCCTCTCGTCATCGAAAATATATATGCAACACTTTTGTTTTACTCCCATTTTTTACAAGCTGATATGAAAGATTTAAGACTTTTTGATGCATGAAAAAAAAAAATCTAATTCGACTCAGAATTCAGTCTTTTCTTTGTCTCGCTGCTAGGCTACCACTGGATGATGAATTTTATGGCTCAGATTCAGAGTTATCTGATTCTGGAGCCTTTCTTTTCTTTTTGCTAGTCTGTGTACCTCATGCAACACTTGTAATGCATAATGCAATGGTTTTGATGAGAAGAATTGTGATGATGTATGAGGCGGGTAATGATCTGTATTTTCATGCTAAGGTTTTTTAAAATTACTTTTTATTTAAATTAATTCTATGATATATGATATGATATTTAGGGCAATTTGCACGTGAAATATCGCTAAGAATACATCTATCCAGGGTTGGGTCAAATTTATTTTGTCAGTTACTGAATACAAATTACATTGAACATTTTGTAACTAGTACCATGATCCACTGGATTAGAAAGAAATGTAATCTAATAAGAATACTTTAGGATTACTTCAAAATAAAACAGAAAATATCATACGTTATAGTAAATAAAACAGAAACAATTTGAGTACAACAGTATTTTGTTCTCGGAACATCTCAAAACACTTCCGAAGCAAATACACTGCATTTTGCATATTCAGCATTTACAGTTGGTCAGATCAAATTACCCCTACAAAAATAGTTCTGTCTGAAACAGAGGGGGTTACTACGTGTATTCTAATACATATGGGGTGGCGTTTCTTTTGTGTAAGGGTTGTTGCTGCTGTTTTTGATAAAACGCCTCATGAAGGACTTTGCTCTTGTTCCTTAAGAGAAGCGCCGACTCTAAATGTTCATCTTTCATTGTCAATATGAATAAAAATTCTATTATCATCATTAAAAATAATAATCTTTAAATCACACACTGGCAACCTGATATGAGCAACTTACAGTAGTAGAGCATATTTGGCATTAATATAATTAATGCAAAAAGCTTCAGATAATAATAGTTCAGAAAATAATAATGTAATGAAGCCATACTTCAAACATACACATGTTTTTTTCAAGTCAAATTGGGGCTAATTATAATTACCGATATTTTGTAACATGATGAGGCTTATGTAATCTGATATATGTTATCTGCTACTGCCAAATCCTGCATCCATCACCAATGACAGTTCAGTTATTGGTAAAATGTTTGTCAATGACAGCAAATCTTGATATTTTATTTTCTGTGATTCCCATTCCTATTAGAAGACAGTGACTCAGTCGTGCTCACAGTGTGTTCCCCTCTCCTTTACATGTCGGTTTCTGCTCTGCTCTCTGCTGCTTGTCTGCAGTCTGTTGGACATCCTGCTGACACTATTTTAGACCATTTCACAAGGGTGTGCTGACCGCAGCCTGCCTTTGTAGTTTGTATACTAAATGCACAACAGAGAGGGATCCCTTTTGGGTCTGTGGTTTCCTCAAACAAGCCATCTGCAACTGCTCCGCTCCCTACATGCCCCAAGGAAAGAGGACAAGCGCAAATAAATTGGATTCATATACTGTATGGATCTCAACAAAGCATTCATTCATTTTGTCATCCTGCTGTGGGCAGACTGACTTTGACCCATAAAACCTTTTTATGGGTTCCACTCATAGCAATTATCCTTTTTGATGTTTGAGAAAGTCCTTTTCTTTAAAATTACATTTAAAAAAAAAAAAAACGAGAGCACGTGGACGTTCAAAGTCTTTTAGCCTCCTTGTTTCCTCTATCTCTCCATCCTTCTATCTTTCCAGCTGGTCTTTCCATTTAACCCACCCAACTGTAGTATCAACATGACGGGGAGTCATGGAAGGTGAAACCAGCAGGAATGTTGTTTGGCAGGCCAAGTGCTATTTGTGTATCGTGATTTCAAAAGCAATGGAAATCAGTTGGATATGCTGAATTCATTGCTGCACTGATGACACGGTGCAAACCCAGCAACCTCACCTTGAATGTGGAATAGACTCAGGATATGGTCATACACTTCAGAATAAGCCACACTGACCATCGAGTGAACTACCGTTGAGAGTGAGTGTAGATTACGGATGACCTGAGCGCCAGTCCACCAACATCACAACTCTCACTAAGAAACCCAACACCGTCATAACACCACCACCACCCACCCATCATGACAATATTCTACAGAGGCACCATTGAGAGGGTTCTTACAAACTGTATCACAGCCTGGTGCAGAAGCTGCACTGTATCAGATCGCTTGGCCCTACGAAAAAAACAGTAAGAACCGCAGAAAAGATCATCAGTGTCTCATTGCTGACATTTATCAAATCCGGAGTGTCCAAAAAGCTTTGAACATAATAGCTGACCCCCTTCCACCACTCCCGTCATCTCTTTACACTCCTGACATCTGGAAGGAGATTCCGGAGCATTAGAGCCAGAACCACCAGACTGCCCCCCCACCACCACCCTCATCTCCCAACATCAATGAACTTATCTGAACTGGACATACTGCACCAGCCACTTTCACCCCCACTAGGACTGATGTTTTCTGAACTATTTATTACTATGTATTATTTATTCCTGTTCTGTTCTGTTATTCTTTTTCTGGACTGCTATAATTGTTCTTTTTTAGATCTGTTTTTTATCTAGGAACTTATCTTGTGTTTGTGAATGTTATGCCAAGTGTGTATTATGAGAGTGACAAAATAAAGATCTTGAACACTTAAGACATTTTCACATGTATAGTTTGTGTGATCTGGTTTAAACCATGCACTTTTTTTTTTTTTTACATTGTTGCATAATTGCCTCAAGTTTGGTCTACATTCAGCATTTATAAGCAGCCTAAAATTTGAATTGTGTGAGGAAAGAGCTTTCCATGTGGGATAAATCTTGGAAGTAAACAAAGTGTAGCTCCACCTTCCAATTTAATAACTGACGGACAATTATACGGGTTGATCTTGGCCCTTATTACATTGTTAATGACACATACAGTAGCTGCTGGAAAATGTAATGTTGTAATTAACGCCTACAGTAAGTAACAAACACACTAAAAGCAAGAGAACAAATACCGTATAAATAGACTGAGAGACAGAGAGGTTAACAGACATATAGGCCAGGTCAGTGTTTCTCAACCTTTTTCCAGTCACAAGTCACACCAGTCTAAATTATAATAAATTTAAAAAAAGTACACTCTGCATGTGGTTATTGAGGGAGAGGGTTGCAAATGTGACTTCCAATCAGCAGGAAAACCGAGCCTGCATAGGAGGATGTACACAACCGCCCTTTTCTGGCAGGGATGAATGAAAAGTTTATTTTTAATGTGTGATTTTTCCCTGATCTCCATCAGTTGCTCCTGTGCCTGCAGTGGCCAGTCTTTCTCTGACACTTCTGCACACTTCATCATCATTTACGCTTGTCGGTTGTGTTGACTTTTAAAGCGAACAAAATACTCTGCACCCTTGCTGGCTAATGATGAATGATTTGCTGTCAGGTGTCTAAAGTTTACTTGGAACCATTGCTTGTCTTTGTCTTGCTGCTGGCGTCTACGACCGTCTACGACCCTCTATGACCCTAACCACTTTCGAATGAGCCCCTGTGGTTGTGGGTCACGTGCTTCCCTCGATAAACGAGATGTGAAAAGTTGTAAAAGATCTCACCTTCTGCCTTTGCATATTATCAACCAAAACTGCTTGTATATCCATCAATTCTCAGTTGCCATGTTTGCTCAAAGCAGAGAAATCTCTGTTTCAAGAAATGCCAGGTACCCCTGTGCGTAATTATGGCCAGCAACTATCAATATATGTATATTGATGATGTGTATCATGTTTAGAGATATACATCGGCAGGAAAGAAATGAACACTTCCTGGAAAACTCTTCCACAGACACTGCCCATAATAGCCTTCAAGTAGGTCTCAGAGTCTGATTTATTCTGTTTTCAGATGTCTTCAGGTTTTGTTATCGTCTCCTTAATCATTCAGAAAATTTGCTTGCATTGTGTGAGTCATGAGCAACACTTGTGTATTGAGACAATGATGTTTTGCCACAGATAATGTTCTAAATACAGTTTTCAAAAGTTAAAGAAAGAATGGTTTAACACTTCTAAAGGAATCCCTCTGGAAAAGCTCTCTGTGCTTTAAAGAAAACAATGGATTCATCCACTGGCCATATGTCTCTGTTGGAATTATTCTACTGTGGTTATGATAGAGCAACAATGGCCAAATTATTAAAAATGTCTCATTGCTCTTTACATTCTTTGGTCTGCAATCATTTTACAGGCAATATTCCAGCCTTAACAATAGCTGTCTGTTTTTGCTAACAGATGTAACATTGCATGATTTACAGTTATTGTTTAAACCTGAAAATTTGAGAAAATGAATGTTGCCAGATGAAACCACACATCATTCTTACATCATTGTGCACTGAATTGTAATCAGTGGAGCATTTTCCATCCAGGCTCCATGTGGGGCTGCAGAAACTGAAATCACTCTCCTTTTCTTTCTCTATCTGTTTGCTCCACAACTGCAAATAGGAAGAAAAATAATCATTCTTTTCTGTTTTGCCAAAACAGGACATTAAGATAATTTTAGATCAAATATAACTGTAAGACCCAGTTAAAAATCCCAGCAGACGGACTTTAATTATACACGTTTCTCCATCCTGCTGGATTTCGTCAGCATGAACTTTTGCTGGGCAGCCATTTCCAGTGTTTTAATCAGTGTTTATAAGAGTCTGCCTGACCCTGATATGGGTTGGATGTGGTAGCCCAGGGGAGTCAGGGACTGGCACCCTCCCATCCTGCCTGCTGAATGGAAAAAAAAGATGGGAGATTGCATCTTCAAACACAACCAAATATCATACTACTACACAACCAAATCTTAAGAGCAGAACAACTCTGTATATTTGCCATATTCTTTCACAGGGCTCATCATCCACTGCCTCAGCCCCTCCCCCCCCACCCCAATACCACCACCCCGCCATCCCCTTGCCTCTTGGCAAGAGTGACGACACAGCCGGTGAACAAATCGTTTCCAGCTCAGGTCACATTTGGGATGTTTAATCTGAGGGAAGTCCAGATGTGCTTGGCAATCAGTGCCTCATTTGTTTATGAGTATCATTATAATCTTGGAGATGCAATGTTGTCTTTTGCTTTGAGGAAAGGGTTAGGGTTAGAAGTTAGCAAAACTTGCAAACTTAAAGACACAAAATAAATTCCTCTTGTTCTGCTTGGGGTCCCTGGCTTGAACATTGCTTATGGTATGGAGGCAATCTATTATAATTAGAGAGAGAACTAGACAGCGTTCAGAGAGGGCAAACCTCCGACAAGGCAGCTCAGTTCCTCTATTCGTCATTGCACCTAAAAACAATTATAGGCCCATGATCGTTTAACCCTCATAATATGACTAATTGACCATGAAAACCTACCCCTATAATGTGGAATCACATTGGAGTCATTATTAGTCTGATAGTTATTCAAGAACGACGATCTTTCACTAATGGTGGATTCTTCGGGATGTAGCTCAGTAACTATTGAAGATGCATCAAATTTAACATCGAACTGAATCAACACCGTTTCAGCTACAATTTGATCTTAGTTGAAACTCTGTAGCGTTACTATTTGTTATCTCACAGTAGTGAATTACTGTAAGCCTTAGAAATTTTAACATTAATGACCGGGATCACCAACAAAATCTCATGGATTGTTCCTTGAGCCACACCCTAAAGAAATGTAATTAAAATCATTCAGAGCCTTTTGAGTTATCCTGCTAACAGACAAAGAAACAAACAAATAAAACAATGCCAGCAAAAAAAACCCAAAAAACATTACCTCCGCAGCAGAGGTAAAAAGATTCGAGAAGGACAGCTGACCAAACCAGGATGGGCTCAAACCAGAGAGTGACACACAGTTGTGTCACTGAATTGTATGATGGAGTTAACCAGTGGTGTCCTTACAGTACATACACTGCATTAAGGGTATAAACTTCAAGTACTCTTGAGCAACGTAAACATGTTGTGATATTAAATAAACCAATTTCCTATCTCCTAACGCAGCTAATAATTTTAGAGTTAAACTTGAGTTTAGATCTTCAAAGAGCAAGACCAATAACCTCTATTAAAAGTATGATTTGCTGTGCTGTCATTCTCAGGGAGATAGTGTGTCCAGGAAGGGTCCGTGTGAGTGGGAGTGTATTTCTAATGGCAGTGTTTCTAGGAAATCTGTAAAAGGACCTGAAATGAGCTCATAATTGCGAAAGAGCTGAGACATATGGTGGGTCATACTGAAACAAGATATCATGGAAACACAGCCAGTCGGGAGCACGGGGAACATGACCGTCACTGCCACCGAACAGAGGTCTGAATGTGTTATTATAGATGTTATTGTTGTGGTTGTACATGTCTGTGTCCCTGTTTCTCAATCCCTCTCTACCTCATCTACCTCCCACATCTATCTCTCCCCATCTCTCCCTTTCTCTCCCATTTGTCCCCCCCTTGTCTCCCATCTCTCCCTCTCTCTCTCTTTTCCAACCAGTCAAAGCAGAGGGCCGCCCACCTTGAATCTTTGATCTGCTCGAGGTCTCTGCCTGTTAAAAGGCAGTTTTTTTTCTCACCACTGTCGCCAAGTGTTTGCTCATGGGGGATCTGTTGGGCCTCTGCAGAATAAAGAGGACGTCTAGACTTGCTCTTTTTTGGAAAGTGCCTTTAGATAACTTTTGTTGTGATTTGGGCTATATGAATAAAAAATACCTGGTACCTGGTACTACTCTTTTAGTACCTCCGTTGCTGTTCCAAGCGAGCCGAGCAGGTACTAAAAGGTCACGTGAAACACTGATTGGTCAATGCTCGGCACACACAGAGAAGATCAAGAGAGGAATGTGTCGCATTGAACACTATACCACGGCAGTTTCCCGTGGTGCCCGAGGAGGTATTATCTCACGGTGGAAAACCACCGGCAGAAAAGTACCCGATACCAAGGCGAGTCGAGTCGAATAGAGCCGGTATTCTGCAGTGGAAATGTGGCTTATGCTCACTCTACTACAAATGCAGGAAAATATTTGTCTTGAGTTTGTAATTCTTTGATTGAATTCTCTTGATATCTTTAATTCTTTGATTACTGAAAAGAAAAAATGCGTCGTAGGCTCCAACATACTTTAAATGTGTTGCATCAAATTGAAATTTGATACAAAAAAATGTTTGACCATAATCCTGAGTTCTGCTAAATCAGCTATAATTGTCTTTGTCTGTCCATGCGGTTGACTCGTTGTCTCTGTCTTGGATTTTTTTTCTTCTTCAAAAGAAATAAAATAAAATGAAAGAGTAATTCAAGAGACCCATGATGTCTGTAAAAATTGTTTCCTTGTCTTTCCTTTCAGCTCTACAGCAAACAAAATGTGCAGGAAAACATAAGTTTGCGCCATCCTGTCCTAAACTGACGTACAACAAATTGATTCACGGTCCATTTAGATTATTTACTGTGGCTTTGTAGATGTATTTTGAGAATGCAGATTTATGATGCCATGTTGCTTGTCTGAAACTGTTTACATGCAACTGCCTTCTTGTGTTCCACTGTTTTGGATCTCAGTATAGTTAATGTCCTCTAATGATAGGGTTACTGTACAAATGTAAATACAATAAATAAGATCTGTTGACAGGGAAAAGAAGAAAAAAAAGGATGGCAAGCAGACAGGAAGGAATGAACATCAGAGAGAAATAAAGAAAAAAAATGTCACAGTACTTTAGGCATGCATTGTGTGTATGTAGTTACTGACATTCCACCTTTCCTTAGAGAGGCTATAGTGTTGGATATATGCGATAAGATAGACCTCAGTATTAGATGGGGACTGGCTCCAAATAAGTTAAAATCAAATGCTGCCCATTTTTGGCCAAGGAGAAAACCTGGATGGCATTTACTGTATCAAGCATTTCAGATTTCTGTCAGGTAAGATTTGAAATAGAGGAGTGCAAGTATTTATGTTAAAGACCTGATAACACACAGCCAAGAGGGAGAATACAGTTCAATGTCCGTGAGTGATTTAAACAATAGATGACTTATTTCATCTTCACAAATACATCAACAGATAGACTGAAAGGGACTTTGGCTATATAATTATTATAGATGTTTGGCATCGTGTCAAAACTAAATGTTAATTATGCTTTTAGAGGCAGAGGCTTTGAATACATTGGCTTACAAATGACATTTTCTGCTTACAATCGATCATTCTGTCATTGCAGTCATTCCCTCAATAACCTGTATTCATTGTAAAGGTTGCATCTTGATGCCACCCATGTTAACTCATCCAGTAGTGGGGAATTATTTGCATACTTGATGCAAGAATAATTGTGTTGTTTCAGAGAATGCACAAATAATGATTTGTGTCAGATTATGTGCTCTGTCACCAATTTACATCCACATGAATACAAATCAGCTTGAGGTTTACACTCCACATTTGGTAGTCAACTTGTTGTTGTTGGTCTAGAGTGCTTGAGAATACTGTCAAGTATTGTTTCATCTACAATGAGTAAATAGATTTTAAATCAACTGAGGTGACAGCCAGCTCTAATTTTCCTTTAGAGTTTCCTTTTCAGTTTTGGAGATCATCAGATCATAAATTCTTGATTTTACTGTTTGAGCTGATGGCACCAAGAACATCAGTCCTCTTTCACCCTGAACTGCCATATTTTGTTTGTGCACATATGATAGTCATGTCTTAGAAGTTGTCAAACTATGACACTGTCCACCCAAAAAGAAACAGCAGGCAAAACAGCAGACCTTGACACAGGAGACTGCCATGATCACAATCACTCACAAGTTGTTAATGTGAACCAAACCAAACCAAACCATACCATAGCAGCGTCAGATCAAGTTCTGTTCCTGCAAAAAGGGCTGGTTTTGGAAGGCACTGACAGCTGATTGAGGCTTCAGATCAGAAAATGCTTTTGTATAATTCTGTAAGGAAATTATAAACAACGTAGTTTGTTTTTGGGATGTCATGAGGCTTGCCCAATGCTGCATCAGTTGTCTGCAATGTCTTCGCAACATGGAACACACAAGCCGTTGTCGTACACTATGCTCATTTTTGTTTCTGATGGCCCTTGCCTGCCAGGTCAGGCTATTATCTGACTAATATCATGTAGTGACTAATCCCAGCATAAACACACAGATGTAGTGTAATGCCTACAGTAAATAGTGTGAAGTGCAAGTTGTTGGGCATATAAACAGTCAAAAATACTATGCAGATTGATCCAAGCGCAACTTGTGAAATATTGACAGAATTTGTTGGGAGCTCTAAAATATAAGGCAGTAACAACAAACTGGTATTCACTATCTTGTTTGCTGTAGTTATCCTTAGTTGTGGCTAGTTAGCCGTGGAGCTAATGGCCCTGTAGCTGACTGCATTGTGCCTGCATTCTTCACGACAGTGTTGTGACTCCACCAAAGAATTATGATACAGTTACTGATTGCCATATGTAGCAAGTGCCACCAGTCCACAGAGTCAATGCAAACCACAGTCAATCAACTTCTGTGTTGTTGTTATGAGAGTTGTTTTTTGGTTAAAGCTGCATTACTTTGACATTGTGGATCAAATAAAAACATAATGATTAAAAAAACAAACTTTTCTCATTGTTTTTTTGCAGCCTTTTTTGTCCAGTATTTATCACTACACCTGTAGCCTTTCATTTAATGTTTTCGGCCTTATTTTGTCTAATTCTCTTTCTATGGTTTGTTTGTTTTTATTGGCTCTTAACATTTTTATTTGTTTGTTTTTATGCCTAAACAGATTTTATTTGTTTAAATGTGTTTGTTCTCCTGATTTTATTTTCCATATTTTGTTCGGCACTTTGGGCAACACTATGTTGTATTTTAAATGTGCTAAACAAATTAATTGACTTGACTATTGCCGTTATTGTACATCTAAATTAATCCACTGCCAAATATAGAAGTTTATTAAAACCAAAACGTGAGATTTTACTGGGTAACAGCAGATCAATACTGGGACATGTGCCTCAGTAAAATAGGTCTAGCGCCGCTGCCGCCAAAGCTTGTTGTTTTCGTGGCTTTATTTTTTTTTTTTAAACTTAAACACGATTTTGTGGGCTTCATTAGTGAGTTTTTATGATGCTGGTCGGCAGATCTTGTTACATTTAAGCCGAGCCAGGCAAGCTCTTTCCTGTTTCCCTGTTTCCAGTCTTTAAGATAAGGTAAGGGAACTGTGTTATATTTTATGTACAAATATAAGAGTCTTGGTTTAACATCTCTCAATATGATGTCTTTCAGACAATAAACAAGGCTAATGTACAGATAACAATGAATAATATTCTGCCTTTGATAAATTCACTCTGTCACAACAGAGGATTTTGGTTTGGCTTGTCTAATGTCAGATGGCTTTCTGATTGGACAGAATTAAGCCCTTTGGCTTTGAAATAAGCCCGTTCATAAAAGTCAACTCCAATTATAATAACAGTAAACAAGAACAAGAACGTCACTGACTGAAGAAAAAGGAAATAATGAAAACAAGCTTGTGGGTACGGTGCATGATAACACACTGTCAACGGCTTTAACATCCAGCCCTGTTGCCAATAACGCTGTGGTTTCGGCAGCAATGCTCAGTGTTATCAATAAGTCCTTGGGAACTTATAGACTAAATACCGAAGTTCTGTTTGATATACACTCCTTTTCCTGTTTCCCTTTTATTTGATATGTCTGGTCAATGGCCTCATTGCCAGGTGGAAGAGCAGATCCTAGGATTCGTCTCTTCATCTGCCCTTTTTTATCCACCCCAAACAATCTTCAGCGGTTCTGACTTGGAAATTCCACATATTCCACATGCATCGCTATTGTAACGATCCATTATAGGGCACATTCTGATATTAAACGCAGGGCATGAAAATGCAGAAATCTCAAAGCAGATGAGGCATGGTGGATTCCTGAGTCTTGTTTGCTGTTGTTACCAATCAAACTGTCCATTTTTTAGACTCAATCATTTGCTCCATTCTTAGCCAAACCAAAAAGGTTTGTGATATGCAACACAGTCCATAGAGCTTCACGTGTTTAAAACCTCAAATGAAGATTGGCTGCTCTGCTGCCATTATCCAACCCTCTGCATTGTTTTTTATAAACAGATTATCCAACTTCCTTCATTTACACTTACTTCAAATACACCAATAAACAAGGACGGTTCCGCCTGCGTGTTGCATGTCTGCGTTTGCAAATATAAATTAAACCACAAGAAGGGTTCATATTCTCACTCTCAACTATTTGTTATAGGCTTGTTGACTGATTTACAAAGAAATAGAACCAAAACCTTTTCAAAGTATCAATCAAGCACAGAAAAATGCAACCTTTTTATTTTTGTGGATAGGTATTGATGCCAACTATTGTCCTCAGGGGATGGATGAAAGAGTGCTTAAATACAGCATGCTCTTCACACTTCAGGACAGCTGTAACTAGTTTTATAATGAAGATATTTTAATAAGGCTTATCCTTTCATGTAGGGGGGGGGCTGCAGTTTGTGGACTGTGAGAGCACAGAGGAGATGCAGGATTTAAGCTGTGCCAGAACAGCTGCAGTCCACAAACCACGAACCACTGACGCATTTTATCTGTCACTCATCCAGTCTTGATGAGGTGAAATGGCCTCGCTGAACAAGGGCACATCTTGATCCCTGTCTTTGCCATTGCATGTTAATGTCATGGCACCTTTTTCGGGAATCGAGTTCATTTATTTCCTCATTGCTGGTGGGCCATATAAATAAACATGCTTCTTTATATCAGTGTGGAAAAGCACATGCAACCCTCAGACTGGCAGTGATAAATTAACCAGGCTTAAGTGAATAAACGGATGTGTTACGTGTAATGATATGATGACATGGGCTGGGGCTTTGGTGTGGAGGATGTGTGTTACTAAGTCTTCCTTCCTGGCCTCGCTAGGGCCTGCTGCATTGTGTTAGAGAGGTTTTCATCAGCAGAGTCTGGCACTCGCTAACACAGGTGGAGGGATGACATTCAGGCTCAGACATAGAGTCATTGGTGTTGTAAGGAAAAATACAGTTGACCTTTCTACAAGCTAAAGGTACTACTCCTTTCTTCTTAGACATCTCAAGGCCCTTTTAAGCTCCCTCTACATACAGTACGTAAATGGATAAATCTGTCCGTGTATGGTCTCTCCATCAACACCTTCATACTTCCATACATCATACATTGATATACAGAGATTTAGTTTCCTTCAACAGTTGTAGAGCAGAATGAAAATAATGATTTGACATCCTTGGCCATAGTGACCATGCAACCTACCATTATGTCAATAAATAACAACTCAAGGGGGAGACACCAGAAGCTTTGTCTTCCTGAATCAGTAAACCGCAGGACATGAGCAAAGGCGTACAGCAAAGCCAAATAAACCTAAATGATAGCGTGTGATTTCAAAACACTGTGAACATGGATACAACCACAGAAATTCACAGAGAATCTCAAGTTCAAAGTTAATTGTAACAAGACACATAAGTGAGTGTATTACATAAGAGGTGTTTCTCACTGGACTTTTGGCAGCAAAGACAGCAGTTTCATTAACCGACACCTAAGGTGTTGGAGTACAGCTCTAATCATGCATGTTTCAGTGCATTTTTCAGCATTTCGCTACAGCCTTTCACACATGTAGTGTACACACCATAGAGTAAGTCATTTTGTGCATCATTACCTCAGTTCATTGTAGTAATATGCACCTCTTAAGCATGTACAACTTTAGGTCTGTTGACACCTTGTCAGACAAATTAGTGTCAAGGTGTTACATCTCATCAAGTAACCTAAGGTAATGTTTTTGTCCAGTCATACTGGAGTGCTCCATGTTTCCTATTTATGTTTCCTCTTACCTATGCTTTTGTTTCAGACTTCCTGCTCCTGTGTGTGTGTTCTCACACCATTGGATTGTCTGCCCCGCCCTGATTGGTATCACCTGGGTGTTGTTTTTCCCTCTTTAAAGTATTTAGTCTGTGTACCCCTTTCCTTCCAGCCCAGGCCCTGTTTACACGGCAACATTTTACATTTTAGCTGAAAACGGAGACGTTTTTTGTCTGCGTTTTTAAAACCTTCTGCATTCACACGGCATCGTTTCTGATACGATCCCTGTAATTTTGTTGTTGTTCTCGCCATAGGAGGCTGTTTGCTGTCTGTGTACTCGACAAAGGCTGGCAGGAACCGTAACAGGCATTTTTATTTTATTTATTTAACCTTTATGTAACCAGGAAAAAAATAACCCATTGAGATCAAGGATCTCTTTCACAAGTGTGCCCTGGCCAAGAGGGTAGCAGCACACGTTAGGCGTGCACAAAGCGGCGTTTTGAAAAGTCTCCACTCTGGAACCCGTTTTTAAAAGTCTCCGTTCTTGTATTAAAAATGTGGGTGAAACGGTCGCTGTGTAAACGGATCCCCAGTTTAGTGTTGTACTTCCATTTCTCTCATGCCAGCCCTTTCAGTGTTTCAGTAGGTTTGCTCAGTTCTGACTTGTTTTTTTTAACTTTGCCTTTGCCACTGACCTGCATTGTTGACCACCTGTGTACAAAATCTGTTTCCCAGTAAAAAACATGTTTTTAAGCCTATCCTGTGTCTTTTGACTCATGCTTTTGGGTCAAATTTTCTGTGTGGGTCCACCCCTAACACAAGTAGAGAGAGACATGATCCTTGAGAAGGAATTGGACCGATAAGAGAAGGGAAAGGAGAAAGATACATCTAGGATGTGAGAGGGAGAGTCGAGAGGAGGTTTATATACAGGTCCAGTGGAGGAGGGATGATCTCATAGACCAGCTGCATCTTGTGGAGAATGTTAGAATAGGAGTAAAAATTAGGAGGGTTGGGGGGGGAGATGAGTAAAAGCAGAGATCATTTCTCATTCCCCAGACTCAGCTTCAAAGTGCTGCAAACACAGCAGGGAGTAAACCCACAAATATGGCTTCCAGGCCACAGACAGAGATGCACTGCATCTATTCTGACTAAGAGCACGGACACACACAGGCGGATGCATGCAAACATGCAGACACAGCTTGGTCATAGATGCATAGAAACTGGAACTGTTCTGCTGAGTCTGTAAAATAAGAAGTGTGGATTAGTAGGTGATGAAAGATGAGGAGAAAATTGCTACTTGGGAGATTGCTTGTGACAATCAATCACACACATTCCTGATCTTCTACATCTGCAAACGAGTACCTATGAAAGGCATAACATGGGAGCTTACAAAGTACTCAGATCTGATTTTAGGAGAGGGAGAGAAGTGATGACAAGAGTTTGTTGCTGGTGGAAGTGTTAGCCTCATTACAGCTCAGACCTACAAGTATGAATGGCTGGTGCAGGTATGTGATGAAAAAAACAGCAATGTGACACACACATGGTACTTATAGAAATATATAATGCTACAGAAAACAATTTGAGGGAACATTTCTCAACAAGTGGCTCAACTGACCCCACTGATGAACCTTTTTCCTTGTCAAAACTAGAAGAAAAAAAGGTTTCCACTCTGACAGAAAGCACTGCACAGCTTTTATTTATAATGAACAGTCTTCCCTCTTTCTCAGGCCCTGTGTAATATTCCCACAGTGCATTGTTATTATTGTGCATTCCAGAAAGGTATTGTCCCATTTTCGTGCCGAGGTATACAGCAGAGGTTTCCCAGGAAGTGGTGTAATGAGCTGGGGTTGACAAGGGTTGACAGAGGAGAATTAGTGCTTGCAGAGTCTCTCAGCTGGGGGCGGATGAGGTGCCAAAGCAGAGGCCTTTTGTATCCACAAGCAGGGCCCAGTCACCAGGTCCAAGAACTGAGGGGAACTTGTAAGTCCCAAGAATTGGCCAACCACTCTGCAGCACTTCCACAATTGTCCGACAAATTTTTTTCATTACACTCCATGAAACCATGGTTCAAATCCTTGGCTAAAACATGGATCTCACCATGACTTCCAGAGTTGAGTAGGAGCATAACAGTTTACCCCTCTGTTGTGTTCCAGTTTTCTCTCTAAAAAACAAATGTAGTGCTCACAGTTCATTCTGTGGCAACACGGTGGCCAAGTGATAAGAGTTCAGGTCAATGAGGCCTACAGGCCACAAACAGCAAATGGAAGTTCAAAACGTAATGTTCCCAAGAACTTGAGTTGATAAAAAGATGAAACACATCATTAGGTGATGACATATGTATTATTATGGATTTATAATCAGCTAGAATGGAGCAGTCGTTTTTGACCATGAACACCCAATCTAGTAGGCTAAACAGGAAACTAACACAGCAGGAGGGTTAAGCCAACCTCAACCTAATTGCTCAAACACACTGGGAATGACCAGAAAAGATGTGAAAAGGTTATTTGACATCTACTAATCCTATAAACTGTTGTTGAATGCAGGGTTCTAAGCATCGGATAGAAACAACTTTCAGAAAGCCAAACTAAAACAGACGTATAAGTCAAAATATTCCAATACATCAAATGAACTTATAAGTAGCTAGTACTTTACTCTGACATTGTATCCTCACAGACCCAAACATCCACCTACAAAGATGAAACAGCTCTAACTCCAAACAGCTCCTCTCTCAGGGTGGGAGTCTAAACGAGAACCTGGTGGTGTGGCACAGGACCAGAGATGCAGATGAAAAGCTCTGTAGGCTGATAAGGAAGCCAGGCAGACTGGATGATGAGAAACCAGAAACATGGCCTGTAATGGCGAATGGCTGATTTACTGGCTCTGCCTGCATGCTACTGTACGGGCTGTGGTTGGCTTCACTGACAAGGCCACCAAGATGAGAGAGAGGGGGACAATCAGAGGAAGGGGATGTAGGTCAGGGCCTGATAGAATGGCCTCGAGCGCTACGAGGGAGCAGCTTTTAGAGCTGTTTTTACTTGTCTTTCCTTTTTTCCTCCTTATTTTACTGTCACATCATTAGAAAAGTTTGATTCATTTTGTTCAAATTTAGATTATAAAATGACAAAGACTGTAACTTTTGTAACCTACACAGTTTGTTTGTCGCTAAGGTCTTAGAAAAATAGTTTAACACTCGGGGAAATACATTTATTTGCTCTCTTGTCCAGAGATAGAAGATACCAGCTCACTAATTAAGAAAAAAAACACTAGCTAGAACAGAATCTCAGACTGAAGACAAAAATCATTAAGCTACTGCACCTGGCCAAGATGTTCAACATATAACCCCCATAGAACAAAATCTCTTTTTTCATATTTGTTTTCAAAATTAAACAAATAAGAAGTTACACTTACTACACATTCACTAAGAAAACCTAACCGTCTCCTGGGTTTACCTTCATAATTAACAGACAAATATGAGAGTGATATCGATCTTCTCATTAACTCATGGCAAATAAGCCAATAAGCAGATTTGGCAAGAATGTCAAATTTCACCTAATAAAATGAAGTTACAATGCAGCAGTAAATATTGACTATATTGCTTTTCATTCTCTCTAAAACAAATGTTTCCAAAACATTTTGAGTGGCTACCTCCACTGAAAGACACTGCATGGCGGACCGAGGTCTCTCTATATAGAGATAAGATATAGATCTGTCATGCAGTCAAAGACTTTATCAGTCCAGTCATCTTTTCATTTGACCTCTGACGGCTTTAGAGGCCAGAGTTCACAACATTCTCTTAAGAAAACGAGCAAAGACAAAATGGTACAGTAGAAGCAGGTGTCATTTTATGAAAGCCAAAATTATGCATGCATATATGTCAGCTAGTCAAAGGAAAATAAACCAGGCATAAATTTGGATCCTAAATACCAAAACACAGAAATATTAAGCCACAATTAAGACAGAGCAAACACAGAAATGCAGAGAGAGAAAGAGAGAATAACTGAAAGAGACGAGAGGAGAATAACAATGTTGCCGCATCTTCTTCTCAGATTGCCGTACAGCTCTCATTCTGATCACATCTCTACACCTCCCTCCTCCTCCTCCCATCTATCCGGGTTTCTATCTTCAATCTCACCAGGCTTCAGATCCCCCCCCTGCATGTACACATACACACAACCTCCCACTCATCCTCTACGGCTTGTTCTACTGGCCCCATTGCTTGAACATCCAGGGAACGCGCCTACATCAAAACCCTCTCCCATCTAATTAACCTTACAGATGGATTAAAGGGGAGGGGGTTCTGCTCCGTTTCTCCATATTTTTTCAAAAAAGGAAAGAAGTGGGAACAGAAATGGTGCTGGAATTGAATTGCTATGTGGTTTGAGGGATTGCTCATCATGAGATGGACAACTGATAGAGTGAAAGTGAAGTTATTGACTTGCATCTATAAACTTTGTGCCTCCCGTTAATGGGTTTGCTTGTTATGCACATGTACACCAGATAGCATGTTAAGAATGCCTAACAGGGTCGGGGGCAACCATCAACGACACTGATATCATGTCCTTGGTCACATTTCAGGGGTTTATATCCTAGGATTATACACAAAATGTATCTTGGTATTTTAAAGGATATTTCTAATATATTATTAAACCAAATTAAAGAGGAATTTAAGAAGGGCGTGTATTTCATGTGCAGCCGTTAAAGGGAAACTTTTCTGATTTTTCAACATTCTTTGTATCGTTACAATGTAGGTAGAATGTGCAAATGAACAATGTTAAACTTCTCTCCATTTTGCCTGCACTGAGAGACACATGCTCTTTCGCTGGCTAAAGACCTCCAGATGATGAAACGTGTCATCTGGACAGCTTTTGGCAGCTCTAGCAGAAACAGTCCAGAAATGACTCACTGAAGAGTCATTTCCAGCATCACGTGGGCTTCGCCACTGCTGTCCCTTCAGGAGACGAGCGGCAGGTCGTGAGTCTATTCATTCCAATGGGAGAAGCGCTTGTGAGCAGAGAATAAATATAAAATAAATATTGGACCCATTCTTTATGACCCATAAATCCTCTGAACATTCTGACATCAAAATGTCATTTTCAGACTGACGAATGAGGAGAAATTTTACTCTGTTCATGACTTGTCTGACTCCGTCACACACTGCAGCGAGATCTGGAGATCTGTAGCCAGCATACTAGGTTAGCAGATGAGAAAACGTGCCTGAATAAGGCATCAATCTCAATTTTTTTTGACTGTTGCTTGTGTTGTACTGTTTTTGACATGGACAAGCCTTCTGTAATGCGTTAGTGTTAAGAATGCCCAGTGGGTATGGAGGGGAGAAGCAACCACCCGCATTTAGGAAACAGAAATTGTATACCATTTCATGCCATTGGCACAGATTTGTTTGAACTACAAATAGAACTACAAATAGAACAACACTGTTGTATACCAACGTCCATGGACACAAAGAGTATACAGTAGAAGTCAACCCCAGTGAGAGAGCTGCCCTCTCAAGCTCTCTTGAGTCTAGAGACGGGCGTCGCACCTAACTCAGATCAAACGGTAATGAGGTAGTGCTGATCAAATACGAACCAATATTCTGCCTATTTCTCACCAAAAAGACACATATTTTAGTGTACTGTTTAGCTTTATAGAGGAAGCATATGGACTACAAGCAATATTATATCCTGTTATTGTGAGAGAGAAAAAAAGCTGAAAGACAAAACCTGGAAGTGCTGATCAAATATGAACCATGAATCATTTATCGTTGCATAGTTCTCAATTAGAATGTTTTCACCCTACAGCAGGAACGTTTACTGGTCTGATATGATGTAGTGCTTTCTACTTGTTGTATTTTTATTTTTAAAGAAAAAGGAAAATATCTCAACCATTTTCTCTGTTTTCTCTGGACATGTATCACCAATTAAAGACATATTTTAGTTTTTTCCTATAGCATAGACAACGCAGTTTTATGACAAGACCATCTTTTCAGTGGTGAAGAACCTCTTTAAGCAAAAAAACTCCAATCTCCCCAAAGCTGTGCTTTTACCGTGTTATTCTTAGATTTTTAATGTGCTGCTTCTCTCCAAGGGCGTGAAAGAGAAATTGTTCTACAAACATATTTCCAAAAGAAAGAAAAAAAGGGAGTGACTGCAAAGGGTCTGTGAGTACAGGCTTCTGTTTATAGTTATTATGCCCTAAAATTCAAAGACCCCAGTCAAGAAAACCCAAAGAATGAATGACCACATACACTAAGCCCCATAAGCTTTCTAAATGTTTATTATAAAATGAGAGGGTTCCTGGTAAACATCATTAACTCTACAGACAACTGTGTTATATACAAGAAGGTCCTCTCATTGGAGTCACAGATCATTAAGGTCAAAGATTGGATGAAATAGCCTTGCCAAGCATAAACAGTATGTATTGACATAGCACACACAGAAAGCATCAAGGATTAAGTCCAGACATACAGAATCCGCAGCTCTGTTAGTGCTTAAGGGTGACGCCATCCCATATGTGAGTGTGCATGTGTGAGGAGGATGCTGAGTTAGCATGGAGCGGCTTATTTATGGGTTCAAACACTCAACGCCCAAACTGCTCTGATAACTAGTTGTGATAGCCCCTGGTGACCTCTGTGTTTGACATCATCACTACCAGACAGAGGTCAGCCAGAGGGTCAGCCAGAGGGGCGCAGGGGTGACTTATCTGAATATACAAAGAGAGATGAATGTGTGTGTTTGTGTGTGAAAAATGGACTTGAAATGCATTCGTAAGGTCAAAAGACCCAAGGTTTTGCATGTTTTATGGTTGGTTGTGTTTCTTTGATTTGTGTTTTGTATTTTGAAATGACACTATATGTACAAAAGTATTAGGACATCTGGCCCTTACATCCACAGGAACTTTCATGACATCACATTCTAAATTCATAGGCATTAATATGGAGTTGCCCCCCCCCTTGCAGCTATAACAGCTTCCACTCTTCTGGGAATGCTTTCTACAAGGATTTGTCAGAATTTTTGCAATCTCGCAATCTCCATTCCACTTCATCCCGAAGGTGTTCGATGAGGTTGAGGTCAGGGCTCTGTGCAGGCCAGTAAAGTTGTTCCACATCAAACTCACCATACCATGCCTTTATGGACCTTGCTTTTTGCAGTGGTGCACAGTCATGCTGAATCAGAAAAGGGCCTTCACCAAACTGGTTCCACCATGTTAGAAGCATAGAATTGTCCAAAATGTCTTGTATGCTGCTATACCATCACTGGAACTAAAGGGCCTATAGCCCAACCCCTGAAAAACAAACCCATACCATTATCCCTCCTCCATATTAAGAGGGGTGTCCAAATACTTTTGTATATATAGTGTATATAGTGTACCTTTAGACTATTTACTTAAATCTTATCAGAATCCATACATTCATTAAGTTTTTATACTTGCACATAAACTTTTCCCATAAAAGATAAAAGAGAACTATACCCAGATACATGCTACTAAAATAAGGCACATGTAAAACAGCAGCTCTGGTGATAACATGACTTAGTTACCGTTAATAAAGTGACATCACACTGACGCTACGCTTGTGTCAGACTCTGTAACAGAGGGTATAAGCAGAGAACAAGTGTAAACTCCTGAACTCGGCAGACGTCACAACACTAGAGTGCCAGAGAGCGTTCACAGGCACATTACGACAGCAGGGTGAAGTATGGACGGGAAAGAAACCCTGATCGCACGCACGCTTTGAGAACTGAGGATTCACTCTGAGAGCAGTGAGACTCTGGGAAGTGTCACAAGTTTAATGTCCTCTTTGTACAGAACTGTGTGCATGTTCAGTGCACACAGACACAAACGGTTGCAGTTCCAAAACGTGATGCAGATAATAAGCATCTAGGTAATCGTGTACTCTCACGGGTGCTCTTAACCGTGCAAAATCTCTGTTTGCACTGTACTATAGAGGCATGATTGCATATTTCACATGACAGTGCTGTGTGAGAAGAAGAAGGAGGAGAAAACCAAGAGAGACTGTGACTGTGATTTTCTATTTTTTCTGCACAGCAGGCAAAGCGGTGGAGCATCTCTCTGGGGTTCCTCCCTGGAGAAATCCCGACCAGACTGCAGAGACGCTGGTCAACAGGGGTCACGGAGCATACTTGATTCCATTTTCCCACAGTACTGGTGTGGGTTGTGTCCTTGGTCCCGCTGTATGACCCTCTCTTACTACATACTGTGTCGTGCTGCCCAGGGAGTTGTCACATCCTTGAGACTGCTGGTCAGCCCTGCCCCTCAGTCTCAGCGAGGCTTCAGCCAGCTCAGCTTTTTGACAACATAATAAAGATGTACAGTAGAATGCCTCAAAGAATACAGCTAAAAAACCCATGGTAAAGTATCTCTATTTTTGAGTCGAGAGTTATAAATTTCCCTTTACTCTTGTGGCCCCACATATCCTTTCAGGATGCAGGTCCTACTTAGACTTCAAGGGGAAGTTCACATCCGGGCACATACACGTAAGACTTTACCTATCTGGCCACTCCAGGTATGACTCAGCCCATGTTCTGACCAGTCACTGCCCTGTCCTGTTAATCCCCAGCCAACCACCCCCTGCATTGTCCAGCACAGGGTGGGGTGTAGGAGTATGCGTACGAGGAGGGGCGTAACCTTTTCCGTCAAGGAGTGGCTCTTTCTCACACACACACACACACACACACATACACTCTTTCACAATTCTCATTCATCCCTTTGCTGTAAGACATCAAATCCTGGACACACACGTGCTTATTCACACCCACAGAGGATGCAATGCCGAGCAGCAAAGAATTCATGGAAGGAAAACAGATTCTCTAACACACACACACACACACACACACACACACACACACACACACACAAATACACACGCACAAACACACATAGGCATCATCATCACAAAAAATTAGAAAAGAAATAAGGGAAAAAGAAAATGTTTGTAAAAATCTTAATAAATGCAAAGTAATTTTAAATTCTTGGTTGCAGAGGGACAAAACTATATTCGGGAGGGTCTTATATCCAAGATGGAAAGTCTGTCAAGAGTAATTTACCCTGCCTACTCCCTAGATATTTCTGATAAAGTAATTCGACTAAAGGACATATGTCATTACATTAGGAAAGCGAATATGAAAGATAAACTGTAGCCCGCTTATTATCCACAGCCCTAAGAGACAAGGAACAAAGCTTGCAGGTAGCATTGTAGTTCTGATGCCCTTTGATGTATCAAAACAATGGGCCACATCAAAGGCATGGGCCGGCATGTGACATCAGTAGTTCAAAGGAATGACAACACCCAGGCCTTTAGTAGGACATAAAACCGGCAGTAGAGCAGTCGCACAAGCATACACAAAAAGCCGTCAGTAGAGCAGTCGCACAATACACAGTACACGGTAAGTGTCTACATACCATCGCTACAGATGTTAAGTGGTGGTGATATCGAAACAACACACAAACCACGGACAGCTTTCAGTCGACACTAGAGCACTATACCGTTTTTATCTTAAAAAGAAGTTGCAAATGCACCTGCATTGTAATTGTCAATGATTAAGCTGTATACACGTACAGTATACTCACACATTTTTGACGTGATCTGGACAATAGTTTGCACACTGGGATGGTGTGTTTTGCACAACACACTGAGATGAGACGGGAACCCTCCTGCGAATGGCTTCTATTTTATCAAAAGCAATGTCTCTCCATTTCTTGTGCCATTCATCCTGTTTTGCATTTCTTTGTCTCTGCAGTTGCCATGAACAACACTTATTATCTCCAGCGGGTAACTGAACCTGACAAGAGTGAGAGTTTAACAATCCCAGAAGAAGGTAAGCAGGGGTGAGGGAGGTTTACGAACTGTATTTGGTTGGAGGCAGGGACATGATTGACTCACTGTACTTACATTATCTAAAAAATAGAAACATATAAACTCTCCAACCACATGTAATTTTTATCAGGAGCATATTAGTGGCAGGTGTTTAATCTACAGCGTGATTGGTTTACACTGTATGCTGATTGATTTTTTTTTTATCCCCCTCAAAGTGTTATGTCATTATATTATATCACGTTTTGTTTTGGGGTGCCTCACTTTGCCTTAATTTATTAAATTAAATATTATTAATTATTAAATATTTGCTGAGTGACTTTGATGTTGATGACTCTGATGATATAGGATGACTATTGTGTGAGAGCCACAAGCTTCAACCTCTCACACTCATTTTCTCCAGGAAATGCAATTGTTCTCGCCACTTTTACATTCATCCTGTCTAATATCACTCTTCTCTATCATCAGAAATCCTTGATTACGCCCGGAAGATTGGCATTGATCCCGACACTGAGCCAGGTCTCATTTGGCTGGCCAGGAAAGCCATCCGAGGCCCTTTGCTTGATGGATGGGAATATGTGTAAGTATTGCAGAGAAGTTTGAGAGTAGAGATTCGTTAACTAGACATTAGTCGCTGATGATTTTAATATGGAGCAGACAACTAGTTTTGTAGCACTAGATGTGTTCCTATGGGGTTTTTTTTCTATCTATATTTTTAGCATTTTAGCCACTGTTGGACCCACTACTGTTTAAGTAAATGAAAAACCCGTCCACTGCTTCTCCTCTGTATGTTGCCCTGTTGACTCAGAGGCTGATAACGAATCACAGAGGAAACAAATGAAGGAATAATTTTTGTCTTTGGTTTTATATATTTTTAGCCTCAGTCTGACCCTTTGAGGGAATGGAACTAAAAATGGGGATTTTATGGTTGGAAACTAATAATTATCCACTCAGTTCAAAGCAGATCACTGAGATAGGGTTACATTGACTTCTATAGTTCATGTGGTGCAGCGTTCACTGTCAGGTGACAGCGCAACCTCTGGTGACATCTCCCTGTTCACCTAGCCATCCACCCATCATCTCTCCCCCTTGTCCTGGGTTTTTGTTTTTGGAAATGTTAAAGTGACCCCCTGCTCTCCCTCTTCCTTTTCCCGCACAGCGAGAATGAAGATGGTCAACGTGTTTATCACAACAAGTTGACTAGTGAGTTCGCCAGCGATGATCCCACAGATGACCACTACTGTCTCCTGGTGAATCAGCTGCACAAGCAAGTGCAAAAGAGTGAATGTATATTCACAGAAGAAGGTAAGCAGGGGTGAGGGAGGTTTACGAACTGTATTTGGTTGGAGGCAGGGACACGATTGACTCACTGTACTTACATTATCTAAAAATAGGAACATATAAACTCTCCAACCTCATGTAATTATTATCAGCAGCTAATTAGTGGCAGGTGTTTAATCTACTGCGTGACTGGTTTACACTGTATGCTGACTGATAATGTAGGATGATCGTAGCGGAATGGAAAACCTGTAGTAATTCACTATCAATACATAGATTTTTTTTAATCCCCTTCAAACTGTTATGTCATTACATTATATCATTTTTTTTGTTTTGGGGTGCCTCACTTTGCCTTAATGAACTGGTAAATGAGGTAGACACGATTACTTTTACATTGCTCTTGTCTCATATCACTCTTCTCTATCATCAGAAATCCTTGAGTTCGCCCCAGAGATTGGTATTGATCCTGACAATGAGCCACATCTCCTTTGGATGGCCAGGGCCTGCCTGTGTGCCCCTTTGCCTCACCAATGGCTTAGGCAGTAAGTATTGCAGAGAAGTTTTAAAGTAGAGATTCGTTGACTAGACATTAATCGCTGGTGATTTAAATCTGGAGCAGACAACTAGTTTTGTAGCACTAGATGTGTTCTTTATTTCTGGCATTTCAGCCACTGTTGGACCCACTACTGTTTAAGCAAATGAAAAACCTGACCACTGCTTCTCCTCTGTACGTTGCCCTGTTGACTCAGAGGCTGATAACAAATCACAGAGGAAACAAATGAAGGAATAATTTGTAGCATTGGTTTGATTTATTTTTAGCCTCGGTCTGATGCTTTGAGGGAATGGAACTAAAAATGGGGATTTTATGTTTTGAAACCAATAATTATTAACTCAGTTCAAAGCAGATCACTGAGATAGTTTTATATTGACTTCTATAGTTCATGTGGTGCAGAGTTCACTGTCAGGTTACGGCACAGCCTCTTATTCACCTAGCCATCCACTCATCATCTCTCCCCCCTGCCCTGGTTTTTTATTTGGAAGTGTTGAAGTGACCCCCTGCTCTCCCTCCTCATTTCCCCCCACAGAAAACATATTAAAGATGGTCAATATGTGTTTTACAACACGTTGACGGGTGAGTACTCCATGGAACATCCCATGCATAAGCAGTATCGCCGCCTGGTAATTTCTGAGCATGAGCGCATCCAGCTTGAGGCTGGTCCCTTTGCAGGAGGCCCAGACACCAAAGAAAAGGATAAGTGGGAAAAGACAGAGCCACTAAAGGTTCCAAGAGTGAGTGTTTTGTTTTTTCTAAATACAGTTTTTATGTTGTATCCTCTGGAGAAATGCTTCATTCTGTGTTACTATTGCACTCTAAACTTATTCAGCCAATGCAAAAACATTGCAGAGTGCACTAAAAGAATGGAAACAATGGCTGTATGTTGAAAGTGAAGTAAGAAACGTATATATGTGGCTCATGAGCCAAAATCTATTATAAACTATAAACCTATTCCAAAATGTCCAAAACAAAACGATCCTTAGTTCAGCCTCAATACCCCTGTTGGGCAGAAAGCTTCCTCTGAGAGGTATGACTCACCCTGGCATAGACCCTCTAGCTGTTTCTGTCCCTGTTCTGCAGACGTCTCTGGGCAGCTCTGCAGGACTGGAGGCCAACAAAATGTCCCTCTGGGAACGATCTTAGTGCTCTATGAAGGACTATATGATACCTTTGAGCCTCACACTAGTCTTTAAGTCTGTGTAGAAACAACAGCGGTGATTTTGTAGATTTTGATTCATTAATTCCAGAGAGTGCCTTTTAGGTATGAGTGTTTTTACTTTATAATGGTTTATAATAGTGTTGTGCATGTGTGCCCCTGTGCTCTAGGACAATGAGGCCAATGCTGTAACTCTAGCTGAGGAGGAGAAGGAGCCGGAGACGTCAGAAGATGTAAATACAAAAACAGACACACACATCTACTTTTTTAGTGACTTCCAGCTGTTTTTGTCTTCTTTGCTTGCTCTGCCATGTCTGTGGTCTTTTTGTAACACCTATCAACCATATTCTTTGGAAGATCATGGAATGTTTTCAGCATGATTGATGAGTCAGGGATTACCATACATTCACTTATTGGCTTGCGGCACACATGTATGACATGTATGACATGTATGATGGTACACATGTATGAAGAGAGAGATTATATCCTCTCACTCTTCTGTCTATCAACCACTGATGTGTGTGTGTGTTTGTGTGTGTCAGGCCTTAGCTCAGCTCATCCAAGAGAGAGACGAGCTGAAGAAGGAGCTGCACAGGATGAGAGAGGAAAATCACCAAGTCCGAGAACAGTTCAAAAGACTGAGGGAGAAGAGAAATCAAGCCATGGAAGACCCTAGGAGGGCCAATGAGGAGGTTGAGAGGCTAAAGCGGGAGATAGCTAAGGTCAATAAGATAGCCAAGATGAAGTTAATTAATCTAACGAAAGAGAGAGATCAAGCCAGGGAAGAAAATAGGAGGGTCAAGGAGGAGCTGAAGATGCCAAGATATAAGAGGGATGATAAGGCCATGGAAGACCGTAGGAAGGCCAATGAGGAGGTTGAGAGGCTAAAGCAGGGGATAGCTAAGGCCTTGGGTAACAATAAGATAGCCAAGATGAAGGAAATGAATCTAATGAAAGAGAGGGATCAAGCCATGAAAGACAGCAAGAAGGCCAAGGAGGAGACAGAGAGGCTAAGAACTGAGAGGGATAAAGACAAAGAAACCACTAGGAGGGCCAATGAGGAGGTTGAGAGGCTAAAGTGGGAGATAGCTAAGGCCTTGGGGGACAACAAGATAGCCAAGGTGAAAGAAAGGAGTCTAAGGAAAGAGAGGGATCAAGCCAGGGAAGAAAATAGGGGGGTCAAGGAGGAGCCGAAGATGCCAAGATATAAGAGTGATAAGTCCATGGAAGACCCTAGGAGGGCCAATGAGGAGGTTGAGAGGCTAAAGCTGGAGATAGCTAAGGTCAATAAGATAGCCAAGGTGAGGGAAATGAATCTAATGAAAGAGAGGGATCAAGCCAGGGAAGAAAATAGGAGGGTCAAGGAGGAGCCGAAGATGCCAAGATATAAGAGTGATAAGTCCATGGAAGACCCTAGGAAGGCCAATGAGGAGGTTGAGAGGCTAAAGCGGGAGATAGCTAAGGCCTTGGAGGACAATAAGATAGCCAAGGTGAAAGACAGGAATCTAACAAAAGAGAGGGATCAAGCCATGAAAGACAGCAAGAAGGCCAAGGAGGAGACAGAGAGGCTAAGAACTGAGAGGAATAAGGACAAAGAAACCACTAGGAGGGCCAATGAGGAGGTTGAGAGACTAAAGCGGGAGATAGCTAAGGCCTTGGGGGACAACAAGATAGCCAAGGTGAAAGAAAGGAGTCTAATGAAAGAGAGGGATCAAGCCTTGGAAAACTATAGGAGGGTCAAGGAGGAGGCAAAGAGGCTAAGAATTGAGAGGGATAAGTACAGAGAAAACCCTAGGAGGGCCAATGGGGAGGTTGAGAGGCTAAAGGAGGAGGTAGCTAAGGCCTTTGCAGGACAACAAGATAGACTCCCTTCTTGCACTTTGGCTAAGGAAAGAGAGGGATCAAGGCATGTGAAGTCCCTCATGCCACTGAAAGATGTACTGCAGATATAAATCTAGAATAGTAGTAAAAAAGAATCATAACTATTTTATTTCGCGAACCAAATAAAATCTCCTGCGACCCGGGAACCACTGCTCTAGCGCCTTGCTAAACCCCCGGTCAAAGTCTCTGGCACTGAATGGACTCTGGAAGGTTAGACCACATTTTCTGTTGTTCACCCCCCCCAGCGGTGGAATGTCGGCATGGCCCTCATGTAGACCAGACCTTTTTCAAGTAACACTCCAGAATCACCTGACCTGAATAATAAAGATACAGCTCAGAGCTTGTATGCTGAAAACAGCTTATGGTTCAAGCACCTATAATAAGCAAATCTCCTTTACATTGCACAGTCATTTGACCCATTGTTCATTTTGAATTTGGGCCATCCTGAGCCTTCAGAACAGCTTCAGTGGTCCTTGGAGCCCCATTCCTCCTACAGATTTTCTGTTTTGATGATAATGGGAAAGACAGGTGTCTCCTTCATCCCCAATCCAAAGGGCACTTTGAGAGCACAGACCTCAGCTAGGGCAAATAATCCACTCTTCTATGATGACTAAATCTGCAAGTGCAAACACTATGTGTGTGGATATATTTTCAAAGGTATGAGAATTATGTCAAAATATGTATAACCGAAGCATCAGCCTCAACTCTCATCACTTATGACACACTATAAGTATGTGATGGTATCAGCAGAATCTGTTGTGCTTTCTTATTGTACCTTTTGTTATCCCAGCTGATTTCAATTCTTATTATGATGCATTCTGTTTTCTTGCTGTACCGTTTACATTGTAAAGCACTTTGGTCAACCCCAGTTGTTTTTAAATGTGCTTTATAAATAAAGTTTGACTTGACTTGACTTTTATTGTCTTGCTATTTTTTTATTTTTTTGCTGTATTGGGGACATATCTGATCCTTTGAGAATTGAACTTATAGGCCTCAGCTGATAGCAGTGTGCAGGATATAAGCTAAAAATATAGCGATGGTGAGCTAGATTGACTTTCAACAAGAGAGAAAGCGGTGCACTGCGCTGTCAATTAATAGGCTTGACTCAACAGAAACATTTTTCATGATTTCAAGGAGTCTAAGAAGAGACAAAGACTGTTTCCTCTGTTACAGTGTTTAGCTATTCCATTCAGTCCATTTAGCATTAGCAATATTGGTATGATCGATATGCACCAAGCGTCAGGCACACATTAAAATTTCTTGCGAAATTTTCTATTTAATTCTACAATCCAAAAATAAACATGAAAACAATGTTCCTTTCAGGGCTGTACAAGGATGGCATTTTAAAATAGACTACATGTTTGTTCAGTGCAAATATCAGAGTATTTTGACAATTAAAAAAAAATTAAAAATTTCCAGGTTCCAGTTGAACAGGAAGGGTAAAACATGGAGGGACTCTTTCCTAGTGGAGAGAGGGTATGTTTTATTGATTGACCTTTTGCAGGCCATGTTCTCAGTCCAGGTATTTTCATTTGGTGAAATCAGATGTCTTTTCATTGGTCTATTTTCCTTGTTCTTTCAGGAAGCCTCCTCACAAGAGATCTGATGGGAAGGAAATGGCCCAGGAGGAGAACTTCCTGCCAAAATACCAGCGGGTGAAGGACCTGTGCCAGAAAGCTGAGTACCAGACCTCCTGTCAGCTACCTGGACAGGTATCTGACCTGCAGGAGCTAGGAGGGAGAGGTTATTAATATTTCAGAAGAAATACATGGAGCGCTCTCATGCTGGGTGATAATTCGGTTGAAGGTTGACAATTTTCTGAGTGTATAATGCAGCGATTGTACTCTATGTTCTGTCACATCAAAGTCTATTGAAATTAACGGTTTGAGTGTAAAAATTATATTTTTTTATATTTTGTGTATAAAATGTCCAGTTATTCGAAAATTATGAATAGATAGAATCATACAATAAGGATATTTTAATACTGTTGATATTTCTTTAATATAGATGAGGTTTCATAGAGCATCATTAGAGTTTACGTGGGGTTTGAGGGACATTTTTCAATCAGTGGTAGTTTATTCATCAAAATTATGCTATGCTATTGCACAATCCCAGCATCATTAAATTCCCCTCTAGCTAAAATAACCAGCTCATGAAGGATTCATGGTGTGAGGAGTGTGTGTCTTTGCTGCTCTCAAGTGGTGGAATAAAGTACAAAAGCAAAGCTTTAAAGGGCCTGGAAAGACGCAAATACACAATATTGTGATTCATTCATGGAATATGACACCAATTATGTGAAACATTGATTCATGTCATCAGAATTCTTTTGTCATGTGTTGGTCTTCACCTGTCTACATCAGGGTAAAGCTTGATCCTCACTTCCTCAAGAGGCTCCAAAACGACGACACCTGCAGCATGGCTGGCCTCACCTGCTTCACCCATGACGACCATCACTGGCAGACAGCCCCCTTCTGGACAAGGGAGGAAATTACATGAGTGTAGACAGAGAAGTGAGGAATATTGTTGTGGAACTGTTTAATATTTTCCAAAGCAGTTATGGTGAAAACAATTTTTTGGAGAACTGCTCTAATATCACTTGTTTTCCATTCTCACCCTTCCCTTCCTCACCCACTCCCATACCCTCCCTCTCTCATGCACCAGTGCCAACATTAACACCGACTGGTGCCTATAAGGACCATCAATGACACCCACAACTTCCGGTTCTGTGAATTTGCTACTGGTTTCCTGGAGTATTTTGACCTCAACACTGACCCATACCAGGTATTGTATTTGTTAGAAACACACAAATGCATAAATAACTCGACAGCAATAATGGTCCCACCACATGTTTCATATTGCATTACTATGAACACGTGGGGGGGCACACATTTTCCAATGTTTTCCAGACATTTACTCTAGTTTCCAAAGCCCTTGCTGACATTTGTCCTTATTATTTTTGTAGCTGATAAATGCCGTCAGCACCCTGGAGCGCAATGCTCTGGAACTGCAGCTTCATGCATTCACTTACTTGCAGTTCACCATCGCAAAGAAAATTCAAGATAAACAGTTGGACAACTGAAGGAGCTGCTGTTGATTCTTGTTCTTCAGAGCCATTGTGATGAATGAGATTGAGACACTTAAATCCATATAACCTTTACATAGATAAAGTTGTTTGATGGTCACATTTTCTATAAAAAAACACAAGTGAATCATGGGAGCATTCTTTTTATGAGCTTACTCAAACACACATAATGCTTTCTGATCCGCTATACTGTATAAACACTCATAAAACATTATAGATATGACTCATAATTAATACAAGTGTACTCTTAACTAGTAAAAAACTAGACTCAGACTGATAGCGGGTTGTCAAAATGTAAAATAAACCCTAAGCCATGAGCACCTGAGCAATCAATCAACTCAGAACTCAGTATGCTAGTCTGTGCATCATAAGTTATCCTTGTTTGTGGTTGGTAATGTGAAGTAGGCCTACATATTAATGTATCTATAACAATACATGCTCCATCATAACTTTTCATTCTTGGTGGCAAGCAAAATTCTGCATTTTAATGCATTTAAAAAGGACCACCACCTTAAGTGATTATTAAATAAGCAATAAAAATGTGGGGTTGTAATAGTGTATATATATTACAGTGACAAATCCACCAGAGGCGGAGTATGTTTCTATGTGAACGAGAGGTACTGCAACACTGTCGTGGTTCGTTAGGGAATATGTACCCCTGATCTCCAACTGTTATCCATCTCACTCTGTCCCTTCTACCTGCCGAGGGACTTTCTCAGCAAAACATCTATTTAACTCACAGTGCTTTAATAAAAGTGTCTCATATTCAGCCTCACTGTGTGAACCTATTAACCTGTTTCATATGAGCAACAGTAGAGGTCCTTTTACCACATTACTGACCCTGAGCCACCTTTCCACGACGCTCACTCTGTTAGACCGAATCAATACCACGAACAAAGACGCTCCAGATCATCATCTCCCCCTGACCCTGACTATGACAAATGAACACAAACACACATGTCTACACACAAATTCCTTCGGCAGCTGTGGTGATATTGATCCATCTCTCCCTGACAGAGCCCTTGGCCTCAGATGTTAAACGTGCGACACCCTGACAGGAAACTTTCTGCTTTATAATGGAGAATGGGGCCGGAAAACGAAGATTGCTCTCCTTTTAGATGCCCAGTCATAGCTTGAGTTATGGCTGGAAAGGTGATGGTTTGTCTGCTAGAAAAGTGGTCTGTTCTCTCTTTGAAGTTTCTCACAGCATCAAGACAGCGATGATGGTGTGGAGGGAGTGTGATGTTTTGAAGTGGCCACAAGATGGAAGTGTGGGATGCATGCGGTATCTGAAAGTTGTCTTATCCGTTGTTTGACGAAAGTAGATGTTTTTCCTCAATGTTTCGGTGTCAAAAAAGAGGATATGGCTGCATTTTCTATGAAGCTCATATAAGTAAGAGGTATCTATGGTATTGTAATTGGTTCATGAAGCCAAACAGGACTAAAAGGTCATATTTAATGGCCTGGTAATGTCCATGAATTTCAATCCAAACTTCTTAAAGTGTAGACCCTGTTTTATAAATATGATGTCTCCAAGACCATGATGACACTGATGACATCTGTGTTAATGATATGTAAACATACCAATACATTTTTACAGTAGCCTCTTTAATTATGCAAAGATAAATATTTAAAAAACTCACTTCTCTGTAATTGCACTCATTTATACAGTGGAAACCATAGCAACAATTCACTCACTGGCCATGGAGATTAAATGGTAGTACAAGTAACTTTTTCAGCGAATGAGTCAAGTTCTGAATGGACTAAGCTGCCTTTGAGTGAAAATAACTGATGTTAATGGTTGCCTACATACAGTAAATGTTCACTCATCCATGGAACAAATTCATAATAATAATAATATCATGAAGAATATCTATTAAATGTGCAAGAAGAGGTTCGGTTTGTGAATTAAGATCAGACCTGTCAGACAGATTTTTCTTTCAGCTGAAACATTAACATTTACATTAAATTCAAATGTGGGTCAGTGGCTTTCATTTATGCATGAAGGTTACACAGGCATTCATTTATAGACATGAAGATATTGATATTTACAAAATGTGTCGGATCCCCATTTGGAGATGTAATGCAGTGACTGATTTTCCCTCTGAGTTTGATGACAAAACAGAGACACACTCAGGCATTCTGACAATGCTGCCACTTGTATGGGAACTAATAGGATGTGGCAACAACCTTATGGGTATACCTACTTGACAGATGATTTTTATACTCTCATCTCTGATGCAATATTTTATGGAGCAACAGAAGGGCAGCTTGGCCGAGGAAAGAAGCAAATACTGTCCTCACATCTAAAAACAGACCTTTTTGAAGTCTGAGCTTCTCATGTAGTCTTTCACTTTATTCTAAAGCCAAGCAGTCACATTGCTGTCAAAATGCACTTTAGTAAAGTTTATCTGTCAGCAAGTGAATGCATCCCTTTTCAAATGCTCTTCATTGCCTAGAACAGAAGAGGAAGCCATCACCACTCAAACAGTCTGATGATCGCATTAGTTCAGTAGTACGTTCAGTCTGTGGCTAGATCAAACTGCAGTTCAGTACAAAAATAGCAAGCAAGCACTGTACATGTGGTTAATGTCTCAGCAGGCGCAGTCATCGGATTACGATTGTTGCTGTGCCTTTATGATATTCTAATAAGCTTTGAACAAGGAAGTATATAGGCCTACTATATTTTACAGCAACCTAACCATCCCAAGTCCCAAACCATCGCTGCAACAAAAGGCATGTTTAGCACTGGTGTCCTCTGAGAACAGTTGCATTGTCTTTATCTTTATTTCCAGCACTTTTCTGTTATGTGTTGAATTTGCAGTGCATCTGATTGTGACGTTTTCTTGCATGTCACATTTAAAATAAAACATTGGATAAAAGTTATTCAGAATTTAAGGGCGTGGCCACTTTGAGCAGCTCCTGGGTGTCTAGCTTGCTGACAACAAGGCTTCATTTTGCCCACCTCGGCTCCACCCAAACTCCACCTTATTGCCATTCTTTGGATTTGCCTGTCAAGGTGGTGACAGCTGGAACCACCACACTGGCTTCACAACGACACCTCAGGGTCACATCACAGTGGCAATATCAGTGTTTTATACAGTCTATGATTACGGCTGAGCTGACAACGGTGCTCTCAATCACCAATGGTCGAAGTTCCACTGATAAAATCTAGTGACAGTGGTGATTGAGTATGGTCAGTTCACTTTGAAAAATTGTTTGGTGGTTCGTGCACTGAACACCTATATAACCAGCAATTTGGCTTTTTCTATACTGGTTGAGTACACATGATTCCTTATTACAGTAGTTGGTTTCCCTGTTAATTTAATCAAAGGGTAACTTGTGCTTCTATGATTGCAAAGCCTTCCTGCCAAAAAATATCATTGTTAAACATTCACAGTTTGTTATAGGCAACAAAACTACTTGCGGGTGATGACAGTAAAAGCACATTTCTTTCACTTACTAAAGAAACATTGCAATGAGTTTCAAAAATTGAAGGTTTTCCATTTTGTAGGCAAATTTTCAGGACATATTCCAGAGAGATTTGCATAAAAACAGTGATCAGAAGGTCTAGGTAGCATCTCCATCTTGGAATAACCATGACTGAGCAGCCGCACACAAAGCTGGAATGAATCATTCAACACAGCAACAGGCATAGCGGACATTTCCACATGCATTTCTTATGACAGTATAATTATTTTATCGGTCCAGTCCGAGGCAGCTTCTAGAGTGCTATTTCTTCACAAAGAGCGGATGAGTCATTCATAAAACAGCATTATTTTTGACATAAGGTATACAATAATTTTCCTTTGATCATAAAACAGGAGATGGGATTTCATTGTGAGACATTAAATCCGTACACCACCTGCGGCACAAGTGGGGGATTTGCATTTTGCACAGACTCCTGGCCAGGAGAGACCCCACTGGGGCAGGCAAAAGTTCAACATCTTGACATCTCTGAAAGAACGACAACGGTGGTCGTAAACCTTCCACTCATTAAGCCACCTCTGGAACTTCCAGATCAAGTCACAAATCACTATAGGTGACATAAACTGCCACCAGAGGACTTGCCTCTGACACATGCTTCAAAATGTTTTCCACCGCACAATCTCTAATGTATTTTACATCTCACCAAGAGCTGTTGCTGCATAGTTGATCCACCTCTTTTCAGTCTGTCAGTCGTTTTAGTCCACAGCAAGCACAAACAAGCATTAATAGGTCTTTTTCAGTCAAGACATCTTACCGTGTCAAAGTGGGAAACGCGCAGGTGTAAGCAGTCAAATTGGTTTGGTTTCAGGGTCCTGGTGCTGGCTCACCGTCATGCCTCATTTAGACTTGAATAAAAGAGAGCCATCATTAATGTTATTAGTAACACCTGTGTCATCACTAATAACATTTAGCTGCTAAAAGTTCACCTAATTGCTGGCTTGGTGTTGTACAGTTTATTTACAGTTCAGTTTCATAGGATTTCAGATCCTCACTAAAATCAGCTAAGAACAGCTGCCTTGAGAGCAGTGACCAAAAGATATGAAGCAAATATATACGCTAAACCACTCAATTGTAGCTTGTTAATAATTTAATTTATTCTTATACCTCCGGACCTGCATTGGCCCTAAAAGTTACAGTTTTGTTTCATCGCTTCACAGAACAGCATCCCAAAACTTCTGCAGACTTTTCTTGCGCTTTTGGTCTCAGCAGTGGTCTGTGATTTGGAGCCCTTATGTAAATTTAGGCCTTAGCAGAAAAAACCCCAACAAAAAAACAGTGGGACTCTACTGCTAAAGTAAGTCTATGAAGGCTGGCAGTGGTTTAACAACATCTGATTTGCAAATGAGGGATGCTTCTCAGGGGGTTGAATAATTTTGAGACTGCAGTATGTCAGTAAAAGCAGAATTTTCGTGTAATATTTGTAAAAAAAAAAAAAAACTTCACTTGTAATATCTGTACCTAAATTGTTCTTGTTTGATTTGGTTATGGTGTAGTGGTTAGCACCGTTGCCTCACAGCAAGAAGGTTCTGGGTTCAAATCCACCTGAGGACCAGAGACTTTGCTGTGTGGAGTTTATTTGTTCTCCCCGTGTCTGCATGGGTTCCTTCTGGATTCTCCAGCTTCCTCCCACCCCCAAAAACATGCGATATAGGTGAATTGGTGACTAAATTGCCCGTACAGGTCTGAATTTGAGTGTGAATGGATGTTTGTCTTTCTATGTGTGGCCCTGTGATGAACTGGTAGGTTGTCCAGGGTGTACTCCACCTCTTGCCAAATGTCAGATGGGATAGGCTCCAGCACCCCCGCTACCCTGCACAGAATAAGTGTCTACAGACAACAGATGGATGATTTGGTTTTAACAAATAGCTGATATATGTTGCTAATAAACCTTGTATACAATGTGAGTTGAATCATTTTGCTTCAAACTGCAGTACCAGTCAAAAATTTGGACACAGTTTCCCATTCAAGTGGATGGGAAGGTATGTCCAAACTATTGACTGGTACTGTATATAAATGCAATTTCTTGGAGACAAGCTGTAGTTGTTGAGCAAGAAAACATGTGCTGGTAGAGAAACAGATAATCCCTCTAATGTCCCCATGTTTGAAAAAAATGCCCCCTTGGATGCCCCTATGGCAGATAGTTTTATATGTAGCAACATTTACCATATCCTATTAAGTGTTATTATAACAATAAGAAAAACATACTGTGTTATAAAAATGTCCTCTGAGCAGCCACAATACATTCCTCCACCACACCTCTCTCCCTGAGGTTGATTTCCGTGCACAGCTGAGCATGAGACAGATACAGTATTACAGCCTCTACGTGCGATGTACGTTACGTGACAGCAGCTGTAACCACGTCAGGCTTGTTATTTAGGACGCAGTGCTTCTTGTGAGAGAGGTACCTTCAGAAATATAGAAACTTTTTTTTCTCCGTCGAGTGAAGGCATCATGAAATCCTGAGCACACATCCAAAAATAACCCGGCGCTCATTCTCTTTCATTTATTTTTCTCCTGCAGACTTGTTTACGCATTTACAACCCGTGTTTGCTTCAGTCAGCTTGAGGAAAGAACCCCTCGCATCGGTGTTTCCATGACAACGGCAAAGCAGAGGGTCTCCAAGGTCAGAGCGAGAGCACCTGGAGCCAAGCTGGCCTGTAGTCATGTTGTTATTGGACATTTCATTACCGTCTCTTCTCCCCGCCTGGCACTGACATGATAAATTGTCACCAGACACAGGTTGTTAATCATTTCTGGGGTTGCACAAGTAATACAACACTGAGCTCTGTTCCTGCATTTGATGAGGAGAAGGAGAGGAATATGTCTTGATAAAGAGGGAGAGAGACATTTAGAGAGAGGGGTGGAGAGTGTTTCTGAGCAGGAAAGTGGATTACATCCATTATTTAGGAGCTTCTGTGAGAGAGGAAAGAGAGAGAAGTGTCTGCAGGATACAAACATCTCCTCTATGTCTCTTTGTGGACTGCAGTATGTCCTCAATAAGATTCCATTCTTTCACTAATAATAAACAGTGATCTAGGTGTAGTACAAGTCACGCAAAATTTAAATTATGTGCAATTAACTGACACATAAAACCCCAACTATGTAGCTTGCATTTTTATAATAAATAATGTTAAAAATAGTTGCAATGCATGCGTCTAATGCAGGCAACCAGATCTATGAATGTAGACATGTAAAAGCACTTTCAGATCATCGCATCAAAAGGAGTAAAACACATCGGGGCCCGGCAGAATCATACAGAAACTGGGCCAAAAAAGCTCTGATATGTTACTGTTTGATTGTGATTATGCCCACAGGGTAATCTTGAATGCACACGTTTGAACATATGATATTAAGTACCTTGGCATGTTCTGCAGAAACTGGAATATAAACTAAACTTTCTCTGCATGCTTGAGCACACATACACTACATGCATCAAACGGCTGAAAATCGAAGTGAAGTGAAATATCAGCATCTTAAAAGTGAAGGAAAAAACATCAGTATCAGCACCAAGCACTGTCAGACAACATATTTCATTTTTGTGCAGCAGTAAATCCCTGCAGACATTCACACAGGCCACCAGGAGCGACCGTTCTCTCTCCTGCCATTTTTCTCTCATCTCCTACATCGTAGTGTCTGGGAGGAAAACAAAACACAGCAGAGCCATTCCGCAGCATCCTAACAGATTGTCCTGAAATAGCCATGCTTTTTATCAAAACAAGTCTTTCAGAGAGAGTGGACACAGGAACAAGAGAAAGGGAAGGGCTGTTGAGGACAACGGGGTCTGGAAAAGGCACAAAGTAACCAGCGAAAGGAGGGGAGGAACATTTTTCAGACTGTTCTCTCTGAGCTTTGATGTCATGAAAGGATAGAAGCTCTCTGCTTTACTTTTCTTCAAAGACTTTATTTTCATACACACACTTTTGGAAGGACTAAAATAACATCTTCCTCATTCTAATGCTTGTCCAAATAACGAGAGCTCGGTTCTTTCTGGAATCTATCTCTACCCAGTATCTGCTGTGCAGATACACTTACACACAGGGGCATGAGGTATGTATCGTATAAGATGATATTGTAATGGTTGTTTAAACAACGCCTGAGCCGACATAGAGTATGTCACTCATTTTGCAAAATCCAATCAAGAACACACGTTGTGAGTCTGCACATTCATTGCCTTGTGCATGCAGTGTGTGCTATCTAGGCGTACATGGTCACTGCACCACAAAGTTAAGTCAGTGTGACTGAAAAATAAATAACAAACAGCATCACGAAACAAAACAGAGACACTACAAACTTCACCATCCATGTTGTTAGACTTAGTTGCAAGACGTGGATTATACTCACTTATATGGCAGGAGTTTGGTTCCAAAAAGGCAGACATTCCTCAAAAGATTACTTGCAGTTAAAGACAGCACCATGACCAACTTGTTTCACCATCTACGAGCCAATCGCCACTCAGAGTATGAAGAATATGAAAAGCCATGGGAGTCAGCTGTCAACGATAGGCTTAGGTACCAGCAGAAAAACACACCGACAGATGAAGACATGGTTCTTACTTGAATTACTCAGTTTTAAGTAAATAAATAACATATTTTCCTTAAACATGTCGTTTCTATTGATATCATTAGTAGGCAGCAAATCCTATGAACAAAAGCAAGATAGCAAAATGTGAGAATTTTTTGACATTTGAAGGATGCAAAATATTGTCTAATTATCATATTGACAAAATCTGAGAAAGTATTGAGATATACTTTTTTGTCAATATTGCACACCCATACCACGTTTGTATTGATAAACCTGACAGGAACTTCAATGACTTAAACCAATACCCATAAAAAGATTCTCATACCTGTGATAACCAAAGAGACCGAAACCAAAATAACAAGCACACACTTGTTCAATTGTTGAATATATTATTTTATTTTAACATCATCATCATCATAGTTTAACTTTTAATTTTCCCTTCATTCATTTAAAATGATCACCTCTGAATGTACACATACTGCAAACTGTCAAAAATATACAAACAAATGCAGGCTTGTGCTATAGTCTGGTCAAATGTCTAAAAAACGGTGGCACTGGGGAGAGAGAGAGAGAGAGAGAGAGAGAGAAAGAGAGAGGGAGGGAGGTAGAGAGAGAAAGAGAGACAGAGAGGAGAGACATTGAAACCGGTAAAGACATGCACAGCATCATTGTGAGCACCGGTGATCAAGGTGCGTGGTACTTCCATGGGATCCTTGTGGAAAAGTACATACATCTCATTATCTGACAGTGCGGCACAAAATGCCAGACACTTATCAAATCAAAAACAAAATGCTGTTCATTAATGAAACTGTTAGGCACATCATTGTTTTTTATGGTTTTATATTTTCTGGAAAAGTCTGAGTTACTGTAAATGTAGAATGCTTAACCAAAAACAAGAAAAAAAGAAAGAAAACACACTAAAAAAACTGCCTTCAAAAGTCATTTTGGAATCACTGTCTGTTAGTAAATCAACATTGATAACATAATGTGTGTGAGTATATGTGTGTTGTCTAGTGTGTCTGTCAGTGTGTGTTCACAGTTAGCATTTCTGTGGAACCAAGTGATAATGGGAGTGAGTACTTGAGGTGTTCTGTGGGTAGTGATTGTGATTGGCTGACAGCCATCCAATCAGATGCTCAGGTCTTTGGGGCTCTCCTTGTAGGTCTTCTTGGGCTCAGGGAGCGTGGGCTTGGATGAACGACTGGTGTTTGTCTTGAGCGTGCTGTAGTACTCTCTTACCTTAGCCGCTACAAAGTTGTCATCGTCCTCTTCGTCCTCTGAGTCGTCCCTTCTGGATGTCCTGATGGGGGAGCTGTCTCGTTCTAGGCTACGGGTTCGGTACTGTGGCTCAGGGGAATAACCTCGGCTGGCGTTGCGCTCATCCCTCCCTGTCCTCTCAGGTGAGCGCCCCCTCAGCAGCGAGCTGTACCTCTTGTAGGCTGAATCTGAGTCTGGGGTGCGCACTCTGGGCAAGGTGATGTCCCTGTACGGGTCTCTCTGGTCACGGGATGCCAGGTTCCTCAATAGGCTATCCCCCTTGTAAGCTCTATCCATGGAGGAGGCTCTCATCAGCAGACTGTCCTCCCCAAGCAGGCGCTCCTCCCTGGGCAGTGGTGGAAGTGTCGCCTCCCTGTTTAGGCGATCCATGGCTGGGGCCTCACGAAGTATGCTGCCCTCAAAAGGGAGGCTAGGTTCAGGAGTTATGGGCGGCTCCTTAAATACGGCCCCATTCACGTTGGGCTTCTCGTTGTCATGGCTCTGTCTCTCTGGGGAGGCTCGCCGGCGGTAGGGGTCTGAGGAATGGGCATGGCGTCTAGGGGAGTGGTGCCTAGAGCGGTGGGGGGACCTGTGGCGGTGAGGTGAGCGGTAAGGAGAGCGGTAAGGAGAGCGGTGAGGAGAGCGGTGAGGAGAGCGGTGTGGCGAGCGATGGCGGTTATGAGAGGAGGAGTGGTGACCGTGGCGTCTGTCAGGGGAGCGGCCGTGGCGATGTTTCCCGTGATGGCTATCTAGAGTGTTTTCTGCACTGCGTGACCTGTGTCCCTTGTCAGGAGAATGGTGGCGGCTACGGTGGGGCTTGCTGGAATGGTGGTGGTGGCCGCTACTTCCCTTGCCATCCTTCTTCTTAAATATCTTCGCTAAGGACGTTTTCTCCTTGTTTTTCCCCGTATTGGTTTTCTTGTGGGGGGAGCGGTGGCGGTGTTTGGAATGGTTTTGCTTGCTGGTGCCAGTGGAGTTGTGGTTCGGCCCCTTCTTGCTCCGGGATGGTGGGTTGGGTTGTGGTGGGTAGCTAGTCTCCGATGGCGTGTTGGATTGGGGCAGGGCGCTCACTTCCGCAGGGTTTTGTAACCCTGAGGCTGGGTCGGCTGCACTGCTGTCGTTGGGGCTGCCGTCTGCAACACAGTGTGATATACAGACGTGGGAAGGCCAATCAAAAATGCATATAGACTCTAAAAGTTCCTATCTATTTAACATTAACCATGCTGAGTCAGTCAGACATGAAGCTGAGAACATTTTCAATGAAAGCCATTCTGATGTTAAAGCCAGAAAAGACGGCTTGTTGTTAGATGACACAGAAACAGCCAATGATGAAACATTAGTGTAGCTTACACATGAGAGTACAGGGCAGTGACACAAAGGCAGCCATTGCTTGACGAGACTTGTTACCTACTACAAACCTGTTCCCTGGTCTATCTGGGGCCACCTCTCTCTGATGCAGAATGGTGCTGGTGAGGCGCCTGGACCGGAGGCTGGTTTAAGTGCCAACATGCTGCATGTTGATTATATTGGTTTAGCATGCTCCTTCATGCACTGTCATGATGCCAATTTGCAATTATTTAAAGCAACTTAAATGCTCAAGATGAGACTGAAAATCTATTGGTGTATTGCAATGACAAAAGACTAAGACTAAAATGATCTGCACAAATGATCTGCAAAAAAACTACAGCAGAAACCTAGCAATAACAAAGAGGATGTTTAAGTAGTGTGGCTATCTCAACGATTACATACGAGCAAACAACAAGTGCATTTCACCTTAGGACTTGTTGCCAGTAGGTTAAATGCAGCTGGTGCCCGTATACGCAATAAGTATCCATAACAGCGGCTACTGACAATGCATTTTGGAGGAGTGAATTTATATGCATGAAGTACAGCATGGGCATGGGTGACCTGAGGCCACACCACACAAATGTCAAGATGGATACAGAGAGACAGAGAAAAAGAAAGAGAGGAAGTGGGGGGGGGGAGAGTCAGACGACAGGGGCGGACAGTTACAAACCGTGGTCTGATTTTGGAGGACAGAGGCCTCCCCCATCTTGTCATTTCTCATACATGCAGTGAGATGGGGAGCCACCATCCCTGAAGGAAGACAAGAGCCCGGGGCAATACAGGAAGAAGGAAAGATACAAAAACACAGAGGAAAAGAGAAGAACACATAGTTTAGATTGCTTTGGAGCATGAAGGAAGAAAAGGAGAATTATTGTGTTGATTTTTCAATGAAAAAAATGTGTTTATTTGATCAGAGTCATTCAGAAGAAAGCAACAGTCCAGGAAATAGCCCAAACCCTTCAGTGGAAACCATCAGTTACAGAGAAAAGTCTTGGAACCAAGCGCACACACACTCAAGACATACAAACCCACACACACCTAAACATGTAGACACAGAAGCAGCAGAAACCCCAAAAATAAAGACAGTGATACTTGCACACCCACAAAAAACAGTGTATGAAGCAGTTTTACATTGCTTACAAAAACAAAAAGAAAAACTGGCAAGACTGTCAAAGGTTGTGCCAACTAAAAAGTACAAACAATGACCCAAAATATACAAGTTCACATGATGCCATATTGGTGCGCAAATAAAATTACATTGATGAGCTTTTCAAGACAAATGCATCTCCACTCAAAAAAGTAACAAAAAGAAAAAGAAAACATGATGACTCTTGAATATCAATCAAAACTGGTCAATACGATAAAAAAAAGTTCCATAAATATTATGGAGAATAGACAATAGAAGGAAAAAAAAAATCAATTTACACTTTTGACATGTTCATGCAGCAATATACTTTTACCCATTAATATGTGGCTTTGATTAATGGCTCTTTACATGGAACAAAAATACTTGCCTCTATTCTTTTCATCACTGTACAAAGCCTCTTTATAATCGGAGCAACTCTTTATTTTTGAATGGGGATGGGCGGAGTTCCTATCGTCACAGCTTTTCAATGACATTGACAGTGGGTGCAAATAAAATCCATGGACTAGTGAGTAATGCCAAGCACAGTAAAGTGAAGATTTTCTCTTTAAAATTGCAAAAAAAGCATCCGTCTGCCTTTTCTTCTCAATACAATTCTCAGTTAAAATCCCTTAAGAGTTCAGTAGCTTACATTCACCTTCAATAAATATCATAAATATGTTTGTGTCACGTCCTAACCAAAGCATGGGATGCAATGAATCCATTTTTCTCTCCTCCCAATGCTAAATTACTGTTTACAGAGGTTTTAGGTCCCTAAAATTACTTCCTAGCCACAAGAAACATCAGACCACAGTTCCTGTTTTAATCGAAGCATTGAAAAATGACCCACCACCTTTCTGTAAAGTCCCAGCACAGTGCTTTTGCTCAGTGGCCAGAAGGTGAAAAGTGACAGCGGAATGAAATGGAAACTGAGTGCAGGTGACAGCGGGAGGAGGCAACAGCACCAAGAGGAGCACCTCCACCCTTGTTCCCCCCAAAATCCCAAAGCCAAGTAGTGACCTCCACCAGAAAGACACCCAAGACCAACCAAGCCCTGCCTGGTGGATTGTCCCAGGTATGGGTGAAGGGTCCTGGGAGGGTAATATAGTTCTTCCCCCTTCGACCCACCACCGTCCACTGGGCGTCCCCAGGCTCAAGGTGTGAAGATGGGGGAGAAGGGAATGTTTTCGTAGATTGACCCACCATATTCAGGCACAGAGCCGTCGCCCCTTTTGAGCATCAGATGGGCACGCCGGCCTCCATTCTTGATGAGCTCGATGGCTCGTGCATGCTTCATGCCCTTGGTACTCTCACCGTTGATCTCCAAGATTTCATCTCCAACCTATGGAAAGAAGAGGATGGGAAAAAGAAAAGGAGGGAGACAAAAAGAGGGAGGCAGAAAAAGAAAAAATGGTGGAAGAAAACGAGTAACAAGTGGGGAAGAAAGTACAGAAGAGGAAAGTGACATGATGACAGCAGAAGGGCAGGAAAGGGAGGACAAGGGAGGAGAAGTTACATTTTGAATATTTTAAATGCTAAACTCCACAACAGCAAAATGTTTTATCTAAATTAATAGTTTCCAGAGAGGAGAAAATTGTGTCGAAAAGCAGCAACTTAGAAACTGAGAGAGAGGAGGATGAGAGAGAGGGAGAAAAAACAGGTGGCAGAAGAAACTGATTCTTTGCCTCCATGCTTCAAGTTAACTGTCAGTGCCGTGTGCACCGAGGGAATTCCTCTCTGACAGAATATGGATCTCTCGCTGACACGTCTCTCTGCTTCACAGAGCTGCTACTATTAATATCTCTGCTAATAAGGTGCACACACACACACAAATGTATGTATTCATATATGCATTTGCAAATGTGCCAATACATGCACACCCAAACTGTAGTGTATTACATATAGCAAAATAAACCTGTAACTCCATACATACATACATACAGTATGCCTTATATGCAAACACATTGGGCAGAATCAGTCACACAGTGACTTGAGGCGGCCATCTTTATATTTATTGAAGTAGAACTTGTAGTAATCCGTAGATATATTCTGAATAAGCCATTACATCGACAGATTACAATATTCTGGGTCTATGAGGAATCAGCGAAGCAGCACAGTCAACTGGCTTAAGGCTCATTTACGCTCAACGTTAAAAGACATATACGGATACAGATGGAAGGCGATTATTTCATCTGTATTTGTGCATATGAAAGCTTACGGACATCGAAGACGATAAAAGCGAAGTGGAAAGTGAAAAAACTCTCCGTCTATGTATTGTGATGTATTTAATGCCCTCTTAAAAGGGACATCATTATTTTGACACGCAGAGGGACTATAAATGAGTCTTCAGACTGCACCAGAAATCAGACCATTATCAGAATCAGTACAGTAGTTTGGGAGACATGTTGTGTTGTGTGCAGCGAAGTCCAATGAAACCCACGCATCTCCAATTTAGGTGATTTTTCAGATAAGCAGAGGGGTTGAGAAAATCCTCCAACTCCTTAAGACAAATAATCAATTTGATTGTTTGAAAGATGCACTTGTACAAAGCTGAAAATGAGCTGTTTTCCTTGGCTAATGAGAAGTAGACATTTTGAAGATACATGTAAAAGTTTCTCACACACCAGTGGAGTCCAACCATTCCTCCCTGTTTATTATTAGTTAACATCTACAGTAATCATTGGTAAGGACTGACCCTGATCTAGAAACTCCCCAGTAACGTTTTTCACACATAAAGCCACATGAAAAATTCACTAAAACAGTTGGGGTAACTATTTCTGTGCCATAATAAACATTTTGAACAGGCAATTGACCGCAGGGGATACTTTGAATGCTTCTAAAGAATGCAGCTTGACATTGTTCTCATGTAATACATTTTGGAATTACTCCAGCCACAGGATGACTACTGCACTTGCCTTTAACCTTTAATAAGGTAAGTCCTATTGAGACTAATATTTCATTTTCAAGGGACACAAGAGTATGTAGGAAAAAAAAGTAAAATACTTTATAATCGAATACAGTATTAAAGAGGCACTCCAGTGAATTCATATTACTCATCCACAAAGTAAGGAGACTTGCAAGAGACCCATTAAAAAGGAAAAAAAATCAATGCAGCTGAGGCTGAGATATCTTAAAGTTTATTCCCTGGTATGAGTCAAGATCCAAAATTGCTGGATGCTACAATTCCTACCATAAAACTTTACAGCTTTTTCCATTAGACTCTACAGAGGACATTATACGGTTATGGCTGGGTATCAGATCCTATTGTTTTTACAAGTAAACTGAACTTCATCTTTAAAATGAATGGAACGCCAATTTAACAACATAACTGTCTGATATGAAGGTTCCAGAGAAGAAAAACATGACAAGCAAAGGAAACATTTGCTGGTTTTTGGTGTGTGATTGTGTTTATGCTGTCATAGTTTGGGAATTGTGTCCATACCCTCATCTTTCCGTTGCGTACGGCCGCTCCGTCCTCAGCTAGCCTCAGCACGTACAGGTCCATGTTGTATTCTCTGCCTCCCCGCAGGCTGAAGCCAAAGCCTTTGCTGTCTCGCTCCAGGTCCACTGAGTAGAACTCGGAATCCTTATGAAGACAGACCACACACACACACACAAAGAGAGGAGAGAGGGACACATTTGCATGAAGGTTTCTGATTCAGATTTAAGGCGTGTGTGTGTGTGTGTGTGTCGGGCCCTTAGAAATGGGCTCCTATTTCAGGAGCATGGGACAAATGCCACCTTCAGGAAAGTCACACCTCTTTAATAGATGGTCCAGACTTGGTGTGTCTGTATATGCATATGCTCCCATGTAAAGATACTAAATTATTGATGCCTTGGGTGGACAAAGAGAGAGAGAGAGAGAGAGCGAGAGGGAAAGAAAGAAGTCGGACACCGCAAGGACAGGCAGACAACCACACCGGCTCCTGTCCTCACGCCCTCCTAATCTTCCCTATGCTGAGGGATCAATGCTATCTGTGAGAGTCATCTCCACACTGCCAGATTAATTCAGCAGTGAACACAGTGAACTGAGGGGCTACTCTGGAAGCAAACAGACTTTCCTTAATGCATGGGCCCCGATAACGCCAGCAGGTGGACGCAAAGAGGAAAATAAATAAATAAAAATGCATTTTCTTTGCCCTTGGAAAAGTGGGTGGGTTGATTGGTTGATGCTTGACGGGACAGAGGACGAATGGATGTTTGAAACAACTGCTCTCGTGTATGAGAAGACGAATGCGCATGTGGGCAGGACGTTGACAGGATGGAGCGTAGATTGCTGGGGTGTTGATGGAGACACGAAATGGATGGGTGCGTGAATGAAGCGACGGGTCGACAGATGACGGGATTGTCCTTCCTTACCTGGGGTGAGACTTGTGTCGGGGGTTGGGGAGGAGCAGCTTGTGGGGCTTTAAATTCATACGACTCCTGTTTTGGTTTGGTGTTGGTCCTGAGATAGAAAGACAGACAGGGTGACATCAAATTAGTGAAAAATGGATTTTAGGGAATACACAACTCAACATTGTGTTGCCTTTTAAAAGGACTAAAGCTATTCTGTACAGAACACTTTTTCCTCAGTGTGTCCCTTACCTGGGCTCAGGTGCAGTCTGTAGCTGAGGTGTGTGAGTGGTGGTTATAGTGGCAATCTTCTCCGCATTGGTCAACAAAGATGCATTTGATGACTCTGAGAAGGGTGAGAGAAGAAAAAGATTATAGAGACTGTGCTCAAAGATGATGCTGCTTTGAGGTAAACGCTAATGTCATCATGCTTACAATGCTTAAACTGATGCTAAGTGCATAAGATGTTTACCATGTTCACAATCTTAGTTCAGCGTCTTCGCATGCTAACGTTTGATACATAGCACGAAACACAAAGTACAGTATTACTGTGTTACTGTTCTAATTTTGAAAAGTAATCGAATAGTGACGAGCGATTTTTAATTTTGCTGGAAATGCCCATCCCTACTCCAAACCAAGTGTTTCAACCTCATGGCAGCACTAGAGGAAAAGTCAACAGATCACCAAAGTCACCAGGATTCATCCTCTGGTGATCACGAATGTCTGCACCAAATCTTAAGACAATCCATGCAATAGTAGTTGAAATGTTTCAGTCTAGACTAATTGGTGGACCAACGGAGAGATTAACAGAACAACAGACAATTGGAGCTTTTCAGGTATTAATTAGAATTGGGAAAATTTTTGCTTTTCTTGTCAATCAGTGCAAGACATTTTTCACGCCGTCCAATCTCATGCAAATATAAAAACTCTCTTGCTTCACTGACTAAATTTTATTAACATTAGCCTTTTCCATATGGGTTATACCAGAAGAAGAAATACTCCAATAGAAATGTCTCCGGTGGCCTGGAGGGCTCCATGTGATGTATTTAAACCCACAAATCACACATCTCTTTTGTGCACACTGGCGTAGATTGAGCAGCTGTCAGGTCCAAAGATTAACTGACCCACAGGGACCACCACCAGCTTCTCCAGCCTCTAGGCTTTCTCTACCTTTTAGCCAAGATCTGGGACACCAGACAAACTCAATGCTATCACTCATTTTTGTCAAGGTAGCTGTCAAACTGCGTTTCTTTTCCAAAAGTTGTCAAACTCACTGTGGACTGAAGCTTCTCCTGTCTGCATTTTTAAACAGGAAACAGGAACACGTTTTCAGCCTCCTGGGACATAAAAGCTGCTGTTTTTTTGGGGGTATTTTATCTTAACACTGATTCATTTTGTGTAATCTATGAATCATACTGTCATGCTCTAATGCCAAAACCACCATCATTACATTACTCTTGCTGCATAAAGAAACCTTTCTTCTCCTTAATCTAATCATTCTTGGCCATATTCGGGATTTCAACTCTCCACTCCTCTCCTCTATATAGGCCTCCTACTCACTATTCCTCTCACATTCACTTCCCTTTCATCTATTCAACCCCTCCACCTTCAGCAGTCTCCTTGGAGCCTTTGGCTTAACTTTCTGATTGCCTGTTGCCCATGAGATGCAAAATCAACCAATCAAGCTGCAACATGGGTGGAGCGAGGACTACTACCAGGTGTACGTGACCGTGTGGTGAATGTTTCATCAGAATGCTCTGCACGAGCACCGTGGTGTAAACACGCCGCATAAGAGTTTCTGGCATCAACTGCAAACTGTGTTACAATTTCACATAATTCCTATTTTCCCCATCTGCTTATTTGCAGAACCCACTCCCACAATTATGCTGCCTCTCTCCATTTATCTCTCCTCTGCCTGCAGAAAGACACACAAAAAAGAAGCCCTGAGCTATTCCTGTAATTCCTCCAGCCCTGGAAATATGCCCTCCTGCCCTTGATGGGGCAAGATAGGAACAAGGGATATTAAAAATAAAAATTTCAGGAGAGAGAAAGTTGAGCAAAGAAAGCGAGAAGAGATGGGAGGGAGGGTTGTGCTACACAATATCCTTCAGGTTTAAAAAAAAACAACAACTGACGAATCATATCACCTCAGGCACGTCTGGCTCTCTTCTCATACACAATAGGAAGCAAAGAGCTGTCCTTAGTCTGCACCTCAAGTCTATGCTGCAGAAGCTTTGATGATGCCTGTTCTTGTTGGCTTGCAGAAGTATTGAGCGTCACGATTAAACTAAAGGAGCTGAACCTGACTTCACCTTGGAACAACATCCTGGGCTGGTATTTAGTCACATCAAAAAGTTTGGACAAGGCTGATCCACACAAAAAAAGGCGTGCTCAGTCTTGTGTGAAAAGAAACAACAGTCACTCAGAGACACAACTTAGAACCCCAAGCCACAATCTTTTCCTGTCGCTCTCCTTGCATCCGTGTCAGACATCATGTGTTTGTCTGACACATGCACATAAACACAAGCCAGAACTTTGCGATAAAGCATACCCAGTTATTTCTCTCTGACACGTTCTCTCATGCTCTTTGTGTCTTCTTGGCAGAGCAATTTTGGCTCACTGTTCTAAAAAAAAAACCCCTCTTCATCCATGAGAAATGAGCTGGAAAGCAACGGACGGCAGACAAATAGCTCCAATTTGTACTAGTGTGCAGGTTGACAGGGATTATTGACACACTCGCTCTCTCGCGCCCGCACACACACACACACACACACACACACACACACACACACACACACACACACACACAGGCACACACACACACACACACACACACACACACACACACACACACACACACACACTTAATTAAACAGTATTTGTGAAGCATGTCAGGATGATCTGTCAGTGCAAAGTATAGAGAGGTCTCAGCAGCATAGCGAACCATACACTGTGCACAAACTTTGACAAAAGACACGATCACATACAAAGAGGAAGGTCTTCATCCCTCTCTCTCTCTCTCTCTCTCTCTCTCACACACACACACACACATGCATACACACCACATCTATATATCATTTAAAAGTTCCATTATGGCGAGAGGAGGAATCTAAAGGCTGGGAAAGTTCCCAAATATCCCCAAAAGAAGCAGTTCTCTCAACACTTTGGGTGTTCCAGACATTTTAAACTACGCTACAATCCTACAAAATACCCAGTTTTACTTCACGAAAGATTAAATTCACCTGCACAACCTTACAGTCACTTGGACCGCCTAGCTCAATAGCAGAATGTTTTGCTTGAAGGACACAGACTGAATGTGATCTTGTTAGAATTTGCTGCGTAGTAATGTCCCACGCTGTTGCAAGGACCCTTGAAGGCACCTTTTAGGGTGCTGAGCCACAATTTTGACAACACTTTATCAAGGGAGCAAAAGCCAGTAGACAATAAAAAAAACTAAAATCACAAATTCTAACGAGCTTAGCTGTCGTTCTCTACTCACCATCTCCAGGAATGATGCGTAGTGTGACGGTGTTCCCGGCCTCCTTGATGAGGTTCACTATGTCAGAGTGGGACTTATTGGTGATGGAGCATCCGTTTACAGCCAGGATGCGGTCGCCGACTTTCAGCTTCCCGCAGCGGTCTGCTGGGCTCCCCTCAATAATGCGTCCTATTTTGTGGGGCATGGCCACACATGCATTGCCAGCTATAGTTACCATTGATATGTTAGGGTGTGTGTGTGTGTGTGTGTGTGTGTGTGTGTGTGTTTGGGGTGATGTTGAATTGTGTTTGTAGAGAGAAAGGAGAAGGATAAGGAGGGGAAAATTGGGAAAAGAGTAGAAAAAGGTGTTAAGAAGGTTAAGTGTTAATTCACTGACAGCCAACAGCCAGCCTAGTCAAAGTCGCTCAGAGAAGCTGCTCAGAAAAATGACAGAACAAAATGCAAGTCTTGGCAAAGGAGGAAACATTTAAAGGTGCTCTGCAATGAAATAAAAGAATGTGTTATACTGTAGTTCTTCATACTTTTCCTGTAAATTGCTTTTTCAATCATTGGAAAAACTAAACTTAACACCATATCCAATATGTTCACCCTCCTCTTACTTATTTAAAGCTGCCCTAGTACCACTTTTCTAAAACAAGCATCATTATTATATTTGCTTGAGTGTCTCTCGGCAACAAAAAAGGTAATAATGAGCAAACTGTGTTAGATCGTCCGCATTTCAAACACCTGCAACTGCAGACGACAAACATTTGAGAGCTGACATCTCACCAAACACCCTCAGGTATCTCTGTCTCTCTCTTCCTCCCTCCCTCTCTCTGCAGCCTGACATCAGTCACTGCAGAGAAAAGGAGAGCACAATCTCCATCTTCCTTTTCATTATAATTCATTTCACTTCTACTCTTTCATTCCACTTCAAACTTGTCCATCCCTGACCCCTTATTGTTTTCTTCACTGAATCTAGCTGCACTATACTGAGGGGGGAAGTAGATGACAGAGAAATATAGAAAGGCAGAGGTGCTGTAACATTTCTGAACAGGTGCTGCTCCAAATACCAATGGTATGGGTGGACTGGTTTCTGACAGCATCACTGCTATGAAAAGTTGCAAGTTTGAAACTTTCATGAGGAAGATGGGTTTCCATTAGATTTTACTTGTCAGGTCAAATCAAAAGAAACATATCTGCTGACCCATGCTGTTCTACTATGGACTCTGAAAAGGATGTTTGCCACATTGTGAGCCAATCTGGAAAGTTGAGCCTTTTCAGTCCTTTTCAGTCCACCCACACAGACAGTGATAAGAGCACAGCATACACAACACAGTAGTGTATGCAGGAGGAACTGTAGTCAAAGAGGACACTGCATAGAAAAGTCACAATAGACCCTTCTAACGTGACATCACGTATGAGGGGCGCCTGCAACAGCCGCCATCTTAGAGGTTACTACAAAGGTAAGCAAAGCAGTGCCGTCAGCGAGGACAAAACTTAGGAGTGATTTCAAATCCAAACAATTCAATAATCGATCCCACTAATTCATGAGCTGTGATTGGTTGTTTAAACCGTTTACGAGAAGTCTTATTCGGGTTTACCCTCAGTGATCATGAATCAAGGACACAAAACAAAGGAGCTGTCTGACAAACGGTGAGACTGATGGATTGCTAATCTTAGACTGAGGTATTTAAAGTCCTCCGAACATACTCACAGTTGTTCAGATCATTTCATAACAGATATGCATTTATTTTTAGTATAATTCATTCTTTCTCTAATGAAACATAGAAAATCAGACAATTTCAGTTCTACAGCAAATATAGAAATACAGTGCACCTGTTTCAGGTATTACTATTAAGTCATTGTCATAAAAATGAATGTGGACTAAATTTCTGCTGAAGACTGTGATCTATTTACCCTGGCAGATATAAGACATGGATCATTTCCCTGGATGCATCCAACGCCCTTCACCCAGTCGGACACAAACTGATTTTAGGCTGTCAAACTCTTGATAGATTGTAAATTTTGCCATGTTTAAGCACTTTGCTTAAACATTTAAGCAATCAATTAATGTCATGATGTGTGATTTGGGGCCATAAGCTCATGTCTGCAGACCACTCTCTTCTCTCCACCTTGTTAGGTTCAGTATTGCTGACTGACCTTCCATTGTCATGATATCGCTCTTTCACTATTGGCTCTAGGGTGTCCACATAGCGTAATTTCAAACGTTTTGCTGACTGAGGCATGCTATTGCTCTTATTGCTTATGCGCTGTTGACCTCAGCAATGGTGACCCTGAAGTGGGAATCGTGGGAAACGTGATGTCAATTAAAAGGGTGTATTGGTTCGTAAAAATCAAAGTCAATTTGAAAGACACAAGTGTATGAGATAGAATTGAGGAAGAATTGTAATGTTGAATCGAGACACAGTAACCTGAAATGTGATAAAATTGTAGACAATGTGATTTTGAATCAGTGCATTTCTCTGATCTTATTGTTGTGACATAAAAAACAATGCACGCAGAATGTTTCCCCCTATTCATTCTGCTTGCAGCGCTCATTCCCATTAAGTTGTCATTAGGCTTTTAGGGCCAACCTGTTCGGCAGAAGCTATTTAAGATCAGTTCAATAATAGAAATGCTTTATGTAAGACCCATTTTACTTTTGATCAATTATGAAAGCCTTGTGTCAGTGTAGCGGCAGCTGCAGGCGAAGAAAGGGTTTCAGTGTCTTAGACAGGTTCAGACAAAAACGAAAGAAGAACCACTTCTTTGAAGACTGTTGGCATTGGTCTGGTGGGACTGTAAATAGCCAGAGTATGTGTTGGTTGTCAGGCGATTTAGTGTTCATTGGTTTTATGGAAAATACAAAGGAAGCCCATAAAGAACAGAAAGATAAAAGGCTCAAGTGATGAGGAAAAGCTATAGTGGAGTGTGTTCCATGTGCAATCATCAACAGTGTCTTTGTAACTTTCCAAACTCTCTTACCAAAGGTGGTGCCAGCTTCAGGCCGTGACACCGAAGAGACGATGACGAATCCAAAGCCTTCGTTCTCGCCGCGGTGGATCTCTACGTCGTAGGGCTGCAAGGCGGATGAGACGGTGGAGGTGTTGTTGGGGGGCTGAGAGGAGATGGGGGCAGCTGCAGAAGCAAGCACAGCATTACCGCTGCCCCCCGCCCCTCCGCCCCCGCCCCCGCTGCCGATTCCAGAGGTGGAGCCGCTGCCGGAGCTGACGGTGTTGAGGGAGTTCTGGCTACCCTGTGGGGTGCGCTTCCCAATCTCCTCCGTCAGGCTGGGTGCCTGGGTGCTGCTGTGGTGGGAAGATGCTGGCGATGGAGGCACGTCTCCCTCGACTTTAACTAGAGATGGCAGAGAAGGATAGAGTGGAAAAAGGTGTAGATACACAGTGAAAGGTGGGAGAGGAAATATGGCAGGGGAGCAAGGTTTATGAAAGGGAATAAAGAATTACATATTTTGGACAGAGAGGTGAGATTCAGGAGTTGAGACAAGAAGATGAGAAGAGGAGAATGAACAAACAGACATATATTAGTCCAGCCAGTGTTCAGGGGATAATAGAACAGACAAAACAAAGTAAGAGACCAGTGCATAACAAGGGAAGGTAACATTAAAACTGACAAGATAGGACAACACGCAATTATCAAAATATCTGGACAATCTAAAAATAGAAAATGCTGTAAATAAACACAGATATATTTCTGTAACACTGCTAATTTAGGTTGATATGATAAAAGACAAACCAGCAGGACAGCCTGAGGAGAACAATCTCCTCTCTGATCCGTTCTAAACTAAAGATGAACTAATGACGCGGCCCTCTGGTTGGATCTAGACATTTCATTCTACATTTAATTTCCTGTACAGCTGCTCAAGGAAGGCGCCTCATATTCTCGGCGCTCTGAGGCAGACGGGGAGCAGCAATACATTAACTTCTGGCTGCTGTCATCGGGCCGAAGGTTGACCACCCTCTTCATCATATTTATGGGCCTTTTTTTTTTACTGCTGGCTGAGGAGTGGAGCGGATCTGAACAGAGAAATGGTGAAACCCTCGTGGTAGCTGCTGAACTCTATCTATCGTTACAGAGGAAGGCAACCAATGCACATAGTAAGCAGGTCCCCGGGCCACTGATGGAACTGCAGTGAAAATAAATGGGACACCCTGCAATGTAAGGTTCAGAGTGCTATTCAGCAACCGAATACTGTAGTGCTGCACAGCAGGCTGAGATGATATACTGAAAATCGACAGTTGGAGATTCATTTTTAAGACTTTAAAGCTGCTATCCCTGAGATTCTAAGGCATAAATAAGGATATAAGGCTTTTTTTAATCACATGGATATCAGCCTCAGTGTTTATGTCCACGCTTATTTATTTATTTATTCATTATTGTGCTGTGTTAAAGGTAAATTAAGGTGTAGGTCAAGTATGTTTGCTAATGCAAATGGAATATCCCACTGTGGCTACTTCACATTAAAAGCTTTCAAGTCGTGAATCGTGGGCTACATTCAAACTGTGGTTGAACGTGACACAAGTTTGGATTTTTTTCTCAAATCTGATCTTTTTGCCTTGACTGTTCACATTCATCTTTGTATGTGTGAACAGATCTGTACCAAGACCCTACATTTACAACATTTTAATTTCCCATGGTAATAGCCAGGGCCACTCCGAACAAGAATCAAGCAAACCCATAAAAGAAAAGTTTTTGTGAGCATTTGAATATGAGGAAATTACTAAATTGCAAGAACGCATTTTGATTTTGTGGCAGATTTTTGACATTCTTTCCAAAACCGTACAATAAAATGACTTGACATTTCCAGTGGTACCAGTCAGGGCCACTCTGAACAAGAATCCATTGAGATTTTCAGCTAACCTATAAAGGAAAGGATATTATGAGCATTTGAATCTGAAGAAACCATTCAGGTGGTAGCATGCATTTTGACTTTGGGGGTGATTTTGCCATTAATTAGTTTCCAAAACTGTACAGTAAAATGACTTAAACAACAGAAAGTGTCAGTATGCCTGACCGTTATTAAAATGATTAAAATAGTGATGCAGGCATTTGTGTCTTGCTGTGGTACAGTAACAGTAGTTTGATGAAGGTCCATCAGCTTTTCAGTCAGAGGGCATGAAGAAAAAAACAAGATTTGACTGATTTATCTATTAGATTTGCAACCTCATGTCTGCAAGTTGTCTTTGCTGTGATCCACCATAACTGACTTCGTCCACCACTGCTAACGAAACATTGATATGAGCGAGCTCAGTTGGAGAAAAGCCACATGAATTCAGATCTGTTCACACTGCTGTCACATGTGAAAGGAGTGCAAATCAGAATTGAAAAGACCAGATTCCAGGTGCTTTGTCCTGTTCACACTGTCCTGAAAAACAATCCACATCTGAGTAACATATGACTAAAAAAAAAATCATATTTGGGTGACTTTTCCTTGCAGTGTGAACGTAGTCAAGGAGATGCTTTTACTTTTAGGGAGGCATGGGAAATGCAATGTATTTATCACAGCACTGAACTCTCGATCAAATGCCTCTATAAAATAAGTTAAAGGTGATTTTCAGCATTTTTGACTTGGATACATTTGAAATATTTCATGGAGTAATAGAATAAGAAGGAGCAGTCACTCAAAGCTTTTAGATGAAGAGTTATGTTCTTTTAACTTCTAAGCAATCATCTCTAATTTCTTTGCCATGCCTTTTTAAGTTCAGGGCACAGAACTATATTACACGCCTATGGGAGAATATCAACAGTGACTTTTCTGGACCTGTCTGCAGGTATCTAACAGGCTAGGCTCATCCCACATCTTGACCAGTCTCCCTTCTTACCAGCGTAGTTGGTTTTGCGTCGCACAGTGAGGTTGACATGGCCCTGCTTCGCAGCCTGCTGCATCAGTTGCACCACCAGTTGATGCGACTTGCCCACCACTGCTGTGCCGTCCACGCATATCAGTTCATCGCCAGACCGCAGGCGCCCGTCCTCGTCTGCCGCTCCATATTTCACTATGTGGCCGATATATATCTGTAACACAAACAAAGTAGATGAATCAGTCGTGTGAGGTTGCACAAATATATAAAGGTAAGTTGCCAAGGATTTTTAGAAAATGTACATGGAACTTTGAAACAATGATTTAATAGAAACAATTTTCTTTTTTTAAATTGAGGCATACTCTGATGTACATGCATGCATTAAATGAGAATTCAATTGTCCCAACTTTTACAACAGGCATAAGGTACAGGTCTGCTACAATCAACTCGTCTTTCCAGCATGCCATCGAAGTCATCAGAGCCAAGCGTTGAAGTAAATCATTATGGCCAGTGAACAAGAATAGTGCTGCCTCTTTTAAAAAAAAAAAAAAGAAAGAAAAGAGAAGTGTGTGTTGGCCAGATACAAAGAAACTGTTGTAGAAATAACTGATATCCGACTTCAAACCTAAGAACTACACACAGAGGGAAGATGAAAAGCAAAACATACATGTGGCAAAAATCCCACTAGGTGATGCTCTGACTAGTGCTGGGAAGACAGCATCTAATACATCATTCAGGTCACTGAATCTTGTCACTTGCAGTTTTTACATTTAACACATATATAATGAGAATTGAAGAAATTGGAAAGCATTGCGAGAGAAACTCACCGGCTCTCCCGGCTCATTGCCTCCGAGGATCCTGAAGCCGAACCCGGTGTCCTTCCTCCACAGGAAAATGTCCTGCTCCTGGAAGTCTGGAACTAAAAATCCACACATCACCATTAACATTTCTGCAGAAATACCAAAAGCCAGCACAGGAGAAACCTTCCAGTTAGTCATTAGAGATAACTCCAACAACATTAATCCATTCAATCACAAGGTCATGCTTTAGCTTTGTCATAAAGACCTATGCCCATAATGTGCACCAATACTTTTCTACAAACCATCTTCTTTCAACATGCGAATAAAAATCCTCCCAACTGTTCCCAGGTTTGTCACTGAGATAGCACTGTGCACAAACAACCTGTCTGGAGGTGTTAGGAAAAGAACAAATAGCTGATCCATCAAAATATTAAAAGGATCTATTTTGGGTAAAGAGCATAGGTATAGCTTAAATAAAGTATCAAAAGTGAGATTTGCTGTCAAATAAATTCTCAGCACACTCATTGATTAGTCCTATAATTAGAAATGATCAGGCTCTGATGTCTGAAATCAGCTTTTCAAATCATATTCAGTGATGTTCCCACAGACTGGACATTACTATTCAGATGGACTACACTTCTTTCTGTTATGAAGTGATGTTTGCCACACGAGTCCTCCACATGCTGGAGAACACTGTCCACTTGACAGAGGTTCTCATACATGTTGGAATAGGCTTTCTATTATTGAGCAGAGTATGTCTTGTTCACAATCCTCTCCCATGCACCAGAGAAAGAATAAAATAATTTCACTGCAGCGAATGACAGTTCGTGGTTCATGTAGCAGTGGAGATGAGGGGCGCCTCAGGGGGCCGACAGGGAACCGGTGGAGAGACACAGCAGAGTGTGCATGTGTGGGCTTCAACCTGATGGACACTGGAGGTTCTTTGCTTTAAGTATGTGTATATTTATTCACTTATGCATGTATGTGCATGCATTTGGATTTGCAGCTGTGTTGTACGGGCTGACAAACATGCATCTCTGAGCGAACTCCCCCAGGAGATTTCTTTTCGCTCCGGCACAGTACACTGCTGCCAAGGACACTAATGCCACTGGTGGCGGGGTGGCAGAAGGCATAAACATCCTGCTCCCAATCTGTTCCCTCAGTCAACAGTTTAAATCCCTGCAGAATTCAGCTATCTCCTCCCATCTATCACAATGTAACTGTGGAGGAACAGGCAGAGGATGAGTCAAAGGCTAACTGTCACAATCTGCACCTGCACTCAGGAGGGTCAAACCCTCCTCCTGTCGATTAATAGATCCACAAGTGATCTCCACAGTGAGGCAACTGGGCATGAACTAATCGATATTACAGAAAGATGGACGGACCCGTACAGCGGTCTGTGAGAGGACTGCAAATAACAAGCACTGATAGTCCAAACTGTGAGGAAATTAAATTAGGAAAGTGTTAAAAACCAGACAATAATCGAAGTGACAGCCAATAAAACATGGGCGAGTTCTTTCTTCTCTCTGGTCTGTTTTGTTTTTGTGATTCTTTTGGGTGGATTTTTCTACAAAAGGAAATCGTTCACCACATCGTGTGTTTAAAGACCTTGATCTAAGCAGAACTTTTCATTACAGGGAATATTGCACTGAGAAATTTCTCTGCTACATCCAAGGCCTGAGCCCTGTGGGACACACACAGCTGGATTTTAGGAAGTAAGTGGAGGACTTACACCTGCTGGTACAGACCCAGAATCCCCTTATAATTTACTGTCACTTCGCTCTTCATTATCCTTTGGGCTCCCTTTGCATGTCCTCTCATTCGTACTGAGCAACCTGGTTTATCCCACTCTCAATCTCTAGCTGCACTCGTGGCCCACGCTCAGCCTTTCTCTTCACAGGCATCTAAATAATGAAAATCATTAACAAGAGGTTCCTGGGAAAGTTATTAGACATTAAAGGTTTCTCAGCCTTTACATCTAATGGATCTGAGAGCTATTCTTTTTAATTGGAGTTATCCCTTTGCCTCGACAAGGAGGAGGGGGATATGCACTCCACTGACATCCACTCTACAATCGCTGCTGATTATATTCCCATGTGTCTCTTTAGGGAAACCAGTATAAAAGTGTGTCAATGGTGCTAGTGTTGACAAGGGGACCAAAAAGGACGGGACCACAAACATACGGGAGAAAACCACTTCTAATGCTGGTCAGCATCCCAAGCACCAAGGTGATACCACATCCCTCTCCAGAAACTGAGCATGACCAAAAATAACGTTGTTGCATTAGTTTAAGGATATAAACCAGTTACTTACATGCACAAGACACATCCCTTATCCCAAATCGTGCTCTAAAATGTTCAGTGCCATTTAAACACACCAAGGACCTCCTTCGAGCTACCAGCCCCATGCAGCGCTTATCAAACCGCCACCAAAAATTAAATACTTACGCCTACTTTCATACATGCTCCTGGACTGGGCCCAGATCTTAAAGGGGTCTGGTTTTCTCTGGATGGTTCCGTCCGCTTGGAGGTCCTGCGGCGGCAGGCTTGGCAGGGGCTGAGAGGGGGCCGGGGGCGCGACGCTCTCGCTGAGAGGTGGTGCCAGGGACGGGTGCACAGGTGAGTCCGTGTGGACGCTCCGGTGGCTGGAAACGCTATGCTGGGAGCTGTTCTGACTGTCCTTTCTCGACAACTGCTGTTGAAGAAGCAGGTCATTAACATTTGACAAATGAAGGCCAGCTGTGACAATACACGTGTGACAATGGAGGCTGAATTGAGAGCTGACATGCTTAGCATTGGAAAGACAAGACAAATCGGGTGGTGGTTTGTGAGAGGAGAAACACGATTTGAATTCAGAAGAGGTTTGGATTGGAGTTCAAAAAGATAAAGATTGCTGCTCCTTGGGGTAAAATAAAGCAGAAGCAAAGAGTTTAATGTCAGCCATTGTTGTGCTGCTACCTTATTCAACACAAACGATCATCAAACTGTTTACTTTAGAGGATTATTTTAGCATAAAGACGGAAAGAAAGACTTCAAGTGTTTCTCATGATTAAGTCATTCAGCTGTGAATATAGCTGCAGCTCAACTTTGGAGGGCGCATTATCTATTCCTTTTGTTTAATAGAGCAGAATGCATTAACGAGGAGCCGCATCCTCTGCTGCATATGGAGAGCTACTCACAGTAAATAAAGCACTTGAAGGGTTTGAAATAAAGGTTTTACTGCTGTAGTCAAAAACATTCACAACTCCTCACAAATTACCACTAACCCCCTAAACAACATGGAGACTTAAGCACCTGCAATCCCAAGTTCAAGCACAGGTCCACCACGAGTACAAATCTTTTCCATGACCCCCGTTATACTATCTTTACAGTCTCGTCTTCATCGTTACTCTGCTGATTTCAAAAAGAAAGCTGCGGCGGCAAAGGGTTACATATAGAGCGCAGGCAAAAAAAAAAAAAGAAAAAAAAAAGGAAGATATTTAAATGCAGTAAGAGAAGATGACAGCACTCCAGTCTCTTCACACCACCTGACCTCCCAGTACTTTGGATGTGGTGAACAAAAATACAGCAGGCAGGGTGGAGGCATGCCGCTTGTCTGTTCTCAAATATCAAAGTGTTTGGCCTTCAAAGTGCAGCCATATCTTCAATAAATTTAGACTTATTACTCCCTGAATCAGCCTTCCACACCTCTGCAGTTCATGTTTATATTCATCAGCCTTGTTAGACATAAAGAAGCTTGACACTTAGGCAAACATTAAGTCAGAGCTGTGGATCCAGCTGAAATGCTTATTCTGCCAAAGTGCAGAGCTTACCTCACCCAGGTGTGTGTTTAGGTAAAAACCAATGGATTCATGTAGTTAGAGATAAATGTGAGCCATGTTTGGGGATGAAGTCAGGCTTCAGGCCTGCTGCATCCGCCTGATCACAATATGATTTTTGGTCTCTTTCATTCCATCAAACAAAATGGTGCCTCCATTAGTCAATAAGGCAGCATTTTTTTGTGTTTAGTGCTCAGTTTGATGCACACAAAATCCAAATCACATTCCCCTTTCAAATGAAAACAAATTCTCGTTCTTGATGGATCAATTAGATTTGACCTTCTGCAGTCATTGTGTTCTCCTTCTGTGCTCCGGGACTGGCCTAATACATTAGTTTCTCCTACTCCAATAACTTATTAAGGAGATGGAGGATGGAAAGGAGGGAGGGAGGTGAGTATAGGGCAATGAAACCAAATCCCCACCACAGGGCCTTGATTCATCACAGCATTATCTTGTTTTGTTGCACCTTATATTGCACATTATACCAAAAAATCATATATCCACCTATCATCTGCTATAAGAATGATACACAATCAGCATTATCTCCTACAGTAATATATTTCATACCCAGCACCAATACCACCACAACTCATTCCCTCAAAACTTTCACCCATCTAAACGACATCACATACCCTCCTAGTGTAATCTCTGTATGGAGGAGCCAGGTCAAAACCATCCTGCAAAACAGAAGAATCATCAAAAACATTCAGTCAGACAATCAATAGGGTCCCTCCATTAGTGCAGCATATATCACAGGATGGGGCCATTTCTCAGCTGTGATCATACGTTCATCCCTCACTCTGCAAGCTTAGCACCAAGCGCGACATGATCATCAGCTTGTTAGCAACCCAGCTCACGCTGTGCATCAAAGCCCTTCGTCCCAGCCCCCGCCAAATAGGAGGCTGGGGTTACTGATGTGAAGCTACAGGGATCCACCCCCACACAGCACAGTATCCCATGCGTACAAACAAACCTACAACATCAGCACCAAGTTGGAGGATAGTTGAAAATGAGGTTGGAGAAGAGAAGCGGTTAAAGTGAGCCAAATATCCCTCTGACAGGTACACCATGTGGACGGAAGATAGAACAAGGACGGATGGGAGAAGAGGAAAATAAAAGAAAACAACTCCTTACCAGTTTTGGGCTCTTCTTTGCAGGTGCCACCCCTGTGAAAGAGAGAAATGGAGAAAAGAAAAGCAGAGAAGGTTACCAGTACACTTTTACCATACCGTCCATTTTCAGAAAAAAAGAGTAAAAAAGAACAGGAAATGCACTCTGAAAGAATGTGACAACAGTGCTCATCTAGCCCTAATATCCTTCTCCCTTTTTCCCTCTCTCTCCCTGCTTGGTTCCTTTGCTCGCCCATCCGCGGCTGGCGTTTGAGGGGGGAGAGAGGGGAGGAGGGTGTGTAGGCAGCGCGATCTATCTGCATCACTGCCGCGGCCAGCGCTTGGCTTGACTGGTGCAGCGGAAGGAAGCGTGAAGCCAGCCCCAAGGGCTAACCCAGCGCCCGCTCGTCCCTGGCTACCCGACGGCATCACGCGCATCTGAGTGAGTGCGTGTTTGGGGGAGGAAAGTGAGAGTCGGAAAGAAAAGGACAAAATACTGGAGAGCAAACAAAGCAGCATGATAAAGAGACAGAAGTATGAGAGGAGAAAAGCAAGCAGTGGAGCTCTGTATTCTGGAGTTCCTGGCCGTAGCATTACCCATGGAAAAGGAGTCCAAGATACTGAACATTAAATTATAGGCAACCGTCAGTTCCCCTCTTACTGAGACCATCTTCCTGTGTCCGCTGAGCGCGGCGCTCCACTGTTGAAGGCTCCAGCATCTATAGGCAGTTGCAACGTCCTCCCCGTATCTCCCTTTCCTGCTGCCTTTTTCCCCCCCTTTCTCTCTCTCGCTCTCTCTCTCACCTCACTGCACACTATCCTCCCTCCCTTTTCTTCCCTCAGCATCATCACCCTCCCTCCCTCCTTTCCTTCTCAGTCTCCCTCCCACCCCCACGCTGGTAAACATCCATGCAGCTGCAGCCACACACACACACACACACACACACACACACACACACACACACACACACACACACACACACACACACACACACACACACACACACACACACACACACACACACACACACACACACACACACACACACACACACACACACACACACACACACACACACACACACACACACACACACACACACACGCATCAGGCTGTTTTGCACGGCGCTCCCGATACAAATCGAAGTGTGTTTAAGGTATGACGGACAGGTTTCTGCGTAAGTAAGCGGTGACCAGGAATATCATGACCGTCACATACAAGCACACAAAGAAACGGAGGGATAACTATAATAATAACACAGACAAATTTGCTCTTTAAGCACAGCACTGCCCTCTCTCACTGCTTCCCTTCCCACCTCCCTCAGCTCTGCATGAAATAAACAGTTACATGAAGCTATGGAAATGAGAGTTTGAAACAAAGAGAAAATGCAAAAGTGTGTGTATTTACCTCTATAATATTCAAAATTAAACAATGAGTCGAGCATGGATTACACAAATATCTGACATTTGATGCGTCGGTCTAACAAATGCAAAGCATGAGTGAGACTAGGCGGCGTCTGATCTAAGAAAATGGGCCACTATTGTGTGTCAATCCTCTAAGGAAACGGAGAGGATAAGTAAGATCTTACACACACACACATGCGCTCATCTTCTTTATCTCTCAGACATCTGGTTTCATTCACAACTGACAGCTCCAACTGTGTAGCGTCTGCAATCTTTGTCTTTTCCTTCCTCTTTTCCCTCCTCTCTCTTTTTTATTAGAATCATCCATTGAAGAGTGCATCATAATTCCCTAAATCAGACATGTATGCATGAGATGCACACTGTCAAGGCATTCTCTCTGGACTAAGCATGCTGGCCGTCAAATTATCAGACTGATGTTTGATGGTCGTTCATCTATCTCCTGTACCTGATTTTCCTGCTGCTGTCCAGCCGTGTCTCACAACACGCATGTTCACCTAAATCTTTAATCAGCCACACCGATAAACAAAACTAACACACCTATGCCAGTAATAAACACTTCAGTCGCAGGTTGATTCAGGTCTTTGTAATATAGTTTTGTGTTTGTGTATCTGAAGAGATCACAGACTTATTGATCAGAAGATATAGTGGATGCTTGGGCCAACCTCCAGTCTTAATTACAAACACTAGTGCATTGCTCCTTCCAAACCTGCCTGTTTGGAACGGTCCATTTGCTTGGCCTGAGGTACTGCTGGTTGCAGTTTCCCTGTGCTAATGTTAGTAATAGTATATACAGCAGCAAAAGGGACCTGCAATCCATGAGCAGCGGCAAGCAAAGATTGGCTGCAGACATAGAAGAGGACCTGCCAGACTCAGTCTGCAGAGCCCCGAGGCCGTGGCTCCACTGCTGCACAAAGAGCTGGGAATCAGTATTTTTACTTGAGCATTTGACATAAAACTTATACCGGATTTATGTGCTAACTGGAGTGTGCAGTTAAAATAATGAGGGACAAATGTATTTTTGCATAAATGTTTTGCAAAATAATGAAACGATTAACAGCTTGTAACAACAGTTTAAGCCGTTTCCTCAGGCTACACGGGTGTTGAACTAGACACAAAACATAAAACGATATCCTGATATATCATACTGTGAAGAGACATTTCAAATTTACAGGGCTGTTGGAGGGATGTTGGATCTCTGTTTAAAATACTTAAGTGCTCCAGTGTTTTCACTTCAAGTGTTCACAGATCAGTTGTACTGCTGTGATAAGACATTGTCCAGTTTTTAGAGCTTACAGAGCACCACATTGTTCAGTCTCTGTCTAAAATACTCCCACACTTTAGATGACTGAGGGCAAGGATTTTTAGCTGCAGCTTCTTCACTGGAGGAATCATGCTTGAACCTCTGGATGTGCTGTTTTGGATCGGGTGCAGCCATCTTGGTGAGGCACCGTAGTCGTGATCCATAATGTCACTTCATTTGATATGTCAAAGCCCCCGCTTTTGCACAGAGCACTGTTTGCCTTTTTCCCCCCTCCAAATTTATTAATATGGAGCGTGTCACATATCCAAATTGCACAAATTTGAATATGCACTTTCTTGGGCCCCAAGCAACTCAGATGCACAAGTTTGAATTAGATCAGATGAACGGTTCTCACGACAGGTGGATTACATACAGACAGAGATTCTTCACATTATAGTTAGAAGAGGGACTAAGAGCAATTTTGGATAGATGAATGATCTGACAGCTAGAGTAAGAGGGCATGCACTAAATAATGGACAGGTATTCTGTAGGGACCACCAGCTCATTTTATTCTGCTTACTGAATCTTAAACGTTGAATAAAGGACTGTTCAACCCATGGGGCACAACATTTGTAAAATATGTTTTTTTTATAATTAATGATACATCAATTATTGATTATCATGAATTCTAATAAAACCAAAATAAAAGTAATAGTATCCAGTATATTCAAGGATTGCAGGAAAAAAGTTTATCAAGCTTGACAAGACTAAGACTCATCTTGTTTCACTGCTTCAGGCAGCACATACGACTTGTTTTTCTCTCTGTGGCAGCTCCACTGCTGGCGTTATCCAACAGTTTGTGTGCATCAAGACAATGCATGGTGGACATAATACGGCATTTTAGAATGAATGCAACTACACGTATGAGGGAATCTTAACACAGAGTTAAGACTGGGGCACTGCACAGACTGATTCAGCAAAAAACGTCCGTCAAGGCACTGGTTTTGATTAATAGTATTTGGATGAAGCTGGCAGAGGCTGACAAGAAGTACCATACCCTTGGCTGTTGTACAGTTCCCATCAACAAACAAAATATGTTCCAACGACCTCGCAGCACAGCAGTCACTAAACGGAAGCCATTATTAAGCTGATTTTATTTTCTGTCCACGGTGGACGTGTGTGCATAGGTGTTGATAGATCTCGACTCGGAGTGATGGATTCCAACAAGAAGGTCCATCTGTCACCATGGCGACAGTGCCTAGTGACCGTGGGGAGCTGACAGGCTCACATCAGTACAGTACATCAACAGCCAGGATGCAACAGTCCTGCAGACTACACCTTTATTTAGTTTCCTCTACATGTGTAATCAGTGACATTAAATGTGACAAAAGGATGCACTTGTCTGAGTAAAGAAATAGTAAAGATGACCAGGGACATGATGCATCTGTGCATGCGGGAAAAAAAGAACATAACAGTTTTTCTTGGAAGGAACGCCATACTTCATTAGTGTGTTTTTCCCTTTGTAATCCTTTCTTGTGGCAGGGGCGAAATCCTTCATCTACCCAATGCACAGATCTACCCAAAGGAGACCCTAGGGCAGTTTATATGCAGAGCATTGTCATAGAAACAAAAGATGGTGCAACGGTAAAGGTTTACAATTCGAGGTACGAAGTCATGGGAGATCGTGTGGGGTGGGGGAGAGAGAGAGAGAGGCTCACCTTGGCTTTTGTGCAACAAGCAGTGATTCAGAGGCACAAGCCTTGAGCAAGTCAAAGATGAGCGAGGCGAATCGTGGGCACCTAGCGGGCAGGCAGCTCCCCCCATCATAGCTTTGGAGGACTGCACTGCGATTCATTATGGTGCCATTAGAACTAGCAGTCAGCAGAATTTTAAATGTGAAGTGGGCAAAAAATTCAACGCTTCCTGTCCATGCAGTGAATTGATTTCCTGCTTTGCTCCGTGCAAGGACCCATCATCAACGTTTATCTCTTTCTAATGGGTGTGTACAGGACTGCTGACATTATACAGACCTTATGAATGTGAATGCCGGAAACTGCCAGTTAGTTTATGTGGTTATGTGAGTTCGTGTAATTGTGTTTGTGCCTTTCGGTGTATGTCCTTAAAAAACCCTGATCTGTGGAGTGCTTTTTGACAGGAGGCATTTACGAGCAGTCGATTCACTTGCCCAACGTTATTCCAATAAGAACTGCCTAGTGAGGCAATGATCCATTTGTTGTTCTTCCCCATTTTAAGTCGCATATAGATGAAAAAATGAAGGAAGACACACATTTCAACCTGTCTGTCTTCAAGGGTACAATAAATCTTTTTCAAACTGCACTTTAAAGGCAATGAGGGGAAATGCAATAAAAGCTAAACACCCTCTTGTGCTTTACCATTACAGATGCTTTGTAGATGAACAGTCTAAAGAGTTTTCCAAGATGTCTTGCGTATAATTTGAGGTCACAGGCAAATCTTTGGGTAATTAACTTTGTAGGTGTTAGTCATTCAACCTGCTGTTTGCGTTTCTGCTGGTTGTGTGGGAGGAGAGAAAAAAGTACACCTCTCTTTCTGAGTAGAGTACGAGGCCTGATTACTCAGCATCGACTTAATGTGTCACTGTTGATTGAGAGCGTAAAAGAGAGGGAGAGCAGAACATCATGGGGGTTTCTGCGCTGCTCTTTTATCATGTGTCGTCCTTCCATCCACAGTCCTGTTCCCCTCCCTCTACCCGCTGCAGCTCTCTCTCCTTTTACTTCATGCACATGGCTGAAAGCTGTTGCAGCACAAATTACCTTGTGCTGATTGTAGCAGCTGCCAGGCCTTACAAACAGGATGAAAAAAAAAGATAAGTAGAGTATAACACAACTCTACATCCACGCTGAGATAAATAGGCTTCATTTTTCTATTGCAGACTATTGACGTGTGCTACTGAGCTATTGAGAGGCCACGTTTCACAAATTCTACGCCCACATGTTTTCGCTACAAAAGGCTATGCAGCAGGTGTATGAGTGCCTATGGACCTGGCAACATTTACATCTTTAAAAAGGGAACAGAGGAGAGGAAATTAATGTCTGTGCTATGGCAAGACATCAGAGGCCTAAATTAGTTATGTCAGAGCATGGGTAGGGGCAGGAGAAGACAGACAGGGGAAAATGAGCACATTAGAGCAGTGTAATTAGACAAATGAAAGAAGGGTGTATCACAAAACACAGACCTAATTGAGGTAATAAATCATGATCTTGTGCTTATAGGTAGTACATCTCAGGGTCCAAAATGTCTGTAAATCTCTTCTTGTGTGTTTAATCTACTAAGCACTGCCATACCTCACAGTCCAACCTGGGGGTGGTTCTTCCTCTGCATGTTTTAATTGGACCAAAAGGGTCACAAAAGATTATTCAAAGATAAAGCTGCTTTCTCAAACGAATATCCCCCCACAACCTCAACAGTCAGCACCCTCTGAGGGGTGTGAGCGTTGGAATAAAAACACATTTTCACACAACGTGACTTGTGCACATGCTACGACACTGCGAGCATGTGCTAATGAGTGTGTATCTCTGTGCTCTGAACCTAAGGGATTGGTTCCCATCTTCATGTGTGCGAGCGGGTGTGAATCTACAAGCTGGCAGTGGGGGAATAGAAGCTGATAAAGGGAAGGGAGGAAGGGGCTCCACCAATTAAGACCATAGCAGGATCCTCCTGCCACAAATCTCTAATTGGATGCACGGCTCTCCAAGTTCGAGCCTGTCACTTACTGCGGACGTTTATTTGTGAGTGTGTAAAAGTGGAAGCTGTGTTTTCTCAGGGAGGAAGAGATTCTTGATGGATGGAAGGAGAGTGTGAGTAAAAGAGAGGAAATAAGAGGAAAAAAAGATGTATGGGTATGATAAGCAAAGCTGACATCAGGACCCCAATTAGAGGCCAGTGCCTCGCTGGTACCAGTGGAGTGAGGAGGTGAGAAAGCAATGAATAAAGTAAAAGCCGGGGAGCAATTAAGCCACCGTGTCTAGAACCGTGGATTATGCTCTCATAAGTGTGATTTGGTGTGTGTGTGTGTGTGTGTGTGTGTGTGTGTGTGTGTGTGTGTGTGCGTAAGCAACACATTTGACATGTGAATGATGCTGTGCAGGGGTTTTTCCAGGAAACAGGGGCGCAGTGCTCTCTAATCGAAATGCCGATTTAGCCATAAAAGCCATACATTACACTATTACACAACATGTAGTCATCCATCAAACCACCTTTTTTCTGTAAAAATATCAAAGTACTACCAATAAATCATATATTTGTTCATTAAAAATGGTATAGTTTCTACAGATGTATCAAAATTGTGACAGATAGACCATCAGATGGCCTTGATTTCACCATAGCTTCGTTGTTCTGTTGTTGTTCATCGGTCCACGGTGCCATCTTTGTTACGTGCCATGTGTTCTCGCGAGATTTCATAAAGCTTATACACAGGATCAGCCTACTTAGAACAAGATTCTCTCATTCTGGTGACCTTTTAATGACTGTCCGGACCAGATGATTACATTTTTTCTTCTGCCATAAAGCTGATAAAGATGATGCTGAAAGCCAGATCAGACCATTGAATGGAATATAAGCAAAAAACCATTTCCTCTCTCAGATAGCCTCAAAATGCTCAATTTTCACCTCACGTTTTCAAAAAGCACCACACCGTGCCCTCATGCTCGATTTTTCCAGAAAAACCCCTGCAGTGTGAGTGGGGCGTTGAGACATGAAAAACACTGAAGGAGGAAAATATTAGGATTCAATGCCAGATTTTAGGATTTGACAGTGAGCAGACTTTTGTTCTGTTATTAATCTGCATGAAGCACCAGAAAAGCAGACCCTGATGTAAAACACTTTACTCATCTGGCTTTCATATTTCTTCTGTGTTTGTGCTTCTCTGCTGACTGGCATCCTTTGTACCAAATGCTAAGCAGGATAAAACCAACCATAAAAGACATTTAGTAATGCTGGTTCAATTAAACGCTTCATATGCGTTATAATTATCCATACTTTTGTCTTTTAGCTCAGTACCATTCCGTCTATCACAGTCGTATGTCTGAGGCTATCAAAGCCAATTACTGCATTTACACAAGCCCAGCTAAAACACCTCCTTATTTATTGACAGCCCATTAAGGCCATGCTCATGATGAGGCTGTATCACATTATAGGCTTGTGTACCGTATACATACTGAAAAAAAAGCTTCTCATTAGCAAAAGCCAGTGAGGGGGAGTGGAACTGTTTAGTCTGTGTGTATCTGGAGTGTGGGCGTGTATCAAGACGAAACAGAGACAACATTATGACAACATGGAGAAACAGGCCGATTTACAAACTACAGCGGAGTCGCATACAGATAAAAAGACTCTGTGAGACCACAATGTGACTTGGCCACCATTCATCAGACCAATTCCCCATGACAGTTTTGAACACTTAAACTCTGCATGTGAGTGCACACACATAAAACCTTAGTTACTTGAGTTAATAAGCCCGAAAGCAAGCTATGGACAGTCTGACAGAAAAAACAGGCCAATTACTTGTATCACACAGTGCGTTTGGAGCTCCGGAGTTTTGCGAGTCTGAGGGAGATTGGAGGGGAAATACTAAAATTCAATCATTTCACTTTTATTCTACATTCACAGTTGCTTTGTTTCCATTTAGAGAACCTGGGCAGAGGGAGAAGCTGATTATAAGCTTTACATAAAAAAGAGGCAGAATGTTCAGACATGAGTTTCTCTCCCAAGTTTAACCTTATTTTCATGGTTCCTCCATCTTCTTTACTTTTCCTGGTCTCTGCCTCCTTTCTGTTTCAAGACAGCTATAAAGTTCTGCCTGCCAATGCCACTCACTGTAAACATCTCACTCTGCCATTTCACTTTCAGCCATTTCTTCAAATATTACTTTAACTTCCTGTGCGGCTCCCTTTCCTTCCATACCATAACTATCCACTTATTTTGCCTTCTTTGCAATGTCGTTTTTGCTTTGTGTGTCAGCAAAAGACCTCTTTAAGCTGGAATAGCCAGTGAGGTAGATGCCTATTTTTTTGTCAACAGCATCAAGGAGATTCATGGAAAAAGTTTGTTTTTGCTTTGCAATTCGTTAAGTTTCGGCACATAAATCAGTAACAGCCACATAGCAGTTTCATCTTCCTCATCTTCAACTTTTCCCATCATTTACAAATTCAAAAAGACAACAGGCGTTCATCAAGCTTTTACCCACCTCTCTGCACCAGCATGGTGACCTCGCTGCCTTTGGGACACTTGCTGAGCAGGTCAACCACCTGGTTGTGAGACATGTTCTGCACATTTCTCTTGTTCACCTCCACGATAATGTCACCCTCCTTGAGGCCGCGGCAGCGCGGGTAGTCCACTATCTGCTTCACTCTCTGGCCTCCTCCTCCAGGACTGTCTGCAATGGTGAAGCCGAAGCCCTTGTCTCCTTTCTCCATGTGCACAGTGATGAGCTCTGGTTGTGTTGCGATGGATGAGGCCAGGGTGACCACATCGTTGGGGTAGCCATGCTGGGAAGAGGTGTCTGAGGCTACCTCCGTGGAGGGACTGTGGGGTCGAGGGAGACCGTTGAGAGGTGCCCCGCCATTGGTCGAGCCGTTGTTGTTGTTGTGACTGCCATGACTAGACGGCGAGTCGTAGCTGTTGGACACTTCCTGGCCGTTGACGATGATGGGCTCTTTGTTGTCGAGGATGGCCACTGAGGTAACCAGACTGGTGTTGGGGTCGTCAGGGTCAAAGGGAAGTGGGTAGCCACGGCACAGCTCCAAGTTGACCATGGAGCCAATTGGGATGGACTGGAAGATCTTCACAACTTGGGCATGAGTGTAGCCTAGCACACATGTGTCATTGACGCTCACAATCACGTCACCTAAGAGGTAGAGAAGAGGGATTCATTTACTTTTTATGTAAAGTTGTTTGTCAAAGCTGTCAAAAGTTTTAGCTTCCTTATTTCTACACAATGCAAATACACAATCGGAATTCAAATATTCTACAAAACAACAAACTTAATAAATGTAGTACACCAACCTGTCTCCATTTTGCCATCAAGGGCAGCAGGTCCATCAAGGACCAGGCTCTTAATCTGTAGGAACTCATCTGGCTCGTCACCTCCCACAACAGTGAAACCGAACCCCCGACGACTCTTTTTCAGCTTGGTATTGATGAAAGTCCCCTTCAACTCGGATCGGTTCCGAGTAAAGAAAGGCTTCCCTCCTGAACACACAAACACAGATAATTAAACTGTGATCCATCTGATACCTTGATGTAACAGCACAAACTGAATTAAGCAGCTTTGGGTTATAGAAAATGATAAATGGGATTTATTTAAATCTATATAGCGATCCTCGAAGGTTGGAATCGGAAGCAACTGGACTTTTATTTAGGGTTTGAAGACGTTTCACCTCTCAGCCAAGAGGCTTCTTCAGTTCTAACTGACTGGTGGATTCCCTACTGGGTGTGTTCTGGTCTAATGACACAGCACGATTCAAAACAGGATGATTATACCATACTGTAATAAATAGATTAATTAGGTTAAAAGGGAATTTGAAGGACAAGTGACGCGTCAATCCACTCTTGACCTCTAAAGAATGCTTCGATTCTGGGATTGAAGGTAAGTCTAGTCTATGGCAGTATCTGGAAACTATGCTTACAGCTCTATATGATGCTTAGAAATGATCTTATACTGATACTGAACCTGTGCTGACTAAAGCTATATGGATTACAGCACAGTCAAAAGCATTATTCAAAAAGGACACCTGCTACAAGTTAACCTGTTTACTTATGGAATGTTCCAAAGAGGTGTTTTTGAGCAATCCATAACTTTCCCTCTCATTTGTTGCCCCTGTGCCAAATAGTTTGAAAAATGATGCCGGCATTAAATTCAGAATATGATATAGTTTCAATAATCAATAAAGTGGATGAAGTGAAACATTAAATACTGTATATTTCAATTTAGTATAAGTCAAAAAGGATTTGTAAAAGATTACATTCTGTTTTATTGGTGTGTGTTCTTGGTTGTCTCTTGTGCAATTTCTTTTTCCGATTAAAAAAGGAATCAGATTTTAGTGCAATAAAATCATATGCCAGTGAAATCCTCAATCATTGATGGTCACATTACAAAGAAAGAAGATTCTGCCTCGTGAATGGCTACTTTAAGCTCAACCTCATCTGCAAACCTGTCATGTCTATGGTTCAACACTGGAAACACATTTCACAATGGTCAGAGAGAAAGAAATGCCTTTTCTTCTTTCTTTCTATACCTTATTATTTGGCAATAGGGATAAAATAAAAAAGATGAGCTGTAATCAGTCTGAATGAAAGGAAAAGGAAGTGCGATGCTCATCCACTGTCTTCACTGCAGATAATGAGAGTAACTGGGCACAAAAGTATATTAATTGACACAATGTAAGCCAAACACTGCAGGAACTGACTTCACAAATGAATACGGGTGTCTTGCCAGAGGTGGAGGAAAGAATGACAGCAACATGTGCCAAAAAGAGGAATGTGTGCTTCGTCACCTGCAGCGCAACATTATGTTATGCCGGAGCTATAGCTGGCACATTCAATGGAGAATGCATTACCCTTTGAGTCAGTTGGTGTCCTTGTGTTTGTGGTGTTTTTCAGTGTGATGCATTAGGCTGGGATTTTTTCAGAAAATGAGAGATGTAACAAAGCTGTAAACACAGATAGTAGCTTTAACCACATGGGATGCAGAGATATACGAACATACCAGGAAGCAGGAGAAACATGAAAGTAGGTGGTTAGATAAAGAGATTTGAAAAGATGCTTTTCTCTGGAGGAATGTCAAGGCCTAGGACAGAACAGAACAGCAAAGTCAGAGACGGTGGGAGGGAGGGGAGATGGAGAGTGAGCTTGAAAGAGAGAATGATGGACAGAACCAACAAGTGAACCAAAGGAGATAGTGGATGGAGACGAGACAAAAGCTAGGGAGACAGTGTTTGTGGGCCATAAAATAAAGAGATTGATGAGGGGGAAAGGAAAAGACGGCTGACAGAGCGGCAAGGGAGCGTAAGAGGGAGACACAGGGTGAGGTAGTTAATACTCTGCCATGGCTGTGCTAATTAGACAAGCTGCTTGTGGGAGTCTGGTATAAAAGGTGCTGGCAACCAGGAGAAGGAAACACAGTATCGGCTAGACAGAATGTTTGTAGATGTGGTAGGGCTAAATCCAGCCAATATTTGATCCACAAAACAGAGCAACATAAAAGAGGTTCTCTGAGAAGCAATATGTTGCCACAGTAAAAACACCGTACTTGAGTCATATCTGTTTTTTCTTTAAGAAAATAGTTGAATTTCATTTCACTTATTGGCATTATGAGATGAAATATATACTGTCAATTTATGGCTGGTTCTCAATCATGAAAATGCAATACGGGTCCTGGGGCAAAGGCTCAGGAAAACAAACTACACTGAATTTGGTTTGACTGATAATAAATCAGACAAAGCACACAAAACAGCCTAGAAACAGAAAAGTTATGAGTAATCATTTTTAATCAAGTGTCAAACTTTCATTCTAGAGATGTGTGAACTTACGTTTTTGTCCCATCGCGTTGGCGACTGTGGGTCCCGTCTGAGGGTCTCTGTAGGTCTCTTGCTGGTTGGCAGCGTAGTTGGTGAGCGGGGCCCCCGCCAACGCAGAGTCCTCGATCCATTCTGCAACAGCAAGAGGCACATATTCTCTAGATGGAGTCTAAACAGGTGTACAGCTCCCCAATCTGAAAATAAACTGCGCAATGGACAACATGCCCTACTGTGCAGTGTGTTTGGGGAAAAAGCCATTTGGTTTTCTGACGGCGGCGGAACTTGTGAAGGAGTGGGTCTGAATATACTTTGTGAAATTATACATTTCTGGGTGTGGTGACTGCCTGATATTCAGTTAAAAAACCTCTCCAAAGGACAACAAGTGAATGGAATTGGTTGAACTACCAAGATATTAAGTAAAACATACATTAAAATATCACAATTATTCATTGAGAAATATTAAAATAACATGTAAACTCTACTTCATAAAGCTTCCAAGACTATTTCACATTCTCCATAGTGAATACAAATAGAGCAGTGTGAAACTAGAATGACCCATTTCTTCATTATGGCTACCATCTTTGATTACTCACCTTGTTATGGCATCACAACGCCAATCAGACTATAACGTTCATCAATATTCTCAACGGTGAGATAGAATCAATGCAGAGGTTAAAAATGGGCAGCAACCCCAAAAAGAAAGGTCAGCAGGTAATCGAGCAGATGTGAATAATTTCTGCTGAAAGAGCAGAAGGTGGAGCGTGAAAGGAGAGTTGCCATGTGGCCTGATTTGCATTTACAATTAATCTCTCTGTGGGGCATCTTGTGAATGCAGGAGGTTTAAGATGGGAACCAGGAGCAACCTAAGGTTACCAATTGGTTGAGTTTTGACAGCTGTGAGAGCGACAGTAGCCCATGACTGTGACTTAGTCTGTTTAGTGCGCAGATCATGTTCAGTTGAAGCCGAACTTACCTCTCTTCACCTAAAGGAAAAAAATCTTTTTAAGATGTTACAACAAAAAAAATTCCAAAAGCAACACAGAAAACAAAAATTAACTTCAAAAAGGCTGCATGGTGCAGCCGCAAATAATAGTTATGCCTTTATGGAAGGGCACTTAGCAAATCATAAGGCAGTAGCAGGCAACATCAAGCACTGTAGCAATTATTGTAATAGAGGCACAGTCTCATACACGCACACAGCGACACATGCAGTCAACTCAGTCGCACACATGATTAGAAAGAAAGGAAATGACGCCCTTGGTGGGGGCTTGTGAACGAACCTCGGATGTAGCGCTCACCTTCAGGTGGCTGCTGGCTTTGGGGCTGAGGCTGCTGCTGCTCCAGCTGCCTGCGCCTCTTCACCTCCAACAGCGGATTCTCATACTGGGTCTTCCTGTTGATATGACTTTGGAAAGATGGAAGGAGGGATGAGTGGATGGAGGTTGTGGGTTATGAAATGACGAACAGGAGGAATGAATAATATGAACAGAAGAAGAGAACAGAGAACAGGATGTAGGACAAGAAGTTAAAACCAGCAGGAAGTGGAGCGCAGCAGGGAGAGAGAACAGGCACACAGGAGAGAGAGAGAGGGCAACAGAGGAGAGAGATAAGGGTCAAAAGAGGGAGGAGAGACATGGCAATGAACTTAAATTAATACTCAGTGGCACAAACATGTATGTGTGACATAACCACGCTCACAGATCACATCAAATAAATCCCATTTTGATGATGGCTTAACACACAGAAGCTACAAACACCTTTGACATCACACATCAATCCTGAGAGGTTTCCTACTAACCTACCAGCACCATGAAATGACACCTGAACGCATCACATTATACAGCAAATGAAGGAGAACAATGAAGAGTGTCTGTCAGAAAGCGCAGAGATTTTGCAGAGACAAAGATGCAAAAAATAGAAATGCCAAAAGCCTTGAGGTGCTGCTTTCAACAACATCAAAAACACATGAAGCATTTTCATATTAATGCTGACGCCAGGAGCAACACACAATATGAGATGCACACGCACAATCTCGCTGCATGTTTTCCCAAATGATAATGTCACTAACAAAATGACCTACATTTTCCACCAGAACGCAAAAACACAAAATAGCTGGAGCAAAATCTGGCTATAATGTCTAACGGCAGAACAGTACATACTGTATTCCTACGTGCAGCTTCAGCCTGTGCATTTGCATACAAGCGTCCTTGTCTCACACTGTATATGTTCACTTACTCAACATAGTAGACCCCATAAACTGGATCGTCTATTTTCTCCCATCCTGGTGGAAGCTCTGCAAAAAAGAAAAACACAGTAAGTCACAGAAAATGTTGAAATCTCAAGACCGTGAAGTTGCTGGGAGGCCATGAGAGGTGAGCCTACTATAGATAGACCTTTCTTCCTGTGTCTGCCTGTCAGTCAGTCTCCATGGCCAGAGTGACTCACCCCCGCCCCTCGCCGTCCCCTCACACTGCTGACATTTCCACACATCAGAAAAGAACAGAGCGAGACCCCTTTGAGCAGACTTGGGTGGATAAATGGAGGGATGGAGATGAAAGGAGATGGTGGTGAAGGGGTCAGAGAGAGGGAAGGTAGAGAGGATAGAAAGCAGGAGGGAAAGATAAGGTAGGGAAGTATTCGAACCATTATGCAAAGCGCAAAAAGAAATGTCTGACGACGAGCGGGGGAAGGTGAGACAATGATAACCATCATTTTTCCAGAGTGACAAATTCCTTTTCTTCTCCTCACACCAGAGGCAAACAGTCCTCAGAACAAGAAAAAGCATATTTATAATCTACTTTTTGGGAATATTAATGAGGAGATGTCTGTCCTTGGTGCTGTGGGTGTGATCAGCTGATGTTAGTGTCCTTCATGTTTTACATAAGTCAGCCCATTTGTGCGTAAATGTAGTGGAGACCTTACTTCAACAAAGCCTGCTTTGTGGGCAAGTGACACTCAAAGCATCCCCATATGCAGACACTTCTACCGAGTGCAAAACTGTGATCAACATTGATTAGGAAACTATAAGTATATGACTGGGCCCACTTCAGCAGCATGTAATTGCCAAATGAGGCAATTGTGCTGTTTTCTACGGTGATGTCATTATCTCTGACGGAGCCATCTGATTAAAGTTCTGTAGTCTGATTACAGCTGCATTGATTATCGGCTGCCGTCCACATAGATAATGTTAGAGGCTTCTAATTGCCTGCAAACACAGATTGTCCAATAGTCCTCTGCTGTGATACATCAGTTTTACATATTATTCCCCTCAGCCAATTAAGCCTCAACCTCTATCCAGGAAAATGGCAATTACACAATCATCTAATTTGGAGAGCCTCCTTCTGCTTTGTAATGAGGAGGGCCCTTGGTTAGAGTGGAGCCACCGACAGATTAAAAAATAATGGGGCTGTTTAAATTGTGTGTACAGGCTTAGTTAGACCAGGTAGCTGCGACTAAAAAGCAATACTGATTTAGAGCAACCATAGACAAATAAGCAACCAGAGTTGTCAATTTGATGCTTTTCAGCAATTTCAGCTGCTGTTATTGCATATTTTATACGCACAATAAATGAGGCTAATACAGAAAGGCTAAAATGGAATTCAAGGTTACAGCTTTAGTGTTGCAGCACAGAGTGAACCCACAAAGCAGGCGTGGTGAATCATCATTCAGATGTTTTCAACTGAAACGTTAAATGGAACGCCGTCCCAGTTCACCTCGCGCAAAATTTTAATCACCCACTTGATTTCACACTGCACTAGCTTTGCTCCTGGAGGAGCACCTGTGTCTGTGTCTGTGTGTGTGTTTGTGTGTGAAAGAGAGAGAAGAGAGAGAGAAGAGATGGCGCATGCTGCAACCGTCTTAATGATACAGTATACATTTCAGTGAGTGCAGGAGCAAATGCGAAATACAAAGAGGGAAATCTGTCACTCCCTAAGGAGCGTTTTCCCCTCACCCTGTGTCCGTCTTCCCCCATCACACCTTTCAGAACATATTGTGAATTCGAGGGAGAGTCAAGCATGATGAATTACATGTTCAAATGTTTGAATCTCATTCTGTTGATACAGTGCTGTGATTGATTTCTCCTGGGTAAGCATGCACCATGGAAAGGCTCTTTGTGGTGTGTGTGTGTGTGTGTGTGTGTGTGTGTGTGTGTGTGCCAGCATTCACGAGAAGCTTGAGTCTGCTCTTCCTCAGAGGACTGAAGTTAATTACATTTCTTTGCCCACCTGTATTGGATTGTGCTGATCGATAACGATCGAGGCCCGTCTTGTGAATATGGGACTCATCTGATCTGATGGTTATAACATAGCAGCTCTTTCAGATGCTTAATCATGAGAGTTTCACAGTGTGTCGTCTACGTTTTTGGATGTGATGTTCTGCCTTTGTTTTGTTTTTATGGTTGTTTCCTGAAAAGCTGCCTGCTGCTGGAAATAAAGAGCTAGAATAAGCTGATAATAGATATTTCTCTGCGGGTAACCTTTTTCACATTACATATAGTCATTTGACTCAATGTTAATGTAAAAAATATTGATTTCTGCGCCTTTACCAGATGATGAAAAACATGGTCCATTCTGATACTGAATAAGTGCCTGACCCTAGGGCTAATGAAAACCTTTCAAATATCAATTTTACAAAGCTGAAACTGTTCATATCAAACGAAAATATGTTTTTCTCGGACATGTCTTTCTTTTTTTTTCCTCAACATGAATTCAGTGTCATTTCTAATTCTACAAATGACAAGAAAATGTTTGGATTTGTAAAATCTTTTTGCCAAATACACTCTAAGGTTATATCAGAACATGTTCATAATAAAGGACAACTAGAATCAATCAATTTCCCAGATATCTCCCCTGATGGAATGACATCATTGATTAGTTGTGCAAAACAGTGAAGGGCGCAGCCTCCAGACACCATTTATTTGGCACAAGTGGCCACGCTGCTGTGTCTGATCGGCTAGTTAGAGTGCTGATGGCCCTCAGGAAAAAGGGCCTGTTGCCGCCTGGCTCAGACAGACACCCATAATGAAATCATCACCATAACAATCTTCCTCGGATCGGGCCTCTCCTCATATGTATGAAATGATCATCTTGAGTGTTTTTGTTATGTGTGCGAGTGTGTGGTTGGTTGCTGGCATGTGGGTACATCAATGTCGGGTCTGGAGGCGGTTTTCTGATCACAAAAGTGTGTGTTGGTGAAACGTCAAAGCTACATAGTAAAGGAAGGCTAAGTAAAGATCAGAATTGTGTTATCATTGCATTATGTGTCAGTCCTGACAATGGTACAAAGACAATGGTAGTGATCAATGAACGACCCAACACCGGTCATGTGATGATGAGAGTAGATACAGTTTGTGTAGCAACAGCGTGATGTAAGAGAAGAGAGGATCCTACCTAGGTCATTGTCCAGCTCCTCTGTATGTACCCCTTCTATCCAGTGAGATGGACCACAAAGCAGCACAGGATCATTGATGACGGTAGAGAGAAGGAGGGGCAGAGAGGGGAAAAGATGCAAATCAGTGAGTCAGTCATCTACATCTGGCCACTGGGTGGCAGGAGTCAATCAAACCCAGAGCCTCATGGGACAACAAAAATCACACGGCACGTTTTCCCCAAATGACCGGATCTCTTTGAGGCAGCAGGGATGACTTTTATCTAAAGTGTAGTCATCATGCCAACTAATAATGGTGTAACAACTATGTATGTGTAAGGCACATCACTGAAAGTCAAGAAATTATTGCAAGATGCCATCATGAGAAAAATGTAACTCCTGGGTGTGGCTATAAACACTTATCTCTGGCACAAACTGAGCAGGCAGGAGACCTCAGCTCATTCGTTTAAGCTCTGAGGCATCTTTCTCTGACAAACACCTGAAAACACAGCAAGTGCCACACATCCACTGCTCACCATTTTCTGTGACTTAACACTGACACCTAAGGGCTGCTGGGGGAACCACTACTCTGGAAGAACAGCCTTTGAATTTCATAAGAAGACAAATATAGGGCTAGTTTTCTTTGATTTACTTATTAAGACGTGCCTTAATAAGTAAATAATGCCTTTTGTCAGGCATCATCATCAAAGATGTTGAGCCTCAAGTGTAAAAACTGATGAAGATTGAATGTGATCAATGTGTTCAATATTCTGTTTCGATCAAGAGGTTTGTGTTTTAAAGGAGAGGCCATTACAAAAAGACACACAATGTCATAACATGGACGTACCATCATCTTCACATTCTTCCAGGGGTTTCTGAGGCTTGTCCAGGCACCGAGGGTCTATCCAGGAGGTTGTCTTTGTATTGTGGCTAAAAGTAAAATACAAATAAATTCATCTTGATGTGATACAAGGATAAAAGCAATCATCGTACTGTATAGTCACAGCTGACATGTCGTAAGAAGGATTTTAAAGATGCTGATGGGATTTAAAGATTAGATTTCCTGGTATATTGCGAAATGATGGGCATGACTTTTCACTCAAATAACTATTCTAGTCAGTGAGAAACAGAGCATCTTTAAACAGCAGTTCCTCGTGTATGGATCTAATTCATCTTTGTAGAAATAAATTACAGATACCGCTATGTAGTCTAGATAAAGTACAGAAATTCTCAGAATTTTGTCTTTAAAATAGTTTCTCTTATTTTGAAAGCTGGTGAACGTCTACGTTGGAGTGAGAAGTCATCTACGGTTTCTCATTTGGTCTTGACTTGCCCAAAGTGTGTAAGGTTGTATTATGCTGCTTTTTGCTTATCCCTGCCCTGCATGCTTTAGATGCTTCCCTCTTCCGACACACCTGAAAAAGCCTCATAAAGACACATTCATTTGAATGATGTGTGTCGGAGCAGGGTAACATCTAAAATATGCAGGGCTGAGGGGTCATAGGACCAGAGCTGAGAAATACTGTATTAGAGATGCATGATTTCAAATACATTTTTAACTCAATACGTTTTAAAATAATTAGGGCTGAGGGGCCTTCATGTATTTTACCATTTGTGAAAACAAATCATAATTCCTGCCAGCTCAAAGCACTTCTAATCACTTCAAATCATTTCTTGGGTAATTCCACATGATAATGACAGGCCACTGATCGCAAAGGTTGTAAAGTCAAGACCCAAGTGATGCAGAATAGACATCTTATGTCTACTCAGGCATTGTACTTGAACTTTTATCATCATCCTCATTCTTCATATTCATCCACAAAATGCGCAGTCCAGACTATAATTTTATTCTAATTTACCCATAAGCCTTAAAGCAGTAGCTGCATATGAGTCACAAATTAAATGTGATCCTCAAATATGTTCCATTATATTGTTATATAATCACATTAAGTAGAACCATTGATCTGCAGCTATAAAATACAGGTGATCCAGTGAAAGTTGGACAAATTTGGCTTTGTTTCTATATTTGATCCCTGATTACAAAATGGAATTTGTCAATTTTCTGTCCAGATTTCCTGATCAACATTTTTTTTTAACATTGAGTTAAAAGTTAAACAGTATTGATGTATATGCAGACAAATCCAAAAAGTGTCTCCTCATGGGAACTTTCAAGTGACACTTACCTGTAACACAATGACTTAGACCAGCTGAAGCAGTGACATACTCCATTACATCTTTAATATTTAAGTAAGTCCTGAGTCACTTACTCTATGAAGTAGACCTCTCCGGTCTCGGTGTAGGCCATCTCCCAGTTGTCAGGCAGAGGTCCAAGCGGGTCCTCCGGGGGAGGATGGCTCAGATGAGAGTGTGTCTGCTGTGTGCTCTCCGTGGTGGCCGTTGGTGAGGGGGTTCTCCCAGTGTAGGGCGGGTCACTCTGGTGGGGGGCGTAGGGTCGCACCGAGGGTTGAATCTCGTCTATTTCACTAGAGTCTCCTAAGGGATGAAAGAAAAAACATGGTTTGATGTTAAGCGGTGTTCTACCAATACTGACATACTATCAGAGGTGACATCATTCAACTGCACAAGTCTATATATTATAAAATCATATATTTAATGCTAGCCAGTAATGATTTTAGATTTGATCTGCTGTCGTTTAGGAAGTGAGAAATAAAAACATTTAGAAAAGACAATGATGACTGAGGGATTTTAGGCAAATGTTAAAAACAGGATGTATGAGTTACAGTACTGGGCTCAAATCTTACTTTTTCTCCACCTTTCCAAAACTCAAAATGATGAAAAAAACTGCAGACAGTTTGCATCATCATTTATGTTCATCAGCCATGTGAGCGCAGGCGTTGGTCGATATCGATTGTCTTAAATTGCCAGATAATCGTCCCATTTAATCAGTCAACCAAATAATCAGTCAGTCACTAGTATTTAGAATATTTATGGTTGAGTGGTGCTGAAAACACTTGTGTGGGTGCCACAGGAGGAGCCTTGATACATGACCAAGCAGAAAAGTCTAGTAAAAATGTCTTTTGCGGAAACAGTTGGTCCTGCTAAAATACATCCCTGGCATTAACACACACTGCCACCACACTCAGCCAGGTTTTTATTGAGGAGTGAATTGAAGAAAAGATTTATGACAATGTGGAAAAAATCCACATCAATACAACTATTCTATTACCTGTGCATCCAGACACACAGTAATTCAAGAACTGAACCACTTGTTACTGTTGTGTTTACTTGAGGAAAGGCTGCTGAGTGAACCGTTCACACCTAGAACCATGGCCTCTGAGGTGCAATCACCTGGCTTCCTGTTATCTCATTTTCACACTCACACTTGACTGGCACCCTCACAGTTCACACCATCACAGAGGGCAAATAAACAACTTTTGGTTCCACCTTCTACAAACATAGCAGAATCAGCTTCCCTACAAAGCCTAGTGACCTACTAACACACAAGAGGAGACATTACTAAATGAGAGCAGAGAGTAACATTATTCAAAATCATTACCAACAGAGCTAACAAGAGCACATCATCAAAATCAACTCACCATGTAATACACAAACACAAATGACCACTCACCACGTACTATAAATTACGAATCATTTCAAAAATGGAGGCTGCTCAGTCATCCACTCTCTGCTTCTTGCAGCCAGATGGCACTATTTTACATTTCTGGCTGCATAGATACAGGCAGCTGTAATCAAACTCAGAGACCACTTACTCACAAATCAAAGCAGCTCTTGTGCCCCACAGCCTCTAGCTTATACTCCTTCACAAAATACAATCCTGCTCTGATTCCCTTACATGTCTTTTCAATCCCTTTCACACTTGCTCAGTTCACCCCCTCCTGGTCACTCCCTCTTCTTCCTCGTCTCCACTTAAATCACCACCCACTGTATTCATCAATTCTCTTCTACTTTTCTGCCCTTCCAAAAAGAGCCGCAGAAAATAGGATCGCATTAAACTAAATGGTCTGTTCTCAAGCTTCTGCAACCAACTGCCTGTGTCCTCACTGACCTCAGGTTTGCTTTGTTTTCTAAGCTTTCCACCACACCTAAAGGAGCGAGTGAGCCATGCTGTAACTTCTGCAAAACAAGACAGTAACTGCTACAGCTTGCTTAAGAAAATGACAGTAAGCTAAGAGTGAGTGATGTGCAGCCAGCCACCTTACAGCTGATGGTCAGCTGCAGGAAAGAGAAAAAAAAGGCAAAAAATTGGGATAAGGTAGAAAACATTTGTGAAAAATGTAGACATGTGATGCAAGCTAGCCTGTCCACATTATGTTTACTGTGTGAAGATGTCAAATATAATTTGTTTTGGAGAGTGGTACCAGTATTGGCCCTGTTCTCGAAAAATGTGTCTCATTTCCATTGGAGTGAAGAGTAGTGTTTACACCTGGCTTCATAATGTGTTTCAAATGCATACTAAGGAACTGTTTGTGATTGGAGTTCACATTCACGTTCCCCACACCTGTGTTCAACCAAAGAACCAGAGGACAGATTGTTTCGTACCTCAGTTTGAGTACAGTCTTCAAAGCCTTGTCCTGAGTCATGGCATAAGCAAATCAACTGCATTTGGGATGTGTAGCATTCATTTTGGGTTAAACTATTGCATGGTCTGAGTGATGAATTTTCATTGTGTCTTTAATGTGTTTTTGGTACTAATGGAATGACTGCTATTTTAATGAATCCATCGAATATTTTTCATATTAATCATATAACGTGTAATGTGGCGATGAGTCTTTAATTACAAAGTTAAATGGTGAAAAGCAAGCAAACCTTTGCATCTGAGCAGTTGCATTGGTCAAATATTTGGAATTACTACATAATAAATCACATTAACATATGAATCAAATCACCTAAGACCTATTTAATATTAGTAGTTAACATGGTCTCCCTGATCATTTTCAGCATTTGAAATAGAAGACATAGAAAATAAACACATTTTTACCAGGGATGCACCAGGATTTCAGTTTTGTTGCGATGGCACTATTATGATTTCATTTCATGTAGAACCACACGTTATTTCACAATTGATATCTTCACTTCCAAGACTTTAGTCTTGCATATTTCCATACAACCATTGTAAAGCCTAACAATGTCTAAATGGTGCTCTTTACAAGTCCTTGTGACTCATGGCATGAGCTAAATTCTGTCTCCTCTTCCCTGTACGTACCTGTATAGTTACTGTACATGTCAGGGAGGTCCTCGTCTTCCTCCTGCTGCCGCTCTCCAGGCCCTATTCCAGCATTGTGCATATCATTGTAGGACTTGGCGCGTCGGGGAGTGGAGTTCTGCGAGCCCGGCAGGCTACCGCTGAGCCCGTCTGGCAGTGGGGCATCACCACCGCTACCGCTATTGCTAATCACTTTCCCACCGGGGGGCTGCACCGGTGGCTTGGGCGTCCCATAATAGTTACCTAGGAAACAAAGAAGAAGGTGGGGTGGGGTGGGGGGGATTAAAAGACGGAAAAAAGAGAGGCATTTTAGAAGAAGGGTTAGAGGGGAGGGGGTCAAATGGTTTTGTGTGTGCTATAGCCTTTGTATGCAAATAAAAAGGCTGGCTTTGTCTGAAAGACAAAAAAATACATTTTTGTCATGTTTGACCCAAATAAAGTTCACAACTGAGATACATTTGCTCTAAGTTACCACAGACTAATGAATGTTTTATTTCTCTAACAGCATTGCAGACAATATTGATCAGGCAATTGTCTAAAGACATTTAGTAAGGCAGTTTGCCGCCAACTTGTCCTTCAGTGCCAATAGAACATTTCAGCTAAACTGAAACGGGGAGAGAACACAACACGCAGAGCTGGGGTTTTTTCTCCACAAACCAAGTAATTTTCATTCAAAGTTAGACCAGGCAGATCTGAGGAGACTGTATCATCTGAAGATCAGAATATAGAGCCAACTTCCTGATGAGACAGAACAGCATTAGCATCCAAAATACAGAGTCTGGTCTGTGAAATGCAACATTATTCTCACTGGAACATATATTTATGTGTAATATTCTTAGAGATTACATCCAACACAAATATGTGTTAGACATAATGAGTGTGTTTAATTTCCATGCTTATGTCTCCAAGATGTGGGTTTATATTTCAGCATTAATTCAAGCCTTTCTTTTGTATTATGTAATACTATCATCCATTTGCTGCTAACATTCCATATTTTAAATGACCGCACACAGACCCAGTCCTATGCAGCCTTTGGATGCTGCAGAAAACAATTTGGATTGTGAGTCGAGCACACTTGACTGACCAAATAAAGTGGCAAACACAACTGTGAGCCCAATTTTGTTGAATAAATTCTTCTTTGTTTTTAGCTTTTTCGTTATTTGTGGTGGCCGTCGGATAATGAAATGGTCCATTGAATGTCCTCCTACCACTGTCTATGACAGCAGCTTCTCACGCTGTCTCTAAGTTTAGCTGGATAGGATTAGACTGGATAGGACACAACTAGCTTATTTAAACTAAAATGAAAGGAAGATCTCTGAAAGTTTCTGATGCCCAGTGGAAGTGAATAAGTTGGTTGCCAGTTCTTATTTGCTTCTACTGGTTTGCCGTCAGATTGAAATCTATTGTTATGGAACACTAAAACTATGTGGACACAGCAGACACTTGGGTAAAACATTATCTTACTGAACTGAGATGATACATGGTCGTGCTTTTGATTGTAGGCCTCAGAGTGTCATTTCAGTAGAGCAAACGTGTTTTGTGCTGTATGTGAGTTATTTTGTGCCACCTACTGAATATCTTTTTGGCAGCTGAGAACATCTGCAAATATACAGGACAACACACTGATCACACCTCATAACCCAAAGACCTTCAAATGGGTGTCTCCGTCTGTCAGTGTGACGAGCCTGGCAACACTAAAGATATCAACCAATAACTAACAGTGTCTACTCCCCGGTCCCTAAATTTATTTTTATTAAACCTGCAGTGATGTTGCCTACACGAAAGATACATCACAAAGTTCTGAAAGCAGCCTTTTCAACTCTCAACCAAACTTTCCGGTGCCTTTTTTTCAGCTTGCTTCTGTCTACTTCTACTTCAGATAGTGTTTTTTAATATGTCTGAGAGCTGTTTTCCAGAACCTCCAGAGATATGAGGTGAATGTGTTGCTGAGGGCAACATTTAAGAGAAATAGAATTTTCCCATTTGAGAAAAATCAATTCGAAATACAGAAGGCTATGTATTAAACTTGTGTGTTGGTTGGTTGGCTTGTTTGTTAGCAGGATTACGCAAAAACGACAGGATAGATTTCCATGAAATTTGGTGAAAGGATGGGGGATGGGCCAGAAAAGAAGCCATTCATTTTGGGGGCAGATCTGGATAAAGGGGTGCATCAAGGATTTTTTTTCAATTTTCTTTAACATTGTGACAAAGGACATTTTTATTATTTTTCCCTAATAATTACATTTCTGATTTCTAAAAACTTATAGAAGTAAGTCAGGGGCCAGGTAAGAACCTAAAACCTTTTGAAGATCAAGATAAAGAGCCCGGGATATTTTTTTTATAACTTTGTATTTTTCAAATATTCCATTTCGACAAAATGTTATGGAATGGTACGGTATGGGCCAGGGAAGCTAAACAGACATGTGCTCTGTGTTTGGTCTTGTTGGAGGTATGCATTGTTCTGTGTGAAATTTTAGCTCATTCAGTAATAGAAAATCAGAGCCTCAAGTGGCTTAGAACCAACGTGGGACACTGTCATCGCTAAAGGCCTATGATGTGTTGAGAACTCCCAATTAGCAAGAGACTTCTTTTGATACGATCATTGAAACTCAAGTTTTGACTCACAAGCAATTTACTTATTTACTTATTTTACCTGTCCCAAGTCTGGGCTAGTGACATTTAACAAGTGATGACAATTTAAGCACATTCACTTATTCACACAAACAGAGAGTAAGAGTAGAAAAACAAGCTTTCAAACTCCTACGCAAAGCCACTAAAAGCACCTTGTGCTATTCAGGGATTATGTGTTCTTTTGAATAGAAGTGTGTAACATATAATTACTTATAATATTAAACCTTTAGAGTTCCAAATGCCTTTAAAACTACACTAATAACATATAAACATGATGCCACATGCTTGTATGTTCAGTCAGTTAGTCATGAACATAATAAAATGCACAACAAAACTACAAAATGGACTCTGTAAATCAATTTTAGGTACAATGTTTAAAGTGAAGGTGTATTTTCATTCATCAATGTATTTTTATTCATGTATTTACTGAAGATGTCATACCCTGCCAAGACAAAGCAGACTCCACAAATGCAAACAACTGGTTGACCTCAAAGGACTCCTACTAAGACGGGTCTGTAGGGGATTGTTACCTCAAGTTAGCAAATCCTGAAAGTTTTTAATCAGTCGTAGTTACATGAAGTACACCCAACCCAATCTGTGACTTTCTAATTTACCTTCATATGTTCCGATTTCCAATAAGGTTCCACTCTTCTCCAACTCCAGGAAGTCCTCCACTGAGAGGAAGTTGTAGTCCACGCCAGGAACTTCTCCGTCTCGTGGGGCACGGGTTGTACCTGGACAACCAATCAGAGACATGGTAGAAGTTAGCAAGCTAGAATTAATAACAAGGAATACATCTTAAGACTGCAGTTGCAGCAGCAATGTCAAAAGTTACAGGAAGCATTGCTTTTATTGTAGTATTCACTCCATTCCTTAAACTAATTTGAACCATCTGAAAACTTGTCAAGCCGCCATTTATGCTTACTTTTACTTTGCAGGTTCCCGGAATTAATTCCGGGATTTAAGGTAAATTGGACATGGAATGAAAAGTGTCTGTGAGATACAAACATTTGTAATACTAGTAGATCTCAATCACAAACTAAATGGGCACTCAGTAGAGTGCTTACCTCTGCCAAAGCCCTGTAGTCCCATGTAATTAAATTAAACCCAAATCCAAATTCAAAGAGACGAGCACCATCAATTTGGTTACCTTCAAGGTTCTCACAATGCTAAAGAAAGAAATCATGAATCCACCTCTTTATCATGATCTAGTCCAAAATTCAATGGTTCCTTTTTTCATGTCCCACTCTTCCACCAAGTATCATACAAATTGCTCAAGTGATTTATCTGTAATTGTTAAAAAATATATATATATATAAAAAATAACTCAAGTAAGTGAAAAAAAAACAAAAAAAATTGGCGGAGTTGAAAACACAACAGTGTCTTCCAAATGGGAGATGATCCACTGTTTGCAGTGATCCTCCATCACACTTGGGTATAGTGTGAGGTATTGTATTAGCACCTTAGTGGGATCCTGACATATGTTGTGGGGGTTGTGTGTGTGTGTGTGTGTGTGTGTGTGTGTGTGTGTGTGTGTGTGTGTGTGTGTGTGTGTGTGTGTGTGTGTGTGTGTGTGTGAACATGTGTGTGGTTTGGCATGTAACCTGTGAGATTCTGACACTTGTCTTTAATGACTGCTGACAGTTGGCCAGTGTGGCGTCAATGGTAAACAGCTTTACGGCAGAGCCAATGGTGCGAAGACAACAAAGCAACAAAAGACAAACTGACCAAAAACACTGCAAATCTAACAGCTAATAAAAGTTGAACGAGCTTCCTTTTCTTCATTCTCAAGTCAATTTGCCTCACCAGTGCACATTCCCACACTACTGACTGCTGCTGTATTGCGAAGTGTATCGCTACTGCTTTTACTGTATTCTACTACAAAAATAAAATGATTGTGAGTCTATGAGAAAAATGCATAAATTGGCAACACCAAAATTTCTCATCTTGCTTGGTCTAACAGGCATCAGTAGGCAGGAGGGCTTTCCCCTCTTTGCTACCTTCCCTCTCTTCCAATCCTTGATCTATCCGTCTTATCTCCCAATCACTCTGTCTCCATTGGGTTGGTGAGCAATAAGCTAGTAAAAATAGATGTGTGGAGATAGGAGAGAGGCTCCCACTGCAGCCACACTCAGTGACACTGGTGATAAATCACAGATGTGCAGATCCTAATTCAAGACTACACTCACGCGAGCACACAGAGAGGCATGCATGTCGTAATGTTTGAAAACACAGAATCTCTGGCACAAAATATTCTTTGGTGCATCAGTTTGTGCACCCAGCTGCTATAATCACAGTCCATCCTTTTGTTCTCTTTGCACTTCCTGTTCATCACTAGCATTCATACTTTAAAACCCCTAAACGTGTTAACCACCAGACACTCTTGCAGCAAGTGGAAATTGATTTATAGTCAAACAAATCAACTCTGAAGTCTATCACACAAACAACCACTGCTCATTTTCATGCACTGGGGATGTTAATGCATCCTTCATTCACTGATTACTGTTCAGAACTTGATCAATTAAAATGCATTAACTGCAATGCACGTGCTGTGTACCACAAGAGGACGTACTTCACCTTTGCAGTTCAGAAAATCTATTGGTGGAACAAATTAAAAAAAGGTCAGCAGGGAAAACGTAGCCGGGAGCATTACACTGTAAAACAGGACAATGCTCAATGTAAATAATGCAACACTGTCTTAAACGTACCGCTCTAGTTCAACATCAGTGTTGTACCACCTAAATAGTCTGCACCCAAAAGGTTGCAGTGCAGTTTGAAAGTGGAACACGTCCTCATAACAAACTAACAAGAGGCTGTATTGTTGTGCATGCAGAAACAATAACTCTGATATGTTGTGTGATTGCTAAAAGTCACATAACTAATTGCATAACTAATGTGCCGCTAGAAGTGTTCGAATAAAGCTTAGATTAGCGAAAAGGGACACATTTTATATCTCATGAATTACTGATGATTAAATGATTATTGGTTGCTTACGAGTCCAACTATCGATAAAAGTAAAATGCACTAAATTTGCAGCCCTACTAGGAAATAAATCTTTTACACATTGACGATGGAGCGTCCTCAGCTGAGGCCTAGCATTCAGACATTCACTTCCCTTCCAACACAAAAGCGGCCATTGATTCGCCTCCATTTACACTTTGCTGCTCTTAGAAAACTGAATAGGAAGTGGAATTGTGACCAGTGTTTTAAAAGTGATAGAAAAGCAGAGGCTTGGCTTAGAACCAAGGGTGGGACACTGTCATCGCTATAGGCCTGATTAATTCAATACCCCTCCACAAAGGCTCCATTGACCAAGCTGTGAATACATGTTGGGACTTAAGAGTTGTGCCAAGAGACTCCTGCTTAAAATCGGGACTGGATGAGCCGAACAATTATTATTCCATATGCTGGCTTCTAAAATACAGAAGAAGAAGAAAAAAGAGAAAGAGTGAGAATGCCAACGCTCAGTGTTAGCTTAATCCAGCGTCTGGCACATAAATGAAGCCTGAGAGATTTGCTGTGAGGGTGTTCGTCTAGTGCTGACTGGTTTCACAGCTTTAACACCTTCACCAGCTGAGATGGGTGGGCGGGAGTGTAAAAAAAACAAAAAACAAAACGTATCATTAGCATTTCAAAAAGTTGATCAAGGAAACAAGTGTTGAGATATTGGCAGTCGTACTGTGTCGCAGGGAGCTGGGAGACACTATGCCAAAGTAAACTCTTAATGTGCAGTAGCATGTAACTATAATATATAACAATAAATGATCCAGGAATGTATATTATCTTCACAATCAAACAAAAAAAGATAAAGAAAACAATTTCTGTCTTCCTGTATAATGCCTCTGGGTCTTTGCTGTTGCTAGGACAACCCAGGAAGGATAGGATGGTTTGTCCTCCAGTGATGATGCAGTCCTCTAAAACGGTCACCTCTGGCTTAACAACTTCCTTTTCAGTACCATGACAGGAATACGAAGCACCTCAGAGGTGTGACTAGTTGGTCCATATACAAAAGAGGAAATGACATACATTTGGCATACTACTTTGACACAAGAAACACACCAGAAAACTAGACAGAGCCAAAACCTCTACAAAGGAAGCTCAGTATCCCCATTATGTCATTGCATCTCAAAGCAATAGTTCCATTTTAACCCTCATAATTTGACTCCTTGATCACGAAAACCCTTAGAATTTGGAATCACATTGGTATCATGAGTTTGATTGTTAAATTCAAGTAAAACTTAATTTCACTAATGACGGGTTTCTCAGGATTTAGCTCCAAAATTTCACGATTTCTTCCACAGCACATGCCCCACCTTTCCACCCAGTTTCATGGTAATCTGTCACCTATGTGTAGTTGTATAAAATGATGTTCAAAAAAGTAGAATTTAAAAAAAAATCCAGATCCACTCCAAAAGTCCTTTCTGTATGATTAACCCTATTACCAGGTTTCATGAGAATCCATCAGATAGTTTGTGAGTAAATGGAAATGGTGAAACAAATCCTACAATGTTAAAGAACGTGAAAAAAGGGGTCCTGGATCTGTCCCTTTTATCAGGATCCGCTTCAAAATTTAATGTCTTCTTCGCTGTCATATGTCAAACCATCCTACCAGGTTTCATGAAAATTTGTTGAGTAGTTTTTGTGTGACTGCTAACAATCAGACAGTCAAACAAACGAACTGCGCTGAAAACACAACCTCCTTGGTGGAGGTAATTATCTCTATGGGGAAGACTTAAACAGGCTTACTGAAAAAAAAAAAGCTTATTACATTTTAGAGGATGAGGACTAACTGCTTTGTGAGCAGGAAAATATTTATAGTTTCATGTTGAAACATATGAAGCTCCATAGAACCTTTGGTTCTGTCCCTCCCTCTCTCCTCTCTTTGTCTATTACCTTTGTCTTTGCCTTCACACAAACCCTTTTACACATATACAGTTTAACAGCACCGCAACAAAGAGCCATCTCTACGACGCCTTTGTTTATTTACACTGAGCAAACCAACAATGGCGTAACGCCGCTCCAGTGTGCGACTTTAGATAGCGAGCTGGCGTTTTGTATGCAACCGAGGCATGACAAATAACAGAGTAGAGCGTCTAGTGTGAGGTTTTAAATATGTGACCAGCAGCGCTTTGTAAACAACGAACTAACATGGAAAAAAAACAATAATTTACCTTTCCCGTTACATGACGGTTGATCTCGTCCTCTGCTCGGAAGGTAAGGAGCCAGCCAACGAATACATGTACACACACACACACAAACAGACACCCTCATTGGGTGGAGCTTTATGCACCCATCTCTCCTGCAACAGACACTCATATGCTCATAGCTTCATTACTCCGACAGCCACAGTTTGGAGAACTGTCCTGTCTATGCTGTGAGCAAAGAGGTGAACAACAGAACCTCTGTGTTGTACAGGTATCAATAGTTTCCCCCCATCATCTGAGAGTGTTGCCATCCTGATTTCGTCAGCTATTAGATTGATTGATCACTATAAATGTTCCTCAGTGTTTGACCTGACATTTGGATATTCAAGCAAACAAGTAGCTTGAAAGAGTCTCCAGTGACACACTGGGACTAAGGGCACTTTCAGAGTGACCACAGCGCTATGGCAAAACAATGGAAGCGACTGCTGTTATGGGTGTGTTGCTGCAGAGTATGGATAAAAAAAGATTAAACAACCAGGAAGTTCATTTATCAAACATAAACACATTGCCCAGCTTCGAAAAGTTATCATGTCGTCAATCATTTCTTTCCTCTGTCTCAAAGCATGCAGGGCCAAAAACACCATCCTGAAATATCTGACCAAGACGACATCAGGATGCTGGTCATTGACTTGACCTAAGGCACTCCAACAACATCGTAAATGCCAAAAAATGAGTGCAGGGATGCGTCACGGCAGTTTTGCACAAATTCAAAGCTCCATTCAGTGATATCAATGTTAACATTCAATCAAATTAAACTTCCTGTGATGTGAGATGGGCTCCTGGTATCATAATACAACCTCACAGTTCTTTGCAGCTTTTTCATGGTTTTGTTTGTTCAGTCACTACTCTCAAGCAGACTGTCTCTGTAGGACAGCAACAGCAACAGCAGAGGGCCAAAGTAAAACAGTCATCACTGAAGATAGTCATTGATGATAGTCACTGAAAGCTGAAGAGAACCCCATGTTTTTTCAGCAGCTGTTGGACCAAACCAGAGCTAAAAGTTACATTAATATCATAATTACTTTTATAGATTAACAAGACAGGTTCCTATGGGATGCTTATGATGCTCTGTGTCTTCTTCTGGTTGTATAAACAGGTAACTGTATGCTAACCGTTACATTTTATGAGTTGTCTATGGAGGTTTTCTGACACCTAGTGGTCAAAAGTTGATTCATGCACCTTTAAAAACACAAAATAAATAGCAAAAATATCAGAATTACACTTGTAGTGTATTTGTTGACAGGCAAAATAATACATACCTATAAGTTAAATGTTAAGGTAAAAAAAAAAAAAAATATTGGCCTCCTTTGCCGTTTCAAAAGTTGATGGCGACCACTTGGTGTTACCTTGGTACTGTTGGTCAAAATGCCATCGCTTCCACACAGAAGCTCAAGACTTTATGAACTACAGAGAGGCTCTGGTTACGCCATGATGTCTTTCAAACCACAATCAATACATGACAGCAACTGGTCACAACCGTCGCTGTGACCTTGGCCTTCCCAGTTTGTCTACAATGTCACTCAGATTACAGATGATCAATATGGAATTGTCTCCTTCCTGTCATCCTCATATCATCTGGACAGAATTGACTCAACTGTGGTGTTTAAGGTTCATAACTTAGTTCAAGGTCAACAATGCTGTGATGGTGTGTACTTTTATTATTGAATGCCAGGTGTAAAATCAATATAAAAATAGCTATTCCAGTCAGAAGCCTATCAAGATCCCTGCAGCATATCTATAAGAAAAATCTATTATATCTATAACTAGCACTTTTGAAATGTCTTTCTTTAGATAAAAACAAAGACATTAATTTCCTTCTTTCACTGTGTATTGTATTCATGGTCCACCTCTCCAGCTAGTGCTGAACAATAATGAGCCTCTTACTCTACCTGGATTGGAATAAATTGTTTGAATGTCTCACACTGAACAAACCACTCGTATGCAGAGACCTCATGATTTAAACACTGTAAAACAAAACGGATTGCTTTAATGTACCTAATATATGGATGTTCTTCATCACGTCCCTCTTCTGGCACAGCTAACACTCACTGATAGACCAATCCAAGCACTTCATCTATATTTAATTAATGGAAGACTATTTTAAGGAAGCATCTCCCCTTCTCGTGGCAGATAGACTCAGACTAAAGATGATGACATTTGTGGAGGCAGAGGGCGACACTAAGATTAGATTTGAAAATAATAAAATGACATAAGAAAGAACAAAATGACTACCTTGTTCAATTACACATCACTGAAACATCTTCCACAACACGATCAAGACAGGGAGGTAAATTATTAACTTTTTAGCTGTGCTAGATTTTGCTGGAAGGACAGGACAGAAATGCTTATAGGTGAGAGGGAAATATGACTGGCTTTAATGACAGAAAATAGAAATTAAAATTAGCCATATATTTTTAACACAGTGACATAAAAACACATGATAAACGTAAAAGGCGGCTGTACAGGCATGCACAGAGTCACGATCCAGCTTCTAAATATAACCATGTGTGAAAAATCTGTTCCTACGCTTGCGTTCCCCCAGAGCAATAGAGCATCCTAGGCCCCCATATCCCCCAGGCCTGTCCTTGCATTTTAACTGTGACCTACATTTAATTCCCTCCACAAGGACAAAATTGGGCTCGACTCCTTGGATGACTTTTGCTTTTGCTTTATGGCTGGAAGCTGAGAAGTCGTCTTGTATGACATCTCCACTGGATCCGGTTCGGTGGTGTAGTTTCACGTTTCTCTCAAGTACATCTTCATCTTGTTTGAATGTCAAGTCTTCCTTGATTTCAAAAGGGGCGAGTGAACCAGACTGGAATACTTCTTTCATATTAGTACCAGGTTTTCTTCTCTTTTTGCAGACTCCAAAACACCCAAAAAGTTTTAGAGAAAAAGGAGTAAACATTACTTGACGCTCGTCCTACAACATCAAATAAAGATCCAGGTGAATCTGTCAAAATATCCTTGAGCATCACTGTTCAAACCATGAGAATTAGCTCCACAATGGAAAGCTGTAACAGCAAGATTACAGCAAAGTATCCATATTCAGATGTATTTCCCTTGAATCAAAAATCAAATTAAAATAGGGTTTGAATAAAGCAGTCAGAATTGCTTGTTTTCCTTGGTGAATTCTATCTTTAGAGTTGCAAAAGTAGATCCTCAGTGATATTACATAGAGCACCGCTGCACAATGTGGTAAAAACAGAAAAATATTTCATTACATATTGTTTACTCTACAAAGGAGGAGGAGGACCTTGTTGTGGCCGAAGGGCTATTTCTCCAGATTCCTCCACCCAAAACGGAATTTTGTCAATATCCATATGCAAAGAAAGTGCAAACAGACAGTTAAGCATATCGAGCTAGGAGGAGGCCTTGAGCAGTTTAAGGACATGGCAAGTAAAGTGATTTGCCACTAATAGAAGAATACCAAAAGAATCCAAAATAAAGGAAATAAAAATATTAAGGAATATGTTCATAAACTTTGATTCATTTTAGAGATGCCTTTGCCTGAAACTAGCAGTGATCAATGTTCATCCAATCTACAACAGTCACACTGACTGACTCCAGCTTTAGTGTGTCATTGCTGATGACATAACAGCAACATCAGTTAGCAAAACAAGACCAATTGGGTAAATGCACACACACACTCTGAATGTCACACTGTTTGGATATATTTAGTGTGCACACCACAGCTATTTCTGTGAATGCATTATTCTAGCATCTATCCAGTGTGATAACGTTTAAAGGTTAGAGTCATAATAAATACAACTGTTAGCAAACTACAATAACTGCATCCCTCATCATGAAGCACTAAGATTGAATGCTCTGTCACTGGCCTGTAACAATTATTACATCATCGCCGGATATGCATGATAAATAGAATCGCTTCAATTCATTTGTTAAAAAAAAAGAAGAAAAGAAAAAGTGGATGAAACAGAAATGTTATATTTCCATCACTATTTCAACATTATTTCCCACTTGTTTACATTTGACTGGTTCTCGTTAATGACATCATCTGGTTGTGCTTATTCTGCAACAAGAGGAGAATTAAATATAGTCTTAAGTGCCACCGACTGTTTATCTCTCAAGGTTGTTAGCTTTTCAAAGAGCATCCTCTAACATGAACATCATGGGTCATTTAGTGGCAAAGCCAAACACAATAGCACCGCTGTGGACACACTGTAGTTTTAAGACAAATAAATAAGGACAGCCCGATGACTTGGAGGTGGCAGTTTGTCTAATTTGTAGCAAAAAGGTAGCCGTCAAAACTGCCAACACCATAAAACTGAAAAACCATCCACTGACCTATTTGCTGTGCTTGACAGACAGCCACAGGCACAGGTCCATCCAGACAATTGGCTAGTACTCAAGATTTCAGACGAGAGTCTAAATATAAATGTGACAGTGACAATAAATGGCTCCTCCTCTTCATGAGGCATATTTGTATTGTTAAACTGTGATTACTATAATGATGGGATAAAAACCGCAGAAGACGACAATTAAATTAGTAATTGCGATTATCTGTGGGCTCCGCAAAGCCAATGTTAGCTTCAAGGCCAAAAATGTTGTTTTTCCAAATTCGTGTCATTTCTTTATTTTCATATAGCAAATAACTTATATAGTTAGGATCTGTTTTGATTTTGACATTAGACATTTCATTTTTAGAATTGTAGTACATTACAGGTTTGGTACAAATTGATTTGTGGACAACACTCAGGATTTACTTCGTTGTGATACTTTGTGGTCCTCACACTGCTCAGTGCACGCTGATAAATACAGGGGATAAACATAACCAGTGCAGACATTTATAATCATATAATCAATCAATCAATTAAGAGTATTACTATACTATCAACATGTATAGATTTGTAAATAACCGTATATAAATGTATCTTTTGTATACAGTTGTAAATAAACTAGTCTAAAGTGTATTACATGCCTCACCTTGTCTCTGGTCCCTATGTCGCACTACCTTTCCTCATAACTCCTGCTACTTTGCCATGAAAATACTAAAATATCACAATATCTCATGTGATTAAGAAAATAGACATTTTAAAGATACTTAAACAAAAAATTGTAAACTTCTACCATTTCAGGAACAACATAAAAATGATTTAAATTTTCTGTACTGACCTTACAATGATGCGTTTACAAAGGGTTTTGCTCATTTTGATGCAGAAAATTTTTAGCTAGAAATCTGATTTCTTCATATGTTTTAGAACTCATTGAGACCTATTCAACGACACGTTGTTTATATTTTTAGCATTATCGGTTAAAAAAATGTGTATAAATATTCTAGTAGACCTATCTATACGTCACAGCTTGGCGGAGCCCTTCTATGATAATTAATAACCGAGTAAAATGTCATGATCTTGACAGCCCTTCTCTGTTTTTGGAATTACTTACTATGTGGGAGGCTGGTGACTTCATCAAACAAGTTAGTCTGGTTCTTAAGAAAACATACCAAAGAAAACACACACTGACAGTTAGGATGTGATGGGAAAAAGAAGAAAAAGAAAAGACTGCTTATGCTAAAAAGACTCTCAAAAGTCTGAAATCTTTACAATGTCTCAAACAACAAATAATGAATCCAGTCTTTTCCATCAAGATCCCATGCTACCGTTAGAGGCTGGCCTTTAGAGTGTGCCCACGCTACAAACAGATACACAGATTTATCAGTATGACCTAGATACAAATTGTCTTCAAGAGTCAGATGGTTCAGATACACAACATGCACAGTTAAGTGGAGGACACTTGTAATTCCAAGTGTTGTGGGTTTATTCCTTGTGCAAATCAAAACACAGGAATGAAAATAACGAGACAAGGGGGAAAAAAGATGATGGTGAACTGATCAGTTCTGTGAGTGAAAAGTAGGCCACTGTAAACGTGTTTGGCCAATGATTCATTATCACAATTATTCTATTAATAGTCTCATATATTCTTATTGGGCTGGCATTCAGGTCATTGAGTACAGGAGTTATCTGAAAGAGTGCATTTTTAAGCCGTTTGCATCTGACAAACCAGAAGCATTTTGGGGATTTTTTGTTGTTGTTGCTTTGTACAATGGATAAAACACATGAATCATTGACAGACACACAGTTAGCGTACGCACTAGCTTAGAGAAGAAGCTGTTATGTGCAAAGTTTGCTTCAAATTTTCATGAGCTTGACACAGTGGATAGCACAGGAAACCTGTTGTACCTTCTCCCTCAGCTAACCTTCCCTCCACCACTCCTTTCTGCTTGTGTCACTCCTCCATTTCATTCTTTCCCTTCTGTCATTCTTCAAATCTGTAATACGACCGAGTCTCTCTTAATTTTTTAAACCTCTCTTCAAGAAGATTGAAGAACATAACACCAAGGACAGCCTCTGATCTGCTCATTTGTGTTTTGTCTGTCTCCAGTACATTTGGCAGATGTGAACAAATGTTAGTATGCCTGGGAAAAAACAGTTTCTTCTATTGGTTTTGACATGAGGAGAACTGTGGGTTTTTTCTCAAGCCGCTGACTGAGTCGAGCCAAAAGCCCAAGTTCCATGATGCTGGTCTGATGTTAATGATGTCATTTAATCCAGAAGAAGAAGGAATAAATGCTTCATTCCTCTTGGCTGCCACTCATTTAAGGCCCTGTTTACACGACAAAGGTTTTGCTGAAAAAGGAGTTGTTTTTTTCTTTTCCTCTATAAAAAAGCCATTGTTTTCTCTATTATTTTAAATCTGTTTTGTTTTTTCTCTCCAAAATATTTTACCATGATTTACTGCTGGATGGTGACTGGACTCACTACAGTGGGTAGTTCCGTAATCACCACAGGGGCCAGGAGATTATGCACATGGATATAACATCCCTCATCAACACTTTCAATTGACACTAGGGATATGACGGGATGGATTTTTTTCTTACTGAGGCGAAAAAGCAACATATAACCACAATGGCGGTTAACTGCATCTTAGAAATAGGAGAAATAAAATGTTATTTAAAATCACAGGGCAGCTTAAGACATTTCAAATACACCTGGAGAGAAGATAATTACATGCACACCTCTGCAGGGGGAAATCTACTTCTCATCTGAAGATACCTCAGTTGAAATGAGTCGAGCAGCCGGTCAATGGGGGATAAAGTTGGCGAGTGAAGAGGGAGTAAACTAAACATCCTTCATTGAAATAAAAGAAACAAGGCCGTTGATTAAGTTTGATTGAAAGTCTTTGAGGTTTTACAGCAGTTGGCATCCATGGAGTAGCCTTTTAATAATCGCCCATGCATGTGCTGTATCTCTCGTAATTGTCGACCCCATACCCACAGCATGGTAGCCAAGGCCAAACGTGTGGGGCTGCTGGCATCTTTCTTATAAGGAAGGTGGCTCTACAGGACCCACTGCACTTATAAAAGAAATGCACACCAAAAAATAAAAAATAAAAATGCAGTCATGTCGGTAATGCGCTCAACCTTGTGGTAGGCGTCACATGGCCGCGGTATTGCGGTAATACGGTTATTGTCACAGCATTACTGATATGACAACATATTCAAGCAAAGCTGATTTGTTCCCCTCGATATTGAGAGTTAGAAGGAGTTGAAAATGCACTGGATGTGCATCATCACAGAAAAACTCATGCGTCTCGTTTGAGTTTCTTGTCAACAGTGAACACAGCAGCTGTTAGCGCGGTGCTAAAAGCTTTCGGTCCGTCCTGTAGGTCCTGCGGTGTTGTTTCAGCCCTGAATATCTTGAGCCTATCCCCGATATTTGCGGTCCTCCTTCGTTCAAACCCCAACTTCTGGTTTTAATTTCAAACCAATACTGACTCAAGAGGCATCAATCGAGGCAATGTTTCAAATTTCACGCAGATGAATTTGGAGCCAAAAATGGTCCATACTCTATGCACATTTCAGGAAAGAAAGTGGAGTGAAGGGGTGCAGCAGTGGGGCCAATGTGATGCACATGAAGAGAAATCAATAGAATACAATCATATCAAATGTTTAAGCAGCAATCTGGCAGACATGGTTTTCAAACTGATCACATTTGTCCTGTTATGTTGGTTTACTGTATATGCCTTGTAGAAATTAGTGGCCATATGAAGAACATTGTACGCAGCTTAGCTGTAGAATAATCAAAGAGAATAATGGCCCTGCCTTGAAAATCTGGCAGCATTCATGGACCTCTGTTATGCAGAAGCCATTATTACACAAGCAGTTCTTTAAATCTACAATAAACATGCTCTGATGTCAAGCTAGACAGCTAGCCCACATTTTCCAAGAAGACACTGAGGCTCGTCTTGAGACGGACACACACATAAACACATGGGGTGTGGGGTGGGGTGGTGGTGGGGGCTAGCAGACTCCCTGTCATATTCCAAACCAAAACAGATCCATCCACCGTCTTCACCAGAGCTTGCCTGCCAAATATGTTGGGTTCCTTTTTTCATGAGACACATGAACACACACACACACACAAACATACACACAAATACGAGCTGACTGGGGTTTGTCAGCTCGGCAGGGGGATGGAGCCATCTGTCCCAGTAAAGGGTTAATCCAACCAAAAGCACAGGCCACAGTTTCCAGCATTTTCCAACATATTTGACTCCTCAAATTTCTAGCAACATTCTGGCTATTTTTTTTTTTTTTTTTGGTGTTGTGGGGATGAGGAGGGTTTACAGGGTATCATTTAGCCTTATGGATATACAAACTATTCTACTTCATTCAGCAACCACCAAAAAGCTCAAGAGCAATCCCCACATTGTTGTGGCAGGGAATCAAATGTTAAAGGGGGCAAGTTTTTGATGCTTTCTTTTTTTAATGACTGGTATGGATGGCTTTCATTTGGGATGGAGAGTTTTGAGTTGGGGGGAGGGTGTTTTCACTGCTCCGGCTGGCTGAAAGAGGCTCGCAATGAAGAGACGATACACACACACACACACACACATACACCCCACATCACAATGAGATGAAAACAGGCCTTTCTCTGGACCTGTGACATGTTCCTTCATAAGCAATGCTTTCAGCTCTAAATGGTCCCCAGGTATCTGAGGATCAGGAAAAGGGAACAGAGAGATTAGAATTAAAAAAAAAAAAATTTAAACCCTGAAGGGCCAGTAGTGCATTGTAAAGCTAAATCAACCAGAACTCTGTCAGAAAATGTCGCACACACACACACACACACACACACACACACACACACACACACACACACACACACACACACACACACACACACACACACACACACACACACACACACACACACACACACACACACACACACACACACACACACACACAGCCGGCCTTTGTCTTTTTATTCCACCCAGAAAAAAAAGCACCAAGGGATTTCTACTAACAGCAAAATGGAAATGGAAAAGAGAGGGTTTAAAACGATATATTAAGGGGGGTAGATAGAGTCGGGATGGGGGGCGTCATGCAGACATGAGAGGAATCGGGATGCAGAGAAAGAGAGAAAGAAAGAAAGAAAGAGGGATGATGAAGGAGAGGTAGATGCTAGCATCATGGAAGCTCAAGATACAGACAAACAGACAGGCAGCAGTTTGTTGCTGGAGGCAATGGCTTCCAGTTTGATCAAGCATGTCAACAGATCACATAGCCTCAATACAGCCATTGCAGAGCCAGACTGCTTCCACCAGAAACACACATACTGTACATACACACACGGGAAGTGACACTTTGCACACACACACACACACACAGCCGTCAAACCGGGCCGCAGACAGACGCATGCATACCTGAGACAGACAGACACCCACAGCTTCTGTTTGACCACAACACATCAGCCTCCATTACTGCCAGTGAACTGCCTCCGTCTCCCTCCGCTCTGCTCCTGATGCCTTCCGCCTCATGCACAGCCATCCTCACCGCCTGCCTCTCCATCTCTCTCCATCCCAACCCCCAATCATTAAATCACAGCAACCCTCAGCCTTTTCTCAAGATGACACAAAATACCTCAGTTATGGAGCCTGTGAGGGGCTTCTTCTCCTTCCCTTACAATCCACAGAACAAGAAACACGTCGGCAGGGGGGAAAAAATCCAATCAGGTGTGGATGAGTGGAACAAAAACCAGTGCAGAATCACATTTCCTTCTCCCTTCAACCCTCCTCTTCCTCCTCCCGTGCGTCTGTCCTCTGTCCAGCTTTGGCTTTGTGATGCTAAGCTAATGGGAGCTAAGCAAAGCAGCATCCACACATTGGCTTATAATGCGCTCCGTCTCATACCCACAGACACCAATGCAAGGCTCTCTCTCCCTCTCCCTCTCTCTCTCACTGACTGGGCCCCGCTGTCTCCCGTCGCGGAGGCACCTACATGCACCCGCCCAACTCCCCCCTTTCCTTGCTCTCACTCCCTCCCCTTCTCTTAGCTATTCACCCCTATTCTTTTTGGTTCTTACCGATTCATTTTCCCCCCTCCGCACAACTGTTTCTGTTTGCTCTTCCCCCAGACACAAGTGTCTCCACACACACACCAACTCATACACATGCTCTGGGTGTTTCATAAGTTCCAGACAACTCATCCTTGACCGTAGTGAAGAGGAAAGAAGTCAGGGGAAGAATCCTGGAGGAAAGTGTGGAAAAAAAGAGCTGAAACTTGGGAAAATGATCTGTGTCAAGTGCTGGGCTGGAGGATATTGACAAGAATAACGCTAGAGCTGCATACATTTACATGATAGATACAGTTTAACAGAAATGTAGCATTTCTAAATCAGAATTATTACAAGCGATACAGCTCTGTGAGGAAAAGGGTAAAGAAGGGCAAGCAACACAAAGCAAGCAGGGCATCAATGGGAATGAGGCGCCTAAGAATTCCAAAAGGAGGAGATCAATTGTCTCAAAATATGGACCATCAAGAAAAATGTTATTCTGATTCAAACTGGCGCACATCTGAGAACGTACAAGTTATTAAATGATAACTCTGGCTGGGCAGGATTCATTTGTTGTGCTCTAAGGTCAGATGAGGAGGGGGTTGGGAGCAGCATTGAGAAAATGTGAATAGGAGGAAAGTCAAAGGTCAAAGGATTGACCATTCTTTGTCAGATAGCCTATTAAATGTGTCCCTAAGCCATACTTTAAACTAATTGTAAGCAGTCAGTCATGTAGGAAAATCTCACAATGGGAAGAAGAAATGTTAATATGCATATAAAACCTTCTTGTTTTTTTTGTTTTTTTTCATCTAACGACAGCTGTGATCTCCAAATGGAATCAAACTAACATTTGTATGGGATTGTGCCTTTAGTCCTTCTTCAATGGTTTTGTATATGAACAGGACTTGAAACATCTTAAACACATTCATACAGGAAGGACAGCAAAAACATGAGGGGAGATTTCAACATACTAATGACAATATTTAATAGAATTAAGTTTAGAATAAGGAGCCTCTTCAAGGGTAAACTGTAAATTAACGCTCAATTCACTTTGCGGATTTACGTGAGGTCATGTTCCTGATTATTTCTTGAAAAGGATAGCCTGGCTCTGTCCAACTGGAAGATTTTTTTAAAAAAGCTAGAAGGTTGACACAATTAGCAGCTAACTCAAAGTCAACTGAAACTATTTTCAAACTGGAAGTGGACAAGAAACCAGCATAGAACAGGGAATATCTCTGTGTAAGAAGGGCTAGTGTTCACTCTGGGGGTTAGTCCACAAATTAATCAACTATTCCCTAGAATAACACTTTTAATTATGGGGTGTATATCGAATAAAAACTATAATTGCGTTAATCACAATATGATTAATCAAGATTGATTGCAAGTTTGAAATATTCATATTTACTTACTTGAAGTTGTGGAGGGAGTAAAAAACAAATGCATGTGTGGTGTTTGAATAAAGAAACACCGGAGACATTAGTTATCTGCACCGGAATGTTTTCTACTTAACATCTCAGCTTAGTTGTGATGATTTCTTCATTAGACGTAGAATTGCCTCAGTGAAAGTCTCAGGGAGTGCTTGTCACAAAGTGACATTTACATTAACTGCGTTTATGAGACAGGATATCACCATAACTACATAGATGGGTCCGGCAGTGTTCCTTACTTTGCCAGCCTGTCCTATTCGGCTGAGGTTAGCACCGCTAAGTTGTGCTTCTGCTGTACCAGCGTTGCCTTCAGTGGGTCCAGTGTTGAATTCAAACACGTTGGTACATCCTGCACGAGTGACTCCTCTTCTTGACTGCGAGAGGCTGAACTTTCAGCTCTGCTGCGTTTCATTGCGAGCGCTAATGCGTTAAGTTTGGCAGCCGTAGTGTTAATACAAAAGTCGTATCTAGCTGTGGCCAACATGTCAGCTGAGGGGTGAAGTCAAATGCAGGACAGAGCAAGTCAAGTGAGAACTGGTACAACGGAAAGGATCTACGATTGTAAAAACATGTCCAAATGTGTTTACCTATCCTTGACAAAAACAACATTGCTTGTGTAATGTGTGTCGAACACCATATACAGTTATTTTAATGACAGTCATGCTCTTCACATAAGATAAAACTGAAGTCTTGAGTTCACTTCTAAAATTCTCCCATCTTTCTTTTTCCTGTCTTATATTTGCCACCTTCTGCTGCTCTAGAATGCCACAGTGAACTGAGTGCATTTCTTTTGTTCAGGTGGATGCGATGCGATTGCATCAGTGAATGCAATCTGCAACCTCACCAAACCAGCAGCAGAGAGGCTGCTTTGGTATACACTGTAGACCCACACGGGCAGGACCATGACCAAAACAAGCCAAGCCCCATAAAATCACAAGTCATACATGTAAACACAGTGTGTTTATGTTAGCTCGACTGGCTAGCTAGCCAGCGTTGATTTGAGTGTGTGAGAGTGTTTTTGCATTTCTCCATTTGCTCTCTCCCTCCTCACCACCCATCCCCCCCCCCTTGCCCCCCCTTCCCACAACCAAACTCCACCCCACCCCCATCTCCATCCCCATGGCTTTAGCCCCGACCTCCCTCCGAGCCGCCCTCTTAGCCTATATACAGGTCATCCAATCGTCTGCGCTGCTAGCCCCCACAATTCATCATGCACACACGTGAACACTAGCCGCTGCAAACCTTGCTCATTTGAGAGGCGAACACCGAGTCATCAGTATCACAACAACCACAGCACACAACACTGCTACTTGCCCAGCTGCAGGAGAGATCAGAGCTCCCTTGTCAACCTTGTCAACGCTCGTAGACACAGAGTGCTGAGCTAAAAAGGCAGGCGTAAGCCAAAAGAGAGCAACTGTTTCTTCTTCTTCCTCTTCCTCTTGTTACTGCTCCGATCCACTGGCAGGTAAAACGGGAGAGAAAGAGGAAAAGAGCGATAAAGAGGGAGAACGGGAGCAGCAGTTGCAGAGAGAGGCCGAGAGGCAGCGGTGTCATGAGTTGGGGGGTGAAGGCAGAGGGGGGTCAGGGAGGAGAGTGGGATAGAGGGGGTGGAGGGTTGTCGGAGATAATGGGAGGTTGGGAATACTGAACGCGCGGATGGGGTAACCACAAGCCGACGGACAGCTAAGCAGATGGGGCGGGGTGAGAGATGTTCTGAATCGAATTCTAACAGGGTTCTTTGGAGATGATGTCATTTGAGGAAACAATCTAAAGATGGACAAGGCAGGTGAATGTCCAATACATTGGAAGTAACTAACACAGTATAAATATAATATCTCAGCGCAAATATTTTAAACACAATTTGCAATTATTCTATTTTTATTTCATATTCATTTTGGGGGGAAAAATCGCTACTCCGAGAAATTTTAATGTGTGTGTTTCAGTTGAATAAAAGGCAGATTTGGACTTAAATAAACTTGTTGTTAATAATATAATGAACTAGAAGGGGTCACATGAATGTACTGAAACTGGTTGGAGGGAGGAAAACCACCAATATTACCAGCCGCACTTCTCCATCTGTTTCTCCACCTGCTTTCTGAGCATTAAGCACACCAACACCTACACATGCACATGGACCGAGCTTTGAACAACCTTTGGACATACGTCAAAGTGGACACTGACTTCTCACTTCCACCGGCCAAAACAGTCACAGCAAATTCCTCTCACTTATGTAACAACTATACTGTAGAGGTAAAGTTCCTATACAACTGATATTTTGGTCTTACAGTATAATATTCTGTGAGTGTGAAAGTCAAAGTCCTTATTCATGGACTGCATCATGTCCTCCCTTAATATAAGTTTATTTGTATTATGGGAGGATGTGCCACAATGCATTTGTAAATGTAATATTCCAGTGAGAGTGTCACCCTCCTAAGTGCATGACAACAAAAGCTTTACAGTCCCATAAAACATACGGCCTGGGGAACACCTTCATGCTTTGTTTACTTCTAACAACACCACCATTTTTACTAGTGTGCACTAGAGCACTCACTGATTATAATGGCCATTATGTTGAGACCCCCACCCTCCACCAGTGTCTGGCTGACATATGGCAGTGGATAAAGTCCTTTAAACATGCCTCCTGTATACAGACAGTAATTTGCGTGAGAGGGCTGTGAATAAAGTAATTGAAAAGCCACCAGATGAGAGACATTGAGGGAAAAGCATGGGTTAGAGGAAATGTTAGGTGCTCGGTTTCAAGTCCAAAATTAATTGCAAAACAGCAAAAGCTTTGGAAAATGTAAGGTGATGAGGAAAGTGAAAAATAATTGCCAACAAAATTTAATTTAGGAACTGTAAATACCTATTCATTGTATAAAGTATAAAATAATGTCTAAAGTGCACTGATATTATCTAAACTAAATGACATGAGGCTGCTTCACCAGCTGCAAACACTCGTATTCAGTAGATATTAATTAATATTGTGCAAAGAAACTTTGTTTTGTTTCCTCTCTTCAAATATCCCTTTAAATCTTTGTAAAATTCAAGAGGAAGACAGTCAAGCCTCTATTTCTTGGATTAGACAGGCAGCTCTGGCAGAAGAGATACTGGTTGGTGTTAGAGATTTGAAAGACTTGGCAGAAGTCATGGTGTCTATAATTCTTTGTGCTATTAATCCCATGGAAATGAGATACTACTAGCCTATCCACATTAGAGACACCAGACTTTTGGAGGGTGGCTGACTTGTATTAACACACTGTTTTCTTGGGAGGAAAGCAGAAAAGTCAACTTTGGGATGATGTGGCAGTAAAAGAAGTAATCTGCCCAGCTAACTATTTACCCAATATTGGTCCAAAAGGCAAGTTGAAGCATGCACAGATTAGACTGAAATAATCAAGCTTAATTAGATAAGCATCCTCAGTGTCTGTGTGAGGCTACACTTTATCATCACATGGATTAAAAACTGATCATGCCTGGAACTCAGACAGAAGCCAGCGCTGACCTAGCCACAAGGTTGTTTTTTTTGTTTTTTCATGAGGATGTTCACAAGATAAATGATGATAAACAATGTTCTGTGGGAACTCAACAAGCGCATTGTGCTTGTGTATAAAGGCATAATATCATCAGGAACTGAAAGAATGGCTCATATAAATGCCAGGACACGGAGAGCATGAGATAAAGGAACAACAGAGTGAGGTGGAAGACGGTCAAGGACTCACAAGGCACGGCGTGACGGTAGAGGTTGTCTCTGATGGTCTGCTGCAGTTCGTGGTCAGGCGAGGATTTCTGGAAGCGTTGGCTCAGATATTGCTTTAGGTCCTTGTTCAGCTTACTTCCTGTCATTGTGGACACAAATAAGAAAACATGTGGTAACTGCATCAAAACAACTAAAAATAAGTCTCGGTGGCATGAGATTCAAAATGACATCATTATAATTCACTGTGTATTGTGACATGACCACACAATTTGACTCCCACAAAAAGAAGTAATCAAGTTCATCCTGTAACCAAAGCAAAGGTAGACGCTGAGCGCATAGCTGTGAATTGTACACTTGCCATTGTCGCTCAGAGGGGTAGCTGGCTGCAGGCTCTCCCTCTCCAAACAGCCAGGGCTAGTCAAAACTGAGACTGTTAGCACTTTGGCGAGGACTGGGAATCAGCCCTCCCACCGCTATGCCATCTGGACCTCAGACACACATTAGACCACTGAAGGGAAGCACGGCAGGAAAATATCTGTGTGTGTGTTTTTACTTGATTCTGAATGTATCTCTGTGTGTGGCCATTACAGGAAGACCTACGAGTTCAAATACAGTACAAAAGGTACGACAACATAACAGGGAAAACAGGACGGAGATGCTTGATGTCACACAAATAGAAGCATTTAAGAATTTGCCTCATGAATATGGTAGTTTCTTGATATAAATTCAATAACCAAGATGCTACAGGCAACAGCAAACATCTTATAACGTTCTCAATTAGTGTATGTCCCATTATTTATTATCCAAATGATTTATCTCCAATCTTTGGATGGCTGCTGAGACCGTTTTTAGTTGTCTTGGGCAAACAACCAGTCATAAAAGGCCCTGGATCCTGTTTCCATGGAAACTGTATGTGTGTGTGCCTGAGTATGTGTGTGTGTGTGTGTGTGTACAGTATGTGTCTTTAATATGATTGAGATTGTTGTTTCTTTCCACAAAATAGAATGAATCCAATTTCTTAAAAACAAAGCTCTTAAATTACTTTGTTGGTTTAAGATGAGTATTTACAGAATTGATAATTGTATCAGTTATTATATTATATTTTTACAGGGCAAATTTGGTTTTAGTGAATCCAGGCTCATACTCATACAAATATACTTCAATGGAGCAATGAGTGACATATTCGATTAGCCATAATTACAGTTCGGCATCAAGAACCGGTTCAAAGTTGGAACCTAGACTATGTGGCTGTTTAGTAAACAGTCTAGTTGGAAAGGTCTTTGCTGCACCATCTAAGCTCCTCCTTGGAGGAAACTCTGGTCCTGGCCCGATCCCATCAAGACATATTATTGCACAGTAATCCTCACAATAGATTACAAGCCAGCACTGTGCTTGTGTACACACCAATTATTGGAAAGCAATGGGCCCCCAAATGGCTAAAATTCCCATGGGGCAAGATTATGTCACAGTTTGTGTCCAAGTGCACCTCTTTCCTAAACATTCAAACTGTGCTGGCAGCAGGCATATAATAGCAAGCATTCAGGAAAAATATGAGAATAGAAATATATAAATCAGTAATTATTTGTGTAAATAGTGCAAATGGGTAAAAAAAAAGGGGGGGTCAACAGACAAACACACAAGATAAAATACTCAAGAAAACCCGGGGTACCAGGTGAGACATCCCGCTCGGCACTCTGCTAACTTGTAGCTCTTCCTATAGCCATGTAAACAAGCTAGCTGCTCTGTTTCAACAATGTGAGGTTGAGGGATTGTTAATGCAGACTGAAATTGTATTATCATGATGAAAACGTTTGAATGAAAATGAGCAGAAATCCTTCAGTGACTGTGAATGAAGAGGCCCTAATGGACTGCCACAGTGATGAATGAGGGGAGAGTAATAACTTTGGGACGTGTTGATTCGGCTGTTAACACAATCTGTCCTCCCTCTGTTTTTGGGGACTTTGTAGTCAGGAAGTGCTGATATGAAATATAAGGATGTCTACTGAAAGGCACTTGATTGATTAAAATGTATTGTTTTTAATGACCAAAAAAAACAAAAAAAAACTGAACCAGTTCTGATGTGGATTCAACTGGGACCAATGCCTGATGTTAAATGGATAATTAACGTTGACGTAATATAATCTATTTGGCCAAGATGCCAGATTATGAATGAATTAAATCAGGCCTGCGTCTTTAGGTCACCCATAACAAATATCTGCTGACATACATACATGCTGACACACTCTACAGTGAACAAAGACTTCACTGTCCTCACAAGGAGTGGAAGATAAGTGACCACTAGCTTCTCATTGGACTGTGCCGAGATATTTGGCTGGGACTTAAGTATGAAGGAGTCTGGGAGTCGACTTAAACTCATGTGGCTACCTAACATACAGTAATACAGTAGGCTGTTTCTGCTCCGAGGTCAAATATTTTCCCACCACATTTCCTTTCTATTTTACTTTTCCTGTCCAAAACAGAAAAAAACCAAGAGATTTTAGGTCCAACTGTAGTTCAAATACAGTCTACTTCAGTAAATACAGTTTACTGTATTATCTTAGAGATCAGTCAGTATTCTGTGGATTTTAAACCAACAATCTGTCAATCATATTATATGCAAGAAGGTCAAGAAGAGCACGACTTACATCCATTTAAGCTTTTAAGGCAGCTAATACCAAGTATGTTAACACTATAAGCCCATTAACTGCTACTGCATATATAGTGACATAGCAATACTGGCCTTAATGGCCAACAAAGGGCAGTGTAGTGATCCTGGAAACTTGAATGTGAACGGACTTCTGAAACACGACATAGATCGTTCCCGTTGAGATTGATTGGATCATATTGATTTCAGTTCCCGACTAAGGTTTCTTCTTCTCCCTTAATTTGTTGTCAGCATTATTCAAATATCAAATAGTGGATTTTTCCATGCAAAACTAATGACTAACTCGTTGTGCCTGACCAGGTCAGGTTAATTATCTGAATTCAATTTGACTCATAGGCAAGAAATGGCAGGAAGGCATGCAGCGGGGCTGGGTTAGGAGAACATTTGCCCCTGCAGCCATACAGCGAAATCCCTCTACAAAGAGATAATTAGAAAAGACATATCCTTCAAACACAACCCACCTGTTATAGATTTTTCCATAAGCCCCCTAAAACAGCGAGATTTTGAGAAGGCGGCACACGATCCATGACAGAAGGGAAGTGGGGGAGAAGTGGTTTATGCAAGAGCGAGAGGTGGAGAAAGGCAGAGTCTGTCACAGAAGGGGAGCATCAGAGTAAGCCAGACAAAACATCAAAAGAGTTTTAGACACCACTGAAATGCAAAAAGCTCCACTTCTTTCCAGTCATCTCCCCTTGAGCCCACCACTGCACCCACAGCTCTGATCAGCCAGCCAAGGCTCTGCTCAGACATGCAGTGCCAGACGTGGCACCAGCCAGACCCTCTGCTGGCAGTCGACATCTGCATTCACAACATGGAAAAACAAACTTCACAGAAACTCAATCCTTCTGCTTGTAGCGGGAAAGCAAAGGTTTGACTGATTTCTGCTGCTTTGGAAATGGCAGGAATCACAGAGCTGAACGGTGCCTTCACGGTCCAGATGAGTAGTGTCATTACGTAGTGGAGAGCCCCGATAACTTGCCCTATGTTCAAAATATACAGTTCATTCTTCATAGATGTCTTTGTATTACCTGACTGCCATTCCTGAGATTTACCTTACTTGTGTGTAATGCTGTGAAGAAGCTGAGGCTGTCGTTTCAAGACCTGGACTCAGGCCAAAACCCACACTTAGACTTGATTGCTTTTACTGGAAGAAGCCCTTTAATGGAAGTTTTATATGCTGTATCTGCAATTCCAGAGGAACACATGAGACAGTCTATTCGAATTTTCCTTAAATTAATGTTCAGAACTTAATCGTAAAATGTGCTTCTCACATCTCTTGTACACAGAGATGTCAATTCAATCTTGAATGCTACTTCAAAACTTGAGACATGCTAATGGAAGACATTATAGACCAGATGATCCATTGTCTGTCCACCACTTCAGTCCATATCATACACATTCAAGTTCCCCAAAGGATGAAAAATAATGATTTTGGTTATCGCCTAATCTTTTGTCAAGTGCTATCATGACAATGATTTTTGAAAAATTGTGGTACAGACATTCATGGTCCTCAGAGATGAATTCCAGTGACTTTAATGCTCAGGTCAAAGTTTTCCAGTTTTTCCATTTTTTTTCAGTGAAATATGTCAAGATCTACTGGATGGATTGGATGTTTCCCAAAGTTCCCGGTACTACTTTTTTAGTACCACCTCCGTTGTAGTTCCAAGCGAGCCGGGCAAGTACTAATGTTTCACGTGAAATGTTACAGACCACTGATTGGTCAATGCCCGGCATGCACGGAGTATCCTGCACAGTTCAAATCAATGGCCGCCACACTCAAACAGTGAAGCTACTTCAGCGGCCGTAACTTTGTTTTTATTGCAGCTGCTATATTGAGGATGTTCTGACTTTCCTGTTTTAAACAGCTGATCACGAGAGGTGAGTGTCACGTTGAAGACTACGGCGCGGCAGTTTTGGGCGGCGGCCATCTACCCTGAGGAGGTACCATCCAGCAAATGGTAAACGGCGAGCCGAGAAGTATCCCATACCACCTCACGGTGCTATAAGCATGGCTGTGAACCCTAAAATATTTACATTTATGGTTATAGGTAACATAGGGACTGTGTTGTGGAATAGATTTTCATTACAGCTACCACTGGTAACGACTACAATGCATGGCCTTCCCAGAAATAAATCAATCACAACATTTGAAAAGCTCCTCATGTAGAGAGGCAAGGCATCCAAGAAATGTTTTAACTTTAATCAGCACATTGGGCAATAGTCAGTCACCCTTTTAACACAAAGCACCAGTCTAAGTGACAAAGCAGAAAGCACAGTCATATGCCATGGTGCCAGCCTGTTTTACACTTAGCCAAGTCCGATTTGGCAGCATCACCATGTTTGGCTGGGCACTGAGTGTTGTATCGATGTAGAATACATAAAGAGTCTGGCGTAAAAGGTAACAAACTTTTTTTTCCCCTCCTCTCTTCGATTGTCTTTTTAACATAAAGGGGACACGTTGCCAGGCATAGGCTGTCATTAGAGATAAAGCCCGCCTCCAGTGGGCTGATTATTGTTAAATTTAGTGTCCAAAGTGGGACATTGTAAAGCTTTACATCGACGGGACATGACTGACAGAAACTGAATCTAATAACAGTATAAGACATATAGGCGTATAGGCTGTCTGAAGTCATGGCAGAAGTAATCAACTCTTCATCTAGGAGTCCATCCATTGTTCTAATTAATCACTTAATTGGGGTTAATCACCATTTAATTGATTAAACCAGCAGCATCCAGCTACAGTTAACATTTTCATCAGAGCTTAACAATATGTCATGGTGATTAGGGGGCATTTATAGGAGTCAAACAGAGCCCAGGCTGACTCTTTACCACATTAGGGATCTTATGCTTTATCTTAAGTGCAGGTCCAGGTGATTACTAAACCACCAGAACTGAAACTATTGACACTGACCAAAAAAAAACTACATGTAACTGACTTGCAGTGCAGCCATCGTAAAATGATTTTAACCAAGGAATCTGACAAACATCCTTATCTCTGAGCTCAACACTACACCCTATTTTCCTCTATCAGATGTGGCTTACACAGCACTGGCTGGGCTTTGTATCCATAGCAACAGCTGCCGAACGAGACTGTGGTGAGGGTGATGATGGTTACAGCCAGCCATAGTCTGCTGCCCTCATCTGGACTGATTGCTTATTACAAAAACAAAGTGGAGATCTTACTAGTAAGAATAGGATAATGTGAAACACAGTTTATACTGAGTTTTCAGAATAAATGTCATGGCCATGGTGCTGTATTTAGAATCTATCAGAGGAGAAATGGATGGATGTGTGCTGTATTCAAAATACTGACAGAAAGACACAATGTCAAAGGCATAAAAACAACCACATGGTACCATCTAGTCATGTCATTTTAAGTTGAAAGGCCTAAAAATACATCCAGATATCACCATGTAATAGTTCTCAAAGCAAGATGAGCCAATGTGGTGCCATGCATGAGTTAATTAACCTGTTAAGCTGTTCCTTGTTGTTTGTGTAAATGGACAGATGCTAATAACAATATGAATATGTTGTCAGGGTTTTCAGCTCAGGACAAAATGCTATAAAAGTGTCTACAGGAATATACAGCATTGTGCGGTTTGTGTTTGAGATGATGCTTTCTCCTGCCTCCTGGTTTGTGTCTTGCTGTTTGCATGAGGGAGAGGACTTCTAATGGCTTTATATACACCAATAAAGTTCGAACTGTCATGCAGGAACATATGCAAGCAACTCCAATACAGATACTATACTGAACAGTCCCTTGCGGCAGGGACTATTTCCAATCAATGCTTGTATGAAGCGGTGACGAGCTGACCTGAGGAGAAAACACGCTCAGGCACTGAAATGCTGCATCTGGATGTGGCCTTAACCGCATTAGATCAAAAATGTGTATTTCCTCTATTGGAACAGGAATACAAATGAAGACTCAAGGCCTGTCATAAGTCATACTCACTCCAGATCTTATCATAAGCAGGACAATAATTTAATATGAAATGGACCTTTTTTGGTGAGATTATTAGAGAAACTGAGTTAGAAATCCTTTTTCATCCACACAGAGAGGAAATACGGGAAGAATTCTTCCCGTCTCAGCTGTTGGGATGATGGCTTTAAATTAAATGAGCGATGGCTCACATCGTCACAGACCCTGGTGCAGCGGAGGAACAACAAAAACTAATTCTTTGCAATCTGCTTCATGTAGAGGCGCGATAGAAAAACACAACGGTCGGGGTTAAATCTCTCATGTCTTGTCAATGCTGTGTGGTCGTGTGTCATGGAGCTGCATGCCTGTTTATTCTGTTACAGATTGCTTTCATTGATCGCTGTCCTCCACGAGGGGGAAAAGAAATCCTCTACAGGATTCATTTCTGCAAGTAGTGTGTCAAAAGGGCTACAGTAGAAGCATCAATTTCCCTGCTGCAATCTGACAGTGAATTGAGAGCAGCCCATACAAGTGACTTCTTATGGGCGTGGCCATGTGTGTATACTATGCGAGTGTGTGTGTGTGTGGTAGATGTTAGGATTCACATGTATTTCTCTGTGTGTGCAGTTATTTGGTCAGTCCATTATTTACACGCCTGTCTAATTTGACAAACATCAGCATCTGCTAACCAAGGACTCCAACACTATAAACAATCATAGAGCCTCCATCATGATTTATGTGGCTGCTGGATGCAATACTAAAAGCTCTGAGCCTCCAGGATTAAAGCAGCCTGCAGAGGGGTTTGTGGATGAGAGGATCCATGAGCCACATAAACACAGGATGGCTTTACATTTTATGATCGACATGTATTGGAGATAACATGTCCAGACCAGGCCATCGTAAAAGGCATTTACATCCAACATCTTCAGAGAACATGAAGAAGAAAGATCCGATCCCCGATCCCCGGGCTAAGAGGGCAGATCAGCACTTTTACACCGAGAGAGATGATTGACAGAAAGAAAATAGAAACGCAAAATGAGAAAGGAAATGATAACAGAACAATGGAAGCTGAGAAATCTTATGGGTTGATTGATTATGACCAAAACAATCAGTTTTACAGTCAGTTAGAAAATGTGACGAGAAAGGCCTGAGTGTGTGTACAGGTGAGACATCTCCTTACTATATGGGGGATTCTGTGACACTGCAAGATTAAACCTTCACACACTTCAACCGTCATTTAGCCAAGTGCTCTTCACTTTGAAACGCAACCAAACAGGCATGTCAGCAAAAAAGAGAAGTGAGTCTTCAGAACAAATTATACCAAATAAAAACAGCAGGGGGTTGTTCCTCCATAACTCCAATTTAAGCATAACAGCAATTCTCTATTTGATTCATTACTACCTCTGCTGTTTAATTTATACACTATGAACAATAAGATCATAAGAGGAACATGCTGACATCCTTGAAATATTCTGGACCAATCAATTACAAGCCCATTTATTCAAGAGAAAATGCTATTCTACCAGAATATTTCATTAAGTTATGGGACTTACACAGAAAGTCAAAATCAAAGAGGAAGATGTCGAGATATCCTAACTTTAATCTCTAGTATGGATGCTAGAATGCAATAATCCCAAAATCCAACTCAATGGTATCTTTAAATAAGATGTTGTGAGCCTCATCAGAGCCATTTCTTCAAACCCACTCATGCCTGATGACATCAAATGTTTTTTTTCATTACACAACTATTATCTGAGTATTATTCCTTGTTATAAGCATGCGTTAAGTTGGTGGATTTCGCCTTACACACAACACGATATAGCAATCTAAATGTTATATTTTAACTTTTAAATTATTCTACACATTTATGGAACAAGATTACAGACAACATCAGACAAGACATAAAGCCAGCCTGCAGGCTAATAGTAAAAAAAAAAAAATCTACAGATATTAAAGGCAATTCATAGAAAATAAGTCAAGTAAAAATAAAAGCCAAAGAAAGACCATCATCTTTATACTACAAAAGTTACAAATAAATGATTCTACAAACATATGACTAAGCTAAAAATTTACACCTTTATTAGGAATGTACAGTATAGTGAGATGTATTATCATAATATCTTCTGGCTTCTCTGCACCTTTATTTCTTTTCACAGCAAGATAAATGAGCAACTGCTGGGGAGTAATCAGAGGCAGTGTGCTAAGTCACCCAGGGCCCACAGTAGGTGAACAATGTACTGACAGACCAACCACTGGTCACAGCCGGGGAGGGCAGTAGAGGGAGGAGGAAGGGAGGAACAACATAAACAAAGAGGGGGGAAGATGAAGAGAATAATCACACATCACACATGTCCTGGATTCTAATTGGCCATAAGGGGAAAAGTCGTTGCCTGTTCTTTTTAATAAGCAGATAAGCAGGACAAGCTCATTAACTCTGCCACCAGGGGGCAGATGTCACTCAGGATCATTAAATATATAGGACAGCGTGAATGTGTGCGTGTGTGTGTGTGTGTGTGTGTGTGTGTGTGTGTGTGCTGATTACTAGGTGACTTGCCTGATGCCTGTGTGTGAGACCTTTAGGTGTAGGTGTGTGTAAGTATGTCCCTGTATAATACAGCTGATTATCTGCCTTCGCAGACTGATCAGGTCAGTTTGGGAGCTGATCTGAGAACAGATGGTTCACAGATCGTGCACCAAAGCAAAATATTGGCCTCAAAGAGGAAAATCAACTTTGTTGAAATATTATTGCACATGACACTTATAAAGATCCCAGTGTTTGTTATAACAGCTGACTCATTACATCTGACTGGTTCATCAATTTCAAAAACGATTATCTAAGAAATTCAGAAAAGAGTGATGAAGGCTCATAACATGTCCTGAAGGTATTCTTCATTATGCTGGTTTCATCTGATGCACAATCTAGAAACTCAATATATTCCATTTATAATGGGCTAAAATAGAAAAATAAAATCACCGAATCCTCACATTTGATCTAGTAACACCTTGTGGGACAATAAAGTTTATCTTGATCTTGATTCTTGCTTGACAAATCCATTAAATAAGAATTGTATTATTAAAAAGTGTTGGTGAATAGTTCTTACTTGATCTCCTACAGTAAAATGTATTGACACATCTTGTTAGCATCATACATAGTGTTGGTTTTGAAACTGCTATGCTAAAGCACCTAAAGGTTTCATCTACTACATAGCAAAGCTATTACATTTATTTTTAATTATTATTATTAGGGCACCAATTTTTTTTTTCATCTAATCAAATAATTGTCTATAAAATGGTCTGAAAAATTGTGAAAAATATCAAAGTGACTGCCACAACTTTCTGGAACCCCGTTGTGATGTCTTCAAATTTCTGACCAACACTTCAAAAAACTTAAATTAAATTCCACATAAAAAATAGAAAAGCTGAAAACTTTCTCAGTAGAGCAGCTGAAAATACCTCACCACTGATCTCAGCCATGTGTTCTACACTGCTGACTACTATATACTGCTATATTCCAGTATTAACACCATTGTTGCCGTCTTCTCATTTTAATCCCAAGATCTGCTTCTCTTTTTCTCTCATCCTTTTCCTTTGAATCCTCCCTTCTTATGTCATTTCTTACTTAACTCCTTTTTCCTCCATAAAATCCTTATTTCCTTGCCTCAGTCACACCAGTGAACTGAAAACATCCACCTCTAGTCATCTTCTACAATCCATCCATCCATCCATCCATCCATCCATCTCATCTCCCCCGTGCCTGGAGAGAGCATGACTGACCCACTTTCTTTCTCCCTGTCACACTGCTGACTAAAGACACGCTCAAGATGCTGTGTGAATGCACAAATACACATACAGCTTCATGCACACAAGAAGGACGCTCGAACACACCACACTTGCTCACTGATCTAATTTTAGACACAGGATGGGAAAATATACACGTATGTTGACTACAGCAAGAAACAAGCTTAAATAGACGCGGAGGGAAACGCTTAAGGTGCATCGATTCCTCATGTCTGACAGGGAAAGATAAACACAAAACGCAAACACACACGTGAATCATTTTCAACTTTGCCCATCATCTTCACTAGTCCTGTGGGTTAATCTTATGTGAAATCAGATGAAACGTTGCGCTTGGGTCATCAGCAGCAACATTTACACTTCAGGTTTTCTGCTCTTGATGCAGAGAAGAAACAATCAGAAAAAAACGGATGAATGAAAAACACATTCAAAAGCTGTGCGAGTTCCAGGGTTGTGGGCTAATAGGGCAGCAGTCACTGCCGGTTAAGTCTGCTTGTTTCTGGGTCAGCATCAGGCAACGCTCATCCAGCGCTGCATCCCTTTACAGCTGACTCCAGGCCAGACATGGCAGCAGGCAGGCACACACACACACACACACAGACACAACTATGTTACTGTGTGTATGTATGTGTGTGTGTAACAACCAACAAGGGCAGATAAGCAAGAAAGGAAATGTGAATAAATGAATGATTAAATACAAATATTATCGACTGTATCACAATCCAAGATCAAACTCCTCCACATCTCAACAGACTGAGACGCATTGGCCTATGAATAAGATGCAAGAACCCAAAACCCTCTGAACACCCACACTTTAATGATCTCATCTATCCATATTGTGCTCCTCTCTTTGTGTTCATGTGTGCATTTTGCAATGTGCGTTATATGTGTGCTCACTGCCTGTGAACAGAAGCACACACGCATTTAAGCATGAGCTATAGCTATCTGCAGAGTTTTAGCACAGTAGCATGCAGAGCAACATAAAGCCCAGTGAACCATGAGAAGAGCTGAGTGTGAGTTAGAGGGCAATCATTTTGTGGGTAACTGGGTTGCTCTGGATGTTCTCATGCAGTCATTATAATGGAGCACACCCATGTGCACTAACATTTACATGCATGCAAAACACTTTATCACACCGTCACCACCAGCGTATTATCATGGAGGCTGAGGTTGGAGAGGCCTTGACACAGCACAGGGGCCTACATCCAAACCGTGGTGATGACACACTGACTGACAGACACACACACCCCTCTTCTGCTCTCACACAGAGTCACAGCTTGTTAAGCTTCTTCAATGGAAACAAGTAAATACCTCTTTTATGCGATCAATGATGGGAAATATGATAAATACTATATAAGAAATACTACATGATAAAACTATGTCGTCACTCAAATTCAAATGTGAGGAATTAATTTGCATTTTCATTTAAAAGAATAGTTAAGCATTTTGGGAAAATACACTTCTTCATTGGATTACATATGTAAGCTCAATATGAAGCTGCAGCTAGCAGATGCTTAGCTTAGCTAATGCTGAATTTCAATAAAAAATAGAAATAATTATCCAGAGTGAACACAATTAAGTTCTTTTTTTTTATAGAAAATGAAACAAAAATCATAAATTTAAGTACAACTGAAAGGAATTATTTCATTTTAATGTTTCCAATTATGTTTTAGTTTAGTTTATGTTTTAGTTTAGTTTATGTTTTAGTTTTCTTTTCTGAAGATTTTTATCTTTTTATCCCTTTAACTTATAATTGAACGTATACAGTAAGACATGTCTATAATGTTGTATGATAGTTTATATGGAGCACCAGAAAGCATTCTGGATGTTTATGATAGACATGGAGCATTATGAATGCATTAGAATACAATGGAAGCTGAATAGCCGTCTTCATAGAAAGTGTAACATCTTGTGAAACCAAGAGTTAGGAATCCGTGCATTCTAATGTCTTTGGTAAAAAAAAAGAGAAAAAAAATGTAGATTAATTGAACACACTTTTGAGGTGACACATTTGCCTCACTAAGCCTGGTAAGAGCAGAGAGTTGCACACACTAGAGTGCCACTGAACCATGGGAGAATTTCAGCCAAAGATGAGGATAACGCTGAGAGTAGAGGAGGGCAGGCCTACACTCCAGACAGACAGACAGACAGACAGATAGACAGACAAGAGATCAGCTGGCTGGGAACCAACAGTCAGTAATCACTGTCAGCAGTGATGCACATGATCCAATGTCTGAACATAGCTGTGCAAAATGTCTCCAAACTCGCAGACATGAGGATGTATTCATCGTCAGGGGCTGGATGTATGCATGATGTATTCAGATATTAGTGTAGCTAAAGCATTGTTTTTTTGTAGTTAAATGAGGATTAAGATCACTGCCGATGACAGTCTGTAAGTGTGTTATTTGTTTAGAACTCTGTGGGTGCTGTACCGCACATGACTGCAGACGTGCATGGAGCCATTGACCACTACACCTCACAGTATTATCATACATGAACTAATGCTTTGGGAATGTAACTGCAGAAAAGCTAATTTAAGTGTTCCCCTATCAGAAACCTAGTGTGCAAGTGCCAGCGCTGACTCAGCAGTCTGTATTCCTTTTTGTGTGTTTGTGTGTTGCAAGTGATAATGGAGGTCGAGATTGAAGTCTGTCTCCATTTGTCTCTCCCTTTAAAAACATTTCCCACAGTTCCTGAGTCATTTCACAAAGACAAGGCAAAATAGACCAACTTATTCTCAAATAGTTTTTAACACAGACAAACCAGACTCAGTGCTAACATTCTTACTATGTTATATGGTTGTATGGGAATCCTTACACGCCAACTAATCCAATCCAATTCATCAAGAGATGAATAACTATGAAGCAGCTATTTATTCCCGTGAATGGAACGCGCAGGAAGCCGTGGAGTTCAAGGTCTCAGCTGCTTCATAAACACCAGCGTGAGTAAAGCGTTTCCTCTGTGACTCACAATGGGAGGAAGAACCCCGGTAATGGGTATTAAAAGGCAGGAGAGAGGAAGATGGAGGCAGGTGGAAATGACAGGAAGGCAAAAGAAAGGTCATAGAAAAAAAAGGATGTGGAGATAGAAGGAGGGCTGCAGGAGCACAAAAGACAGGAAGGAGTAAAATGGAGAAAACTTTAGACATAAGAGGATTGATTTAAGACCAAACTGAAAAACACACAATTAAACAAAGAGGGTAAAAGTAGCCTATTTCCGATTATAAATCAAATCTGAAACTAAAATTGGACCTTTGAATATTCTGTATTCAAGGGTCTACTCCACTGTTTTTAGACATTCAGTTTAATCTCTTTGCTGCTTTGATTTAGACTCTTTATTAATCTTCAACTTTATGAAAGAGTACACAAAAGTGGCACAAAGAAATTTGTCATTGCCTTTTGAATGTAACTTCTGATCAAACTTTCCACATTGTACAGTATATCTGCTGGAAGAGATAGGGAGAAGGGGAGAGCTAGAGAAAGGTTTGGAAAGGGGGAGATTGAGAGGTTGAATAGATATGAAGAGAGAGGAGAAAGAGAGGGTGGAGAGGAAAAGAGGGGCAGAGGAAGGGAAAAGAGATTGAGCGGAGGAGGAAGGCATGAAGAGGTCTGGAAGGATGCCAGGGCCAGGGAGTGTGCCCCCACCACCCGGGGGGAGCGCTGAGTGGACAGGAACGCCCTTCACTCACACATGAATGCATGAGCTCCACCAGCTGTCATTTAGGCAGTAAATGGAGAGGACCAACCATGCAACTACATAGAAACCCCGGGTCTCGGAGGTGACTAGGCCCCTAGACGAACTGCATGCATGGCCCACCGGTGTGTGGATGCGCCCTGATGCCCGCAATACTATCCCCATGCTATGGGTTAAACAGCTTCACTGCCTTGTGTATAGCTAGGGATAGCATAGCACTAAGGAAAACAACACTGATAGAAGTATTGGAGCGGAGCCCCGTGGACGGCTGTCAAACTCCGGCAATGCCTGCATCCAGACTCATCTCCAGCCGTCCCAGCTATGTCTTGGATCAAGATGTTTCGGGATGAGGGAGTGCGGACGATGCTTTGCAAGTCTTCCTCACTTCAAACTGAATCAACCACACTTCATGACTGCAGGATGTAAAGCTCGATTCAGAGCATCCAATCGTGTGTGGAAATTCATCTCCGTGAATAATGTTGGTGTAGATTCTCATTCATCCAGGTCATGGTAATCCTCTGAAGCAACTGGACTTCTGTTAGGGTTTGAAGACATTTCACCTCCGAAGTTCTAATTGACTGGTGGTGAGTCCAGACATTTATGTTATGTGTTAGCGACCTAAGAAGAGTTTAAATATCTGAAACTCCCCAAGAGAACCCCACTAGAACTGAAGAAGTCTGTTGGATGAGAGGTGAAACATCTTCAAACTTCAAGGATCTCCGTGAATTGTATAAAAAATGACCATGACTAAAAGTGACTGACAGTGCTGATGTTCTTTTTGTGTTGGTCCTGTGTTACGACGCACAACCAAAGCTGTGGTTCAATCCTCAGTAGAGCCATCGACTGAACTCTGTACACATTTTATAAATGTTAAATGTCTTTGCCTTCAGTTTAACTACTGAACATTTGTATCTGTCTTATTGCCTGCTCTCCTAGCACTGATGTAGCGTTAGCAGGTGGCTCAGTGGGGTCTTGCTATGCTACAAATGCATAAACTCAAAGTGCTATAACTAAATCCACAAGTGATAAAAAAATAAATAAATGAAAATTGCATTGCAAAACTAATCTTTTCCTTCAAAAGGAGGAGGAGTCCTCTAGTGAGCCATGAAGGCTGGATACACACAATGACTCTGGATTTTTAGGGGATCAGAGGGATGGAATGGAAAATGTACTTAACATCAGTGACAGTGACACACTGAGTGTGAAGTGAGTCCTTGGAGCTCAAGGGATTGTGGGCCTTTGAAAAGATGTCATTTTTACATGTCATTTTAAAAACTTTTCATGTGGCTTTAACCTCAGTGTTTTTATGTGTGTGATACTGACGACGCTCCAGCTGTCCGTTCCTCAGTAGCCCCTCCAACACTGGGCTCTATCACAGCCTCCACCATCATCAGGCCTCTGCTTTGCGGACAGAGAGAGTCATCCACTGTTTAAATATTATTCTAAGCCCCCACTGAACTGAGAGAGTGGAAATATCTGGCATATTCTTCATCTTCACAGCTTCCTCTATTCTTCTGTCGATAATGAATGGAGTACTGGAAATGCTATAATTTTACTCTTGTCATAGCAGCTGGACGACCGGAGGTGAAACAACAATCTTTATTATGTTGGTGACAGGTTTCACATGCATCAAATTCCATCCTGTACCAGATTCACAGTGATTTTTCTTACCTGATGGAGTGAACGAGAGTCAATCATCATTAAGAAAACCAGGACCATGGAAAAGAGGCAAAAAGAGAAGAAAAATGTGTTAGAATTTGTGAATCATAACATTTCAATGGGACATTTATTTATTTAACAATAAGAGTTTGACATTAACAGTGCTTTGAGCAATTATAATGTTAACATGAAGATGCACATATGTTTCCACTTTCTCTCCTTTAATTTAGTAAATTAAATATTGCTAGTTAGAAATAAAAACAAAGAATGGATAATGAGTGTCGATAGGTTTCCCAGGTATTTGGAAAATTTATATTTTATACCGTGGAAAACATTGATGTCTGTACAATATTTCAAAGGTATCTGTCTAAAAGCCTATCCAGCAAATGCAAACCTTGTAATTTCACAGCTACCCAACAAACCCAGGTATTTTATTATGGACCACGGTGATGGACCAAACAACAAACAGACTGTGCAAATTAAGAAATCGACAAATTGGACTCAAGACTGAGATTAAACTGCGATCAGTTGAGCAGCGTATTGATCCAGAGTTTCGGGATCAATACGCTGCACATTCTACATGCAATTTTTTCCCCCAACATACAACCCAAGTGACTGATGTGCTGACTCTGACGCTTTGGCAGCTGCTAACACGTTGGCTCAGACTGCTTGCATCTCCATAAGCTCCAGTAAAATCCACAGAAAAGGCCACCTTCAGCTAAACTACTTCAGTCAACAGAGGTTACGCAGAAAGCCATAAACTGAGATGACGCACACGGGCTCAGCAAACACTTTCACAGCGTTCTGGACAAACACAATAGAGAGCACAGTTTCTGAATGGTAGAATTTAAAGGGGAACAGGTGATTAGGATCCCGTTACAAGTCCTCTCGGTGTACGTGAATCTTGCCGGGGTCACAGAAGACAAATACTGAACAGGTTCTGCCCTAAAACATCATTACAATGCGCCGTCACTGAAGGTGAAGCCGGAGGAGTCACAGGTGAAAATGTGGGTCATCGTGTTAGAAATCGATTTTGTTTTAATTAGATGGAAAGGGCTTATGGTGTTGTTATTGCTGCTCATGCTAATTCCTAGGCACAGTCAGAAGCCTTAGCGTTAATTCAAGCAGCGTGTGAGAGCCGGACCCAAAGCTAACATTACACAGAACACAGGCTACTGAGGCTTACAGGCGTGTTTACTTTGGAGGCTGACAGGCAAATGGAGAGAGGTAACTCAGCAATGCTAAAGCTAAAAAAAGACTAACCAGCACTAATAACACACAGCAATACACTCTTTTATATGGATGTGTGCAACACAATCTCACAGGAAACAGAGAGAAATGAAACAAAGACATATAAACATATGGTCATGTCCACATAAATGTTAATATAACACAGGGATGTGTGGGTATATGATGGGATTTATGAAAAATACAGGCTATTCAATGTGTACATTGTTGTAGTAGAACCTTACTCAGAGCAGCAGTGGACGAGCGAGCTAGAAGTGAATGAAACAAAGGAGCGGTGTTGGTGACAACAAAGCAGCGAGTCAGGGAAGTTTTCAGATTCTTTCACAGTGATTACGTTTTAAACCACAATTTAAAAACGTGCCCACATTTCCAAATTCAGATGAAGCACATGTCAAAGAAACATACAGACACGCCTGCAGCTCTGCATCCATGACGCAGACAAGAGCAGGTACACGGCTATTGGCTGGGGTTACGAGGCCACCACCCAAAGACTGACGCCCAGAAACGTCACTCAAAATGCAGCCACACGCGAGATCTCTGCAGATACACTTCTAGTGGGTCATAAGTTTAGTTTCATACAACAAGAGTTATTAAAGCTGTAAGCAGCAGACCATATACTTTTGGAAAAAAAACTGCATTTTCTTTCATTTGTATATGAAGAATAAGAAAATATATGGACTGTGGAATTATTATCAAAGTGTGACATTTACTAAAAGGTCTGGGGCATAAAACCACAACAATGAGCGTGAAGACTAAAAACCTGCTGACACCATTGGTAATACAATTATTATTCTGGGGTTGTTGTTGTTTTTTTGGCTCCATGACATTACATAGTCATTTGACATATTTTTCAGATACAAATATTAATTAGTGGAACTTTATATTATAGAAAATAGTGCATAATGTCATTTCAACAGCTGGGAGAGTGATGTGTTGCTAAGTACAACTCTGTGATGGTAAAGACATGGCAACTCTGGACGAGTGATGACTACTTAATCTATACCAGCCCTGAGTGTGATCTTAGGTGGAGTGACACATGTTTTTGTTGTTTTTTTAACAGCATGATCCATCTTTCACTGTTAAAGTCTGGTGAAAAAGCAGACAGATGGCACCTCTCACACACCATCAACTGAGACAGAGTAAATAAAAAAGACCAAACAGTGAAGGAGGAGAAACATCCGACAGAGAAAGAGCCTCGGTGATGAGGAGGTAATGAGCGCTTGTTGATGCAATTAATTTTCTTCAAAACTGGGGCGTGGGTGCCTACGAGGACATTAAGCATCATTAATCATTGTTTTGGAGGTGAAAGCAATCTCCTGCAAGAGGAAAACTAAATCCTCACACAACCGTGGGCCGGAAAGGCCTAAATAATGATGCTGACTTGTAATGAGAGAGATGGAATGAGAGAAAGGAGATGGAGGAGCGAGAAAGAGGAGCAGACATTAGGAGAGAGGAGAGGGCAGGTGACACTGAGGAGCTAATCTGGAGGATTAATCGCAGAGACAGAGAGAGTGATGACGGGAAGATGAGAGACAAGCAGAAACTCAGAGGGGTCAGTTGTTTTCTCGTCTCCCGCTGTCAGACACCAGGTTTCTCTTGACAGAGATGGTCAGTCGGCCGATTGGAGTCTAAAGAAATCCTGCATTTAAGTCAATTTAAGTGAAGACAAAAACAGCAGCTCTGACAGTTTTACATAATTGTTCTATAAAGCAAAATACGACCCAATGTCAGTCAGGTATTCAGACAACGAGCAACTCTTATTCTAAGGCCATACTGATAGTAGTGAAAAAAGGAGGCTTTATGTCATCAGGTATAGGTCATGGTCAGAATACAGCATAACCCGTCACTCACAGCGAGCTACATACAACCATAAGACCAGAGGAAAAACACCTCCTGTTTTCTGCCACCATGTTTCAGTCTTGCTGATGCAGCTAAAAAATGCGGTAATGAGAACTCGTGGGATTCTGGCTGTGTTTAAAGTGAGGATGAAGAGGCTCAGCTGGTAGTTAGCGTCAGTCCCAGCTGCTAACTGATAGGATGGGTCAGAGTGAGCTGTCAGTATTCATCTAACTTTGTCATCCAATGGTTTCTCCCTCGCTGTGGTGACACACAGTTATGAAGCGAAGACATGGAGAACATCAGGAGCGCCAGCTGTTCATAAGCTTCAGCTTAGTCAAGTTAGAACTGAAGTGTTTTCAAAGTGGGCGGCGGAGCCTGAGATCTTCAGTCCGGAACCTGTTCCCGGCTCATGCTTAGTGTTTCTTGCTAATTCAGTATCTTCTCTGAAATCCCCTTAGAAGACTTACGTTTATAACTTCTGTTTCCATGTGTTGACGGCTGCTTTCATTCTTAACTTTTTGGACTACAGTGTAGTTTATTTTTGATGCTGCATGGCGGAAGTCTTGCACTCCACTATTTTAACCCACTTGTTGTTTTAAGTTTTTATCCTACTGTTTCATTTGTGATTTTAATCATGCATATTTTTAAGCTTTATTCCTCTTTTTTCCATATGTCAGCCTGTTTTATTCATGCATTACTGCATAATCTAGACATGTAAAGCAATTTGTAACGTCTGTTGTGATAATTAGTAGAGTTTAGAGCTAGATAGGAGTTACTAAAAACAGAAAAAACACAGGACACTGGGTGAGGAACAAGAGGAGGAAGGAGGAGAAGGAATGCAGGGAGGATATGAGTCAGACAGGAGGGGAGGAAAGAGAGAATGTCAGGAAAAATGGCAGGGGGGGAGAGGAGAGGAGAGGAGAGAGGAGCCTCCTGTTGCCTTTAATGGATGGTTCAGAGATAACAGGACCAGACTGGAAAAGAAAAAGGATCCATCTGTCCCCAAATGAGATCTTTGCTGCGTATACTGGAAGAGGAAGACAGAGAAAGACATAAGGACTCTCTCCATTACCGCAATCACATTATCTGCTCTATCAGATACAGATGCTAACAAAAGAACAGCATCTTCCATAAGCACAATTGAAAGAATATATTGAAAAAAAGACTTTAATTTGAGATCAAATGCGAATAAAACTTAGCAAAAGACATTTTCTTCATGTTGAAATCTTTCAACCAAGCATGATTCAGAAGGAGAGAATTAGTTGTCCATTTATATGCAAATGAGCTTCAATCAGTGACAGGCTCACTGAAAAGGTTGAATGCAGTGAGGTGTGGCTAACCCCTAAATCCACTGAGGAACTTTAGTTATTTCTGAGGAGATGCAGGCTGAGTGAGTTATCAGAGGTGACGCAGAGAGCATCAGAGAGAGCGAACACGGTTCATCAGCCTGATCAAACACAAGGGTATGAGCATAATGTATGGTTCCAGTGATGAGAATGCAGGAGGACATTAAGGCAGTGGTGATGCTCCAACATCATATTAGGTCTGAGGTTGCTGTTACTTGAAAATCTGGTGCAATTTGTTTTGCTTTGCTGACAGGAAATCTTAGTTTGAATGAGGACGGAGATTTCACTATAATTATACAGCCGTGCATAAACTAGCATACAAGCTTTCACTGCACCAAAACATGTCGTCGTTGACCGTTTCTAAACCCCCAAATATCAACTAAGAATCTGCATTAGCTAATTATAGGACCGAATTCAAGTATATACAGTGTTTCCTAAAGGGCGAGGAGGTAATCCGATCCTCCGTCCGTCAGGCTCAAATGTTGTGCATCTCCATACAAAGCCCAGTTAAGCCAGCCGAATCATTTTCTCTCTCTCTCTCTCTCCCCTAAACTCAGCATAATTATAAATCTGTGATGTTGATCGGTGTGACCGACTGATTACAATGGCAACATGGTTAAGTACAGCATGAATACTGGGACTAAACCAAATCAGAAACACCAGACTCACCTTTTGGCTTTCTTTACTGTGGTCACATCGTAATTTTACAGCAAAACCAGATGGATAGATATATCAGATATTAAACCATTATAGAAGTTCTCATCATTTTGTGTTAGTGAGCCAAACAGACAAGGCCATAACTTCACAGTATGCAACCTCCAGCTAACCACAGATGAGGTCAGTAAGCAGCTCTTTACAATGAGAGACTACAGAGAACTCAGAAGGAAACCGCCTGATGACATAAAAGAAGAAAAAAGCAAACACTAGCCCTTTTTATAGGGGTTATGCAACAGAATACAAGGAAGACTCTCCTCTACACCTCCTTTGTTGACTTACACTGAACAAGCCAACAGCGGCATAACACCGCTCCAGAGTATGACTCTAGATGGGACCCTCGAGTTCTGCAAACAAGAGAGGCGAGACGTGTAACACAGCAACGTCTGCGTCTAAGTGTGACTTCTTGCATATATGCATTGAGCAGCACTTAGGAAACAAGACAACAACATTGTAAAAGCAGTGGTTTACTTTGCCTGCTACACGGCGTTTGATCTGATCCTCTGTCCAGAGGGTAAGAAGCTCCTGGATCTCGCGCCGTCTCCCCAATTTGAAGACATTTTCAGGTAGTTTTCTTCGTATGTGAGTTAGCTGCTAACTGCTGCTAGCTGTTTTTTTTTAATCTCACAGTTGTCGGTCGCTCACGTAAACGTCACACACCTGTCCTATCCGAACCTACCACCTCGCCGGCTAACTCCTTTTACACAGACATCAGTTTGGCGCTGTTAATATTAACATTATGCCTCTGCTGCTGGATCAGAGACAACAAACCCTCCAAAGACCCCCATGTCCTTCACAACTTTTATACAGAACGATGAGGAGCAATCATCCCTCCTTGAAAAGGATGGTTAAAAGGGGATTTAGGTGGATAAACTCCGCTTAGTTAAAGAGGTAAGGGTGTGTGTGTGTGTGTCAGTCTACTCATTTGTGCATGTGATGATGAAGTGTGCATTTCAGCACTGAGGCAAGTTGACGCAGCATGACAGAAATGGAGCGAGTGAGGGTCATGCACTGTTAGACCACATTACAATTAGTCGACTGCACCCCCACACCTCTTATAATACCCCTCCGATCTATTCACTCCCCCTACAGCAGAGGGTTATACACAAGTCTGCTGAACTAGAGACAGCTCTCCAAACAACTGATGGAATCAAAGTTCAACTTCAAACTTCACCAACAACAATGGTGAGACACTCCTTCACAAATTCCATGTTGTTTTGTGCTTGTTTTGCAGCTTTAACTACGTGGGTGAACTTTTTGTCCTCTTATCTTCCAAATATGCTCAAAGTCTCCTTATTGGTTCTCTTGTACGTGGTGGAAAACCCAACACAGTGGTCCCCAGTCTAAAAACAACAGCAACAAACAATTATTTTGTTGATTTCCCTTTAATGTTTGCTTGAAAAATGACTCAAGTGGTCCAATCTAATAACCAATGGACATGCAACCCGGGATGAGGTTTAGCAAGAACACATGGTTTCATATTAAGGGGTCACATACATATTAAGTACCACTAGCTAAAAACCACAGTGGTACTAATGTCTTAGAAGAAAAGGAGCATTGTGATGATTTAAAAAATCCATTCAGCTATTTGAAGAATTTCTGTGAGGAATTTCCCCAAAGAATCACAAATGATTGAGAACATGCCTAGGAGCATGAGGGAGTGTCTCCTGGCACAAGAGTGAGGAATAGTTGAAACTAAATCATTAGGAGGAGACATATTTGTTTGACTTCGTCTCACTGATGCAGGCTAAACCAGAGGAATGAGGGTACTAACAGAGCTCCTCATAAATACATGAAATTTCCCATGTTTAATTATTCATACAATATACCTCCTTTAAAGAAGAGCAGTTCAACTTTGTGTCATTAAAAGCCCATTTGACCTGCTGATGATCATTTTGCTCTACCGTTAAACAGTGTCTGTAATTAAGTGCTTGAGTTCTTGAACTGGCAGCTACTTGGGGTAGCAGTGCTTAATAGCCTACAGCAGCTGCACTTCAGTTTCTCAAAGACAGGCTGATAAATGAATCAACAAGTTGCGGTGGACACAGCACGGACTGTGGGAATGTGGTGGGAAGTCGTTTTAAAGTGATTTATCCGGCAGCATTGAGGAGACATCAGAGCGGTGGCATCTGTGGCCCTTCCTAGCCCCACCTCCCACACCTCCAATAAAGCCTGGAGTACTGGGGGCTGGAGGATCTTCTTTTATTTGATAAGGGAGCTGAAGTTCAGACCGTCTGCATGGGGCAGAGACTGAAAAAGACAGACTGATAAATGACCAGGGACTGCAGATGGAAATTAGCTAGTAGCTAAATCTGGTGCAAAGCATCTTCTCCCTTCCTTGAGACTAATGTATTTGTACATGGTCCCTGATGTAAATATACTTAATTAAAAAAAAACTAATTATAAGACAGAAAAACTGAGCTTGTAGAAGGAGATGCTGTCTAGATATCCAATAAAGGACACGGTGACACCTTTAAGTTCCTCTACATAACTCCGTGAGAACTCTGATCAGGGTCCTAAGAGGTTTTAAACCAGATTGCAGTTTACTAAGCCTTTGCAGCTGGGCAGCCAAACTGATTTAATAGATTCTCTGACTAAGGTCTGTACACAAGAAAAGGCCCATATTGTGTTGAACTCAGTCTAGAAAACAGTGAAATGAGCTGTCATGCGTCGATGAGTGAAAGAACTACATTAACCTGACAAACGTTCATGTCATCTCTGAACTAGTGCTGTTTATTATACTGAAGAGAACTAAATTCCTGCTAATAAGCCAACATGGCTGACTGACTTACAGCTGCTGGTTATCCTTGATTACATCCTATGCAGTGGATACAACCACAAGGCTTGAGACACAAAACCAGTCACAAGTGTCTTTGGAATGTAGCTCCAGCATATAGTGTTGGGGTGTTTGTTTGTTTGTTTGTTTGGGGGTGTAATTAGAGAAAAGTCAATGCCTGACGCACATGCCGAGAACCTTGCAGAGATTTTTAAAAAACAACAATAAAAACCACTGATAATGTACAGTAGTAAATACAGTACATAGTAGTAGTAGTACAGCAGTCTGATCCTTCATTCTGCTGTACAAACTCAGTTGCTGAAAGGCTGCATTGTAGCATAATAATACATTAATATGAAAGTCTTTTCATGTGTCTTTTTTCCCCTCGTTAAGCCAATTAATTCAATTCTTTTTGAAGTCAGGGGTTGGAAAAGCCTGTATGAATCTGCCTTGTGCTAAAGAAAGGTGAACATCACTCAGACATGAAAAAAAGCATGCTGTTGTAATTCAAGAATTACACAAAACTGTTTTTAATAAAAGAAAATCATAAAATGTATACAACACAAGGGAAGCATGTGGTGATAATTTACATGAGTACGGTGAAAGCACATAATGCATACCGGCAGCACTACGTTATGGTCTCTCTCTCTCTCTTTCCCTCATCATGGGATCTCTCAACCGATGACATCAGCAAACGGCAATGCTTAAAATCAGGTAAACGTCTTATTAAACTAGATTTTAGTAATGTATACAGGGAATGGCCTCTTTTATTATCTGGTGACATGAGTTATGGACAGTACATTATTATGTCTGCAAACCTAATTAATACCAAATACTTTTTATTTAGACAAAGTGCTGCCAGATGAATTGAGGGAATTGCTTTCTGCACTGTTAATTTCCAGGGAAGGACCTTTAACCTATTATTGACCAGTAAATACAGAAGTTTTCATTATCTGGGCGTAGACTGGATCATTACACAGATACATCAGAGACATAAGGACAATTCCTTAATGAAAAAAATTGAAGAAACTTAATATAAATGTATATCGACCATAATTTATGTGGTGGACTTTCACTTTATATGATAAAATTAATGATTTATTATATTGTTACCTTATTAATTTCACGGGCGGCTGAGCAGAAGGTAGGAAAAATTAAGCCTGATTATGTAAGAGTATTATTTTTAGTATGTGGTCCTCAGCCTGGATTAATGCTGGTGCAGACCTTTAAATAATCGTTAGGGAATAAAACCTTGGGTCCTGCGATCTCCATCAATACTCTACTCAAAAGAAAAGGGGCACCACACTGGTCTTAATATTAGTCATCACTCAGCGCCAACCACATTAGGCCATCAGCCTCAGACTTGGCTACAGATCTATGCTAACAATGTAGCTGCAGGGGCCTTGCTGAGGTAAAACGGTCATCAGAAAACATACATTAGACTGGAGCCAACAGATGTGTGGTGAAAAAAATCAATGACTAATTTAGAAGTAAAAGGAGAGATTAGTATGGCATGCTGTGAGGGTGGATATTCTGAAAAGAAATGTCGGATACACAAAGGGCAGCCAGAAGAATAAGAAATCATACTGTTCAGTGTGAACAGACTGCATCTCGTGCCATTTAAACATGTCAGGTCAGGACAAAGATAATATGGGGCAAACCTTTCATGGACAGTCCAGAAAGGCAGCCAAAGAAAATAAGGGAGGAAGGATCATTTTAACAGAATTAAATGGCAAACTAAACTAATCTCTTAAGGAGCATTACCAGAAAAATATGCAATGCTTTTGCATATGGAGCCTCACTGATGCTCGACCAATGAAAAACCAGCCATTGGCTTTTAGAGCAGTGGTTGTAGCCTGGTTGTGCCAATACACACTTATTTAGCTTTAAACTCCTTCTGGCTGACAGTGATGTTGATCCAGAAAGTGATTTTTGGTTTCTACCCATGAAATATCAGCTCCCCAGTGCATCCCACTCAAGTTTGTCTTAGACAAAACAGTCGGTACATGTTCTCAGGTGCAATTAAAAACAAACTTTGTGATACAAACAGTTGCTCCTCTACTCACTGTAAAGTTATTTAATTACTGAACTTGGCAAAAATGTGAAACGACTGGGAACTACAGGCTATTTAATTAGTATTCTCAACTCGGTATCGGTGCTATCACACCCTATTTGAGATGCTCAAAGAGGTCTGGCGAAGACGAACCACGGCATCATTTGCAATTAAGGGAACAATAATGACAAAGACAGTGATAACGCTTTCCATTACAATTGGTGCCCAAGGAATCCATCTCCTGATAACCTCGTTTTGATTGGACACGTTAATCAAAAGGACCAAATGTCTGTTTTCCAATCTTATTACGCGCCAGAGCAGAGGAGAACACGCTATTGAATTAGCTTCAGCGTCAGCCTAGAGCCTCCAAGCAGTCGCACAACATTCTGTGTGCACTGCAATGCCTCTCGCTTGTTGGTGAGTAATATCTGGGGCTACAGGGAGAGACCGAGTTTCATCTGAAAAAGCTTAGCCGAGATGCATTTTTAGCTCAGGTTCACTCAACGTTGCTTCCATTGCAGAACATACAGATTCTTCCTCATGCTCAAACATTTTCCTCTTCTATGTCTCTTCATCTTGATTTACCCGCCTCAAGACTTGGATGGCCATCTGACTGATTTTTGAGTACAGCTGTGGCAAGTTGCATCTCTTCAAAAGCAGAGATTAATCGACTTGTAAAACATAAGTCATGATTGCCAACTTCTAGGTGTTGGTGTTGCCATAAAATGCTTCAAGGTGTTTGGAATACTCTGCAGCCATGAACCCCTGAACCGATAGAAGGCTGTAGCCGAGACATCATTGTGAGGACCCAAAAAATTGTTGATCGGCTATTGAAATTTTTAGAGGTGGGAAGTACATAAAGTTACCTTTGATTTCTGTCCACTAAACGTAAGGAGGCTGATCTGCAAACTGTCTCAGAGAAATATGTGTGATCTAAAACGTTGGAAAATCAATAAAGGGTGACTGCTTACTTTGGTGCTGCTGAAACATTTGAAACTGATGTCTTATAGAGTCTTTTATGAATAAATTTCTCCATAAAAATTCATTAAAACACAGTGTGTACACTGAAAGGGTATACATACAGACCTGTATATTCCAGTTGGCTCGCTGCAGCCCTTTGCTTTATAATAGCATCACTTTGTATTGCAGAACACTTGTTTATTGCAGTAAGGTGATGGATGACGGGAAAGGATCAAGTTAAGTGCACAAAAATGGAATGGCTCATTGGAGAGGACTGATGGTAAGCGACTAGTCACAGCCCCTAGGAAACCCTAACCGGAGCATGTGCCTGCACCATTGATCTGTGACCTCCTAAAACAGTCTAAACCTGAAATAAAAGCATTCATAGTGAATGCAACCTTATTACATGGTTTGAAATATTATTTTCTTCAGCCACGGCACACAAAGAGGTGTTCTGATATTGTAGTACAAACATAGCAAATTATTTCATGAAATTCCACTTTTTCCATGTAAGTATACGAATTCCTCAAATATCAACACAATCAGAAAACATATCTGTTGGCTGAGCTATGTGAACGGATAAGGTCCCACAAACAAATCATTACGCTAACTGTCCTTTAATGATGTGAGAGGGAGTTTCCTTGTCTGACAATCGCAAGGAAATCTAAATGAATTAGAAGGGGGGCACGGCAGGTCAGCCAGCCAAATCAGTTGGATAGTCACATGATCTAAACAAACATACAAGTAAAAAGGACTGAGACTGAGCAAAACACACCCAAAGATTGCTGACTGGAGCTGGACCATATCTGCCCTGCAGAAAATCAGCCCTGGCCCCTACCCTCCCGACGAGGCTCTTTAATTAGTCATTAAACATGGGGACCGACCAGTGCTTTTTTTGGCCTCACGCTCTCTGATCAATAGCCGTGACATTTCTGTTCCCCCAATTACATTTTGGGTGGAGGAGAGATTTCATTCTGCCTCTGTTCTAATTTAGCTGGAGCATAAATATCACCAATAAGAACAAGAAGCATGAAAAACCCACTGACCTTAAAAACGAGCAATATAATGCATAATGGAACAAAATCCAATGAGCAAAACTCCCTCTGAGAAACTTAAAGGTTCCATTTTTTTGTGTTGACTCCACCCTAGTTTGAGATGGCCTTGTACTGGATTGCATTCTACTGAAACAACATCTTTTTGCCTTCATTTTCAAACATGGGAAATGTTACAAACACCACAGTCTCATGTACAACCGTCTCTTTTTGACTGTCTGCTGAACATGTGCACACATGTACAGAGAGACTGATAGTACCTGGACACAGATGCTGGTGAAAGGGGCGGGGCTAGCTACTGATTTGTGTTTGTGCTGTGACATCATTTCCTATAGAGTTGCCAGTGTGTGCACGTGTGATTCGACATCATGCTGTAGCCCCCGGCTGCTGAGCCTCCTATGCCATCAATTACACATGGAGCCCCCTCCAAGATTGGTAACATCCACTCTGGCTCAAGCCCCGCCTCTCTGACAGCGTATCATAGCAACCAGACCTCGGGGAGGGTCTCTGGCTTTGTGGCTCTGGCAAAGGTATAGGGGTAGATCATCCATCTGTGGTGGAACAATGAACTCATTCACCAGTCCATCAATTTACTACCACAAAAATGAGACATGAGCTTCAGTATGAAGCACTAACATAAAGTTAATGCTAACTCAACCCTTTGCTTATTCACAAACATTATATATATATATATATATATATATATATATATATATATATATATATATATATCTGTCTCATGGGCCTCATCATGTCTCCATAAAGCAAAAAGGATTGGGATCTGTGCAATGAGATCTGCTTTGGTACATGGATCAACTCTCAGTTTTATAGGCTACATGGTGGTAGGTAGTACTTACTCTTGATCTTAGCATGACTAAATACCCTAAACTGCTGAACAGCTGAAATAATAACGTCTGCACTGCCACTGACAAAGTCATCAAAAAGAACGCGCGGAAGCACAGCAAAGCGAAGACGAGTCTGAGTCTATTACGTGTGGAGACTCGAGTGTTTATGGCTCCTTTGAAGGAGGATTGGAATAGTCAGAAACATCACACTGAGGCATCCAAAGAGTTCTCCTAATCAGACCTCTCGTTCATTTTTCCATGCTCATGTCTTCCGCGGATCCAGTCATCACAGAGGCTGAGGGACCATATGGCTGCATGCCGCTGCAGCTACCACTGGGACAAAGCAGCTGGCCAGCCTCTGCCAGCCTAAGCACACCCAGCCACCCCCACACACATACACTCACACATACACTCACACACTGAGGAGGACAGCAAAAAGTCTGTTCCCACAACCTATAGGCAGCCATTTAACATTTGAACTGTTAAATTATCTTAATAACATTAGCATGATGACTATAAAAAAGGAAGGCCATCAGCAATTAAACAGGCAGACTATAACTCACCTTTACACTGCATTTAACAGTCTGCGCTCCCTGTTTGCACTATTGCGTAGAACACAAAGGGAGATCACATCGTGCAAGATCACAAGAAAGTTGTAGGTAAAGTGCAACTAAGGCAGACTAGAAGAAGCGCTGCTTTCTTCTGCTGTTCCACAATAACATTCACATGACTGGGAGATGAATAACGAGCTAGTATAGCAACATCATCTTTTGCAAGCACAACAGTTGTGAGATAGTGGCTACCTTCATCCCAGCAACGGTTTGCATTTCATGTGTTTGATTCTATCTTAGTCTTTCTACTCTGAAAGCAGGGTTGGACCGAGTGGATTGGAAAACATCAGCTGGAAATGCTGAAAACCATTTAGGCTTCAGAGGGAGGATGACGGACAGAAGGGTATGATAGAGTAAGCTGCTTTTTCTTTGACTTGCACTTGTGACTTTTATAGATTTCAGAGTAAATCATGTAAAGAGAATAAGGTTTGAAAACTTGCCAGCAAAGGAGGGATAAGGACAAGAGGAGGGAACACAAGATAAAAACTGTTATATCCATGGGATATAAGGCTGAACTCACTCTTCCTGTACTTTACCATCTATATCCACATTACAGAGATTCAAACAGCACAACCAGCCTGTGAAAAGAAGGTATAAAACCAGCTTATGAAATATATACATTGGAAAAATACTGTCATTCTCATTAGAAATAAAGGCAACAGAAGCAAACATTTCTTTACCTTTCAGCACTTTAATAATCCAGCTTTACAATTACATCAACTAAAGCAATAAGACTAGCAATAAAGAAGACTACATTACAGTGAGACCTTTATTTCTGATAAATCACCACTTAGCCTTGAATTGTGTAATAATCACAAAGTGGAAGGACTGCTCTTAGAGTATTGCTTGTCCCTGAGCAACAAATAGAAAGTAGCATACGCAGCAAGTGGAAAAGATATTAGATATGTGAGGCCAGCTATTAAAAATCAGATTTTTCTTTCTTCCAGGAAGACAAACATTAGTTCCTTTTCCTGTTCCTATTTATTGCTGGGAAAACAGCCATAAAACGGACCTTACCTCGATCCTGTCCAAACAATGCTGTTTCTTTGTGCTCGGAGAACTTAAAGCAGAGATCAGGGGATATTCCTGTCTTCTCAGCAAGTCAGTTGTGACTGAACCTGCATGGGACACTTGCTGGTAGCTGGGAACGTCTACAAGCATGCATACACATAAACACACATGCGCAAATGCGTCACAATTGTAAGGGCCAAAGTCAAAACATCTGAGGAGACATATGGGAATGGGAAGTTTAGCACACAGACACATGCAACAGATATGAAACAAATACCACCAATCAAGGATATCACCCTTGTTAAGCTGTGTCAAGGGGTTAGGGACATACCATCCCTTAAAAATGGAAGTGGTGGCCTGGGATCAGAGCACACATCTGTTGTTTTTACTGCTATTTTTTCCTGAAGAGTGGAAGAAAAAAAAGGCGGGGGGGCCTTGAAAGCACTTTCCAAGTGGCTTAACAGTAGACGTGATCAAAGAACAAGCGGATAGGGAAATGAACATGAAACTGAATCCGGTCTGTGCAGCACGAAGCCAGAAACTGGCTGCATGTGTGGATGATGACATTAGACCACCCACAATTCGACGGAGCAGGTCTGACCACATACGTAGCATTCAGTACGTGTTTCTCTGCTCCGACACATGCTCACTTTTTTCTTATTCATCCCTCTGTTTCACTCCTGGCCTCTTTTTACATCAAAGCAATTTTTCAAAACTCTTCCTTGTTCCATTCCCCAGTGTTTGTTCATGAAATAGAGATCCCCAGGTCATGCTTGTGTTCTCCAGAAATGAAAAAGTATACACAAGTATTTAAAAACACAAACTATTAGACCCTTGCTTCTCTTTATTTATGTTCTTATTTAGGTTAGATGTTTGGTCGCTGCTAAACAAAACCTGGCTCATTGAGTTAGGGACAAATGATGTTTCTCAGTCAGCAGCGGTGATGAATGCAAAGCTAGTTGTCCAGTAAAAGCAATCCATCACAGCCTCGCAAGCCAAAGCAGGGAGAGAAAAAAAGAAGAAGTGAGAAACGTCACAGACATGAGCGATTGAGCACAAGTGAATGGACGACAGGAGAAGACCAGCGGGGAAACCTGGGTAGATTTAAAAAGTGAGTGATTATAGATAAGACAAAGGCAGTGTAAAATGAGACAAAAGCACCAAATCACCATCTGTCTGCTGCAGTGGTGTGTGGTGTTGTATCCTCATATAATATCCTTGCTAATTGAGTGGTGGGATAGGGCCTAATGGAGCCGGACGTTATCAGCCCAATAGTCACACGTTAAGCAAAGCGACAAGATTCCTATTATCAGTGAGGGATAGTAAAGAGGAACACACTTAAGGCCCATTTCTACTGCATAGTACCGGCTCTACTCGCCCTTTTTGTGTTTCCAGTAGGTAAAAAGTACCTGTAGTACTTTTTTTAGTACCTGCTCTGCTGCGGTTCCAAGCGGGCCAAGCAGGTACTAAAAGGTCAAACGTTAAAGACCACTGATCAATGTCTGGCATGCATGGAGTATCCTGCACAGCACAAATCAATGGCCGCCACACTCAAACAGCAGAGCTACTTTAGCCACCGCAACTTCTTTTTTTTTGCAGCTGCTATATTGATGAGGTGCTGATGTTCCTGTCTTAAACAGCTGATGAGAGGATCACGAGAGGTGGACGAGAGGTGTGTGTTGCATTGAAGATTATCCACGGCAGTCGAGTAATAGAAACATGGCTTAAGTAAGAGCGCTTCCAGGAACAGGTTTTCTGGTCATTCAATGGCTTTATATCAAACACTGGCTCTATAGGGACACAATGTCTGTCAGTCAACCATTTTATTTCAGACAGAAATATCTCAAACTATTTGATGAAAGGTCTCCAGAGGTTACATTCATCTGACTTCGGTGAACCCTTGACTTTTCATCTAGCAGCACCAAAAGGTCCAAATGTTCACAGAAAAGTTCATCTACAATATACATGTTGATTTCACAAAAAGTTTAACATTCATATTCCATGGGATGAATATGTGGTGATTCCCTGTCTTTTCCTCTCATGACATCAAACAGTCAAAAGTGTTTCCAGAACATATGGTTAAACTGTCAAAGGCTCAGCCTGCACGTCAAAAACTCTGAAATCTATATGGCTATGGACGGGAAACTGCATATGCACCAACAGGGAAATCATGATGCCTTCGAGTGCACTTCATAAACTCAGAAATCTAAACTCAATGGCCGTGAAGGTTGTTTAAAATAGGATAGTTCGTATTTTTTTCTTATGTCATTCCTTTCTGCAGAGAAGTTGTCAGAAATTCTAGAAAAAGTTGTCATTAGCAGACTTAACCATATTCTTGTTTTATTGGAGCATTTTCTTGGCCAGTAAAAAGTATTACTGGCCAGTGGATTTTTTTCATCAACCAGTGTTGACATAAACATCAGAATCAGCCAACTCATCTTTTTCTGCTATGTCAGGGTTAGAAGTCTTGCTCAAAGGTACCATGGCTGTAACATGACGTAGCATGGTGACTTGTATACATCCACTTTCCGACAGTCTGACCATAAGCATGCTTTTACAACTGCCAGGCTCCTGCCTCCTCAGGTGTGATGTGAGATCGACTGAAATATTAAAAGTCGGTTTGCTCTTACGAGGTGTTTCAGCCAAGCATAAATATGCTCGCTAACAGAGTGGCTGTCGTGTTTCTGGCTGACTGTGGGCAAAACCGGGGTCCGGGTCCCTGGGGGTGGAATGCAAGGCATATGGTTGTGATTAAAACAGGGGTAGCAGAGCACAGCATTTACATTAGCATGCTGCCTGAGGAGCTTCATGATGGTTTGTGCCAGTCGCGGTACTCGGGCTGCCATGCTCTGACTTTACAGAGGCAGAACTGAAAGATGAGACATAAAGCAGTGTTTTACTACCTGCCTGCTGTATAAAGCTAGTATCCCTTTGCAATGACTGGAATCGGGATTTCAACAGTTTTGATGTCTCTTCACTGCTAGATGGAAAAACGTCATGATAAGATACAAGAAATGATCAGTTCATACACATTAAACTATGCACATGTGTGTGTATCTGCCATTTAAACACTCATTCTGGGCTGTTCACAACTGGTAGACTACACAGGAAAAAAATGATGAAATTAATTATGATAATTTACAATCACTTCAATCAAGAACCATTGATAATAAAATTAAATTAACACATTTCTGAGAGGGGCAATTTACGCTTCCAAAAAGATATTTCAATAGCTAAATACTCTATTTAAGACACAGTACTTGTCTGGATGGATAAATAGCAATACAGGTAAGAAATAAATATGTATTTTGGGGTGAACTGTCCCTTTAAGGATAGGTTACAGAAAGATGAGGAGGAGGATTTGTTCAGATGTGTTCACACGCTTCCTCTTTGAGCTGTGAGAGGGCGTCACTACAGATTAGCACCCGCATCCGACACGGCTGAGCACGCAGCATATCCATCGCATGCACACACACACACACACACACACACATAAACACAAAGGGATTACAGCAAATATCTTACCTCAGACAGTCTCCTGTACTCTGTACCATCAATCTGTGATATTTCCTCCTGTCTAGAAAGGTTTTATGTGATGAAGTTGTACTTAATGATTTGCTTTCTGCAACCAGCCACATCTACGTATCCTTAAGTTAGGGAGAAAATGTGCATTTGGCTGTATGCTTTACATATAGACAATGAAAAAGCAGGGAATAATGACATTGTATGAGCCAGAGAAAGAGTTTTTCATTTTGCACTGATACTGAAGTTATACTCCTTAAAGGGGAACGCCAATTCTATACATCAAAGTCTGTTTGCAGGGCTTTGGGAGTCCTATATACTGCATATGGAAAAAATATGTATAAACTTTTGGTGGCACCCTAGGGAGCTGTGTGAAGTCTGATAAATGTCACTTTAGCTTCAGTTGGGGCTGAAGACGACAATTTTGAAAAATGAAAAGTGAGATCTGGTGGGGTTAAAAAGAAACGAGCTAAACAGACCTCTCTGTGTTGAGGCCAGCTGGTCGAGGCTAAATTAGCCGGATTCTCAGACTGAACTGTTGGCAGTCGAGTTTCATTGTAATGTAGCCTGTAGTGTTTTTGATAAGGAAGCAGAGTGAGATAACATCTCTCATTTGATTTTGTTTTTCCAAACTCTACGTCATGAGTTTGACAATGTTATAGGAGTGGACTGCTAAATTGGTGGAATGCTCCTTCATAGTAGAACATGGCAAATATCTGCTTTGCTTTCTTATCTACTATGGCTGTTGTTGGTGGACAAATCCTCTCATCTGCAGTGGATTTATCAGAGTATGTCTGACACAACTAGCACTAAATCTGGAAAAAAAAACTAAGCCCTTGCTCTTGAACTCTGAGGAAGTGACATCCAAATAGCGAGATGCATATTTTTCAGCATGATTTTTTTTTTTTTTTTTTTTTTTTTTGTGCCAGGACACTTGGGCAAAATTTGGATTCCATCTCATTATTTCCAGTATGAACAAAATTCCACAGCTGCACTGTAGAGGCATGATGCACCAGCAAAATGCTGAAGTATTAGAGGTTCAAGGACCCTGACAAAAAATGAACTGTACTCCACTGTACTGAAACTACTGGCTCATGTTTAAGCAGAGCCATCTTGGAAGCAATGTCTTTGATGTACTTCCTGTTTTGAAAATTCCGCGTCCGGTTCCAGATGCCCATACAAGGTTATCTGCATTTGATTGAAAAGCTGCAATGATTAAACAGAGCGCTATAAGGCATTTCTGACAGCTGACCTATATATTGCAGATACTGATCAATTAAAAATTACCTTGATCAGGGCTTTCATATGAGCTAAGAACAACCCTATAAACGTTCTATGCAATTCATGATTACTTGTTTAGTATTCCAGCTGTACGTACTGCACGAAAAATAAATACTTCATACGGAGAAATGCACTGTTAGTACATCATCATTTGTCAAGAGTTTTCCCTGTAATGTATACACACCTGAGTGGGTGAAAACTCATATCAGCAGCACACATGTAATATCTCATCCAGTACAAAGAAAAAAACAATCTGTCATACCCTGTTCTGTACGGCCACTCATATCCATTATTGGCTCTTGGCCACAACCGACACAGCGCCCTGCAGACTGAAAGGCAATGTGGAATTTGTGAGAAAAATAATAGAATAACAACAACGGCATACTTCACCCCAAAACAGGAAATGAGGGCGATTTGGCGTGGCTGTTGCCGTGGTCCACTTTGAGCTGATTAGATAGTGGGACCAGCTGGGCACGTCCATTCGCCCCGACATGAAATATGGAGGTAATGTCTGCGGCCTTCTGTCGGAGGAACCTGACAGCTTAATGATGAAGCCAGTGAGGTCTGACAGACACTCATAAACAGGGAATACAAAGCATCCCGTCTCCATTAATGCAGTCAAATAAAAAACACATCACATTACAACAACTATGAATTAAACACTGAAGGCCTGAACTGTTAGTTGTCAAGAATATATGCATTTATCACGGAGTATAAACAGGCAAGCCAGGTGACGCGAGTCTAAACATTTCTGTGTTTCATCCTGTAAAAATAAATAAATAAAAATTCCATAACACTAAATCCAAACACCATGATAGATCCTGCTCAACCTCCACTCCCAGTATGAGCGCAGCCATCATCCACCCATCCATAGCCTTGTTCTCATTCATGGTTCACCTGCTGTGTGTCAGAAAAACGTGACAGCAGCACTGGAGCAGTGTCAACACAAGCACTGTTTAGTGTGGGAATGCAAAGAAAGCCAGGCACCCAGGGCCCAGACGGGAGGGGCTACGAGGGACACTGACCCAGGACAGGGTGACACACCTTGGGGCAAATTCCCATGTGGAATTTACCCACTGGGAGAATAAACAGAAAGGAGAAATGAGAAAAAGATGGGAGTTTAAGAAGAAAAGCATTACAGCTGGAAAGGAGCGGTGGAGTTTGAATCGGTTTACTCTTATGTGATGTAATTGGATTCCTGGTAATACGGGCTCCGGAAAAATGATGGAGGACAGGAGGAGGTGAGTGAACGAATGAGGGCAATGAGAGGAGGAGGGGTGCACAGCGGGAGGCAAGAGGATTGATTTCAGCTTGAGCGACGGAAGGAACCTCAGGGGAGGTGGAGAGAAGGGGTTTGGTTGGTGGAAAAGCCCCGCCAGTTTCTTCCTCAAGGCTCCTTCAACTCCGTAAGGCCAAGTGAAGCCAGCCATGGCCGCAGGAAGAAACTATACGCGACTGGATTTTATGACCTAAAACATATTCTGTTCCATCAGTAAAGGAGAAAGAGAGATCACTGGAGAGAGAAAATACAAGGGAATGAAATTAAGTTAAGATGGGTGTGAGCTTAAATGCTAATGAGAGCAGAATGAGGTCATCTCTCCTCGTTTTTACTGGTTCCCACGACCCAAGGCGGAGAACCTTATAATTTTAGCTTGCTATTTTATTTTATACGATGTCCACAATTGTGTGACTTTACATGCAAATGAAATAAATTCTGCCACAAAAGGAGAGGCCGCCGTAGTCTGCCAGCTCAAACTGGCGAGAGTGTCGCAACCAAACATGAACACACAGACCATAACTTACTTCTCCCACACCCTATTAAAATTTGTAATCTACACAGCATATTAACTGTAACTGATGTCAGCTGGAACATCTAGAGAGAGACGACTTTGCCAAATGAGCAGATCATCATATGTTATACACTGACGTCAGAGGCTAAAATTAATAATGCATGTCTCCATCTGTTAAAGCTGGAGATATAATGGTGGAAAATTTCAAAATGAAAGAGCTCTAATTTTGCTCAAGGAAGCAGGATCTCATACCAGATAATGTATGTGAGTGATGAACGTGAACACACATGACATAATCCACCTCAGTCAGACTCGCACCGTCTTCTGTCTGGCATTTATTCTACTATAAATTACGTGATGGCTCTGAGGCTGCTTAGCACTCTTTCCACACAGGTAGACTGAAATTCCTCGCTATACAGCTGGAGCTTAACAGGGCATAAACAAGGTGGAGAAACAGACCAGATGTGCAGGTAAACACACACACACACACACACACACACACACACACACACACACACACACACACACACACACACACACACACACACACACACACACACACACACACACACACACACACACACACACACACACACACACACACACACAACTAACATCCAGCCCCTGTTTCTGTGTCTGCTCTAATTAATCTGATTTAAGGGCAGATGGGAAATGTGTATTGGGATTGGGGTCGGGTGTGTGTGTGTGTGTGTGTGTGTGTGTGTGTGTGTGTGTGTGTGTGTGTGTGTGTGTGTGTGTGTGTGTGTGTGTGCGGAAGTGAATGTGGACACAATCAAATCAGTATTTGGTCTAGAGGTGGCTTGCAGCTTTGACTTTAGCGTAGAGGAATAGGTAAGAGGTCTTGGGATGCCCAAAAGGAGCGCTAAACAACTTTCCAAATATTCTGCTGTCTCAGCCATTATTGGTAGCAAATCAAATATGGTGTCGACGCTGCTAATTATACCCCTGAGAACTGATATATGTTTGTAAGGTCAAGTCCACTGGTCAACGATTTTGTGTATGCACCTCACTGCATCCTCACCATTTGTGTCTTGATACTGTCTCCGCTATGTGAGCATATACATTTTTATTATGTGTGTGTGTGTGTGTGTGTCTGCATGCAAGTGTGTGAGCCATTTAGCTGCCAAAAAAAAAAGAATGAAAGGGAACTTAAGCTGGGATTGCAGCTTGGAGCTTGGATGAGTGATTTCTCCCACGTTCACTGGGCCACATTTAGGTGCGCAGCCCTGAACCTTCTAAACAAGAGCCATCTGGAGATGACATATCCACCCAAACCCCCCCAAAAAACTGTGACACAAATGCATCAGTATATGACAATCCTTTGGGGAGCCTACAGGAGTGTATATTGTTTAGGATATGTGCTGAGAAGATGACCAACCTTCAGAGTCTCCTTCAAATCATCTTTATTCGTCCCACAACGGGGTAATTTGTGTGTTTACAGCAGCAGTTAAAGTAAACAAGCAATCTAAGAAAAAATATTTTAAAAAATATGAACATAACAATATACACAAGGGAAATATTTAAAATATGGTGAAAATCTAAATATATGCACAACATAAAGAGTGGATAGACTCAGTAGTTGAGGAATATCAATATGTCCTTGGAATATTATTAATACACCTGATTACTGTTATTGCACATAGAATAAGAATTCATTGCACAGTAGGTGTATATTATGGTGCAGTTATTGTCTGTTTTGGTGTATCTGATCTACTGGGAGCAGTGCTGATTGTCGAGTCTGAGGAAGGACCTGCAATAACGCTCCTTCACACACTTCAGGTGGAGGAACTCTCTACTTCTGTCCTGCATGGGGTGGGAGCAGGTCACCATCATGGATCCTTTCTCCCACCACCTCCACTGGGTGGAGGGGGCATCCCAGCACAGAGCTGGCCTTCTTGGTCAGTAATAGTAATGAAAGTTGGGTACATCTCCAACTTGCAGGGGTCAATGAAAGCGCGAACTATGACCGTATAACGGAAAAGAAATCCACAAATAATTACATGACGTTAATCGACAAAGCAAAATCTGTAGAATAAAAATAAAAAGCTGCCATTGACAGCAGTGACATTGTAACAAGGGCACAAGTGTTAATGACAAGAATGTTGCCTGGGGTTGACATTTCATGAGCAAACATTAGCTGCACACAGACCCACTGCTGACTCACAATCAAACAAGGACACAATGGCCTGTGGAAATGTTTTCAAAATATAAAGTCTATGTTTAGAGTGGCAAAACAAAGTCACTATTATGACCTTGCTCACCTTTCGCCACACAATGATTTGGGTAACTGTAAAGAACTGTATTTAGAACAAACACAAGCATGTATGCATGTATGCCAGCACAGAAACACACACACACACACACACAAAGTAAACTCAGGATTCACATACAGTAAAAATAAAGACCAGGCTGGATTTGCTAGGTTTGTATTTCCATTATACCTCCTTGCTGAAGCTTGATAAAAAAAATATTCCCACATATATGAAGCCTGAGGTATCATCTGACAGTTTCTCATGCTTATCCCTCCCTTCTGTCTTCCGTGTGCCGTAGATTAGTGCAAGCTGAAACTGAATGGCCGCAGACTATAGCTTATCTGGGAAGGCGAGCCCATGGTGCACAAAGGTACAGCAGGTACTGATGAATCCACTGCCTAAAGCTTTCTGATGAGACATCTGAATGAAGTAGTACAAGGTTGTATACTACATGGTATGAGGTGTGTGATAATATCTTCACATTTCAGGGTATTTCTCCTGGATGATGTGACAAACAACTGAAAATATTTTTGGTTTATAACGCAGCTATATCTGTTTAGCTCTCCTCGTCTTCATTGTATTGCCCTCTTTGGTTGTTTGTCTTGCATTTCTTACATATTACTGTGGTTTTTGTAATCAAACCACTTCCACACAACAGAAGTCGCTCCCCTTTCTGGGACTGCTCCTCCACTGTGGAGCTGGTAGCAATGTTAACATCACTTTCAGTGATGCTTGTTGTTTTATTTTCAATATCAAATGTTTGGCCAATTATTTTCATAATTGTTTTGTCTATAAAATGTTAAAAGATTTAGAAAAATTCTCACCATATTTGAGGTAAAAGTCATATCATCAAATTGCATCTATTGTCCCACAAACAGCCCAAAAAAATACTATCAGAAAATCCTTACATTTAAGAATTTGGAACAAGCAAATATTTGACATTTTTGCTGTAATAATGACTGATATCATTAAACAACTATCAAAACAGTTGAACTGATTAAAATCCTTTGGACAGACTACCAATCAATCAATAATCAATAATTAATTAATTAGTTGACCGTGGAAAAGACGAATCACCGTTTCTTAGAGCTCAAGGTGGATGATGTAAGACAAAGAAAAGAAGTTAATTCTCACATCCGAGAACCCGGAACAATCAAATCTTTGATAAATAAAAAATTGATTAATATTTGATAAATTAATTGACTGATTATTGCAGTCCTGGTTGGATTTACATCAGAGTAGAGGGATGACCGAGATCAAACAGGTATTTTGACCTACTTCCGGACTTTCTCAAGACACGTCGGTGCAAACGATGCCCCAGCAGACAGTCATTCCTAACCTACTTAGAAGAGACGAAGCTTTCCAATAAACCAGTAACAAGAAAGCCACTTGTGTCAGCCTGTGCTTGGAGGGAACTACACCAACAGTAATGCAGTCTAGGACCAAAAGAGTATGAACAGAAGAATAGATCATATGAGTTACAAAACTTTATTGCCAGGACTTTCAATCAGGTAGCAGTAAATATCACCATGCCCCACACTTGGACATGATGTTGGTTCATTTCTCCATGCATCGGCAGGATGTTAGTATGGGCACAGCTCGAGACCTGCAGCCTGGAGTTTGGCTGTGTAACGTAGTTTCTCATTATTACCAAGAGTTTCTTGGTAATTGTATGCAAAAGAAAAGGTTCTTTATTTTCATTTTAATTAAATGATATAAGAGTGTGCGGAAAATGCGTACGATGTAAAGCCAGTGAATGAATGAAAATGGAGGCAACAAACCACTTTGTTTTCACCGATGACGAAGACAGGTTTCGTCTGCGAATCGGAAATGACGTCACCCCGGTCGAAAATTACAGATAAAGTCAGCTATGCCGATTTCATTCAAAGAATAACTTAACTTAATAACTTAAGTTATTATAAATCTACACATCAAATTTTACACACAAAAAAGCACAAGTGCAGTACTAGTCTAGCTCATCACTGAGACTCAACTCCAACCAGATGTGGAGACAGGGACAGTCCTGTTGTACCTTCCTGTCTGTGCAGAGAGACAGCAGGAATGTGGTCTTTCCATACTCAGACAGCTAAACAAATTTATCTGCCTGCAACATCATGAGACTGGAAGCTTCTGTTCTCCCCACTGCTGTTTATCTACCGCTTTCCAAGTCTGCTTGAGTGTGTGTGTATGTGTATGTGTGTGAGTCTGGGAAGATTTTATTTAGTAATCAGCCAAGCCCCTGGAGATGACCGGCGCCTTGGGATTTAGGACCTCATTGCCATGACAACCAAAAGGTCATCTGACACCAATCACCTCACACGTCATGTTTACACTCTCCAGATGAACAAGGGATGAGGGTGAAGGGATAGAGAGTGCTCTAGTGTGGTATTTAACTAGGGAAAAGACAACATCGGTGCAAAGTGCAAAGAGATAATCAATCTCTGATAAGTGCTGCCTAAAGTCAATACGGGTATCTGGGTAAGACAATTCAAATGTAAGTCCAGAGAGGCTTGAGTTGCATTTGCATAGGAAACAAAAGTTCAGTAAAAACAGGGACGTATGAGGGTGTGGTCACATCACAAGGAATCACAACAGCCTCTGCTCTCTAGTCTTTATTTCGCCATCATGATGCCGCCCAGTGCTGACAGGTGCAGCCAAAGTATGCTGTAGTTTCACCCCAACCTGTTCGACTGGATCAACAATGAACTTAAAGTTTTATGAAATGACTGCTCTCTCAGGTGATTATTCATTTGAACCTGTCTGCAAATTCCTTTTAAGCCGTGAACCCTTTTGTCACTTTAGTCCCACAAATTAAGACATGCTGTTTTACCCTACAGAGGACATTTGTGAGCGCCTACGGCTGGAAGCGCTCATCAAGACAACCGAACCCAAAACCAGAATTTCTCCCACTCCTATGTTGATACATTTTCCATTCCACTTGCGTTGTTAACGGCTCAAAAAGAATGCCCGATCCTGGCATGTTCTTGTGCTGACAACAAGCTGGAGTAGCTGTGACAATAAACAGCAAAACAGCCCCAACTGGCTCTGCAGGATTCCAACCATTCCAAAGGACAATGAACAGGCTGTAGATGCATAGAGAGCTAATAAAAACAGATTAACTGGCAGCATGGTTAGAGTCCTTATACTGTAAGTTATATCTTACATCATTTGAGAAGCATGATGGAAAATGTGGGAGCTTGAGGTGGGGATATCGTCTCACTCAGTTGGCCTAAAGATGAAGATCGGAGGACTGTGACAAAGAAGTTGAGTCTGTTTTACACTAATGGCAGTGCTCGCTCTAGGCAATCAGTAGTTTAAGGTAACCGCGCTTTAAAATGGTCTAAGATGAGGAACATATTGACGAATGTGGTTTAATGATGGAGAAGGAGGTGAATCCGTGACTCACCTCACTCCATTATCTTGAAACCACCAAACGGATGTCAGGAGTCGACTTTCAGATTACGATTAGCTGAGTCACTCGTTGGCAGGTTTTATTGACACGCATCTGATTGGCTTGTTTGTATTTACTGGAAATCATTGCCAAATGTGTTTGAAACTAAATAACAGGAAATGTAAAGAGTACCTCTGAACACCGCCCAGAGCAAAGGGCATGGTCGTAGGTGAAGGAGGAAGCTGCACACAGGAAACAGAGTGGAACAAGCAAAAAGTCAGAGATAGTGAAAATTCATCTAAAAGGGGAGCTAACAAAAAAAGTCCCTCCAAAAAGGAGAAGAAAACACAACAGAAGAGCTCAATAACATATGACACTGGTGAAAATTACTCTTCTTATCACAGTCATTCACACTTCAGCATGTAGCGCTGTTTTCTGTGATAACATTGTTTAGTGTTTGCTGCTTTCCGTGACCCTCAGGAGGCTTAAGACGGAAACAATTCAAAGCTCGTAATGAACTCCCTCTGTGGAGACTGTGAGGTGACAACTCCAAAAAAGACGGTAACATCTGCTATTATAAAAATCCCAAAAGTCGAGGCGGGAGACGAAGAGCGCTACTTGCCTGGAGTGACTCAGCGAACAAATGTGCCACAATCTAGTTCCAAAATGTCCCCTTGTCATTCCATTTGCATCAAGAAGAATAGAAATTAACAACCCCTATAAAGAAACGGTGTGGCTGTGAGCACTCGGATCCTAAGAGCCCCTCAGGGAAATTAGATTTATTGCCTTATTTATGAGGCCAGTAGAGCTTCAGGTCATGGACAGATGTCTGTGTTCGGCGGCAATCTTCTGCCTATTTGCACCAATGAGTTTTTAAGGAAAACAAGTGATTGTTTGTGTCTTAAATGAATTGGTGCGATAAATCAACAGTAAAGGAAGTGTCATTTCATGGTAAGGTGGATAGAGTGGGAACATCGAACAGAGAAGGGAGTGGAGGTCTGAGAGAGAGAGATCGTGTAAAAAGGTGGGCTGAAGTTGCACTTCGCTTTAACCAGCAGGTGGAGAGATGGACCCTGTCACTGCATCATCTGAGATTGAAGTCTTTCCCTAACAGTTGTGTGAACGAGTCCAATCTTATCTCCGGTACAATGATGCCAGGCGGTTAAGTAAAGGGCTGAAACAGTCAGAGTATATAAGCTGAAGATATAAATTCATCAAAGCGGCAACATGTCAGCCAGGTGAAAAATTCAATACTTTTCCACAAGGTTTCCCGTAAAAAAAAATTTAAAAAAAGAGACCATACTCATGATGTGCATTTCAATGACCAACATAACTTCTCTATTGTCTCCGAAGCCATTGTGTCTTCCTATAAATCCATCAGACAGTGGAGAAACAAGGTACAGCCGTATTTGCTGGAGAACAAACCATATCTGAGGCCTATAAAATAACTGTCTGTGACACAGAGCAGACACCTGAGAGACTAAAATACCAATCCTGGCCAGCTCCAGCTATGTAAACAGAACATTCCTGAACAGTACAGAGTGCACAGAAACAGTACTGTGTGCATGTGTGTGTGCAGAGAGAGAGACTGAGTGGCCAAGACAATATCTTTGCACGTAGACGTAGAGAAAAAGATTTGCATGTGATAAGCTTAGATGGTGTAGGATTGTGGATTTAACTTCACACGTGACCATGTGTGAAACTGTAGTAGTGGAGGATCACCAGGTAACAAACTGAACTCAGGCACAGCCCACACAATCCTGCTCATTTGACCATTTGAACTACAGTCAGAAATCACATGGTGCCCACTTAAAAGTCTTGCAAGCAGCGTAAACAGTGTGCTATGTGGTAAACCTCAGTTTCACAACGGCTCCATCGAGACTGGCGACATTCAGTCAGTGTTCTGCAGAGCAGTCACTGGTTAAACTGAAAATGCAGGCATGATGACAAGGCCTGGAGGGTGTGTGTGTGTGTGTAAAGTCACAATCCTGATGCATCGTACGATTTCCATATGGGTATCAGATCAGGTTTGTCATACTGTGACATGTGGTCTAGGGCTGTGAACCTGGTGACATGATATCACTAAACACTGGCCACAATTCAATATATTGCGATTTTTTTTTATTTCAAAAAACTGTCATGGTATAAAGAACACAGTAAGATATGCATATAATCTGAGGAGAAGTTTACTTTTTATGCAATCAGAACAATCTGCATTTGTATTTATCACAATTTCTTTACAATGTAATATCATAGAACTATTTTTTGTGCAATTTGAGCAAAGAAATTAAAATTAGTCTATATGGGGAAAATAAAAAAAATTTAAAATAAAAGAAACCTATTTGATACTGTGTTTCTGAGGATCAAAACACCATCAGAAAATATGTCACAATAGTGTATGAATATTTTCTTACACTCCTTGTCCACACTTGTCTGCCTTTTCTGTCAATAAGTGAGTCACATTGTGAACATGCAAGAATTTGACACTGTGGAGTAAGACATGTAAAAACAGTTGCACCAGTTTAGTTGATTTGTCATGCAGTAGAACAAATTATTTAATTATAAAAGCAATGTAAGAACACTGCTCTGAATCTACTTAATAGCACCAGCTGTTGGAGGAGGTGCAGATTTAGTGGATTTAACTTGATGTCAGATTCTTCACGAGGGGCAAAAAAAAAAAAAAAAAAAAAAGACAGGCTGATGATGAGGATGTATAATATCCTCTTAAAAGAGGAGGATTAACAAGAGCATATGAATGTCTGTAGTCAATGTGTGAACATTTACAGAGGAAGTAAGCATAAAGATCCATCATCATTGATATTTTACCAGCTTTGATGGAATGGTGGAGGAGCTGCTGACACTGGCATACAGGTGATGGTGGAGTTGTCACATAAACAGATTAACATCTGTGACTGGTGACAACAGTGGGGAGAGAAGATGGAGGCCAGTGGCCACTTAATTAAGGCTTGATCTTTTCCCTGTCTTCGTTTATTAGTCCCTGCTTGTCTAATTAAGATTTTATCTGTAAGCTGTCGCATTTTTCTCACTGTACTAGTTTAACAAAGCCTCCACAGTAAAGGATGAATGTATGGACCGCCTCTGTCTGTGAAAGGTGAGAACAAAGTCTAATATCAGATGCACAAATGCATAGTAGGACAGGAAGTCTTTTGCTGCCATGGTGCTACCAAGACAATCAAAGCAGCAAACTCATCACAGAGCTGAAATGTGCTATAAAAGACTGTTTTAGTAAGTATTAGGTCTGCCTCCATTGTTAGTACCCCCCCCAGTAAGTTATTTAAAAATCTATTCACCAAAATTGAGGTTAAAATCCCAACATTTCACCAATACAACAATGCATGGTTCAACTTGTTCCTGCCTATACTGGAAATAATCCAAAGCACAAAGTTGACACCTACTGGACCTACTGGACCTGGTGCAGACTAGCGAGGGTAGCAACATTTAAACAACTTGTCGACAAATTGCACATCCCTAATCCCCAGTTTCTATTAAATTATTTAGTGTATACCACTAAGATGTACAGGCGTGAAAGTGTTGGAACCATTACACTTTAATGTCAGTGTGTCACACAGTCTTGACACAGCGATATCATACAGTTGTGACAGCTGTAAGTCATATAATGCTACTTGGCCCTCAGCTGCTAATCAGTTATTACTGAACAGCATTGCTGGGAGGCCACGTGCAAAGCTGATGACAGCCATATCTCCTCTGTCATCTTAGGACATTACCAAAGCCATTTGGTGTCTCCAAGGTTTCAGCTAACCGCAGCAGACGCATGCTTACTCAATCAAGGCTGCTTCAGAGCTGGTCACCATTACACAGGCTGAGTTCTCCGAATGGGAGACCTGCTAGCACATTTTTAAACAATAAACCTGTCATCTATTTACATAATATACATATATATGCAAAATGATCAGATGCACAAACACTGAAAATGATTGTGGGATCAGAATCAATCTTTCCATCTATTGACAAGAAAGGAAATAGGTGCATTTCCCATAAAGCCAAACTAGTAACGCCTAACGACTACATGCATCAATTGGTAAAGGCACTCCTGAGAAACTCTTTAAATCTTACCCATAATCCACCAAAGAAAAGAAGGAAGCAGACAGAGGAAGAAAGGTCATTATAACTCAAGGAAACAGAGAGATAAAATGTTGATTTTTTTGGGGGGGGGTGCAAACACAAATAGAATTAGAAAATGGTGACAATTATCAATAACAACAACAAACTAACACCATAAAACCTAAAACATAATTTAGGTCCACCCAATAATATATTTTAAGTGCTGCCTTTTTTTTAACACATTATGCACATGATTGTAAACAGGAACAATTATAATACAAATATACAAATTTTTAAAAAAATCACTACCAACATCAATGGAACAGGCACTGGGAGAAAATTGGGGTTCAGTATCTCGCCCAAGGACACGTCAACATGCAGACTGCAGGGGCCGGGAATCGAACCATCGGCCTTCCGATGGTTCGATTCCCGGACGACCTCTCTACCACGGCATCACAACCTAGACATCAGGGTCAGAGAGTCCTGGAGACAGTTCACCATGTAACTGCTATTGCTTTTGCTGTTTGTGAGCGGTTTGTGCAATAAGATGATTTGATTAGGTATCTGACAGCTAGACTTTGCTCTGAAATATGGAGGCTTATTTTTTCTTTTCTTTTTAAATCTAAACCCTCAACTGAGACAGATCCCACTCACAGAATGAACTTAAGTTTAACTTGTAACCATGGAAATAAAAAAATACACACAATTAAGGTGTAGCAGTAAAAGGCACCACTTTAGTACTTAATACTTAGTTGTTGCGTGTAGAAAGTTTTGTTTAGAAATATTGAAAAATATTTGAAATCTGCTCTGGAAACGAAACCAACCACCAGAATGAGCCAAAGTCCAAATTGTGACCATGTAACTTGGAAAAATAAAAATTACAAAAGTCCCTAAATAGCTAAAGATGCCACTTCATGTTATGATTTATGTGTGTATAAAGTTTCATGAAAAAAATAGTAAACAGTTTGAGTTGTGCTCTGGAAAAGAAAGGTGACAGACAGATGGGACGGGACTCATTCCTATAGCCCCCTCCACTTCCATTCGTGGCGGGGGATAATAAAAGCATATTATACTCCCAGGGGAGAGACAAGCAGCACTCAGGGAGAGTGAGGGAGCATGCCGAGTTGGAACAGAGGTGTATAGACGTGATACAAAAACTTTCTCAGCCTTAAGCTATGCTACAATTCTCTGGTTCAAACTGCGCTGCAGACTAGATTCTCTCCTAACAAACAGAATGACATGTGGCTCATATGAACCTGTCCAATGTGTGTGGAATGCGACTTGCCAGGTCCGCTTTATGTCACATGTATGAAATGAGTCCATCTTCAATACACTGACTCAATACGCTGCAGTATAACCTCACCAAAGGAAACACTGGAATGTCAGATGTGGGCTGTTCCTTTCAGGCCCAGGGACAGGTGGAACAGGCACTGCAGCATTTTTCTTGATGATGAAAAAAAAAAAAAGCAATAGCCTCATTCAAAATGAAGAGAATTGAAAAGTCTCTCGTTCGTGTGGAAGGAATGTGGAAGGAATACAGGGCGCGGTCTCATATGCACACACAGACATGCATGGCACATGTGCAGGGAGCACATAAAATCCTGCTATATAAATTATATAATAATCCACAGAATTCTGTTTAGGGGCTAACATTTGTTTTACGCCACATGTCTGCACACCCAGTTGGTGTTTGTAAAAAATAAATAAAAACAGAAAATAAATGGTTACACCCTGGAGTTTACTAGCTTGTGTTTCAAGATGCCAAATGTGTTCCAACAAGACATAACAGAAACATGGATGCACAGGGTCCTTTAACATGTGTCTGTAAAGAAGTTAAGTCCCTGCTTCATTAAAAAACATTTTTTGCAACACTTGCAGCACTTTGCATGGGCATCAACCATTTATTACTGAGTCTACACATCCCATCATTTTGCTTCGTCGTCATGCCGGCTGCAGGCCGAACCACATCTCATCCGAGTTCAACAGCGGCAGAGCTGACAGATGTCAGAATGTCTGCTACCCTGGCATGCACACACATGAACGGGCAAACATACAGTACATGCACACACACATACACACACACATACACACACACACACCATGCCTATCTGGATGTTTGCATATGTTCCCATTCCTGACTGAACACAGGGCACGGAAATGACTTTGCTAAAAAAAATTGCAAAGACTGAGCACACAGTGAACAGTGAGGTGTTTGAAGTGACTGCAGGTTGTTCTCTTGGCACAATATTTCATCACTCATGTACTGGCATTGCCACTTTAACTATTAAAAACATTGGTCTGCTCCTGATTGAACAATGCATAATGGTCCACATCTGAAAAAGTCTCGGTGCATCAAGTTTAAACAGCAACTTAACTCCGTGTTTTAGCTTGAACAACCCTTTCAGAAGTTCAAAACATGCATGCATTCGGCAGCCTGATATTAAGTTTAGGGCTTCAATTTTCCTGTGTGTCCTGACACTCATGAGGAGCTCAGCATTTCACAGTTTGACAGATTGAAAAAAAAAGCAAAGCGTTGTGAAATGAGCAAATCCTCGAGAACTGATCACCGTGAAAAGAGAGCGCTGACAAATTTTCTTAGAATTGGTTTCAATTTAGGCTGATAAGGGGAAAACATGTCTTAATCTTGAGGCCTTCCTCAGAAAGATACACTCATCTCCTTTGCACAGACGCGGCCTGAGGACACTGGATGAGAGCAGGAAAAGCAAAGGGACCTGCCCCGCTTCCTCCTCAGGCCTACTGAACTCACTATCGTAAATTAGATGGCTTTTCTCCTCCTCTGACAGAGTAGGCAACAGCAAGCGCAAAGTGAGACCAATTCCCATTCACACACTAGACAACAAGTGACACTTGAGCTAATTAGGTAAAGAAAGACGATTCTTTGGTAAACAAAAGAAAAGACAGCACACATGTGCCTATTTAGCGCCGTGCATTTCATGGAGTCCTACCTCTGCATTTAAAAGCAGATCTTGAGCTGAGCACTGACACATAAACACAAAATCATCTTGAAGCAGGCGAGAATATACTGAACACACATGCCTCCTATATCTCCCTCTTTCTTGCTTTCTCGTGCTCACAGATATAAACACACAACCTCAAATTGAAGCCAGATAAGACAGGCTGCGAGGGAGGAGGTGAAGTCTTTCTACCGCTGTCAGAGAATACAAAGGTGGAAGAAGGGTTGGAGTTAGGAGGGGTGTCCTGTTGAGAGAAAGGAAATAAACACTTCCATATGCAATCCCTGCCAGACGCTAACAGAGCTGGGAGCTCGTGCAATAATGCAGTGTAGTAAATCTGAGCAGCAGGGCCATAGTTAGCGAGACATGTCGCCATATGAAAGGGAGAATACTTTTTACTTGCAGAAAATTATAGCTAGTAAGGCCTCGTTCATCACACCAGATCCTTAATATAACGCAGCTCCTCAGAAGCTGCAGTAACTTGATTCCTGATTGGTCTGGTGGAGCGATGGTTAGGCTTAAAGTGATGGTGTGTGTGTGTGTGTGTGTGTGTGTGTGTGTGTGTGTGTGTGTGTGTGTGTGTGTGTGTGTGTGTGTGTGTGTGTGTGTGTGTGAGAGAGCGTGGCCACAAGCGGCAAATCCTGTTAACAGAGGCAAACTCACACACAGCATACACTCCTTCCTGGGAAAACCTGGGAACTCTGGGCCACAAACACATGCGCACACACACACACACACTTGGTTTAAACAATGCCTGTGAGGACCAACACACACGTATTACAGACCATGTACAGTACGTGTACCATGCATACCATGCACGATGCATTAATATGCTCTCAATCTGAAACCTCTCTGGTTTAATTGTGTGTTTGCACATGCATGTGTTTGTGTGTGCTATCCACAGTGTTGCCCAATGACTGTACTGCTTATGTGGAGCAGCAGCTCATCTTCTTATGAAGATTACCCATTAAGAAGTTCCGCCGTTTCAGATTTACAAATCCTATCATAATGTTAATTTCTGTTTGCAAACATGGATTACCACCTTGTCATTACAGTACACAACATCCCCTGTGAGTATTACACGTTAAAATGCATTAAGGGTTCAGAGAAGGGTGAGCGGTGAGAGTGCAGATCTGTATTTGTACGCAATAGTCCTTAATTACATAATCTGGTTATTTTTCTCACAGCTGCTGCCCCATCAGTACACACTGAAGTGACCTTCTCACAGTTTGTAGTACTTTTTTCACTGATACCCAAAGCAAGCATTACCTTACTTCTGCAGCAGTGTTGGTTCGTCTCTTATCAGCTCAGAGAGGAATGCCCCTGTGTGTGTGTGTGTGTGTGTGTGTGTGTGTGTGTGTGTGTGTGTGTGTGTGTGTGTGTGTGTGTGTGGGTGTGTGTGTGAGTGTGTGTGTGTGTGTGTGTGTGTGTGGTCTGAACAGAGCGCAGAAGGTCCCCATCTAACACTTTTCAACACGTCTTTTTATATGGCAGCAAATGCTTTGTGAGTATCAGTGAGCCAAGACTGCTGCAGTTCTTCTCCGCACATCTCACTTGATTAAAGTGAGAAAATGGCACCAGCTCAGGGTAAAATTAGGTCACTTAGATTTTACAGATGGTCCAGGTTGCGGAGCTTATTTTTCCAATTATGGTTGATCAGGGAGGGAAATTCCCCCACAAGTGTGAATTATTAAAAACTTTGAATGGAACCTGATAACAGGATGCTACATGCTGTTGACATCTCCATATGGGCCCTGTAAAAAGGACAAGCACAAACTTCTGATTGGCTAGAAGTGAGAAATGAGTTTCCCTGTATTTTCTAAAGTAAAACTGCACAAAGAATGGAGGAGGTGGTGCATAATAAACACTTGCTGATTACATGAACTAATTATTTTAATTCTAAATTCAAACTGGGGATGTTGTGCAAATCAAGACCAGCACTTTCAATCTGAAGTAACGTCCCCACACTCCTACATGTAGGGTTGGGCCATCTGACAGTCTCAGTTCTTGCAGACGTCCACAATCTACTTTTAAGGTTTTCCCACATAGACTTTTACATGACGGCCGCTCAGCTCTATTAAACGCCGCCAAAGTATATTCTGCTGTTCATTTTAGCAGTTTTCATTTCTACTTACTCAAACATCTGAGAGCCAACTAATTACTTGTGTACAATCTCCCCTTGCTCTACCTCTCCTGTCTACTGGCAGCACATACACTGCAGAGGAACAGAGGAAGAGAGAGAGAGAGAGAGAGACGTTCTGTTGTATTATTTTGATCCTGTAAATGCATTGATTGTGGTCAGAACTCTCTTGTTTGATGTAGTTAAGTGAAAGTTTGCAGATGCAAATGGTCATGACTTTTTTTGCCAGATGGCCCACCCCTGCTCCTATGATTCAATGACACAGGTGTTTCACAAATTAGTGAAACTATGAATTGTTGTGGTAACAGTGATGTGATGGCCGTCTGTCAGCTTCTCATGGAAGAAGGCAAAAAGTGCTTTTAATGAAGCGTCTTCTCATTTATCTATTAAGTCGAAGTATCCTTGAGCAAGATACCGAGCCCCAATTTGCTCCCCGGGTGCCGCAATGTAGTGGCAACCCACTGCTCCTCAGGGATGGGTCAAATGCAGAGAAAGAATTTCCCTCTGTGGGATTAATACAGTATCTAAAATAAAAAAATAAAAAGATTTAATAAGATTTTTGGTATTCAGACTGTCATGAAAAACAGACCTGTGTCACATATTAGCTAAAAAAAAACCCTGATTTGGGTCACTTTGGCCTGCGTTGTGAACGTAGCCTTGTTATATTCTCACAAGTCATTTTTATCTGTCACATTGGGTAAAGCACAGGTGTTGTTGATGACATTAACGATGACACTGTTTTATTCATGTGTCCCACTGAGCCAGTGCACAATGGCAGGGTCACCATTAACTTAATTGTGCACACCTGTGATCTTTGACTCTGTGGCAGTCACATAATCACCAGCATAGCTCCGCCCCTCTTCAACCTGAGTACTAATTAGCCAATGAGCGAAGACAGCTGTGTCAAGGACCTTTAAATGTCTTAAGTTTGTTCTATAAGTCCTTGTATGTGTATTCATACTATTTCTAAGTTTAAAAATATAAAGTATTTGCGATATTCAAGTTGCTCCACGCTGATTTTTAAGACAAACGTAACAAATTTTAGCTACCGAGAGACAAAAGTCTTTTTATTCCATACAAAAATGACACAAGGTGACGGGTTAAGAAACCTTTAGACAGGAGAAACTGGTTGTGTGTTTAGAATAAAGGCCTGCAGGTCAGAGCACACAGATACTCAACACTACTGTAAAAACATTAAACGAAGATAGAGATGCTTTTCCATTAGCTCCGTATCCCAAAGACATTTACTCAGTATTTTACATTATGATCAATTGAAGGTTTTCTACTTCACTTTCTACTCCTTTGTTCAGAAGCTGGATTGTAAAAGATTTCACCTCTTACTCACTGGGAGAATAGTGCCTTCATTCATATTTAGTGCCATATTCATTTTTGCTTCTCTCAATGTGGCAGATGTAGTGCTTTTTTAAAAAAAAGCTTGGTGACACTTCTGAACATGCCAGGCAAACACCGCTGGCAGCATTCACAGGTTATAAATATCTGAAATTGTCCTTGAACAGCTGCTCTTTTGTCCGTCACCACAAGAAGTTAGTGTGGCTCTGGGCATCCCTTCAGCAGTCTGCTTTGCCATGCTGGTAGCCTGTCAGTGTGACTCAGTGTCACACTGCTCAGTGTTACTACTGTAAGCTGACCATGAGGTAGCCAGACCTGCCGCACTGGCCTGATGTCAGGTGTCTGAGGCTCCCATTCATGTTAGCTGCTAGACAAGTGTTGCCAGTCTAGCCTGTTTGAGGACTCAACAGATACTATATGCAGCCTCAACAGAGAGCCGAGAAAAGACACAGGACAGCTCACACTTTGCTTATCAGCTCAGTAGATGACCTCTGTGTAAATTAATAGTGACTTCTTTATTTCATAACATGTGTATCACTTACTATGTCAGATATATATCAGATGGTATGATCTGGTGTTCCTACATGAAGACAACAATGTTTGTGTAGGGGTGGATCTTGCAGTGGATCCAGGTGTGCAGATTTGTTTGTTTCTACCATTTTCAAAATATCACAATAAACAATAAAAGGTCAATCAAAATAAAGAATAGCCAGACTTGGACAACTCATGGGGTTCCCCTAGAAACACCATAATTGGATCCAGATAAAGGATCATGATCATAATCTGGATCTGGGGGATCAAACTATATATATTTGGAGGAGAAAACAGTACCTTAAGGAGTAGAGACATGGCACTGCCATCAATATGTAGTTGAGATAATGCAGATTCACTGAAATGGCTTTCATGTGTTTGTGAAAGGTAAGAATTTATATCCAGATGAATGATAAAATAGATGGATCCAGATTCATAAACTACTGATGATAAACACACCCACCACTGAAGTAAAGCCAACTTTCGATTTTGATGCACCATTAAGCCTGAGTGTATTTTTATGTGGGCCGAACTGTTAAGTAATCCTTTCTGATTCGATGAAATACTTGGTGTAGCATTTTCAAGCCCTGCTATTGTTGATAAAACTGGATATCATTACAGGGCAGAAGTTTGAATGAAGTTTTGCACGTGCCACTTCCAGTCCTTACCTTGCCTGACAGTTTTCAACCTGACGGGACCTTTGCAGTTCTTTATCACCGTTTGTATGTCGTACAAGGGTAATCCAGAGATCGATAGGTTCTCCACCTCCAGCAGCAGTTCTCCTTCATTTAATTTTCCACTTTTGTAAACCACAACATCCTCGTTAACTTGTCCAATGTATGCGAATTCCCCGTTCTCCGCGCCGCCGCGCAGTGGTACATTTAAGTCACCGCTGGCATCTTTACTGACGGAGCACTCGTTCACTCTGGAGGTCCAGTGGTTTTTCCTCTGAACCGGTTTGGACATGGCGAAGTTATAGACCGACACCAACGAGGTCGGGTTCTTCCACTAGGATGAGAAATAGTCACAGCAGCGAGGTCTCTCACAAAGTAAACTTATATCCGAGTGAAGCGCAGCAAACTTTCTTCCTCTTCCACAGAAACATGGGTGCTCCTGAGAGTATCGTCCCACCCGGGGTGGCAAATCAAGCCATTCCAGTCGGCTCTGAAGTCACTCCTCACTGCGTAGATATTGTTTTCATTATGTTCTTAACATCCCTGCAGTTTAATCTACCTTTATCGATATCACCTTACATCTGCCGCGGTCCTACTCACGTCTCGTGTCCACTTACAGGGTCCTCTCAGTTGCTCCAATAAACTCACTTTAAATGGTTTCTTTATTTTCAACAGTTACCGGGGACTGCACTCGTTTCCCTCCGTATCAAAGCGTCGACTTTGTCGGTGCGTGACACGGTTCTCGGCCCGTTTAACCAGGTACAGCGTTCTCGTGTGGCTAGCTGAATCTCATTACCTCTGTGAGCGCTGCTGTGGCTCAGGGGATGTGTTGCTGTTCATGCTGCGTTCAAAACTGTCGGACAGATCCAAATAATGTACATGATATAATAATGTTGTGGATGCGCTCTGTACTGTACAATGTTGCAACGTGGAAAGTCGAATATAAGTGAAATGGAAATAAAAATGTTCCATAATAACTGACGTTTATAAATATATAATAATACAATATGACATTACCTGATGTGTTTTGTCATCGTGTATAAGCAAACTCCATTTGATGTGAAGAATACATTTTAATTACACTTTAATAAATTTTATGTATTCATTATTGACATATTCTTAATATTTTCTTAGTCAAATCCCTAGACTGATAATAATTAGCTATTCAATCCTATTTTTAAATAGATACACTTACAAGCTAAATGCACAATGAATTACAACCTACGTAAAAATGACATCATACACATCGTTTTTTTAAATGTTGCGACTGTCAATAAGTAACCCAAAAATCAAATGAAATAGTCTCCATATTGTAATCACCTATATTACACGCAATTTTTTATACCTATAGCACACCTAACAAATCATTACACTTTGTCTATCATTTGTAGTAACTACCCACCAAAAAGAGCAACATTTACATTAAAATATGGTGTTAAATTTACAGTATCAACATGAATTGAAATGGCTCACTTTGAAAACTACAATCGGAATCTTCAAAGTGCACGTGAAGGCAGCAAAATTACAATGAGCGCATGCGTGCTGCCTAGAGCTGCATATTGGCTGTAGGCTGCCTCTCCCATTGAAGAGCATTTGGCCTCCATAAATTTTAAACTGGTGTCATTTTGTATTTATGGTAATCAATTCAAACGATTAGATTAAAATAAAGTTCTATTAAAATTCCCTCATTAAATATAAAATATATTGTAATGTCTTGGTGAGACTTTGTCAGGCATCCCTAGTTTAATTTGATTCCATATGGAAATTTATGTCAAGGAATCGTAATTATTTGAGCTGATACTCCATTAAAATTAACACAGGTAATATAATTATTCTCACTGAACTGCAAACCTGATAATGATCAAGTCTGTCTCAGGTTAAACCTGTGGTCCCGCCTGTAAGGATTCCTGCATTTCAGGTCAGACAGGTGGTACACCATGGTTTTTATGTGTGTGTTTAATCATCATTACAATTCTTCCCCTCTCTGTCTATGCTTCACGTGACAGGGGAAAGAGACGATTAGTGAGTCAAATAAAAAGGAAAGAAGCCCTAACTGTAAAGCATGTTCATTATTTATGGAATGAAGAAAGCAAGATAAATATATAAATGGACAGTCAGCTAGATGGACAGCTAGCTAAGATAGCAAGGATGAATACACCTCTTGATGGGATCAGATGGGCCGGGCCTCTCACCAAGGGAACTGAAGATGAGCTTTTCCAATCCTAAAAATAACAGTGAGAGTACTCTTGGTCTCATGGGAGCAACTACCAATGGCATGGGATGGGAAATAGTAAGTGCTCCTCTAAGCTGAAAAGGTACAACTTTTCCTCTTCTTCATCCTTCATCTGCTGCTCATAAGTCAAATGCATGTTTAATGTGTTCAGTTCATTGCAGTTTCCTGCGAGAGGCGGTCTCTTTGCAGACAATTAATGCACGATAAACATGAATATAAAAATGTACGTAAAACTGTCATAAATTATTAACATCTTAATTCATCCACAGAGCACCACTTAACTAAACAGCACTAACTTTGCACTCCTGACTATACTATAAAAAATACATTACCCAGAGGTAGGCTATTAAATAGTACAAGAAACAAAAGAGCTACTGACCTTGTGGGAGTTCTCTTTCAGCGGTGTGAACCCTCTGACAAAAGGGACATCACTTAGTGATGGAAAAGAGGATGATGAACATACCTGCCATTTGCAACTCATGTTCTGATAAAGCAGCAATAAACAAGAATCAATCAAGCCTGATTCCCAAAGAATTAGGTTTTGTCATTTTTAGCCATGTAGCCATGATAGTGGCTTTAAGGGTGGCTATGTGGATCGAATGGTGAACGCTTCATTCCACACAGAAATATCTCCACAAGTTGTAAATGGATTTCCATTACATTTTCGTACATGTATTCATGATCCCCAGAGGATGAATCTGACTGACTTTTGTGATTCCCTGACTTTTTCTTTAGCACCACCAGTAGGTCACTGTTTTCATATATTTAGTGAAATATCTTATCTCTCACAAAACCTTTGTACACATATTCATGGTTCACAGATGATGTACTGCACCCCTCTGACTTCAATGATTCCCTGACCTTTCCTTTAGTACCACAACAGGGTTAATATGGTTAATTGGATGGATTATAATGAAACTGAACACAGAAGAGAAATTGTTATAACTTTGTCGATCTCCTGACTTTTAGGGCAGAATTTATGTTTGTTTTCTGTGCTGTTTTGTGAGAAAAACCTGACAATATAAAATAATTCCCATCAGCATTGTCTATAGCCAACATTATGTTTAGCACTAATTACCAAATATTAGCAAGCTAAGATGCTAAAATAAAACATTGAACATGGTAAATATACCTACTAAACATCACCGTATAAACATCATTGTAAGCATGGTAGCATGATGAAGTTAGCTCAAAGTAAAGTGGTCTTTAATGCATTGACATTAGGCCAATATGTCTGATGGGAATGTCATTCCCTTGATTATTTGATTACACATCAGGTGAGCATGGGTAAGATGACGCTGCAACAACAACACCATGGTGAGCACAACTGCAGCTGCAGGGCCATGGTTTTCTTCTCAGTCTTCTTCTTGCTCTTTCATTCGCTTATCTGCAGGATCTGCCATTGTTCTGAAGGACACACTCTGTAGTGCATTTTTTCAGAGTGATTGACACACGGTGATTGGGTTGTGTGCTTTTCCTCTTGCCTGTCAGTGCATGGAGAGCTGCCTTTCCATTACTCTGCTCTTTTCGAGACATTTACAGTATGTAACCTTTGTCTCTGTTTTCTGACAGCAGCAGGGTTTGTTTGTTGCCAGCATGGAAAATGTTAAATATTCTACCGCTGTGCAACTGAGGTGTATATAGTGGGTATAATTTCATATTGTGTTGAATTAGTCTCTTTAAAGTGATCATATAAAAAAAAACTAATAAATCCTGATGCTAATAAAAAAGGAGGGATGAACTTTCCGATCCATTCCCATTCTTTTCCATCCCCTCTTCTCTTATCTTATCGAATCATCCCTGACTTGGAATTACCACACTAAGCCATCGGGTTGCATCCATATTGTACAATATCCTGGCTTATCCCATCCCATCCTATCCTTCCCTTTCGAATCTTATCCTCACTTGTCCCATCCTATCCTATTGAATCCCATCCCTTCTCCCATCCTATCCTATCTTCTCCCATCCTAGATAGGACATGATACAGTACATGCTTTGAATTCCTTAGAAATATCTATGCAATGTCCTAAGTAGTCCCAGCAGCTCGCAGCAGATTATAATACAACCATTACAGCCATAAGAGACTTGAGACTGGACTTGGGGAAAATGAGCATTTCTGCTTTATACTAGTCTGAATTCCACTGTTAGTTCTTTGAGGGCTGACAAGAAGTAAAGTTTTAGATTTGAGGACTAAGTTTGAGTAGATATGACCTCCAGCATTGGGTGTGGGGAATCATCCAGGTCTAGCAGTGTCACACAGGGCTGCCCAAATCAGATAGACGGACAGACACTGCCAGGCGCCCTAAAGTTCCTATTCATTTTCCACCCATCCACATCAGCCTGTATGTGTCAATGTTTCCTTGCTAGCGTATGCTGCCTCTGTGTATATTTCACTGTCATGTCTCTGTCTGTCTTTCACCCTCTTGCACACATTAATAAATGCAAATCTCTGCATCTGCAGCCAAAGAGAAAATACACACTCAGACTCAGCTGCATGTTTTTTGTCCACACGAAGCAAACCAAACTGCATGCCGTAGCCTGCATAGTCTACAAACACAGCTTTGTCCACACCATGTATTTACTAGTGATAACACAATCAAAAAACTGTCATTTAACTTTGCATTATAGAATGTATATCATCTACAGTGTCACACGTAATACGGCACTGTTGGATCTACATATCAAAGCAAGCCCCACAGAATACATAATAAATGTCAGTATTGATCTTGAGGAATTATAGATAAGTCGGGGCCTTGTCATGCAGTTAAGCAGTGCTTTCACATTGTCACTTTCAGCCATTGTTCAGCTGCGTTATGACAGTAATGAGAAATACTTGGATCAGAATGATTTGGTTATCACAGATCCTCATTATTTCCATTCACTCCACCCGATGCGGCTGGTAGCGCTGTAGACAAGCAATGACAGAGTGAACTCAGAGGCTAACAGTAATAACGTAGCCTTCAAATCTGACTGCTTCACTCATGTGGCTTTGGTGCTACATTAAGGTGGTCCTCCACCACTTATCATGTCATGGTCAGTAATAGCATGTAGACATTATACACACAGAGTCTGCCCTTATAGTAATAGTTACAAGTACTGAAGTGCATACCTGTGTAATGTATTTTCAGTGTCCAATATGTCAAGACTGAAATATGTGGAGGACTTTCTTTACACAAAGAGACACACTTGCTTTAGTCGCACAAATAAATGACTGTCTTTCTATGGTGCAGTTGATTTTGTATTTTATTTTTTACAAAATTATAAAACAAAAAACAGAAAAATGCACATTAAATGAGCTAAACGAGTAATATATATATACAGGTATATATATATAGTTTAATATGTGTGTTATGCAAAATTATTCTTGAAGTTATTATCTATATCAAACTGTGACTGATGAATATAGTTGCATAATATTTTTGAAAGACCGGTTTCTCTATGATGAAATGTTAATGGATGGAATGCATTTTGCAGAGTCATTAATAAAATAACAGAAAAAAATCACAACCCTGTCATATAAGCTAATGATTTTGCCTAGATCAGACCTGCGATTGCATATATTTATCATATGAATAAAATGCTGCATGAGATGTGAAAAAATAGATTTTGAATTTTAAAAAAAAACATCTTTGGGGATTCTTCCAAAATTGAATAGCATTTTGATGTGGATGCAATGTTAAGAATTAGATTTAAAATAATGACTCTGCTGTCAAAGATCATTATTTAACATTTCACATCTTTATTGTGATTGCTATCTTTGCAAACAAGTTTTGCATAATCAGATGATTTGAACTTTTATGAACATGACACTGAACTCCAGTGTAGCCATAAAACTAAAGTCTGTAAAGTAGTTTTAGGGCATGTCTGTCGCAGATCATGATGAATGAGATCAGACTGTTGCACCATCCTCCACATCAAGAGACACAAAACTTGTTTCGATGGGTGATAACCTAATAGTGTTGTACACATGTATGTGCGTAATCCTGCATTCAACCTGCAGGACACACACAGCCTCATGTTTTCTGTGGCGTGACATTGCGTTGATTCACGCCTTTGCACATCTGAAAGGCAGCATGTGCATCATTCATAAGTCATTAAAGCCATATGAACTTTTCATATCTGAGGCCTATTAGTGCATCGCAGCATAACTCCCAGAGTGGCCAGCGAATGGTATAACAAAGGAGTTTTGCTTGGGTAGTGTTTGCTGACCCATGACTTGTCTATTCTAATCACTTAACAGAAGCTCTGTCAATGAGGAGAGTCATTTTTCTGCTTTAGATATCACTTCAATCTTCTTCACCTCTGTGCCCTGATAATGCCTCGTTCATCATAATATCCACAAAGCATGAGAGGGAAAGACAGAGAGTGAGTTAGGAGAAAAGAGTGAAAAGCAGTGCTGCAAAGCTCAGAGTTGCCCCGGAAGCTTAAGGATGAATGGCCTAGTCCAAAAAGGCCATCAGATTATGAGACTGGGCTATCAGGAGCTGCCACAACACAGCCAATGACAAGGTGGGGCTTCAGAACGGGTGCTAATGAGGTACTTGGTATAGATATGACTCTATTTTACTGTAATTTTTAAAAAGGCCTATACTCCTGTACTCCACAAAATGTCCTGAGCAACATCAGCTTGAGGTGTTTAACTAAGAACCAGAACAAAATTGGGACATTGAGTGAATTATACACATTACTCAGCATTTTTGCTGTAATTGCCTTAATATCATGTCAGCACATTCTTAAGCTGGTTGTGATCTTAAGCAAATAATCATCAGCTGGATCTGGATGCTGCAAATGTTCGACTTCCCCATAATATAGCACAAAACAGCCCGTGCTGTTCCACTCTTTAGCCTTGCTTTTCTTTATAGATGCCAAGATATAAAGTTACATCTCATACACCTCACTCACTGTCACCCAGCAGCACTTAACATGCCTCACAACACTACTGCCAACCTTTATGATGACTTTTGATGTGCAAAATATGGGTCATTGTGTCAGGTGTGCTCTGAATTGCCCTTTAAAGCTCTTCCTGTCAGCGGGAACCCAGAGAGGATCATCTCCTTTTTTGGACAGGTGGCTGAGCAGAGTTAACTATCACTTTTTATCTGCATTTTCAGGGCCTTATTTAGATGAAGACATTTGTCCAGTTACATAACATGCTTGAAGTTTTGCTTATTGCCCAGGTTATTCCTGTATCTGCATTGAAGCATGCACATACACCACAGCACCCAGTATCTCCAACTCCACCTGATAAGACCCAGCCATACACAACTCTGTAATAAGGCAGGTGTTAGGAAAAAGAGCACATTGCACAGGTAGTAATATGTGCATTGCACATGTATGGACAAACAGCACATGCATATACGGGATCCATATCTCAGGACCTGAACATTGCACACTTGTAATACGCACATTGCACTTGACTACACATGCTGACTCTTTTTAATCCACTTACCAATACCATTTCAACTCTTCCTCAGTTTTGAATTCAAACATCTTAGTCAAGAAGACCCTAGGAAAAAAAGGAGAAAAAACATGAAAAAGAAAGAAAAGGAAAAAAGAGAAAAGAGCAAAGCGCAGAGAGAGATGATGATGATACATGATGATTAACTGGGTATGACCGGGTCATGTGTGCCATGTTAAAGCATAACTGAATAATTCAAGACTCCACAAAACATTGTGTGAACAGAACAGGATTCTTCTTAGTGCTCTGCTACAGACTCCCACGCCGGCTCCACAATCCCGCTGCCGGGAATAAAACATAAGCAAGTCAAGTGGACATTTTAGGGTCAGAGCCCAGCTGTACAAACTGAAGCTGTACTGTATAAGTCCTGTATACTGTCAATTAAAAGATGCGGTCGATTCTAACTGCTTCTGCTTTGACATCCTCCACAAATAAAGAGGCATAATTCAATTTAAATAAAAGACTTAATGAAGGGAAGTGTGAATGGGGAAGTGTAGTGTATTTACAGATGGATGTTCATGTAAGGACCATATGAGGTGCCCACCTCACCCTCTGTGCTCCCCCCTCCCTTGAGTGACTGCTTTTATCATGATTATGGATGTTATTACTTTTATGCGATTCTCGGCCAGACCACATGACATGCCACTCACTCTCCTGCATCCCTCCCTCTATATATATTGCTATCTTCTCTAGGTAACAGTATATATTCTTAATTATCACAACTGAAGAGGACTTCATGGAGAATCAGTGTCATCAGTTTGGAATAATTTATTGCAAGCAGCATGGTTTTAGTTTTTTCATAGGCAATCTGGAACATCAGTGACTTTTTGATTTAATACTGATAACTCCTTTTCAATAAATTAGAAACTTCTTTTTCCAAATGAGCCCCACTCATTGACAAATACAAATAGACAGATATTGTGCTCATCTCAACACAAACCTGATTGCAATCATCTTTATTCTCTCAGGTTACATGCAAATGAGGTCTGCTCTTTGTGATGTTAGATTTGTTAGACTGTGGGATCAGGTGAAATGGTGTCTCTATGTGTATAAAGAAAAAAGGTTTGACTTTGAAAGCTTTAATGTTCACACAGGACACAATATACTATTTACACTGAAAGAGCCTATATGAACAGTTGAATTCTTGTTTTTGCTGATCTCCAGTGGTGCTGTAATGACATATATGTCCTGTAAACATGTTCTCAGTGTCAGGACTGGTAGTGTTCCTCCCTCTTCTCCCTCATGTTTCCACTGTTTTCCCCTTTCCCCCCATGTTCCTGTCTGTCTCTCCCCTCTCTCTGTGTGTGTGTTTGTTGGTGTGTCTCCAGGGAGTGGCTGACTGGTCCGTTCTCCAGCTCACTCCCGCCTCCTCCTCTCCCGCTCACCTGCAAACAATCTCCTCATCAGACACACCTGTCCACAGCAGTACTTAAGGCCCAGCTCTTCAGCCAGTATTCGTCACTTTGACTGTTATAGTGGTAACACAGCCGATTCCTGTTTGTGATTTTTGTAAACCTGTTTGTTCGCCTGATCCTGACTTTTGTCTTTTATGCCACAGATTCATTCATTCCCACCTATCGCTTTCTGGAGATCTGTCTTTTTGCCTTGAATCTGGTCATCTGTAAATAAATCACCTGCCTGTTGTGCCCCCAGCTCAATCTGCCTATAGCTTCATCAGTTTTTTTTTATTCATCTGTGTACATTATTTACAATAAATCTTTGTTAAGATCCCGTTTTTCATCCCATCTCTGTGTCTGTTCTGCATTTGTGTCCCAACCTGTCTGCGAAACACTCAGAGTGTCTCCATTAATCTTTAACATCGCTGTTAGGTGTGGTGACGTGCCTTTTCCATGCGATGTTGCTATTCTGCAGCTACTATCTGAAAGATGCACATTTCTTGAACATGCCTATAAAATATTCTGTCCTTGTTTGATGTAGGCTACTGATGTACCAGTACTCCCAGACTGTAGAGTAAAATCAAAGTGTTGCTGACAGAGGCTTCAAAGCACATCTCCTGCAGCTTATTCTCAGTGTTAGCCTTGAAATACCTGTCAGGCCGTCACATAGAGGCAAACAAGCCGGCTATTGTGTCCAGGTGCTCCATTGTTTGCTTGACTGAGCTGGCCTGCAAAACATAACGAAATAATGGGGGGAGGGAGGCGGGAGGGTACTCATGGCCTTGACAAATTCCTCACCACATCAGGCATGACTCCATTCCCCACCTCTGCTCTGTTTAGCTTGGTGGGAACCTGACTCAGAGACTGGGATTATGACTTTTATTTTGTTAAAATGTGTTCTGAACATTGTGCCCTCCTTTTTTTGAGGTCTCAAACTGGTCTGCTAATCGGCTATGTTGTTGGTGCAATATTTTGGGATCAGTGAATCTTCAATAATAATAATAATAATAATAATTATAATGATAATACACTGTTAATCCCGCCCTGTATCCTTTACTGTGTCACCCAGTTCTGTGAACCATTTTTAAACGCACACAAAGCTTTTTGCAGTGTCCCTGCAGACTGAACAGGAAAACCAGTGGAATCTGGATGGAATCCAAAGCACACTCAAAGGAATGGTCCCTATATTCCCTTCATATTTTTTGTTGTTTATGATAATATCTTTTAGCTGCTCAGCAGGACCTAAATCAGATCATTAAAGGTAATCTGTGCTTGAAACACTTCATATCATTATGACTCTTTTTCTTTTCTCAAGCAGTGGGGGAAAAAAAATTGTGTCAGTTATAAACACACAAAGGCCCTCTCTGATACCTACACACTGGTGATGGCTATGGCCAGAGGTACAGAATCTGTCTGTCTTTCTGTCCATCCTATTCTTGTGAACGCAAAACCTCATGAACTGATTCTATTTTGGTGGTTAATGTTTAAAGTTCAAAGGTCACTGAGACTTCACGGCACACATTTTTAGCCCTGACTCAAGAATTAAGATGATATTATGACGATTATAATATAAATGTCAAAGAGGATAAAATGATGAAGTGATGGTGGCATATTTTATCCAAAAGGTCAAAGGTCAATTTGGATGTGAAATCATAAAGTTCTGCAAAAACACTCAACTTAACACCTCAGGGACAGAAGGGGACAGTGTGATCATATTTCACATTTGGTGGGATACTTAACTGGTGATATCTTAGTGCTTACCTTTAAACTGTGGTGAATGTATAAGTCTTCTGTGCTGGTCCATGTATTCATCCATGTTTTAGAATTGGTAGCTTCTTTGCAGGAACATCCATATTTGAAGTATTGTAGTCCACCACAGACTCAGTGGTTATGCTGATATTGAACTTCAGGTGACTGCCATTGTACCATGTGACAAAGCTCTTTATCGGCCTCTGTATATCATATAAATCTGGACAGCTGCATCTTGGCTAGTGTGCAAAGGCATGAAATCATGAGGCAGTAATTCATGTTTTCCTAATAATTCAAGCACACTGATTGGCTGGAACGACGGCCACAAATGAAAACAATTAACCTCGGTTATGAGAATTCCTAAACTGGCATGATTTCAGTCAAGGCAGAAAGAAAGTTTGCCTCAGTGCGTATTAAAGAAAAGTGGGGGAAGCATGTGGGCCTCTCTGTTAGAGTGCAGGTGGTTCCATGCAAGCAGACTCGCTCCATCAAACAGCTAACAAAGAGCTTTGCTCAGCACCAACCAATATAGTACAGCTACATCTTTACTGTGCACTATAAAAGTCACAGGGTTTATGATTTATCAAGTTGTGCTCCATGTCGGGGAGGCGGATCACAAACTGAGTAACACTGATACCTTGTGTTGATATAACTGTGAGTGATGACTGTGTGCATAAAATCAATTTTGAAAGTTAAAACTGATTGTACAGAAAAATGATGAACTGTCACCATGAGACAAATGAAAATTTAGATTAAAGTATATGTATTCATGCACTTTGATGCAAAGGCTTACTTTGCAACCAACAACATGAAATAAAACTAATGTAAAGAAAAATAATTTCTTTCTTTCTTTCTTTAGAACTGAACTCGTGAACTCGTCCTGCACTTCCTGCCACCCAGCCAGCCTGCCAAGCACTCACCTCGACTCAGCCCTTTTTCAAGTCTCAGACCTCTTCTGCTATCGACCTCCAGCGTCTTCAGCCACCAGTAACTAACCTACCGTCTCAAACCTTCTCCTGAGTTTCAGTCTCGCTCTTTGCTCCAGTTAATTGAGCCGCAAACTTTAACACTCGAGTGTTTTGAGGACAAGCTCAAGTCAAGTTTTGTGTGAGCATTGTGTGCCCGAGTCCACATCTCAAGCCTTTAGAGCTTTCTTTTGTCTACAAATCATTTGCACCTTGGAACAAGGTTCATGAGAGAGGTGAGGAACCAAAACTCTAAAACCAAAACAATAAGCTGGAGGGAAAAAAAAATGTATACAACACATATTGTATCTACAATATGGTTTTCAACATTAGCTCCTCTTCACAGATTTAAATCAATTACGTATGTAACCGGTGGTACTGGGATACTGGGCTCTCTCATACTGGGTATGGCTGACCTCTGTTTATTCTAATGAACAAATAGAGAATACAGAACCTCTATGTAAATATTACATCCCGGTCAAACTCCTCTTCCTGTGGCAGCTTGTACAAAAAGGACAAGGATATATTAACCATAGAATAAAAGCAAACATACAGTAAGCTATACCTCCATGTAAATATCACTGCCCCCACCAACTCCTATATAAATAAAACATACTGTATTTATTTTGCTCTTTTGATCTACTCATCGCTCTCCTGTGCATCTGGCTCAAAAGGCAGATGTGCTAAGTATTCTTCTGCTCTTTCACTTTTGCTAAAATATCTAAGAGGAGATAACGTTCTCATCAGGGCCTTCACAGTCATAAAACTTTGCTTTATCTGCTCCTCCTCTTGTTGAATGAAGCCTTGGCCAAAGTCCAGCAGATGTGGGAGGAGACTGAGTAAATTGTATCCCCGGGGAAGCAACTGTGCACTGGAAAGGCGAGGGCCTCAGGACCTGGGAGTGCTGGGTTGTTACAATGCACCGTTATATATGTCAAGGCTGTATAATGTTTCATACGGAACGGCAGGGAATTAGCCTGGGAGAAACATTCACCGGCAGGGAAGGGAAAAGTCAGGAAGCCAACAATAATTCAAAACAGAGCTCCAGCGAATGCAGGCCTTCAAATGTGTTGACTTTAAAGCATATAATTTATCCACGCATTCATGATATCCCTGTGGAAAATGTATAGGAACATAAAGAATATAAAAAGGTCATGTGTGGAGCTGGTGATGGAAACAGTGTGCTTAGCCATATTTTCACAGGAAAATATGACTGTTTGGAATCTGCTATGGACAACTATAGAGCTGAGAAGTGAAGTTATAGCAGTGATTAGAAAAGTTTCATCATTTTAATTCTTTTTGTTTCTACAAGAAACTTCCGTAACTGACGTGAATACAAGATGACAGCCCCAGTGTAAATTAAGAAAAAAATAAAATGTTCTAAAGTCTCCTCAGGCATTAACAGGGTGAGTTATTGATATTCAGATTTACATTGATTACCATAATATCAAATAGTGACAGACATTAGAAACATTCACCATTCATGTAAATCAAGCAGTTTTGTTTCTCATGAATAATTACTTCCATCATGGTTGCAAATAAGATCCCTCTGTTTCTTCGTGAGTCTCTGCTACATTATCCCAGTTTACTGAGTGTGTGTTTGACAGAGTCAAATTTGTACTGTTGTTTCTAAAGGCATAGTTAAACAACACCATTGACTGATTGATTGAATTTATTTGGTAAAAATCTATATATGTATAGTACATACAAATAACAAATGAATACCGAGGATAATACATAAAGTATAACATATTTACAGTACTTCCAATGTGGTCCTCTGTAACAAATACCTAACAAACGGGCAAAACATAATAAATAGACAAAACTAAAAATCCTTTTTGGATTGGCTTTGTTTATATATTTGTATATTATAGTATACATATTCTTGGTACCACACATGAGGAGACACTAGCACTTGTTCCATATCTGTGTTGATCATGAACCATTTTAACATCTCGTTAAAGGTAATCTAGAGCAATACCATTGGCAATATTGGGCATGTGACCAAGTTTAAGTCGCTCAACTCTGAGTTCAACAGGAAGTAGACCAACTGTACTAAGCTGTTCATAACAATATGTGTTCTTGGGGAACCATTTAGCAAATACCTAATGATGTTATTTTGCATGGCCTTATATATTTTTGAGATACTACTATACCAGGCTGAACGACACTAATCCTTTTACTAATACTAAACTTTTTTTTGTTTTAAGATCAAAATTCTTGTTTCTGTTGTAGAATTTGAGTTTGTATTAATACTAAGGCGCTGCAAAGGCATTTACGCCCACTAAGACTTTGGCTGTATTAATATTTTATGTTTCGCTATTTTCCAAAGTGTTAAAGTTAATAGGAGTGTATGTTAAAGCAGCCCTTGCACACTAACAGCACACACTCACATAGGTTTTATATGTTTTATATAACGCTGGAGACGAAGGGATTCATCTGAGTGAGCAGTCAGTTAAGCGTGAGCAGCTCTGTGGTTTGGGAGAAGTCAGCTGTTCTCTGTGCTGAGCAGGATCGTCAGCTCCATCACTGTTCTGTGCTGCCTTAACCGTCCTCAGCAGGATGCCCCCTCGCTCAAACGCTGACTCTCTGTCATGGGCTCCGGACCTTTCACTGTAATCCAATGAGGCACCCTGCTGCGCAGCCTCAGCCATGTACAGTGTGTGTGTGTGCATAAGAGAGGCAAATAAAACGATCTTTATTGATCCCCAGCAGTGAAATGTGGTTGTTATGGCTATCCTTAAGGCTCATACTTGCTTGAATGTAAATATGCGAAGACATGTGTGTGTCCCGTGTGAGTTTATTGTGCTGCCATGTGCTCAGGGTCAAGAATCCTCACCATGATTATATTGGATCACTGTTAGACAAGCACTCCCATCATCAGCTAACTTAAACTGTGCTGTAAACCAGTTTAAAAAAATAGTTTGAAAAATTATTTTTTATTTATTTATTTTATTTATTCTTATTTAACGCAACAACGTTGTCTTATAACTCTTACTAGGTTACCCAGTATTTCATTTCCCCCCCCTACATTGGTGCCTCCAGACAAAACTGCAATCCCATTGATGTTATTGCACTCAGTCCACAACCTCTGCAGCTCACATGCATTGATCTCCATAGACATCCTCATAAAACACCTTTAACACCTCTCAGCTCTGTGGCTCACCCAGTATCACTACAGGGCCAAGACTGGAGTTTGTGGTTTGTCTAATAACATATTTGCAGCATCCTTCCCATCTCTCTCTCTCTCTCTCTCTCTCTCTCTCTCTCTCTCTCTCTCTCTCTCTCTCTCTCATTCTCATTCTCTGTCACCCAAGATAAGTCGTCAGTACTCACATCTCTATAGTACCTCTTTCCTCTGAAGTACCACTTTTGTTTCCTCCTGCTTTAGCTCCATCCTCTTTACCTTCCGTATTAAAGAGGCTGCTCATCTTATGGGCAAAATAAATGCTTTGTCACCATTACTGATATGTATCCTCTGGCACACACACAAACCAACATTTTCAAACACTCCACCCTTGAATGAAAATGGTAGGGTGGAGGCAGCGAAAGACAAACAAAAGACACGTAATGCAAATGTGTGGAAGGCTTACATCTAGCAGCACTATGTCACTCTATTATGGTGCAATACTGGGACTGGGTGTGAGAGTGTGTGTGTGTGTGTGTGTGTGTGTGTGTGTGTGTGTGTGTGTGTTCACTGTGAGTAGACATTGTATGTCCTGTAAATGTAAATGTGCACCTGCTTTTACAGCATGTTTGGATGTGTCTTGTGTTTATGGTTAATGGTTTATGGTCCCCGTTAAAAAAAATATCCACCACTGACCAAAGAGGCTCTGAGTCTAGATATGAGTGTGCAGGTTATACAAGTAACAGAATACTATGTGTTGCGTTATGTGCACTCTGTTATTCATTAAATAGAATGATTTCATAGGCGCTGTGTCAGGGGTGTATGTGTAAGGGAGATGAATGGGAAGCGAGTAAGCCACTGATATTCTCAGGAGTTAGTGGAAACCCTTGAGAGGGTAGAGTAAATGAGATCCCTCAGGACGTAGTTTAGTGTGAGACATGGTCATCTTTGTGGATTCGCACAATGCAGAGCAATCCTCTAATTGAAGGGGTCAGGAGAAAATGGAAGAGGATGCTGGGCCTTTACTTTTCATGCACACCAGAGGACTGTGTGTGTGTAATTGGGATTTATGTTCACTAAACTCACTAACGTAGAAAGTAGCCTAGATAATGGGATATGGTGACCACATCTGACATGACACATAATTAAATTATGGTTTAATGATAATGAAAACTACACAATATATTCCAAACACAAAGCTAATCAAATAACATGAAGTTAGCGTAACACTAATCCGATAGCTCTTACTAATTCTAAATCGTAAAACTCAATAAAACAACCTCCAAAAAGAAAAAGAAGTTTTCAGAAACTATGTTACAGTCTGAAATGCTACAGAGACTTCCTGTTTACATAGTTGATTACTTTTGATTGGATGGTACTGCAAATGTTTCCTAGCAAACCATGCAGCTCTAAAGACAATAACTATCTCAGACATGCCTTAAGTTAATGGTGCAACCATAAATGACAAGTTTGAAACAGTCAGAATCTAAAAAGGACTTAAAACACAGTAATTGGATGGATTTTTTGGGATTAATTTGTGGAAACCATCATGGTCGTCAAGCCGGAGCAAGAATGAGATACTGCAGAAAAACAAACCTTGTGCTTCCTTCAAGTGCACAATTATAGTGCTGCCATCTGCTGCCACACAATACACAATGTGAGACAGTAATAATATGCTGATATCTGTATGAAATCATCTCTCTGACTGGACACCTGTCCAATCCAACGGCTGTTATGTTGCTTTTTTTTTCTTTTTTTTTTTTAAAGAAAAGTTATCCCAAATCCCAACAGCACTCCCTCAAGTGGAGATACATTTGTGGATCCATCTAGGACAATTCATTTTGACTGAATGGTGAAGGAGGAGCACATTCTCCTCTTTGTCTACAGCCTTTTGATAGGATTACAATGTGAACCAGTCAAGGGAGGATCACTGCATTTATTTACCATAGAACTTGTTTAATGAGATTAGCTTTATTGTATCCTATTGGTCTCGGACGTAAACCTTAACCGGCTTATTCTTTGTCCAATCTGATTATCCACTGATGGAATCTTAACAAGCTGAAGCCCTGGTAATCAAATGAGTGAACCATATGGCGCGAGAGCATGAGAAAGTTCTTACCAACACTCTTTTGAATAATCAAATTAGCACTTGGAGCATGCAAACACGGCTGACCTGTGCAATGAGGTCGCTCAGTCTACAGACAGGAGAAGTTGTTCATTTGACTTGGGTTGTGGTCAGAAAGGTTGCATTTAAGGCCCTAAATTCTACTTTATATAATCAGCTTTACAGCAGTTACAGTTTATAATTTGAACAAATGCCATAGAATCAACATTAAAAAAAGGTTCTGTTGTCAACATTGAACAAACATTTAATCAACACTGTTACAACCCTAACCCTACTAAAATATTTTGAATTAAATGAGGACTTTGAAACAACCATTTTACAGGGGTGTGGGATACATTAGCTTTGAATAAAGCACTTTTCCACTATGATGCATGGAACTTTGAGGATTTAGATGAACTGGAGCCTGATCCCAGTTCCAGCCTGGCCCTCTGATGAACTGGCGACTTGTTCAGGGTGAACCCCGCCTCCCGCCCAAAGTCAGCTGGGATAGGCTGCAGCCCCTCACCCTGCGACCCTACACAGGAAAAGTGGTTACAGAAAATGAATGAGTGAATGAATAATTCATGCATAACAATGTTATTTGGCTTCAACTTAAACAAGCATGATAATCCTCAGGATCCTCTGTCACAGGTGCATTTCACTGAAGAAAGTCACAACTAAATTATCAGATTGTCCCTGTTAATTTCAAAATTGTTAATTAGATACGTGAGAAAAAAATGTCCATTCTTTCTTATTAGCAAAAGAACAGCTTATATATAAGAAACATTTTCCACTGAGCAGAAAGCCTATAGGAGCAAAGTGGATCAGAGATTAGACTGATTCATCTCCTCATACGCTAAAAATTCTCATTGAACTTGGTGTATTACTTTAAATGCAGAAAATGTCTTCAACTATATCTTGAGTCAGACCCTCTCACTAATACTTTACATAAAGCCTGAGAAAGTGCATGTGACTGCAACATTACCCCATCATGGCTTTCAGACTTTATTTCAACACGTTCGCTGTTAAAGTGACTTTACAGCTCAGGAGCAGGACGATGACTCTGTCACAGCATCAGAAAGATCAGCTTTCCACATATCCATTCATCTCCCTCTTTTTACTGTGGCTCTGTGGCAGGTAAAGCATAATCCCCATATCCAGCCTATTAGTCACTGGGATTAGACCCCTGGCAGAGATGAGCAGAGAAGGGAAGACTCGCTAAATGCCGACAGTATTATGCCATAATATTCAGAGGCCCTTAGAAAAAAGTGTTATCTATGAATTTAGATTAAAAATACATTAAAATACAATACAAATTTTGATCAATGGAAATATTTCCGACATGAAATGGATTGCTTCACATGCTTCACATTTGTCTGTTTATGTGGGCCAGAGAGCACATGTTGTGTTGGTAAACAGATCCATCCCAGTCTTACACCGACTCCCTGATGAATCGTAGACTCAGACCAACTTTTTCATCAGTGTGGATAGAAATCTCTCCAGCCTCCAACCCCATGAGAATCTCATTTGCTATGTGAGACTCATTTATCAGCTTTTGATCTAATTAAACAATCTGGAGCTGGGATGAAAGCAGCGACCAGCCGTTATCCAACACCATTAACCACAGGCACAACAGAAAAAGTCACTCTTGATCCTTCGCAACTACAACTTTCTCACTCTTTGTGCTCCTGCAGAAGCTGTGAAGGAATTTGATCTTGCATTAACCTTTTACTGCTTAGCTTTAAGCCCTTCTTCCCACTGTCCTCTTCTTTAATTATCACTTCTTGCCTTTCTCTCCTGACACTTTTTCACATAATCATTGTTTAGGCTCCTTATTTCCTGCATCCACAGGACAACTTAATGAGGATACAACATTATCTACCATTGACCCTCCAAAGGCTGTAAATTATCAGCTCAAATTCGTAGCAACTCTAAACTTTTCCCAACGTCTCTGTGTGATTGGATTGAAATGATGTTCTTTTTAAGTGTTTTGCATGAATGCATGAGGCCTCAGTGCAGGCCACGACAAAGAGCTGAATGCTTTATATGTGATGCATGAAACATTGGATTTTAGTTGAGTCATAGTATTGCTATCAATAGCCTGAGGAAAAAAACAAACATACATTATTGTAGCCTGAGATCCAAGATGCCTCATTTCATTTTCACACTGGATCAGAATGACCTGTGCGCTCTCTGCTGGTAATATTATGTATTGCAACATGGTTCATAGCATGAGCTAAAGCCCAGCATGGATACGCTTAAGAAAAAAGAGTGTTCTTAAAATTCATTACCATGAATACTTACACTACCACCATGCATCTCTAGTATATATCAACGCCTGTTGTGTTGATTGTTCATATCTAACCACTGTAGAGTCTCTAACAGATTCAGAAATAATTGAACATCTCACAGAAGTCATTCCCAGCAGGCCTGCAGCTGTCTGGGAACATTGGGGCAATTTGTTAGCAGCAGTTTCTTGAGATGAGAGTTGATGATGAGACCAATTAGTATGGAGAGACACATGGCAGTCACTGGAGGAAATGAACATGGTGAAGTGTAATTAGCCATGTTTACTGTCCAAGCTATTAATATTAATCTGTTATGCTTGTAAACAAGCTAATAAAGGTAATGAGGCCTTGCCTTGTTTAGTGGTGTTAATAATACTAATGTCATGTAATTACAAAGGTTTTAAACGGTAGACTGTCACTAAGTCAAACGATAATCTGGCAGTTTGACAGGTTGGTGGGGCGTGGAGGTGGAAGAAGTTTACTGATCATTTACTTAAGTAAATTTACCAATACCCCAGTGTAAACTACTGCAATGCAAGTGAAAGTCCTTCATTTAAAATGACACATTTACAAGGAAAAGTAGCACCAAAATATAATAAAGTATCAAAAGCAAATGCTGTGCAGTGAAATATCCCCTCAGTGATATACTATTATACTGACAATAATGATATCCAAAGTAACTGAGATGTAAATGTAGTGGAGTAAAGACTGTAACATTTTCTTTTGATATATAGTGCAGTGTAATTATAAAGTAACATAAATCTGAAATATTCAACTTAAGTTAAAGTACCTGAAACTCTCATGTGTGTATTCTGGACTCTATAATAAATAGCGATACCATTTTGAATCCTTGGGTTTGGCGTTATGGCTGTCCCCATCTGGTCTTTGTGGACCCAGAGGTGACCGTATTTGGATGAGAGGGTGGATCTGGGTACGCATTGCTATGCTTCTATCCTGATTAGATCTGATTGAGAATGAGGACACGCCATAGTGGCGATTTATCAATGACAAGGTAGCAGCACTCTAAAGCATACCCTGCTTTGTCATCTGTTTAATTCTCAATGAGATCATAATTTACCATAAACTCATTAGGAAATTGGTTACTGAGGTAATAAATCAAAGAAACGGTCATGGTCATTTTCTCATAATCTTACATAACAGATACCTTTCTGAAACAAGTGCAGACACACCCTGCTGGCAATCATAAAGAAAGAAGACAAAAAACCCAATATATATATATATATATATATATATATATATATATATATATATATATATATATATATATATATATATAGCAACAACAAGCAGAAAAGAAAATATCCTGACATATATATATATATATGTCAGGATATTTTCTTTTCTGCTTGTTGTTGCTGCTCTTCCTCTTTACTAATTGAATTACTTAATCACTTGTTGTCCATCCATCCAGCCATCCATTTTCATCCTCTTATTCTGGTCTGGGGAGCGGGGGAAGCCCAAACCTCCCTCTCCCCAGCCACCTCCTCCTGCTATTCTGGGGGTACACCAAGGCATTCCCAAGCCAGCAGAGAGATATAATCCCTCCAGCATGTCCTGGGTCTACACTGGGGTCTCCTCCCAGTGGGACATGTCCGAAATACCTCCCTAGGGAGGCGTCCACGTGTTGTAAAAAAATAAAAAAATAAAAATAAAAATATTTATATATATATACACTACCAGTCAAAAATTTGGACACAGTTTCCCATTCAAGTGGATGGGAAACTGTGTCCAAACTATTGACTGGTACTGTACATATATATATATTTGAGTAATATATCTGAGTATATTGAGTATTTGAGTATATTGTATCTGATATATATCTGAGTATATTGGCATTGACAGAGTTTTTAAACAAAAATAAATTCCAATACAAAAAGATTGGGAAACAGTAAATGTTCTGTGGAGGACTTACACTTTTAAATCAGATGACAGCGCTTTGAGGTCCAAGTAAAGTTGGCCAGGATTGCATTTGAACATTTAAATTCCCAATTATAGGACAAGCATTGATCTCACTTTGGTATTACTGTCTGTTTCAGATTAATAGCCAAATTTAATCCCCATTGAAGTGGCCGTTTTCTTTGACTCCTGACTGAAGACAAGAAGCAATATTTAACAGAGGGTTGGTATCTAATGAGGGCTGTCTTGTTCAGAGGCTTGCATGAATGTGGTGGTGTTAAATCTCACTTTAATGATGTGGAGGTCGAAGATCATGGCGAGTCTGCTGGGATCACTGATTCTTATGAACTAACATCTAATGGCTTGCCCAGGAGAGGGAGTTCAGATACACAGAAAAATAAGGTGGTAGCAGACAGCTAGATCTCTACGGGGGTCCCTGCCTTTTCCAGTAGGCTGTCTGCTCAACTCCAGTATGGGATGAAGATATTTTAAGAGGCAGGTTTAACTCCATCAGGTTATAAGAGGACCAGAACTGTATGCAAACCATAGAATAGTGAGGAGACAAAAGTCATCCTTACGGGCCATCACTAATGAAAGGAATCCTAGATTCAATCTTATCAACCAGATAACAAAGAAATCCACCTATTCTGTGCTATTTCGCCACACATTATTAATCGCAATACAACAGGCATTAAAAATATCCAAACCCACATTCTACAAATGACGGCTGTGGATTATATTGATGGAGGCAATTATCTCATAGATGAATTGTGAAATTAGCATGTTAATGGGTCATTATCAGACAATCAAGAACATTGGTCCCAAATGGCTTTCTTCCTCCCTGTGGCTTGATGAAAATGTTCCTATGTGTTGAAGGTGGAGAGGAACAATATATAACACTTGACAGCTGATAAATTGGGAGGGGGGGTATGAATTATGGATGCACGGTCAATGAAGTCTCATAATATTTTGCCTTTGAAAAAGCATCTCAATCACATTTTTCTGTAATATGTCTTTTTTTTCTTTAATATTTTCTAACCCAATTGGTTATTTCAGATGTCTGCTCTCCAGACTGCCAAATAAAACATGACATGCAGCACTAAGTCAAATTTCAGTGTACCATTTAACCACTAGATGGCACTCAGATACTGCAGAAAAGCAGCCCAAGCTGTCCAGATGTTATTCAAATCTAAAGGTTAGCATCTCCCCCAGTGCTCACTCTTTGCTTTTTTTTTGAAAGGTCATCATTTGCAGGCAGCGGACGATTTGACAACATTTGTGTTGCTGAATCATAATCACGCTCTGCGACAGGGTGTGGAGTTGATCAGTATCACAGTTTAGATCATAGTCAAATTTCCAGGCCCTCACAAAGTTCTCCAATGTAACCTGTGGGTGCATGTGTTGAGAAGAGGGCCATACCAGTGTGTACAGTGTCACCTCTCCTGCTCAGGACTCTCAAGGTCTCATTTATGAGCTTCCCAGTCGCACGACAACATCCGACATTTTGACGTCAGAGCAGGAAGCTATTATTGACTGATGCATTCCACTTAGAGGAGGTCCTGATATTGTGTTTGCTGGTTCACTGTCACTTTTACTGGGACACTTAATGGAAATTATCCATGTTACTGCTATTAAATCCATCTGGTTTTTTCCCCCCAGCTGTGACAAGTGAAAATGTCTGCTGTGCAAACAGTCCATTGTTGCATTCATGATAATAATTTGCCAGTTTTCTTGTGACTAAAAGTGTCACAAAGTGTCAGTGTGTCACACTGACACCAGATTGTATCAGCTCATGAAGGGATGAATCAAATGTCAGTGAGATAGGGAGCACACAAGAATCCATATTCCCATTAGGCTCCACAGATAGAACAGCAGATAGGGCTGGATTGCCGAGCATGTTTGTGCATATTTTTACTGTGTTGCAGCTCCTCCATCTTCATTGACCTCCAGAGGAGGTGATAGAGATGTTTGCACATATATGGACCGACATACACACACACACATCCATACAGCACACACTATCCCCATACTCCTCTCCCATTTGATGTTCATGTCCCGAATCGATCCGCGCAGACGAACAGATCTGTACATGCTTTTGCCGCAAGAATCACTCCGAGGCTCCTCATTCAGGGGACTGGTGTTATTGATCCATCTGCAGCTGCCTGGAGGGAATGACTGCCACCGAAGATGAAATCTACTTGTTCACATCTGGTCCCTGTGCTGCAGAGGCCTTTAGCACAGTGAGGGCGATTGGCAGGCCGCACATCAACTGTGAGCTCTGAGAGCGATACGACACTGGTGGATATTGACTGGGCTGTGCATTTTGAGGTGTAGTAGTAGAATTTATGCTTGGTGGGGGACAGGTGAAGTAGTAAATTTGCGGTTTTCCATCTTACTGTCCAGAATCTGCTTCCAAATGGTTGTCACATGAAAAACAGATTTTGGTGGCGACTGGAATTGTGTGCTATGAGAGGTTGGTGGTGGAGAGGCCAGGGATTTTGGAGGTGTGTCAACACAAACAGCTGCTTTCTTCAACTTTTCAGCGAGAAGCATTTGGGACTTTTCCATGCAATGGATGACAAAGTCCCAACAATGTCAGCAAACTGTGGTGTAAACCGACCTTTATGTCCCATGATATTCCAAGGTATTTGAAACTTTGTTCTTGCTTAACTACTGTGAATCTTTTTAACCCTTCTGTTGTGTTCCCGGTCAAATCTGACCGATTTACAAGTTTTCTCTCTAAAAAATGTAGTTAATTCCAACAAGTTTTCATAAGCTTCCATGACTTTGTTCACAAATGGCATCTGAACACACAAAATATATTTGGAGAACTTTTATTAAATTTGGGGTGTTTTATTGTTTTATTGTTCCTGGTCAAAAATGGCCGATCATCAGAAACGCCCCATTTTGGCTTCCATGGCAACCCCCACCATTACCTATCCCCAATAGAATTTGTACCCAATGGGAACCACACCATTGGTAATTGTCAAAAACAACATTAACATTGTTTCAATGATATATATAACTTTCTCACAGCTCTGGCATATAAAGCTTTCTTGAGGCCTTGCTCACAGTTCATTCTATGATATGAGCTCAGGTCAGTGAGGCCTACAGGCCATAAATAGCAAATGAAAATTCAAAACTTGTAATGTTCACAAGAACTTGAGTTGATACAAAGATGAAACACAACATTAGGTGATAATATATGTATTCTTATGGATTTATAAACAGCTAGAAAGGAGTGGTTGTTTTTGACCGCGAACACCAACCTAGTTAACAGGAAATGAACACAACAGGAAGATTAATGTCAATTATTACCCATCAGCATGAGCTTCTTTACGTCACAGAACAAAACAGATCATGGTTTAACACTAGGCATAAAACAGGCAGTGATATGCCTTGTGTATGTGACTTTCAAATGTCGGTATGTTGAGAAATGACAGTCTTAGAAGAAACAAAGCTATGCATGAGAAAGCTGTACAGTGCACAAGATTTTTAGAGCGTTAAAGCAACACTGAGGCATCAGGCACTAGATGGCAATAAGGCCTGGCAGGGATATCTGTCACTGCAGATACAACGACAGGATGACATTAGTGGAGTCAACCAGGTGTGTGTGACTCGCATCACACAAAAGTGTTCTCTAATGGGAAAGGATTACATTATGCTATACAGAAAAAAAAAAAAAAAGGAAATTTACATTTTAGTGTTTGAGCTTTTTTGTCCTTTAAATGTCGTTGTTTCATCAGTGATGCATTGGAACCATCTCCTATTGTTCTCCATCGGACTGTCACATATTGCATGTGTGAAGTGATTTATCAGCTCTTTGTGAAGTTTTATTATTTGGGTTCTCTCACCTTTTCCTCCTCAGCATTTAGGCCATGACAAATGCAAGTGTCATCTGTGACTATAGGAACCAGAGCAGCGAAAGGCCGCTCAGTGAATACCAGCAGAGGGAGGAAGTCAGCCACACTAGTGGTGATGAATCGATACCATATTTCCTGTGAGATAACGTTGGTTATGTTGTTTTCTGTGAAGAGTCTGGCTGTTCATTTTTCCTGTTTCACACCAGTCAGCACATTTCTTTCAGCATTTAGTCTCAGACACAGGGTCTAAATGTACAATACCGACACCATCTTCTTTGCTGCACAAGCAGGGTAAAAGAGCCATTAGCACTCTGATCATGAAGTCATTAGAGAGCAATGTTGTTGTCTTATTACTGGTGGAGGAGACAGGCTTTTTAACATACAAATATATCAACAAAAATATCAACATTTGGCCCAAGACATATAAAATTCAGAGCTTCTTCTTCGGGGTTTTTCTCACACAGTAAAAAAGGTCCTGATATTTGATGCATCTGTTGTGGCCACTGGACGGTAATAACACAGGGCTGATTACGTCTGTTATTACCTCTCATAGGCCGTCACAGCTCAGCTTGTTGATAGCCCTTTGCTCAGCTCACCTGCTTTCACTATGACAGTGACAGAGAATCCATCAGGGCGCGTTGTGGCGAAAAAGATCGTTACAGTCAATATCAAACAGTGAAGCCATTGGTACTGTTGTTGCAGAGGAGGAGGAGGCATCAGGAGTGCTTTGCCTAATCTGTGATCTATCTATCTTTAAGCAGGAGCCAGGCATGGGATCAATATGCTACAGGCAGCTCATATGTCACTGTAGGCCCAGGCACCTGCACAGGGGTGAGAGAGGGGAAAGGAAGATGAGGGGGGGTCAATTCGGAGAGGGCAGGCAGCGTGGAGCCAAAACAGGTGATACAGATGTAACCAAAGGTGAGAAAAGGAGAGAGAAGTTTTGGGTGTGAAGTACAAGTCAATAGTGCAGCAGAGGCTTATTCACTACATGGAAGGCAGCGCAGCCTGACAGCTTGTCGATTCAGTGAATATATAATGAATGTTCTTTTATTCTCCTCTTTCTCTCTAACCTTTCTCTTCTCCTTTACTCTCTTTACCTCACCTCCCTTCTTCCTCTCATCCTGTCACCTTCCTTCCTCTCCTCTTTTGGAGCAATACTCCAACCCTGCCTCCCGCCCTCCCCCCCGCTTCTCTCGCTCCCTGTCACAGACTCATGTAGCCTATCATCCTGAGAGCAAAAACAAAGAGTTGTATGAAAGGCGCTTAGTTGCATTTCCTCCTGCCCCTGCTGTTGTGGTGTCCTAATGATGCAAATGTTAGGCCGGCTAATGAGCAGGACTTACGTTTCAGCTGAAGTTTACAGCACTGCTCAACCACCCTGTCTCATGAATAAGGCTGTGTCAGCTTCAAGATGTGTGTTTCTCTCACAAATAGCTCTCACCATTGCAGATGGCGCTTTCGCAAGTTAAATGCGAGGGAAAAAAATGACAATTGTTTGTCCACAACTGAGCAACTGAGCCTTTAAAATGAAGGTAATGAAAGTTAATTTTATATGTAAACAATCTGCCCTGTCTGAAATAACAGCACATGCACACACAGCACACGCACACACATGCACAGTCAGGAATAGTGTCTAAAAACTTCAGGTGGGGGTCTCTCACCTGTGCAAGTCTCATAACCTTTTGACTTCCAGTTCATTCTCGCTGTCACCTCGCACACATGCCTCTAAAGGAGAATGAAAGTAAAAGATGTTAACTGTGCTGTAAAATAAACCTTATGGCTGCTTGCGTTTCCCTTCCTCTCCGCTCCGTGGTTTAATCCTCCATGCTTTTGCCCTTCAGTTTTTCAAAGACAGCCTGCAGGCTAGAATTGCCCTTTGCTGACTTGTGGCTGACAGTGAATTAGTTCCCTCTTGTCTCCTCCCTTTTATCTCTGAGATCATACTCTGAGCAGGTCAAGATCAATGGTGCTCCCTGCAAATCTGCCCAGGCTCCAAGTGCTTCTCATTGACCTTAAACAAAGGTAACTGAGCATACCTACTCTCAGTTTGCAGGTTCGTAAGCAGTAACAGGTAAGATTTGTATTAGTGGTTCATTTCAGCCTTTCATGCTCACACCATGATAGGTGTGAATGTGGGCGTGAATGGCTGTTTTTGTCTATAGGTCAGCCCTGTAAAGGACTGGTGACCTGTCCAGGGTATATACCACACCTTTCGCCCAATGTCAGCTGGGATAGGCTCCAGTCCCCCCATGACTCTGCAGAGAGTAAGCACATATAGACAACGGATGAAAAACAACCCTAGGTGATCCAGCTTTGTTAAGAATGTATATATTTTAAATCAAAATCTTTGTTTTTGCAATTATAGCTTATGAGTACAGAAACCAACAAAGTGCACTGCATTATGGGACATGATAATGAGGCAATGTACCGAGGCAGGTATGTCAAGGATTATGAGAAAATAAATTTAGAATAAATAGACAAAAAAACAAATAATTCAACAAACAAACAACAAATGAATATTTAAATAGATGGAAAAGAACAGAAAGAAAAAGAACCTTAAAACAATCCCTCCATTGCCATCGCCAATAAGTTATGACATCTATGTGCCATGACAGAGAGGTGTGTTGTGAGCAGCTGATGCTAAACACTGAGTTGATGAGCTGAAATTATACTCCTGCAAAATACATGATGATGAAATGATACATGATTTGTACATTTTTAATGACAGTTTAGGGTTTGCATACAGTCCGTGGAGACTTATAGGAATATAGCATTTAGAGAACAAATGATAGAAAGCCTAATAACCAAGGATGTGCAATGACAGGGTGATAAATGACTTTGCAGGATGGAACAGACAGGAATCTGAACTCTATAAACTTTTTGACAACCACCAAAAGTTTAAAAAAATCTATTTCAGATACAGCATAGCATCGATGTTCTGACGTGAGGGACAAAGTCTTTTAAGGGATGGGCTGCAATAAAAAAATAAAAACACCAGCACAATGACAGCAACACTACTTTGTATGTCCAGTGGAGTAACGCATGATTAAATAACATACCTAAAGACCACAGCAACAGGGAAATCCTTACATGCAGTGAAATATTCACACTCTGAAGTCCATTATGAAGTGCTGCATCAAGACAATAAAAGCATGAGAAGCAGAGTGTAAGTGATGTTACAGCCCTCCCTGGGCCTAATACAGATCAAGACGGCAGAGACAGCAGCCTGGTCCAGGTCCAGCTGATGCTCACATCCAGTGGGATCCCTGTGAGACCCGCTTCAACAAGATGGATGGCAGGCACTGAGCTTCAAACTGGGCACACTCGGCCCAGACATCATTGGCTCCGGGCTGAATAAAGAGTGGTGGCCCCTCACCTGCTCCTCCCTAATAGTAGGTGCTGCCTGGCTGACAGCAGCCCATAAATAACCCAGTCGGCGTGTCACTGGAAAGAATACACTCACCTGAGCACACTCACTCAACAGGATCACGAGGGAGGCGCGGGATGCAACGGCTGCAGTAATGGGATTCCAACACAAGTATGTGTGAAGGGAAAGTCACAGAAGCACATTTTGACCTTTAAACAGCTCATTTTTCATAGGACTGAAAATCCATTGTGTCAGAACGTAATGTACATTTATAGATTTTTGTTTATACCAAATCAGGCTAAATTACTGAAATATTATATTTTTCAACTAATAAAAAATGTGATTTTGTGTCTTAAGCTGCCTCTTCTTCCAAATTACAGTACCAGTCAATAGTTTAATTTTTGACTGGTAGTGTATATTCTATCCTCCTTTTATGGCTTTGTCAGAGGTGACAAGCAGAGACTGATGGAGGCAGGTGGAGTTGTGGAGAGGATTCGGCTGAGGATGAGGAGGCTAATGAGAGAGAGGCGTAGCTGGCAATGGCTGAAGTGGGGAGTGGGGAGTTGTCACTGGAGTCCTACAGGTTAGCAGGAAACACAAGGAATAACTCTTGCATACTGAATATTGAGTGGCCAAGAGTATAGCTACTGACCAAGTGAACAATCTGCCGATTAGTGGAAGGTGAGTCAAGGTTCTTGTACCGCCGATGAGTTGATTATAGGAGTTAAGCAAGGAGCCAGGTGAGCCAAGCTGTGCCCCTGACACATATACAAACAAAGGAGGAACACAGGGAAAACACAGAGATACACTAGGAAAAAACTAGTGTGTGACAGACATAGTGACCAAAGTGACCACACATCAGTGTCTCATTCAATTCCACTGAAACTTGTGTAACCCATAAATTGAAGGAAGCATTTTAGCCGGTTCACCTTTGTACAACTTTAGCATTGTCTTGTTGTACAGTAGAAAATTTGTTGCTTTTTCTTGTGTTTGAGTCTTTGTCTAAGGAGTGTACCATCACCTCATTATGACAACATCACTGACAACAAATGGCGACATTCCTCCCAGTCTAGAGGAAAATAAAGTTAGAGTTTGCTTGTCTATGATTGTTTTTCTCACTGTTTACCCGTGGTGTACCTGTTGCATTTATTCTGCAATGTTGAGAAGACAAATTTAAGTGAACCACAAGGGTTCCTTTACCAAATACAGAGTAATTCAACACAGTAGCAAACCAGATGCAATTGTCCAGCGTTTATTCCCTCCACAGGTACCCTCATATTTGTTTATTTTGTCTGCAAGATATCTCAAAACGTTGTCAATGGATTCTGATGAAATTTTGTGTAGGGGTGGCTCTTGGGCCAAGGTAGAGTTGAATTGGGTTTGGGATCACTTTTTCTCTTTCTTCAACATTGCAAGATAGGGCCTTGCTTCAACATTTTTCCAAAATCATGAAAAATAATAGCAGGCCAGTCAAAAATAAAGAACACCCAGGCATGCACAACTCATGATGTTCCACCACTATAAGCAATTTGATTATGATCCAGATCTTCATCAAGATCTGGGAGATTCAAATATATATTCAGAGGGTGCCAATATGTATTGGGCCACAGCGTGGTAATGGAGACGGGTAGAGACATGGCACTGCCACCAATGTGTAGCCGTGATAATGCAGAGTCAGAGTGATTGAAATGGATTTCACCTATCTGTGAAAGATGAGAAGTTATATCTAGATGAAAAATAGATCAGAGTCTGTTATTATGGAAATGTATATTTCTGTTGCTAGTTCATGCATGATTCCTAATGCTAGCAGTAGGTCAAGGAATTTGGTGGTATTATTAATTTAGCATGAGGCAGATCCGAGTGAAGTGACATCATCATGTCGACATCAACATAGTGTGTGCTATGATCTGGGAGCAATGATAGAACAATTGATGATCTTCTCACGGTGATACAAAATGGAATATAGGTATTGTGCCCAGTTCTTCTTTTAGAGGCCCAAATGCTGACGGAAATTGCCAAAAGGGCTCTTATCCTGAGAATATGCATTGAGCGTGCAATTGCACATTAATGTCATCATTGCTGTCTCCTGGAGTAGAAAAGGTATCTTACAATTTATAAGGCTGTTCTCTCAAAATGTTCTTCATCAGCTCTGCATAGATAGGTGTGTTTATCGAGTAAGTGAATCTGTTTTCAAAGGGGAAAATCTTTTTAACTGTACGTTTTTTTTTAATCAATAGTGATGCACAGTTTTTACAGGATTTTGTTTTGACATAGCCTGGAAACTATTTTCCAGTTGTTCAAGTTTTAGCATCAGCTGAGGTATGTGGCCTCAGAGATCTTTCTAGTTAGAACTAATGGAACAAATATTTCTATATTTATGTAGGCTTCAACAGCAGCTTGTTGCTTCAGACCTCACAACACTTCTCTTCATCAAACACCAGGCACCTGTTAAACACAATAGAGCCAAATAAGAATGACCCACCTGTTTCACTCATCACAAGGCACCAATACTGTAAACTACTTGACGTGGTCAGTGTGGTAGAGACTGCTGAACTCAGACATAATGAATTGAACCAGTCAGCACATTTATTTATAAGCAATATAAGTATATATATATATTTATTAAGTATAAAATTAAGTCTGAATGCATTAAGAGTTTTTTTTATTTTTATAGAATGATACTCCTATTTTAAAGGTCTGGTTGTAAACTACATGGAAAGACATTTTTAATGTGGGTGGATATGTCTTTAACTAAACTTTAAATTCTTTGTGTTGTCTCTCTAATGTCTACACACAACTTCTATATGAACTCACATTTATAACCGCAGCAAGTTAAAATTGGTACCGCATATAATTTAGTCTGGTTGTGAAACTTTTTTTCTTTACCTTGACAGTGAAACGGGATACTCCCTTAAGAGCTCTCGCGACACGACGTGAGTAGCGTACGTCATGATGTCACGCAGACGTAACCAAGATGGCAGCGCCCTTGGTATAAGTGATTACAATTGAGCTATGGAACATGTAAATTTACTGTCTACGGTTGAGTAGAGGAGATTTTGAGAGCGGAACATGGAAAGACGAGAGTTCTTCGCGTCCCTGGTGGTAAGGGGGGGATTTTTGTACAATATGTCTAGGTACACGATATATCCAACCACATTTACACTTAGTGTTTCAATTTAACTTGTTAAATTAATTGTTGATGTGTGGTGTGCGTGACATATTAATAGTAATAATAATTGTAATACTTTTCCACTTACCAGGAAATACATTCCGATTAATTTGCTCCTGTCAGAAATGTATATTACTTCCGTAACTTTTGACAGGTACCATATGTGACTGTGTCGATGCTTGTATAATGTCAGTAAATCATCCAGATGTTAATGCAGTCTGTCCCGTGTTCGTGACAAGATTGTTTTACTCTGTTTAATGTGCATATATACGGTCTGTAAGGGAAATAGTCTGAGGTATTTGTTTATGAACGTAGTGTTTAGAAGCATTTGGGGTAGTGGATATTGTGGAATAAGATTAGTCAAACATGCACAGGTAGAAACTATTTCATAGTGTGTGGCGGTGGTCTGTATAAGTTAAACTTTTACATCCCAACTTTGTGGGTCCATTAGGTTTGTTAATGTCATACTTTTAGTTAATATCCCTGTGCTTTCAATTTCCTGACATGTTTGAATCATGTGGAATATTGTTGTGATGAAGCAGATAAATGTCAGTAGACTTTAATATAACACACACAACCCATTATTGGTAGATCTTTTTTTTAATCATAAGATTTCATGCTTTTCCACAGCTAACTCCATGCTGTGTTGGAGCTGGGTGTCGACATATACGTTAAATTTTGTGAATGCTTGATAAGACGTCTCTTCAAGCATTTTCAATAATTCCTCTGTACAGTTGAATTTTAGACACCATGGAAGGTAAAATGTTGTGTCACAAGTTGATCCGGACAAACCACACTAACAGCGATGCTGACACTGAGTTCATTTTTATGAACACCCCAGGCTGTATGCAAGTGCAAACACATTGCAACATCTTTAGCACAAATACAAGACCAACAAAAACTCAGTTTTCAGCAAAAATGTTTTTGTGTAAATGGGGCCTCAGTCGAGTACACACCTCTTCCAAGGCCGAACAGTCCAACACATCTATTTAGATTGCTTGGCATATGCTACACTCCTCCACTAAGTTTCATGGAAACTGGTTTGGTAGTTTTACACACACATCAGTTTGGGAAAACGTTGACAAGTGCCCTATTTTGAAATGGTAAGGAAAGCTATGAAAAATTCCTGGATCCACCCCTCTTTTCCAGATCTAAACCAAAATGTAATGGGTTCCTGTCTGACCCATGCCCCACCCCTCCACAAAGTCTTTTGGAAAACTCTTTGGTTGTTTTTGCATAATCAAGAAAAAGATTAAGAAGTGTGCTATCTTGCCATGTTTCAGACAGTGGAAAAAAAAAAATCCTTGAACTGCACCTTTATACAGGTTTCCAAGTTTCATGGCCAGCAAATTGTTTTGGTTGTATGGACTGCATCTTTACTGTTTTGTTTCACCTGGACAGCCACCATCAGCACTGCTTTCAGCAGCAGTATCAGATAGCTGTTTTTCAGGGAATTCTCTGGTGAACCTAGTGTACACAACGCACACAGCCCTGAACAGCAAACAAACGAAAGTAGCAAATGGCTGGTGGTTGCTGCAGAGCATTTAGAGCCAGATGTTTTCCTCGGGGTTGGCACAGACCAAAGTCTAGTTTAAGTGACAATATGACTAATTTTACTAATTTTGCCCTTTGTCTGTCTGATATGTAAATAGCCAACAGCTAACAAGTTCAAGTAAGACAAGACAAGACAAGGACAAAGATAAAGGAGAGGATAAAGATAAGATAGAGATCAGATAAAGACAAGATCTAAGATAAAATAGAGATAAGTTTAAGATAAGATTAGCCTTTCATAGCCATTGAAAAAAAATTACTAAATGCAGTATTAGATGTAAAAATGTCTTCTCCACTGGTGAAGTGGTGTATTGTGTGTGTATTGCATCTCTTAAAGTGATCTTTGTCTTTCCAGGCAGGAGGCTGTGCAGGAATGTCTGTGGATCTGACCTTATACCCCCTGGACACCATTAAGACAAGACTGCAAAGTCAGCAAGGCTTCTACAAGGCAGGGGGCTTCAGGGGTATCTATGCTGGAGTCCCATCTGCTGCTGTCGGATCCTTCCCCGGTGGTAAGACTGGATATATGTTCTGATGAAGTTCATTGTTCCGTATTGATGGTTATCAGCTTTCTCCCAGAAGTACAAACCAAACAAACCAATATTCTCCTTTTTGTGTGGGGTCATTTTGAGACCTATAGCCTTGCTCTGTGTTTGTAGCAATAGCCACACAGTAGCTGTTTGTTGGGTGTTTAGACCTTCTTTCACCCCCCCCCCCCCCCCGCCCCCCCAAGAAAGCTACATTTTCATATTTGTTGGTTAACTGGTTTGTTTGTTTATGTATAAATATATATTTTTAACAATTTCCGAAAATTAAAAACCGAACCGATTTCCAAGAAACCTTGTGGAGGGATGGGGCCACAGGTCCGGCAAAAACCCATTACATTTTGATGCAAATCTGGATAGAGATTCAAGATTTTTAAAACAGTGTTTCCATCCATCCATCATGTAATTTTTGTCCAAGCATTGTAGGCATTATCTATGAAGTCAGAAGCAAAAGTCTCATCCCACAATAGTAAAGAATCCTTTAAAGATAAACCTGCATCCTGAAGATAATCCGTATCATCATAATCTAATGGAGTGTTCCTTTCCATACCCTACCTCTCAAAAAAATGTCATCAAAATCTGTTCACAAGTTTTTGAGTTACCTTACTAGCAGACAGACAGTCTGTCTGCCCCTCCCTTCCTCTGACAAAATCGTTGCCATCTTGGCACAGGTAATAAAAGAAGGAAAAAAAATCCTATTATGTGAGCCCTTGACTTTTGTTTCTTTTTGCCATTATATCACAAGAGGTATTAGATATTGTTATACTAGTATTGTATCAAAGTTCATAATTCTGGTTTGATGACAGTCTCAGAATTTATGTGATTAGTGGGAGTAAAAAAGAACTAAACTCTGTCCACATGAGACACACTTAACTTTTTCAGCTTTGACCTCTATGTGCAGATAGACACACATTCACACACATGCTCGTACCTCTGTTTGTCCCCTGTCAGTAGTAGTGAGGGATATTAATTGCTGTGTGCCGGTTGACTAATGGGCCTTAAATGGCTGTGGTTCTGCTTGGTTACAGCTGCTGCTTTCTTTGTGACCTACGACTGCACAAAGTCCCTGCTTAGCGCTAGCGGAGTGGTAGCATCACCCCACATGGCACCTGTCACTCACATGCTGGCCGCCTCCCTCGGAGAGTTGGTAAGCCTTCCTGTCCCTCATTCTCCCTATTTTTGCATCGTCTCATTCGGCTTTTACTCCCCTTTACTCTGCTGGTAGACTTTACAAGTCATACTTATTTGTGTAATCCTAATTCATTCTCAGCCATTCCATCCGTTGAAGGCCAGCTGCCTTATTCGCTTGTTGTTGCACTTCCACGCTCTGACTCTCCCCTCATGGTTTCTTTCCCATCATTGCAAGTCCCAAATGATCGCCACCAGCATGTCTGTTAACATCATTGTCTTTCAGAATTCACAGACTGCTATGCAAGGGGGCAGCTGGGAAGGGGACGGGGGCAAGTATGTGGTTTTTGGCTGTAGGCCCCGGGTTCCAGCTGGGTAAGTTAAGGGTGCTTCCTCAGGACTCTCCCAGCATTTCCTCCACTAGTAGGGTAAATAAGATCTCATTACTGCCCATTGACTCATCTACTTTCCCAGCTCAGGCTTCCAGACTCTGCCAATTTAGTCAGGGGAATTCGTGCTTGAAACCAACAGCAGCGCAATTTCCTCAGCCCATCGTCTCCCAATCACTCACAGTGAATCACAGGATCTGAGCCACATGGGGCCCACGTGTATTCACATTGGCATGTAGGGGGGTAGATGGATGTTGGGTATGGAAAGAGGGATGCCCCCCTCCTCTACCATCATGGCTTTCTGCAAAACACTAGGTTTTTAGTATTCATGGCTTTTGGATGGATGGAATTTAGACAAGTTGTTGTGCATGTTTATGAAATGGGGTTAGCCCACATGGGATGGTGTTCACAGTCTCTAATTTGGTGTCTCATAGTGTTCAGAGGAGGACACATGTTCAGTGTTTCCCCAAGGATTTTGTGAGACTTTGGTGGCTGGACCTCAGATATCTTTTGGGGTCTCGGGGTATGCTCCTCAAAAGAAAACAAATTCCATAAAAGTTGCATTTTGTTTTCATTATCTGGTTGTCACAATCAATGCAGGAGTTATAATGAGCTGCCACAGTTTCTGCAATAACAATCTGTGCATTTTTGTCAATGGCACAACCCAGATGAGTGTGAAAGGTGAGGCTGAGTTTGCTGTTACCTTCGACCCCTTTCCCGTTGTTCTGGATTTGAGCACATCAAAGACACAAATCCTGTGGAGTGGAGCTGAGCAGAGCAGGCGCAGTATCCCACTGCATTTTGGCAACTGGATACATCTTGTTCAAAGAGAGTAATCTGCAGGCTTACCCATGAAAAGCCTACCCTGGTGCTGCCCTATGCATGGCCTTAAGTCCTGCTATATGATGCAATGGCTGCCACATATGATTCTGCGTCTCCTCAGTCAAGGCGAATGATTTTTAATTGACTTATTGCACTAAGGTTCTGAAATAAGCTTGCCAAAGTGAGTGCAATATACTTGATTAATTGAGGTTTTTCTCGTGGTTTCTGTTTTTTTTTAATCATGTTAAAGTGAAAATCTTTTGACTTTGGTCAAACGAGCAATTTGATGATGTCAAATTTTGGGAGCTGCTTTTTTAAACTATTTTCTTACATTGACTGAATGATTAAAACATACCTGAAGTAACTGTTAGTTTCACCCCTGTTGTCTCCTCTTTATATATTTGAGACTTCTATTTTCCTTCATTTGATGTTTGTTTTTCATACTGTAGTATGTTGTATCATTACCTCCATCTAGGAGATTATGTTTTCACCCATGTCTGTTTGAAACCATTAAACTTCGGTGCAGATCTGGATAGAGGGGTGGATCCAGGACTTTTTTTTTTGTAACTTTCCTTATTATGCCTATACTTAAATACAAGCACAAAGGTACCTCAGCCAAAATCTTAATTTCTATATACAAATCACTGTGTCAACATGAATGCACACTCAAACCTATTTACAATAGCATTATGTTTCACCTGCATTATATATTCTACTCTGCCAGTATAAGACAGGATCACTTGTTTTTTTTCATTATGTTTCCCTGTTGCTCATCCTCCTGCTTGTGTCTCTTTTGCTGGTAGCAGCTGGGTGCTGGCAGGTTCTGACACACACGAACTTTAAGAAGAAGAAGAAGGAACCTCTTATTTGGTCTTTCTCCCAATTTCCCCGCCCCGCCATTCATCAGCCCACGATCCTCTCCCCAGGAGTCCATTTAGTTTTATTTTGCCAACTGTTTCCACTCCGCAACGTTGACTCCGAACTTATTGCTTTGCAAATCTCATCCCCAAGCCTCCCTATGGATGATGTGCTCAACGTGACACTAACTCACTAGATGTGGACTTCAGTCAAAGTCTGTTATGATCATTCCAGACAGTTTGTGGCTCAGAATGTATTCCTAAAGTATGAGATGGGAATTTAAAAAAAGGAAGGAGATTTTTTTTTTACATTTAAATAGGAGCAATTTCTCCACCTCTTTTTCGTAGGAGTCCAGCCTTGTTCTAACAAATATTCAGTAAGGGAAAGATGGAATGATTAAACATATACAGCAAAGGCAATGACCATTTGTAAATTACCTGTGAGAGCTATAACTTAGAGGAAATTGTAAATTTTAAATTCAAGCCATAAATAAGCCTGTTTGATTCAGGATCTCAGGTGGTGGATATATGCACTTTTAAAACACATAGCAGAAAGTTACAAGACGAGTTGCATGGAGATTTTCAAATTTAATAACTATTTCTATATGAACCCACTTAATGCGCGACTCAATTTAAAACAACAGAAACAGGGAGGACAGAGAGGAGGACGCTCTTAAGTTGCAGAGAGAAAGAACTCGCGTAGGGTCAAGAGAATGAGAGAGAACCTGATGCGCGTCCTGATGTTTTGCGCGACTGCGGCGGTGAGACGCTCCCATAAAGAATGTGTACGCTGATGGCATTTGTCAGGCTCTAGCAGGCTGTTATCCAGCCATTAGATCAAATTTATCTTCATTCCTATTCGCTCGACGTCTGCCCTGAAAGCTCATTTGTCAAGGCCAGGCAGCGGGCTTCTCTCGCATCTATAAACCTCCACCCACCCACCCACCACCACCACACGTCTGTGGGAGGATGTACTGGAAAATACAGTGTGACATGACAAGATAGGGGGACTGAGAGAAGGAGGAGTTTTGGGGGTAGAAACTGGCAGCCACTTAACTTGGCACTGAGAAATAATCCATGCATCGCCTTCGAGCAGCGCCACGCTCTGTGATTTATAGGCTGTTGTTTCAAATTTGGAGACATGCAGTGTCCTCATCTCTTTTTCTTCATGACCTTTTTTTCATCCTTCTCTTCCTTCTTTTTTCCACCTTCATTTCACTCCTCCTTGGCACTACGTTGTGTTTCCAGGTTTGGGGCAAGTGGCCAAAAAAAGTCATGGTAGTTTGATGGCATCGTCACATCCGATGGTGCTTACTTTCTTTCAGGGGTAGAGATGCAGTCTACTCTAAACTCTATACACGCCAATGAGATTTTAGATTTGACATCTTTGTTAAGGTGGGGTTCTGACATCGAGTGGGAGGGCTCTATTCTTCCACCTTTAGATTAGTACCGTAGCAGAGAGAACAGTGTTTTTGAGCAAATGTATTTCCGTCTTTTGTCGATAGACAAGTGTGAAATAAAATATTGCATTTTTTAGCATTGCTTTTTAAAAATGAGGCTACAGTTGGGTATACTGGCTTTCCTCCTTTTTCTTTACGTGTGTGACTGCAGCAGCTCTTCTGTTTTGTGATCAATGTAGTAAGGAAATAAAGTTGTTGCAGCCACTACCTTTTCCTTACCTTGCTGTATCTTTATTGTGCCAAACAGTAATCCTGGTCCTGATCGACTGACTACTGTCTCTTGGGGGGAAAAAATGAATGGAGGGCAGGACGGAGGGATGTAATGGCCCAATCTGCGGATTGATTCTCTAGCTATGCTGATAATTTGCTGCGAGTCGCCGATAATTTCCCATTCCTTACTGTGGTTTGCCCGTGATTAAGCATTGGCTCGTTACCTTGTTGTTTGGCGTGCCAGTGCTGGAAATTGAAAACACGCTCCGTCATTTGGATTAACAACAACATGCCAAGGGAAACTGAAAGGCTCCAATCACAGGCAGGCAGCCTCCTAATTACAGCTGCTTGACAAATCCAACAGCTTGTAAATAAAGATGAATGTTAGCAGGAGTTTAAAAGGCTACCAGCACCTTTATAATATGTTTACAAGCCAGAGAAAAGCACCAAGAATGAAGGACAATCAAAGGAGGTACAGAAACAGACGTCTCCTCAACACAAACACCTAAATCTTCCAATAATTCGTTCTTTCTTTTGTTTGTTTGTTTCAATACCTAATGTCATACTACCACTACATCTCCACGCATGATACGAGTCTATTATCCAGACTTTTCAAGCCCCAGTCCTATTTGATCACGCCCCGATTTGTCACCATTGCTCCCTCGATTTTCTGCTGTTTTCAAGGATCAGAAATGGCCTTTGAGGCCCCACACTTTGTCTCCTATCCACTCAACATCATTTTCTCCACTCCCCAGTGTGCAAATTACTCCCAAACAAACAATGTCCTTAATTTATTTGGTATAATCTCTGGCTCATTCTGTCTTCCCCTCTGCACTGACAGGAGAGGAAAGGCTGTCTCAACTCCAGGCCCCACATCCAATTATGTCAGTAATTACTTGTCATAGCCACTTTCTTTCTATTTAGCTGCCTTATTCATGTCCTTTGGAAAATTGGTTTGGGGAAAACATGATGTACAATGTATTATAAATGGTAACTTGACCAAAAGGGAGGGCAAATGAGATCTCTGAGATGGATGCAGCCAGCTTACTTGTAACAGGGAGGTGATGCCGGTGACACTTTGGCCACTTGGTGGTACTATTGCTCCATAGACAGGTTGAAGCTCGACTACGATCATATTCACCTGAAATATCAATAAGAATTGCCCTGAATTCAAGTCTTTTGTTTCAGTTCTTCTATACAGAGAATGTTTATCTGCTTATTGTGTATCGAAAAAAGAGGGCAGAACTTGCATTGTATTGCGGCAAAAGCGATGCAGCACACATCGCAACAAACTGAGAGTTGGACGAACGAATCATTTCTCAATAGAATTTTTGGAGATGCAGAGCAAGAACTGAGGCTGCACAGTTTCACATGTCCTGCAGAGTCCTCCTCTCCTCGGTCTGTGATTTCACTTGTCCTCCAGCACTGCTGCCTCATCCTTTCTCCTTTTATTCTCCACATATATTCAAGTTCTTGCCCATAAAGTGTCCTCGGTGTCTGGCAGAGGAGATGACAGAGAGGACAAGTGGATGACAGAAGTGAGCCCTCTAACAGCTGTCGGGGTAGCCTTCTCCCCCTCACAGAGTATGGCAATAGATCCTCAATGGCCCGTCCCCTTTAAAACGTCAGATTGGGGCTCAAATGCTGAATTCATTTGTGTAGAAAGAGCACAAAAAAAAAGAAAGGGGTGGATTTTGTCTTTATTGTAGTTCCTCCATCACTCTGTCTCTTTCCTCCTCTCGTCACATCACAGTGCTGTGGCGAGGGTGGCACCAACAGACTGGCATCTGTATGACCAAGGGGAGTCACAGCAGGGGGGGGGCGGCTCACCAATGGCTCTGTAAGATTGCTTGCCGTTAGTGGGTATTTCCGCTCTGATGCAGGATAAATGGGAAATCAAGTCACAAGGTGGGCAGCTGTGCCTGCCTGCCTGCCTGCATGCCTGCTTTAGGGCGATGGAAGTTATGAGGCATAAATATTCATGTCTATCTTCACTAGCTGTTGGCAGTCCATATTTGTATTGACATATGGTGGATGGGTTGGAACTCATAGCGTGGAGTGTGGTTACTGAGGTGTGGATGTGTGTCTGGATCTATCGGTGTGTTTGATGGAAGTGCGTGGTCTTTGATTCACAGTCCACCTGACGACCTGTTTATGTGTTGCTGCGGGTGTCATGTCTCCCTTGTGCATCGGTTTGTTAATTGTCCAAAACGGATGCTAACTAAAGCTCTTGTTAACCTGCCAGTTAGGTGTAAATGCTAATCGTCAGGCCGTGCCACATCATGTCAAGTACTGTAAATTGAGATTTTATGCGTTCTTCTGTCCGTCCTGTAGGTGGCGTGTCTGATTCGAGCGCCCTCAGAGGTGGTCAAACAGAGGACCCAGGCTTCTCCCTCGTCCACCACCGTCCACATCCTGCTGGCGACACTCAGAGAAGAGGTACACGTCAATCCAACAGCACTTTCTTAAAGGACCGCTCCAGCTTATTACAACTTCGATGATCAATTGAGTGGTTTTAGCTATGGTCAGTGAGCATAGCGTCGTGCTCACCAACTGAATCAGTGAGATCTGAGAGTCCGGTGACACTGGGTTGGTGTGGTGGCCGTTTAAGATGCTGTTAGACCATCCAACATTACAGGCTCTGCTCTGCTAGGAGCATACTGACACCTTAACTCTAAGCAAGCTTGCAACTCTAACTTTGATGAGTAAAAAGAAAGAATTGATACACCATTGATGATTTCTTAAATGAAAACTGTTGGATTAAGTTCAAATCAAGCATATGTCTGTGGTTGTAATAAACATGTGTTTGTGAAAATGTGTTCTTTCTCTTACAGGGTGTCCGAGGCTTGTACAGAGGATACGGGAGTTTGGTTCTCAGAGAGGTATGATGAATTCAGCTTTTTTTCCTCACTCACCCTTTTGTTCTTTTTCTTCCTCAGCTGGTCTGTCTTCCAATATGATTCGAGGGACGACCAATAATAGCTGTTTTAAAGCATATCTCACTTGTTTACCCAGTTTAATTTCAGGCAGTCATGAAGCACATCTTACAGAGTCTATTGAAATCAATTTCAAGAGTTTATAATTAAGAAAATTACTGGACTCTTGAAGGCTTTAGAGCGAATTCTTTTTTGAAAGGCTGGACGAATATCGAGGCTTTCCTTTCTCCTGATTGAACACATCTTAATTTCTCTTGGGCTTTATTGAGGCGGGAAATATTGATTTACAGTTTTTTTCCCCCTCACTTTCTTCTCATTCAATTACGTGTGCAAGACGGTCTCCCCTTGAAAGAAGTACATCTGATTAATTAATGCAATTAGTTGTGTTATAAATGCAAAACAAAACATGGATAAATGAGCGCTGGGTTGCCCTCCCTTGAAGGCCGCTCACTTTTTTGTAATGAAAAAGCTGCCCTTGTTCTCTGATGCATGATCTTCTGTCTAATTGCACCTGCAGCGCACAATAACACAAAAATAATTGTTGTAAAGCCTTATAGATCTCTCCCCCTCCTCCCACTGGATAAGTTTCAATAGAACTGGAAAAGAAAATAAGAAAGGTGAGGCAGAGAGGGAGAAGTATATGAAGGTGACACTTGTCTTTCTCTCCTTTTTTGGGGGGAGGTGGTTGAAGGTGTAATCTAGTCCCCTCTGCTGTGCTAGCCTGTACTTATTTTCTGCCTCACTAAACTGATGTTATTCACGCAAATTCCATCTGGACAGCCGAGGAAAAAAAGCACAACAAGACACTGTGATTTCTCCGAGGGGCTCTGAATAAATGAATACATTTGGAGGCTGGCGCACGGCCTGTGTGCATACTAACACTGGTAGATGAAACGTAACGGTGGCGGCAGGGATTTGGGGTGCAGGAACGGCAAGTGATGCTCTGCGGTGATTGGCTTTGACGTGTGTCAGGAAGGTAATTCATTTTCTCCCGGCCTCCTTCACAATGCTCACATCTTGCTGCTTTGACCAAGCGACCCTGTCAAGATAAGTTTGTTTATGTAGTATGGTGTGTCCTTCACCCACTCGCTGGCCCATTAATTGGTGTTCTCTCTGTGCAAAATATTCATTAGGGTTCAGAAAGCACCTCTGATGGGCATGATGTCACATTATTGCAGGAAGTGTGGGGCTCGACCTCCATCAGGAGGCTGGTCTGTGACTGATTTCAAAAAAGTTGGGACACCATGTTAAACATAAATACAAACAATGCAATCTTGTGAAAATGAACTATGTTTACTTACAATGGTTTTATGAAGTGTGCCTTAATTCTTGTAGTAATATCATTTATGCAATGTGTTTATTCATTGCTTTTTGTATGCATTCATTCTGAATTTTGATGCCCAAAAAGATGGGGAAAGTTGTGGAGTGCTCAGAAACCACCTGTTTGGAACATCCCACAGCTTAACAGGTAGCAGGCAATAGTATCATGATTAGGTATGAAAGGGGCATCTTTGCAAGGCTCAGAATTTGTGGACTTCACCATCTACAGTCCATAATATCATTAAAACATTCAGGGGATCCAGAGAAATTCAAGGGGCAAGGATGAAAACCAACAATAAATGCCCCTGAAATCATTTGGAAATCATGTAAGCTAATGAAAGAAAAAAAATATTGTTACCTGCACAAAGTTCAAAAGCCAGCATTTATGATGTATGGGGGCATCTGTTAGGGCCAATGGCATTGGTAACTTGCACATCTGTGAAGGCACTATAATTAGGCACTATGATGAAAGGTACATACAGGCTCTGGATCAACATGTACTGGCATCCAGATGGTGTCTTTTTCAGGGACGTCCCTGCTTATTCCAGCATGGCAATGCCAAGCCACATTCTGTTAAACACACAACTGTTAAAACAACATGGCTCTGTGGTTGAGTGTTAGTACTAGACTGGCCTGCCAGCAGTCCAGACCTGTCTCCCATTGAAAATGTGTGGTAAAATAGGACAACGGAGACCCCAAACTGTTAGAAACAGAATTAAGATTGAACATTAGATATCTTGATATTTAGATGTCTTTGTACTCGATTAATCTTAGGTGGAAAATTGCAAACATTTTCATTCTGTTTTTATTTATTTTTACACGGCATGCCAGTTTCTTTGGAATTAGGGTTGCAACGCCAACCCTCATCCACGTCAGCATCCATGCCAAAACAAGATTTAAACAATTTCATAGAAGCTGTCACGTGCTGAATCGACATCCTCTGCATTCAAGCTGAGTAGAGCTTGAAAACAACGAGATTCAGACTTTGGTGGATAGAAATACTGTATGTTGTGAAAAAAAACATGAGAAATACAATGTTCACGAATGTAGACGACACTTGTGTTTATTCCCAGATATATGCTATAGTGTTGTTTTGGTGTTAATTTGAATTAATTTTGCGAAAATATAATTAAACCAGACTCTTTCAAATGTAATCATCTGTCATTTTGGCAGGACCCCCCCTGTGTCACGCTCCGCTCTCCTTTGTGATAGTACCACCTTCCACCACTAGAGAGCATGCTAAGATTAGCACTGATGTAGATGTTTTTGGCTGACTTTCTCTCATATCGCTCCTCCGCTCACTCCCTCTGTATCTTTCCTCTTCTCTCTCCCGTCTCTCTGCTTCTCCGTTACACCAGTTCAGCATTATGACATAAGCAGCAGTCACTGCAGAGAGAGCCCTCCATGTTTTTGATTTTAAGTGCGGTGGGTGATCTTGGATTTGATCTAAACTACTCCAATTTCAGTTTGAGTAATGAGCCTGAGATGGGTTATTAGATAGTAATTTAGTAATGTGGTGGTGTGAGGGCTGCGGAGGGATAGGTGTAAGTGAAGCGAACGGTGTCCGACACAGTCAAATGAAGAGCCTTGAACGTTGTCTAATTGACTATAACATACGGCCACACTACAGGTATCTCATTTTTCCACACTTCTAAGCAGGTAAGCGCACAGATAAGATCGGATAGGGTCTTGTTGTCTTCCTGGTCTTCCCATTGCGTTGAATGTATTTTTTATTTAACCAGGTGTGCACGTGTGTGTGCATGGTATGTGCAATCACAATTGTACCTTTACATCTCAGTTTTTGTGGGGAGTACATTGACTTATGACTGTCAGTGTCCTTACAGCGCAGTGACAGGGTTCAGCTTCCACTGCTTGGATGCTGTTGTTGACACTGTCTCAACACACAAGCAGCAGAGCAGAACTGACCCCTGCGTGGCGCCCCCTCTTTTTTTTTTTTTTGAAAGATGACATTTTTTACTGTCGTTGACGCAGGTTCAAAAGCGAGAGGTGAGGTGAGGAGAATCACTCTCATATCCTGTCTATTTGCGCACTGATCCACAGAGGCTCCTGTTTATACACCCTCATATGACCAAGACAGAGCAGATGAAGAGACGGGAGGGGAGAAGCCAAAAGTGTTTATTTTCCTCTACATATGTAAAGACGGATCTGTGGGACATGTCTGAAGGTATGGAGGCTTCCTCCTGCTCTGTGTTTAGAATCTGACCTTGTCAAAGCAGCTGCCATAATTCTCTCAGAGCCAGACAGCGAATCAACTCTTTCAGCATGACCTCAGCATCTTAGAAATCTCAAGAGTGGAATCAATGAGATGAAAAATGTTACTAGAAAAAAAGTGAGAACTTCAATCCAGAAAAATTAAAATAAATCGAATTGGTCGAAAATTTAACATAACGCCTGCCTGAGATGGCCGTATTCATGTATATTCTGCTTTTTCTTGTTTCGTTTTGGACTGTTTGTAAGAGCCATTTTAAATTCTGCAAATACAGAATTATAAAGATTTTTTTTTTCTTTTCATCAGCCTCAGCAAGTCAGTCAAATGGAGTTTGGCTCCTCTGGTTTCAAAGATGGAGGCGACAGTTTTTAAAGAATGCGAGCTGCTTGTGCTACCTTATCTGTTTACACTGTAATCAATGAGTGTAATCAAGAGTCCTGAGAAAACCTGTTTACCTAATTAGATTTGACCCTTGACATGACTAGACAGAGGTGTGTGTGTGTGTTTGCAATACTGCTTCTCTGGAGAAACAATAGAGTGTCAGCCATTAAGGGAATTTGAATGCATTTTCTGGTGCAGGACACAGTCAGACATGGTAATTAAATCAGCAGAGTGCACATACACACAGTATTGTACATACACAAGCAGTACATACAGATGTGCATGAGCAGATAGTTCATTTTGGCAAATATTCTTATTCGCGTGCGTCAAAGACGTCTTGGTCAAGTTTTGCTGTCATGGTTGGTTCTCGGGACACAACCTGGAGGCAGTCTGCCAAGCAAGTTGGTAAACAGGTGCAGAAACTCAACAGATATAGACTCACTATGTTGTTCATGACCCCCTGATACACCTGTTCCCTGAGTTAATCGATAAGGAGGAAATTTATCATATGAACCTACTCAACTTATTTCACAGGAATTGTAAGACGTCCAACCAAAGCTGTATACAGACCTCAGTCTGATGTGTCTAAACACATTGTGAGTTCATGATGAATCACCGTCTGTCCACCTCCGTGAGTTATTGACCCTCCTTTTTTAATGCTGCCTCCGTTTGAGTTGTTTGCAGGTCAGACCGACCCTTGTTGGAAGACTGATGGCCTTCTTAAGCTACAGAGAACGATTCCTCTTCGTCACTGCATGATCTCTATCACTTTACCACACTCACTCCAAGGATTAATGGTTTACTCCCACCACCACTCTGAATGACGGATGGATGGGCTTTTTGGCTGCACCTGTCATTTACATTAGTGTGTGAATACAACTGTGTCTTCACTTTTTTTTTGTGTGTGTGTTTTTCTGTGCATCATCATACGTCCTTGCTGGACCATGCGACTAAATGACATTCCCCTCATAGATCCAGTCTCTCTGGGGTGGGCATTGACACGGTGTCTTTTGCTAAAAAGCTGAATAAACCTCAGTAACCTTCCTTGGATCAACATGTGGTCTTATTAATGACTTCTACAGTCGGATGTGCTTACAGTCAGCTGCCATACTGTCAGACCCCCATGCGTGCCGTCCTGCTCAGTGCAGACTTGGCCGGGGGACAGTGGAGGGCTTTCTGAGAACGACACTTAGGGAGTCTGTGCCACTGAGAACCATGGATCACACACACTTGTTAAGTATGTTTGTCTCCATTGAGCTCTTCAAAAATCCATCATTGTGGCTTTAATTTGTAGCGCAGCGCTTCTCTGTCCATTGCTGCATTTTTATGCGGAGACTTATTACCAATATCGACTGCCAGACATTTTCCAGGAAAAAGTCACTGTTGTTTTAGCTGTGAAACTAAAGCTCCTCCTCTGCTGTATGTGTGAGTGCTGTATGGATGTGACCGCATTGGCCAGATTCGTGTCCTTCTCCTTGTCTCTGGTCTGTGTTTGCTTCCCACTTTATGCATGTTTGTGTCAATGTGAGCAGAAAATCTTTAGTGCTCCACATGTGTTTCTAATAAGAGACTGCCCTGATGGCCTGGCAAGGGATGAGATTTGGGAGGATATTTTAAAAAAAAAAAGGGGGGGGACTAGGTCTGGAATGGAGGGAAAAGGGACAGCAGTGGTTTGGATGTCATGTGGAAGGAAGTACTTGTCATGAATATGCTCCTGTATGTTGGAATCTGGTGCTGCCAGTACATAAGATTGAGTGTGGTGCATTATTCCCCTGACAGCCATACTTGCAAAGCAGATTTTACTCAAATTGGACGTTTGTTCCATTTGAGGTTAGCAGGCATTAAAATGACATAATACCCGAAGTGCCTAATTGCTGTAATAGCCATCACTGTCAATCAATCCTCTAATAAAGTCACTGTTAAGGCCCATTCATGCTCTATATTAAAAACGGATACGGAGACTTAGCCTTATGTACGTCTTCTGCGTTCATTCCGAACTTAATCGGGTATGTTTTCAGGGAGCTTGCGGATACGGAGGAGACGGGCGAAACGGAGCAATACCACCGGAAATGGCTGAGGACAGTGTAGCTACAATTCAAGCAAGGCACGACAAATATGTACCGAATCAATGAAGAAGAAAAAAGTTAAAGCGATAAAGTGTAAGAACTCTCCGTCCTCAAGTCTCGTTGTACCTAATGGCCTCACAGACCACCTCCCAGTACATCGTAACCTCCGCTTTCACCGCTTTGTGTTTACGATGTACATTATTAGACTTTATATGGACGGACGTATCCATTTACATACGTAGAGGAAGCATAAATGGGCCTTAAGAGACTTGTACCTGAGTTAAACCTTCAGTCAGATCCATTCTAAATAACAGTAATGTTTTATTTTCACTTTATCCTGGAGTGACATGAGAGGGTGAGAATTAAGGGAGTAAAAGAGGGATAAATCAGTGCTGTGCAATAACCAGCCTTGGTAATTACAGCATTATTTCATTGAGAAGCTACATTGTGCATCCATCACCTCCTCTTTTTCTCCTCTCCTTTCCCAAACCAGATGGCCTCATCTCTTTTTCTGTGGATTTGCAGTAATGTTGAATACAATATATGACTGCTCGTGATTTCATTTGGCTTTCGGAATGTAAATCATCTTTTTTTTTTTTTCCAGTTGCATTATCAGTCACAGAACTGTTTTAAGGTTTGTGAGTTTTCCTCTCTGTTGCATAAGAGTCCCATTTCTCACACAGTCATATGAGGCTCTCCAAGAAGCAGCACCTGCTGCCCCACCCCCATCCAGCCATATGCCTGCCCCTGTTTCCTCAGCCACAGCCGTCATTCTGCTAGCGGGCGTGCTTACGACCCAAAAGCATCTGGAACAAACCACCTGAATGTCAAGGGTCACGCTGTGATGTCACTGCTTCATGTCCAAATGGAAGAAAGAAATATAAAATGTCACACACACACACCACAAGTATTCACCTCACTTTACCCCAGCAGAGGTTAGGAGGTCAAACCAATTCATATTTCAACACTCATCTACATTTATAACAGAGAGTCCAAGCTGGAGCTGTTGCTTATGTGAGCCAAGTGGTTATATGGTTTAATATATGTGCTTGATGAACCACAATGGAAAATTAAACCATGTCAGATTGAAAGACTTTACTTTTTTTAATGCTCCTGCCACAGGAGACATATAGTGTTACCCTTCTGTGCGTAACAGGTTTGATAGTGTTCTACTTGTACATGTTTGATGCCAGGAATGAGAAGGTCTTTACCAAGCAAAGGAGCATTCATCCTCTTAATAAACAATTGTTAAGTTCTTCTGTCCTGGACATTTACACAAACTCATTAGCCCCACTGGCTGGTCTTTAGGGATTTTAACAGTCATTGGTGTGAGGGTCAGACCACTTTGACCCAAACAATTTTCCAGGGAATATGATATCCCAGGAACATCCTTCTTTTTTTTTTTTTATCCATAAGGACATAAGTCAACTCCACTCTGACATCATAATGCTGGTGACACCAGGCTTGGGTGCCCACCTTGAAAGTGTGGTGATCGTATAGATCTTCTCTGCTGCTGAGTTGACGATGCATCCACATCTGAAGCATTGTAGTCCACTATAATCCCCTCTGGTGTTTGTTGTTGCACACCATGTGATGAGGCTCTCCATCAGTCATGCATGTGTCTGGACAGACATGGTTGTAAACTGCAGCTTGAATGATTGCATTCAGGCATACAACCATACAGTTATATTTGCTTATGACAGTGCAGCTCTGCATTGTGTTGTGCAGCCTCTTGTTGAGGTCTGCAACGGATTGGTCAGGTCCATCGATGGCATTGTTTGGTGAGGATAACTCATTTATCTGTGTGTTTGCATGGTGGTTGTGTCACTGCTGGGATACACTTCTCTCATTATGCGGTTCTGTTATTTCCAGCTGTGCTGCTGCTGTGCCCATCTGACTCCCAGCTGATAATGTGTCTGTTAATGACAAACAGAGAAATATTTCAGTTGGCCATCAGGCAGTGATTGGTGAGCTGAAATGACTCTGGTCTGTGTTTTATTGCTGTGGGCACGGCTCCCAGAGAACATAGTGTGTGTGTGTGTGTGTGTGTGTGTGTGTGTGTGTGTGTGTGTGTGTGTGTGTGTGTGTGTGTGTGTGTGTGTGTGTGTGTGTGTGTGTGTGTGTGTGTGTGTGTGTGTGTGTGTGTGTGTGTGTGTGTGTGTGTGTGTGTGTACCTCTGCCATGTGTGTTCTCATACAGGCATATGTGTGTGTGCCATGCTGGAGATATTATTCTGGGCCTTCCTGCCACCTTCACTCTTTCCTTTTAAGGGAAACTCTCACGTCATTACTGACGCTATTTAATAGTCTTAAATGTATTATTAATAGATACAAACTATTCTCAAGTATTATTTCTAGAAAAATACACACATTGCTTTTTTTGCTTTTTGCCAACCTGTTGAAACTGTTTGAAACTGTTCTCAACTGTTCTCTGCACTGACACGATCGTGCCCAGTTACAGTAAACCATTATTAATATGCAAAGGCTTTGACTGGCAGATGTACCACAATTTTGCATGTATGGTTAAAATGGAAAACAGATGAACTATAGTGACATGTTTGTGTGACTGGGTAAGGTCAGACCATCTGGCGTTAGCAGCTAACCTATGCTAACATGTTAGCAATTGTAAGCTGAAGGAATGACATTTTTTTCGTTGTTGGCTGTATACACACATAACTGATTACATAATAAGTCACTTTGCAGTCAACTATTGTTGTTTCTTTATTGTTGTCTCTCACTGCCTGTATAATGTTGTGTCGGCACACAAATTCAGAATTCCTTTGTGCTGCTGTCTGCAATAGTCTGACAGAAATATGCAGCGGATGGTTCTGCATCATCATGGGGTTAATTCTGTTGGTTAGAGCTGTGTGTTCCATTTTGGCCAAGATGTCTAATTTTTTTACTGCTTTATTTTTATGGTTAGCATTGCTTGTGGCTCAGTTTAGCATTGCTGTTGAATGTCTGCCAGCCAAGGCTTCATATTGGTTCTCCAGTGTCTGTAGCTTGCATGAATAACTCCTGTTACTCCTGTTCTGTTCATTTTGTCTAGGAAGGAGATTACAGTGCCTGGCTTGCTCACATTTTGATTCATACAAAAGCAAAGTGCAGTATTCGCAATTTTTGCAAAAGTCTTTTTAAAAAAAAATCACAATCAAAAGTGTTATGTTTTCTCTTTAATCTCTTAGAGTGTCGTTGTTCTACTGCCTGTTTTTAGTATCTTCAAAAATGCAAAAAGTGAAAAAAATGAGGTAGAGTGCCATAACTGCACTCTCTACAGTTTGGCTTGATTTCACCGTGAAGAATGTCAGATAACGCAGTTTGCCTTTGTTTTAGGATCAGCATTGAAACTGAGGCTCTTAGTTCCTGCTTCTTTATAGGTGACACCCTGAACAAGGTCATTAATCACAGCTGTCTCTCTGAAATCTGAAATATCTGATAGAAGATAAAATTCTGAAAGATGGCACTTTCCCATGACAGATAGCTGCTAGAACTGGCCTTAAACCCTGTGCATAATAACATTTAAAGAGATTTGTTTTTGATAGCACTGTGTTTAATGTTGATGTGCTTCACTGGAATAGAATAGAATAGAATAGACACCATTATTGTCCATTCACACAAAATTTGTCTGTAGTTTCACAGACAAACACATAGAAGCTTATTATGCTATTTGTTAGACATGAGATAAAGTCAATAAATAAGCAGCTATGTAAAATGGTTGGGATGAAAATGCCAAAGTATTAACAATTAATGCATATATTTCATTATAAAAACAGCAGTAGCCGGTAATAACTAATAAAAATGCAAGATGACCGAGGATGGAATGAAATATCTTTTAAGATATTTCTTGTTGCTGTGGCAACCTTGCATTATCGTCCCGATGGGAGTTTTTCAAATTCATGAAACAGAGGTCCTGAACTATCAATGTTACTTTCCTTCTGCTTTGTATGTACAGCTCCTCAGTCGAGATATTCCTACCGCAAATGCTTACTGACTGCATCTTATCACTGTATGGCCTTATTATTTTACTGCAGTAATACAAAGTGCTGTAAGGCCGCCACGGTCAACCTAAAATATACTTGAAATTCACTTCACTCTCATCTATTCAATCATACACTTGGTAGTGAAATATAATTTGATGCTTACACTTAGTGGGGAAAAAAAAGCTGTTTTTCTCTGTTTGGCATTTTTTTCAGATACTGCACTTTTGCTATGTAATGCAGAACAGAATTCAATAATAACTCGTCCACACTTAAACCCCTCCATACTGTTGCTTTGAATTGTTGACTGAATATTTTCTCTAAATGTAGTTATTCGCAAGCGCAATTGGAAACGAGAGCGCAAACTTCTGCCAAGGCCCGACAATCATCGACATAATTGTTATTCCAGCAGTACCAGGTCTCATCTCTCAGTTTCTGGTTAAACTGCCCTATCTCACAATGTTAAAAGGAACCCTTTAAAAAATTCCCGGATCCAGATCCTGATCCGGATCTTCTTTCTCTGTCATCTTTAGTGAAATGTCATGCAAATCCGTCCATTAGTTTTTGCATAATCCTCCAAAACAACAGACAAACAAACCGAACCGATCACATAACTCAGACAATGTCACACCCAGTGTGGGTAGCAGCTAAAACCTCGGTAGCTGGAGCTGTTTTTCAACCAGTGATAGCCCATATAATGTTCCTGACAGGGCATCTTCACCTCAAAGAACCACAGCACATACCACAGTATTATCACTCAGACTATGAGGAAGAGGTGATGTTGAAAAGCATGCTCTCTTTAAGCTTACGCTCCTGTCAGTATCTGATTCATTTTCTGGTAAAAATTCAAGAAACACTATCTCCTGAATAGCCTCTACGCTTCTCGACCAGCTGTGTAGTCGGGCTAACGCTGCACCGCTAACCTCTCTCATACAAACGGCAGCGACACATTTTCTCCCACTCTCCCACGTCTCACTCGCAGTCTCAGTCAGATCCTCAAGCAGCTATACATCTCTCTTCCTGTCAGCAGCTAATTGGTCAGCCCTCAGGGCATCCTGTGTCACACCACATCACCATTCATCGGCTAATGCACTCTGCCATGGATGTCATATGTCAGTAGTTGTGACAGATGCAAACTGTCAAGTGTTTATCCCAATGAAAAATACAGTAAGTCTTTCTAACACATGAATAATATATTAGAAACGGCATATTTTCTCTAAATGTGTACCACAGCATGCATGACGCATCTTTACCTGCCACAAGACTAAGTATTAATTCTCACAAAAATGTTTCTTTTCCTTCAATATCTCATGTGAATGTTCCAGCATTACTAGAGTGTTGCATTAGCAGCAGGGTATTGGCATCCCTTCATTTAAGACGGTGGAGAAATATAAGCCTCAGGTGTCTGTAGATAAGGAAGCTTGTGTTTTTCCCTCTGTGTCTTTGCCTGTCCTGCTGTATCAGGTGTCCATTCTGAAGCAACAAGCTGCACACAGGTGGGAGGAAGAAGAAGAAAAAAAAAATCACCAGCACTACATAAATATTATTCAGAGTTTCTTGGAAGCTTTTCTCTCATGTAGATGGAATTGCTCTCTTGAATCGTTGCCAGCACACTGTTTCTCCCCCGCCGCCACCATCACCTCTCCTCCCTCTCTTTCTCTTTTCCCTCTCTCTCTCTTTTCCCTCTCTCTCTCTCTATCCTTTCACCTCAGAACAAGTCTTAATTTGTCGGGAATATAACTGCCCTGTGTCGTCATTCGCTGGGCTGCGGCGGTTTATGGGAACCATGGACCAGCTGTGATTTGATTTGCTCACGGGAGATGTGCCGGTGTTCAGACCTCTTCCTAGTTTGGCTTGTTTAAACATACACAGACGCACACACACACTCACATTTTCTCTCTCTCTCTCTCTCTCTCTCTCTCTCTCTCTCTCTCTCTCTCTCTCTCTCTCTCTCTCTCTCTCGCACTGCCCTTGGCATTCAAAATCATCAGATGGAATTCTTTAACAAGTGCACTAACTCTCCTTCTAGTTTTTACAGCACTGTGGAGCTGATAACGTAGAGATGAGTGATTGCTAGTCGCTTATGGCCGAACACTCCTCATAGTTACGCAGTATAGTCCTTAAAGGGACACATGCTCCTGCTGCAGGATGCGTAGACACTGACCAGCCTCAATCACTCCCTAATCTGTGACAAATTTGGTTTTTCAGGAAGTGCACTGAGCAGAGGGGCAGTAATGCTTTCTTTATGGTATAAGTTTATGTTTGGATTGGTAGGTATATGATTTTTGTGAAGCGTGCCCCAGGGGAATGTAAAGACAGGTGCGTGTGTGTGTGTGCGTGTGTGCGTGTCTGGACTGAGACAGCATATTGGAGTCTGTTTTCTGTTATAGAGGAGAGCAGGCCTTGGCTTCCACTAACCAGCGCTACGCAAGTGCCAAGAGAGAGGTAATCCAACCTTCTCTCTCTATTTCTCTTTCTGTCTGGAGCTCTCAGTTTTCGACTCCCTCCCCTCCGTTGTCCCTCTGTCTCTCCCCCAGGCCTCTCTTATGAAGTGTGAAGCCAAACACAGGCCCGCAGTGGCAGATCAGGCTCCTTCTATCGATTGACTTTATTTATGTATTTGTTTATTTATTTAAAAGGCCCTGAACCCCTCTGTCCCTGAGGGGTACTTATGTGCCCCACACACACACACACACACACACACACACACACACACACACATACATATATACACACATACACTCTCTCACTCTCTCTGTCTCTCTTACTGGACTGTCCAAACACAAATTCCTCCCGTGTTCCTATGTTTAGCCTGGGTTTTTGCTGCGTCACTACTGGGTGTAGCAGGTGTCGTCACTGCACTAACTAGGTGTGACTATAGCTCATGTGTGCATGACTTGTGTCCAGTGTTTAGAAACATAACATAGAGCTGCCCATAATAGGGAAATAATTAGTGGCCTATATGTGGTTAAAACAGGGATGACTTTGGAAAAGTTAATAGTTGAGCACTGTTTACACAACAATGGTTATGCTAAAAATGGAAAAGGCTTAAAAGGTTCTACATTCACATGACAACCTTTTGGAAATGATCACTGTGCACATGGATCCACAAAAGCCGTTGAAAACACTGTAGTATGCATGTCAGGACAGTAGCTGGCAGTGTCACTTTTCCAAACAAGAGCGCTCGGAGAGTGCAAACCTCCGCCAAGGCCCAACTTTCATCGGATCATCACCAAAATTTAATCACCTCTAGGCAATGCTAGGGTCCATCTTTGGTGAAAATGTCATGCAAATCCATCCATTAGTTTTTGCGTAATCCTGCTAACAAAAAGACAAACAAGCAAACAAACTGAACCGATCACATAACCTCCTTGGTGGAAGTAATTAGCACCACAGACTAAGATCACAGTGGTGCTGCAGCAAATCTACATTGGAGGAATTAATTAACTCAATTAACACAAATAAATAAACAATTACAAGCCATTCTGTATAATGAATGTATCGTTCATTATGAATGACTCATTGGTATATTCGTTTCACATCGTGGGATCACTGCCACTGGCTTAGCGGTAGTAAACTGGCTACTAGTGTTAGCAATCTGCATATGTTCATCTACGAAAAAATACATTTCAGTATTTGTATTTGACACAGTTTATAGCAATTCGGTCAAGTATAACTTGTTTGCTGTCTCGCTGTTGAGAAACATTATTTAACTTTCACTTAACTGATTACAACGAGGTGCTGCTGGCTGTTAGTACACCATGTAGGCGGAGGCGTATCCTCCCTCTCACAAATAAGTTTGGCACAGGTGTTGCACTGCGCCAACCTGTGAGGCAGAAACTACAGAACCTGCATGCCACCACCACGGAAACTGAAACTCAACTTTTTAGTGCAATTCATAACTGAAGGACACAGTGAATTGCTGTAAACATCAATTAGATTTTTATTAATGTTCATTTCCATTTGTTATATCATGATATACTTCAACATATAAATAAATTCTTGAGAAATATAGTTATTTAATCCCCTGGCCTGAGCTGGTGTTCAAAAATAGTCCAGCTGGAGTTATTTTAGGGAACAAATTGCTGCCCCTCACTCACCGTTTACTCATAGATTAGGGTATTGCAACAGGCACCCTTCTTGCCTATGTGTCATATTTCATTACAGTGTCACTAACCTGCAAGACGCCTTTGTCGGTATGTGCCTCTCTCACACATACTCAGTCGTGCAGCTTTTAGTGATTGCTTTCACATTTTTTCGCATGTACTCTTGCATGTTTTACCTCCATATTTATATCTAGATTGTCTTTCAAATGAAAGACAAACAGGTCTGACTTCTTCGCACTCAGCGACTGAGGCTGAACTCTTGGCACAGTAACACACAAAGGTGTCCAACGCCACCTGCCACTCTGCCATGATTAATGACCTCATCAACCTTCAACATATTAAAATCAACTCTCTGTCTGTTTGTTATCAGTATGTCGCCACAGTCAGTTCATTCTTTTGTGACATGAAGCAGATGGAATATGGGTGTGTCTGAATATTTGTATGTGCGTGTGCTTGTATGACTTTGGCAAGTGAATCCAGCCCTGTTGCATTAGCAGGTAATAAATGTGGACTTAGACTTGAGGCTTTGCTCTGCCTGGCCAGCACGTATGATTTTTTTCTTTCTGTGTGTGTGTGTAGTGATTCCTCATCTGACTCCTATCTACTCTTACTTAGAAGCTGCTCCTCCCTCCCAGCTTTTCCTCCTTACCCTTTCTGTACCATAACAAATACAAAACAAATTCAATGGATTCAATGATGAATAGATCAGAATGTGGTGGTCAAAGGCCACTGTGTGCTCACAAAAGAAGTTTTTGGCCATAACCCAAGGAGTTATATTAATAATGACACAGTTTCGTACCAATGTCTGATAGTGCTCTGAACTCCTTTGTAAAAAGAAATAGTCTTGAAGTCAAGACTGCTTGTTTCTCGCTGGAAATTATTCACTAAAATCATATATGTTGAGATAGTGATAACTTGAATTTCGCCAAAAAATACACTCATGTCTGGACAGACATGAATGTCAACTGGAACTTGATTGGCTGGCAGAGGCATTCAAGCATTAAGTGGTAGTCCAAGTTTTGCAAGTAAATTGAATTTCAGAGAGTGCTCATGGTCTCATTTGAAATGGTACATTTGGTGAATTCCAAATCCTTGAGTTTCAGAGCTTTTGCCAAATGGACTTGGAATACTAACAGAGGATCCTGCAGACTCTTCTGGCTCATGAAGCGTTTGCTCTGTTGCTCATTTGCTCCACATCTGGTGGCAAGAACTGAGCAGAATGAGTTGCAAGAGAGGAAGCTGTTGGGTTCAAGTTTGTACCACAGTGTCTTGACTTAGTTTGGAAAGTTCTTTTTTGAACGTTGTTATTTGTGTCTAGGATTTCATAATATAGCACTATAATCTGGGAGGGCTTCCATATTGACATTTTAGTGCAGTAATCAATGTCATTTTGACAGAAATGTGGGTAGAAATCTAGAAACAAAGTCGTGATCTGTGATCACTCATATTGACTGTAAATTACCTTTGAGTTCGTCCATCACTTTGATCCAAACTAAAATATCTCAACTTTAGATTGATTCACATGGAATCAGGTAAAATTATCTATCCAGTCCAGATGATGAATTCTCGTGAGTATAATGATCTGCTGATTTTTTATTCCAAGCACCACTAGTTGGGATGGGTATGGAACTCATTACTTATAAGAGTACTGACAAAATTATTTGCTACTGAGTACCAATACACATTAAATAAATATTTCGGTGCAGACGCTGGCTTCAGTATCAGTCATGTACAGTACCAAAGGTTTGGACACACCTTTTGACCGGTGCTGTAAATACAACGATGGTCAGGCCATCATGTCTTACTTGAAGAATCACCTGGTCTGACAGAAAATATATATAAACGCAGAAGAATGTACTGTATTTGAAAGCCAAGTCCCCTGCAGCAGCCGCAGCTAACATTAGTACATGTGCAGCCACTGCAGTGTTGAGCCCTTCATGGATGCCAAAGCTTTAGTGAAGCATCAACAATGTCATTGACATCATCTTGTAATTTATTATCGAGTTAGAATAGTTGTTGTTGGGGATAACTGACCTTTTTCACTGTCTTGGATGACATTAGCTGAGTATTTCTACTAGCGTTTGTTGGTAACACTCGGCCTCAACACATAGCCAGCCACTATCTCCAATCCTTACTAACATGCTATTTAGTACGCTAAAATGGTATGTGAGATTTCTTTTAGTATATCCAAAACCCAAGTATGAAACCCAAAGTATGTGAATTGCATGCTATTTATGGGGAATTATTTTAGTACGTAAGCCAAACAACACAGGATTGTCCGACAAAAATGCTCAACTTTAGCTGCAGCACGACTTCATAAGACTAGACATTGTGTCGGCCAATGAAATACATGCAAGTGAACATCCTTAGTAGATTACCTTTTAATGTGAGCACTGCATTTCTGCAGTTTAGTTTGTGATTGATGCAATGAAAGATAAAATAACTACTACCAGAGCTTTTACATCTGGACCTCCAGGATCATATTTCATTGTCTCGTGATACCTCAAGCGAAACACCATCACAGACCCTTGTGCTGCTGTAACACAGGGCTGTTTTCAGTCTGAATCCCCTCTTAATCTCTTTCATTTGCTTTCAGTTTAACCCATTGTTTGGTCTGTGTTGCTAGCTAGAGCTTGCCGGAAATGTCAAGTGGAAATACTGTTCATCAGTAGTTTAGAGTTTAAACTTAAACAATTCTTGTCCTTTGTATAAAAGGTTTTAATGCACTGGTAATGCTAAATAGACTGTACAAACTAGCTTTATATCATCTCAGTGGTGCTGTATTATAGGTAAATTGTTAGATTTTTTTTTTTTTTTTTGGATAGCATCTAAATGTTGGTTTCCAGTAAAGTTGATTTTGGAGGGCCGGTCCACAGTAGCAGCAAGTATATATCTATATGTTTCAAAGTTGGAAAATTACATTAAGGGACGAGGTACCTCTTGGAACAAAATCTGTTGGAAAATATGAATAATGTATCATTACTTGGTTTGGCCATCTTTACATTTGTCTGCTTGTCTCTCCATCTTAATGTCCATCTTTCTTAGTCGTCCTCTCTACTACTAATACTCATCAGTATGCAGAGGCGGCAGTGTGACCTATTAAAAGTCATTTTGTCAAATTGCAGCCAACTGGCTTGCGTGCAATCAGGCTCAATGTGAATATATTTTGACATGTGTTTTTCCTGCCCTCTGCTGAGTGCCTAAGGACCTGTGACAGCTCAAAGCCACTCTGAATACTAATAAAGGTAGCCCGAATACATGCACGTACACAAAGTGGAACACTGTCAGCGGCAGAGTGACACAGGAGACGCAATCTCAATACTGTATTCCTAAATTATAGTACCTGACAGTCACGGCAAGTGTCCCTGTCACTTTTGATCATTGACAAAATGTGTCAACCAGCAAACATAAAAGGCTGCTGTTCAGACACACAGGCACACACATCAGCAGACATATGACTATGCAGCATGCAGACCTATTCAGAAAATGTTAGATACACACATGCAGAATAGCGGTCCCCGTGTGAGAGCTGTTCATTTGTTTACCAGCAGTCAAATCCTCTCCTTGGATACTTGCTGGATGACGCAGATGTGTTTTGGGCTTTATAAGAGCACATACAGCTAAACTCCTGGAGCACAGTGCTTTGTGGCCAAGTTGCCGAGCTTTGCATTATTACGCTTTTCTCAGCTCAGAGTTGAAGAGTTGTTAGTCTTACCGTTTATTTTGGAGTGCAGCAAGACATTAGAACTAGTAGTTTTATTAGTAGTATTAGTAGACAGAAAGGATGAATAATTTTAGTTTGCAGACAATGAAGAGGAAGATATAGTTTAGACAGCTGCATTAACGGGGCAGAAATTCAAGGGTATCTACTCTAAGTCTTAATCATTTATGCAAAGCTTTTGTCCAGAGTGAGGCATTTTTTAAGATAATATTAATTGAGTATAGGTCCTGGCCTGATTGTGCAGACAGTGTTCTGTTTATTTTTTAAAAACCCTTGAAATAGTCAAGCCAGGGTTCAATGAGTGAAATGGGAAATCAAGTCAAATTGAATAAGTCATTTCATCATTGACTATTTACCTGATTAATTTAGGATAATCTTAAGTATCTATGATGATTTGGTTTACAGAATGCTAGTAAGTATGGAAAAATGCCCATGACAGTATCCCAGAGCTTAGCCAATGATGATGTCATTAGATTGCAGATTGAATTTGTTTAACCAAAAGCACTGATCCTAAAGAATTGTACTACATTATCACAAAAAAAAAATAAAGAGGAAAATCCTCAAAATTTAGATGGAACCAGGGAATTGTTTGTGTGAAAAAAATGACTTCAGTCTGTCAAGACATTTCACTCAGACATGTCAACACATTGGTGCTGCCATAGGAAAAGTCAGGGGATTGCCATGATTTATTTATAGGATTCATATTTTCATGTTCTGGGGACCATGGTTGCCTGTGCAAAATATCTTCATAATACATCCAGTAGTTGAGAGATTTCATCTGGAATAAAGTAGAAGACCAACTGAATTCAAACTTGTCTGCTCAACAAATACAATATGTTTTTGTTTTTTTTGCAATTGTAAACCTCACTATGCCATAGCTCCAGAACTGATGACTTGTCCCTCTGTTATTTGAGTGTGTTTATGTGTGAATCAGGATTTTTATGTCAAGTGACAAGTCATGGTCGCAGGCGTCAACAACGTGCTGATAGCACTGGGTGTGTTCGTCTTCCTATGCTTGTTATGATTCAGTTGCTGCTCATGTGGCTGTGCAAGTGTACTGATTGGCTCAAGCTGGAGTTGAGTATCAAAGTTTTGGCAGGCAGAGAAAATCCTCAGTCATTTCCAGTGGTCATTAACATTAGTGCTGCAGTCTTTCCTTCTGCTAACTGTTCCTTTATATATCAGCTACACATTTAGACCGTGTCAAATGACAGACTTGAAAGATAAAAATTCTTTCTCATAGATTGATGATGAATGTTGAGGGATTGTGATTGTTTATGTCAAGATCATGCTGACAGACATCTCTTTGTTCATTTATTTCTTTTAGAGTTAATATTAAGACCCTGGATTGAGTGGCCATTGTCCACACACATATGTCAAGTTTGTCTTGGTCAAGGTCAAGATCAAATTTATTCATAGAGCGCTTTAAAAACCAGTTTGTACCAAAGTGCTTAACAACAAACATAATTGACATAATTAACACAAACATAATACATGCATAATACAAAGTGCACACATACATATACATATACACATCTACACACACAGACATTAACGCAAGCAGACATTCATGTTAAGAATCCTATTATAACAGAGTAAAAGTGGGTCTTCTGTAATGTAGCTGGATGTACACAAACAGAAGAATCTTGTATGGAATTCGATAACGAATGGGATGCCAGTGCAAAGATGTTAGTACAGGTGTGATACGTCTTCTTTTTTTGCATTTGCAGAAGAGTCTGGCTGCAGCATTCTGAACCAGTTTCAGACGGTGAATGGAGGCTTGGTTAATACCAAAATAAAGTGATTTGCAGTAGTCAAGTCTTAAGGATTTTAGGGCATGGATGACTTTGTCTAAATCTTTTGGTGATAGGAAGGACCTGATCTTAGATAAAGTTCTAAGCTGGAAAAAGCTAGATTTGTACCAGCGAAATGAAAATATTGTAGTTCTGTATAATCTTGTCTAATGGAAACATATAAATGGAAAACAGGGGGGGGATTGAGGACTGATCCCTGAGGGACTCCACATGAGAGATATGTGGGGGTGGAGGATGAATTATTATGGGAAAGTACCATCAGTGATGTAACAGTGAAGCCTCTTGAGAACTGTTCCAGAGACTCCGACCCAATGACGCAGGCAATCAATAAGAGCTTTGTGATCCACTCTATCAAAGTCAGGGCTGAGGTCGAGGAGAACCAATATTGATGAGCGGCCACCATCGGCTGATATGAGGTTGTTTGTTACCCTCAGCAGAGTGGATTCGGTGCTATGGTGTGCCCAAAAACCTGACTGAAATTTCTCAAAAATGTTACTACATTTAAGGAACGGCATCATCTGTTGAATCACTTTCTCCAGTACTTTACTCACAAATGGTAACTTTGAAATAGGTCCAAAGACTTCATGCAGCCGAGTGTGCTGTGATACTGTATCTGTTGCATTATAGAAGGCGTGATGAGACAGTAAGCAGTTTGCACCATAGAGCAGTGTGGATTGCATCCTGCCAGGCTGCTGTCTGCACGGCTGTATGCTAGTTTACAATGACATAGCTTAGGCCCATACATGCCCTCAAACACGTGGCAAATATCAAATCCATACAGTTCTCCCAGTGGTTTGGGAAAATGTCCCTATTTGACTTTAAGTTTAGCATGCTGAACTGTTTGCTGGTGCACCTGCTACCATTTACAGCCAGGTGGTCCCTATTGACGTCCTTAAGCAATATGGTGTGTCCCTAACTGACTGTGTCATAAGTTACACACATTGAAAGTGTAACTGCACAATACATACTTTATATAAATGAAACATTTGTGATGTCGGCTCACTTTTTAGTGACATGCATATTGATTTCATTGCATTAGTTTTCATCACTTAAAAGCCAATGTATGACGTTTCCCTGATAGTTAAGCCTACAGTAAAATAGAAACAGACTATACTTAAATGTTGTGCACTGTCTAATGCTACATCTGGTAGAGAGGGTAATTCCGAAACTCAGCTTTATACAAATTAAAGTTTTGAATTCTTGTGTACTGTTAGCACAAGTTCTCCAGCGGAATCAACGCTGTGCATCCTCCCCGTCAAAACAACCTCATCAGATGCACCAGGTGAAACAAATCCTTTCCTGGCAATGATTTGTATTTTTTTTTTTATTAATAGTATGTTAGGGAGTGTTGGTTGGAACAAAAGTAGGATTTCCTATCAACATAGTTATTTCCCCATTTGCTTCTCACAATTATGAACTGTTGAATGCTGCCTTCAATAGTTCACTGTAGAACAGTTCCTTGCACAGTTTAGTCTTTAAATCCTTCGCCACTCAGTGGTCTCTTGTGATTCTGAACACATCTTACCACTTTTTACATTCCCATCTGGTACACACTGGTTCTCCATAATTTATTGATATCCGCTGCATCAGTTTACATGTCAGGCTCCACTTCTTTTATGTGTGAATTGTTTCATCATTGGATGCAGTCTAGTGTTTCATTGTGTCATTGTGTTGACTTTTGTCTGTAGTGTTAGTTGGCTGATACCACTATATATATTCAGTGCCTTGGTTTACTGTAAATTTACACTTAACACCAGTGTTTCTGCTTTACCTAAATTTCTGTTATTATTTTCCATAATTAATCTGTGCTTTAGCCTGTCTTGATCCCCAACAAAGTGGTTTTATCATGCTGGCCACAAAATAATATCAGTGGATGAGTAATAAGTCCTGTACAGTTATTCTCATTAATGACATATTTGGTATATTATAGTGAGATTGACTGTTTAAATGTCTGATTTTGTATCTGCATTATGAAGTGACATATTTGGAATATTGACTGGTTACATTATTGTTTATGTTGGGTGAGGGATTGTCTTTTTCGTCTTTCAAATACATGAAGTTTTAAACAAATGTTAATAGTAGAAGGCATTTCAAAACAACAGCAGGTCTGAGGGGTGTAGCTCTCCTGAAACTCATGATTAGGCCTTAAAGAGATGCTGGAAAGCCACACACACACACACACGCACGCACGCACGCACGGAGCAGAGAGACAAACACCAGACCAGCTGAAATGTGCTCCTCAGCTGCTTTCACACAGAATCCAAAGGGTTGTGCAGTGGTGTGGATGTGTTTATTTGTACTGTGCAACATAACTACCATGAAACAGTCAGAAAATAATGATTTACATGTCTGTTTCTCTGCTTTGTTCTCATTAAGAGCCAACTTTACATGTTTTATTTAATTTTAGCAACCTATTAATCCTGCTTAATATAGATTTAAATGACTTTTCATTGTTTTGAAGCTATATGAGCTTCATTTCAGTCTGATTTAAAATAATAAAGCACTAATAGATATTATAAAACATCCCTCAAATTGTTTGATTAGTATAAAGGAATGTATGAAGTGCTCCAAAGATTACAATTACACAATAGTTTTGTTTTTCTGCTTTACAGCTGAAACTATTCAACGGACACTTTTCTAGCATTTGGATGAAATTCATTATATAAGCTCCTTAAGGGGCATAAACATAGCTCACGTATTTTCTTCATGACTCAGAGCAGATGTGCTAACGTGGTCTGGTGGAACATGATGGAGCTGGTGGCTCAGACAGATGAATGATCCTGTTGTTTCTGTGATCAAAGACTGATGTCACAACCCAGTGTCGCTTTATTTATTTCTCTCTTTGGTTTTGTTTTTGTTTCCTCTCTTCCTTCCTGCCCTGTTCTACCATTCCTGCAGTGCAAGATGACAGGATGTGTGTGTGTGTGTGTGTGTGTGTGTGTGTGTGTGTGTGTGTGTGTGTGTGTGTGTGTGTGTGTGTGTGTGTGTGTGTGTCTGCAATGTGTCTCCCAATGTGAATAAGAGAATTTACATGTCTCTGTGAATTATAATTTTTGTGTCTGCTTCAGTGTCTGTCAGGGTTAATGTGTCTGTTTGTAGAATCTTTGTCCATTCCTGTGCATGCGTCTGTACGCCAGTCTGTGTGTGTCTGTGTCTGTGTCTGTGTCTGTGTCTGTGTCTGTGTGTGTGTGGTCTGACTGTGTGTGTCATTTGCCCCCTTGCTTTGGCACTGCCATTGATTTCCTCCCGCTGTAACTTCCTGCCTGCGTTTGATCCATCCATCCATCCAGGACTGCCAGACCACAGCCCGTCTCATTCATTAATCATCAGCAAGTGAGCAGTCAGATGAGAGGGAGGAAACAAAGAAAGGTGGCAGGAGTGACATGTGCAGGAGATTGGAGGTTAAAGATGAAATGTGAACCTCCAGAAAATCAAAAAAAATCTATTGCAGGAATTATCCTGATTATTAAAACTCTGTCTGCTTGTGTTTCAGATCCCGTTCTCGCTCGTCCAGTTTCCCCTCTGGGAATATTTAAAGGTACGTTCAGATCTCTCCATAATTGATTGCTAAACTGACTTAATTCCCTCTCTGTTTTTATTATCCATATGTCTGGTGTCCAGGCTCCTTTATTCATAGCTTTTATCCACTCTCCCCTATTCCTCAGTATCATTATTTACAGTAATTACTCTCTGTGATAAATCCGTAGTAAAGTTATGATGGTGCGCTCACGCTCTGACACATTTACACCATGCTTGCCCTCTGTATTCTTACTGTGGCAGACCAAAATGTGCCCCAGTTTAATGGGCTGTCACGACTACCATCAATCCAGCCTCAATTTATCACAAGAAAATCGAGTCCTGCATATCTGTCATTTTGTGGCTTTTTTCATCTCTCTCTCTTACTATCTATCTTTTTTTCCCCCCGTCGTCTTCTCTTTTCACTGTGTGGCCCTGAAAACATAACGAAGCCTTTTCTCTTTAAAAAGACAGCATTTTGTTGGAGTGAAATCATGTCTCAAGGGCGCAAGAGGTGGACAGTCAAACATTCCATCAATGTTAGGAGCCAGCAGCAGAGCTAAGACGAACAATGCACCGCACAGCTGTGTCTGTGTGTCTGTGTATGTATGTCTGTACATTTGTGAGAGTTAGATTTTGTCATCCACAAGTGTCTCTTTGTCCCTCAGTCAAAGGCCCTCTCTCTCCAGGCCATCTGGACATGTCCGTTGGCAGAGAGCTGAGCTGCTGGAATCTGGACCGCTCTTCTCCTCTTTCTCTTTATCCTCTTCTCCATCCACTGGCTCCCAGTCCTCCCAGATGTACCCTCTGTATATTAACATGGTGCTCTGAATAGCTAATGAGGCGTTTCCTCAGTTTCTGTGGAAGAGACGAGCTCGACAAGTGGTTGAAGGAGAAGAAAAAGTAACTGCTTGCATCAGAGTGGTCACCAAGACATCCAGAGGCTGTCATAAACTAAAATAATGTGATTTGGTTCAGAAAATGTTCGAGTGAGGGGAATTGAGAGAGTTCAGGTCAGTGGCATGATATCCCATGCTTTGTGGCATGGAAATGTGCTGAATTAGGCCCTGATCACAGTGAGACTCATCTTAGAGGAAGCAGCTGCTTGAAAAATGCCAGCAGCAAAAGGGTGTGGTGTGCCTGTAGAGTGGTGCTGTAAGTGGTGTCAGCCCATGTCATTTCCCACACCTTGCACCTAGAGGTTGAGAATATTTGAACTTGAATGCCTGTCTAAAAGAAATTTCCAGCATAATGCAATGCGCCGCACAAGAGACGACAAGACAGGCACGCCAAACCATTAGAAAACAATGGTTTTACTGGTAATGCTTTTCTGGCTACACACAACACAATGACTCTCTGTGTTTTTTTGTGTGTGTGAATTCATATCAAGCCAGCACAGCTGTCAGTGAGAGAATCAGAAAAAAGTGAAAAGGGGAAAACCAACCAACTGTTGTAGGTCTGTTGGAAGAGGAGTCAGCACTCAGATCCTTTAGCAGAGTCAATTCGACGTGTCATTTAATTTCTGGGACATTACAGAGAGGCATATGTCCTGGCAGGAAGAGTCAGGGAATTGTATAAATTTATCAGACCCGTCACAGGACATGCAGCAAATTTACACATCGGTTACTGCACAGAGATTTCAAAGGTTTTTCACACCAGACTTCAATTTCCATGTGAATAATTCTTACTCTTCCCTCACACATTAATGTCACAATATTGTGTTTTTCATTCTGTCCTCTTCCCCAACACCAATTATAGAGTGTGCCTCATTACTTACTCCATCTGTTTTGTCTTCAAACAACATTAGCCAAACAGGGGAATGTAATACTCTTCGATTGTGATTGAAGACAACAAGTAGGCCTAAAAAATTCAAGGAATTTTGCATCAAAGGCCTGATTGGAACTCATATTTTATCAATTAGATGCACTTGCAGATGCTCATTCCTCATGCGTTCGTGCGCACATCCGTGCACACATCCGTTATGTCCTGACTCACTCGTGTGCACACAGACCTACTACCCCTTTCCTGTGGGAAGTCGTCCAGGTGCAAACTCTGACCCTGACACGAGGGCGCGAAGGTCAAAAAGTTTGTTTTCCCAGGTTTACCCCTTATTATTTATTCATGACAAAAGACGAAGGGATGGAGAGACTTGGAGAAGAGAGGAATCCCCCAGCGTGAGGCCTTTGATGTGGAAAACAAGATCTCCTTTTTAATCTGCCGTCTAATGGAATACACATGACACATCCTGAACTCGTACACACTGTCTGCCGATTCATCTCCATACTGCTGTTTTCTGTGTGTTTACTTGTTTGCGTTTGCGTGTGTTGTGCCATCCACGCATGTTTTTTTTTTTATGACGCTCACACATGTGCAAGATAGGACGAGAAGGAGATAACATGCAACAGATTAAACTTGGAGGCGGGGGTGGACAAAGAAAATATTAGTAATCGCTCCATGCTGTTGCTCAATTGCTCTTCCTGAGAAGTATGATTACTTCTCGCTGCGCCCGAGGCACCCCAGCTGTCCACATGTATTTTATACAAAGGCCAGCGTTCCATAGGCAGTCTCCTCATCGCTATGCTGGAATTAGTCAGTAGCCAGTTGCATGTAGGCAAGCAGTTCTATGATGTGAGGTTTTTCAGACACAGACACAACTTGTGAAATGCATTGGACTTGAATGTAATCTTACACATTCATTTGTTGTGCACTCAATTGACAAAATTCTATCTCTTCTATGTGAGGTGACCTGTAGTAAAGAGATGTAACAAAATTCCAGATTATGATTTATATATGAATATAAACTGCTCAATTTGTCAACGTCAAGACTGTGACCAGCAGCGTTCTGACTTACTGCAGCGCACATGACACTGAGAGGCATCTTTCTAAACATAAAATTAAAGTAGACCTGGAGCAGTTCCACGGGGTGGGAACCTATTTACCTTACAGTGTGTGTAGCTCAGGGCCACTTCTATCTGTTTCCCTTTCTCCAGGAATAAAGTATAACAGCAATAAAGTCAAGCCAATTTAATTTATATAGCCCACAATCTCAGTGGGACATCTCTGTCCTTAGACCCTCAATTCTATTATATAGCCCCATTCCCACTGCGTAGTATCGGCTCGACTCGACTCTACTCGCCGTTTTTTGCGTTTCCATTAGGTAAAAAGTACCTGGTACTAATTTTTTAATACCACATCCGTTGTGGTTCCAAGCGAGCCGAGCAGGCACTATTGAGGTGTCGCCAAGTGGAACCTGCGCAATAAGAGCTCCTCTCCACCATGGTGACCTAGAGGACTACGGGCCACACAGAGAACATTAGCAAAGACGACTAGCAAAAGAATCTGAATATTACTCTACTAAACATACCAAACAATATTCTATGTGCGTGTGTTGTTTTTTGGGGGTTGTTCAAGTGGCCCAAGTAGGACAGAACAACCTAACCTGTTGCCCCAGTATAGTTAGAGTTTGAGACCCCGGCTGTATAACATATATTTATGACTATTGTTTAATGTTTAATTTTCTCAATCCATAAATCTAATTAATGTGTTGCTATAGGAATATCTGCTGTACTTCAACACGATGACATCCAAACAAAATATTCAAAGCAGGAACGAGGAGTGGGAGTGCTGTAGCACGTCCTCTTGCAGTTCCCTGCTATTGTCCCAGTTCTTGGGAAACAAGTAGCATGACATCACTGGGGAGAAAAGACAACACAAAAATAGCCGGACAGCCTGGTTCCCAGCAGCGAGCCTGGACCCCAGACCAGATCAAGGTTCAAAATGTGTTTTCACTGTGTCCAATGTCTCTAATAACTACAATCCTCTCTCTCTCTCTCTCTCTCTCTCTCTCTCTCTCTTTGTCTCCCTCCCTCTCTCTCCCTTTTTCATCATCCAACTCGACCAACAACCCTCAACACAGACTCTGTGGTCATGGAAGCAAGGTCACACGCTGTACTCTTGGCAGTCTGCAATATGCGGAGCTCTTGCAGGTGCAGGGGATTATTTGCTGCTATGAGAAAGAGGTGGAGGGAAGGGGTTGGAGGGATGGATGGCTAAAATTGAATGATAGACGGGTTGACGGATTGATAGAAGAGGTTTACCCAAAGTCACACTGTACTGCACAAAGGTGAGCTTATAGCTAGCAAATCACGTCTTCACCTGCACAGCGGATCAGAGGGGAAAACGGAACAGACTAGAAAAGAATGGATGGAAGAGGGTGAGAACAGGCATTTTTCTTAAACACAAGTTTATTACAGCATTATTTCAGCAATCCTCAATACAGACATCTGTGTTGTTGTCTCACAATTGTCTTATTATCTGACTCTCACAAGGCTTTCAGCCAACGAATATCATCAGACTTGGCCTGGATGAGTGTCAGGGGGGAGACTGACAACCAATGTAGCACAGAGCATGGATGAGAGGGGTCGGTTCCTGGGTATGGGCCCCTGCAGCTGTGCGACCTCCTGAGCACTGGGGCCTGAAGTGGTTTAAAGGAGAAGGCGAGAGAGCTGCAGGAAAGGAGTGAGAGAGGAGAAAGGGAGTTGACATGGGGAAAAGAACGCAACGAGAGATTTAATTCAGACTATACAACACACGAGACAAATACAGTCGAACATAGACGAGAACCTTAAGTCAAAGCGATTCACCAATCACAGCCAAGAGCATCGCCAATGCTGAGCATTCCCTCCAATGGGTCCCTTCTTCTCACAAGTTACATTCCTATTTATATCCAACACCTGGATGAAATGAAAACATACACCTAGAGTTTGGATCCGTCCATAACTTTTGTCGTAAGGAAAACGGCCAGCATGTTTTCCCAAAATTTGATCACCTGGTCCCATCTCTGATGTCTATCTCTGAGAAAAAAAGATTCATGCAAATCTGTAACTTTTTCAGTTAAGTGGCTGCCCTCAGGGTTCTCGCATTTTTAAAGACAGTTAAAAAAGAAATCATGGATCCACCCCTTTATCCAGATCTTCTCCTAAATTCTTTGGTTCCTTCTTTGGGACAATTCCCACTCTTCCACCAAGTTTCATGGTAATCAGTCGAGTAGTTCAAAAAAGCCCAAAATTGAATTGGCTCTTCCATGTCAAGTGTCAGACACTTCTACCAAGTTTCATTAAAATCTGTGAGTTAATTTATGTGTAACAGATGGAGACGTTCATAAAAATCCTCTCTTGGAAAGTTACAGAAAGTGGAAAAAAAACAATCCTGGATCTTCCCATTTATCCGGATCCTCTCTAAAATTTAATGAGGACTTTCCTGTCACATGCCCAACCCTCCCACCAAGATTCATGAAAATATGTGACATACTTTCTGTGTAATCCTGCTAACAGACAGATAAACAAAGCAAACTGATCACTTAACCTCCTTGCTGGAGGTAGTAAAGGTTTCAAAAACCAAAATCAAAGGTCACACATGTAGCCAAGAGGAGGAGTGACAGAAAAAAGGGTAAGGGGTAGTAAGGGGGTGCTGTGGGGGCTCTACAGAGGAATCAAGTTCATGTCCCTCTTTGACAGAGGTGCTGTCCAAGAGGGATCCTCAGGTTTCAGTCACTTCCCCTGACATCGCGCTTCACACTCTCTCTTCCACTCAGACATAATCTGTTTGACAGTGGAAATGCTCGAGCAGGCATGTTAAATCATCCCAAATATCTCCACCACCACCCAGAAAGGACTTCACCCCATTTGAACTACGGAGAAAGAAACCTGGCGAACGAGATTAGCTCATCGTCTGGTTTGGATCTAGTCTTCATCACATCACATGGTTCCTGCAGACAAATTTAGATCCTCCGATTCAGTGCTCCGTTTGTAAGATTGAATGCATCCTTTTATTGCCACGGTTGTTACAGGCTGCGATTCTGTAAGAGGACTGTGGCTTTTCATTCTTGCTGAAGTTCAACCCACCCAAGTAGAGAAAAAAAATCCCTTCCTATTATCAGCCAGCATTAACTAGTAAAATGTAACGGAGTGTTACACAACACTGATCCTAATGTTTTCCTGTCCTCAGCTCACTCACAGTCACATTTCTCCTCGGTGGCCCATGTGGATTCACTTACTGGGAACAGTTGCTATGTTCGTGGCACTGACACACACACACACACACACACACAGAGTTTTGAACTTAGACACATTGTGGCTGAGTGGGGACACCTCTGAACCACACCGCCCATCCAGCTTCCAACTTCAAGGGATGGAGGCGAGGTTGAGGTGTAACTGCTCTATAAATCTCACAGGAGAGAGTGTGTGTGAGCGTATGTGCACTTATAGAATGGGGATAGAAGTCTCTGGTTTTAGTGGTCTAATAGCAGGGACATCTTGAATGGGAAATAATATCATTTTTATGAACTTAATGCAGTGGAGGGCCAATAGTTCACGGTTTATTGCTGAGTTATTACGTTAGTGTGTCTGTGGTTAAGATATTGGACTTTTTTATGGGTTTATTTTTAATATTTAAAGAGAGCAGAGAGTGGGCCTTTTTATGTTTGCACTTTGCAAAACGTGTCTATGTTTCTTTTGTAGGTGCGACAGCAGCATTGTTTACCACTCCCCTCGACGTGGCGAAGACCAGGATCATGCTCGCAAAGGTATACACACTGAAGCGAGCACACACACACACACACACACACACACACACACACACACACACACACACACACACACACACACACACACACGGAGCACGAAGCGTACCACCTCCTCTGGCAGCGACTTTTAAACACTGCTGTCAGATGATGCCTCGCAGGCAGAGAGCTGAGCGGGCCTGCAGCCCGAGCAAATTTCACCAGTGTCAGCACACGAGATAGAGTGGGCCAAGGTAGCACCGGGACACTAGTGAGATGTACACACACATCTATCATCTGATCTGGACCATGGACAATGTTGGGAAGACATGTTTGTGTGCATGGTTAGTGTTAGAGTGAGGACTTGTTGCTGCTCCACAGGAATTTCCATCTTAAGGCTGCTTGTCAGCGAGAGGTGAACCAGAAGGCCAACGTCCCCCCTGTTCTCGTCTACTCTGTCCGTCCTCTCCAACTGTCCCCTTCTCTGTCTGTGTGTAGCGGTGTCCCCTCCCCTTCCTCCCTCCCTCCACCTTTTCTCTAACTTTTGGCATCCTCTAACTGTATGTCTGGCTTCCCTCACTATGTCTAGTGTGTGTGTGTGTGTGTGTGTGTGTGTAAGTAAAGGGTAGTGAGTTCAGAGTTACCCCAATCAAACCCCCCACAAACACACACACACACTGTTCTTGGAGAAAGCACAGTGTTCCATTCCTCACCTCTCCTCACCCCTCCACCCTAACTAATGAGATACTGGAATTAAGAAAACATTCAGATGGTCCTGATTTCACGTGAGAAGCCGTTGGCTGTTAGTAGAACAGCACAGGAACAAATGCAGGTGCTGTAACTTACTACAAGCAGAGGACTTGACTTGTGCTGCCTCAACAAGGTGTGGCTATAACTTTACGAGGTTTAGTTTTTGATTCATCTAATACACTCGATATAAACTGGAAAAAATAGAGTGAAACTTAATAAAGTTTAATTTGATGGCAGTTCTCTGCTCCATATTCAAAAAAAAGTATTCAGCAAAATAAAAACCACCAATTTAAACTGATATACAGTCAAACTGGAGGTGGTTTGAAATCCATATGCAAACTCTTTCTTAATATAAAACAAGATATCAAATTTAATTTCTGTAGATTTTTTCTTCTTCTTTGTCTTCTATTATGTGAAATAGTTTAACAGGTTATAATTGCTTCATTGGCTTTTCTTAAATGCAATTATTTACTCTCCTTAAAGGGTTTTATTATTGATTAATATCAGACTCAACGTTTAGTCTTGAAAATGTATAAAAATAGAGAAAAAAAAGCCCAAGATGACATCTTTGAATGCTTTGTTTTGGCCAACCAAGAGTCTAAAATCCTGAGATACTGACTTTACTATCAGATATGAGAGAGAAAATCAGCAAAGTCTCACACTTGAGAAGCTCATTCCAGCAGTTGTTTGGCTTGAATAATGACTGAAATAATAAATTGATGATCAAAATGCTTGTGATGAATTTTTCTAGCAATCTGATCTAATAATCAGTTAAACAACTAAATGTACTAAAAAATGAAATTATACATGTGTTTTGTCTAGGTTATCAAAAATGCCCATCAAAACTCAAAACAGACTAGTTCAAGTTCAAATTTCTATCTTCACCTGTGATGCCTCTCCCCAAAAGGCAATGCAATTTCTTTGTAATCTTGTCAGACTCAAGTTCGATTCATGCAAACTCTCACTGCAGTAAAGAATGACAGGTCCTGACAGGAGCAGAGACTGTCTGACGGAGAGAGAGAGAGAGAGAGAGCTGCTGTTGGTCCGCATGGATGGTTTGGATCGGACGAAGGAGAGGAAATGTGGGTGTTGGAACTTGTCACATTGGTTTCCGTCCCACAGCAGCAGAGCAGACGGTTGTTTCTTTTCTACAGCAGGCAGAATGAAAGAGAGGTGTTGTACGGTAGGTAGCCTGGCACAGATTAGGCAGAAACAGACGGACGTCCACAGCACCGCTGGATGTGCAAACCCCCTTCTGGGTCGGGACTCCTGCCACACTACCTTGCCTGCAGCACTGGCAACATGCCTGGTACACCACACTGCTCCTGCTGCAAACCTCCTACACTGCTACTGTACAACACTTCTCTTCTCCTCAGCTTGGCACCACTCTGCTGTCGTCAATGTCATGTTCACTATACCCTCCACTGGAAACAACTGTGGCAAACACAGGTCGTTGGTCTGGCACCTTGTTCAACAGGCATCAGTTGCTTAGCTGAGACTGTCAGCGTTACATTATTTTCATACCTCTATACCATCGCAGATGCTGGCGTTTGAACGTTGCACTGGTAACAATCTGGATGGTCCTTTTCCTCTTTAGCCTGGAGGAAACAGCATCCACGATTTCTAAAAACTATTTGAAATGTTGACTCGTCACACTTTTCCACTTTGTGGCAGTCCATCTCAGATGAGCTCAGGCTCAGAGAAGTCTGCAGTGTTCCTGGATGATGTTGATATATGGTTTGTGCTTCTCATTCCTGAGCCCCTGTAGTAATATGCTCCACAGAATCATGTCGGTTTTTATGCATTGCCGCCCGAGGGATGGAAGGTTCAATGTTGGTTTCCGTCATTGACCCTTACGTGCAGATATTTCTCCAGATTCTCTGAATCTTTTGATGATATTATCAACTGTAGATGATGAAACCGTCAAATTTCTTGCAATCGTCTAACTTAGAGGTGTTGTTCTAAAACTGTTGGACTATTTGCCCATGCAGACTTTCACAATGAACATGAACCAATCATGATACTATCACCTGTTACCAATGAAACTCTTTACCTGTGGAACGGTCCAATCAGGTGCTTTTGAGCATTCCACAACTTTCCCAGTCTTTTGTTGCCCCTGTCCCAAATTTTGAGATGTGTTGCTGGCAGAACATTCAGAATAAGCTTATAATTACAAAAATCAATGAAGGTGACGAGATACAACTTTATATTATCTTTTATACTGTTTTCAATTGAAATGATTGTCAACAAGGATTAGGAAATGATCAAATTCTTTTTTATTAATGTTTTAGAGAGCATGCCAACTGTTTTAGAATCGGACTTAGTGTGTGTGTGTGTGTGTGTGTGTGTGTGTGTGTGTGTGTGTGTGTGTGTGTGTGTTTTCTTCCATTTCTCTCCTTCCACCATTCCTCAGTGGTAAAGGAAAAGAAAACTTGTCAGACTAGGAGTCATTTCTCAGCCACCTGTCTCCAACAGAAACACTGTTTCTGTTGGAGGGTGAGGGGTGTGGGTTATTTTTTTTCCCCCCTCCTCACATTAAAAAAAATGTGGGGATCTTCCTCTTCTTCCTGGGAGTCACAATTTATGGCAGTTTTCTCCATGCTCAGTGAGGTGTAGCGTAGATTGACGATCCTGCACCCACACGCATGCATACGGCACCATCCACACTCACTTAACCTTGGCTGGCCCTATCCTGCAGCTCCTGTACCCCCCGCCACTCCACAGTGGTGGATTAAAAACTCTCTGGCCAGCTAAGCTGTATTATGTAAATACCATTTCTAGACTTGGCTGGTGTGGAGGGAGACAAGGAGAACTTGTTGAGTGTGTTTTTGGGTGGGCAAACGGCTGGGTGGGTGTTGGAGGTGTCACCTTCACTGACACAGCTGCTCAAAATGGAGGGAGAGGCGAAGGAATGAAAGGAGGGCACGGGGGTTGCAGGAAACTCAGCTGAGGAAGACTAAACAGGGTGTCTGTTGGAGGAGCAGGAAGTGAAGGAGACGATCCATCAGTCATCACGCCTCTATTTTCTCTCCTGCTCTCTTTCTCTGTAGGCCGGGTCGACCACAGCGAGGGGCAACATCCCCCTGGTGCTTTATAACGTGTGGAGGAGCCAAGGCCTTACAGGGTGAGTCTTAATTTTAGAGATAGGCCATTTTGATTGTTTAAAGCTTGAACAGCCTCTTCACACAAGCCTTTTATATTTTTTTTTTATCCTAGCCCTTTTAAAACCCTCTTATTTTACATGATTTGATTTAACCCAGCCTTATCCCTCACATAATCAAGTTTGATGATAGACCCTCTACTCGGGACGGGAATTTACAGCCACAGCTGAAAAATGAGAAGCATTAAAGCATTTCCTGCCGGCTAGCAGTACCATCCTATTGATTAAGGTGTTATAGGGGCCAAGTGGAAGGGTTTATTTGAGTGTTTTAATGCGTTTATAATGCACAACATGTCCGATGGGGTCTAATGGGGCCGCAGAGGGCTGCCAGCACTAAAACAAACCCTCAGCCATGGTGATTAATAGGCCTGCTTGTGTACAAGCTGCCATCATTTAGTTAGAATGCAACTCAGCCTAATGCTCAGAGCACATTTGGTTTGGGACCGGGCCAAACACCAGTGGGACATCTCTCTATCTCACATACACACATTACTGTGTTATTGTTTGTTTGTGTACACGGCAATGCTGGAATCTAATCAGAGAGAAATTACATTTCAGCTTTGTGTTTCAATATGACCCAAGGGTGATTCCCTACAAATTGCTTTCTAACATCAGTAAAAGCCTGGCTCTCAATTTTAATAAAAATCATGCTTGAGACTACTGCATGATCTCGATGAGGTGATAGTTGGCAGGCCCCCGTGGAAAAGCCTAAATCCCACTCTCCCCGCTGCAACAGTAACCAAGTGGTAATGTACGGGGTTGGGGGGGGGGGAGACGGCCTTTGATGCCACTCCTCCACACCCGCCCCCTCCCCTATCCTCCGGGGGCCAGCAGCAACACACAATCATATCATGCAGCCCAGACAGCATCCACCGTAAGCTCTCCGACATGATGAACTCCTGAATCATTCCTCTCTCTCTCCTGATACTGGTGTAACCAGAGGAGGGAAGAATGACAAGAAATAGAGCAACTTAAGAGAGATGTGAGGGTGGGATGCAAAGACAAAGAGGAGTGTGTAGCGAGTGAAATGGAGGGAGGCTGTTGTTCCACGGGCCCACGGGCCTGTTGGTTGCGCTGGTGCATGCCTGATACAAATTGCGGGAGCTTTAAAGCTGTAATTATGGTAATAGGCCCAATTGCAGTGTAGTGAAGCTCTAAAGTGCTTCCATGTGTGTCCCATGCCCCAGAGACCCCGGGTTAGCAGAGAGCGGTGCAGCTCGCACCAGCCTCCCCCAGTAACCTGCAAGCTGCACCAGGAAACATGTCAAAACAAAGACTAAAAGGCAACATGTCCTCCAGGCTGTCTGCTTTGTGCCTTATGTAAACTAAAATGGAAGTAAAGTTAACAAATGGCATTTTTGTAACCACATACCAAAAACACAACAAAACAGACTCTGGGAGTTTGTGGTAAACCCTAATTGTATTTTTTTATGGCATCAGGAGTCTTTACTCTTCAGTGTAAGGAATGAAAAGCAGCAGTTTGAGCTCTCTCTTCACCCACCAAATTTAGTGTTACTTAAGGTGGTGAGTCATGTGGTGTAATAGATGTCTATTGCTGACTCACACTGATGACACAGTGACGAGCAACTTTCTCCTGCCAGCCAATACTTTCTATTTTTGGAGGCCCAGATGATCTCCTCTGCTTTGTCTTCTAGGAAGATTGAAGGCATTTATGTCCTCATATGAACAAGGAGCCATTTTTGAATAAGCAATAATGAACACTAAATTTTAATGAAGCAGCACATGCTGAGAAAATTGATGACATTAGTCATGAAAGGTATACAATGCAGGGTTTTCAATATATAAATCGTCTCTTATGCCCCACTATAGAGGTGTGCGACTGTGACTATATCTGCAGGCACTGTGTCATTTGTTTTGGTTGTTGTTGATTTGTGATCCCGGGAATAAGTCTTAACAAGAAGTCTTAACAAGAAGTCAAGAAAAAGTCTTCTTTACACAGAATTGCTCACTGGTGGGTTGACAGACATGACCTGGCATTCCTTCCTTCTGTGTTATACGGCGGTTCATCTCATCGTCTTACCGGAGGGTAAGGATCTCCAGGACTTTGCGATGTCTCCCCAGTTACCCAGAACGGTAGAGTGGTACAAAGTCGCTAGTCCCGCCTTTTAACAGGCGGTGTAAAAGGGGCTAACCTCCCAGTACATCCCAACTTCATCCCAACCTGTCTTTGGCTCTCAAACCTCTTGGTTTTTGCTGAACATAAACGTCTTTAAAACTCTAGAAACTAATTTGTGAAGGATAACATAGTCTCCGAAAACACCTGGGCAGTGTAGTTTTCAGCAAACGTTCCTCCAACATGAGGTATCGTATTTTATAGGGACTATTTGTGGCCATGGATCTGTGAGCTAGTGCACTTTATGCAGCAGCAGGATGCGGGAATGAGTCAACTACAGCACCAGTGTTCATCGTAATGCGTGAGCATGTGATCCAGTGCACATGGAAAAAATACAGAATGATATTAGCTCTACTGTTTGTCCCAGAAAAAGTAGACCCACCACCTACTGGAGGAACTTATAAAACCTCTGATGAAGCTGATGTTTCTTCCTCAGCTTTGGCCTATACAAGTCAGAACTGTCCTTTTGCTTTAAAATTGATCCTTTTTAAAAGTCACAAAACTAATAATGCTACTTATTGTAGTTTCACTATTGTTCCTGCTCTTACACAAGTGCCTTAAAATTTGCTCCCACATACATTTGAAAATGTCCACCCTTCTCTTTTTTCAAGAGCTCAAGCATGTTTCTAAACTGCAGCCAAGGCTTGTTCTTTGAGTTCACCTCTGTGTTCTTCTTTCCTATCATGCCTTGAAACTATATTTAGTCTCATTCCTCAGGAGAGGTGATTTGCTCACAATAGAGGGATGACAGGTCGGACCGCCGGGCCAGGCTGTGATGTCAGAGTGAGTCAAAGCTCCCCGGAGGAGCTGAGGGAATATTTGTGCTCTGACTCTGCTCTGACGTCTCATGAGTCCACAGGTGGGCCTGAACCCAGACAAGAAATGCAGCAGTGGTCCAGCCTTGAGACAAAACAAGAGCGCTGAGTTAAAACTAGTGAATTCTTCCACACACAATCGGGCCCATTACGTGAGAGGATGGAGTGGAATGTGTGCGCATTTTGTCGTCTTTGTTGTTGTGTAGCTCTCCCAGCCGTTTTATCTCTTCAATCTTCCTTTCTGTCTTGGATTTTGATTTTGCTTTGGATCATACGTGATATTTTTGTGCGCGTATTGCCAAGTTCTTGCCTGGCATTTGCCTCTTGGCTTATGTTTCAACAGATGGTGATAGAAAGCTGTGTAGAGATGGAAGGAACACGATGAAGACAGGAAAACGACCTCTGACTAATGTCTACACATTTATTTGGAGCATTTACACTATAGTTCGTGCTCACACAAACACTTTGATTCTCTCTCAAACACATACACTCTCCGTGTGTCGTACGCACTCAGTGACCTCAGCCACGCTATCTTTTTAAAACAACCGATCGGGGTGAGGGCATTCTGAAACATGGAGTTGTGTGAATGGTTGGGATAGTTGGGAGATCCTTGACATGCCTGGAAACTCTTACAACTTCACAGTTGTCTGAAGTGACATACAAGCAGTGAGCCTGTTTGTGACCCAAATCTTAAATATCCAATGACATATTTGCACATAAGTGTCCAGAAATAGTGTCTTAGAATCTTAATGTAGGGCACTTACAGGGAATGAACTACAGCTCAGGCACTGATTCTTGAATTAGCAGGGGGGGAAAAAAGCTAAATGTCTCTGGACCCTTTTGCACAGCCTGTTCAAGTACAAGGCAGGACTGTTGCACCTTTCTTGCACTTCACCGTTTCCAAAGCGGAATGAGGGGGGGTCATTGTTGTTCCACCTCTAAAAGATAAGTCCGTCCATAAACGGTCTATCCGCGAGGCTTGCTTGAATTGTAGCTACACTGCCCTCAACCATTTCCGCTCGTATTGCTCCCTTTCATCCGTCTCGTCCGTATCCCTAAGCTCTCCAAAAACATACCCAAATACGCCATCCCTGTCCGCATCCGTCCTTAACGTAGAGCATAAGTGGGCCTTGAGCCAGCGGCGCAGGTACAACAGCATCGAATCGATGGTTGTATAAACAGCAAGCCAGTGAGATGACAGGACAGGACATGGTGTCATGTTTTGATGACTTATGTGTGCGACCAACAGCCTGAAAGCAGCTAATAGCGTTTAGCAGCTAAAATCAATCATGTGGCTCTGTTGTGCGATCCTTGTGTTAAAAAGGGCTACTATCACACTGTCATGTCTCACAAGGATACTTAAATAGAACGGATCCATTGTTCATATTTTTAGTAACACCTTTACTTTTCCTACTGTGACAAGTCAGAATGTCTGCTGTCAAACGGGTCTGCTGTGACAGCTTGATGGAAACCAGAGTTTTGTGATGTCTCTGAAAGTTTTTCTAAAAATTAAAATGGACAGAAACATGATTACTAACACACACACACCCAAGCAGACGATGAATGAAGACAGACATTTTGCGTGCGTAGACAGTTTTATGCTCTCTCTCTACACACACACACACACACACACACACACACACACACACACACAGACACACACACACACACACACAGACACACACACACACACACACAGACACACACACACACACACACACACACACACACACACACACACACACACACACACACACACACACACACACACTCTTCATCCGTCACATCTGGCTTGGATGGGGCCCGTCCATGTGAGTGTGGGGGTGTATTGGCAGGCGGAAGATGTTGGTAGGCAGACGGCAAGAGAAGGAGAGAAACAGACAGAGAGAAATGGGGGGAAATAAAAGGAGAGAGAGAAGAAAAGGCAAATGAAGAGACGAGACGAAGTGAGCATGTGTTGAAGAAGTGGATGACACAGCAAGAAAAGGAGACGGTGGTGAAATCCCCCAACAACTGAGCCAGCTGAGGGAGCCATCGCTGGACAGAGAGACAGAGAAGTGGATGGATGGACAGCAGAGAGACATGTGTGGATGTCATCAGACCATCAGTCACGCACAAAGAGAGAGAAAGAAGGGAGGGGGTGAAAACTCTAGGGAGGCCTTAGGGTGGGGGCTCGAAGCCTAATCCCAAAAACAGCTGTGTGTAGCAGAGAGGGTCGGGGGTTGTTCTAGGGAGAGGGGTGCTCTCTCTCTCTCTCATGGCTCATCACATCCTGTGACCCCCGCAACGTCAGCAGCTTCTTGTTGGGCCTCAGTCGCTGTTTCAGTCGCTGTTTGTTGGCCCTCTCCATGAAGTGGCTCCACCAACAAGGCCTCATGTTTGACCCGCACCCATGGACCCTGTGCACCCAAACACGAGGTCCCCACTTCAACGAGGGAGCCGTAAATCACTAACAGATACTGCTGATTAGTGGAAGGATACATGATAGCTACCCTTTTCTTCAGAGGGATAATCAAAGGTGTGGCAGCAAACTGTGGAGAAATTAGCATGAATTTTCTGTTGGATAGGGGGGAAAAAAATCTCCTTCTAATGTAGAAGATTAACTTTTTGTCCCCCCTCAGGTTTGTTTCAGCCCCAGGAATGATTTTCTGTTCACGTCCCCTCATCTATGAACACATTAGTTTTGTCTCAGTAGCTTTAGCTTCGTGAGAACCGAGTCAGACAAACTCATTCAACTACATTAAGTCAATTAATAGTCAAACTAAATTAAGACACAAGCCACCAGAGGTGATGATGTCTTTTTTTGAGTCAACTGTGAAATCACTAAAAACTAATCAGTATCAGTGTTTGTATATATGAACAGTGACACTGATAATAATTAGAATTTACATTTTTATCGTTGTGTTTTAATTAAAACAGACTTGATTTGATAAAATAGCTCAGAATAAACTGTATAACATTTAATATATACATTGGTCATTGTGTCAAACATCACAAATGCTGACATACAACTAAAACTATATGATAGCAATATTATCTACACAGCACTCAGAGAGTGCATACCTCCACCTCAGCGCCATTGTCACTAAACCTGAACAGTCGGAAAAAAAACGAAGTTGCATAAAAACACCAGGCAGAATAAAAGACTTTTCAGTGCAATATTCAAAACTAGAATAATAAAAAATAATACAATAAATGTAAAAATAGTCACAGATACGATATTTGTTTAAAATAATGAATAAAGTGCAGTTTCTGAAGCTAGTTAAATACCACTTCACATGTATAATTGCAGTTTTAATATTCATAGCACACATTGCTTTTCCTCTTCTTTTTCTGCAGGCTGTTTGCAGGCAGCATACCAAGGATGACCTCCATTAGTCTGGGAGGTTTCATCTTCCTCGGAGCCTACGAGAAGGTCCGCCACACTTTACTATAGCAGCTCGCTCTCTGCGACTCACCTGTCCTGAGCCCTGAGCCCTGAGCCCCGAACTGGTGGAGGAGCGGCAGAGAAAGCTTGTCTGGATCTGGAAGCAGCGACCCCCCCCCCAATCCCTCCTTGCCCCACTCAATAAATTAAGGCTGTAAAGTCTCTTTCTGCTTTGATGGGGTTAGTTGGTCCCTTCGGTTCCTTATGGGCTTCTTCCTCATAGTTTCATGATCATTTTACGGTTTCATCCATATTCTTCGCTCTACATGGCCAGGTCACTTGTTTTACAGACCTGTTGGGGAGCGCATAATATCTCACTATTGTTACAATCCCACTGGAGCACAACTGAGCTCATCCACCTGCAACAGCTTTACTCTTACACTTCAGATGCCTTCAACAATAGAATACCGTCTTAACTTAACAAGGCTTTATTATTATGGACCTTGTGTGTCCAGAAAATGTTTTTTCTATTACATCCTGGGGTTTTTCTGCTATTTGTGTATTGCAAAATATTTTTATAAGGTGACTGGAAAAGAATAGCTTTATGTTTTACTTGTCTATCTAATTGTGTTTCTTTTTGAAATCCTCCTCATTACCTCTACCGATGTGTTTGTAATGTAACGTGTAATGTTTTTAACAGCATAGTTTTTTTTAAGGATGACATAATGGAGAAGCCTCCTTATTGGAGGTTTGTGCTCTCTGACTGCTGTTTAGTTACATGTGGATTTAACTTAATTGCATGATAGATTTGACATAAATATGATTTATTTTAAATTGTGGAATTGACACAATTTGTATTTGTTTGAAAGGGTCTGTAAGAAGTCACCCTGTGAGTGCTCAGGGTTTTTAATGTACAAATAGACTTAAAGGGACAGTTCAACACAAAATCCAAAATACACACTTTTCCTCTTATTTGTTGCTGTTTATTTATCTTTCTAGCCTCTTGACCATGAGTAGATGCATGCTTCCCTCTACACAGTGATACGGATTGAAAATAGTTCCTCTATGAAACTGCGTAAAACTTCTGTGGACTATGTTAAATTACTGGGTCATGCTTTCTGGAAAGACACAGATGAAGAATTTTATCAAATGTGTTTTTGGCACTTTAAGCACCATCCAGTCCCTTTATAGCAGAGAGAAGATAGACAATCTCTACAGATGATATCTCTAAAATGTGACAACAAAAATCAAAACTATGTAGATGGACAGGTAAGAGGGACAATATTTTTTTATTTTCAGATGAACTATAACTGGAAATGCATTAAAAACACTGCTATTAAAAGATGAGTTTAACTATAAGTTATGAAACATGCAAGACTAAGAAAATCTACTTTTCTAATCAATATTTAATTAACATTTTGATCAAAGTTTCTCAAATGATCATAAAATCAATAAAATGTACTTATCTTATCAGATAAGTAGGATGCAGTACATTATTTTTCAGTTCATTTTAATGGATTCAAATCAGTTTCTTAAACTGTGTAAATCTTTCAGTTTTATACAGATTACTTAAATCAGTTTACTGGGAATGGCCAGAGGAGCAACAGGCATATTTTCCCACTCACTTCTGGTGTTCTGTAGCTGTGCATATGGTTTTGATTTTATTCGGCAAGAGGCCAAACACTAAAATGATAAGCATGACTGTCAAGTAGGGGTAAAGGAGGGGGGGGGCAATGTGGTTTGTTGTGATTCCTCTCAACTGAAAATTTAAACATCTGTAGTTCTGACGGAAAACACATGAACTACAGATTGAATTCCAAGTGTCCTTACACAGGAAATTGTAACGAGTACTGATGGTTTCCACGTCCTTTTTTTTCCTTTTCAAAATAAGAGCACATGGTTATCTAAGATTATATCATAAGACTAAAAAGACTCCTCTACAACTGACTGAAGGAGAATTATCTAAATGACATGTGCAAGAGGCTGTCAGTGTATCGGTGTAGCTCCTTCCTGTTTTCAGTGAATCAGCTCAGCGTTGTCCTTGCAGTCGCCGCAGAGGTAAAAGTGAAGACTTGGTAAATCCTGCCTGGGGGCAGAGGGAGACGGATGGCCCCACAGGTGGGAGTGTTTGTCATGCTGCTTGTCACTAGGTTGGACAACAATGGGCAGTGTGATTGGTGGGGGCCACAACCGGAGGCATGTCAATCATCCGGTGACAAACATCCATCTGGAATGCACATTCTGGCCAGCCAGTGACCCTCAGTCATCCCAGACTTGATAGCAAATATTTTAAAGAGCCCGCATAAGGAAAAAATATGCCTGTTGCCTTTGGAGCTTCGGGGAGCCGGGACACATTCCTGGTTGGACGATTAGCTTTGTGTGTGTTTGTGGTCCAGGCATAAGCTACTTCACTGCTTTGAAGATCAAGGTCTCTGGATTTTATGTCTCTGTGCATGCTCCATTTGAATTGATGGGTTCTCCATAACCACTGTGACATGTTAACTCAGCTGTCTGCGATTCTGTTGTCACCAAAACATCCTTTCAGTCTATTTAAACAGGCGAGAAAATGGACATGACACTGGAAATAATAGCAAAATGGGATTTTATTAGACACTTCAATACCATGTTAGACACTTCACTGTTTCAGCGTTGACACTGGTGCAACGGTTTCAAACTGTTTGTTTCAATAAATTACTCAGAACATGAAGTGCACCTCTTGTCCCTTTTACCTGTCACACTGGGATTGGTTTCCCCAACAGGAAGCTCTGATTGGTCTGGCTGGTAAAATCATCTCTGATAGGTGCTATCAGGTGTAACAAGAGACGCGTGGCCTCCACTTTACCTCGATAAGGCCACAGCTAGCAGAACACAGTTCAGACACTGGCCAAACACATGCATACATTAGACAATGTAACTACGGCTTTGCCTGATTTCTGAGCCGGTCTATCCGGAGATTGTGACAGTCAAGACTGCAATAATCCTCTAAGTTTGGTTAGAGCACATTTCACAAGCGTCCTGACTTTTCACAGCAGGAGACTGCACCTTTAGTAACGTTAAAACATTCAGCTGTAGTGACGTGACAGGGCCAGATACTGACCAGTGCCTGTGAATGCGTAACGGTGGATGTTGAGGCACATTACAGCAGTAACACGACGACACATCATTCTCCCTGATTCTCATTAAGTTCAACGATCTAAAATGGTATAAATAAGCATTCGACCGAGTAAAAGTCGAGCGCACGTAGCTGTGGATGTCATCATGAACACATGACAGGTTTCCGTACTGAAAAACCATTACTGGCTTTTACATCCGAACAGTTTGACCTAAGTTTGACCACATGTGGCTGCAAACTAATGCCAAAGTCGCTTTCTTGAACAAATAAAGAAACTAATAAGAGGACAAAGAATGTTTTCTCCCAACTACATCAGAGCAGCTTAGCAGTAACTTGGAGTGAAACAGGTGGAAGAGCCTTGATGCTACGCTAGCTTCTGTCAAAATGAGGGGAGCGCCTCCTCAACAAGAGGTTCCTGCATTCCTATTGGCAGGTATGAACAAAATCTGCATGTTTGTGAAGTGAATAGAAAGTCTTTTAACTGACAATAATCCCAGTTGGGACCAAAATAATCGACATCAAAGCTCTTCCTTCATACAAAAAAAAAAAAAAAAAGACTGTGAGTTGCATTTCTAAGGCCATGTTTGTGTTTGTCAAAAAACTTGAAGTGCAATCAAGTGTCTGCTATTGTGTACCAGTATCTCTCACAAAAAGTCTGATATATGCTATCACAAGTTGAGTGTTCTTTGATCATGCAATAAGGCACCACAGCTGAATGTTGGTAAAAGCTGAAAAGGCTGTTGTTTTTTTTTGAAGAAAAATAAAAATACCATCACTCCTTTCTTTGTCATGCACATAAATTCAAATACTCTTTTGTAAAACTTATATAATATATAAGAAAACTCTTATGTACAGTCAAATGTCCAAAGGTATATTTCTCTGTCTTTCCCCCAGCACATACATATACTGTACAAGATTCCCCACATTTACATGCTTCAAATGCAAGTCACATTTTTGGAGTTAGAAATTTTCTTTATTGGTCACCTCCCAAACGAAGGTTTTTAACTATGTACAGGTGATACGCTCATGTGGGACGCCACCCACACAAGCTCCACCTTCACACTCCGGATGCCCCGTGCCTCCCTCCCCCACCCCACCCCACTCCCCCCTCCTGGTGCTCCCTTTCAGTCGGGATCCAGGAGGCTCCGAATCAATCGCCTCGATATGAGGTAGCAGTTTATTCCCCAGTGCAAAAAAAAATTTTTTTTAAAGGCCACTCCGGCCGGAAGGAGCGCATGCTAGTCGCTGGCTCTCCTGAGAGGGGTGTTCTCATTCTGAGAGGCTCTGAGGATGTGTCCGTTGGACAGCAGCGTCTGCCTGAGCTCAGGTTCACAGTCACTGTCAAGGCAGCCGTGGCTCGTCACGCCGGCCAGCTTCACCGGCTTGTGGAAGGAGTCCTGCTGTGATGGAGGTGACGCCGGAGTTTGTCCCGCTCTGCTCGCTGATGAACAAAGGAGGAAACGGGACGGTCAATGACTTGACATGCATGCAGACAAATATACAGGCAGTGGAATGTATGCACAAGGCTGACATATGGAGGTGAGAATTTGTCATGCTTAAGAAGCTGAATCCCAGAACAGGTCCAGACTTGTTCTGCAGAAGACTGGCAGCTCAGAGCTTCCATATAGTGTTATCAGAGAGGTATCCTGAGGGGCTCTGGGCATGCAGCTATAGCACACTGGCAAATGTTGGTCGGAGCCAATCCATCAAGTCTGCCTTTCCTAAATTCCTAAATTGCTGATATCTTCTCATAGCATCTCCTCATATAAATGATATTTCTAGAACACAGACAATTGGGAGCTTTATAAAAGTTATTTTGTCTATTGAGAAGGTGGCTGGCTTTTGTTTACCAATATACTGCAAGTCGTACGGACTAAAAAAGTGTCTTTCAACCATTCAAAATAATATAATCTTACCTTTTTTATCATGTTGGTTCTGTTGTAACGTATTGTGGTTTTTTGGAACTTCTTGAATGTCCTTTGGGATCCCGTTGGGAGTCCTGTTGCAGAGCAGCGATGAGTGATGCCCTGTGTCATGCTGCTCCTCTGAGTGACAGAAGGAGTGAGGTGTGGGAGCAGGGTGTTGCTGATACTCCATGCCTCCAGCAGGTCCAAACCCATGCGTCAGGTATTCAGGATCTTTGGAGTAGCTGCTGCCGTTCTCCATGCAGTCTGTGCACACAACTGCACCGTCGAAACCTGCAGGCAGGGAGAAAGAGATGATAAATGAGCTGAAGACAAAATTAACAAATGCATGTCAGCGCTGTGTTTAGGGCGTCTGCTGTTATCCCTGATACTGTGCAGGCCCTCACAAACAGTGGAGCTCATTTCATCAATATGCAACACACCAACTCGGCTCTTTGGAAGTGAGACAAACTGCTACTGAGCTCAAACATTTGGTAGAGATGGATCTGTCTGGTACCTGTGGTGTCCACAACATGTCCGTTGGGCTGTGGTCCACCGCCGGCCTCCACCCGGATACACACGTCCTGCCGCTCGGACAGCGTCCCCTGGGAGGAGAGGTAGCTGGGTACGTCTGGAGGAACTATCGTCTCATCTAGGAGCAAAGAAAGAGCGAGACTTTACAATCAGAGCTGTGGATTCTGTTCAATTTGTTGATTCACAAATTTTCATCAGCAACTATTATTATTATTATTATTAAGAATTCTTCAAGCAAAAAAAAAAAAAAAGAAAGAAGCTAGTTCCACTATGTCGAGTGTCGCTTTTGTTTTTCATTATGTAATTTTTAAAGGAAAAATGTATTTTCTGATTCTAGCTTGTAAATTTAGTATATTTTGTTGGCTTTCCTAATTTTTTATGATATTAACCTAAATATTTTTGGGGTTTTCTTTTTTTTTAAAAACAAAACACAAAACACAAAAAGTGTTTAATTTTTGAAAATTATGGTGGACTTAAAAAAAATTTTTTTTAAACCATTTTCTGAAATTTCATGAACAAAATTATTTGATGAATCTAGAAAAAAAAACAACCCTGTGAAAATGAATAAAATAGTGAAAATAAATAGTAGAAATAATGATTAGTGACAGCCCTACTGAGCTGAAAGAAAATTAAATATTTAATTGAAAATTGTTGAACTGAATCAACTAAAAATGGAAAATATTTGCTGATTTCATATTCCTTTTTTTGTGCCTTCTATTATTTTAAATTAAATGTCTCTGAGTTGTTGACTGACTTGAGTCATGTTTGGCCCATGTTTTTCTAATATAGACCAAACAATCTGACAGATTAATCAATAACAAAAACAAACCCTGTGAGGACATCACTTTTTAAGTAGTTAACTGTCAAATATTTTCACATAACCTTTAACCTAGATGTACTTTTCTCACTTGACTTATGGCATATTGCATAATAGTGGTGCAACGAAGACCCCTTTCTACCCACCTTTGATTATTTACACTGAACAAACCAATGACGGCATAATGCCACCAGAGTTTATAGTATATAGTAGTAGTTTAGTTTATATGACATAGTTTATATAGCATGCCAGTGTTCCACAAGCCAAAGAGGCATGACGTTTAACACAGCATTATCGGCGTATAGTGTGACGTTTTTACATATCTATCTATTACACGTCTTTGCTAATAGGACAGAACAGATGTGAGCTTGCCTGTGTTGGTGACACTGCACTCTTCGCTCTTCTTCCTCGTCTGGTAGATGATGCACACCCACACCAGCGACGTCACTACGATACTCGTCACTACGGCGATGACGATGATCCCTATAGTGACTGTGCTCGGCCCCACAGGTGGTGCGCAGGGGCTGCGGCGCTGGGTTACCATCAGCTGGCTGTGAGCGCGCTCCGTCCCCAGTGTGTTGGACATGAGGCAGGTGTAGCGGCCGGCGTCCTCCAGTGAGACGGCACCGATGACCAGCAGCTGGTTCCCCGGGGTGAAGTGGTGTCTGTCAGAGGGGCGCAGCGGCTGGTCGTTGTGCAGCCAGGTGATGCGGGGCTGCGGGCTACCCAAGGCCTTACACTGCAAGGCCACCGTGTCCCCGACCACCACGCTGCGGTCCTCCAGGTCCTGGGCCAGGTGGGGTGTTTCTGTGGATGAGTGGAGTGATTCTCATCAAAAGCTCGGGAGATCCAGAACTACAGAGATCAGCATTTTCTTTTAATATTCTATGACTTAAACCTTTTAGGCCTCTGCTCTCAGGTTTCTGCTTCAGCTCAGTTTGTTCACACTATTGATTACAGACTGGTAAATCATATGGATAGACAGAAAACAAAGCACAATATCCAACCACTGAAAGCTGATCTGATCATGAAAGTCTCATGGAAAAATAATTAAAACATCTGAGGTCACACCTGTAATACTGACAAAACATTTTAATTACAGCACACAAACAGGATTTCTGTCCTCTTAAGAACAGTGTTTTCAGAGTTTTCCCACAAACTTTATATTCTTTTGAATGGAGCACATTGAAGTAAGTGTGTGTGTGTGTGTGTGTGTGTGTGTGTGTGTGTGTGTGTGTGTGTGTGTGCGTGTGTGTGTGTGTGTGTGTGTGTGTGTGTGTGTGTGTGTGTGTGTGTGTTAAGGTGGGCCTCTCCTCTCAGACTTGAGCACTTCCGCTCACAGTGGGACAAACACAGATTAAGAGATCTCACTTAACCCACTTCAGTCGCCCCTCTTTCTTCTATCAATACTTTCTCCCTCTCCATCAATCCTCTCATCTCTATTACCCTCCCCCCTCTTTCTTCTCTCTAAATCCCACTCGCTTGCCTTCCCCCACACGCTGATTCACCCATTCCACTTCTTCTTGGGCTTCCATTTTTCTCCCCCGCCACTCTTTTCCAAACAAGGGGCCCCTCGACTGCAGCCACCCTCCCTCTCCTTTCCCTAAGTCTCTCAAACCCAAACATCACAGATTCCATCCGGCTGCATGGTCGTCTCACAACATCCAAGTGTGTCACAAAGTTCCTTCTCTATTATTAGTCTGACAATGTTTAAGGGACATTTGAGGTTTTATAACTGTTGTGTGTTAGCAAGGAAAGCCCCAAATCTTTTTTAAGATCTGTTCAACAAGGGGCCACTTTGCTCAGTTCAAAGACAAAGGACAAAGATGATCTATGTGCTGAGATGGTTATAGGAGAGCAGCTCCAGTTTGTTTGATTTAACAGTGTAAAACAGCCAATAAACTGGGAGCACTGAGGCCTGCAGTGAAGCAGCCATGACTGTCCCTCCCACCAAGAAGGAGAAGGGGGGTGGGGGGTGGGAATGCCTAACAAACACCCCTCTGTGAACTCCCCGTGCTTACCCACCATCCCCCCTTTTGACCTCCAACTATGACCTTTGGCTCTTGACCTGCAGCAAGGCCACAGCTGCAGAGAAAAGGAAAATATAAAGCCTCTCATTCTGCAGCTTCAGACTGACCAGCTCCCGACTGACTTCAGCACCGCTAACAAGTGCTCATTTTTGGGCATGTGGGAAAACTTTCAACACTGGGCTCCACTAGGCTCAAGTCAAAAATATGTTAGTATCAGCTCGTATATGCAGCTCTTACCGAGCACAGTGAGCGTGGCGTTGGCAGAGACGGTGCCCGCTGTGTTTCTGGCAGTGCAGCTGTACAAGCCCATGTCCTCCGGTTTGACGTCCATGATGAAGAACACGTCGTCGTCGGGCATGACGTGCATTCGTCGCTCCCGGGCAGCAGGGAAATCTGTGCCGCCGTCCTTCTGCCAGGCTATCTGCGGTGCCGGGTGGCCCTCTGCGGCGCACTCCAGTCTCGCTGTGTGGCCCGTCCTGATGGTGCTGTCCCTGGGAGTCTTTATGAAGGACGGGAGAACTGTGGACAGAAGTGACACGTCAGCAAAAGTGCAGGAACATCCACCTTTATGTCTTCAGGGGAAGCAGATTGTCCTCTTTATTTGTCAAGCAGTTCCCTCGTTCATAGTGATACAGTTGTAAGACTTTCACATCTGCGATCTGTTTACAAACCTCATTGGAAAATGATTGGGTTACTAAACTTCACAGCAGTTGTTAAAGATTCCCAAGCCATACGAATTCAGTTCTTTCTACCCACTATAACAGCTGGTGCAGGCATCTGAAGACGAATCCACAACTCAAACCAATTCTGCCATTACATCACAGAGTAAAGAAGCTAGAGGCTAGATGCAGAGACTTAAGCAGGAAGTCAAACTCTAAATACATTTCCAGAAAAAGATGAGTGACAGAGCGCAAAAGAAATGGCCCATATTATTGCTGACATGCATCTAAATCAATTTGTTTTAAGGCCGTCCTGTAGATGGGGGCCTGAGGCAGAGAGAATTTATTAAAGTGAAATAGAAGAAATCAACATGGCCACTCATCTCATTCACTCTTCCGCCAAAAGGGACAATTGACAGTTTGACATAAACAGCCATTGTATTAAGTGAATTGATGCAATCATCCACATATTATTAGAAATATTGAAGAGGCATGTTTTACTGTCTGTCTTATAGGACTATAATAAGATTAACATACTTCATCTTAATGTACATTAGTCCTTTATTGAGCATCTGGTAGACAATTAATACCAAGTTTTAAAAAACAACCTACCATTGACAATGAGGCGGGCCTTGCTGGAGTAGGTGGAGCCAAAGTGATTGGTGATGATGCACTGGTACCGACCCTCGTGGGCGAAGGTGACATGCCGCAGGTGCAGGATAGTGGTATATTCCATGACACCACCAACTGTCCCTGGCGCATCAGATGTTGTGCCTTGGTGGTGAGCGCGCACATGGGCATAGTTCTCAGTCTCTGCATGGCCAAGCAGCTCCTGGTCCTTACGCCACGCAAAGGTCATGGGGGAGGAGCTGCTGCTCGCCGCTGTACACGTGAGACGCACGTCGCTACCAAGGACCGCCATGGTAGTTTCTGGCTGCAGAGTGATTTGAGGCTTTGGAAGGTCATCTAAAGGTAGACAGCGATGGGAAGGCAGAGGAGAGAAAGTTGGAGAAGGCAAAAGATAGCATGTGAAAAAAAGAAAAAGTGATCAAGTTTGAGAAGAGGCATAAATCACACATGTGGTCCAATGTCAAACATCACAAACTTCTCTCAGTAGGTGTCTGCTTGCTTTGTGTAAATGGATGCAGAAGAGGCAAATAAAACACAAACGAGGATCCATTAGCATGCCTGAGTGCTAACACAGAGCTAAACAAAAACACCGCACAAACAAATATGTGCAACTATGTAAACAACAGAACAGAGCAGCTGTCAATGTGACTTTTTCTCAACACACACACACACCGACATAAACACAGATCACGCGGACACACAACTCACCACACACAAAGCTGCTGGAAGGAGCCTGGAAGATGCTGGTGCCCTTGAGGCTCTCTGGGTGGGCACAGGTGGCATTGACATTGGACTGCAAAGCATGTGACACCAACCAGTTGGGTAGCCAGTGGAGCTGGCAGTCACACAGGAGGCTGTCACTCTGGATGACACTGTGGACAGGATGAGAGGAGGAAAAGGGGATTCATATGGTATAAATCACATCTGGGGCTGGACTATATGGCAACAATGAGCGATGATAAATATAGATTTTTATCCAGATGCAGTATAGAAATCGCTGCCGGTTTGAGGAGTATGTGACTGAAGCCTGAAGAATCCAGAGGCTTCATTAGTCAAACTTTAGAATATAGTTAAAAATAAAAAAAATAGAATAACATGTTTGCAAATATGGGTTGTAAGGCAGGTGGCAGTCTTTATTTATCTATTATGGGCTAAGGTATTGAGGTAAAATTCCCATCGCTTATCATCGCAGAAATTTAATCCTATCCTCTATCAAGATCGTTTTATCGCCCAGCCTTAATCGTATCTATTGCATCTGAGTGTGTGTGTGGATCAAAAAGCACTGAGGAATTGAAGCTGCCGGCTGGCTGTGAGGATTTGTCCACATAAACGATGTGTATCCGTGTGCATGTATCGATATAACTCACAGGGTTTTGAGGTTCTTCATTTTACTGAAGGCATCGGGCTGGATGGAACGGATAGCGTTGTCTCCCAAGTTCCTGTTGGGACATTACAGATCATTTCATCAACACATTAATGTATGCAAATTACAGACAACACACACACACAGGTTTCATAGGAAAGGATCAAACTTTTAACTAAGGTGGAAATCTGTGCATGTCTGATGATATATGCCGGCGTTTCCGTCCCTCCCCGCTATCATTTGACAAAGGCCTGTGAAAGAGCTTATAGGAATTCCACTAGTTCGGCAGAAAACGCCATATGCTCAATAACTTTGTTCCTGCACTGAGGCAGAAAAAAGGCCAAAGTTGAGATTGTGCTAAACTAACAAGAGAGAAGCAGCTGGGCTCTCGAGAAAGCCTGTCCTCTCCTTTTACAAAGACGCTATTAAATTGCTAGCAGCCTGCTCGCTGCCAACTACTTTTGGCTATACCCCCCCCCCCAACCAACCCTCTCTTCCTCACACACACTCTCTCGTTAAGAGGAGGGGCAGCCAAGCATTGTGGATACTCACAGGTGTTCCAAGGTCTCCAGGCCGGAGAAGGCTTTCTTGGCCACCGACTTGATCTTGTTTCCAAACAGAGTCCTGCCGTTTCCAAACATGAAGGGTGTCGATAGACGACGAGAGGGCGAGAGGAAGGGAAGACGGAAGCGAAAAGAGAGAGCAAGAGAGGGAGAGAAGCACAATTAGCAAGCGAGGCTGAATCTGATAAAAGAGAGGGTATAGAGGTATTGGAAATATGAACTGTGCTGAGATTAGCCCAGAGGAAGGGTGAGGGAGATTATATAGTGTGTGTGTGTGTGTGTGTGTGTGTGTGTGTGTGTGTGTGTGTGTGTGTGTGTGTGTGTGTGTGTGTGTGTGTGTGTGTGTGTGTGTGTGTGTGTGTGTGTGTGTGTGGCTCTGTGCTGCTCTTCAAAGACCACCTTTATCTTTATTAGAATTTAATAGCACTGGCTGGGGAGGGAGGGATGTGTGTGTCTGTGTGTGTGTTGGCTCGTTTCCCCTGCAGAGCTTTTAAGGACATAGGTACAACCATGTGAGTGTCAGGCCTGGTTTGAGCCAAGAAGTGATTTGCTGTTCCCTCTGATTTGGGGCCTAATCCATCCTTCCATCTTCTCCCCACAGCCACCTCCCCTACCTCTCCTGTCATGGCCTTCGCTTGACAGGAAGAGGAGACACGGGCCGGGCGCTTCACAACGAAGACCTCGGCGTTCCAACTCATCCACATGTACACACAAACAAACGGCAGTCTTGTCACTGGGAAGATGAGAGAGTTTGTCATTTTTGCTATTTTTATTTCGATGGAATAAAAAAAAATTCAAGATCCACAAATTATTTATTTTTTTAAATCTTATTTTTTATTCATAAGCTGCTGTAAAAACAACAACAACATGTGTGTGCGGGGGACAATTCAACGTCTCACCCTCTCTCTCTCTCTCTCTCTCTTTTTTCTGCATCTCTTTTTCCCATGGTTCACTTTGCCAGCGCTGGGATGCAGCAGGCTGCTTCCGCCAACGCCGTGACAAAAGGGGCAAGGTCAGAGGGCGGGGCGTGTGAGCTGTGTGAGCCGTTTGATGTTCATGACTGAATGCAGCCCTCAATTTCACCCTCTCTCAGCTCCAAACAACAAGGACTGGACGAGAGGAGCGGAGGCATGGAGGAGAAATAGAAGTAAGCCTATTGGGAGGCGAGCTCCTGCCAGCTTGAAGAAAAGCCCTTTCTCTCCCTCCTTCTCCCATTCTTTCTCTTTCAGCGGTGCTCACACTGGGAACCATCTTGGCTGGACATCATCTTTTCATACTGCAGGTTGATGGTTGCCACTCAGTGCCAGAAACTCTATGTCTTACGAAACTTCTCAACTCACACACTTTTGACATTGGCCTTTATAATGGCTGCCTTCATGAAAATATTGATGAGTAATCATGAAAACCAGACTCAGTGTAGTTTTTACGGGAGGAAAAAAAAAAAGAAGACATTTTCATGAACAAGCCTTGTAACAAAGTAAGAGGACGCCTATAAATCATTGCAACGACTTCCCTTCCAAGTGGCATGTGGTATTCTGAGGGAACAGATATCTCAAACTCTGTGGCCAGTGACTGGACTTAGCTACACTTGGCTGGAGATGAAGGAGGACGAAAGTTCAATTCTGCCTCTGTTTATTTTCGAAGAGCAGCAAAGAGGGATGAAAAGGAGGGGATGCTAACGAAGAAGAAGCGGAGGGAATCAAAAGAAAGGACGAGGGGAAACACTCACAGCTTGTTGAGGCTGTCCAATCCAGAGAAGGCCCCGTTGGTGTCCTCTATTGTGCCCGAGATGTCGTTATGGTCCAGCTCCCTGTGGGGAATGAGAGAAAAGAAGGGGATAAGAAAGATGGAATGAGGGAGGAAAAGAGGAGAGCAGGGACAGGGGTCTGCCAGTGCTGAAACGTTACACAGGCCTGGCAGAAGATACACTGGAAGTCACGGGTTACCCCTTCACCCCCCCCCCCCCCCCTCGCTCCCCCCCCCTTGCACCTGGCCTTAGGGAGCCCCTCTCCCGCTCCGCTCTGCCAGCCAAGCGCATTCTTTCCTTAGAGGGGTGGATAAGGAGTGTGCATGTGTGTTGGGTGTTTGGAGGCGAACCCAGCGCAGAGAAACACATGTATAATTCATGACAGCATGGAGGGGTTGGCGGGAACACAATGTCTTGTGAGAGACCAAACAGTTGGGTCTGTTCGTCTGATGGCAGCATGTATGGCACAGCCAAAACTAAAGCCATGAGTCTTAATGAGTTTAGGAGGTGAGCTTAGCCATGGACAAAATAGATTCAATGAAAAGGAAGGAAGGAGAAAAGAAAACAGGGCTTCTTTTACAGCTTTCAGGGGTTTCCAAGCACTTGCTGAATGCACTTTATTTCCCCTTCCAATGTCTATTGAACTACCTCTGTAGGTGAAGTCATAGCTGCAGAGGAACCACCCCTCCGCCCCGCTGCATGGTAATTGAAAAGAAAAAGAAGAAAAAAAAATCAGCAGAGTTGGAGGACTCCTCCGAACGTCTGAAAGACTTTCTTTCAAACTTGAGAAAGGCCTTTGAGCTTGATGGTAAGCCACACCCTCCAACATCCTCACAATAGCACCCTCCCCTCGTTCTCCTCTCTTTGTTTTCTGAGCATCTCTTATCCCCCTCTGGTTCTTTTCAGTCTGTACTTGCCGCTGTCTTAGTTGGACTGGACAAGGGCTGCCAATTTCCTACTCTTTCTGGCTGGCTGGATGTGAATGGCCGTTCCCTTGTTAAAGCAAGGCCAGTGGTGGGGGCTGTAGAGCAGAGAGACCGTGTACGAAGAAGGGGGGGGGGCTCCCGATGTGCCATCGACCCCCATGGCCGAATTAGAGGGCAGGCTGGCTTGTTTGGAGCTTTTCCACCCCGATGCAGGCTCCAGCCCCATGCCAGCACGGCCAGTGCTGCAGACCCAATTAAAGCTCTCCCGGCTCTTTTTCAGGGCCCTGCCTATGCCTGTCCTCCCCTCCACTGATTAGATTAGGCCTGCCTCAAAGACACGGAGCTCAAGAGTGCTACAAGAGAAGGAGAGAAACGATGGTGCAACATCAGAACATAGATAGCATGTATTGGGGGATGAAATGAGGAGATGACAGAATGCACTTAAGATAGCGGAGCTGAAGGTATACTAAGTGTGCTTTAAAAAGGGTGAGGCAAAAAGAAAGAATTTGAGATTTTTTTGACGCTAACTTTACGGCAGCATAACGCTGCCCCAGTGTGACTTTGTGTGATTGGTGTGACACAACAGCATCTGCATTTGATATCATATTTGACATATGCATCAAGCAGAGCTTTATAAGCTACAAATTAGCATGGTAAAAACAATCATGCACCCTCCCTGCTTCCTCTGCTCAGAGGGTAAAGAGGTCCCACCCCTCTCACTGTCAGTGCTGTTACTAACTCCGCTGCCTGCTGAGAGGTGGAACAACAATGACCGCCCATTCCGCCTTTGTAACTTTTATACAGAACAGTGAGGTAAAATAAAGGTGTATCAGTTCCGCTTTGAAAAGGTGGTGTAAAATGGGTTCAGCTCCCTCCATTTCCCTCTGTAGCTAGTTATCTAACAGCCAGTTTGCCTGTGGAGAAAGGCCTTATGTGCCTTGGCTTGTCACTCAGCTGTGAGAGAAAGCTTGTCTAGCAAGCTCTGGCACAAGTCTCTTCTGGCTCTCTTGACAGGAGGAAGGCATAGCCAAAAAAACCTTGGTTGAGAACCAAGACCCTGAAGTCTTTCTCCTGGATTTATACCCTAACTTTCTCCCTTTATTCCCTAATTTTCTTTCTTCAGGCCTGTTTAGGCTTTAGGTGATCCAAGGTGGATAAGCGGGAAAAGAAGTATTTATTGGTGGCTTCTAAAAAGTCAGGAAGGATCTCAAGGGGATTGAGTGATGTGGAACAAATTAAAGTTTGTTGGTTACCAGTGTTCAAGACAAAAAAAAAAAGCCCTAAACAAAACCAGACAAAAGGAATAAAATGAGAACAGACACAAAAAAAAAAAGCAGTTCCCACAGAAACCACATGAATACCTCGTAAAAGTTTTCAAAAACATCCTCATGAATAGACATGAATGCAAATCGATATTAACTGTCTCAAAAAAATAAACAACTCCTGGTGTCTGGAGTAAAGTGAAGGGACGACAGAAGCCAAAAGTTTTAAATATCTCTCGGAGGGAAAAAAACAACAAGACATCAAACAACTCCGCTTTCATTTCTCCCAAGGGGTAGATGTTAACCTTAATTTCAAAGGAGGCAAAACCACAACAAGCAGGTGGTTAGAGGTCGTATGGGGCAGGGTAATGGCGGTTAGGCGGCTGTACTTACAGGTTGCGTACGGCCTTGAGGCCTCTGAAGGCTCCTTCAGTGATGTGGCTGATGGAGTTATGCCCCAGACGGAGAATGTGGAGATCCCCCAGCACAGACAAACTGCCTTCATCCAGACGTGTCAGATTGTTGTACGACAGATTCCTGGAGACGGGAGCAGAGCACCAGAAAGACAGAAAAAGAACACAGAGAAGGGGAAAGAGAGGGAAAAATAGGTCAGAAAGAGAAATGTTCTGTGTGAGGTCTGGAGATAACAAGTTGGCAGAACGCTCAGGCATCTCGCAATGTCATTACTTTTAAATTTTATAGCTCACTCACTGTCTATTAGCCACTCTGTGATGTACTTTTCCATTGTGCCCTTTTCTTCACGAGATGGTAACAGAGATTGTGCCTAGCTTTTAACTGTGCTTAGACTTTAGAGCTCAACTGACGTTCAAACTGTTTGTCAGGGTAGAAAAGAAAATCTTCATTGGAACTTTACATCTCCAACCTCTATTTATGCTTGAGAATGTGGTAAACCTCAGTAGAATATACTGTCTCTCATGTACTGCAGCCCTCAAATTGTGACAAATCTGGTTTTATCCTAGTGGAAATACGAATGGTGTGAGAACACCACATGGATTTCCAAGCAGTTTCACTTGATATATTCATTTGGAGAAAAAAAATAATAGTCTGTTATTAGGAAAACAACACCTGAATTCTTAATTTAAGGAGGCAGGTGAAAATGAAGAATCAAAACTTAGCCACCATACCCAGTGATAACTACTGATTACAAATCCAATAATGGTATAATTCAAACAGTAGTCAAAGGCAGTATTGTGCATTTTATTATCCTCTCTGTGGCCCTCATTGTTTGCCTCTGTGGCCAGGCCCCAGGTTCGCTTGACCAGTCATGTGTGCACAGACTCTCCCTGATGACCAGCTCAGCCTGGCCCATTTGGTATGTAATAACAGGCTCCTCATGAAGACGAATCACTCTTTTTTTTATCAGTCACCAGAGTCATCAAACCTCTAGATAATAAAAAATCATATAACTGGTGACTGATGTAGGGGGGTGATCCAGGGATGGCACTGGGAGCAATCTGTCATCCGTAGATGTGCGCACAGGAAACAGCATTCAGATAGGCAGAGCAAACTAACATGACCACCATCTACGTCTTTATCAGTGTCACAGGCAGCCCCGGCTAACTCACAGTTAGCGACGCCTCACCTGAGCAAAGCACTTAACGGGAGACATAGGACAGTCCTGTCAACAGAACAGGTAAGGCTTGTAAAGTTGGTCGACAAAGGCTGTGAAGGTGATCCTTCAGTGTAATTACCACAACAATCAATAGAGGATTACATGCCAGTTTGTCAAACCCCTGCGTTTCAGAACTGAGTACAATAACTCTTCTCAAAGAGCTTGAGTGTTGTTGAGCTCAGCTTCAATTATGGGATAAACAGGCTTATTCTGAGAATAGTGTAGCGTATTGAGTGGAGCAGCACAATGTAATTTCACCCTGCGGAGGGCAGATGAGTGATATGGATGGGAATGGGGCGTGTTGGATTCTAAGGCTATAGGACAAGGGGTTTGGATCCCAAGAGACTGAGCAAAATGTCACCCTGTAATTGTGGTAGGATTTAAGTGTGCCACTTTTTTTCTAATAAAGTTGAACAAGCATTGTTTGTTGCATCCAACTCGTAGTCACTGCACTTATCATTCCAGGTTGAGGAACTTTAACCACTGTCTACGAAGAGGTTTTTGAAAGAGGACGTCTGGCATGAGGGCTTGAGCGTTCAGGCTAATTTAAATGCTAGTACTCACAGTTCTCTCAGCTTTTGGCAGAACTTCCATCCATCAGCATTGATACGGGCTATAGAGTTGTTGCTGAGGAATAACTGCTGAAGGGAGGTCAGGCCGTACAGGGAGCCACTGTTCACCTCTGACAGGCTGTTGTAGTCTAAGTGACTGCAAAGAGACAAAAATGAGAAACGTAACTGTGAAGTAGGATTTCAAGGATCTGAGAACAATGGTTTATAGACAATAGAGCGGTAGGGGTTTGGTGGTAATTGTTGCACCATGAAATGACTAAACGTGCAGCAGCATTTCTGAAAAATTGCAGTGGAATTTGTGACCATCATTGTGTTATGTTGCATGTATTTTAAGTGTTCTGCAAAAACTGCTGCTCATCAGTTTTGCCATAGTGAGAAAGTTCCAGTAAGCAAAAAAAAAGATCTTTTTTATTATTAAGGTTTTGGTCGGTATTCCTTAAATAGGATTAGTCAGGTAGTGCTTCATCCAAGCTACTGTATCTGCTGCACCAAGACTCTATAAATTAAATGGGACGTTTCAGATGATAGGTTAGATATTACATCTTTTATGATTCTGGTGTCAAGTGTCTGCACAAGAACACGTCACATAAAGTATTAGCAGGGTTTAAAGTGGGATTTGGCATGTGAGGGAAAACCTTAATTCCAGAGTAGTGGGTCCAGAACCACAATCTATCAAAGACTGAACTAGCGTAATGTTATTAAGTGTGAAACTGCCAATGAAATGTATTTCTTTACTTACTGAACACCGTTCTGGCCCACTTTAACCCCTGAGTATAAAGCTTGTCAAATTTCTCTGTTTATGTAAATATATTATGCATGGATACGGTTACACTTTTTTTTTAACATACAGGACTTTCATCTTGGCCAGGTCCCAGAAGGCCCCATCAGTCAGCTTGCTGATGCTGTTTCTATGCAGCTTGAGGACCTCTAGGCTGGACAGACCCTGGAAGGTCAGACCCTCCACCTGACGAATACGGTTCCTGTTCAGCTCACTGCAGGGTGGACAGACAAACAACAAAAATGAGCGATTGATGATAAGAGAAACGGCACTTCATCATAGGTAAAACTGACAAAATATTCCCTACATTTCAAAGCTTGAACATTTTTTTCCCCCTGTTTGGACTGAGGAATGTTTTTTTCCCCCACTCTACATTAGCATCCATCACACTGCAGTCAAAACCTCAGAATCCTGTGGCCTGCATACTGAAGTTGGAGTTGGAGCATTTTGTAGTTAACAAACCCTGAGCTTAACAGGCATTCCTTGCTGGTATCCTTTCCACCAGTGGCACAAGGCCAATGCTGTATATCTACCGGCTTTAACCTAGAAACAAGGGGGTCCACTCATGGCTCTATAATTTAACAGTGATACTAAAAGGAGCTATGAAAAGACAATGTGAGCAGTACTTACTTACTTACAGTACAATATTTTATTTTACTAATGAGGCCTGAAACATATCTGCATGTAACAGAGAACGTGTGCATAAGGTATGTGTGGATGTGTGAAGGCTGCAAAAGCCCTTTGGTTAGCAAAGATAAACATCCAAACAGGTTCTTTGGTGTCTGATGTGCATCACCACTAATGTAGGCAGTGTCACCAGGGTCACATGTCTAACAAAGGGCATCTGGGGAAACTACAAGAGCCACAACGGGGGAAGACTCCCATTAAGTGAGTCCCATCATTCTCCAGGATGGAGGCGTTGAGCTATAAATAGGTCCAAGTCGCTGTTATGTGGGTGGGAAGTTTGACAAAGATAATGGATCATGGTGTGGAGAATGAAATCACCACTTTGGGGATACGGAAAAAAGGCAATAAATCACCAATGATATGGCTCCGGTGTTTACCTTGTCAGACCTTATCCACCCCTAGAGGTATAGCTCACGCTAATAGCGTTCCAAATGCTAAAAGCACAGACCTCTATCAACAGACGCCATAAACACCTTCACATTTAAACTTCAAATTCTTTTCAATTCAATGTCTCCAAAGGCAACAATTGGGAATATTTTAACATTTATGTTTAGGTCGACCTGTTCAGACAGATCCAAACACAGCCTTATCAGTATCAAACCATGTTGTTTGAATGATGAAATCCAGTGGTACTCACAGCTGGGTGAGCTTCGGGAGCTGGAAGGCTCTCACGGGGATCTGGCTGATGCGGTTTCGGCTCAGTCTCAAGACCTGTAGAGTTGAGCCCAGATGGTCAAAAGCTCCGAGCTCCAACACGCTGATCTTGTTGTTGCTCAGGTACCTGAACACAAACACGGCATAAAAGATTTGCAACAAACCTCAAACACATGTGTTCATGAATGAGCCAAATCACAACAAAAGTTACACATAAAAAAAAGAGCAGGTCTAGACCCTACTCTTTATTTGTATGCTCCAATCAATTCCCCTCCTTATGTTTTCATTAATACATTTAATATACAGCTTTAGTATCTATACTGAAAATAAATGTGAGGGATATTGTGTGCACATTTATTTTATTATTGACTGCTGTAGAAACCCACAGGGATCGTTAGAGTTTCATTTTATTTCATCTAATGTAAGTAGCTACATTTTTCATTACTGGCGTGTGCCACAGTGAGATCATACTTACAGGTCTTTGATTTGAAGGCCTGCAGGAAAGCAGTGCCCTCGGAGCTCTGTGATGTCATTATTGCTCAGGTCCAGGGTTTCAACAGAAACCAACTCTCTGGTCCGCCTGCCGTCTATACTGCGGATCTTATTATGATGTCTGCAAAATAAAAAGCACACATAAAAAGGTATTAGGTGGAGCTGAAAACCCCTACGAATCCATCCTATGTGGGTTTTTAATTTATCACCATCTTGGAAAATACGACAATGCTCAGCTTTGGCGTCCCGTTCCCATCACCCGAAGAAGACACTCTAAATCCAAAGGCTTCTCTATACCCGCTCTCGGGCACAAAGAGAGCAAAGTACACAGAACAAAGTGGTCTCCAACCACCACAAAATGTGTGCTTTAAGAGCTTCCAAACAGAGCCTTGCCTTCTCTAAACAATCCCAAGGACATCTGTGCTTCTGAACAGAGCTTGGACGTGAAATCTTTTAGATGGATGGAGCTTTGGTGACTAACCAGGGGCCACTTGAGAGAGGATTCAGGGCACTTCAGTGTGTGATGTAATGGAGAGATAGCTGTGGGATTCCTAAGAAGTTCTGGCCACTATTAAGGTCCTAATCTATTAAGGATATAAGAGTGGAGATAAAGAAGTTAACAAAGAAACAAGAATTCTTGAGATGATGCCCCAAAACAAATAATAAATACTACTTTTCCAAGGGAATCTGAAAACATGAACCCAGAGAAGAGCAAAAACATGTCAAATTTTCAAAGTTGACCAGAGAGACGCAACCATCTACTCGAGTAAACGACACATCGAGATGCATCGCCTTTCTTACGGGAGGCCTAGTTAGCCTGGGTAAACCAGAGGACTGGATAGATTTTTGTTTTAGTCCTATCAAGGTGTCCCGCAAACACAAAATCATGCTACAGTAGACCACAAAGAATGCAACAGGGCACACAATAAACCCAAAACACAGCTCTACTCTACTGCAAACACACAGTGCGTACAGTATGTGATATGCGAAGCAGACAGACAGGTAAACACAGAACAACCAGATGGACATCCATGTTGCTACACCAGTGGTCTGTAGGTATATGAAAAACTATAAATGTAATGCCAGTAAACAATATGTACGTTAATGACACTGTCAGGCGGCCTTAAACATCACAAACACATGTCACAAAAGCTTCTCGCCGCACCCTCACACTCGGTTCTTCTGGAAAAGCTCTTACTGAGCTAACGGCATTTTTCCCTTACACTACAATTAATGTCATTAACCCACCTACTCGCTCACATTTAATTGAAGGTTAGTATTGTTATTCTGCATTGATGTTGCAGGATGGTGTGTTTGAGTGTGTGTGTGTGTGTGTGTGTGTGTGTGTGTGTGTGTGTGTGTGTGTGTGTGTGTGTGTGTGTGTGTGTGTGTGTGTGTGTGTGTGTGTGTGCGAGTGTGCTTGACATAAAGAGCAAGTGAGAGAGCAGGTGTTCCACCAGTCAAACTCGTCAAAACAAGGTCAGTCCCTCCTTCCTTTCTAGCCGTCAGCCAGCAGGATGGACACACACACACACACACACACAGACACACACACACACACACACACACACACACACACACACACACACACACACACACACACACACACACACACACACACACAGGTTTTCAATCAGCAAGGGTTTGACTTCTAACCAAGGTGGAAAAACACGCATTTATTGGTGTCTGAGGGGAGGAGGGGGGGTCACACCACAGCAGCCCACCTGAATAAACAGTGGCAGAAATGGTTAAGGATGAGCCATGCAAGCATGCCTGGGCAAACACACGCCCACCCACCCACACACACACACACACACACACACACACACACACACACACACACACACACACACACACACACACAAATAACAAACGCCCACATGGGACAGAGCAACAGACAGTGGCTACAGTGAGCCTGAGCAAAAAGGACATAGGGAAGGAATGGGGGAGGGGAGAATGAAAGAGTGAGGTGGGGTCAACAGCTGGTGACCTTTGCTGGGAAAAACAGATCAGTCTCAAACTGGTGGGAGAGGCTGACCTCTCTCACTCTTTCTCTCACCCTGTTCTCCTTCCACCACTCAAAAAAGTTCCCTCTCTCTCTCTCCCTGGCTCCCCCTCCCACAGTCAGAGCCCAGCTGCGCGTGAGATCCAGATAAAGCTCCGGCACTCAGCGTGTTTGAAGTCCACGCATACAATAGTAGCGTTTATAAAAGCTGATGATCATTGGGCCAGAGACATCTCCGATAAATAAGACCCCTGGACCTCCCTTTGATGTCCGGGGGTCTTGTTCGCCTCCATTCCACTTAATTCCAAATCTCATTACCCTGCCCCATTGACCATCTGATTATCATGAGCCTGGCTCATTTCGACACTTCTTTTGATGTATGGAAAGTACGACCGCGGTTTACACTAGCAGGCCCATTCCAGTGTCATCTTTCCAGTGTCATCTCTGGTGCGAATGTTTGTCTGTCCCTTCCCGTTTGAAGCTAGCGGTCAGGACAAAAGGAGAATTATTTCAAAATCACATCATCCGCAGGGCATATGATTTTTATCCTGAGCTGCTTTAAAAGCCCTTTGATATTCACCGTTTAGGCGATGAACACGATCAGAAATTTGGCGCTTTGACAGTGTTTTTTTTAAAAACTTTTTATTGCTTCTGTTATTGCATAATAGGAGTCTGTGGGGTGAGCTTGCCAAATGCATTGTGGGACTGAGCCTGGCATGTGGTCTTGGGTTAGTTCGTCAGGGGCTTCTAGGTGATCAGCTGACTTTCACTTCACAGCTCCGCCGTGATTTGTTGATGGATCTAACCAACTCGGAGTGACTGGCCTGAGGAATAATTTAAACCGCAGCAATACAACAGTTCAACAGTATAAAACAGAATCCAGTTCGGCTTATCATGCCTGACGAAGCTGAAAAACATGTCAATGAAAGCAAAGGGATGACAGCTACAGTCAACAAAAGTCATCTCTCAACCAAGCAAGAGATGAAGAAGAAAGGAGAGTAAATCATTAGATCTCTGCAAGTGGAAAATTTAAATTCTAAATCAAATATGTGCTGACAAGATTACAATTTTAAAAATACAGTATATGTTCATGACTAAAAAAAGGCTTGTCGAAAATCACATTTCCGATGAAACCGTGTAAAAATGGAAAATGACTTCGCAACAAAAAATGTGTTTTTCTGCTGATTCTTTGTGCGTTTTTCCTGACAAACCATTGCCATCTCCACCTCCTCATGTATGTAACTACTAACATCCTGCTTCATTCAGTCCAGTGCATTCCACCCTGAGATAATGGTAGTAATTCAAACTTAAAATATACTATATATATACACTACCAGTCAAAAATTTGGACACAGTTCCCCATTCAAGTGGATGGGAAACTGTGTCCAAACTATTGACTGGTACTGTATATATATATATATACAGTATATATAATATACATTACCCAAAACGGAAGATATTTAAACTAAACTGAACATTTAGAGAGAAAGAAATCCTTGAAGTTTACCGCTCTCCTTGAGCTATCTAATTCTACAGACATAATTTACGTTGCCATCCGTCAGACAGTGCAAACCTTGTCAGCAACTAGCGAACTGATGCACTCATAGACAGTCAGACAGTAGCAACCACATATGATGTGCCCTTTCGGAGAGTTCACTGCAGATTCTCAGTCCGTTTGTTTATGAGTTTGTGTGAAACAGCGGGTTACACACACACACACACACACACACACACACACACACACACACACACACACACACACACACACACACACACACAGTAAGATGACATTCCAGACTATCTGAACCAATGGCACAGGAACCCTACCCCGCAGTCTATACTAAAGGGCAGTGATTCACTTTTGGGTATAACTTTGCGCATGTCCTCAGGTCTCACTTCCTCTCTATACGCTGCTGCCTCCTCCACTACTCCTCCTCAACCATTCCTCTTCTCGACATTTGGTGATGTCATGCTGATCTGACACTATTCACATCCCCCATTCCGTCCACCCTTCCAATATTCTCATCCTTCCTCCCCTCCTCACTGTCACCCATTTTACTGTAAGCCATGTGACTGACAGCTGCAGCTGTAAGTGCTTCAGCGGGCCTTCCCTTCAGCTGGTGTGGCTTTGTAAAGATCCGTCCCTCCCTTCAGCCTCCACTCCTATCAGACCTAGAGGCCTTCCCCTAGCAACAGGCTTCAAGTCAGGCCAAAAAAAGACACCCCGATCATTTGGAGGGGCTGCGACTCTGCATAGTTTATGCAAGTAAAGGTGAACTTGCTCCGATCTGTTGTTTATCTAAAAGTAAAGTGAACAGGGGCTTGCGCTAAACCCCACAGATCCAGACCGAAAACACACATGGCAACATCTCTAACCTTTTGCAAACATGACAGATTTCAACGAACAGATGTCAGACTCGCTGAATATTCACTGTTCAACTGTTCACAGCTTACAGAAATATTCGGACCACATCGGTGCATTATGATGAATCGTGGGAAGCGGGCAGATGACACACAGGGAGAGGTGAGGGTATGACTCCATCGAAGCTCAGTTACGAGAACCTGCAGCTGCATGCTTCAGTCAGCCGGCGAGCTAGCAAGGTGTAAAGGGTATGCAGAAGAGTGAAGCTAATCATTAGCGCTAGAGTGGCTTGGGGGTGAGGGGTGGGCTTTCTTGTTTCAGATTGAGTGCGATGTTAGAATGCCCCCCAGTCAGAAAAATAATGAAGGCACGCTGGAAAACAACAGTCTACCCAACAGATGATATGGGTGTGTGGGTGTGTGTGGGTGTGTTTGTGTGTGTGTGTGTGTGTGTGTGTGTCTGTGTCTAAACAAAATAAAATTCATTTTACCTTCAGCCTTTAGATATTTATCTTGGGCTTATGTTGGGCTAACCTTAGAAAACCTTTCATTGTACCGCCTTTGTTTTGTGTGTCTAACATTCCTGCAGACATTCTGAAGCACCACTGTGACACAGAAAATTGTTGGAACCAGATGACTTTGAACACTTTTAAATAAAGGCGTTGACTCAATAATGAGGTCTGTCTCCAGTAAATATGGTGCAAACTAATTTGTTAAGAAGCAGTACTTCAAATATAATTAGTTTATTTTCCTGAAATGCAACTCGCAACCAGGGTTGGGTACGAAAAGCCTGTACTTTCAAGGGTAGCGATCAAATTACGTCAGCACTACCAAGTACCTTTCGAGTTAAGTGCCATATTTCAGTTCCTAAAAGTGCATCAGGGTGAGAAAAGATGAGAGCTAAACTACATCACCCCTGCAAGAGTAGGCACACTTTTCAAAACTCGACACAGACGGCACTTATTGTGATTTCTTTCATGAAAAGGCAAAAGATCACCAGGGCCAAACGTGTCCTGAGAACACACCTGCTCAAACGAAAAATGGGTCTAACAACTTAAGAGTGCTCCGTCTTTGATATTCTGAAAGTCACGCTGCCTGCGGCTGTCGTTGGCATGTCTGCAGTCAGTCTGCAGCTAATGTTGCGCTAGTTTACTGAGAGTTGAACCCTCCTCCAAGGCAACTTGAAGTGAGGCATCTACAACTTTGTCGGCATCATCGCGTCACTAAATAGCTAACTGGATACATTTTGGGTGATAAATGGGCATTTTCACCATCCTGGATGACAGCTGACCGTTTATACTAGCATTAGCCAACACTCTCCGCCATTTACATTTATTTACTGTGAAGAGCTTACGTCCTTTCTCACAAATGTTAGTGTTCAGTGGCATTTGGGGAATTTTTGTTTCCAACTGAAATTACTTTTTTGTTATTTCAGAGAAAGTTAAGAACAGTAAAAAAAAAAGTACTGGCACCAAATGTGAACAAAACCAAACCCTACTTCTGACTAATAGAAGTATTATTAACTCCAGCTGTTATTACATAGTCATAATATTTAACAAGATGTGTTTCTATGCATTTGCCTAAAATGTTTACTGGCTTCCAAGCTGCAATCTGCATTAAATTAACACTTTCTTGTCTCAGTGTAAAAATAAGACTTGATGGACGACTGAGCTCACGTTTTGTGACACGCACAAGCGCCCTTCCCAAATAGGGCAGTAAATCTCCAGACAGATGCCCCTGCAGGCAGTCCCCAGAGGCCCCCCCCCTTACTGTAGGCAAAATGGTCAGGTAAATAACACTAGTCAGTGACATGACCACATATTAATTATCCAAGACAGAGCTCCATATTCATGCCAAGACAGCTCAAGTGCAGAGGGGATTTTTGATCAGGTGTAATGTAATAAGAGTCAAATTCATTTCCAAATGCACAGTAAGGTAGTATTACTTCTGAGAAGCAAAGGACTATGGATCCTGAAGAGATGTCAAGAAACTATTTCGAGAGCATTTCCAAGAGGTCACTGACCTAAGAATATGGTAACACAGAGCCAGATAATGCTGGTTCCACGTAAGGCATCATACAATGGGGTACTCACAGGTAGAGAGATACAATCTTGGAGGCAGTCTGTCCTAAATATGGTATGGAGGTCAGCTCATTGTGGTCCAACCGCCTGAAAGTGGCAAACACAACAAAGGTTACAGAACAAAACTGTGTCCTGACCGAAAACACAAGAAATGCACAAGAATGATGTGTTGTTTTGGGGTAATAGAAGCTAAGTAGTGGACACAAAAATTGTGAATATAGAAAATAATTTTAGTAGACTTACTGGTAAGTACTTTGTAATATATACTCTAAATTTTGGTACTAATTTCGACACACACGCTAGCCGAGGCGCCACAGTGTTTTCGGGACTAATATGCTCCGTCACATGATACAATCGAACACTGGTTAAATCACAATATTAAAAACGTGGCATGTCACGTCTGCTGCAGAGCAACTAGCAAGTCATCCTTTTAAAAAACCCAAAAATAACATGGGAGTGAAACAGATGTCGAGAAGCGTATGACTGGCCAGCCGGCCTGCCAAAGATGTCACCAGTGTGTGTATCATCAGTTAGCTGGTGTATGCATGTGTATGTGTCCTGTGTACTGGTGATGAGTGACATAAAGCCAAGCCCTCTCTTCACCATATAAAATATTTACAAGGCCAACGTACAAAGTATCGGGTGGTGGAGGGGGAGGCTTAATATAGAAAACCACCACTTTATTCACAATTGGACTTAGTTCAAGGCAACACATATGAGGGATCTACCCGGAAACAGAGTGGCATCCGTGTCAGTCACAGTTAAGTGATTGAGTATTCAGGGGTTCGCTGTTCATTGGCTTAGAGGACATCATACATGTGTGAGTGTTCTGTTGGTGGGTACTTACAGCTCTCTCAAGTTGGGAAGGTTTTCAAAATCTTCAACATCGATGACCGTCAGCTTGTTGTGGCCAAGATTTCTGAAAAGAGAAAAGATGTACAATTAAGATTTCAATTTTCTGCAGCACAGCAATAAATTAAACCCTAATGTAAATTATAATTATTAGCTATCCATATCATTACTAGCTGACCATAGCCAGGGTTCTCAAAATGTTTAAGAAAGTAAAAAAAAAAACAAAAAAAAAAACATCGATCCACCTCTTCATCCGGATCTACTCTAAAATTTGATGGTTTCTTCTTCTTCAAAAAAAAGCCCTATCTTGTAATGTTCTCCTTTATCACTACAAAATGAAATGACTTCTTCTCTGCCAGATGCCCAACCCTCCCACCAAGTTTCCTGAAAATCTGTCGAGTCCTTTTTGTGTAATCCTGCTAACAGACAGACAAACAAACCAACAGATAGAGGTGAAAACATAACCTCCATGTCGGAGGTAATTATCTCCATCCCCACTTGACAAACAGCCTCATCCATCCACATTAGGTATGCCTGAAAACACTGCAGTACCTCTGCTGGCCTTCAAGGAGGTCGGATCAATACTATCGATACAGAGTGCCTCTCTCTCCTGGCTCACTTTCCAAACATGACCCGCGGGCTATTCATCTGCAGCAGTCAATTTGCACTTTCGGCTAACAGTGTATTTAATAGCTGGCACTTGACTTTTACGGAGGCTTATTAGAGTGATTTGTCCAGTGATATAGCGTTACCACCATCAGAGAGCGAGTGAGAAGGAGGTGTGTGTGTGTGTGTGTGTGTGTGTGTGTGTGTGTGTGTGTGTGTGTGTGTGTGTGTGTGTGTGTGTGTGTGTGTGTGTGTGTGTGTGTGTGTGTGTGCATCTGCATTTGAGATTGAGCTTCCCACCACATATGAATCAAATTTGTTTCTTTGTTTCATGCATAAAGAAGCGCTATCTCTCTCTCACACACACACACACACACACACACACACACACACACACACACACACACACACACACACACACACACACACACACACACACACACACACACACACACACAGACACACACCCTGCCTGGCTGCAGTGACAGTGGTGTTTGTGTGGTGGTGAGGTTAGGCTAGGCGAGACAAAGGGAGCCCACAGCTCCGAGCCGCCTGCCTCCCGCCCCTCCATCCCTCCGTCCAGACGTGAGAGACAGCCCGGGAATGTTTCACAGGCCTGCCGAGAGATGGCCGCTTGTTCCCAGAGACTGGGGACGCTTTTTACCTGATGCAGCACATTCCTCATCCTCTTGTCCCATCGTGGCCTTAAAAGACTGCTGTGGGGGTTGGGGGGCATAGGAGCTCATATCATTGAGAAAGTAGGCATGGATATTAAGTAAGCTAATGTGAGGAGGCTGGGTCACTACCATGACAAAAGCCTGCTATTGTCTTAGATTATACATGCTCCACTTTTTAACACTATTTATTCCCATCAATCTTGATCTCTTGACAGATTCCCCTTTCTTGTCCTCTATGCTTGATTGCAGATAATAACAGTCTCCCTCCCGTAAGCTTTCTCCTTGTGTGTGTGTGTGACAAGATAATAGCAGAGCATGTGTCTGGCCTCCAGGCAAGGAGGAGTGCATATGTGTCTATGTTATAACCATTTACTGAGGCACCTCCCGTTGTGGCCCAGATCACAAAATTGTGGTTCCCTGCAACAGGAGGCAATTACCTCATTATGGTGAAGCTAAGTGAAAACTTTCACAGCTTTCCTATGGGACACCACTGACTGGAGGTACTTGCATTCAACCAATACACACATACACACACATACGCAGAGACACATACACATAGCGCTCAGGAGCAGATTAACCTGGGGTGCTGCTGTCACCCAGAGTTTATAATAAACCCGTTTTTGGCACAAAATAGGTCAAGTTATTTTTCTAGTAAACCTCAAACCTCGCTTGAGAACCAAATAAAATGTATCCAGGAACACCAGCACCAAAAAGCTTCGCCTCTAAAGGTGGGGCGCAGCAGCCATGCACATATTCAGGGGCATAAAGGTCAACACTTAAAATAATGAACAGGGCAAAACAAGAACAAAGAGATGACTAATAGAAAAAGAAAGTCACGTTTGAGAGCCAAACCTGACATACTGGTGCTAAAGGCCATGGCAACAAACAAAACGTGTCCTTTGTGCATGTGCGCAGGCACAGTTGTGCCTCCCTCTCTGTCACCTACTGTGTTTACACGACTGAGTCTCTCTCACCATCTCATTCAGCCAAATTTATTTTCCTCCCTATCAGATTAGATAAGTTTCACAGCGTTTTAACACCTACTGTATGAGATGGAGATTGTGATAACACAAGTTTCCCTCCCTCTCTTGCCCCCCCCCCACCCCCTTCAGTGGAATGAAGAGGTTGGGGTGACTCCAGTGCAAAGCATGGTTAATGCTTTCCAGAGTGTGACCTTATAATCATGCTGTCTCTAGGAGAGTTTGCCGAACAGGGATCAGAAGCCAAAGAGTTCTTTGACTTTTGGTTTTCGAGAGACGTTAACACCAAGACGAGCAGAAACAAACCACTCAGAGGTAGTGGTCGACCGATACAGGATTTTCAAAGACCGATATGATAATGACTGGATAGATGTTTAAATGGCAGATAGCAGTCAAGAATGGAACAAAGTGTCAGGTTGGTGTTAGCTAGGAGAGGCTGTAGTGACGGTGAACGGAAGCAAGGACATACTTTAGGGTGGAGAGGACCCTCAAAGTCAGTAACCCCAGTTGGTAAGTTTACTGGTGAAGGCTGCCCAGCCCTCAGCCACCATCTGAGACAAGTTCCCGCGATTAACCTACTGGTGATGATTCATCAAATGGTTTGATTATGCCGCACAAAGCCAAAGTGCAGAATCTGTATAAAAAAAATACCAGGCTGAGAAAAACGTGTTTTGTATTTGTGTTTGTGTTTTGTGAGTCAGCATCAAAAATACATAAAAACCACAATATCTCTGGAAAGTGTGGCAGCAGAACTTTAACTAATACTTAAACAGGTTGAGGACAAGATACGGCACTTTTGATTGGAGCGGGGAAACAAAGTGAATTTGACACAATTGCAAACACTGCTTTTTGCGTTTTTAGGGCAGTATCGGTCTACCTCTACTGAGACAAATGAGAACCTCTGGGCTGGCTCCAGAGAACAAAGCAGCGATAGCACACATCTGCCATTGGTTTACATCGTACAATTCAACCAGCCAGAAAAGGATGCATGATGGAGATGGGAACAGTCGCTGCGTTTATCCTTGGGTAAAAACTAGAGCGCAGTTTGCGTAAAGCTACAAACACAGCATTACATTGCATGGTGTAAATACAAATGGGCAGGACTGATGTTAGTCAGCAGGATCAAAATCAAAAGCATGCTCTGCCGGGTACTTAACAAGAGAAAGTGTGTGATGATCTAAAGCTGCGTATTGGGCCCAAAACTCATTGTCCAACAGAATTCCAGCTCCTCTGATTGGTGCACTGCAGTCAGGTGAGCATCTTTTACTTTCACTTCATAAAAAAATCCCATTCAACGTTTACCATTTATTCCATATTGCACAAATAACAATAGTAACAGCATGTGAAGGCTCGGCCCGCTGAGGTGAGCTAGGCTCGGCCCGCTGAGGTGAGCTACTGGTTCAGTTTGTCATTTGCTAAGTGTTTTTTCCTCCCAAACACATTTTCTGTCGTCCTCAGGATGCCATTCGAGCCGTGCAGCACACTATGGCATTTTAGCAGCATGTACGGACCACCGATAAAAAAGTTAGAATAACGTCGGCCAATAACGATTGGTGGCCCATCAATCACTTGATGTTGGACAACAATCAAACAACCATCTGTTGTTCTGAGGCTGTCAGCTGATGCTACTTATTAGTGATTAATTCACTGATCAAGCACAACACCCAAGCATATGCTTGTTACAACATGAGGCTTTACTCCACTTCCCGTCATTATGAATGTATAACGTTTGGATTTTTGGACTGTTTGTCTGACAAGCTCTAATATGTTTGTTGATTTTTTTTTCTGCAATCTTTTTTTACTTATTCCTTTTTAAGCCTTACAAAACGATTGCTAGACCAGAATGTAGTAGCAGTAGTTGTAGCAGTAGAAGATCTTTGATGATACAACGGCAATCTGAATCATTAGCTTCAATCTGAGCCTGCCTGGAAAAGAAGTCTTCAAAAGGCAATGTGATAAACTGTTTGAGGAGACAAAACAGGGCTCGTCACCTGCACTTAGACCATCACTATATTCAACATATAAAACGCATTAAAAACATATATATAACCGTGTTATGGGTGCTGTGGGAGTTTGGAGAACTGGGAGTACAGGAGTGATGTCATAGCATATGACACTGTGTCTGTAAGTCAGCTCGTGTTCTGTGTGTGGGAGAGAGTAGATATGGGGAGGGAGGAAGAGAGTAGGGCCTTTCAAATACAGAGATTCATCATCGTTATCGTCCCCATTTCTATCTCGGACAAACGCAGTGTGAACTTTGCTCGCTGAAAGTGTGAAGTGATTTCAGTGATGAGCCTACTGTAGTCCAGCTGGGAGACAAAGGACCTTTAATGTGGCCAATTTCAGAGCATCGTAAAACTAGTCAAATAATAACCTGGGTGTCTGAGGGCCAGACACCCACACGCACACCCACACACACACCCACACCCACACACACACATGCACACGCACACACACACACACACACAAACACAACACTTTTCCTGTCATTAAAGGCCAGTTTACAGCCAGGCAACTGCAGTGAGCGTGTTCACAAAGCTAACACCAGCCCGAGGCCACCATTTTACCCACAAGTCAAACAGAGGAAGGAAACCGGCCAAACAAAGCCAGTATCTTATCAACTTTGACAAAGCTCAAAGCACAAACCGACATGCAACGTTTGCATTAATAATGATCAAATTGACCGTGTTTGATGCTCGTAAGATCACGGTTAGGTTGAAGGAGAACTTGGGTGCAAAATCACAGAAACGTAGCACTGATTGGATCCGCATATTTCACTATTTGCGTTACAGATTCTCACGCCCCACCCCGCGTTCACACACACACACACACACACACACACACACACACACACACACACACACACACACACACACACACACACACACACACACACACACACAGACATACACACAGCTCAACAAAGGAGGCACTCCAGTCTTTGAAATCAGACAGGCTTAGAGCGTGGCTTAGTTTCTGGAGTTTTCCGAGGCAGGAACACGGGCCACATCTTGGGGCCATGTGCACCGCCATTCTTCCTCCCGCTGCTGGTTTGGGGCTGAAGCCGAGAATCAGGCGGGACACTCCAAACATACAGAGAAGGTCAGGGAGAGGGGTCTGCGCTTTGCCCGAGGCACTGCATGAACCCGCAGCCTGGCCTAACAACGCTGGGCCAACTTCTCCAAATGAGAGGCACAATAACACTCATGCTATCCACACTGCATATCTGCCTGTGCACACATGTATGTGCACACAAGGATGAAGGTAACAATGTAATTTCTAACAAATGGCGGCAAATTGCTTCATTATGAGTGAAAGGAAATGAGTTTCTCCAATTAATCTAAAAGAATAACAACAGTACCATGTGTCCTTTTTGAGGGACTATTGTTTTAGGGCTGTGTTCAGTACTATTAGTGAATTTTGATCAAATTATTATTATACAAAATTATGCACACTACTGCAATAATTACACTCCGGTCGCTGATCAAATTGGACTGTGCAGTATTTACAGTCTGAGTGCATGTATTTGGATGTGAATGGGTGATCATCTCAGCAGTGGAGCTCAGATACAACAGTTTTGTTCTCCAATATCAGAAATGCTGCTTTTTTTGGGGGGGGTGCATTCAAACCTTCGCTCACTTCTTTAGGGCCTGCCTGTTTTGTGGGGAGAAGCTGCATCGGTTGCACCTCTTCCTCTCTGTCCAAGTCATGCTTCTTTTTTCTTTTCTTTTTTTTAAAAACATTTTCTCCACATTTCTTAACTCTTACCAGATGTAGAGAATTCATAGATGATTCATTCTGGGGAGAGGGGAAGGTGGAACAAAAAACCTTGATGCCCTTAAGTGTCTTCACAAAAGGGCCATCTATTCTGCTGAATGGATTCCTGTAGAATGACTTGTGGCAGCAGCTGTTTGATTGTCAGTGCGAGGCCATGAGCTCATTCCACATCTTCATGTTACTGTCAGACTTTATCTCTTGTTTCAGCCTGAGCTGTTCCTTCTTAATTTGTTCATGACTAACGTTTTGAGTAAGTCACCTCAAATAGTTAAAAGAGAATCATTTACAATAAAAATGTTTTTTTTTAAAAGATAGGCAATTTAAATTCCCCTATAGAAACTCCCTCTGCTTTTACTATCTACTTTCTAACACAAGCAGCCTGATAAGGGAGGAAAAAGTGAAGAGTGACAGATAAAAATCAGAACCAATGATAATATCACCCTAAATCCTTTCTAATGCTCATGTTTGACTATCTGCAAAAGGAAATAGGAGTCGCGAGGCCAGAAAAACAACAACAATGGTATAATTACTCTTAATATCACAAGATTAAAAGGCTGTGTAGCACGACATGCTCTAGAAACCACAAGAGGTGGAGCCCTCACTGAGTGCTGCTGCTGCATTCCTCCCTCAACAGCTGGAATGCAATGAACCTGCTGAAGGAAGTGAATTAGCATTTCTGCAGGTAACTACCGATACATCAGGCAGTCCCTCTAATCAAATTCAAAGTAACAGTAGCAAAGGGGCATGACAGAAAACACAGATCATGGATACGCATAGAGTTAACTGAGGTAAAACACAACCTGGAAAATGAGCTGTGTCTGGCAGCATGTGACAAACAAGCAGACAGTCCTGTGGTGTGTCATTTCCTTTGGGTTTTTTTTTTCCGGGGTGTTACAACATATGTGACAGTGGTTGAGGTTTCTGACCACCGACAAGACTTTCACCGACTAACCAACGAGCCTGAAGGCAGTGGCGACGGCGGCAGACCATGACATTGACAAAACACTCTAATTCAGTGGGCATAAAATATCCTCCCACCTCCCCTCATCATCCCCCAGGTGATCCGCAGCCCCGCCCTCTGCCGAACAGTCCACAACCAGTCAGCTGAGCTCCCAGCCCCTGCCAGGAAACCACCAACACAAACCCATTTCCTGAGGGGAGCAGCCAAAACCAACTGTGGGGGCATGGTGTTTACCAAGAAGGCTGTACTGTGAGGTTTAAGAGTACAGCTTGGGGTTGGGTCACAGTAGAATATCGGGTGCACATCAAACATTAAGGGCGGCGCATAGGGAAACCAGAGGGAAATGATAGGTTACAATGGGGACCACGAAAGATCAGCCTTATTCTTTCAACACACCACATAGCTGTAAGCTCACGATGCAGAGAGTCGACGCTGACGGATAAAACATAAAGGCGAACCCCTTCAAAAACTGTAGCTTTCCGTAAGAGTAAAAGAAAGATCTTACAGGGTCACCCGAGAAAACACAGAGAGACACTGGAAAACAGACACCATTGCATCTGCTTTATCTCTATCCAACCACAGCAATCTGAGTCCACATTACTAATGCTCATGCTTTTATTTTCTGGCAAAACCTCATTATGCCTGTGGCACTGTGGGGGGGAGGAGAAAGCTTTTTATACACATTACCTTGGCTGCTAATAAGATAAGGCACCACTCCTGAGAGAAAATATGTGACTGTGTGAGACTAAACCTGCTTTGAATGGAATTAGGCTATTCATCAATCATAAACAATGGAGAAACATGTAAGACTGGTGTTTAGTTTGTTAAACGTTAGGCGCACTGACAGTAATGGATATTTCTGAAAGAAATCCGTGACTGCATACACTTCTGAGAAGATTTCGCCCTGTAACTATTAAGATTTTCACATGAAACCCTTTGTGTTTCTATCGCAGGCACAATGATTGATATAGCTGTGATATTAAACTGACACATCACGTCCGATTTTCTTGCAATACGTAATCAATACATTAATACTGGAATGAGTTCTTCAAAGACTGTAGTAACTTATTGGAATAACTTTCCCTAAGTCCGTCACCATCTCTCTGCCAAGATGCACAAACATGTTTGTTTCCTTGACTCCTCACTGACTCTGCTGTCTCACAGGAGACAAGTGAAAAGCATGAGGGCTTTTCTCTTTTTCCTGCTGCCACGGGACTACTGAGATCGTCCCTACTAACCACCCATCTCCCCTGGAAACATGTTCCTTAAGGTTCCCAGAACTGCTCCAACAAACTAAAACAGTCACTAAAATCCAGGCTATGTCAGAGCAGGAGGTGAGAGTGCAAAATGATGCTCTTACACCCACTTCAAGCCACTTGTTTTTGAATGAATCTTACAGTTATAAAGCTCTGTCAGATGGAGCTTACAGGTTGGTTTCAATAATTTACGGACAAAGAAAAATGTCACTTGTGGGAGGATCCAGCTAAAGCTGAGCGTATACCAGTTTGAGCTAGTCCTGCAGATAAGCCATAATTCCTTTTTTTGTTTATATGCATGTATAAAATGAGATAAGGGCATTTAGGAAACAGTGGCGGGGGAATCATTGCTGATGTACGGGTATTTTCAGGATAACAGAAAGCGTCAGTTGCAAGAACTTGCCAGAGTGGGCACTTTTTCTGTCACAACAATGCATCAAAAGTATTTGACAAAGAAAATTCTGCAGTTTCTATCGCCATGTTCCAGAAAGTGTGAGCATGTTGCCATCATTTGCCACCTGCACATAAATTCCTAAAAGCTCTGCAAAGCTCCTACCTCCCAACAGATATGAGGACTCCCCTCCCTTCAAAACAATTTCCCTCTGTGAGCTCCTGCATAAATGCAGCTCCTGAGTTGCGACTGTCGAGTTAATTACTGTACTAGTTACTTAAGGGCCTCTATAAAAACACCTGCAACACATGACAATCTAACAACCGCAAAGGAAAGGAGATCTCTGTTTATCTTCAGCTGCGTTTCCTCTTTTTTTGAACACAAAGACAACTTTTTGACAGGAGAGCAAAAAGCATCAAGAGCTTTGAAAGTAATTGTAAAAAAAAAAAAAAAGCAAATATATGTTTAACTAATTTCTCGTCGACAACTGCAGTCACACGTTTTAGCTATTTGTTTAACAGTCAACTCTACACTGCAATACTACAAGTATTTCAGGTTATTGAGCTATTTCTTCTAACTTGGCATTTGCATCATGTGAAAGACGGAGCGAGGACAGTTCATGGACGAATGCTGTCGCTCCTACCAACACCACTACTGCTGCTGCTGCTGCTGCTGCTCCCACCCTGGGGTAAACACAACTGACAGTCGATTCCACACTGATTTTCACTTGGCTCAGATGCCTGAAGGTAGAGATGGACAAACGCCCTCCGTTTAAAACCAAGGTATTACCGACACAGACACTCTCAGTCAGCTCTGTTGATAGGATTTAAGTGTTATTGTTGCACTGTAACATAACCCTTATATCAGCTTGTCATTTGCACCAATACAACAGTTTCCCTTTCATCTGTGACAAACACCACAGGCTTCATGTGCACGCATTCTTGTGCACAAACAGCACCGAAAAAGTAAAATAGCAACTTTCAAAAAGTAATTTCGACCACTAAATTGGACAGGACTTGTGAACCTTTGAATGGCATTACACTGGGCCACAAAGTGAAATTGTCCATACCTGTCTCTTTAGGTTTACCGTAATCATCAGCTAATCTGGCTCATTTTACAAAGGAGTTGATTTCCTTTAAGTTACCTGCCAAAATAATGTGACTATCTCAAGTGGTGGGGAAATATGCGACCTAGGTGTTTTAAAAGATCATTTAAAGCTGTAAAGCCATTCCCTTTGAAAACAACAAGATTGCGGGTCCTTAAATCTTGACCGATAAGGTTTGGCAAGATAATAGACGTAGACTTGGAACGCAGCACGCAGGACTGTATTTATGCAAAACCAAAGGTTAAGAGCAACTGTTTCAGATGGGGCATTTGTCCCACAGCACTTGTCCACTGCACAAAAACAAAATAGGAGCTGTGTGTCTGCATATATGCATGATAACAGCATCTGCATTTGAACTTGCCTAAGTGGTGCTTCAGGGCAACAGGGCTACCAGGCACAAGTGCCGTTATTCATGTTTTTCAGAGGACTTTTTAAAAGTTGCATTCCTGACTTCCCAGGGGAAGATAAACTGCAAAACACAGGAACCTGGGAGCCAGGAGTCTTTGGGTCTTTGGTCTTTAACCCCACATTCCCAGAAACACAAACAGATGCTGAAAATTCTGTAACAAGATGCCTAATTGTCACAAGGATTCATAATGGCCAATGGATATAGTGCGTGCAAAATACCACTCTGTGCCAAAATGTTGATTTGGAGGACAGACAGTTGTGTTGTCTGTAAATAAAATGTGCCATTCAACATGATAAGTGCAGAGGTTCCCTAAACATTGGGTGATGTTCCATGACAAATATCCCAAAATGGTTAATTTCCTAAATGAGCCGGCAGACGGGGGTTTCAACTTTTCTCAGTATTCCCTTGAGGATAATTCCTTTATAAATAAAGCACAACTTTATTATTAGTTATGACATGTTTGCTAAGTCTCTCTGAGTGGACGATTTGCTCAGACTATCATTAGAAACACATTTAAACACATTTTATGCTACTGCAAAAGATGGTAAGGCATGGCCTGTGATATTTAATTACATTTATGGGAGTTAATCCAATTCTAAATAAAATTAGTAAGAATGTGAATTAAGAGTTTTCAAACAAAAATGATCATTTCAAGACAAAATACAATGCTTTTTTTTAATTAACCATAAGATCCAAGTCTGCACTTGAGCAGGACATTTTTCACCTAAATAAAGGCTTTGTAGAAACAGATCACTTTAGTGTGTGTGCCCAACTTCTCACAGTTATTACATGTTAAAATAGCTGTAAATTCAAGTCAGCAAGCCCAATTGTATACGTTTTTAAATAGTAAAGCTTCATCAAACATTGTTGAAATAGTAACAGACACTGATATACTGCATTTGACCTACGGTCAAGCTCAATTAATAAACCACATTGCGTGATCTCCTGCTGCTAAAGGTGAGGCTAAAACTTAATTCTTGAATTGCACGAACAGTATTATGTTTCGACACGATGTGCCAACAAACAGTGCTGGTGGTTTAGAGCTATACAGTATAGCCTATACTGGTTTCCAGAGTGAGGGTCCCGGGACCTCCGGGGAACTTTACTGTGGTAACAGCGTCCCCAGCAAAACTAGGAGCAGCTTAATTTCACTCCTAATAATTAACTCCTGTTATTAAGACGGAATAAACCTAAATGCTCTGACAGCTGGTTTCACTCTGCCTGTTACAGAGGATCAACAATAACGCGAAGCAGAACCGCAAAAATCTTCTCAGACAGGATTCCTTCAGAGAAAACCGTATCAACAGGGGTCACTGCCTAATGGCTATTTGCTAATTCTAATTAGGTAAAAAAGTTTCTGAGGTGTCGCGCTCGTTTATTACCTTTACAAACATTGATATCGGCTTGTCAAAAATTAGGCAAGGACAACTGTGCGCTTTACTTACAAGGAAACAGTCCGGACTGGAAGGTCCAGAGGCGTAGCTGTCAGCTCCAGATTGCTGCAGTCCACTGAATCTCCGTTGCAGGTACAGTTCTGGGCACACAGCACGTCTGTACACAATCCATAACTAATAAACAGTTCGAGTGACAACATTAAATAAAAAACACAACGAGAAACATATCCAAATCGTCCCAGGGACGCCGCCATTTTGTATCCACTTTAAATAGCGCGGCCGCCGAGCTCTCTCCTCGTCACCCACAAACTGGTATATGAATGTAGCTTCAGAGAGACTGAATGTCTTATTGTCACATTAAATGTCTTCTTGTCACACAGGGGTTGGTACAGTCAGCTGTGGCGCAGTAACACATCCCAATAAGAGTCATTTAGGGCACAAGTTCCCGGTCCAACTTTCTCCTCTGGAGTCCGACGCGGGCTAAAAATCAAAGGTGATTCACAGAAACATCAACATGTGTGCTGCCGTAAACTTGTATCTCGCCCTTGAGTTCAATTAGAGCTTAAGGAGTGTTTATGAAAGGCTAATATCTACTTTCTAGATAGGGTAACTACTTTTGATGATATGTTTGAAGACGTGCAATGTTCCAAGGACCCAGATAAATAACATGTTCGAACGAAGCTGGGTCAAAACTGTTCAAGACTTAGAAAAACGATTCACTTGTGGTGGTGTTGTAAAATGTCCACGAAAAAGTTGAAGATAAGAAGGTAAGACCCGCAGGAATAGAGCCGAAAACTCCTGCGTTGGTCACTCAAACCGAGCGCAACATTTCGTCCGATCTTCCCAACACCTCACGGCTGTAACTCAGCCTGACTCGAATAAATCCAACTTTGAATACAGTCCGTTACTGGTGAACTCATCTGACAGTTTATCAGGTGCAGTCTGTGGTCACAATATCTCGACGATCCGATTAATAGCTCTAAGGAGTCCTCCAGTCCCTCCTTCCGACCGTTCACCACCAGCACCATGAGTTTTTTCCTCGGTGAAGTTACTTTTTCTTTTTTTCTGGAGTCATCGTCCCGTAGTCCCACGTTGGATGCACAACAGCGAGTCCAGGTTCCTCCCATGACTCATCGCGATTGGCTGTTGATGTTTAATGGGCGGGTTCTCATTGGTTGTTGTGGGTTCTCCATGCACAGCGGAGTTGGAGAGCCTTTGAACGTGTGTCAGTCAGCGTTTGCTGGCCCCGCCTATGTTTCCCACCCTGGGGTGTGAAACCGCACCACCTCCTCTCACTCTCACTGCTTCTTAAAGGGACAATCACTGAGCTCAAGCTTTGTAATCGCATTATAATAAGCCGTAATAACATAATTGGTTTGAATGCCTTAACATTGCCATTTAAAGTGTTTATTAGCAAGAGTGATATCAATTACTAATGTTACTTGGCGCACATGTATTATAATTTTGCTTGTTGATTTTTGTGTGTTTATTTTTATTTGTAAGTGTGCTCCCACAAATTGATTATGGCCTCACTCATCAACCCTGTAAAATAATCAAATGTTGCCTGCTTTTTCAATGGTGGAAAGTAATTAATAACATTTACTGAAGTATTACAGGTCTACAGGTCTGGCAATTCAATGTTATGTTACTTTATATTTCTACTCCACAATGTTTCAGAGGGATTTATTGTATTTTTTACCCCAGTACATTTATTTGATGCATGTATTTATAGATTTAAATTGTAGATGTAAAATATTATAAACAAATAAAATATGACATTATAGATTAAGATACACAGGAGTGTCTATCTATCTATCTATCTTCAACTAACCTCTCTCTCTCTCTCTCCCTCTCTCTCGTATGTGCCTGTCTGTGCGTAAGTGTATGGATGTGTGTGTTGCACATTAAAAAGCTTGCAACTGCTTCTCTTGATATATCTTCTTTAACCCTAAATTCGTCTTAACAACTCAGCTGATCGTCTGTCAAATGAAATAAAATTACTGCTGGACACAAGAATTCATTTGTGCTTTTGCCTCTGCAGTGTTTGAGTGCAACTACATCTGAGCAGTGATGGACAGTAACTAATGTACGTATGTATGGCACCTCACTAAAGTACTTCATTTAAGGTACTTAACTTGGCTATCACCAATCTAAGACTTCAACTCCACACCCTTTTCTAGACAAACGGTGTATGTTTTGCTCCATTTTATTTACCTGACAGCTAGTTACTTAACAAATTATGTTCTTTAATGCAAAGCATGTAGTTTCAACTTCACAGCCGCAGCAGTGATGGAAGAAGCATTCAGATGTTTTGCATAAATAAAGGTAGCACAATCACAGTGAAGAAACAGGCTTTATTACAAGGAAGATTACTTTAGTATTAGCTGTATATGCTTATTGTGCCAAAAGTAAAAGTACCAATTATGTTGACTGGTCCATTTAAGAATAGTATACATTATATTACTCAATTAATTAGTGATCCCCGAATGTGCAAAAATTTTGCACCTGATAAAGGTGTATCTAATTTATGATTAAATGTAGAGAAAAAAGTAAAGGAAAAAGTATAAGTAAATATTAGTTGGAGTATTTTTCCTCAGTAAAAAAACAAGTATTTGTACTTAGTAACATTCCATCACAGCCTAGCAGTTTACAAAGTGCTTAAAACTGGGTCCATAATGACCAAATATGCAATTAAAATGTTATTGCAGTGATAATAACATTCCGTTAATAAAAATTGAGTGCCATTGTTTGGTTGCTCCATTCTGGGCTACCTTAGGAACATGGCGGCTCAACATGGTGGACTCTCTCCTCCTGTAGATATGATGGACTCATTTCTAAGGTAACAGAAACCTAACGATTCCTATTTTCAGGTGATTATGCACCAATGAGAACATAATTATGAATATCTTTAAATCATGAAAAACATTTCTGACCCTAAATTCTGTACACATGACCTTTAAGGGTCTATACTCCTGTTGGTGCATTTTGTTGCTAATTCTTTTAATTGCGTAAAATTTTGAATTCAGGACTTTTATTTGTTGTAGGGTGTTTATATATTCTGGTAATGCAATTTTACTAAAGTAAAGGATCTCAATTTTTGTTTTGTTTTTACACCACTGTCTATGCATGTGCGAAAGTGGATGTTTTGTGCAGGTGCGTCTGAGCATCTGTTTACATGATTGTGTGCTAACTAGGTGTGTGTGCTTATGTGTGCAGACACACCCATGCATGCATGTTTGTGTACCTAGACTGATCTTTAGGGCATGATCACAATTTTGATCATGCCCTAAAATGGCCACATGATAGCAGTAAATTATTCCCAAATGTTGAAGTAAATGTTTGGCTGTTGTCTCAAAAATGCACATCTGTGATAAATCAATAGTCCTTTCAGCCTTCTGGCCCTATGTACACATTTTTTTCTCTCATCACATTTCATACCTGGCACTGACAGATCAGATTGATTGCATTTGTCAGAGCTATTGTGATCGCTTCGTTTTGGGAGAAGTCCCAGATTTCATTGCTATTAATCATGGTAGCGACGACTCAGATATTCACACCTGCAACACTGCAGGCAGTTTAGTGGCACAGTTCCTCGTTCCTTTTCCAGTGAATAGGCAAAGGTTTCACATTGCATCATGCATGTGTGAGTGAGCTGAGTAGCCTACAGGTGAGGCCTCCAGCTCTTGAAGCAAGGAAAATATCTGAGAAATGAGACCCTGTTAAAACATGACTTCATTGGTGATGGAAAACTGAGCAATGAACTATAAAATGTCTCTAAAAAGAATACCTTCTTAAAGGCTCTAGGAATAAAAACACACGCTTAATATCAAAGTATGACTTTGTCGAATGTCCAAAAGTAAAATATGCATTTTCTTATAAATTATATAGCAATAGCTTATGTATAAATAAACAGAGCACAATAATGCAGTATCACAACAGTCTTTATTAATATTGCCATTTTTTCCTCTTCATTATTTCAGATCCTTTATTTCATGCCACCTGTGTCCATGTGCATATCTTCAGCACAAGTTGCAGCCAACAGGAGGTCTACGATCCATCCCAAGAATGTTCAACCCTGCATTATCCTTCAGCAGATAGGGTATGTGGACCAGGTACTTTGGAATCTATTTTGAGAGGACTGTTGACACGTCTTTTAATGTGATCTATATGGTGGATGACCTGCTCTGGATGACTTGGCACACAAATAACTTTACTAATGCGGCAGGCAAATACCAGTTTAAATTTTTGCACAATACATTAAGCACGGGTCAAAGGGTCTTCCATTGGAATTTTTTGTAGCCACATGCACCAGTGTCATTTGGATTTTTTTAAATTAAAAGTGGTTAAATTCATAAATAAAATGTATTCTTTATAACATAGAAAATAATATAATTTCTAGATTTTGCTTTGCCAACTGTTGTAGTTTATCTGACGTCTTAGTGATGTAACAGAAAATAGCAAAGAATCACTTTTTCAAATTAGTATTTTGCATTATAAAATAATAGCAATAACAGTGTAATTTCCAAATAACAGTAGCTATAAAATAAGAGCAATACCAGCAGTTGCTTTTATGTTACTATTTTTTTTTATTGTACTCAGCATGAAAATTTTTATATATAGTGGTTAGCCAATTTGTTATTCGTCATTCATCATTGTATTCAAGCTATCTCTTAAAAACTTATGGCACTGAGACGCACAAGTGTGCAAAGTGTTTTCAGTTTCTGGTTTCTATTCTTAAGGGAGAGAATATTTCACATGTCAACATCATGAAAGGTATTTCTCTCCGAGTATGGACTGATTTATAATCTGAGAAACAGAGTCCTGCAAAGAATTTGTAATAGAAATTGTAAGAAAAGCATTTAAAGCTTTTGCTACCATGGTCTTCTTTCTCACCTGCACCCATTCTGCCGTGAACTGCAGCTGTGTGAAGTTGTGACTGATGAGAACAGTGAACGTGAGTCTGTCATGAGAGTGCATTGTAAAGAAGATAATGACTGTACCAGATCAGCTCTCGTCTTTTTTTTTGTGTGTATAGATGTTTTTAACACCAAACATATTAGTGTTTGCACAGCTGGACTGGATTTAAAGTGTCAATGCAGGCATGTCTAAACATTTTGGGGGTTTTAGAAAAGTTAAGTTTCATATCTGTATCTGATGAGTCAACTACATATTGTTCACATTAAATTTTTTTTCTGTGCCAGAGGGCTATCATGATGGCGGAATGGTGAGAGGGCACAAGGATGCATAAGGCCTGGAGTGATTTATCACGCTCGTCTTACTGGAATCTTCAAAGATCAGTAACCATCTGCTGCAGCGATTTATCAACTATAAAACAGAGAGGCGTGAAAGCTGGCCAACTCATAATATTGGGAGTGGATGGTTAACGGCTGTTGCGGGAGCATGGAGGAGCTGCACTTATTGTAGATTATTCAAACAACTTATTTATTATCATCGTTTATTACTCAATTAATATAACATGGCTGAAGTAGAGAAAAGCACTGCAAGAGAGATGAAGACAAAGAAAATGTAAGAAGACAATATGCAAGACTGTCTTTCTTGTCCTTTTTTAGCTTCATGGGTATTCATGATTTCCGTCAGAAAAATATGAGGAATGATGTTGATGCAACAGCTCATGCAATTTTGCATTTTGGTGACTCTGCAGGGACTGGACATGGGAGAGCTGGTCATAAGTCAGTTAGTAGATATACAGCAACTCCTGATGCCACGACACAGACAGGACTAGCAAAAGGATTTGTTCTTAGGTTAGGAGTCATACATCCATCCTCCATCTGTCCATCCATCCATCTTATTCCTCTTATCCAGGGTTGGGTCGTAGCAGGAGCAGATCCAGACATCCCTCTACCAGCAACATTTTCCATCTCCACCTATAGGGGATCCCGTGGCCCATAGTTCTGGGCCCGTCCTGGCGTCTCCTCCCAGTTGGACCTGCCTGGAAAACCTCCTAAGAGGCATGCTAACCAGATGCCTGAACCACCTCAAATGGCTCTTTCGATGTAAAGGAGCAGCGACTCTACCCCGACCTCCCTCTGGAGACAGGCTGCCACAGAACCTAAATACCTTTGGGATGCTGGCCTTTTCTGAACCCTGGAGTCGCTCATATTATTCTCATTATTATTACTCATATTATCTTGAATCAAAATCACACATAACTTGAAAGTCGTTGCACTTACATGTTGTGTGTTCTTAACTGGCTTGCTAGGACTACCCATGGGTAGGACTACATTCAGGAATCTGGGCTGACATTATGCCAGCTGCTGACAGTCAGTAAATAACGTAGAACACAGAATGAGTACTTGATAAATGACAGTGTCTCATTTCCTCTCTCGGCTTCTTCCTCTAAATGAAGCATATGTGTGTGGAAGAATTGAGGTTGATTAGTAACAAAAGTAACGTAACAAATAATACGAATAACGATTGTTTTGGTTACTAACTTGTAGACACTGTGCATAAGGAGCCAAAATTGAACCCAGGTTCTGAACTAAATGATGGAGGAGGTGAAAAAGAAATGTCTGTAGAAGTGATGGGGTGTTGGTGTTTAACACATGATCTGCAGATGTTCAAACATCATAGTTTTTGGCTTTTCTCCTCCCTGCGTAACTTTTTGAATGTATGTTCAAAGTATGTGCTAACTTTAACATTTCTCATCAGTGTTTGTCTAATGAGGAGAATGAATCAGGCTGTGCTGTTCCAAGATCCTGTCAGTAGGTAAGGCTTGAAGCTTGGCATGCCCAACAAACCACACCAGGTCCCTAACCTGTTCCATCACGTGGTAGGCGTGGTCAGAGGTGCTCACCCTGTCTGCTATGCTCACACATCAAGCCACAATGAAGGTATGCATTGTTGAAAGTACATCCAACATGGCAGCCAGTTTCCACGTCCTTTCAACAGGTGTTTACTTTTGTCAACATTTCTCACATCCTCACCCTGAGAAGACAAAGTTGAAGCGAAGGCTTGTTGGTTTACTGGTTCTCTGACAGGCGGGGTGGGGAAGGTCGACTCTCTTGTGTATTTGGCTTTGGTTGTTTTAATAGGCCTTGTCAATAGAATATTTCATAAAAGAAGCAATGGCCTGGAACAGTTTTTGTTCGGGGAAAGGAGAGGAATGTACTTGTTTCACTCTTTGAAAGGTGACTTCTGTGCTGCACGGCTGTGGCAGCCAAAAAAGCTTTTTGTCTGCCAGCACTCTTTGTTTCAGTGTTTTTAGTGTGAATGCACGTGAACCAAGAAGGCATCTCATTCTCTCTTTTGTCTCCCACTCTTGCTTTTCTGTAAGTGTCTGAAAGGGTTTAAACACAAGCTTTTGTTGTTGTGTAGAATATAATTATTGCTGTTAGAATTATTACACCCAGCACTTTTTCTATACTCAACCAATAGAAAAGCCATTTTCAACCCCAGCCTTTCACATTGAACTGTAATTATTTTCTTTAAACCCATGTAATGTTGAATCACTAGACCTACCTTTGACCTGTCACATTTCATGGTTGGCTACACACAGGCCCAGGATTTTGACATCCACTGAATGGTTTAATTAGCCAGCTAAATAAGAGCGGTCCACCAGCCTAAATTCAATTAGGTCTTCAAACACGTTAAATGGTACCGCAGGCCAGAGGTGGAAAATTCAATTTATTTGAAGTAACTGGATATCCATTTACTGCACGGTGGACCATATGGTCTCCCTTGGTGCGCATTGTACATGTTTACGAGCAATTCATTCAGCATCATTACGTTATCTGTAGAGTGTTATTAGCTGTGGAGAAATGGGAATTAGATGGTGTGTTAACTGATGCTGCAACATGTGTGTGTGTGTGTGTGTGTGTGTGTGTGTGTGTGTGTTTGTGTGTGTGTGGAAAAGAGGAAATGTTTATAGAGACATCTTTTTCAATAAGTTCTCAAACACAAAAGTTTTTCTTGCTGAATTCAATCAAACAGCATTTGCATCTGCATTTGCATTTAATAAAAACTTTAGTCAGCTCACCCTAGAAATATTTTAAGGCAGGCATACACAACACAAGCACACTTATAAAGCAAAACCACCCAGCAGACTTATGAACACAACAGTGAACAGAACAAACTCATATTAATCAAACCTTTTCTCTTTCAAAAATCTGCTTTTCTTTCCGCTCACAACACTGCGGAGGCCAACTCATTAGCGGAGGCTTTGGGAACGCTTGTATAGCTATATGGAGTACAAAGAGAGAAAAGGGTGATCCCTCCTTTTTCCTCTGTGCTCCCTTGCTCCTGACAAAGTAGGGCCTTGGTGAATAGCGGAGGCAAAGGCAGAGCTGAATGGAGTTTAGAGGAGTGGGGCTCGCTCATGCAGAGAGCTCCCAGCCCCTCTATACCTGCCCAGGAGAAAAGAGTGGCCAGCTGCTGCCACTGAGCCTTTTTCCCTGGCTTCAATAGAGACCTTGTGAAAAGAGCTCAGACAGGGTGGCTGAATACAGAGAGAGAGAGAGAGAGTGAGGAATGGAAGTTAGGGAGGGAAGGAAGGAAGAAAAAAAGGAAGGGGGATTGGAGGAGTAACATGGAGAAGAGAGGCTTGCATAAACCCATCTTTATGCCCCCACTGTGTGCAGAGCTCTTGGGGTTGGTCTATGTCAGAGAAGGAGAGCTACTTGGTTTAATCAATCATAATGGAAATTAGCATGCTTTAATGAAGCAGTAGGAAAAGTCCATTATTTTGGCAGTTCAAAGGGGAGATTGACTTTGGAGCCGGCATCTGTGGATGCTGGCCAAATCAAATCAAGCTTGGCGTGACCTCATCAAAAGCTCAAACAGAAAATAAGAACTTTAAGGACTTTCAAACGCATGCCTCTTATAGTAGCTGTGATGTTCCCACAGCAGGAATCTCAAATGGCTATTTGTAGAATTTTGGGAATAACCCCCTTGTGGTGGTATTTTTGGAATCATTTTTATGCCATCTGTCTCCTTTCTTACACATATTTATCCCTTATTAAGCAGTTTAACCCTTATATTGCCCTCTCTCTCTCTCTCTCTCTCTATATATATATATACACTACCAGTCAAAAATTTGGACACAGTTTCCCATTCAAGTGGATGGGTAACTGTGTCCAAACTATTGACTGGTACTGTATATATTAACCCTTATATCTCCCTTTCTCTCTATATATACTGGACTAAAAACCCCATAACACCCACTAACATCTGGCTTTTATTGTCAGTGGGAAAGGGTACAATCGGCATTCATCCCTGCATCAAATGACTGCAGTAGCCATGGGTCTTTATCTGCTCCAGCTGATTGGAGCTGGAGATGACAGCAGATGATAGATGACACCCAGGTGGGCAAGCTAATTTTCACCTCTTTTCCAGCGTGATGCTATGACCAGACATTCTAGAGTTGTTCCCGTAAATAGTTCCCCATTCAAGCAGCTCTCTAACATCAGTCATTTGGCATTAAGTGTGAAAGAGAGGCTTAAGTAAGAGTTATTGAACAAAAACAACCATCATAACATTATCGTTGGCCTCCATTTGTGACATGAACGTCACACACCAGATGGAGAAAAAAAGAATAATGCAAACTTGTAATGGGAGAGGAGTCATCATAGAGGGTTTATCTGGGTTTAAAAAACTTCATACACATGCTAATTGTGTTCTTTAACCTCAACTTTCAGCTTGTTTTCCTTCCCTCCTTCCTTTCCACCTCCCTCTTTCTACCCACCTGCTGCTTCACCTCCTTCTGTTGACCATTCTTCCTTTTTTTTATGCCAATTTCTTCACTCCTTTCTAGCTTCTTCCCCCCCCCATCTGCACCCGGGCCTCTGCTGCTGCTAATAGGATAATGGCTGCCATGTTATGCACCCTTAAGACCCACAGAGCAGCAGTGAGGGCTGTGTGCATGTGTGTGTGATAAGTGTGTGCGTCTGCCTTCACCATCCTGCTGTGGGGGGAGCGCACTATATGACATTTGTTGCTGGGATGGCGCAGGGAGTGAATTTCTGCATCATCTCCTTCGGAAAATTACACACTTTTAGCTTTTAAATTTAGATTTCCATGGGGCATTAAATATTTTAAAGACCATAGAGAAGAAGTTTCAGGCTTTTTTCTCTCTCAGACTTTATTAGAGGCCCAGTTAAAGCCCTCATCTACAGACATTACAGCACTCAGCATTCAACTTAGCCACTCAGCCCTGGGGCTGTGGGCTATAATTCATAGTGTGTAATTGGGAAGTTCCTAATCTCTTGACAACTGTATAAACAAGCTTAGTAGAGTTTCTTTAAACGTATTCAAATACGGAATGTAATAAAAAATAATTTACGCAAAATATACTCTGAATATATCCAGAGTTAGGTCGTGAAACTCAATTGTATTTCCATAACGATTTAAACCCAATAAATAAAACTTTAAAGGTAGGTTAGGAGGTTTGATGGGAAACGTTTTATGACTAAATTCTCTTAGTATTGAATGGTGAAGTAGTTGAGATGGTGATTTATAGTGTATTGAAAATATAAACCATTTATCTGCATCTGTTTATTGGCAGACATGGACAATAACAAAAGGTCGGCCACGGTTTGAAGGTGCCGCTTAAGCTACCAAGCATGTGTTCACTGCTTCTGATGTTGCTCTTCTTCCCACAGGGGATATGAAAATACTGTCAAAGTCAAACAACAAGGCACAGTTATTAGCGAAAGAGACTCAGGCACTGAGCGGAAGATAAAGGTAACGTGACATTTTGCTCTGTTAATGTTTTCTCCCCCGTAAAGGGGAAGCATTGGAGATAAAGTGGAGCGAATGCAGAGCCAGAAACCTTCAGGACGTTTTCATCCAGCTGGAAAATTTCTGGATGAACGCTCATTATATTTTAGCATGCATCTCAACTTTATTCTTTGGAGCTGGTGCTGGAAAATGCGGGAGTTCAAGAAATCCAACACAGTGTACTGAACCCACACACACACACTCGCATAGATACAAACAATGTATGAACATGTGGACGGCCAAATCTCTTTTACGCACTGTTTCTCTCTTATTTCTTTGTTGCCAATTTTCTTTATTTGATTTGCATCTGTCTCTAGTGAAAATGCATTATCTGGCAGGATGAATGGAACAAGTCATGAATTTGATAACATGTAAAAGTAAAAAACAAAAAACAAGCATTGTATTCATTTAGTTGCTCAGAAAGCCAATAGAATGAATCATAAAACTATCATACAAACGCAACAATAAGAATCAGTATATTCTGTAAAAACGTATTCATCAGCACCTTGGAAAATTTGAAATTCCATCCAAAACAAGCTTGAAAAATTGAGTTTGCCATTCCAGCAAATGTGGCAATTTAACATCTAGCATTACACAAGATCTTGACAATGTCCAAAAATGAATTTTCTCGTGACTGATGGCATTTGAAGTGATGCAAAAGCCACAAACATCCATTAATTAGAGGTTTCCTGGAGGTTTGGGGTTGCTCAATAAGTGAACCAGTATGAATTTGTGGGGTAAGAAAGACGTTAAAATCACATTAATAATGAGATATGGACGTCGGACGGACATGTTGCAAACATCGCTATAATCACCACTGAAATCATTCAACTGCTTGTGTTTATTCCCCATTTGCTCATCACAGCCTGTGACAGCAACAGATTGCCATTCAGCCCGGTCTGGTGTTTTTCCATCTTGACTTAACTCCTGCAGATCAATTTAACCTTTTGCACTCCAGACATGACAAAGTGATTAGTTTTGCCGGTAAGGTGCTGCTGCATGTCAAACCTGCCTGATGTTCCCCATCTTTGTTCACACACACCGACACACGGCCCCTCCCGCCCTGTGCTGAATTTGTTATGCTTATTTACAAGAGGCACCTCAGGCAGTTTGAGGCCAGAGGGTGACGAGGCAGATGCACCACACTTCCGCATGTCTAACTCCAAGCAGACACTCGCAATTACTCTCGGTCTCTTTGTATCATGCCCTCTTTCTTTTAATCAATGTATTTGTATGTTCTGACCGATCGCAAATGTCTAAAATCAGCTTAAAATGCACTATAACATATACAACAAAAATGTTACTGTAATGTTCTAACTGATAGCAATATAGAAATGCTTTTAAAACCCAGTCCTGTGAAGTCATTTCGAACTTCTACTGTGTCAGTCTGCAGCTGTATGTTTTAGACTGTGAACTGAGAATAATCCACTTTCTGACACCTGTGATGTGCCTACAAATAAAACAGAGTTTGACTGAAACATGACCATAACAGGTAGTTTTTAGTGGAAATCAAACTCAGGCCTGAAGTGAAATGTGGAGCATTGAGGTCTGGCAGTTATTGAAGGGAGGAGATTGATTGTCTTGGATTAAACACATCAGATTTCATATTGGACATACTCGGATTAGGGCCTCCTGTACTTGCAATGTCATATTTAGCTTCAATGAGTTAAAATTAAATGAAAAAGACATTCATTTGTGGTTTATATAGTGTAAAAGTTTCCACACTCAGTGTACAGTATGCTCAATATTGCTGTCTTTCAGGTTCCAACGGACATGCATGCTTCCTATATGTCCTGGTCTATATGTGCGCGTATATGTGAACATGCATGAATGCATACATGCAGGCATGTGAACGAACATTTGGTCTGCGGGTTACTGACCCATTTGCAGGTGTGAATATGTGTATGCGTGCCTGCAGACACGGACAGTCATCTGCAGTAATAACAACAACATTTCTCTCTCCAACAGTGGCTTTTCATCTTCCTCGTCTTCCTCCTTCCTCTCTTTTTGACAGATAGGACAGGAAATGCCTGCTTGATTGGAAAGATTAACGAAACCTCTGCCAGCTGGTGAAGAAACGTGTGAAGATGTAAGAAGGTAAGGATATACAGTCCCCTGCATGCATCCTTTTAGATTTTAAGGGGTCTGCAGCTGGTGTAATTTTGACTATGTTCACCATCTTAGTTCATTGCATGAACAAAGACATTTTCTTGTAAGCACTAACCACAAGCTACATCTGGACCTGATGGGATGGTAATCTAAGTAGTTTGGTTTGGAGAAGTTAAAATAGTCCTAGATGAAAAGTTAAGAGATCGTCATAGTTATTAAAATCACTCGGAGGAATACACAAAGGTACATACATTGCTTGTTGAGATATTTTACTCAAAATTAAATAAGGAGAGGAATAGTTGAAGGATCTCCAACACCAACAGGATTTATTGTCTGGGAGCCATAAACCATGTCTGCACAAAATGTTGTGCTTATTCTTCTAGTACGTGGAGTTACAGGTATTAGGACACGTGGACCTTACACCTACAGGAACTTTTATGACATCAAATTCTAAATTCATAGGCATTAATATGGAGTTGGTCCCCCACCCCCTTTGCAGCTATAACAGCTTCCAGTCTTCTGGGAAGGCTGTCTGCAAGATTTTGGAGTGTGTCTGTGGGGATTTTTGGCACTGATGTTGGGCGAGAAGGCCTGGCTCGCAGTCTCCGTTCCAGTTCACCAATCACCAAACCATGACTTTATGGACCTTGCTTTGTGCACTGGGGCACAGTTCAGTTCAGGATCAGAAAAAAAACCTTCACCAAACTGGTCCCACCAAGTTGGAAACATAGAATTGTCCAAAATGTCCTTTCCCTTCATTGGAACTAAGGGGCCTCGCCAAACCCTTGAAACAACTCCATACCATCATCCCTCCTACATAAGAGAGGTGTCTGAATACTTTTGTGTATATAGTGTATATTTACTGGATACATAAACGTGCTGGTAGCACTGAAAGAAAGGCCAGATAACACAAAAGTGAATAGGATCCCTCCTCTGTGGACCATGAATGTCTAAAACATCTCACCCAATAATTGTTTATGTGTTTATGGAGCGCAGTAGGGGACATCAATACAGTGTTATGTGCCTTAAAACAAATGCTCTTATACCTACCTCCAGTGCTGCAACAAAGAAGATAATTTTGGTTTTATTTGATTAAGCTTGAAATATGTAGCTTAGGTTTCTGTCCCTGACCCTTTAACGATGATTTTGAAATACAAGTGAGAGGAAATGAGTCCATTAAGCCACAAAAAAGTTTGTTTCACCTGTGAATTTATGAAAAAATGTTGCCTTTTGCTGTTCCTTGTTAAACTGCTATGAATCATGGTGCCAGTTTGTCATCATAATTGTCCAGGGTTTAATGAAAACTCTTTCTCTGCTGACAGTTAAATGGGCTCATGAGGAAGACGCTGTCAGACGGGAGTCGGTGTGTCTATGCCGAGTTTGCTTCTTCGATCTAATTCCTCTTTAGAAGATGATCAATCACGCTGTGGTCTGCTCCTCTAAATGCAGGTCAGCAGATTTAAAAAAAACAATAAAAAAAAACTGGCCACCATGCTTTGTGCAACAGTTTAAACACATTTTCACTGAACTTAATCAAATCCAATTTCATCTGTTTCCCACTTGCACACCAGGTGCAATACAAAGTTTTGATTCGGTGCAGAATAGGACTTAACTGACCTGGAAAATTTAATTTTTTTTCATTCTTTTTCCAAGCAGATTTTGACGCCAGCTTAACCTTGTCAAGTAATATCTGAGGCATCTGTATCATATGACATACACAACTGAAATATTAAATGTTCAAATCTGCCTTTCACTCCCTGACTTTTCAAACACGTCGACTGAGGCAGAAGGTTAATCATGCATTGGAATGCAGAAATGCAATGCAGCATTTGTCATAAGCAGAAACATTTGATCTGCACCTGGGATAAGTTGCTTACACAACCCTCACATCTGCAGGCCCGAGACTTGTTTGGTGTGTGCATGTCTTATGTTTGTGTGCGTGAGAGGAGCAGAGAGCAGGAGGAAAAGAAAAAGAGAAGTAGAGGAAAGAGGACTTTTAAAGAGATGAAACCCAGTCAAATAAAAACAAAATAATGCACCAACGCAGGTGGCTGAGGCTCTAGACGGCCATTTTCTCCCACGCTCTTTCTGGGGAGAGGCTGTAAAATTTCTGTTAAGAGTGCGTGCAGGATGTTTTTCAGGGCCTCCCTTGCTCAGCCCGGGACCTTCTTTTATTTTCCCTCTGCACAGTTGCTGTTTCAATCACCCAACAACACTCTCCTGTATGTCAATGGCCTGGTTTCAATCAACCTGCAAAGCGTTCCTCCTTAAACACTCTTTTCTCAAGAAATGGTTTACACACCCATGATTCAAAATCAGGAAAACTGGTTGAGTCTGTCCTTTCTGTTAATTTACCATGAATAAATATCTTATCTATCTTCCCCGTCGTTTTCTTTCAAGGTGAGATTTTTTACAATAGAAGTTGGGATGGTTTGGGGAGTCTCTGAACTGCTTGATATATACGTGCTTGTAATAAGTGAGATAAATTGAGTCTCTGAGGTACTTCTGTGCATTGAGAACACTGATGTTCATTCAAAAGGCTCAGCTGCAGAGCAATGCACACAGATGGAAAACGAGCCACCATTACTTACTATTGCTCATTTATCTTTAAACGGCGGCATTTAAACATAATCATCTCTATTACAGAGCCCATCAAGACAGGACAACATAGGACATCTGTGTGTGTGTCTGTGTGTGTGTGTGAGTGTGTGTGTGTTCACTTGCATATGTGCTGTGCCTGGGGACTGCTGGAAAATTGAGATTATGATGTTCCATGTAATTTTCTCGGTCTGTGTACAGCCTTGTTTTTACAGCTTTTAAATAGTCATGGCTCCTTCTGATAATTTATCTAATGCGCTGCCATGTTCTGCTTTGGACCATAACTTCATGCTTGTTAGCTGACTGATCTACTGTCTGAAAGAACAGGCTATGTTAATTCAATATGGTGTCTATGAATGCATTTTGCTGGTTGAACAAGCATTTAGATGACTGACTTAAGTAGCAGTAGCAATTATGCAATATGTAAAAATGCTCCATTGCAAATATTGTCATGGTCCTGGGTTTTGAGGTTGTTATACTGTTTCATTTTGAATGTTTATTTTCCCTACATGTTTTTGCTTTTTACTTCCTGTCTTTGTCTGTTTTCCCTCCCTTTAGATTGTTAATTGATTTCACCTGTGTCCAGTCCTCACCTGTTCCCATCTCCCCGCTTACCCCTCTGAATTTAGTCTGTGTGTTTTTCCCCTCTGCAGTTGTCAGTTTATCATGTTGTGTTGTGTTCCAGCCTCTTCTCCTCAGTTTCCCTCATATTCCTAATGTTTTTCCAGTGTTCCCAGTTTCTTTGTAAGTATATTTTGGTTATTCAATTTGCCAGATTCCTGGACTTAATTCTGCTTTTGTTTTTGTTTTAATTATTTCTGGATGTTGGATTTTCTGTTCCCCGAACCTGCCCACCTGATGAACTCAATTTTTTTGTTAATTACAATTATGATTTTAACATAATCATAATTGTTATGTTTGTTATGTTAACATAACAATTAACCAGCTTTAATATTACTTATCACCACTTGAAGCCACATTGTACTTGGAGTTGTGTTTTTGTCACCTCATGATACACTTTCTCCCCTCTTGGTTCCAATTGGGCCATCAACTAATGAAGGGAATATCAGTCTCTTTAGCTGCTAAATGTTTTATTATGTTCACAAGCTAGTCATTACCTGCAGCCCTCTTCACACAGAGAGCGTGCAACAGCGTGTCCTCTCGACAGTTTGGCAAAGCACAGTGCTTTACTTTTGTCATCATCGCTTACCTTCCTCTGCCTACCTGCTCAACTAACAGAACTTAATGTTATGTTGCGGTGGTATCAGAGTATGAGTACACAAGCACAGTATTGGACCTATACCCAAAATAAATATGAGTGTCCTTATATTTCTTATGGAGTTCATCCCTAAGGGCTGCTTTATTATAAACAATTCCATATTCCATAGAATCTGTGTGTAACAGCTGTTCTGAGTAGATGTGTAGCAGAACACAGAATATATTATCATCAGATCATGACCAGACATATGGCTGGTGTGCTCTTGCATAAATGTGCATATCACTCTCTGTTTAAAGACTGACTCACATTTCCATGTGCTGTGTGATGCTGCAGGGGTTTTATAAAGTCAAAAGGACAACAAACACAACATCAGTAATGTTTCTGAGAAATCCTTTGTAAGATTCAGACGTTAACCCAACATCTTTCACGCTGGCCTGTGTTACTTTAATAGCTGTGTTCTGATGGACATTATAATTATGTTATAGATGTGAGACAATAGAAAAGTAAGATAAGCAAAATCACATACAAAAAGTTTATCTGTGATGTTGCAGTTGTTTGCCAACTCTGCTGACTAAAGCCATGTCTCTCTGCAGTTTTTAGTATGGATCAATGTCTGTGCTGAAAGGTGGAGAAAAGACTTCAACCAACTTCAATGAGTCTTTTGGAAAGAAAAAAAAGAAAACAAATTAAAAATGAATACAAAATGCTTCCAAATTTCAAGATGCCCTAAGAATAAAAACCATAATCGCTCCCCAGTGATTAAAAAATGATTTCACATGCCTCCCCTGATTTGCACCACCCCCTCCCCTCTCATAAATAATGACGAGTCACTATAAATCCATAAAAATATTAACAATCTAACATACATACACACATACTTAGTGTCCAAGAATAAAAGTCTCATCAAATAAAAAAATCCAAGTAAGGTAATTACGCCTTGTAAGGCATCACACCCATCATTATACAAAGAGTAATAAACATTATTGGAGGCTCCTATGGTCATGCAAACACAATGTAAACATGATTATGCAGGAAAACTAATGGCAAATATCAGGTTTACTTAATGGTTGTTTGAACGCACACAGTCCTCAAAGCAAAACCCCAATCCTGTTTGGTTTTCTGACTGACTGCGATGTGTTTGGACACTTTAAAATAAATGTTTTCTTAGTATACTAGGTAGGTTAGCTGATTTGTAGGAAAGGTTGTAGCATACTGAAAATCCCAGATTTTACACTTTTATTGTGATTTATTTTGTTTATATGATCCAGCTGCTGCAATAAAAATTTTTTTTATTGTTTTATTTTATTTTTAAAAAGATCTGCTATTGGCTGTTCAGTTATTTTGCACATAACCCAATCAGATTACTCATCGCATGATGGCTGGCTACATTTTTAAAAAAGGAAAGCAAAAGCACTTTTTCTTTCTTTTATTACAAAAGGAATTTTTTTTCAAGTGACCATTTTTTTCTCTCACATTTTTTTAATTTTATATTATCGTATCTTGAGTTTTGGGTATTGAAGTAAAAGTGCACATTATATTATTATACCATAAATCCTATTATTATATAATTATATGGCACATTGTACATTATTATTGATGCAAACAGAGTTTTAATATTGTAGCTGGCTGAAGAAGAGCTGACTTTAAAGCACTTTATATTCTGATGAATAGTTTAATCTATTGCATTTATCATTTTAGTACTGGATCAAATATTTTGAGGGTAATCTCACTATCTTACTTGAGTATGAGTGTTTATTTGATTACTGAACCAGAAAGAGCCCCTTCATATTTTATTTTCTCTACTTTTGTTACTTTTTGTATGTCCCATTTTATATACATTAACATGGACACTGCAACCACTCACAAAAAACCATTTGCCGATAGGACATAGTTTAAAATTAGCATGAAGTGACTTATGGCTAACAAGCAATCAGACCTCATTGTGAAGATATGGAAGGAGCTGTTTAAATGAGCTGTGTAGCTTCTATAGAAAATGCATAACTGTCTACACAGTTTGTACAATAGACTAAAGGGAGGAGGAATGTGTGCAGCAACATGTTCAATGTGATGATTAGGCTGGATTCTATTCAAAACAACCCAGCTAGAGGGTAGCTACCAGTCAGGAGGCACTTGAAGCACAGGTGCAGTTCTGGTGTCTGCCTCAACTAAAGGGGAAAAAAAAACTTGACCCTGTGACATTCAAACAAAAACAAGCACTGAGCTGTGCACTGATGGTGGCCATGGTTGCTATTGCCATTTTTTCTCCTTCACTCTGCTTTTTTTTTTTTTTTTTTTTTTTTTTTTTGGTGAGGGTCAGCCTTCCCTCACAAAGCTCAAAGCAAACAGAGTAGTGTGAACATGAGGTGGAATAAGGGTAAACACAGGTTGTTGTGACGTGTGTGGTGAGTGAGTGACCGTGTGTGGTGGACATTCCTGATATTGAGCCTGCGGAGCTATTTTTTCTTGCCGGGTGAGATGTTTTGAGAAGCCTGGTCCCCCACCCATGGGCTCACCTGTTGAGCCATGACAACCGCACAAATGGCTTCCATTGGTGCTCACTGTGACCTCCGACCCCTGGGCTTTGAGTTGCCCTGCAGAGAGGGGCTGTTTGAGAAGCCTCCCTAGTTAAAAAAACATCTTTACCCCCGGAGCAGCTAAAGCGCTTAGCTGTTTAACACCTGTGGCTCCATCCGTTGAGCTCTAACACAACTGCTCATATCTCCCATATCCTCACAAAGTGTGCAATCATTAGTCATGCTTGATCTCTGGACACTTGAATGCAGAGACAATTTGTTAGGTTTTTGTGCGAATGACAGAAGATGCATGAGTGTTTTGGAATCTTTCTGGAATTTCAGATTTAAAAAAAAACAAACAAAACTTGTAACTTTTTCAAGCCTCAAAAATGAGTACTGCTGTAAGTGAATGCATCAGCTTCAGTATCCGTCTTTCACAATGTTACAGTACTGGAAAAAATAAATAAATAAAAAATAAAAAACTTTATCAAATCATATATACTCTGGGCCTATAGTTTGTAGGGTTCTCCCACATGCCAAATCCCACATTAATCCCTGGATAGATTTTTACGAGGATCAAAAACAAAATTTACAAGCTAAATAAAAAGGTTTTAAAGCTACAGATTGGTGCCCACAGTTGTTTATTGAGGTAGATTGTGTTTGTGAATATGAGACATCTGGATTAAGTAAATCCTCTCCTCTCCTCGCCTCACCTCTCCATTGTAGACACATCCACCTCCAATGTGCATGCCTCTAGTTAAACATGCAGAACTCATCAGCCTCTACGCGGGAGAAAATTACTCCACACTCATGCATGAATAGACTTAATTTTGGGCAGATATTCTCTCACCTAGTGCATGATAAACAACCCCTGTCTTACCTCATGAGTAAAATAAATAATGAATTTGCACAGGAAACTTCTTACAGGCAGACCATAATTGTCAGAGAGATGCACACACAACCACACACACACTTACTCCAGTCACTCAACTAATTATATGAATATTCTCTCCATGCCCAGAGTCCCTCAGTTTGCCATGCTGTGTGTGACATGCAGAGTTTCAAGCAGTGGCAGAGCCTCAAACTTTTGTTGCATGGCTCATTCTCAAAACCCTTAAGGAAACACATTATTTTCCTAAATACTTATGTGATGCAGTATCACCACACAAAGGACCACACACACTCTAATCACAGTAACATAAGGCCATAGCAATATGCAAATGCACACAATAGTGCACACACACAAAGATATTGAACTGAAATGTATAGACTCTGCAGTCAGATTAAGAAACCTTGTGCTGGAAATATTAGGCCCTGTGAGTTAGCTCTACAGCATACCTCCAGGAATACGTAATTGCTTGTGTCAAGCTGATACAGATGCACCGAAATGCTGCAATCCAAGACTGTGCTGCCAAATGCTCCGACAAACAACAGCAGCACCTGCCTGAAATCTGGTGGAGTGGAGCACAGCGTCTTGGCCTAAGAGAGTGGATGTGTATTTCAGTGTGTGTGTGTGCGTGTGTGTGTGTGTTCCTTCAGGAGTGATCATGATGAAGCAGGACTTGCATTAGGTCATCAGTTCTGCTGGCGTCTCCATAGCTGCTGGGCTTGACTGGTGGAGACATGTCCACATATGGAGGTTCTTGCTGCTCACAAAATATTTCATATGAACAACATCTTGTTCTGAATTGAAACCAGAAGGATTTAAATCTGTCTGTCTATCTTTCTGTCTGTCTGTCTGTCTGTCTGTCTATCTATCTATAATAAATATAATATCATTATATTGTATTTTCAGAATTTTCATAAAGTTTAGAATTATTCTCCTCTCCCAACAATTTCCACTACTGAAACAATAATATCTAATATACTGTATTAAGAAGTATTAGTGTAGCCAATTTTACATTGTGCGATCCCTCTCTACGCCACCTTTGTTCATTCACACAGAACAAGTCAACGGTGCCGTAACGGCACTCCAGTGTGTGTTTTTAAATAAGCCGGCTGGCGTTCTGCAAGCAAAAGAGGTGTGACAGCTTTACGTGTTGCTATATTAACCTCTTACTGCTGCTAACTGTTGGTGTCCTTAGCTAGCTGACTCTGCCTGGATTTGGAACTGAGGGAGTGTTGATGTTTACACCTCTAGCTCAGGAGCAGAGCTTTGGAGGTCTGAGGAGGTTTACAGGCCCCAGGTGGAAGGGGGGCCTCCAGGGAATGCTGATGGGAGTAGTGCCAAAATGTTCACGAATGAAGACAAGGAACTGGGCTCAGCAGCCGCCCATTGAAGATGGCTGTTCTGGTATTGAACAGACTCAACAGGGTTTGGATCCTGGCATCCTGGGGCTTGTCCACATATAGACCCCCTCAGGCCTCCATAGGTGGCCAGTGGCTGATGCCCAACCTCCCACTCTCTCCTTTTCAGCTTCAAGCCTCCCCCGCCTCTGCCTGAGCCTGCTTTTCTGTGTCTGTGTCGTCAGAGTCCTGGTCGGAGCCACTGTCCTGTTATCAAACTGGCCTCTGTTGGACACTAATGAACAAATGAACATTAAATTGATTAATTAGTTTAACAATCACAGAATTTCAACTGATATGCAGTTTTAATCAAATGTGTTTGGTTTGGACTAAAATTAGATTTATTTGCCAAAAATAAAAAATAAAGTCTTCCCTTTCATCACTACCGAAACAATCATATTCAGCCGAAGCCTCTCAAAGCTATCTCAAAGATGCTAGTCAGCACAGCTCTACCAGCCCAGTCTCATTCCAATACATACATTCTCTCAGGTCCTTTGTACCCCACTTCCAAACCCAGTAACCCTCACACACACACGCCGTCAAACAGCAGCCACACCATGACTATTCCGCTGAAACTGCTGGGTGCGAATCTGTGCTGTGGAGATTGTGTATTTTGAGAGTGTACTGGGAGTACAGCAGGTCAATGAATATTTGATGACAGTGCCACCTCTCCTCAGTGCCCAAGCAGATGATCTCCTGACCTTCAGACACCCAGGGCCGGATGAATTATTAAGAACAGAGCAGTCAGTCACAAGTGCCTGGCCAGCTCCATGCGGAATAGAGAGGGAGGGCTATCTGTGATCACATCTCGCTCAGATGTCAATCAACAGACTACAACTTGCTGATTGGACACTTTGAACCAGAAAACAAAGGAATTTGTGTAACCTCGGCAGATTTATCTTTGGAATAAATTCACTATATACTGTAGGTGCTAAGGCTCATCCAATCTGGATAGATGGATGGAAGAGTGATAGATCAATAGATGGAATAGAAACAGTCCTTTGATGAGGATGATTAAGGCTTGATCAGGATTAATCGGATTCTTTTATCGCTGTAGCAATACTTCCTGCCATATGGAAAGCCTATCTTTTGACATGCCAAATGTTTCAACCTTCTGAGGCTTCTGCTTCATATTATTTGATCATTTCTGCTTAAATATTTGCTTTCATGAGTGTAATGTCTGTTTTGATAAGACTGTAAATGAACCCTTAAGGATTTTGCACATGGAGCAGGGTTCCAGTGTTCCAAAGGCCCTTCAAGGGACAGCAGACTATTGAACTAATTGTGACCTGCTAAGCTTTGTTTGGGTGGAGCCCTGAAATTTCACCACTCAGCTGTTAAAAGCTGCTGTGTTTGTGCTAGCCCATATGGAGAAATCAATGTGTGTGCTGGCAAATGGGGCTTTTGCTGGGAATGTAATGCAGTGTCTCCCTCATCTTTGAATATTTGTGCATGTGTGTGAGCAGAGATTGTTTATCTTTGCGTGTGTGTGTGTGTGTGTGTGTGTGTGTTTCTGTCATAGGTTACATATGGGGACACATTTTAGACTAAAGACACACTAATTGGGGACCGTTTGCCCAATTAGGGACAAAAGCCATATCCACAAGGGAGAAGGTTGATTTGTGTGTCAGTGGTTAAGAGTAGGATAAGGTCAAGGCTACAGTTAGGCCTATGTGTGTAACTTTGTGGACTAAGTATCCATCAACTTTTTCGAAGGCTGCCTCAGGCCTGAGTAACTATCTTGCATGAAGGTGTCGCATATGATACTTCCTCAAGCCTCGACCAAACATCACCCGATCCCACATTCAACACTCCATCCTGATCCCCTTCATCCCCCCCGTATTCCCTTTCTGAAATCCCTCCGCCCCTTTCACCTTTCCGCCGCCGCTTCCCTCTTCCCTCTTCCCTCCACTGACATTTAGTTGCCACCCCACCCGGTTCTCTGCTCCATGTCTCCCAGCCCCAGCAACAGCTGGGCTCAACTTGCAGCTGATCGGCACTTTAGCTCTGTAAGGCTTTGGATGCTGTAGTTGGTGACAGCATTCCTTGGCAACTTCTCGGACCAGACACAGTTGTGACGCAAGGAAAGTGCTCATCATCAAAGTTATGTTTTATTAGAAAGATTAAACTGCTTTTATGATGCACTTTGCGGATTTGGACAGGGAACCTGTCTTTTCAACGTTCAGGGCTGATTACAGAGCACCCTTGATTCAAATTCAAATACTTGCTATGAAAAAAAAATTATCAGGAAACACATGTGCTGAGTTGATGGACATTGGCAAATGTACGAGAAAAAATAATGATGACACTCAACACTCATAACGGAGCAAATTATTTTACCATCAGATAAATTCGTTTATTGATTCTTTCTTACTGAGCAATTTATCAAAATCACATACATTGCAGAAAGAAATCTATGCATCCACAAAACCGCACCTGAGACTTCTTGTACTTCTTGTACTATTGTGCTTATTTGTGCTGTTGACAGCGGGTTCCAACCAGAATAAGCAGCGACAACGCAGGACTTTCATTTTCTTAGTAAGTTAAATGCTAGCAGGCCCACCTAATCAGATCCCCTGTTGAGTGACAGGTGACATTGTCCTTTCTCAACAGCAGATGCCTTTGAGAAGAAGTGGGGTTGGCCTGGTTGATACACAGCAGATTGTCCCTGGCTGTCATTGTGAAGTTGGATATCAAAGGCTAAGGATGCTCCTAGACTTGGAACCTGACAAACAACATTAGAGTGAAGTGCACTGATCTTTATGGATTGGACGCAGATTGGTATGACAATGAAAAAATGAAGAGCGGAAATGAATGGTGGATTTCTTTTCCATTTTATTGGCCTTCATACTATATGACAAGGTTGGATGAAGGGTTTTGCATTAATGTGATGCGTCCTTGAATGAGGAAGCTCTCATACATCCTTCAAATGCTCACTTTGATTTGCATGAAGCATCATAAAGTACCAGTCAAAACTGTAGAATAGGAAGCTGTGTGCAAACTTTTGACTGGTACTGTATATTTTATCTCATGCATAGCATTACACACATACGCGTGCACACACACAAACACACACTTGTTTGCAACAGAAGGAAATAATTCCCAAGTGAGTGATTATGCCAGCATGAGTCTTATTGTGCCCAGTGGACACAGGTTTTTTGTTTGTTTCAAACACAGTGATGCGAGTGTCGTATTTGCTATCTCAGCTATGAGCGTCAGGGGAGGCATTCTGCTCAGGGCTTGGATTCTTATGGGTTTCCTAAGTGAAAAGACAGGCCCTGCCAGGATTACTCCTCCGCCTTACTGCAATGGCTTTTCCAGGGATTGCACACTTGTATACAGTAAAGCTCTTTCAAAGGGGGGAGTGTTTCTCATTTGTCAGCACTTTTTTGGACGATGCTTCTACAAAAGCTCCAGCTCGATTGTCTGTCTGCTTTTTCGAACTCTTGTGTCTGGCATAGGAAAACAAGACATTTTATATAACTTGCGTAGAGCTGGGGCCACAGTATAATTTTTCTGTGGCTGTGTGTCTGCAGTGCTTTTTGCTTTACGTACAAGAACAGCAGAAAATAATCAGCCCTGATCATTCCACCTCCATCAACACTTCGCCAGTGAAATATTGCCAAGTAAAAACACATGTGCTGAATGTGAGTGGTATTCATAATCCCATGTGTGTCCAGTTTCATATAACTTGTGACGCTGCTATCAGTCTCTTTGGCAAATAATCGCCCCCTACTCAATTTCTTCCTTGATGTTCAGTTTCATATTTCTCACTCTCTTGGTGTCTCTTTAACACGTATCCTAATTCATCACTTCTTCTCCCTGTCACCTTTACCCTAACACATCTTCTGCCATTGCTTTGCTTTTTTCCTCTTTCCCTTTTCCCTCCTCTCTCCTTCCCCCTTTTCTGTTGCTGTATGGCTCATCATTATGCCAAGATCAAAACTGTGTGCGCTTGAGTGTGTTGCACCTGTAGGGTTTCAGATTTCTTCCTGCACACGTAAACACATATATTTCACAATTAGAATGAGCACAACCTTTTAGCGCAGAGTCCCATGAGCACGGCAAAAGGGAGGCTGTGAGAAATTGCTATTTGAATTGAGAAGGCCATATTATTAACATCTTTAGTGCTTATATGTGACTGTGGTCTGGGAGCAAGAAGGTGCAGCACTGCACACAAATATATAACTTAAAGAATTCTCTGTGCATTGGTTGAAATTATCCTTGAGACAAAAGATAAAATTTTCAACTTCATAAAGTATGAGTCCTAAGAATTTCACCCCTTGAGCATTGACTTAGTCTCTGCTCATTTTATGAATCAATCAGCAATATCTAGCTCTTGATAAATCAGTAATTTCTCTGTTCCAAAAATCCTCAGAGGTCTATTTCCGATCAGAATATTCATGAGAATACCAGTGAATTACAGTCGATGAATCCAAAGAGCATACTTCATTGTTTTTTTTTTTCCGTGGGAGGTTCTAAGAGAGAAAAAGAGACGGAGAGAGTGAAAAAGAGTTTAACGGCTGTGATGGTGAACTTTTCCCCAGTTCACCTGGCTGCAGTGGAGGACTTTTCAGCCACAATGGGCCCCTGGGATCTGGTGCTCAGCGGAGCGGACCATGCATATGGGCTGTGATCCTGAGTGTGTGTGTTTGTATGTGTGTCTTTAGAGACAGCTGTCCAGCTCATCTTCCCCCCTTGCGACCTGCAACATTTATTAACCCAGATGACCAGGTGGCTATGTCCCTCTGTCCCTGCCAAGGCATGCTTCATTCTGACCTCTGACCTTCTATCAGACATTCCTCGGCTCATGTTTACCGTTCATGTAGTGCTTGGTTGACTAGACATCCTGGTCTTGGAATAGTATACTGTGGATACATAATGAAAAATTATACAAGATAAAGGCAGCATGCTCCAACTGAAGGGCTTGTCGTATAGTCAAATAGTGCCTGAAAATCCTCTCTATGAAACCCCTCTGTACACAGCCTGTTCAAGCACATAAAATGGGGGGAGAGATCATTGTTTTCCCACCTCTGTGCCAGCAGCAGCGGTAACAACAGCTTCGAATCGACCATCTGTATAAGCACGCGAACTGGCAAAGTGGTAGGACAGGACAGGGAGTGACGTTTTGACTGCATTTCATGAGTGCAAGCCACAACTGAAAGATTTAAATAGCAGCTAAAATACTTTTAAATAGGGCAGACAGTGTAAAGTCCAGGCGATCCTTACCCTCCGAGCAGAACGAGATGGATACGGACAGAGCCTTCTGTACGTCTTCTGCGTTTGTCTTGTATGCAATCAGACACACTTTCGGAGAGCTTACAGATACGAGTTGGACCAAATAGAGCAATACCACCGGAAATGATTGAGGGCAGTGTCGCTACAATTCAAGCAAGGCACGACAAATGTGTACAGACACAACAAAGAAGAAAAATTTGAAGTGAAAAAGTGAAAACAAACTCTCAGTCTTAAAGCCTCGATGTACCTAAAGGCCCCACAGACCACCGCCGACTTCATTGGTACCTCCATTTTTGCCGCTTTGTATTTACAAGGAACATTATCAGAATCTCCTCCAACCGACGCTATATTTGTTGTTGTCAAAACTTTTGAAACTTCCCTGCCCCACTTCGGTTGTATCAATTTTGACATAGAGGACGTACGAAAGTATGTAGGCATTGATGGATAGACCGTTTATAGACGAACGTATTCGTTCACGTACATTGAGGGAGCATATGGGCCTTTACACTGAAGTTAAATGATTGTTTTTATGATTTTATTTCATTGTTGACAAAGTACTGCTCGATGCATACTGTATATAAAATGCCGCACTAGACGCTGAGGATGCCGTGTTATACGTCACACCTCTTTTGCTTGTGGAACGCCGTCTGGCTACTTACTGGAGCAGCATTATGCCACTGTTGTTTTGTTCAGTGTAAACAAAGAAAAGGCGTCCTATAAAGGGGCTTCGATGTGGTGCTATTGCAGGATCTCTTTGTGAAAAGGGCTTATGACAGATATGAACACTTTTGCCTTCACTCGTGGTCGGTGCATACTCAGGAAATTATAAAACATTTTACTGGACTAGGAGGCCCCTTTAGATCCATGGTCAGGTCAAGGCAACAGAAATGATAACCTGCTACTCTCATTCCTTTTCCACCCTGTGATTACTGCCCTGGCCATAAAGTATAGAACAGGCTGTATTTGCGCTGTTGTAATCAGATATGTAGTCCATCTATTTTTGGTTAAATGTCCAGCTTTGAACAGGCAGGCCCACTCTCATAAGCCCAGATCAACACCCATGTAGGCAGAGGTTGTCTAAGGCCCTAGATCTGCCTGATCAAAATCACAGCCCATAGGCTAACCTTTGGCTTCTCCACTTTTCTTGCTGCTCTCCTAGATATACTTGACTCAATGTCCTGCAAGTCTTTGCCATGGCAACATTAAATACTTTTCCAGATGTTTCTGGGACCTTTGGCTGGCAGTGCAAAATCTGCACAATCTCCATGTAACCTTTTATTCACAAGTATGTCCTTACAGCCAATTGAGCTGCCCACCGGTGTTCGGTGTAGAATAGGTTGAAGCTCACACATTCTTTGTGCCCTTCTTTCGTCACCCTTATAATGGTGTGAGGGGGGCTGAGGGCAGGACAGGGACCCAAGGTTAGCGAACAAGGCGTATCCAGTTTCTGTTGTGTAACAGCAATACCTCCAGGCTTCCTGTGCACATGTTCTGTGTAATGCTCATGTCCTGGTGATTGGGTGGGCCATTAGAGGACATGAGGCAAGTGAAACCTTACCTGATTCATATTTCCTCCCACTGCTGCTGCTGCAAGTTGGAGCTGGACTTCAAAGTTGTCTGCAAGTCCATATATATGAAGAGCTGATTACTGTCCAAACACTGCCTCTTTGTTTGACTGAGATATTAAAGCTGACTTGGACGTTTCTCATTTTCTGTCTTGCATTGCTTCAGATTCAACTCAATTCTGAAGTTATTGCTTGCACAGAAACCCAGGCATGATGCAGCAGAATGGGACCCTGTGTCCTGACACCTTTCTTTTTTCTTTTTTTTACTGCTGGCAGCTCTCTTTTCACTGCCTCCAGGAACATGCTTTGGAGCAGGGCCATGGCACACTAATCTCCCCATACCAACTTCACCCTTTTGACTGCCCCACCCTGACCCCACCTCACCTCGCTGTGTTTGCTTTGGCACTCCACAGGACATGCGTCACAGCACCTGCCACTGCAGGCTGCCTTCACCCATACCCCTTTAAGTGTGCTAAAGGGTTAGCCACGTGTTCCTGGTAACCTCTAAATGGGTGGCAATACCTCTGTCCTCCTTCGTCTGAATTGAGCACCGGTGCAATCCACTCTTCAAGCCCCAGTGGCTGCTCCAAGGCGAGGAGGTTTGGAAGCCATTTAAACAGGGGAAACGGGTGTATGCTTTTTTTTTTCTCAACCTTTTTTTCAGTCATGGCACACACACACACACACCATCAATGGAGGATGCACACGCTACTCTACCACTCTAGACATTCTTAATACTGTATAAGTTGGGCTCAAAAAGTTCTGTTTGCACAAATATGCAGCAGAATTGCAATGACACTACTTGAAACTTTGGGTACTCCTTCTCCCGATCTCTGCCAGTTGCTCCTGTGCCAGCAGTGACAAGTCTTTTGAGCTTTCCAATGCACATGAATTCCAAGGGCCAATGACCCAGTAAAACTGTGCAAAAGACTGCAATGAAAACTAGTGATTAAATCTAGCGTCAAGAATTTTCAGATGAGATACGGTCAGAAAGGGTGCTGCTGTTTGAAAGTTCATGTCACAAAGGAAACATGCCAAGCCTGTCCTGTTCCATAAAGGAATGTAAAGCATTGCGTGTAAATGAAAGTTCTAGTACGTAGCATTGCTTAGTCATTGGTTGATCATATGCCAAATAAGTCATATGCTTAGTCGTCTGTTGACATTGTGACATGGGGAAAGGGGCATGTGAGGAAATCTTTGATGATGCATAAGTCCGGTAATGACATGCATTTTCATTATACGTATTTTTTATTTAATTTTAATAAATTCCATCATTTCAACAACATCAGAATATTTTTTGTGGCACCCCTCGCAAAAGAAATACGGCTCTCAACACTCCTCCCAGCAAAGTAGCACTGGGTTTTCTAGGAAGAGAGCACACTAAGGGACTGGTTATTGTTGGAATTGAACTAAATATATATTTTGTAACATTTGTTGTAGTTGTTACACAAGCTTTCATGTGGCTACAGTAAATTCTGAATGTCACAAGATTTCAGGATGTGAATATAACCTATATCTAATTTCCTCTGCATCATTAACCTTACATGTTTGGGGCTTCTGTTGCTTTGTTCTTTGGTAGAAAATAACCTAAAACAAGAGTTGAACTCAGCACATAGACCAGTCAAAATGACTGGCACCTCTAGACACTTGTATCAAGGCCTCTTTGTCAAGGTACCCATATGTGGAGCACAGTGGCCTTTCATTGGCCACATCTAGGCCAGACTGAGAGAGTGATAGTTGCTTTTGTCCTTAGGGTTCTGTAATGGACTGATAGCACTGTGCTGACCTTGCTCCTTCCCCACATGCTTCTTTTCCTCTTTTAGTCTCCTGGCTGTTATAGGCCCCATTTAGAGCTGCTGATACTCTCAACCTTTTGCTGTCAGCAAGCAAGGGCCAGGGGAAGGTGCAGATTATGTGCACTGATAGATGAGGTAAAGTAATGGGGAGAATACACAGCAAACTCTTGTTTGGAGTGAACATTGTCTTCAACCAGTGATACACATTCTGTAACATTATATGGTGTTCATTCACGGGGGAGCACAATTGAAATGGCATTCTTGAGGTGATATCTAAAGGTTTGTCGATGCGTATCAGTGTTGAAGACTTTACAATCCTTGTGGACTTCATAACATCACCACCTCTACCCTCAACATGGAAGGAGATGACAGAGGCCAGGATAACCCCGATGTTAGACCTCCCGTGGGCGTGATTAGGTCCCTTCGAACAGCCAACATCATATTGCGACTCTTTCACTATGTGAGAAGACCTCTATCGTAGCAACAAAGAATGAAAGAGACCATTTTTCTCCCCTCACTGGGCCATTTGACAATCCTATCTACTAGTAACATAATATTCCTCTTCTGATAAGGGCTCGCTCCCATTCACTTTACCTCATTTGCTTTTCTCTCTGCCTCTTATCTTCTCTGTCTTTTTTGTCTTTTTTTGTCCTTTTTGTTGTGGCAGGGATCTGCAGAGAGGGGTGAAGGTTGGCAGGGCAGGTGTCTGATTTTCATTAGAATTGCAAATAGGAGAGAGTGGATGCCTGATCAGATAAGAAAGAGAGGCGAGAACAATGGGGGAGAGGAGAGGAGACGGTAGCAGGGGAGAGGACGGTGTTTGGGTCTGACTGTGCGGCCTTTGATCCCTGTGGGTTACGGCCAAGGCTCATGTAACTCCCCACCACAACCAGGGGACAGGACCCCTTACCTCACTCATCCTTTTTCTTCCCTCCATCCACCCACTGGAGTCCCATAGGTCAAAGAAAGGGGGGAAGGGTTTTTACTGGGATTTTACTGGGTAAATATTCTTAATTACATGTTGCTATTATATTCTATTAATCACTTACTGTAAACAGTTTTCAAATAATTATTTTCTAATGGCATTTTTAAATCTCCACCTTACTAAAATTTCATACGCTATCATGATTCCATCAGGAATTAACAACTTAACAGCAGAAATAGCAACCAGATAAGTAACACACATGTACGTGTCAAGCCCCATTTACACAGTCTATTCAAGGCGGGACTGGTGGGCCTTTTTTCTTTATTCTGTATAAACACAATGAAGGTGTAATGGTGGGGTGTCTATGTTGTTCCACCTCTGTGATAAAGATAATAACAGCACTGGATCGGACATCTGTATAAACGTGAGGCGGAAAGAAAAGACATGGGTGTCACAGCCATTCTACATACAGCCTGTTCACTCCCTATCAATCAGCTGCAATTCACCTAGAGGGCACTCGTGAAGGAGTCCTAAATGAATGGGATTGAATCGAGCTAAACGGCTAAAATGATTATTTTCTCCTCCTTATAGACAAAAAAAACCTAAGTTTGTGCAAATATCGTATCGATTATCTATCAGAAGTGAAATGAAAACACACCAATGTTCTTTCGTTTTTCTTACAAGAGAGGCAATTTTGCCCACCAGCCACTAGCATTCTGCTAATGAGTGCTGATTGGTCGTTATGGATTTACGAATGATTGTGACCCGACACCCCTCCTCAAAGTCTCCCGGAGTCTACAGACGTTTTTGAAATCAAATTGCATGAATATCTAAAGGAGGAACAGGAGGAACTTTATTTTTGACAGCCAAATGTAGATCTTGCTGATGTAATAGTAGAGATATTCCACCATCTATCAATGCCATAAAGCATAGTGCCGTAAAGTGGCTTGTGGTGCTACCAGAGAGTGCTACCAATGCTTCTACTTAAATAACGGTATTTCACAACAATTGAAGCAGCAAAAAAATATCGAATGGACTAATATTTACTGTAGATATTGCATATCTCTACTACTATTAGAATATCTTTGGATGTGTTTTGACAACGTATTATGATTATGGCCCACAACCAGAACACTTAAAAAGCAGTTAGTAAGCCAAATCAAAGAGGTAGAAAATCAACCAGAACTGTCTTCAAATTGAGAAGACTGCAAGAGTGCGAGCTCCTTACCCTCCAAGCTGAGGACATCAACCACCATATAACAGGGAAAGTAAAAGATTGTTTTCTTAATCCATTATTTACAAAGCGCTGCTCGACGCATATGCAAGCCGTCACACCAGACGCCGATGGCGCTGTGGTCATGCCTCTGTTGCTCATGGAAGGCTGACACACTATTTAAAATCACACACCGGAGCTGTTTTGTTAAGTGTAAACAAACAAAGGTGCCGTAGAGAGGGGTCTTCGTTGCGGCGCTGTTGCACGGTCTCTGTGCAAAAGGGCTTCAGCTGCACACACACACACACCTCTACACACACACACCTCTACACACACACACACACACACATATGAAATGACTGAGACCAGCTGTGCCCTAAAGTTGTCAAACCCAACAGCTGGACTTTACAATTCTCCCCTCTCAATGAAATATCACACCACATCTCTGGCACCAAAACCCCAAACGATTTGCTCAGCATATCTGAATGCTGAGTATTAGAGGTTGAATTTGCAAACACACACACACACACACACACGAGGAAAATTTGAGAATAACCCACTTTTAAATCTTTTTGTGTGTAACAGTCCTTTCTTTGACGTGGACACACCTTGCAATCCCCATCGACAGCAATCTTCACACCCCCTTAGGGTGAAGTGTTGAAAATCATCAATTCCACTGGGCTTGTTGCCGTGGTGAAGGCTTGCAGCGACAAGGTTGGCTGGCTGCAGCACTACCAACATGCACCTGGGTGTGTTTGTGAAAGGACAGGACAGGCCGGAACGAAGGAACAGCTATGTCAATACCTCCAAAAAGGGAAAAACAAACATTTCTGCATGAAGTGTCATTTCAGTTATTTTTCCCCTTGAATAGTTTTCCCTCTGTAAATTTCCCACTAGTAAGCAGACTATGTAACCACACAAAACGGTTTTCATCAAAATATTTCAGTAGTTTTCTTCTGCATGTTTCACATTTCCTAAACTATGAATTAGACATCTTTTTGCTTGCTTTTCACCAACAGCAGACTGGGATACGGAGGATTTAGAAGAAGCTTGGTGAGTAACCGTCTCCTATCTGTGCAGAGCCTCATGAGGCCTGCGTGGGCGAGCTGGCCCTGTGCTAAACTCTGCTCTGTCCTGGATCAAGTTTACAGTCCTGCCTGCTTTAATAAAGTGGATTCCCCCTGCAGATGAACATGGCTTCGGAGCACCTGGCCTTGCCCTGGTCCCAGCGGGCTGTGTTTTCTCACGACACTGTTCTCTGCAGCACCTGTTGGTCAGACCTCGGGCAGCAGATGTTCCAGCTTCATTCCATCTGAAAAAGCATGACTATTGATTTGGAGGAAATTCCTGCCAGAATCCATCATTTAGTTTGAATTGTGAAAGTACCCCCTTTCAATTTGCCTGGCTCTTAAATGGCGGGAAGGAGGCAAACTTTTTGCAAATCGTTGGAAGCTGGAAGTTATTTGTTGTAAGGATACAGACATTCAGACAGGATAACAAAAACACCAACCCAACAGACACCATTACAAATGCCCTTTTTTTCTGCTCTGCTCTAGCTCTATAATCTCACTCATCTCTCTCATTCAAAACAATTCACTGCTATCTGATATCAGCCTTGAGATAAAAATCATATCTCTGACATTCACAATACATGTTACCGTGACAAGGTTGTGTTTTTCCTGACACTGTGCTGATACAAAATAGACTCAGCGTGACTCAAGAGATATGGATCGCAGAGCTTGTTTGCTGATGGATAGGAGTGTCCAAACGTAGCAGATCCGACAGCCTAAAAAGCGGCTGACTTATGGAGCAAGCCGGCTGCACATCGCATGGTTATCTCCTCGCACATGGTACCTGACGGGGAGGGGGAGGGCAAGTTAGACAGACATAAGGAGAGTGAATGACAGAATGAGTGAAAAGAGTAAAGAGGGCATGTGACAAAGTCAGGGATGAGGCGGCAATGTGAGTGAGTAGCAGAAACCAAATGAAGAAATGAGAGAGTGGGTGTAGAAAAGAGAGAGAAAAGCTTAATACTTCTCAGAGACAGAAAAAGAGGGAGGCCCCCATAAACACACACACACACACACACACACACACACATATGCACACACATATGGACACACAACCCATCCCCTGCCCCAAACTCCCTCTCCTTGCCATTATCACCAATGGCCAAAGCAGGACTGTCTGAGAAGAGCCTGTGCAGCTGCAAGCTCTTAAGTACTAACAGACAATTACAGGCTCTGGTTGCCTTGCCAATATGTTGCTCTCTTCCAACCCATGCTTCTTTTTACAATGTTCAATAATGTGAACAAAGTAAAGACAAAACAATAGATCTTGGACCATTTCCTTTCTTTCTCCCCCTTTCACCAAAAATGAGGTATTCTCCCTCACTAACTTCAAACATCCCATTTACAAAAACATTATTGAATGTTCAGACACACATTCAGGGGTCAAGCCTCCTTGCAGGGGCTGAGGGCTCCTCAGACTCCCTCTCTTTTTTATTATACTGCTTTTTTATTAACGGGGCATGAGAAGGGTCTGGCGAGGCTACGTGTCATGTCCCATGTACTGACGCACTCTGTGCATGTGTGTGCATGTTTTTTGGGCAGTGTGTGCGTGTGTGTCCTTTACATACAGACCCCATCTGTTTGGTGGCCGGACACAGTCTGGGAAAGTGTGTGCAGGCGAAGAATTCACACACAGCACAAAGGTCCAATTATGAGCCCCCACTCAGAGAAGGAGAAGGGGGTGGACAAAGGGATAATAGGGGCTTGTCCATCTCGGAAGGGGGTATGATGGTTTCCTTGCCTCTCACCTCGCCCTCCCTTCAAGTCCTTGCCCCACCACAAACAAATATGTGTCAACACGAACGGGGCATGGAGGAAATTCCTTTGGAGAAAAGCAGGCCTTCTATTTAAGCATTCACTGTCAAGCACCAAATGTTACAAACGAGTTTAAAAGCAGACTGTATGAGGAATTAAATAGTAACTATGCTAAATAAATGAAACATAAATACATATCTTCTGCAAATAGTGCTAATCCCTTGTGTGCCTGCAGTGAAAGTGCAGCATTCACTCGTTATATTCCTTCTTAAAGACTGTCTCCAGTCTAGTCTGACATGAGTTTAATCTCTGGAGTGTTGGGCTTCTGGCGTCTATATAGTTCCACCTCCATTCTGTTTTTACTGTAATACAGCTGATTAGATTAGCTTGTATTGGAAGAAAGTGATAGTAGCTCTCCCAGCGTCACCCTCTAAGCGCCAACGGTGGCTTGATTGGTGCCAGCTCGACTTTGATTCCTTATCTCCAACTTCAGCCGCACACTTTTGGCAAATTGTTGTCTGATTCAAGATCATGAGGTGGCTGTTTTATCTCAACAACATGCCAGCCATCTCCACACTTCGCTGTGACAGCACAGCACTGCGCCAGTCATGAGTCTAGACAGTCTTTGATCTTTCCTGTGTTCTTTAAAGCAGTCAGGACAATGTGTGAGTTTCCTTATCGGTGTGTTCGGGTACAAACCACAACACTTGTGCCTTTGGTTCTCGGCTGGGACAAAGTAAACAGCAAGAGGAACATAACCAAGTTAAGAATTACAAAGGCTGAGCTGTGGATAAATCACAATGTCAAAGACACTGTTAAAGTGTGCCTACCTACTGTTTACTGAGTCAGAGATTATGATAATTTCAGATGGGTTAGTAATCGTTTGCCCAACAGCCTGGATAAGTTTACCATCACCAGTCTACAGGTACAGTCTCTGTGAGGGAATTCATCCACATTAAACCTTCATTTAAAGGTTAGTATATTAGATTTTGAACAGAAATCTGGCAGCAAACAACTACTAGGCCTACTATTTGTAATGTAAAAATATTGTGGAGTAAAAGTTTCTGCCTAGTTCTATAGTTTGAACTCCTTTTTAAAGCAATACTAAAAATTGGTGACAAACCTTCTTGTTTTTAAGCCAAACATATGGTTTTGAAATCGTTTTAAAGTTTGAAATTTGACAGTGAAAACAAAACCTGAACTAAATGGAAACATTGGCTTTAAAAAAGTTGTGATGACTTTTTTTTATATTTTGATGGGGGTTTTTTTCAATCACGATCTTACTTTTTCATGTCATATCTCTTTTGAATGACAGTTTTTTGGCAGTCAGTATCTTTTTTATGTCCCTGGTTTTCAGTTTCAACTTTCTGTCACAGTTTTGCATTGAGAGGAGAAATAGAGTGAAGGTACCTGGGATATGGGGGATTCAGGTGAAATTGTGGAGGTTGAGGACAGAGGCTCTGGGACATACCTCTGGTCCAGAGGGGTGATGTTTGTCATATGGTAATATGCAAATCACACTGTACCCTTTCCCTTCCCTAAAACCCAGTGGTGACAGTGTTGAATCTGAAAGCCAGCGATCTTGACAAAATACTATCAATGTAAAACATATCTGGGAGCGTACAACAGCATTGAATTCAGTGGTGGTTCCTTGAGTTCATTAAGTACAAAACATTACAGAGTTTTTTTTCCCACTGTTTCACTTCACTGTCTTCTTCTTTGTCATGTCCATAGACATTTGTCATGTCTTGTTTGAATTATGGTTACACTGCCCTTAAAGCCCCCTGTCTGTCTTATGTACTACAGGCAGGACATAGTGACAGTTTTAGGAAATATGACAACAAGTTATTTTTACAAAAGTTACCTTCTGCTTTAACAATTTCCGGTGGTGCTATTCCGTTTCGTCCGTATCCGTGAGCTTTCGGAAAACGTGCACAAATATGGATGAAATGACTGTGGAGCACAAATGAAAGCCTCCGTCTGTATCCGTATATATTTTTTAATGCTGAGCATAAATGAGCCTTTATCCTTTGCAGGGTCACCTATATCAGCCTATTGCAGCTGACGTTGGGGTGCGAGGCAGGGTATGCCCTGGACAGGTCACCAGTTCGTCAGACAGGTACAGAGACAAATAACAATCATGCTCACGTTCACATCTATGGATAATTTAGAGTCATTATTTCACCTTTATTGCTTGTTTTTGGACCATGGAATATGAGAGGAAGCTGATGCATACGGGGAACCCACGCAGGCACAGGGAGAAGATGAAAACTCCACACAGAAAAGCCCCAGTTCTGGATTTGAACCCTCTTTCTGTGAGGTAACAGCTGACCACTACACCACCATGCTGGCTTGTGTTGATCTAGCAGTATTTTAATTCTGATGGGTACTGCCAGTCAAAACCAGCGTGTTTATTGAGGTTGCTAACTGCCCCAATGTTCCACTGAATGATTTTTGTTTACAGCGGGCAGTGATCCACACTCAATACACACAGTATATTAGGTATCCTTCAGTCAGGAAAGGGCAACACAGGATAGTCTCTGGAAAACTTTTTTTTTTTTTATTAACAGTGAATGATGTGCCCATTTGCTCTAGATGCTGGTGCTCTAGTGCAGTATCTAGTGGTGGTAAATGTATATTTCACTGGTAAACACCAAATGAATGAAGGGTATGTTATGATATTGTCAGGAATTCAGTAGTATTTTTAAATATGAATAAAGAGGCCAATAAAACATTGAATATTTGTGCATAGGTACATTGTAGCTAAATACTGCAGGGGTTTCTGTAAACTGGGTAAGAGGGTCGCTGTGCACTCTTGAGAAAATGCTGATTAAGCATTAAATCCGATTCATTATGCTATTAAAAAAAAAGCAGTCTTCCTTAATGCAATCTTCCTTAAAGTAATTGTTTTCCTGTAAAAGTTTCAAACTAATGCCAGCAAATAATCTGTCTGTTCATTAAAAAGGGTATAATTTCTCCAAAAATATCATAATTGTGGCAAATAGACTGTCAAACGGTCTTCAACAGCCTTGATTCCACATACCTCGAACGTCCTGTGTATTGGTGCCACCTTATTCACGTCTCACATGTTCTCGCAAGATTTCATAAAGCTTATATAGGATCAGCTGACTTAGAATGAGATTCTTGCAGTCATGTAACATTTCACCCGTGGCATAAAGTGGAAGAAAACCAAGGACTGTCCGGGCAGAAGAAGATTAAGTTTTTCCTCTGTCACAAAGCTGATAAAGATGGTACTAACAGCAAGATCGTGACCAATGAAGAATCAATCAAGCAACAATAATTTCCCCCCTCAGGTAGCCTCAGCATGCTACATTTTCACCTCAAATGTTAAAAAGCTCAGCACCACACCCCCATACTCAATTTCCCCATACAACAAATTTAATAAATAAATAGAAGAACAAAAAGATCACTTTAAAAATGCAGTAAACGTGTCTAATAACCGCCTGCAGAACAGCCTGCATCGGAACACATTCAGCTTCAGTGTGACTCGTTTTTTTTTTTTGTTGCACTTGTGAAGGTAAAAATATGCATTCATGCATCGTAGCCCACGTGCGTGACACGGCAGAGCATATGTCAGTGCAAGGGCAAATGTATAGATGCACACTTGTGTAAGGAATGAAATGAACAAATATACAGTTGTGTGTGTGCATGTGTAACACTCAGCAGCTGGTTGCACTGCTCTCACACACCAGGTGCAACCTGTAGCTCTAGGCGCTGTGTCAGCACATAGCATGGCAATATGACACTCTGAAGCATAAACACACACACACATTTACTGTATGTACACACGGTATATGTGCACGCGGATATATGCATACAAACATACAGTAGAAATGGTGAAGATCTGCATAGAGAATGCAGCAGGTTTATAATATGAAAAGTAGTGGTTGGATCACAGCATTTATTTTGATCTGAAGGGCTGACAGCTTAGGGAGTGAGTGAGTGAGTGAGTGAGAGACATAGAGAGAGAGTGAGAGAGACAGCTTCATGTCATGCTGCCTCTGCAGTGTTCATGACTGATGTGATCCACACAAGTGGTAAAGGCAGGCAATAAAAGGCATTTGGTTGCCATCTGTCTCTGTGGCCTCAGTGTCAAACAGTTGGCTGTCAGGCTCATGCCATAGACACACAACCAGGATAACCATTAGTCCATAAACAGGCGCCCTTCTACAGACAAATGGTTCGGGATTTCTATGGTCATGTCTGTGGTGAGATAATGGCCATAAAGATATGACATACAGCTGTTCATGTGAAATGCAGGTGGAGTGGAACTGGAATCAACAAGAAAATGCCTTTTAGAAAGTATTTGTTTATGTGTGAAAGAATAACTCGGCGACTTATGGAGGATCATCTCGTGTCAGTCTGATGTGGTTCGCCCTTTCAGCGTGAGTGCAAAACCATAGGGAGGCTCCATCAGACATATCCTAAATGCTCTTACTTCTTTTAGGAGACTTTTGCTGGCTTTGTTATTTTCTTAATAATACTGGAATAGTCCTAAAGAAACATTTATTTTTGCTTTCATATATTACTCTTTGTTTAGTTCCTCTTTTTTTCCCTCTTCTGGATGACTAGCAGCATACATTTTATTTTTCTTATACAGATATATCATATTTTATACCTACTTGGACCTCAGAATATAGAAAAATCCAAAATGCAATAAGATCTGGTCTGTAATGTGTCATGTGACCTTTTTGTACCTGCTGAACTCGCTTAGAACCACAACAGAGGTGGTACTAAAAAAGTAGTATCAGGTACCAGGTACTTTTTACGTAATGGAAACGCAAAAAAGGCGCATCGAGTCGAGCCGGTGCTATGCAGTGCTTCTGCCACTTCCCGCCTAATTTTAAGAAACTGTATATTTTGTTGTGTTTGCAGCTGTTAAAAGTACATTCTCAGATTTACTAAAGGTATATTGGTGCCTCCTCTCCTCTTCCTGACTGCCCATTTGTACTCGTCTGCACAAGGCATCAACTTCTTCCAACAACTGGTTAACAGTAAGAACTTTATTGAAGCTTGATAATCTGCTGAATTAATCTTTTTCTTATGAGGAAAACGGAGTGGGTGATAGAAGCAGCGCTGACAGACGTGCTGCGGACACAGACACCACCAGCTCCCACATCTATCCTTCTCAACAGTAGACTTCCTAATCATCTCCGGCTTCACATAAGCCAGTCGTTGGGATTTAGAGGTTATTATTTTGTGCTCCCTTCTTTGTCCCAGGGGTCATCTTTCTGAGTCGAGGTCAAAGATCGAGGTGAACCCAAGAGAAATGCAGTGTAATGTTAGGTAATCCTGAACACTAATCAAATGTGATGGAAACAATCTTTGATGTCAAACCTCTAGCTACCGTATGACAGCTGGGTAGTGTTAGTTTGGACACCTCTACAGCTGAACAGTCAGCGCAATGAAGTGGACATACCTGTCTGGTCATATGTTACATATTTACATGTTGTGCCTCCTTTGTTTTACATTCAGATGTATGCATGTGTGCATGGTGTCAATTGCCATTAAATGACTGTGGGGGTCTTTTCCTGGGGCCCCTCCAAGTCTAGAATCACCGCTGGTAATAGGAAAATGATGGAGGAGGAATGGTAAAGCAGCCTGTGATGAAACCAGCCCCCCCTTTGAGCACCCCGATTGTGAGGCCTGTAGTGTTTGAGCACTGAAGGTCATGGGTGACACCTGTTTCCCGTCTCATCTCCCAACATCAAGTTGAGTCGTTGGGAGGGGTGGGGGGTCTCAACCCCTACCACAGCTCAGCACAAAACCTCCTGTGTTCGTTTCCTGCCTTGAGCCAGCAAAAAAAAAAAAAAAAAAAAAAAATCACTGAAAGGGGGATGAAACGGTCAAGTTTGTATATCATTGTGGGAAATTCATGTCCGAGGTGAAAGGAGAGGCATACAGTACATACCTTTGAAATAAAGGCATCGCTGTGCTTTAAAGCCTTGTTTGAACAACACACTCAATTCCATGCCTTCCTCACATTTGAACACCATTATGCCACTTTTGTCATACTAAGACAGAGACGTACAAGTAACTGCACCATACTGTATTCTTGACTCCAGTTACAGCAAGTCATGGAGGCAACGATTGGAGAAAGTTTGCCCCCTTGTGGAGGAAGACAGATCTTTATTCTGTCTGAGAAGTGAACCAAGTCTGCAAAATCAGACACAATAATAGTCAATTGTTAAATATAAAGTCTATTTAATATGACATGAACTTCCTCAGATGATTTCAAAGCGGCCACATCAAGCAATGTTTGCCAGAGGCTATAACCTCTCAGGTTGGAGGAGTCGTAGGGTTTTTTGTGCTCTTCTGCTGGATGACAGAGAGCCATCTGTTTTCTGTAGTCATGGTCAGGAGCAGGCCTTTGTCTTTTTCCATATGGTGTTGTAAAAAAAACAACATATGAAAGCCGTCATACACAGGCGTGCACATATAGAATACATTCAGGCATATGCACAGATTCATACAGTATATACAGATACAGTCCAAGATCATTAAAACAGACTAGAATTGGGGGAAAAGCTCTGCAAAAGCAGAAAATCATCTGCTCCCAGTCTCTTTATTAGCCTCCTGTTTCCCAGTTGACTTCTCTGCAGCTGAGGCGTGAAACTGCTCCGTGTTTTAGCCTGGTCTGGCCTGAGCCTCCTTACACGCCACTGTGATTGCAGCTGTATCCTGACTTGAGGTACAACCCCAGCTGGTTCTCTTCTCTTAACTCTCGTCCTTTCCACCTCTCCTTTGCCCCTGTCTTCATTCATATGCCGCTTTCATTTCAGGAGCTCCACAGTCTCTCTCCCACTCACTCTCTCCGCCACTAAATGATTATCTCGTTTTTCAGAGTGCATCCATATGTATGCCATGTGCTGTACTTGCAAAGCATAGCTTATTTCCATCAAAAGCGTGGCTTTATTCTGTGTTTGAATTCCGGCATCTTATGTAACTGAAGCTAATTAAAAGCAGTTTTTTAGTTCTGAAAACATCTCACTGATGGAATTCCTCATACTGTCTATGAACAAGTAACACTTTCATAATGACACTGCTATTCATCTATATGTTTTGGAAAACCAATGAGAACATAGGAAAGAATGCTTTTGAGGAAATAGACAGCAGATGGCATCAGTGTATCAGATTAGTTGATGCTTCGCTCACATCGTTCAGAGGACATTAGGTGCTGAATGTATAACTAAATACTAACCTGTGTCTGCCCTCTGGTGGACTTAACTCTAAACACTAACCATAGCAATAGGATAATTAGCATGAGACAAGTAGGCCAGTATGGGACATGTATTCCATTGTGTCTCTGCATGATTCTTCATTTCTCCACCCACTGCATCCAGGTGTTTTCATGAATGGGATGGAAGCTAATGGGAGATGACAGCTGTTTGGCTCCACTGCAATTATTCAGCTAATCTGGCAACCCCACCTCTTGAACAGATGGAGAGGTTGGCATGGTGGCGTTCACATTTAGCAATGTCACACATCACTCTGGATTTGCGCTCAGCAAAACACATTCCATCATTTTCCCCCTCTGAAAAAGCAGGATTGGCGGAGTTTTGTCTCTACTTCTACGGAATGAGACAGTTGAAAATGAGCAGATAGAGGATGTAGATTTGCAGACTCTTTCCCTCCCTTTGATCCAAACGTAGCCATGTGTAGTTAAACAAATATATTTCTGAATTCTATTGATTTGTTATTGACAGTCAACAGCCATGCTATACATCACAGCAGCGCTTTGGGCTGAAAGCCAATTTCAAAGTTGCTCACATCTATTTTTACATGCTTAAAATTAGGGGGTTTAATATATATTGCATTTATCAATTTTTTGTGTTATCATGCTAACACGATAACATGTTGTTAGTGCAACACATGATTTGAATGCCATTCGTTTTTATAGGTATTTGGCCAAAATCAAAGTATTAGAAAAAACAAAAAGTTTAATCTGATGATGGGGTGAGATGAAAAGTCAGGGATTGACAAAAAGCATTACAAATAAGCATGAATGTACACGTACCATGTTTCATGGCAAGCTATCCCTCAAAACTACAAATATCAACCCCATGGTGGTGATAGAGCAAAAGGCAGAGGAACTCCAGAAGGTTTTAAGATACGTCTCTGGATATTCATCGATTTTGACCAGCCAGTGGCTATTTAAATTTTTATCTTGATGAAATTTCATGTGATCACTCTGGACATTAATACTGAAGATACACAGTAAATTCCTGGTCATTCCACTCAATAGCTGTGCTCTGTTTTTCCTGGTGTTGCTCATCTGAAGCAGCAGCAGTGCTGCGGGAGAATGAGGAGGCCTCCAGGAGGAGGTGATGAAGCTCAAGGATCAACTTCAACAGGCTCCTCAGGTGAGGGATGAAGCTCGCGCAGAGGCTGGGAGACGCAGCTTTAACTTTTGTGCATCGTTGTCAGTCACAAACAACATTTTCAATGAGGTTACTAACCTGTCAAGAGCCGTAATGTTTCACTGAATAACTTTTGTTTCTCTGAATTTGTGTCAGTCAGGAAAAGAAAAAGTCTTACGTCTTGGCATTAGTGGATTATTTCACAACAGAATCAAACTCTCTAAATGTGGCTCATCAGAGGAGCTCATCGATTTGGCCAACAAAGACCCCATTTGTATACCACTTGGTGAAGTCTCAGATGACAGAGGGCTTGCATTTTACCCCCTGTGAGTCACAGCCAGCCTTAGAGAGGTAGCATATTAATTAGGCCTTACTCTCTCTCCTGTCCCCCTCTCAACGTCAACTGGATGTTCCAACAGAATGGGCATCTGTGGTCAGCATTGGAAATGAGCCTTGAAAGTGTAATTAATGAGTGCAATGGTGAGATAATTACAGAGAACAAAATTATTGATCAGGTCAGCAAACTCCTCTGTCTTAAAAACGTCTGCCCTGAAAAGTCTTACCTCATGCTGTCAGGAAATATGGTGAGTGAGGTAATGCAATACAGCGGACAATATCTGAGCTTTTTCCATCACACTGTTGAGATGCATGAGGAATGTCTCAGAGTGAGAAAGGTTCTTGATATTGGACCTAATTTATACACATCAGGTGTTGTGTATCTGGAATGATTGCTGATTTTCACCGAAGGGAAAAGTATCTTGATTACAACAAGAAACTACTAAAAGTTATCAAGTAAATATAGATAATGTGACCAAATACCTGCAAAATGTTCCTAGTATTGTATCACAAAACTAAAATAATGGTGAACATTTTATATGCTATACCTTAGTATGAGAGCATAGTGATCGTGGTCATCCTAATATTCACATTTAGCTGCTATAGGTATTGGGAGAAGTTAGCCTTCGGGGCTTTCTGCCAGGAAGCCTATAAAGAAGGGCAACATGCTTGTTGGCTCTTTTTCTCGTTTTACATAGCCTATTCAATGCAAGAATATGATACAGTTATTCCACTTAGCCATTTTGTATAAAAGGTACAAACATGGAAAACTGGGGTGGATTGTTATTTTGCCTTTAAAGCTGCAGTGGGTAACTTGTAAAAAAAATAACGTTTTGTCATGTTTTCTAAAACTGTCTCTATGTCCTCACAGTTGTAATGAGACAGATTATCTGTGGGGGGGAAAATCAGACTCCTATAGCCTCATCTAGTGCCTCTAATGCCATTTGAAAAGAATCACCAATGATCTGATCACCAATCACCAATCAGAGCCAGGAGGAGTGAACATATTGTGGTGGCATCATGCTGCCGTTGTTTGTTTCAGTATAGAAAAGCAAAGCCTGAGTAATAATAATGATAATGTCCTCTTTATGGCGGCATTGCAATAACTCTATGAAAAACAGCTTTTAGCTTTAGCTTTAGATTGTCATCCAACACCATCTACTTCAAATTAATTCAAATATTCGGCCATTTGTTGAGGAATTTTCCAGCTGAGATCAAACGACCGTCTTACATAGTGTTGTGGAACTGTTAAATACTGTGTGTGAGAGAAAGAGACAAATAGAAAGCATGCAAGTGTAAATATTACAGATGTGTACCCACCTCTCTCCTCCCTTCTGCCCCACTCCCTCTCCTCACCTGTGCCATGCAGGTAATGAGACTACAAGCTGATGGCCAGATGAAAGATGGAAAATGGAGTGACAGATTTATGAAACGGTACGAAGCATGAAAAATGAGCAGTCAGCTCCAATAATTAAACAACTCCAGTGGACCCACTGATCCACCAGTCCACAGATCAATAGAAAACATTCAGATGAAGTGTGTCACGTGTTCTAGAATGGCCCATACCACCACAAACCTGGGAGAGGATGTGCTTTTTATTTATGGCAAGGAGCTACTCAGCATTTATGAAATGCTTTTACAGATACTTTTACAACTCGGGGTCTTGAATGACCAGGTTTCTCTTTCAGCAAGAGGCCTGTTATTGTATCATCTTGTTTGACCAGCAGAGGCTATGAATGTCTTGCTTTAAACACAATGTCATATCTAATAATAATTCCATAATACCCTTCCTTCCTTGTTCGCTCATGGGCTAATGCCTAATGAATACTCTTACTGTCATCGCTCTGTTCTCAGGGCTCAATTTTCTATTCTATTTCTGTGTATTGAACATCAAATGCTGAGCAGGGCCCTTGTGTGGGATTAGAGGGCTTGTTCCTTTCTAATAGGCCCCTTGACCTTCGCAGCTCCATGACAGGACTCTGGCATTAGCCCTTTGAGGTAACGTCTGCCGCACGGGCTCCCATGATGCAAATTTTCATGTCACAACATCAAACGGCGCGCTGATCAAAGGTCAACCCTCCTTTGTGTAGGTGTTTGATATCAAAATTTCTATTTCATCTCCAGCTGTCAAGGGCTGTTAGAGCTAAAGAACAAATGATGGAGGGAAGGAAAGGAGAGCAGGAGAGGTAGTCAGAGTTGATTATAAAAAGTGCAGGGACTAAGCTTGGATAAAAAAAAACCCTGGCACTTAATTGTTAATGATTTAACGTATATTCATATACACCTCTTTGCATTTGTCCTGAATACTTTCACCGTTTCTGATAACTCTTCTGCAGATTTACAACATAGCAGAAATCAAAAGCTCCATCTGAAAAAGCCACAGCCCGCACTACATTTCTGTAGAGTTTCCGTGCTTTGATTGTATTTCTATTTCCTCATGCATTCCTCATAAGCCCTTGAAAAGTGCACAGGAAAGGGGAGAAAGACGTTGGAATCGATGCATCATTCCGATTAATTAGGGGCATGATTTGCTGAGGCGTCTCAGAAATAAACCAATCTGAATGTGGAATTAGGATTCAGGGGAAAAGAGTCTGGCTGCGCAGCATCCAGATTTGTGACGTTATGCATTAAATTATAAGTAAGAAAGAAGCCATCTCTCTCAGTCACAAAGACACAGTCCTGTGGAATTCACAGTGTGTGTTTCTGTGTGCAGATGGATGCGCTTGATGTTTGCATGTGTGCTAATTAAAAAGAAAGGTCATACATTACACACCCTGATCTCACCACTGCTATCCCAGCGACAGAGCAAGCACAGCCACGTCACCCCCACATGTTTAATCGATCGCACCACCTTCACTAGTAATCTCTCACATGGACAGACAGGCCACTCGATAAACTACACCCTCCACTAATTTAGCCAGGAGAAATTGAATCACATCCACGCAAGGCATCGGTGGAACGTTTGGGACAGGCAGAAAAGCGGGATTATCATTTGACAATGTGGCAGCGTAACCGCATCCCATGCAAATATACTACCTGAGCACAAGCCTGAGGAATAAATCTCAGGCTGACAATGGAGGGTTCCCATCCAAAGGCATGCTGGCAACATTGTATGCATGAAGAATGTCAGTCAATAGACAATCATGTCAGTCAGGACAGAGTGATAGAAGAGAAGGACAATGTTTTGATTGTTTTGGATCAACTTTTCTCCTTTCAAAAACCTCATCCATCACTTTTAGCCAGCTTCACTGCAATTTACTCATATACTGTACTCCCTTTGACTGAAAATATAAGCTTTCTTTGCTATTGTAGCATGCAAATAAGATACCATGTGTAGGGTTTGACGTGAAGCAGCATATTCTATCATTCTGTGTAAAAATCTCTATACTTTTTAACATGACTATATTTATCTGGAGGCATGTAAAACATCTGATTTCAGCATCTTCCTTGTCAGATTTTGTGATGTATCTGCAGTTCTGTTTCTCAGTGATAGATGGCACTGTTGCTCTTCCATAGAAACCCCTCAGTTGTACTTGATCGTTTGGGTAAATAGCTGCTTCATGCAAACATTTTTACTCAGCGAGTGTTCAATTCAAGACCATTAGAAAGCACTTTAGGCAAATATACTGTTATGCAGAGAAGTTACAAATTACAAAGGAATGTAACACGCAATATTAGAATGCTCCAGATAAGAAACTTGAATAAATGCCCTGCAGATGTATGCCTTATTGGCAAAATAGAAGTTATCACTGTATTGACATGCATGATTCTAGTGAATAATTTAATGAGAAACAGTTTTTTTTTTTCCAGTTAGAGTGCAGGAGACCAATAGATGGTACAACTACAATCTCCTCACTTTCAGCAAATGAGCCTTTAGTGGATCATAGTGTGAGGTCATTCAGAGAAAAAGTCACATTCTTTTTATCTGTTCATATACTTGGACGATAAAGCTGCTTCTGATACAACACAAAGTTGTAGCCATGACATTAGACAGTACCTCAAAATATGGATGATCCAAAGCTACAACAATTAAGATGTGCATTCTTCTCACACATCTTCAACCCAGCAGTACATATGATCTATTCAGTCACCAGAGTTTCATCAGTTTTGGGCACCCAAGATTAGTGTAAGCACTACAGTATCTGAACAAATGTGAAATATGGACACCCATTCTGTTCATGAGGTATGAAGCTCTAGCAAAAGTTCAGTCAGGAAGACTAAACCTTTGTGCACTTGGGCTGTACTTCATTTCTCATGCTGTTCTGTTATTCACACCTCTCATGCATGCTCGATCTTATTTTCCTGTTTCCTGTCCCGGTCTGGGGCCATCAATTGAGTTATCAGCTGTTCTCATTAGCCGGTCACATCTATCCAATAGCACAGCAACATACCTTCATGGTCAGCCCATCATCTCTCTCCGTTCCTCTAGTTTTTTCGTGCTACTGTTTTGCGTGCCCTCCACCTCCCCATCACCGCCCAGTATTCAAAGATTCTCCAACTTCATCAACAGGGTCATCAGCCACCACCACCAGTGTCTGGACTCCAAGGGGGGATACATATCTTGCTGCTGCTCAGCAAGCATTAAAACGTTATCACATATCATCTGATGTAATAAACAACCATATTTACTTCAACCACTAGTCTCTCCTGACTGAAATTGCATTGAGAAATAACCTAAAAAGTGTTTTTGCGGAACATTACGATGTTACAATGACAACACTTTATCCCTTTGGGTATTGGTGTGAAATTCGACTAGTATATGAATACTTCGGTTGTGGATAAATGTGTTTTGTGAGGTCACAGTCACTTTAATGCTTAACCACCAAACTTTAATCAGGCCTGTATTAAAATGGGGTAGACATTTGGACGGATCACTCACGTGTAAATCAAAAACAGAAAAATATAAGAATTCCAAACCTATTAATTTGTTGTATATGCATGATGCATAATGTTTAGACATTATTTAGACATAATGTGTAGAATTAAACAGTTTAATGGTGTTTTTCTTCTATCTTTATTTACAATTTTTTGAATTCTTCATACAACCACTTTGACACGCTGTCACGTTAAATTATGTTTCAGTGAAATTGGAAATAATTATGCTACATTGAACCATACAGTTCACTCTGTTCACTAATACAAAGTAGTTGTGATACTATGATTAGAAGCCAGGCTTCTGGTCATTTGGGAGACTAACATAAATTTGCACTCATGAAATTAGAGATTCAATAATATCCCACTAAAATAGAATAGAATTAAAGAAAGACAAATATGGGGACGCCTCCTTTAACAAATTGCTGCATGGAGAATGAATCAGTGGCTGCTGACATAGATTAGTTGCACAGAGGGTAATCACTCTCCCTCAGATACACATGAAAGCACAGGGGTTATCTCCTAGCTCATGAATAGGGTTTGTTTATAATGGAGAGGCTCCTCATGGCAATGAAGAGCTACATTAATTGCTTTACAAGCCTAACCCTCACAGTGTTTATGGACAAGCACAAGGAGCAGAAAAGGGGGATTGTTCCTGTTTCTTTTATTTTGTTCTGTTGTTTTTTCCCCTCTCTTCTGGCCTCACCACCTGTGGTGATACGTGAGAGAGGGAGAGAGAAGGAGGTGGAACAGAATTTAAATGAAGTTGGAAAAGTTAGGGGAGTGAGAAACGATATAGGCATAGAAAATGGGAGATACGGGCTGCCAGAAACATAATCAGCAGTAAAATGAACCAAAACAAAGACAGAAGAGGGCAGGTGAAGGGAGAGATGAGCGCAGACAAGTGAGCAGAACGAGAGAAATCGCTTCCAGAGGCTGTTCACATCTTCCTCCTCCACAAATGCACATCCCTGATGTGGAGGAGGAGGGGGCTTGAACACCTAATTATAGATCACTCGCACACACATCCTCACACATAGGTGGAATTGTGCCAGTGTGACAGGTAATATGTCCCAAAAGTACAGTATGTCTCTCAAGAGGTGTAAAAGAAGACACGTCTCCTGTCTGTGAGGTATAATGGGAAATGCCTCACTCTTTGCTGCAGTCATTGTAGTCCAACAAAATCATTATGCTTGGCTTCATCACCCCCAGAAAACAAACAAGCAAAGATATCCCCATAAAAGGACAAATTAGGTATGAGTGTACTTTGCTATGAGCCCTGACCAACTCAGGTCAAGCCAAGCCAGAGATAAAAAAAAAAAAACCCTGACATTTCCAGTCTTATTGTGATAGATGGTGTCTGGCTGCACTCATCTCCACCACTCCTTGATCTGCGCTCTATCTCGACACCTCGGGTCAGTTACTTTGACTCGCTAACCACCCTCATTAGTATTCTAGAAAGCTCTGTGGCAGACATCCAGTTTCTGTGTGGGGAAAACAAAAGCTGGTGGTTGTAGTTCTAATGTGGGATTCTGCTTCTTCCAGATAGCTGTGATACAAGGGAGAGGATGACGATGATCTCTGCAATACATGTGCAAATCTCCCAAAAAAACAACAACAAACAAACAAAAAAAAACACACCGTACAATTTTAAAGTACTTTACTTGAATATCTCCATTTTATGTTTCTTCATACTTTGTTTTCATTATATTTGTTGAGTTAAAATAAATTTTGCAGATAAAGATTTTACAATGGAACACAATGGATTATTATTTACAATACTGATGGAAATTTTATTTAAATCTGACATACGTCGTCCTGGTGCTGTAAACACTCACTATAGCAGGAAATGCGTATTATTCTGAAGCTCCAAGTAGTTCCCAACAAATGCACTATTTACTACTCTTTCAGTAAGACAGTGCTTCGGTATTTGAAGAAGTAATGAAACAATTCAACAATAAAATCACATATTTGTGAGCTGTTCTTAAAGATTTGCATTCATCTTCAGTTTAATGAATGGACATAGGATTGACACAGTGTTTGTTTTTGTCTTTTCATGGGATTTGTTGGCAATTTGACGAAATCATTTAAGTAAAATACGGGTATAATAACAACATACCGAAAACTGAAAGGCAAGAAACCACAGAAAGCTCTACAAATCTGAACCAATGCAGATTAACTATGCAGATTAACACATGACGCATACACATTTAGACAAATGAACACATGCACACACGAACGCACAAAAGCAGTCAGAAAATGATAGATTTTTAGGCATATGCCACGACTGAAATAACACAAAAAGTATTGCTTTGAATAACTTAACAATGTGGACTTTAGCTTATTATAGACCGAAATACAAAAAAAACTAATAAAACCAAATCACGGAGAGAACTGCCAGTTAATGTGATTTATTTGCTAACATGTTGCAAGAACATTTGTTTTGATGGCACAATTTAAAAATATAACCATCCAGTTGCAAATGCCCTCGCACTTTGCCCTCATGCTGTACATCAAATGTAGCCAGGAGGACAAATAAATGAATGTGCAGATGTTTAACAAACTGTTTCCAGAAAATATATAGTGTGCAGTCATAATTCATCTTAAGTATAAATCCTGCATGTGTTCCTTTTAAATGTCGACCAACATCACAGAGCTTATTTATCAAATAAATAGCTTTTGGATGAATCTCTGGTTAAACAACCTTGCTCCTGCAGTTTAACGGTACTATTGTGCCTTGCCCACTAATTCAGTGACTTGGCCTGCGGTCATGGGATTAAAAGAGGTAAGCACTGGTGAATATCCCACTGCTTCTGTAATGGAGGTCTCCCATTTATTACCCAGTGAGACCAGTGAATAATACATGGGCTTGTCCAGTCCACACACAGTAAAGCAAGGGCACTTGTAGTAAAAAGTATTGCCCTTGTCTAACTAGTTAGGTCTCCCTGAGGCTGATTCCGACAGGTCTATTTGGAACAGCCTTGTTTGACCTCTCCCTATGTCTTCCCTTGGAGCAATGCGAGCGACCGATCAATCACTTGGTAATACACACATTTTTATGCATGTACACACACATATTACTTTTCTTTGTGTCTAGCTTTCCTTGGAAAAACACACAAGCGCTGTATTGTGTCTGCTTCCCATCAAATATGAACTGTTGCCTTGAAATGAAACAGTCATGTCTGGTTTTTCTGTAAGCTCGTGTCATTAAAGCCCCACGTCACTTAGTTCTGGCAAGCATAGTCTTCCTGAGTGACTGGAAATTTATCAGAATGACTCTGATTGCCGTAAGCTCCTCAGTGACGAGATGGATGGATGGATTCATGAATACAAGTGTTTTAGCAGGTATTGGCAGGTAACATCACGCCAAACTGAGGTCTTTTTCTGCATGAATTGGCATATAAGCACAGGTCTAAGGCAGCATATTCACTGATCTTCAAAGGGGAAATAGAGGAGTGAAAGCCCTCAACCATGGGGATACACTACAGCATGCCCTCCATGTGGGATCTGGTTTCATATTGTGTGGAAAACCTTCCCATTGACTGGCGCGGCAGCTATGAGTGAGATGATTAAGTGCTAAAGTTGCATTTTCTCCTCCGAGCAGGCAGCCCCAAGGCCAGAAAGGCTGCATGATTGCCTCTGTGTGCCACATTACATTGACATGATGGAGAATACTCTCCTGGGGCCTGAAGTAATGTAAAAGGAAAGTGGGAGAGAGAGAAAAAAGCCCATTCCAGCCTGTTCTGGTGGGACCTCAGAATTCTCGGTGTGCAATCGGATTTGCTGATAGATCTCCCTGCACTGCCGCCTCAATATTGATGACAGGCAGAGCATTGGCACAAAGGTGCATGGCAGCACACTAGGGAAGTCCTCTAATCCGATTCTGCTTTCAGAACCCCAGACCACCCCGCTGGGTGTCTCAAGCCTCCCGGCTCACCGTCACACAGGCATGCTGTGGACGCACAGTTCTGTGAAGATGACCACAGAAGGACAATTTAGAAGGGGAAAAAAAAGAGGCTAGTCAGATTGGACAAAATCTGTGGAGTCCATTTTTCTCCCATAACTGATTAATTGGAGACTAAAAAAAGCCAAAACGCATAAAACTAAATCCATCAGCCGGACAAGTGGAACAAATGAGGCGACCTCACAGTGGGAGGCAGCGCGGCCGTTTTGTTTGCTTTAACAACTTGAAGGGCAGACGATGCACGCTCGCCCAGCAGCAGTAACAGCCAATGTGAACCTCAGCATCCTACTGGTTCATGTGCTTTTTGGCAGACAGATCAAAAGACATGAGTTTGATCCAGCGCAGTTACATTGTCAACACAGTTTCACCATAAAAAAAGAGACCATTTCCTTCTTGGGCTCATCTCATCCTAAACTGAGCGTTTGTCTTCCATCTCATAGCTATGAAAGCATGATTAGTTATTTTCACCACATGACAGGATATAGGAGCATTGCTAAACATGAAGCTCTACTGGAGCACAGGCCTCCATTACTCAAATCACTTTTATTCTTGGATACCTGCTGTGTGTATGAAATGTTTTTGTGTTTTTGTTCTGCTGGAGCTGCTGTAACAACCAAATTCCCCTGTGGGGATTAATAAAGTCTCTATCTATCTATGTTCCATACAATGCGCTAGGCTATATGAACTACCACTATTATCACTGCCAGACAGCAGTGCTGCTTCTGCTGCTGTAAACAACTACTGGTAACGGTAAAAATGTAGAGATATTAACCTTTGTGAAAATATTTATCAACATACAAATACATATCCATGGAAGCGTATTGCATTCACTTGAGAAAAAGAGATTGCTCTGTTTTTCTGAAATAACAAGATAATTATCTCATTAATTGAGGAAAACAGAGCTTTGTTTGTCTGAATTAACAAGATAATTATCTCATTAATTGAGGAAAACAGAGCTTTGTTTGTCTGAATTAACAAGATAATTATCTCATTAATTGAAAAAAACAGAGCAGAATTAAAAAATTTTATGAAAACTTTTCCCAGAATTTTGAGATAATTATCTTGTTAATTCAGAAAAACAAACGTTTTCGTGACAAAATAAAATTCTGCTCTGTTTTTATATATATATATATATATATATATATATATTATGAAAATTCTCAACATGTTTTTTATGGCATAAATGTCTTATCATGCATATTTAAATACGTAATAAGAAAACCCAACTCAAGTTATTCAGTTATTACATATGTGTATTCTTCTGCATTCTCCAAAAATGATGTTAACATAAATTTCAGAGCAAAGAACATTCATTTCAAGCACTAACACATTACATGACATGAGTCGGAAAAATAAAATAAAATACATATATGAATATAAAATCTGAAATTACTCCCCAGCACTTTGAGATTACTTCGCATGTGCAACACCAAGCCTAAACTGAGTTGGTTCATTTTGAATGCATTAAACTGAACCTAGTTTTCGTTTTGACCAAGAGTTAAATCTGTGACTCAACTTACTCAGACTCAGCTTACATGCCCCAGTAAAATGGGTCTGGCAACATCCCCAGGATAACCCGTGATTTTTGCAACACCCTGGATGAACTCTGTCAGCTTCCAATAAACTGATACTTGTACAATCTTACCCTTCTTCAAATGAATTTATTGAGGAAGGTTGGACAATTAAATTGTAAATTTAAATGTTTATTTCATACCTTTGAACTCCTTGCTGCAAATACAGCAGGATGCAAACTTGACAGAATGTATAGTAGTCAAACAGTGTTGGGGGAAACAGTTTCTAACAGTCATATATTATCATAGCACATTGTATTAGTTAATTAGTGCAAAAAATAATATATGACTGCGACTTTTATAACCTGATATAATGTGAAATGAATGTGATTTCAGTAATATTATTACATACAGTGCCACCCAACCTTAATTCATAACTTCCTGATTTATTGACAACAGAAGATCCTCAGCAAAACCAGAGAAACTTAATGTGAAATTGAGCAGCTAAACTACAGCCATTAGCAAACAACTTTGTCAGCAGTTTGAACTGTTTCAGTGGGATTGTGTGAAAATAAAGGTGCTTTATGAGAGACTCAGACCATCTGCTCATCTGCTCCTCCGGTGGCATTAGTGAGAGAGTCAGAGGGAGGGAATGAGAAAGGAGCCTTTTATAAAAGGAGGAAGACCTCCTCATCTGTATCTACAGCGGCCTCCCATAGTGCTCCTATTTGTCTCCTCCTGGGTGGCTAGATTGGGGAGCCTGTGGGTCTTTACAACATCTGCAGGCCCCTGGATAGAATATAATAACCCATTACCTCATCTCTGACAAAAACACACATTTAAACCCCAATTAAACCCCTTTCTTCATGTTCTTCACAAATCCCAATTTGTATCGTCTTCTGTTTCTTATATGCAATTCAAATGTTGCCAATCGGGGACACAAAATGTCTTTTTATCATCTTCCCAAGAGATTAAGGGAAGACAACGGAAGCTCACAATTTAAGAGGGCCCTATAGAAAAGAGAACACACACTTATTTCAAAAGTAAGTCCTTTCTTAGTGTATGTAGAGTGCATATTATTCTAAACACTCATAAACACAATGAATTATTTTGATGTATCGCATAGTTCTCAACAATAAACGATCATTATACACATTTACTTCCACGATAATGATAATGATAATGAATCAGTTGTGTTTCTGGATCTGAGGGTCAGCAGCAACAGATGATCCCATCCATCCCATTTATTCTCTGGAGACACAGCTTCAAATTCTATTGTTTGCAGCCACTCATTCTTCATTCTGAACCGGTATCATATTGTGAATGCACACAATAGTAATACATTTCTCATTCATAGTGCTGTGGCCAGACAATTCTGTGTTAAATGTGGATAAAGCAGAAAGTTTCAGATATCAGGTGATCATTTTCAATGTATCAGAAAGGGACATCTGTGGAGGGGTAGGCGTAAGCCTGAGCCATCACATTCAACTGTGGCTAGGCCCAATTTCACAGGCCGTACTGTGGCTGAATGGGAAGAAATTGGAAGAAAGTGAAATCGATTGCTTAGATTGCAGTTGTACTTTTATTTGTCTCTCCCTCTGTCATTTTAGTGTTATGTAGTGTTAGAGTGCATTTCCAGGCTGCACAGCACTGATAATGGCACTGCAGTAAAGTTGCTACCTTTAAGTTTGCAACAATCCTGCTCTGTGTGCAGTTAAAGCTCCTAAAAATAATCCAGCATGGAATAAAGTCCAGGATAGTGTTGGCCCCAGCTACATATTTATGAACCTTTGGTCAAATAAAATCATAAAATCTTGATGAACAACGCTTATGATAATATTCTGCTGGAGCCTAACTAGTTTTAACAAAGTTGCCAGAAATTCCATCCAGTCTGTACAACCTGAGCAGTAGTACATCCTACTAATACAGGTGGAGAGAGGTTTTGCACATGATTTTCATCATGAATGTCTGTTCATTACTGTTAACAGAATAATGCAAAAAACAACTGGATGGAAAGGATTAGTGAGGATCATCATGTCTTCACTTAGAGACAATTTTACAGAGGAAAACTGAGGAAAGGGATTCTTCACATGGTGAAGCTCAATATCAGCAAAACAAATGAGCCTGTGGTTGGACTACAATGCTTCACATTTGGGTACTGCTGTTAAAAAGCTCAAATTTCTAAAAAGATGCTTCATAAAACCCGGCAGCACAGAAGATCCATATACAAATAACTCAACGTCAAATCCAAAAGCGTCACAATTTAACATCCAACCAAATGTAAAACATGGTCAAACTCCCCTTCTTATTATGGTGTTGAATTGTGGCCAGAAAATTGTTTTTTCCAGAACATTATAGTGTCACAGGGAAGCTATAGGAACTGTATTAATTGTTGAACATGGCTACGGTTTTGTAAGATCGTGCCTTTGACCTTTGACCATCAAAAGCTAATCAGTTCATAATAAATGTCCAAATATGTGCCATATTTGAGGAAATTCCCTCAAGATATTCCTGAGAAATTATTTTCACAAGAACGTGACGCACGAACAGACTATCTGATGTTACCTGACTCAAAAGACTAAATTAGTTAAGATAAAATTGCTTTAATTGACAAACTATTTTATTAGTAAGCAACACAAAAATCATATTAGTAAGAAATAAATAGCTGGATAGACTCCAGGCCCCCCCCTGACCCTACACAGGATAAGCAGCTACAGAAAATGAAAGAGAGAAAGGAAATTTATCAGTAGGCTAATGTTGCAAAAGGCAATTTGTGATGCTAATCAACAACATCAGACAGCCTTGTGTACTTAGTCTTACAAATCCAATGAATTCTAAATTAAAAGCAACATATTTTAAGTGACAGCAAGGCATTACATGTGACCTGCATTGAAGTTGTAGTGTTCAGTAAACAGCAATTAATCCATTTCTCTCATTATTTATGACAGTCTGTCTGAAGAGCTTGGAATATGCAGTTTTCAAGACAGGCAAACAAAACCACAAAGGAGAAGACAGAGAGCCAAAGAAGTAGAACTGGAGTCTAAAACCAGCAAACTATCAAAGAACATTAGGTTATAAGGCTTTAATGTGAGAAACAAGGGTAGAACTATGAACTGGCAAAGAAGGGAAGGAACACACAGACCGAGTTCTCTGGGAAGGAGGGATAAGGAGACACAGGTGACACCAATCAGGGCGAGAGCAAACAATCAAAATGGAGGAATAACACACAGGAGGCAAGCAGTCTGTAACACAAGAGCACAGGTAAGTGACAAAATAAATCAGGGAACGTGTAACAAAGAATGACTGAGACTACGTTCACACTGCAGGCAAAAGTAACCCACATCTTTTGTTGTTGTTGTTTGTTGTTGTTGTTGTTTTTTGCTCACATGTGACATGTTTATTTTTAAGACAATGTGAACAGCACATATCACATGGAATCTGATCTTTTCAATTCTGATTTGGGACACTTGTGGTCCTAAATCAGAAATGTATCTGATGCCTGCTGATGTGACAGCAGTGTGAACAGTCATATCAGAATTAATGTGGCTTTTCTCCCACTGAGCACACTCACCTCAATGTTTTGTCAGCAAAGGCGGATGAAGTTAATTATGGGGGGGGGGGGGGGGGGGGGAGACGTGTGTTTGCAAATTTAATAGATAAATAAGAAAATGCTCATGTTTTTGACTTCTAGCCCTCAACCTAAAAAGGCTGTCGTATAGCATCACCTCACTACTGTGACCACAGCAAACAATGCAAGAAATGAATGCCTGCATTACTATTACCATTACTGTTTTTTTTAACCAGCATGCTTGTAAATGTGAGGTCATGTTGCAGATGTGTTCAGAATGATGTTGGATTAGAGTCATGAAGATGAATGTGAACAGTCAAGGAAACAGATTTGGGGGAAAAAAATCAGACTGGTGTCACTTTCAACTGCAGTGTGAACATAGACTAAAACATGCCCTTAGGAACGGAGTTACAAAATAAAACAGGAAGTGATAAACTAAACCCCAAACCATGACACTTTTGGATAGAGAGATTTAATAATGTTGCTTATTTGTTTTTGGTTAAAATAATGTCTGTATGTCAACCTGGGTAAATAATGTTACTTCATCTGTTGACCACAAATCATGATGTATTGTGGCATGAAACAGTAACTTTTAATTAAAACTTCACTAAAGAATATTAATTTCACATATTCACAAGTTTACAAATTTCACATTTTCATGTGTCAAATAGGTCTATATAAACATAATTCAAATGTGACATGCATGTAACATTCACTTCTGACATATATACAACCGAATGGATGTAAAGTATTTAATAAGAAAAAGATATATATGAATTTATCTGGTATGGCCTGATGGGCACTGTCATTGTCACTGCTTTAACCTTTTCCAAGGTAAATAAATCCACCACAACACAATGTATTTAACTTTGAGAATTTGAAATACATGAATGTTTATTGACCCTTGCATGCCAACATAAATCTGTGTGATCAAAAATTCAATGCCCAACATGATATGCAAGTGTTGTAGTGAGATCTGTTTTAGAAATTGAACAAAATATGAATGCATGTCTGCCAGAAATCTAATTTAATTTGAATTTATGGTTAATTTGCATTGCGATATTGTTTAGCACTTTTATATTGATAACACAAAATTATCAAGTTGAGTAAATATAGAAATAAGTAACACTAGGCTCTGTTGAAAATAAATTTAATGCGGGAAAAAATCAGACGCCCACCTATGCTTACAACTTATTGACTGCTTTGCCTTTTGCGGTATGTGTGGTACACATTTCCGATACCGTCTATTTGCGTGAATGTTTGAAGAGAAGTAATTTGTCCATGCAGCTATCAACTTTTTTCCCCCTGATTTTCAGATAAAAGGAGTGTGATTGGCTGTGAGATCCGTGCTCTTCTTGTGATTGGCTGCTCCTTGTTTCCGGGGCTCTGCTGTGGACTTACTGACGTTTCTTGGCGGAGAGAATGGCTGCCAGTGGAGGTTAGCAAAATCAACATTATTTTGTTCCGTAATCAGACTTAAATAGCGTCTTCAAAAGTTATAATTTGTGTGTTTATATGTTCGCGGAGTATAGTAAAACAGACTATCCGAAAGAGTCATGATATGTTGCTTTCTCTATAAAAGAGGTCAGGCTCCAAACGACTCCTCAAAAGTGTTGGTAATCGTTAGCCTCGCCATGTAGCGCATGCTAGCTGTCTGGCTAACTTTTGGCCGGTTAGCTTGCTATACTCAGCTGATTGTCTAAACACTTGTGTTTGACAAGAAGCAAATGTTAAGACAAGTGGTAGTTATAGTTACTGATATTTATGTCAGTGCAGTAGACATCACGAAACGCTGTTATGTTTCCGATGGTAGGAACAATAGGACAAAAAGTATTTGAGTTTTTATCGCCCTTAATATCTCGCAATGTTGTGTCCAAGAAAGCTCGCTAACGCTAGCATGCTGCCTAGCTGTCAGCTAAAAGTTAAGCTGTCTTGACAACTAGCCATTGTGAGCATGGACATAGCTGTTTGTCACGACAGCCAAACGCTCCTACTAACCATTACACAGTCTGACTGATAAATGGTTTGTATTTTTACTTCTCAGTCTTACTTTCAGTTTAACCTTATTAACCTCAAACGCTGTTATTGCAGTTGCCGGTCAATGGTGTAAGATGTTAGCAAGCTAGCTGCTGTACCATTTGACTAGACAGTAGGTTTTTAATCTTCACTCGTCACAAGCCTTTGTCCTGTCTAGGAGTTTGCGTTGCTATACCCGTGTATTTGTTGGAAAACTTTTTTCCTTTTTTAGTGACTGAGAATGCAAGAGTAACAACATAATGAAACATTACAGAAGGCAACTTGCCATAATACGTGTGATGAGAAACATGTTTACTTTGCAAACGGTACCATAGAGACTGACACTGATTCCATTATAGGCTCAGATGCTCTGAGAACATGAGCAACTTTGGCCCAATCATCATCATCATCATAATTTGCCTGAACATACTCTTGGCCCATACATTTTACTTATTTACTGCAAATCGCAATTACAAACATTTTGTTTTTGTAGTGGCATAGTGTAGATTTGTTACCATCATTGGCAGAATTTGAAGTAGTCACCTTTATGTCATTTTAACTCTGCTATCTGCCTCATCTTGTGTTTAAAAAAAAATCTATGATACAGTACAAGTGTTATAGTTAAGTGTTTATTTTTCTTATTTAAAGGTGATTGTTTAAGGGATTCAAATGCTAACAGAAACTACTTCAGCAGTTAGAATTTTATTACCCTTTAGCAAATTATTAGTTTGTCTTTTTACAGAGTTTGATCAAGTCTTTCAGTGCTTTGCGGTGTCTACACTATTTCTGACAGTGCTATGGTGATCTGACGTTTTTCCTCTGTCTTTGTACTCGGTTGGTCAGAGGTAGGGAAGCTGTTACCAGTACAAAATGGGACACCTCCAAGTACCAACTTCAACGGGGTAGATGCTGTTCATGCCTGCAACATCCTTCAGCAGCTCAAAGTCTTGTATGATGAAGCACAACTCACTGACATCGTCGTAGAAGTGGACCATGGCAAGACTTTCTCATGTCATCGAAATGTCCTTGCTGCCATCAGCCCATATTTTAGGTAGGAAATGTTGAGGTAAAACATTGCTTAATTCTATAGCCAGCTTGGCTACAGGTTAATTCATATTTTACAATATTTGGCTAGTATGTTTTTGAATGTTTGAATTATAATGTAGAGGCAGTTAGGGATGCATAATATAGAGTTTCCTCCAAAAAAGTTGAGGCCTGGTGGCAAGTATCTTTTGACTGGTGACAGTGGTCTGCCTGAGGTGTCTTTTAGTTTTTCAGTGGGGGTGCAGTGCAGGCTTAACAAAAAGATGTTGCTGGTGAGCTTTCCAACCATTATGACTCACCCCACTGAAACTAGTTTCAGTGCTAGGATGCCAATGCTATTCATAATTGACTCCTGATTGAATGAGTAGATGAGGGAGCCCTATTTTCAGTCTTTTGCTCCAGTAACAAGTGGCCTTAATCAACATTTTCCTGCCTGTTTAAGATTAAAAATAAGGGGAGGTGGAGTGTTCTGCTGTGTTAATGAGATGTTTCTTGCAGTGGAGACAAGACATTGCTGTCCAAGGTTAAGAATGCTACTTTTAGGGTTGAATTAAAATATGTCTGAGATATGAATTTGCATTTTTCATTTTGTCAGCTTCACTTTAAATAACATTTAGAAAAAGGGATTTTCTTGTAATTTACGACGTTCCGGCGGGGGGTTTAAAGACTAAATCGGAACAATGAATCAATGCGATGATAGGAAATTTATACTATTCGTTATCAGCCAATAATGACATTATAGCAGATAAATGGAATCAATAATACAAAGCCAAATTGCTGTCATTGATTTAATAAGCAAATCATATACTCACTCCAATACAGTAGGTCTTGGAATGCATTTTTAAAGTTGGTTTTTCATCCACCAGTAAACACAGAAAATAAGGAGAACAAGTGCAGCATGCTTTAGTCATGCTTATGATTTCAAACTGCTGCACTTGGTTAGAGCCATGCAGTGTAGGCTAGAAAGCCAATCATGTCGCTGGATATTTGCAATTTGAAATGGGTGTTCTGCAAGGGCTCAGTGAGGAAGGAAGAGTCTTTTTGAGTTTGAACGCAACATACTTTCTTAGAGCTAGGAAGTATGACATCATCCATCTTTGCTCACTACATTTTAGTCCTACCATCAGGTGTGCATTAACTACAGGTTATGAACTTCTTTTTACAGAAATGTGAAATTATTGGTTATTGATATTTGTTATTAGAAGGAAGTAATTATTGGTTATCTGTATTGGCTGAAAGAAAACATATGTACATAACTAAATGTAGTTGTTGTATGACAGTTGATTAATATTGTTATATTATTTTTGTTCTTCTGCACTGTCACCACCAGGTCCATGTTCACCAGTGGCCTTACAGAGAGCAGCCAGCGTGAGGTCAGGATTGTTGGGGTGGAATCTGAATCCATGCACCTTGTCTTAGACTATGCCTACACTTCCAGGGTCACCCTCTCTGAATCCAATGTACAGGCCCTGTTTACTGCAGCCAGCATTTTCCAGATTCCTGCCTTGCAGGACCAGTGTGCCCAGTTCATGATCAGCAGACTTGACCCCCAGAACTGTATTGGGGTCTACATGTTTGCTGATGCCTATGGACACCAGGAGCTTAGGGAACGCTCTCAGGATTACATTCGCAAGAAGGTTAGTGACATGGGACCGGGAAGCGCTGCTGCTGGACCCACTTGGAATTTTCATTGTTTTTGTTTTTCTCTTCCTCCTTATTCTTCATCCTACAAGAAAATCTATCATACCATACAAGAAAATGAACAAAACTTTGTACATACCAAAATTTGGATTAGTAGTCCTAATGGTTGCACTGCGTTAGCTGTCTTATGTTTAGAAACTAAAAAATAGATTATCAAGTGTATATGCTACAGGTTTGTAGCTTTCACTGAATGTAGGTCCAATTGAGCAGAAATGTTAAGATGCTTTGATCTGAATATACAACTAAGATTATCTCCTCACAGATTCTTAGCAAATTTTTAGCTCAGTTGGCTGAAATTGCTCTACTGCATGTGCTGAGTTTGTCAGCTATTTTTTAGTATAGTCTTATTCCTGTGTCAGCTGTCCTTTTTAGTTTTTCCAAGTATTTTTGTCTAATTTTTGTCAATGAAAAGTGTTGACATTTTAGTCTTTTCTAAGACATCAGGTTGTTAATATTTCAGTCAAACTACTTAAACCAAAAGTCAAACCTGGTTAAGAAGGCCGCTCGAGGGATGTATGAAATTTGGTCATCTTGGCCAGGTGGTCTTCGCACAGAGAAAGCAGACCAACTCGGGACAAGATGTAGATATAGCAGTTTCCAAGTTAAAGTGCTTTAATGGTTATACTCCTTTAAAGATATGCGTATTACACATGTAGGTGACATAGGGACATCTTCAAATAGTCATGAGGATGAATGAAACACATTTGAAGGAAATGCTAGTTTGCTCAAGGCTATAGAAAAATACAAATGAAACAATCACAGCGGAACATTTTTATGCGTACATTATATGTATGTGCAGAGTGTTTCTCGTTTACATGATCATATGATCTCACACAGTGTTGACAGTGTCTTCTCAACTTTCACCTGCTTCAGTTTCTTAGGCGTATTTCTTATTTAAAAAATGACTGAACGTTGTCTGTCCCACTTTATGTTGCTTGCTATGCACCGTACGCTGTTTAATACAGTACTAGAAAACAATAACTCTGCACAGTATTTTCCGTTCGGTTGTTACTGGCAGTGATTGGTAACCTGCGGTCTCCCAGCTGTGTTGGTCGCGGTCGCGTTGGACAGGCTGACAACATATACAAGACACTAAATGCTTACATCAATGGGAAATATCAAGGGGACCATGAAAAAACAGTCGTCATGAGCAGAGAGGTGCTGCCCATGCCATCCAATGAACAGGATATTTTTTTTAGAATTTAGAAAAAACATATTTCCCCCCTCATTTTGTGGACAAAAATAGAGAGATTTTGGTAAAGTTTTTATTTTTCAAACTAAATTTTAGTCATATTTATTCGTCAACATTATTGCATGTTAATTTAGTCACAGTTGGTGTTTAATGACGTCTGTTTTTTCTCATCTCATCATTGTCTCATGTTGAAAATCTTTTGTGACGAACATTATTTCATCATAGTTTTCTTTAATGAAATCAACACTAATCTACCAATGTCCTCAAACAGTCAACAAGATTTTTTTAAAGAATCAAAAATTGAGCCCATAGTGCATTAAAATTTTTGACTGTAAACGGTACTTTTAACAGCTAGAAAATTCTTAATAAATAAGTCTCCAATGTTCATGAAAAATAATTATATCATTATACATGAAGTGTAGGAAATTTCAGAATTGTATCTCAAAAAAATTTATTCCATGATTCCCATTGCAAAATGTTCACTGATGATTTTCCCTGGTTCTTATTTATTCTGTTCTTTCATTATCTTTGTATTTTTCTTATTCTAGTGTTGTAACGGTGTTTTGTTTTTGCTGCTTTGTTGTAGTTCTTATGTGTGTCATGGGAGCAAGAGTTCCTCCAGCTGACCAAGGAGCAACTTGTCAGCATTTTGAACAATGATGACCTCAATGTGGAGAAAGAAGAGCATGTTTATGAGAGTATTGTCCGCTGGCTGGAGCATGATCTGCCTGGCCGTGAGGCCCACCTAGCTGAAGTTTTTTCCCAATGTATCCGTCTGCCCTTGCTGGATGAGGCCTTCCTCAATCGGATACCTGCCCCCTTCGCTTGTGCCCTCTCCTTATCTAATGACCCTGCTGAGGCTAAAGCCCGCCTCACTGGCACCAATGGTTGCCCACAGCGCCTGGGAATGACTGCTTCTGAGATGGTTATTTGCTTTGACGCCGCTCACAAACACTCAGGGAAGAAGCAGACAGTGCCTTGCCTGGACACAGCCACAGGAAGGGTGTTCAAGCTCTGCAAACCGCCCAATGATCTCCGGGAAGTTGGTATCTTGGTGTCTTCAGAGAATGACATTTACATTGCTGGAGGTTACAGACCAAGCAACAGTGAGGTGTCCATAGATCATCGGGCAGAGAGCGACTTCTGGCAGTACGAACACGCAGGCAACCGATGGCTTCCACGTGCGCCTCTGCTGAGAGCAAGGATAGGCTGCAAACTTGTGCACTGCTGTGGGAAGCTTTATGCACTGGGGGGCCGAGTATATGAAGGTGATGGAAGGAATGCATTAAAGTCAGTAGAGTGCTATGATGCCAGGGACAACTGTTGGACTGCAGTCAGTCCTATGCCAATGGCAATGGAGTTTCACAGTGCTGTGGAGTACAGGGACCGCATTTATGTCCTCCAAGGTGAGCTGCTGCTGCTTTAGTGAAACTAAGCAATCTCTACAGTGGACAAAATTACCATGACAAGGTCTTATTTTTTATTAGTTATCAGAAAACATGTATATAGTTTGACATTTATATGAAACACCAGTATGTTTAAGTAGTTGACCACTGTTCTGAATTGCATTTATTTTTTTCTGCAGGCGAATATTTCTTCTGCTTTGATCCCCGTAAGGACTATTGGAGTCATCTTGCCCCAATGAGTGTCCCACGAAGTCAGGGTCTGGCTGCCTTGTATAAGAACTGCATCTACTACATTGCTGGCATCTGCAAGAACCACCAGCGCACCTTCACTGTTGAGGTCTACGACATTGAGAAGAACACATGGAGCAGGAAGAAAGACCTGCCCTTTGAACAAGCCACAAGCCCGTACATAAAGACCATGCTGCTGCAAGGAAAGCTACACCTATTTGTACGAGCCACACAGGTAATGGTGGAAGAACACGTGTTTCGTACCAGCCGCAAGAACTCTCTTTATCAGTACGACGATGAGGCAGATCTATGGACCAAAATCTACGAGACACCTGACCGCCTCTGGGATTTAGGTCGCCATTTTGAATGTGTGGTGGCCAAACTTTACCCACAGTGTCTACAGAAAGTGCTTTGAGGTAGCCGGTTTGTGAACCCAATTCACGAGGCACAGGTAGTAGTGTGGTCCTGCCTGCCTTGTGCCTGGTGTGATCCTGGCTCTGCACCACAGCTGCCAATTTTGGTTCAGTCTTAAGTTGGTCAAACTTTGGTTCAACATGGTAAAAATGGGGGTGCTTTTAAAGATTGCAGTATTTGTTTGTTTTTTTCACATGGAACCAGCTACCCACACTGATGCTTGTTTAAACAACGTACAATGAATCATAAGTGCAATTATCCTATTTTTTGCTTGTTGTTGAGCCATGTTCTATTTTTTTTTTTAGATACTAATTAAAGGTAAGGAGTTTTACAAATGATCAGCATGCAGATGTTGGTATTGGCAAGATGTATCTTTGGAGATATGGATGCTACATGTCAGCATAAAGTGAATCTATATACACCCATATATATTAATAATCATATAAACTATATATTCATACGGGTAAGATGAGTACCATAGCTCATTGGTTGCTGGCTCTAAGGTTTGCTTTTTTGTATTCTTTTTTTTGTGCTCAAGTCTCCAGTTCATTTTATAGAGGAGTTTTAATTCGAGGTGTGCTTGTGATTTACATTACCTTACTGTTTTTGAAGCTTGTATGATATTTTTATAGCCCTTTCTTCCTTCACATGTGTCAGTGTGTCAATCAATACACTATGTGTGGCTTCCAGGCTATTTTTAAGGTTTGATTGAGATTCCATTTGCATGTGGGCTCATGCCACCTACTTTTTGCATTGGCATCCGTTTTGTGTCACATGCAAAGACAACTTAAGTGAAATGTTAGAGTACGCACTCTCCACATTGGAGAAATAAGGATGGAGTCAAATTTGTGGCAACACTAAGTGGAAAGTTCAGACCAACTAACAAGCTTACCTCAGAAACTTCAGATGTATTCGATTAGGAGAAAAGGGACATTTCAGGCCGTTTGAGAAGTTCATTTCCGTATGGAAGTTGTTTTTCTACATTGGATTAGAATTATATGAAAGAAGGTTTAAACAGCCTTTCTCTGAAATGCCGAAAAAGCATTTGAGGTCTTGTTATAATTGATCTGGACATTTAAAATAATGTTGTGGTAGCAATAAGTCATGGAACTGTGATTAGGCTATATTGCGCTCTATTACCTTAGTAAAAGTGCATTAATTGTTGTGTGCTTGTCTCTGCTAGTGAAAATCATGGTAGTTCCAATAATTGTGTGGCTATTGCATCTGTGCCAGGTTGAAGTGATGTGTAATTTAGTGCATTGGGATGCCAATGTGCCTGTGGCTTGCAAAGGGGCTTCAGGATCAAAACCTGGTCCTCTTGATGAAGAATATCTGAAAAGTCTTACTCTGCATTGCACTGAATCACTCTCCACTTCAGCAGTTCTCAGCTGCGAACTTTTACAGAGCACCCTCCTGAACAAGCAGACAATATATACAAAGGAGGGTGGCCCAGGTCATGTGCTGGTTCATCTGCCAGCCATGAATCTGTCTTGACACACAAATTGTTGGTGCTGCTTTTTTTTTCTTCCTTTTGGACAATCTTGTATAGAAGAATTAACAACCACCACTGAGTGGCTTTCCCTGTGAAAGTGACATTTTCTGTGCTGTTAATTTTCTCATACAGCTTCCCGTCTCATCTTTGCACTACACCGTTCCCTTGTATGTTATCTTAATGAAGAGTGTCCCTCTATTGAGATCAAGGTTTCAGTAACCATGCAGCAATCGCTTGAGATTTGGATGGAAAATTAATAGAAGAGTCACATTCAGTAAGGACTTGAGGATATTAACTTCTCCAAGAGAAGAATCACTTTTGACTGACTTTGAGGTGGTTTTTATTAAAGCAAGCTTGAACAAGCCCCTTATAACAGCCCTCAACAAGTGGTCATCAAGCAAAGGTTTGAGCTACATCCACATGTCTACAGCCAGCCATTTGAGAACCATTAATGGAGAACTCTCAGGATTTCTACTGATACACAGTACTGTATTAAAATGTTTTTGTTATGTGTAATATACTGTACTATAGGTTTGCTGTACTTGCACAGTTTTTTAAACTATTCAGTTTCATTTATAACTTGAAAAATATGTGATGTGATTTTTCTTTTTGTTTAAAGTGGCTGTTTTTTTTTCTTTTTTTTTCTTTATGTATTTACCTATTTAGTTGTAGTAGAATAATCCTGCTCTGAGGAAAAATTGGTTACCTGCACGAATAACACATTTTTTTTATTCCTCCCCCCACTGTTTTACAGTAATGTTTGTAACATCTCGCCAAAATTAAGCATTACAAATCAAGTACTTGCATTACGTCGTGTTTTAAACACCAGTCATGTAATACAGCAAGCTAAACTTTCTATGTTCAAGGGTTGGTGGCTGCAATATGTAGCTCAACTGGTTCATCTCCATACATTGTTCTGGGGTGCTATTCTGTTGTGGTCCTAACGCATTTTGCTCCTTTTACTTTGTCTGTTTTGGGTTATAGTGATGGTTGATCTCAACTGTGAAATTCACATTGCACATAATTTGAAAATAAAGCTATTAAAGGTGAAATTTCTTTCATTTGTTTGTACATGTATACTTTAAAAAAATGTGATTCCTGTTACTATCACATTGTGTGATAACAGTCAACAGCTATGTGGGTCATTCCTTGCATTCGTTGCCATTCGAGTCCCCATGACATGATAAATTTTGTGCAAAAATGGACTAATACATATTTCTTAAAAGCTTGTCTTACACTGTTAACCCCCCTCTACCATAGAACACAATATGTATGCAGGATTAATTTATTTAAAATAATTACTCAGATTTTAGCTCAAGTAGGCTAAAATGACAGTCACTCTGATGGCAGTCCTGAAGATGTACCCTAACGCTTCCTCTAGTCACATGACTCTTAGCAAGTAGCAGACATTTTTTGAAGGAAAATCTACAAGAAGCAGAATTAGGATCACTATTTGATCAAACACTTTTCAATGTTTTAGAATTGTTCACTGATGCGGTAAAGAAAAACATGTCCACACTGTTAGCTGATTTATAGTGGACACTTTTTTAAATTTTTTTTAAAAATATGGTTAAGAATGGTCAAATGAGTATTAGTGGCCTACTTAAGAATAAAATGTCCACCTTTACTGTCCACCCAGTAACAGGGTGGACATAGTAAAAGGCTGGGTTTAGGGGGTTAGATGAATAAGTGTTTCCAGCATGTATTGGTATTTACTCTTAATTTATTATGTGCTGATTTATTACATTCAAAAAAAGATCAGTTAAAACAGCATTTGTGTATTTGTGAGGGAATGACACCATTGTCTGCTTCAGAAAAGCAGCGGTGCTACAGGGGATGTGGTAAATGAATTGCCTTTCTTTAATGAAATGTACTGCTGTTGTGTAATGTCCACCCTGTTACCTGTGTGGTTTTTTTTTGTATAAATTTTTTTTTTAAATTAACAAATATTATGCATGTCTTTGTGGACATTTGCAGGAAATGAATTGGCAAAATGAAATCACTTAAAAATGGGGCCAAATTCTATTGAAATGCCTTTTTATTCTAAAAGAAATGCATTGATATTACATTGTGCTTTAAAATAGAACTTGTCTTTTTTTAATTTTTTAAGATGTGTATTTTAAAATAATTTGTTTTAAATACAGTCAAAGGGACATTTTAACATTTAGAATTTGGTCTAAAATGATTAGAGCATAATATCCTGAGCTGGACCAAAATGTACATCTTCTAGTTTAACAAGCGCTCCTTCAGATGAAATGATAAAATCATTGAAAATGTAAGATTTTTTTTTTGAAAAAAAGTTACCATGCTGAAATGGCACCGAATAGTAGGAATGACCCATGGGATCTTATCGCAGTGTAAAGACTGCAGCATATGAGAACAACAAGCAAAGGCGCCCATTCTTATACTAATGAAGCTGAAACTATAGTCAAAACCGCGACGAACCTCTTGCGCGAGCCCATGACGACACGTGACACGACGTCAAACACAGTGGCAGGCTGAAACTTCAGTCAGTGACACTGACGAGGTAAACAGGCAGACGCACAAAGAAAGGTAAGTTCTATTTCGGATTTATGAAACGCATCGATGTGCTCCTCTGTGTTTGACGCTTTTAAAGTTACAGCCTTAATGAAGCGCTGTAGTTACGTTGATTACGTTGTGTCCACGTGCGAATGTTCTCCACCGGTCTTCTTCCCCCCCCTTCCTCTTTCATTTATGTGTTTGTAGCGTTTTTGATTTTACACAGCTGAACACCTCTACAGCAACAGTTAACCTGTGCGCTAGTTTTAGAAAATAGTTTAAGCGATAAGGGTTCCTCCCTGGAGTTATTTGTAGTAGTTTCTGAATAGATTATCATGATTGAACTGTTCGGCTCTCGGGCTTAATTACTGCTTAACAAATAGAGCCTCAAAGTCCATTGTTAAAAATCCAGCATTAAAATAACGTGTTCACACTAGTCAAACGCTGGGAGCCTCCTTAAAATAAGACACATTGTCACGTGCAGTCAATGAAATTTGGCTAAGAATTACGTCATTATTTTAAACCCAATATGACATCAAAGAATCAAAAAACGCACCGCTCATTTTTTTGGTGCGATTTCAGGTAACCTTTTCTCTCTTTTAAAATTGGTTGGACTTCTATATGTAGGGAAGGTTTTCTGATCATTCTCAAATTTGGTTCGGTGACACCGTTCCTCTTGAGTTTGAAAACACAATTTATTTAATCCTAAATGACCACTCTCATGTTAAAGTAGCCTGCTCATATAAAAAGGCAATATACTGAGGACAAATGGCATCTGCAAGATTCCCACTGCTGGACTAACATGACCGGGATCATGCTGTTAGCGTGCCCGGTTCTGGGGTTCTAGAATGGCCAGCGAAGGGTGAGCCGCCATCCCACAGGATGACATGATCCGCAGGTTGTGCCAGTTCGTGAGGAGGAGGATTACTGCTGTACTCAATGCTGATGGGGGACACACACTAATTGCTCATGGTGTAAGATGTTGTGCTGGAGGAATTTATGGGGCATACTTTTTTTGGCATCATTTTTCTTAGTGATTAAGATAATCATTAAAAGTTAATGACGAACAATATGGATTGTTTTTTTCATACGACACAAACCACCCAAGCAAATTTGCATATAAACAGTTTTTTATTCCAAAATCCCTTGCGTGTATATAATATGCACATAAAGTCACTATATGACAAAGTTTGATTTCGTGATAATTAAGCATTTTGATATGTAATTAATGAGTTAAAATGTATATTTTGTTGTTTTGACACGTAGCCTGTGTTTTCCGCTCTTCGAACAGGAACATGTCCTCGACTCCAGCAGATGGGTCGGCCTTCAAACCCTTGGATGGTGGCTGGGGCTGGATGGTTGTGTTTGGGGCTCATATTTCCATTGGATTCGCTTACTCCGTACCCAAAGTCCTATCCATTTTCTTCAAAGAGATCCAAGAGGACTTGGGTTCCAGCATCAGCGAAGTAGCATTGATTTCCTCTATCATGCTAGCAGCCATGTATGGATGCGGTGAGTTCATTTAGTCAGTGTTTATTGTATTGTTCTGCCCATCTGGAAAAATAACTCAATAAATATAATAAGTTTTATTGTGGAGGGTTGGCCCAGGGTCAGGGCCACATGCATTTAATTTGATTCAGGAATTGTAATTTTCTTCTATTTTCTTCAACACTGCGAGATATAATATCTGTGAAAAGTATTTTTCCGGTCACAATGAATAAAATGGCGAGGGAACCTCATACGGTTTGTAAGCAAAATTATGCAAAAACAACTGGATGGATTTCCATGAAGCTTGGTACAGTAGGAGAATGGGATATGGGCCAGGAAAAAATGTAGTTCTAGCAAGTGGAAAAATCCATCATCACTACAAACAAGACAACTATTGTGTACTCACGAGACCAGAGAGATAATTGATGAATTGAGTTCACATGATTTACAACTGAAATTGTGTCAGGCTGCCTAATAAGAGGGATGATGTTAGCATGTACAGTAATAATCACCTGACTTAAATGTAACTATTCATAGTGACACTGTTTATCTTAAGTCATTTACAAGTTCTCTAGATTTTTCCTCTTTAATGTTCAGTTTGAGTTTGTTGTAAAATGATGTAAGGTGTTAAAAAAGAGAACATGGTTTTATGCCAGAAGAAAATCTCCCTTTTAATATCAGTTAGCTTAACACTTAGCGAGCATAATTTGTAACATAATAAAGTAATATTACAAATTTGCACCATTAGTGACTTCTGTGTCAGTAACATAGCAGAAACACAGATGTTCTTTCTTCAGGATGGGCAGGGGGTCCAGTTTGGGGTGTGGCTGACATTTGCATTGTTGACAGCTATCTGCCGTAAGATAACGTTAACCAATTATAATGGTTGATTTTCAGTGGTTGACATTCATGAGGCTCTGGCTCCTGTCATGTCTTTCATCACTTTGTCGCTCCATGTTATGTGCTGAAAATAACGAAAAATGAAGTTTATATTAAAGGTTGTTTGATAAACTTGTTGGATCTAAATTGCGTTTTTTAAAGACTGTGTAATGAATGATTTTAAAACGTCCTATCATTCTTTGAAATTTGTGCAACATTAGTCTTAAATGCTTATTCCAGTCAGTTCTTAATTAGACATGCTTATGGTAACAGAAGCAACACATTATAGAGCTTTATTCCCTTCATTATGCTAACTTTGTGCATATACAATTGTTTAGTATTAAAAAAGTGTTTTGGTGGCAAAACAGCCTATATAAAAAGCAAAACACAAAACTATGGAAACGCACTATTTCCAAGTTGAAACTCATTAATATGGCATATTGTAATTTTTGGAATTTACTGGCTATAAATAGAACCAGTCATCATCACCTGACTTGGTTGCAATTTTCCTCAGTCTTTAAAGAAGGGAAGAGAGGCTGGGTCCTTCTTTCACCACGGATACTTGTTGGCTAATGTAGACTGTGAACAGGACTCTGAAGCTGCTACGTGGTCAAATCAGGGTTCAATTGGGATTTTAGAGCCCAAGTTCCAGTCTGATGCCAAGATCATGCTGAAATTCAAAAGTGAACTTCAGTCACTTCAGTGTTTGGGACTGAGTATTTGACTGAACGGATTAACCGGACCATTGGAGAAGCAACAAGATTGTTTTTGTTGGCGTTTGGAGATGGCTTGGACTTTTGAGCACATGGAAGCTTATAATGGGTCAACAGAGGTGTCAACTGAAAGCATACAGTGGAGTGCATTCTTCACCATGATTGGATTTAAAATTTTGTCATCTAATTTGAAATGACCCAACAGCAGTTTGTGTTTTCGATCTAATTATTTCTCCGGATTTTACTGGTTTGGATCTGCTGGACCATTGGCATTGTAACAAGCCCTTTTTTCACAGAAGAAAACAAACCAATGGACGACCAAGATCCTTAGTCAGTTGGTTGTCAAAATCTTGTAAATGTTTGTTTGTTTGTTTGTTTGGGGCATTTGTTGTCATCTATTGCACCCACTGCTGAAGTTTTATCTTGAAATGGTTTTCAGTAACTGGAATGCAAAGCTTTCCAATGGTAGCATGAGTGCCCTTTTAAACTGAGGAGTTGTGCTTGTCGCTTAGCTTTGGTTGTGTTCTTGTGTGAATTGTCAGGTCAGATTTTTTCTTCAATAATGCAGATTTATTTGTTGCCCTTGCACAAATGGGGGAATACATAATAAAAAGAGCAGTTATTTCAAACCAGGCACTGCGCTAGGATTTAAATTTTGGACCAAAGTAGTTTTACCTGGGCCTTATAAATACAGATGTTAATACTGTTTGCCTTCCTTTGACGGTTTCCAACTAGTTTCACTGAAACAGAAAGGACTGGTATCCTTCTGTGTTGGGGCTGAAGGGTATCTGGTTTCTTACTGCACTTTTTCAATCTTCTTCTAAAACTTTTTCAGTGCTGATATATCTTTACCAGTGACTGTTTTTATTTATTACAAGTAGTTAATATGGGTATATTGCTCAAATCATACGAAAATAACAGAACTTATATATCATGTTAATTTCTTGCTGTTGATTATGTAGATCATTGGATCCATTCATTTACAACAATGACATTTTAATGCCCTCCAAATGTACGGTAGGTAACCGTATCACAACTTTAACAGCAGGCAAAAAAACTCCCCAAACACTGCAAACCTGAAATAACTTCTCCATAATCTGTGTTTGATCTCAGGTATTTGGATTTATTTGGAGTGATTTATGTCGATAAAAAAAAAAAAACGTGACAAAATAAAAGTCTTGTAGAGGCGTTACGTCACTTTATCAGTAGCTTTTTTCAAGGTTACATGACAACAGAATGTGTGTCTCACCTGCACTCAATGTAGAGGGGCCTAAGTCGTGAAATATTCCCCTCCACTGTGGCTCAGACACAAGGCTTTATCATATTGTCCTTGGCAAAGCTTCAGCAATGTCACCCAGTGGAGGAGAGAGACACGGGGAATATATGAGAGGAAGGTTCAGCACGCTGGGGTCTGGCATGGAGTCCCCATGGGAGAGACATGAAGCCTTTTCAGTGAACCTCTGACTCGAGGAGTCCGAATGACAAACTTATAATGGAAGTAGAAATGGCGGTAGTGTTGGAGATGCCCCATTGAAACACAGCTACAGAGAGAAAAATGATCTATCTTTGACCCCTGCAGGCACATGGTTAACTATATAAACAGCAGGATGGATATTTTTATTTCATGCGGTGTAGTTACAGTGGTACCACAATGAGTTGTTTGTTACAGTATTACACAGCTCTGTATAGTTCTGTGCAGCTCCGTGTTTATACTGCTGAGCACTACTATTGCAGTATAAATGCAGGAAAAGCAACATTAAAGAATAGTTGCCGGCTGCCGACCCACTAATCTTGTTATTTAGTTGGCTTCAAATTAGACTTAACATTCACGTAGTAACTCCTGACTGTCCCTTAGTAGGATATTATTTGTTTTATTAGTGGACATTGGCACAAGACTTGAAGCAGCCCGATTAGCCAAACAACTCGCTAATGTCCAATTTCAAAATAGCTGATCAATAAAATAAACAGTTAGACAAAACAAAAGCGGGTCAAGGACAGCTGGTATCAATCTGCTCTTTTGCTTTTACCCTCGCTGGCCTTCATGTGCAGTTTATTGTCAAATTCACACATCTTTGAGCTTAGTTCCCAAAGCAGACCAGGGTTAAATACAATACACACACAATTCAGTAGTTTTGCAGTCATTGTGGGGACATTTGCGTCACATTTCCATCAAAAATACATTCAATACAAAGTCTTCAGATGGAAGTAGGTGAAAACTTTTGTGTGGGTTCATGCAGCAAACAACAGAGCAGTTCCCATGTTTACCTCCTGGATTTATACTGGCCATGTCTGGTTAAAAATATCTAGTGGACTCACGCTTACAGATGTTGAAATGTCACGGTTCCTTGTTTAAAATATCCAGCAAAAATTGTCCTCTTTGCATCCTAATATAAAAATGGAAGAAAAGCGAGGTGGGTAGGATTTTCACTTCAGCTGGAGGTGGTGGTGTGTTACATATACAGTAGATGTGTGTGTTACGGAAGTAAAGGCTGGACTGACTATGCTTTCCGGCAGTTCAGGAGCAGAGTTTTTCTGGAGGAGAGATTAATTCCCTTTGGCGAGGACTTTCTGCTTGTAACGCTGTGGCTGTTGTAATCTTGTTCTGTCCTACTTGTTATCTCCATAACATAAAATGACGATATGTCTGTCTGTCCTCCTTTAGTCTGGGCATATTTTGTAAACTATACATATCGACATCAACAAACTTTTATCTATTAACCATAATAAGTAGTTGTGTCTTTTGATATTTAGAATTTTCTGCAAATGTAATTTTTTGTTGTTTCCACGGAAACAGGATTTTTAAGGTCATATGATAGAATGGGATATGATTTTAAGGTGATCTGCAGGCTGGTCATCTTCTCGATAGCATATATCCAAAACAGTACACACTGCTCTAGGCTCACCAAATATAACAAAATACATGCTGGTTGGTTTTGCCTTCTGCAGTACACACTGGTCTGATCACAAGATGATCCTGACATCACATCATAAATCTACAGTGAATATGGACTAAAAATGAGTTAAGATGATATCAATCTGAAATTTAAGATGATTTCATCTCTTCAAATGTGAATCCTTTGTGCTCTTCCTATTGATACGTCATCCTCTGGGGGATGTGTCATATTCTGATCAATTTGTTGTACTTTTTTTTTTTTTGCGGGGATCGGGGGATATGTCAGCTGTAGAAACAGAAACAGATTTCTAAGTGCTGCATTAGTGGCTCTCTGCAAGAAAGAAGATTTTGTATAAAATATACGTTAGCAGTAGTTTTTCGATGTTTTTGCATGAGTGCTGTATAATCCACATATGAAGGTGGTAAAAACATTTCATTAAGGGAATGATCTTCGATGCCTTTAAAAAAAACTTCTTTTTTTTATCACAGATTCAGTTTAAGACAACATGCTGTCCCTCTGTAATATATGTTTTTTTAATCATACAAATTAATCATCAGTCATGGTCTACGTGCTCTTGAACACAGTAGGTGTTTGTAAGGTGCATGTAATCCTCTTACTGCTCCATGGGCTGTTTTCATTATCACCATACACACAGAGGCCCTTCCCACCACTGACTTACAATGTTTCAATAATCATGGGAACCCATATACTACTGGGGTTTGATTGATCTCCCCATTTCTATATACGAATTGAGTAAATTAATATATATTGAAATGATTGGTCTTCGTTGCAAAGAGAGAAAAAAAACAACTGGTGGTGCAATGTCACTCTTAGAGGCAAGGTTATGAATGAAGGGAAGACTGACAGCATATAAAAGGCTATTTAATTCTTGATTGATCACTGAGTGACATAATCAGGGGAGAGTATAATGACTCAAAATGTTGCTTTGCCCTTTCCGCAAATATGTGGCATCCAACACCCGCTGTAATGTCCTTTTGCCCTCGGTTTGACAGAGAGTGAGATCTGGTGCAGTTGTGTGAAACTTTAGTCATTAGCAGCAGGTAAGTTAATAAATACTAACTGTTTTTATGGATGTGTAACATGATCATTCTGATCTCTCTCTTTCCCCTCCTCCTCTCAGGACCAATGAGCAGCGTGTTGGTAAATCGCTATGGAAGCCGTCCAATAGTCATAACGGGTGGACTGATGTGTGGGGTCTCTATGGTGATCTCTTCTTTTGGGAACTCCATCATTTACCTCTACCTTTGCATCGGCATCATTGGAGGTAAAGTTCCTGAATATATTATTATCTTTATGTGACACTGATGCTTGAAAAGCCAAAGCGATGCATTTTCTTCTTGCATCATAACTCAAAACTATGACGGAAATATTTGTATGTTTGCAGTCAACTAGGCCAACTAATAAACGAATACTTGTTTGCCTCTTTTTGTAAGGTAAAGTCTGCATCTTTTCACGTCTCTTCAGAATCTCTGGTATGCTGCTGTTCAGTTTGTTGGGGCCCAGGGCATCTGCCCCGTCTCCTGGGGTGCAGTTAGAGCACCAAGGGAACTAGGACTGTAATTAAGACAGAACGTTTTCTGATCTATGAGAGTTTGGTCTTCCAGGGCCCTCTGTACTCTCCTGTAGGCTCCCATCATGGTCATCACATGGGGGCTCCCTGTCCCCCTCTGAGGGAGGCTCATTACCCTGCCAAGGACTGTTGTGTAGGATTAATAGGCCCAGCAAGTGGCTGGGCCATGTGTGGTGCCCCGGGCCATGTGTGTGCCCTTTCCTGCTCCCCTGTGCGATGGCACGCTGACAGATAGGCATTGGGCAGTTCGGCCCTCCAGACAGACAGACATCCTTACACAAGTATGTACAAAAACATGCATTTACGCGAAAGGATGATGACGAAAAACGCCCCAGACTCTACTTGTCCTCGTACATATAGGTCATTGTTAATATTGGAAATTTAATTGATTGTCTTTTTTTGTTGTCCCTCTGTATTTTCTTATGATGAAAAATCCAAGTGAGCTTTATCATCACAACACAAGGTTACAGAAAAGCAATTGTGAATGCATATAAGGCATAGAGGTCAGCAAGATGGATACTACAAATACTAGATAGCGGTACCTTTGGCCTGGTTATATGATCAAACACAGTGGGCTGTGTTTATTGGTGAATCTGCTGAGGGATCATTGTCATTCCACTGTAGAGAGTCCTACTGGTCGGTGAGGGCACCTGCCTGGAAAGGGATGGATCTCATGTCTTTTCATGTCTCGTCAGCTGAATAGCGGAGTTAGCAGTGACACAGATTGTGAGGAAACATAAACAGAAAAATGCATGAGAAAGAGACAGCTGACAGTGGACATGTGTGTAGTGACATGCATCCGTTTATCCAACACTTACATGGTTGATCAGATCAGATACCACTCTAATGGGCTTTTTAATGGGCACCATTTATTTAATGTCTTTGTCTATAAATGTGCCGGTGGCCACTGCTTTAGTTTTTGATGTCGACATGTCTACATCAACCTGTGAACAATCGAACAATCAGGGGGGCTCATTTCCAAGTGGTATTATAGATGGCGCTGCTGTCGCAAAGACACTAAATCAGTTAAATAAATGACTTTATTCATTCATTGAGTCTATAATGGAGACATGAAGTCATATGAAAATGGTGCCAGACACTCAGCCTGTATTGATGGCTGGTTAGCCTTCATTTTCCCAGGAGATTTCATGTCCCATGTCAGACAACATTGCATAGTGAAAGTAAGGTTTATAGGGAATTGATCTAATTGCTGATGGTGTCGTTATTCTTTAGCTGTTACATTGTGGGGGAAAAACCATTTGTTTCATAAGGATACATTTAGAAAAAGCTGTTTCCAGTTTAACGAGGGTAAACCAAATGTCAGATTCAGCCAGGAGTCAAAATACTTTTAATTCACTTCATGCTGATTTTGTTTCATCAGTTTTTTTTCTCATTTTCATCTCACTGTTTTTGTTTTCAATATTCCTTCATGACTTTAAGAAAGCATTTGCCAAATACAAAATAAGATTTCACTTTTTCATGCTTGATGATTGGATGACCAAATATTTCATCCGATGTTAAGAAATGTGGAATATTATTTTGACCCTCACAGATGTGACAAAAAGCACAACACATACAGCATCAGTGCTTGAGGTGACTTAAGGTGGCAATTCAGTGACTAATTAATAGCACATTGTTTTGTGAATTGTATTATTTTAAATAGAAAGCAATGCATTTGTGTTCAATGTGCATATAATAGGATATTATAAAATGTAAATTGCTGTTCCTTTTTATTGAAAAATTGCTAAAATCTCTAAATCTTCATATGATAATCCTCAGTTTATATTCAAATATATTTTTCTATATTAAATTCATAAACTTTTTCTTGAACTATCATAGAACCAAAGAAGACAATTAAATTGATAAAATCAAATGGATATTGGGAACGTATCTACCTGTAGCTTAATCTTCATTGAAAATAAGGTGCTATTCAACTGAACTGTTGAATAAAAAGGCAAACGAGTGAATGTATTATCCAGGCTCCCTCATTTATTTCTACTTAAATGGAGAAATTATTCTGTAATGAGATTTTAGCCAGCAGAAATTAAATGAGATGGAACCTTAATGAGCTCCAACCAGAATAAGTCTGGATTTAATTCAATAAGTTCATGAGGTTTGATAAGATTTTCTTACTGAAGAATTTAAAATGTGACTGTGTCTTTTTGTCTACATGCAGGTTGTGGACTCGCCTTTAACCTCAATGCATCTCTCACCATCATCAGCAAGTATTTCCTGGCCAAGCGTCCTTTAGCCAACGGACTAGCCATGGCCGGGAGTCCAGTGTTTCTATCTTTCCTGGCTCCGGTCAACCAATATTTACTCATAAACTTTGGCTGGAGAGGAAGTCTCCTTATTCTCGGGGGTCTGATTTTTAACAGCTGTGTTGCTGGAGCCCTTATGAGACCTGTCACAATGCCTTGTGAGCCATCCTGTAGTTCACCACAGACCGAAGCAGAGGAACAGCCAAATAACAGCAACACTCAGCCAAAGCTGAGCGCGATAAGGACTTTTATGAAGTTGTTCGATTTTTCCTATTTCAAGGATAGAGGCTTCATCATATACCTCATTGGGAGCATGATGTTCATCTTTGGTGCCTACGCGCCCGTTATGTTCTTGTCAACCTATGCTATTAGCCAAGGCATTCAGGAGTTCCCTGCAGCCTATCTACTCACTATTATGGGCTTTGTGGATATGCTGGTTCGGCCTGGAACAGGTCTAGTGGCCAACACCAAGTGGATCAGACCCAGAATCCAGTACTTCTTCAGTTTTGCCGTTGCTTTCAATGGTGTGTGCCATTTACTGTGCCCATTGATGAAGAGCTACGTTTTCCTGGTGGTCTACACAGTGCTGTTTGGTACGAGCTTCGGCATGACTTTCTCCCTGATATTTGAATGTCTGATGGACCTGATGGGAAATCAGCGCTTCCCCACTGCTGTTGGCCTGGTCACCATGATCGAGTGCATTCCCATGCTAGTGGGACCTCCTACTGCAGGTAACAGCGCATGCTGACCGTTGAATCTAAAGGCACAAGTATTTAGTTACAGCTCACTTTAGATTCATTTAGCTGTTTTTCCAAGAATACAGCAAACTGAACTATTAGACAGTTCAGCTGGCTTGTACCATGTGCAGTATGTGCAGTGAGTGTAGTGTTATGAAGTATCAGTCCATTGCATAACACATAGATTAACCCTCCAACCACAATGCCAGTGTTTCAAGTGATTGGTTTTAAAAGTGGACACAGAAAAGTCAAGACAAACACTAAAAAAAACAAACAAGGTGTCGCTCGCTCTTACGCACACCAATCAATATTTCACGTTTGAACTTCAGTCAGAGTCAAACACACCGAGGACACACAGTACTGACGCTGCACACGATTAAATCAGCTGCACATATCAGCCCACTGATAAACTTTTCCTGTTTTAATGAGATGAAACTTTGTAGGCCCCCCAGTTTGTCTGGTACGACCCTGTTCTGAGGCACTCATTTAATAGGGTAAATATGTATGTGTAGCACTCTCTTCCAGAAGGCACAATCGTTATGTCTCCCCTAAACCAGTTTGCTTATTACTGCTCCCCCAAGCTGCAGGGTCAGTCCAATTAGGAAGAAGTGAGGTAAGTGGGTGTAATTAGCCTTTTGCTTTGGGTGTTTAATGACGCTCAGTTCAAACTCGTCATTGACGTCCTGTACCTGGGCCATTATTAAACTGCGCATACATTAAAAAAGAGGTGACTATGCCAGATGGACTTAATTACTGCTCAGCCAATCAAGGACCGTCTTAATGAGGGTGATGGTCATTGGCTTACATGTGCCAGATGAGAGCTATCAATCAGATGATACAGCTGGCATTGAGATGGCCTGAAGTGATTTAAATGCAAAGTGACCCCTCCTAATGTCGTGCATTACAGTAAATGCGCACACAAAAAGATCGTTGTAATCATTGTCGTAAAAGATGGTAATTGGTGAACTTAAAGAGACCTGCCAAGAAAACCGCCCTTATGATTTAATGGATTTTAGTAAGATACTATGACAATGCAATAAAAGGTACTTTAACGGAGCCAGAAAAAGGCTGACTCAGGTGATAATGTGATAATAAACACCTTTTTTACATTATATATATTTGTTATTATTGATTATGCTGCTACTGAGGAAAAGAACAAATACGTCTCTTCCCTTTCCTGAATTTATTGAAAGTTTCTCTGAAAATTTGGGTGACTTTAAGGACAATACGGAGAACACATTCTTTCTTAAAATGTATTGAAGCGTTGAATCACTCTTCAGGTCATTCAGTGCGGTGCTAAAAGGGTGTAAAAGAGGGAGTTTAATACAGTGGCGTGGACAGACAGACAGATTGTCATACATGCTCAGACTGAGAGATGGCGACACTGACCCATCGATCCATGTCTGGAGGCAGAGGGGGTCGCGGCCGGCTGCAGTAAAGACTCTGAAAACCTGGAGGCTTAAATCTGCTCTAAACTACATTTGTCACTTTTCTGCAGAATTGGTCTTGATATTTATGGCTCTGAGAATGGGCCTCTCTTCTGATTCGTTTCAGTAGCAGCCGTCCAAATTGCCTTCCCAGAGATGCAGGCGGGAGCCAGGAAGGGTGTAATGGCCCTCTGTCATTTCCGACACGGCTATTCTCAAATTGGCCCCTGGTTGCTCTCACTCTTTTACACACTCTCACCAAATCTGAGTCTGGTATTGCTCCTCACCTTCAAACTTGATTAGTAAAGAAAGATATTGTTCAGTGTTTTCAGAATGCACATTTTTTTTTAGTGTGGCATAGAACTGATAGAACTGACACTCTCTTGGTTTGAAATATAATTTCTTTGCACGCTTCTGCCCTTCTCCACATACTGTAGGGTTGCTGGTGGACATCTCTGGTGACTACAAGTACCTTTTCTTCATGTGCGGCTCAGTGATCTTGACTGGTGGAGTCTTTCTCTTCGTCATGAACATCTACAACTACCACATGCTGAGAAAAGAGGAGACGGCAAAGGACAGAGAGCAGAACTAAACAACTATGGAAAACCAAGACAAGGTGGAGGTGACACAGACTACTATGGAACAAACCGAGCCTGAGGCTTAAAAAAAAGATTGAAACCCAGGGAGATCGATGTCCAGAGAATGCAGAAACATCCATGTAGATGTGATTCTTCCATTAACTATGCATATGTACTTGTTAATGCAGTGAAATAACTCATTCCAGTTTGCTCAACTACCAGGTTTCCATCAGTGTAGTGGAAATGTTAACCAAATTCCAGAGTTTTTGTAAATATGAAATGCTGTAAATGAGGAAGATCGGTCTCCTCATCACCTCATCCTCGGCCATTTCAGTGAAACAGAAGCTTCAGTGAACGGTTAAGTCTCATACTCTTATGTACTGTACATCATGTTTTATTTGCTGAGTCACCTCCTATTTCACTGACATTTTTTTTTTATCGTCAAATGAAAATTTGTATTAAATCAGGTGGTTGGAAACGCACTTACACAGTCCTTCAATAATTCTGTCAATTAATAATCAGTTTGATATTCTTTAAATGTTTAAGTCATTTAGTAAGAAAACAAGACAAAGCTTTTAGAGAGTGTGAGGGTACATCACGCCATGTTGCATAAGGACGGGGCGCCATCTTTTAAGGAATGTGTTCTACCTCTACCTGCTACTCCGTGGTTACCAGCTCATCGTTTTGGAGTCTGCGTTGGTCTGGCAGTAACAGGTGGTTCTACTGATGTTAAGGGAATGGGCCTTACTGTTCTGACATTGATTTGTGTGCTGGTGTATGTGATTGAATATGTTATAAGTTGGAGTGAGTGACAAACAGAGTGCTTCACAAATAATCCAAAATATAGTTATTAGTTTATATTTTAAGGTGATGGCAGCTTTTTATTTTTTCATTTTTTTATTTTGCGTTCTCTGTTCCTCAGAATTCAATGAAAGTTTTAGTTTACTTGTTTGATATTATAGCCATATTCAAATTTCTGACGTAAGCACCTGTGGTTTACAATGTATGTGTGGATAACACTATATTGAAAATCTTTGTAAAATTCACATGCATTTCATTGTGATTTTTTTCTATATATATATAGCAGATTTTTAACATAGGCATCTCAGAAATATGTCCTGCACCAAATAAATCAGACCTGTTTGTGCTTGGAGATGATTTTGTTCTGCTTAAGAGGAGAATGAATAGTCTAGTCTCATTTCCTTCATCTCTTATCGAGAGCAGTACAGAGGCAATCTTTTGCATTGCAGTGGGGTAACTAACTAACTCACAAGAGATCTGCTGTCAAATCAAGATCTACCACGCAGCTTCTCAATGTTAGCGGCTGTGTCCAATTTTTCACGACAATTAGAAGACAGGGGAACAAGTTTGGAAATGTCAGCAGCTTAAGGGCGTGAGCACCTAATGAAGCAAGGCCCGGATGTTTCAGGCTAGTGCTCCTAGCAGCATGCAGCCTCACTAACATCAGCAAATCAGTGGGCCAATAAATTAGAAATGCACGTTCAAACACACATTTTTGCCATCTCCTGTCCCTTTGCTCAAGTATAATGCAAGGTATTTGACCATGACAAGGTGGAAAGGTACCCCAGAGACGAGGCGATGGATGCTGTGGCCAGCAATCTGTTTATCATTATTAATATAATTCCTCTGCTCCCCTCTGGCCTGCAGGCCCTCCTCCTCCACAGTCTCCCCTCCTCACAGCTTGTGTTCTCTCTGAGCTCCGTCACTGTTGTCCTCCATGCTCGAATGTAAAAAAAAAAAAAAAAGGCTCTCCAGAGGGTCTTGTAGGTGATCAGGTGCAGGCAATGCTACTTGAAAAGTACTGCTGAGCAAAAGAACCAGAATTGGGAATAACAAGCCTTCAGGTTTGATATTCTGCTTTATTTGTGTAGTAGTTTCAGGGTTGTTGCCATGTTGTGTGGTTATGCTCTCAATAAACAGATTAATGTGAGCCCACATAATAGTAAAATCCCTTCTCTTTGGTGTTCAGAACCCTTTGCAATGTGGGTTTCACTGCCTTTGTCAACCCTTCTGTTGTGTTCCAGTCAAATCTGACTGATTTAAAAGTTTTCTCTCTAAAAAATGTAATTAATTTCATCTGTCTGTCATAAGGTTCCATGACTTTGTTCAAACAGCTGAACACACAAAATACATTTTATGCGTTTTATTTAACTTGTGTACACTCTTGGTGTTCCCGGTCAAAAATGACCCATCATTAGAAACGCCCCTTTTTGGCTTCCATGGCAACCCCCACAGAAACCTATTCCCAATAGAATTTTTACCCAATGGGAACCGCACCTGTTGGAAATGATCAAAAACAACATTAACATTGTTTCAGTGATATATATATATATATATATATATATATATATATATATATATATATATATATATATATAACTTTCTTACAGCTCTGGTATATAAAGCTTTGAACTAATATATGAATTATTATTGATTCCTAATCAGCTAGAATGGAGTGGTCATTTTTGACTGCGAACACCAAACTAGGAAATGAAGGCAGCAGGAAGGTCAAAGACGCCTCAGTAGGATGGGTGCTTGCTTTCAAGGTGGTCTTGCCAACATTGCTGCAAAATGGCTCAAAACTGGCAACCGTGTTTTCAAATTGAAAAAGCGAGTTCATAAACCGGAACAGAATCTAGGATTAAGTTTATTAAATGTCTGCTAATGAGGATAGTTAGAAGCACTCAGTTAAATTAGACTTCCTGTTAAACCAGTAACCAACTCAGGAGTGCATAACTGAGTATCACCCTTGATGAAAACATCCTGCCTGTGTGCACCAAACTCTTTTGTAAAATCTCATGTACAGACAAGAGACTGGTGTCGGGATGTTGATTACCAGCCCTCCTGACCTTTGCATCTGTGCGAAGCAGATCTCAGCTGTTTACAGTGGGTGGCTGACCTGATGAATCTGGAGTGGTCTTGCGCAAACGAAGAGTCGGAGACAAGCCGGAGGGAGAGAATGTGCTCCCCGAGGGCTCAAAGAGCAGTGGCATCTATCAACAGAAGAAATTGAATGGGATGTTTCAGAGCAGCAGAGATTAGATAGGCCCAGGGTCTTGAGCAAGCACAGGCTACCGATGTAATGCTTTCCTCGTCGCAGTGAGACCAAATTTACACAACACAATGGAGCAAGGACACACACATGCACACGTACGCACGCAGACCTGAAGACCACTGTATACATCCTGCAGTGGCCTTCAGGTTTGAAGTAGAGATGTGATGCTCATTATTTGCTCAGAGAGAACACTGAGAGATAATGCTTGATAACACGGGAGATTTCCTATTTCCACATACTGTAAGCCACATCAGGTATCAGGCAATTCCCATTGGGGTGTCAGTATTAGAATCTGAACAAAGGTTCATCAAAAACGGCTTACATTGGTGGCATCATCAAGTACCATTTGAAATGTCACAACGTGTTCCGGTGAAGGAGGTGATATTTGTTTTCCACTACTAATAAGTTTGATTTACAGGACAGACTTCAAAACATACCCTTTAATATGAAGAACAATTTAAACCATTTCAATATCTTCTATTGATTCAGTTACTTCAAACAGCTTCTTTCTTTCTTTCTGCGAAGTATTCCTTTAGCCATCTATTTACTATCTTATACTGTATACTGTATGTGGGATGGTAAGAAAACAACCTGCGTGTTCATGCTGGGATTATGTGAGAGAGGAATATTTGCATATCAAAGACAGATAGAAAGACGGAGAGAGAGAGAGAGAGAGAGAGAGAGAGAGAGAGAACGACACAATTAGGAGGACCTGGTGCAACATAAAGAATGAATGGATTGGAAAAGAGTTAGACAAAGTAAAACAGGGGGTATCTACTACTTGGGGAGGTTTAGCAAACGCCTCTCCATCCATCAGCCCTGTCTCCGGCCCATCCGCCGAGCTGGAGAGGTAATGAAAGTAATTTAACGTACATCTATAATTAATATGCTCTCTTTGGGCAGTGTGATTGGGTCGAGTGGATGATGGAGTGTGTTTATTATGTGTGTGAGGGGGCTGGCATGATGGGGCACTGGGCCACTGACATGCTAATTCACTAGCCATCACTCCAGCAGCGCTGAGGTCAGATTGGTGCCGCTATATGGGGCACGGCCCGCTTCAGCGCTCCCATAGGTATGCACGGAAAGTGGGTTTTTGTTCTTACTCATCTCTTCTCTCTTTCTTTCCTCCTCTCTGTGTCTCCTGAAGAAAGGGGAGAAAGAAGGCACAGCACGTAGCAACGCCCCAGGCCAATGTTCTCCCTCTCTGTGTCCTGCTCTCTCTCTCTCTCTCTTTTTCTCCCTGTCTTTCTTGCTCTTACCTTCCAGTCCAACTCCCTCCTCACTCTTATTCCTCTCTTTGCTCTCTGGTCGATTAGTAAACTCCCGTTCTCCCCATCTGTCTGGCTCCACCACTTTCTCTTTATTTTTTCTAATATTCTCCCCTCCTTCAAGAAAAGCGAATGCTCTTCAGGAATTCTTTTTTTTTTTTTTAAGGCAGCTTTGCACAAACATAGTTCAAACCCCACTGCCCTCAGTGCTGTCTCCTTTTGAAACTCCCTGCTCTTTGAATACCCTCCGTTTGAAGAGAAATGCCCTCTGCATTTCTTTTACACAGTCACTCAAGTCTGCTCCTACTCTTTCTTGCATTTACACACAGAAACAAACACACAAGCATACACACACACATACCTCACACACACACACACACACACACACACACACACACACACACACACACACTCCTACATTCAACTTAAGCAGTGCATACCGTGAGTTTCTCTCCCACTTTGAACTCATACTCATCATTCCATCTCTTTCATATTCCCTCTCAGGCTACACTTATATGTATGGCCTTATTCACACTACTGGCCATTCTCCATTACAGGTCGAATTGCTTACAATTATTTATTATACCTTTGAACAGTGTATTTTTCCCATTGTCTTTAAAAAATAGGTTTGCTCATATCACAGTCTGAGTAAAGTCAAGTTAGTTTTTATTACACCTCGGTGTAATAAATCAAAAATTTGCCACAAGGGTCTTTATAATCTGTACCACATACAACATCCTCTATCCTTAGACCCTTCATTCAGAAAAACTGCCGCAAAAAAAAAGAACAGAAAAAAAAAGAAAAGAAACTGATTTAATGGGGTTAAAAAAATGGAGGAAACCTCAGGAAGAGCAAGAGAGGAGGGATTCCTCTCTCAGGACCCAGGACTGAAAGACACATCCTGTAGAATAGATCAGCAAAATAATAACAATATATATATATATTATATTTGGATTGCAAAAGTGTAGTATCAAGCAATGCATCCATTATATTTGCCAAGGAGCTTGTCTTTCTAGCTAAGAGTGTCACCATTACTCTTAATAATCACAAGGTTACATGCTGAAATGCCATGGAATTGTTCTGACAGAGCACTATCCCAAAACACCAACAGTCTAAAAAAATGTCCAATTGGAACACATGCCCCTTTACACTTGGCCATTGCTCCGAAAATACAACTTAAACAGGCTACACAACTCACCAGATAGAAATAATGTACTTATTTTAGCCCAAACCGTGATCCTCTGACCAGAGGTTTGGAATAATGCACCATCAGAACAATGGGCGACCTGTCAACAGGTTCCATATGGGGCTGTTTTTTTAGGCAGAATGTGAGATAAGATAAACTTCAATCACACACACAGGTAAATTCAGAAGTAGCAGATGTATAGCCAAGTAACTTTTAAAATAACGGGTGATAAATATATGCTGTGAGCACAACAATTTATATTCCATTTACCTCCATTATGTTGGGGTGGCAGTAGAAATCTCAGCCACTTCTGGCGATACCCTACATTTTACTTCCTGTTATTATTGTCTGTGTAATTGTCTGTACGGCGTCTGTGCGATAGGCCATATTAAAAACCTGCTAGTGAGACACACCGTTGTACTATGTGACATGTTCCCTCATGAAGATGAACATGGACACTGTAGTCTATTTTAAGTTGATCCCACATATGCCATTCTGCTGCCAGACATTCTCACTGGTGATTGTTAAATGTAGCTGCTGTTTCTCGTTGCCTTCCTTCCCCTGTTGACTGTCCTTTCCCCCCCTCCTCTGTGCTGCATGTGTTTAAGGCTTTGTCAACAGATGCGGAGAGGGTCACGAGGTGCGTGGACTTTGCCAGGCAAGTGCCCACATGTCTGATTTTAATGGGCAGCATATGGAGGTGGTGACTGATGAGGGGGACTCGACCAGTGAGAGGTGCTGAGTCGTCTGCCACGTTGACCCCGGCCCCACAGTGGACGAAACCAGAGGACACTTTCATTCAGCAGACCTGACCCAAACACACATACATACCCACACGCATTACAGTATACATTTACATTTATTTGCTCCAAGCTGTAGGCACATATGGAGATCATCCAGCCCTTGCTGCACATGCTCTATATGCACCACCTTCATGGGTTTCTCCATCCATCCATCCTATATTTATATATACAAGGTCCTGTAGTGGTGGCAGCCAAACAGGGTATTCCAGATGTCCCTCTCACCAGCAAAACTCTCCCGCTCGTCTTGTTCCCAGGCCAGATGAGATATGTAATCCCTTCAGCGATGGTCTGGGTCTACCCTGGGGTGTCCTCCCAGTTGGATAGGCCCAGAAAACCTCCAACGGGAGGCACCCTGGAGGCATCCCGATCTGATGCCTGAGCCACCTCAAAGGGCTCCTTTCGACAAGAAAGAGCAGCAGAAACTCCCTACAGACGTCCGAGCTCCTCACTTTATCTCTAAGACTGAAACCAGCCAACCGATGAAGGAAACGAATTTTGGCCTATTGTATTCTGTATAGCTGTAAATATTAACCTTCTGCATAACAGAATCAAAATAACTGAGTGTTTCTTATTAAATCCTTGAATTTTATTCTGTTTGGGAGAATTAAAATTCATTCAGAGTTTTTCCATTTAATTGTGGATTTTAAGAACTTTGAACTGCAGTTCAGCTTTGTTACCATGTGTTGAAATGAGGTACATACATAAAGTGCAATAAAGAGTATGACCACAGACACAGACAGGAAAAAAACACTGCATGGCTACAACGGACAACAAATTCATATCTTATCAGCAGATTGATCCGCTTTGAGTTCACCTGATGTGCATGTCTCTGGACCGTGGGACAACATGGAAACTCACAGAGAGGTAGCCGTCAAGTTTAAACTAGAATTTTTATTTTTATTTTATGTAATCGTCTGCAACACCAATTCAGGCAAACCTGTTTTTATATTGGAGGTGAATTTCTTGACTTGGTGGCAATCCTTATAGTCACATTAATAAAATACATAGCTAGAGAACATACTGTATTACAAAGCAACACAAAAGTTGTGCAGGTGGTTGTTTTTTTGTTTTGTTTATGAGATTGAGAGGAGAACTGATGGAGAAAACTGAAGCAGCACCACTTGAATGTTTTGCTCTTTATGTGGACAAATCTTCATCACATTGCTCTAAAATTGTCTAAATGTTTTAATAGAGCAGTGAAAACAAGTCTACATTTTTCATGTTGATAGCTCCATCCCATGTGAGGAGATTATTTTGTGTACTATATAATTGGGTTTCAGTGACCTTGCAACTTCTTCCCTTCCTCTCCCTTTTCCCTCTTTCCTTTGATTAAGATATGGGAGATGCAGTTTGACGCAGGGCCCAGAAGATGTAGCTGGATTCTATGGCAACTGGCGTCTGCAAGAAGGTCGCAGAGGAGGTGTTTAATTAGTGGGCCACAGCCGTCCCTGCAGAGGAGCTTTTTATTACCTCAATATGTCATAGAGTGCATCAGCTAACAGGAACACAAGCACACGTATATGCATGTACACATCCAAACACACACACGTACACACACGCACCAATGAGCGGATTGCAGAGCAGACAGTGTAAAATACTGAATGAGTGTTTTGTGTAAAAGAAAAAGCAAACCAGACAAAGAGAAAGGCAGAATAATAGAGGGTGAGAGTGAGAAAAGAGGATCAGAGATGGAGAGACATGAATGCGGGTCAGGGAAATATCGGCTAAGTGCGGATCAGCCCTGAAACTGGTAAGAGCAGGCAAAGGACAAAACAGAAAGAAGGAGAGGGAAATGCAGCCACTGCGGTGAGGCTCCATGCTGTGTTGTCACTTTTTCCTCTCATGAGTGGCTTGCTGAGATTTTTTTTGAGGTGTTTAAGCGGCTAATTGCTGGGTCACTTTGGCCAGAAGGAATGAGTGGCATCTGTTCAGCCCCGACTGTGAGCACGACACCAAGCCAGTTGGATGCATGGCTCTGCCGTGGTCGTGGGGTGCCAGGGCCATTAACACATGCCAGCCTTGTGAATGGTTATGCAGCTACTTTGTGTGTGCCAGTGCATCATTAGCCGAGGCAAAGGATGGCTGTGAGACGGGAACACACACGAACACACACACACACACACACACACAGAAGGTGTATGGTTTTGTGATGGTGTTTGACAGCTGTTTGCTCATGAGCTGGATTATTTTGGTGTGCAGTTGAACAAACAGACAGGATGTTGATATTTAAATTAAGGATTGGGCGACTTTCTAACTGGAAGGTATGAAAATAGATATCTGCCTTTACATCTTCCCATCTTTACACTTATCTATTAATGAGCGCACCTGAGGCCACAAGGACAGGCCGGGCCTCCCCATCACGCTCCGACTGCGACCAGCTTGAGGTGGCATCCTCAGTGTCCGTCTGAAAATCATCTCAAATCATCATCTGATGCTTTCCAGAGGAGGGAAATGAAAGGTCCTATAGATATGCATGAAAGTAAAACTCTGTCATCTTCTGTGACACCTAAAGGTGTGCAGGTGTGTGTTATGTCATTAACGGATGTTTTACCGCTCCCCTTGACATTTGTGTTACCGCTGACACTTCCGGTGGCCGCGGCATTGGGCTTCTGAACAGACTGTACTGTGTGTGGCCCACGTTGGAGCAGGTGATTGATTACATTTTTATAAGAGCCATGTAGAACCTGAACCAGTAATTGGCACAGTGCTTTGTGTTTTCAAAAAAAAAAATTATTATTTCTGCTCCTCTGCGTGCTTGATCTATGTTCCCTCTCACTCACGCGGCAAGATGATTTAAGGAAGCAATTTTAAAGCCACTGCTGGGGAGTTTAAGTGAGAAACAAGCTTTGAGAGGAGAGGTGCGTTTGCCAGAAGAGGTCAGTGTCGCTCCACTGATGTTAGTTAAACCCAACTGAAGTTAAAGGGTAGTCACCTCCTGTCTGTCAGCCCTCCTTCAGTGTCTGTTTCCTCTCTGTCTTGTCTCATTGTCATGCCTTCCATTCATCTCATCCTCTGGACCAGGCCTACAGAGGACTGGAAATTTTTATATGATAAATGACAGCATGATATCATCTCTCCCTCCAATACAAAAGATACTTGCTCTTTCTGAATACCCGTCTTGTGTAATTGCATTTGATCCCGCTTAATCTAATTGCCTTCCAAACAATGGAGCACAAAAGGCGTGCTTTAAAGGAGAACGGTCAGTGTTGGAGGGAAATTAATAGAGTTGGCTGCGAGAGATGCTAACAGGATATTGACACAGATTAAGACACACACATGAGAGAGGAGAGATTAAAATTCCACCACCAAAGGATCCCTCCCATCCTCTATTGATTGGTGAACGTGTTGTTGTCAACGTTTAGATTTGATTACCGCTGACACAGAGGGCTGAGGATGAAACACAAGGCTGGTAATGGCCACGACGCCTCACGCATATCAAGTATAGCCTGATTCCTACTGGAGTAATTAATATCGCACTGTGGTTATGAATTTCCCGGCATAAATGGCCAATCGGATTTGCATGGCTTGCACGGTGGTAATTAAGATGAAACATCAGGGAAAATTTTCCACGAATGTTTCAGCTGATTCCTCCTCTGTGTTTGTTTCTCTCTCGGGGGACTTCTCCTTTAGTCACGGTTTTCTTAAATATTTGCAGGTGTTGAAATGTTTTTGTCGTCGTGCAGCAGCTGGAAGGAGACACCTTGGCGTAATTTAACACCTGTAGTGGTAATGCAGGCCATGCTCAGTTATATCTAGCATTGCTGATTCTTGCTCAGAGAAAAAGACTTGTGTGTGTGTGTGGTAGGAAGGCTGTCATAAAATGCTTTCCATAACTCTTGATTTTCTCATGTTTCAGCTCCCGCTAGACATCTTGGAGTGCTGTGTCTCCCTCTAGGGAGATTTGGTCTTTTTTAAACCTCCTCTGTCCCATTTTACACTGGATTGTATATCCAGTGTGCTATTGACACCAAACCTCTGGGGCTTTGATGGCGGTTTCTCAAAAATCATCCCATCAGAAAGCTGTCAGTGTAGTTGTAGATCAGTCAGATGTCACAAGGTGGGGGCAGTTATTGACCTTGTGGCCCATTCACCACACCACACACTACTATTTTCAGCCAATCGTGATCCGATGAGATGCTGATTGGGTTTTTTTGATTGATTTTTTTTGCTATCTTGTATCAGCAGGCTGGTGTGGTGGTGAATTAACCACGATTATTATCACTTTAACTCAAATATACTCATGACAGAGCTAACAAAACAAGCATGATCTTCTTATATGGTATGTCTAATTGTCTTTGCTGCAGATGTTGTGTGAGTAGATTGTAGGCGTTTTATTTATTAGCAGCCTTTGTGTCTGTTTTTATACAGAAAGTTTTTTACAACAAAGACAATTTTGTACTTTCATTCTGTTATTATTCTAATTCTGCTTACTTATGTTTTACAATCTACACATTTTTGTATTTTTTTCATCAAGATTTTTATATATTCAGTTTTTTTTGTGGAAATTTTCATTGTGTGGCCTCTCCTCTTCCAGGTCACCGTGGTTGAGAGGAGGTCATAAGGCAAGGGACCCATTTAGTGACACCTCAGGTTGATTAGTTATCCTCCTGGATGCACACTCTTAACATATATTTTCATATATTAGACATTTTGTTATTGTAATCCGGATATCCTGTTATTTTAATGGCCAGTTCTATATATCTGACATCTACTGCATGTCAGCCCATCCAGGGAGAGGGATGCCTCCTCTGTGGCTCGGCTCTTCCTGAGGTGTCTTCCAATTTTTTTTCCTGGTTCCGATTTCTTTTCTTTTTTGGAGAGGGGTTGTCAGAGACTGTACATATTGTGAAGCCTACTTAGGCATTGTAATGTATGGTTTTGGGCTACATAAATAAAACCGACTTGACTTATTTGGGACATGGTGAATGCAAATTGACCCTTAAACTATGTGCCTCTACAGGTGTATGTAAAAACATCTGTATTTTTTTGTAATTTGTGTGAACTAACTCTTTAAAACCTGCATGATTGCAGATTTCCCTGTGCTTTATGAATAAATACTCTCCTGTGTTAAGCACCATTGAAGAGATCAAGTGGCCCTAATGGCCTGGAACCATAATCCATTTTAAAGCAATATTTAAAAAATCACACATACAATATTATATTCTGGTGTGTGTTGCTGTGTGCGTGTGCGAGAGAAGGCATGCGTGCATTTTCCGTAGCGAGTGTGTGTGTTTGCCTGGCGGTGGGGCAATGAGTCTTTGTCCTTCCTGCTCTGCCCCTGCAGATGAGATAACTGATTCTGGGATATGGGGGCTCTTCCCTCACTCTGTGTCATTTCCAGGCCAGCGTCCCTTAGGGACCCTCCATGACGTTCCCAACCCAGCAACCCCTCGAGCCCCCAGGGCCTGTGACACACATAACACATTGGCTCTGTCACCACCACAGCTTATTTTAGAGCGGCCTCCTTGGCTGCTGGGAGAACTTTAACTTTATGTAAATCATATTAATAAATTTGCAGGAGCTAAGGGAGGGGTGGTGGGGAAGAGGATTCAGCACACATGCCAGCGCCAGAAGGTGAGCGGGACAGTGACAGTAAGTCGACAGATGAAGGAAAAGGTGGTGGAGGAGGAGAGATTGCATACAATATGGTCCAGTAAATATTGTGCTGGTGCTGGAAAAACAGAGCGAGAGGAGGTCAAGATAGAAATGATTTACAGTAACCTTCAGGTAAAGGGATTGTTATGACTGGTGAATGTGAAGGTTAAACAATGAAATTAAGCCAAGTGATGGATAACAGGTCACATACAAATACACTGGTTGTAGAATATGAAAGAAAACAGAACTAAACTAACTAAAATTAACAGCTTGAATACAATGAAAAAGTGTTATAGTGCACAACCCTGTGATTCTTGCTGCTGAGTCAGGCTAATTTCCTGATCACGTCCCTGTATCTGCATGTGTGTGCATGTGTTTGCATATTACTGCTCATCCTTTGATAGGATTGCATTCAGCAGGCAACGGGAGACCAAGACGACACAGTGCTTCTATGTGTTCAATTCATACGCCGCCGTTTGCCTCTAATGGCTCTCTCCACTGAGCTCATCTTCTCTATTTCATCTGACACCCACCCTCTTGTTACAGACATGGAGAGAACATGAAAGGGAGAAATTATTTCTCAGTTGAGTCAAATGATGGCATTAATTCCTCATCTTGTTTGTCTCTCCCCTAAATAATAAAGCTATGTAAAGAAAATAAAGCCAAAACAACTATATGTGAATATGATTCATATTTCCAGTTTATCATCAAAAGATTGCACATTCATCGCAGGTTGTATATATCAGTTAAATGATGACAAAATAGTTACGTAACAGATAATAAAAGCCACCGAGAAGTGTTGATTTTGTGAAGTGGGGTGAAACCCTGCATGGTGAGCACAGCTCAGGACGGCACAGCGAGCCATTGATCGCTGAGGAGTAGATACTAAAGCAATCAATGCAACACAGTGATGAGAGTGTTTGCAGGAAGTCAAGCCCATCATCTTCCTCTCCCACCTTACCTGACAGCCACATCGGGGGAGCAGACTCGAGAGACAGGAAAGAAGAAGTCTGGATGAGTTGCTCTCGGCTCACCTCTGACAGACAGCTTAACTTTATTTACTCCGGCTAATATATAATGAGAACGCTGCGTGTTCACCTGCTCTGACAGAGCATTACGCTGACAGTGGATATGCATGGAGGCAAGCTTGAGGCTTGAAAGACAGACATTCTGAGTGGTTTCACTTCTCTGTAGGTGATATACAAGATTCGAAGTTAGTGCAGCCTATTATAGTTAACATTGTTAATGGTTTACTGTTTTAACATTTATCTATAAGGTAACGTTTTACTTACTGGCAACAAATCCAAAGAAAAAATGTAAACTAACAATGCTAATCAACATCGCTGTTCAATGAAAAACTTTTGTTAGCTTCCAATGCTGACATTTATTGCTATAGTTTCTGTGCAAAACAAACCCTTTGAAACACGAGGGCTATTCTGACACTGTGATGGTGTATGTACTGTACAGTTGACTGAAAATAAACTACAGTGCACATATTCATCACAGTGAAGGATCAAGTGTTCTTCTGCAATGGCGCATCTTTTGGAAAATAAATTGTTGACAATAAGAAAAAGAAAAATGTTGCAGCCTTACATACTAAGATGTCTGTATATTAGGAAAAAAGACATAGATTTTCCTGGTTATTTTTAGGTTCAATCTTTGCCCATCTCACTTTATTATCCGTTAATATCCACTCATTGTAGGCTATTTGAGACACGCGCGCGCACGCACACACACACTCTCTCTCTCTCTCTCACACACACACACACACACGCGCGCACACACACACACACACACACACACACACACACACACACACACACACACACACACACACACACACACACACACACACTGTCCTCCACTGTGTGGCTTTTAATTACAGGCAGCCTTTGGCAGGGCGGGAATGAAGGCAGGCGGTGCGAGGAGGCAGTGGGGTCTGCGTGCACCCAGAGGGTCACTGTCACACTGCTCTCAGTTTACTGACAACCACAGACGAATACTGATCACGTCTTACTCAGTGGAGGCTTAACACTCGGAGAGAGAAAGAGAAATCGGGGCTGCCAATGAAATTAATTAGCCCCTGTCAGCTTCACAATGCTGTTTAGGTCAGCTGTATTCAAATGATAACTGTAGCATGTGATTTTCTCTGTATATTGTGTATTTGTGTGTCTGTAGCTGCCAAAGCTGAATGGATAATTCTGACTTTTTTTACATATAAATCAGATTTATTATTTCTTTCAGTAGAGAAGGAGCCATGAACTTCTTTCCTATTGCTCCTTCTACATCTGAGTGTGTTTACGCACTTGTTGTGTGTGTGTTGTGTTGATGTGTGTGTGATTTGGATACACTGGTAATGTGGTTCCCTTCAACCACAAGAGAAAAGAAGTGCCTTCATTCCCTGGCAGTATAGCAACAGCCTTACAGCCCATGTGTTGGTTACAAGGCCCAGGACAAATACATATGTTCCCTGTCCTTCTGGCTCAACACGCTACAGGCTGGTCGCATGCTTTACTAATCATTTCAACAGCACAGACTCTCCAGGGACACAAGCCAAAGTCCAGCACAGACTTGTCAACATACTGGTATCAACAGCCTCAGAGATGTGATATAATGGGAGAGGAAGACAAACAGTACAGTCTGCTGCCTGCCCTCATCTCCTACTCTGCAAAGAATGAGAGCATTGAATTAAGTAATTAATCATTTGGTCTATAAAATGGTAAATGGGCTGCGCCTTTA